>CM051380.1:13190227-14665227 GCA_028015245.1 Cardamine occulta | reverse complement strand
TATTTCGCCGACGCTTTAGAATGAACAAGCGATTATTCTTGCATATTGTTCAACGTCTCTCTAACGAATTACCATTCTTCCAACAAAGACAAGATGCTACCGGAAAGTCCGGTCTGTCTGCACTTCAAAAATGTACAGCCGCTATTCGTCTTATGGCATATGGACTTGCAGCTGATGCGATGGATGAATACCTTCGGATGGGTGAAACCACTGCGAGCAGATGCTTAGAAAATTTTGTGGATGGAATAATACATCTGTTCCAAGATGAGTACCTCAGAAGGCCTACACCAAAGGATCTCCAACGATTACTCAATATCGGAGAGTTAAGGGGATTTCCCGGGATGATAGGAAGCATTGATTGTATGCATTGGGTGTGGAAGAATTGTCTCACCGCTTGGAAAGGACAGTATTCACGTGGACATGGAAAACCCACAATCGTTTTAGAGGCAGTGGCTTCACAAGATCTATAGATTTGGCACGCATTGTTTGGAGCTCCAGGGACATGTAACGATCTAAATGTGCTTGACCGGTCACCAGTATTTGATGATATATTAGAAGGTCGAGCCCCAAAGGTCAGTTATTTTGTCAATGGAAGTCAATACCATATGGCTTACTATCTCACAGATGGTATATATCCGAAATGGGCCACTTTTATCCAATCAATTTCTCGCCCACAAGGTGTGAAAGCATCATTATTTGCAAATTGCCAAGAAAGTGTCAGAAAAGATGTCGAGCGTGCTTTTGGAGTCTTGCAAGCTCGGTTTGCTATTGTTCGAAATCCAGCTCTATGTTGGGATAAGGCAAAAATAGGCAAGATAATGAGAGCTTGTATCATATTGCACAATATGATAGTCGAAGATGAACGAGACCAATGCACTCAATATGATTTCTCAAAATTTGTACAAGGAGAATCAAGCGGGACTTCACAAGTGGACTACACGTATTCTACAGAGACAGCTACAAATGTGAACAACATGATGGTAAATCGAGCTCGTGTTCGTGAGGAAAGAATGCATCAAAAATTGAAAGCAGATTTGGTTGAGCATATTTGGCAAAAATATCGCACAAATGAAGATTAAAACCGAGTGTAATTTATTTTGCATCATGTTTTTACAAGTTATTTCAATAAATTTTTTTTTTTTTTAATTCTTTTGAACCCCATCCGAGTCTCACCATTGGACACTGAAATATTAACAGCCTCAAATCGAATCTCAACTAATTAATTATTATTAAAAATATGATTAAATTATTCTTATGATACTCAAATCAAGCTTACCGTTAATGATGCTCTAATGGAGCTTAATATTAGTGTGAGTCTCTCCAAATTAAAAAATTCAAAAAATACTATTTTTATATTGATTAGATACTCTATGAGTATCAAACTATTGTTAATACTCTAAGAGCATCTACATTGGTAGAGACTCATGTGAGTCTCTACAAATTTTAAAATAATATTTTAATTAAAAAGGAAAAATAGACCAATAGAAATAAGACATGTGAGAGATGGGTTGTAACATCCGTAATCCATTAATTGGGGGTTCTAATTAGAGAATTAGAAGTTGAGGGCTAAATTAATTAAATCAATTGTTATCGGTGGGTTTAATTGATAATGTCAAAAGTTGTGGGGCCGATTTGTAAAGTTGGAAAAGTTAGAGGACTGATCGCTGTATTTGTCAATTTTGATGAAACCCTATTTCTTCTTCTATAAGTCACGTCGCAGCAGCCTTTTCCTTGATTTTTTTATCACTTCCATCTAGCAGAAGAAAATAGAAGAGGGGTTGCTGAGTTTTGCGTGAGGGAGGAGAGAAGAGCTAAGTGATTTGGTGTTGATCGTTTGGTTTGGTCGGTTCGGTCGGTTCGGTCATTGCCGTGGGTGAGAAGCTCAAGTCTCCATCTCTCATCTCTCACGGTAAGGGTCCTCTCTTTGGTTAGTTGTTCGTAACTGTCGGATCCTTCATTGTTAAGCCGCGAGGGTGGCGTAATAGTGGATAGCACTGATGGTCGAGATCGTGATCGGCGGTATGGTGGAGTCACGGGGCACATCGCGTCTAAGAAGCTGTCGGCGTTGTGGAGATCGTCGTGAGCGGCAATGGCGTGGTGTCAACGGCACATGTAAGGGTTGAGATTATCATTGAGTTCGGTGAGGATGTGACGGAGAGTGGCGGTTATGGTGGGAATAGTTGATCGGTGGCGTTGTGGTGGCTGGTCGGTGTTGTTGTAGTTGAGTTTCGATGAGGTTCGTCGGAGGCGGGCGTTGATCAGTCGTGATCAGTCACGTCATGAACGGTGGTGTTGTTGCAGAGTGTTGTCGAAGAAGATGATTTACTTTGTGAATCATGTTTTTGTCATGTAGTGACTATTAAGTTGTGTAGTTATATTAAGTTTGATTATTTTATTATATTAGGTTGCGGGTTTAAGAATTGAGGCTGTAGACAGCGCGGAAAAAGTTTCTGGAAGTTGCAGAAAAATTGTGTCGGAAAGAGCTACTAGTGGCTAAGGTGAGTGCAGTACCATGGTCGGATGATTTACGGAATTATTTCCCGAGATAATTCAGTGTTAGGATTTATTTATGTGTTCTATGATTTTCGCGGTATTTTTATTGCTGAGATAAATTCCGAAAAATTGCTAGTAATTGCCGTTATTTATGAGATTATTTTATGTAATTTTTCCATGAATTGTTGTTGAATTAATTGTTGAGAATTAATTGTTTTAGTCAATTTTTGGCCGTTTTAAATTGTCGTTGATTGATTTAATTTATGAGTTTGCGGTGAATTAATTTTATTAAATCATTGTTGTGTTGTTTGTCGAGTCCGGACATTTGATTATGTCGGAGGGGTATTTTCGTAATTTTGTCCTAATTGACCTAGTAGACGGGTTGATCGCCTCCTCAGTATTTATTAAATACTGACTGTGTCTATTCGTAATGGCGCAGGTAAGTGAAAGGATAAAGATAGCTGAAGCTCGTGGAACTGCGGTGACGGACCAGGATGACATACCGGGATAGTTTCATTTATTTTATTTATATTGGATATTTATTATTCAGATTAGTGCTTATTGTTGAATTGCTTCCGCGAGATTGTTAGAACATTTTTATTATTATTATGTTGGAATAAATGGATTAATTGGTTAAGTTGTTACAAATTTTAAAATGCCAGTTTTATGTGGTTTATGTTTATTGAACCGGTCCCAGTTTAGTAGTTTAAGGATGGGTCTTTTCATGGGTCTATTGCACTATTGAGAAAGTCTCTCATTTTTCAATAGTGCAAGAGACCCATCTTTCACATGTCTTTTTTCTATTGGTCAATTATTATTTTTTTATTAAAACTTAATTTCTAAAATTTGTAGAGACTCACATGAGTCTCTACCAATGTAAATGCTTTAATGATCACGCACTAGAATTATCTCGGGAAATAATTCTGTAAATCATCTGACCACGGTACTGCACTCACCTTAGCCACTAGTAGCACTTTCCGACATAACTTTTCTGCAACTTCCGGAAACTTTTTCAGCGCTGTCTAGACCCTCAATTCCTAAACCCACAACCTAATATAATAAAATAATCAAACTTAATATAACTACACAACTTAATAATCACTACACGACAAAAACATGATTCACAAAGTAAATCATCTTCTTCGACAACACTCTGCAACAACACCACCGTTCATGACGTGACTGATCACGACCGATCAACGTCCGCCTCCGACGAACCTCATCGAAACTCAACTACAACAACACCGACCAGCCACCACAACGCCACCGATCAACTATTCCCACCATAACCGCCACTCTCCGTCACATCCTCACTGAACTCAATGATGATCTCAACCCTTACATGTGCCGTTGACACCACGCCATTGCCGCTCACGATGATCTCCACAACGCCGACAGCTTCTTAGACGCGATGTGCCCCATGACTCCACCATACCGCCGATCACGATCTCGACCATCAGCGCTATCCACTATTACGCCACCCTCGCGGCTTAACAAAGAAGGATCCGACAGTTACGAACAACTAACCAAAGAGAGGACCCTTACCGTGAGAGATAAGAGATGGAGACTTGAGCTTCTCACCCACGGCAATGACCGAACCGACCATACCAAACGATCAACACCAAATCACTTAGCTCTTCTCTCCTCCCTCACGCAAAACTCAGCAACCCCTCTTCTATTTTCTTCTGCTAGATGGAGGCGATAAAAAAAACAAGGGAAAGGCTGCTGCGACGTGACTTATAGAAGAAGAAATAGGGTTTCATCAAAATTGACAAATACATCGATCAGTCCTCCAACTTTTCCAACTTTACAAATCGGCCCCACAACTTTTGAAATTATCAATTAAACCCACCGATAACAATTGATTTAATCAATTTAGCCCTCAACTTCTAATTCTCTAATTAGAACCCCCAATTAATGGGTTACGGATGTTACACAATTAGTTGTATTTTAGTCGCATATAAGTGAAAGGAGCCTAAAATGCGAATAAAAAATAGAATCGCAAATCGTGCGTCGCTAAATGAGGTAGTCGCATTTTGGTCGCAAAATGTGCAACTATTTTGTGACTAAATAAACCGTCACATATTTTCCGACAGCAATATGCGACTACTTAGCGACTTCAAAAGAAAGACGAAAAAGTGACTACCAAGTGGACGTTGCAAATGCGAAAGCCGATTAATAAATGCCGTCGCAAATCAGTCACAAAAATAGTGTGACTATTTGGCGATGGCAACATTATAGTCACAGATTTTGCGATGAAATAGCGACTTCAAATACGTCTCAGAAAAAACTACATTTCATTCGCTAATTAGTAGCACAAAAGGCCACAAATTTGCGACTGTAAAATGTTACTAAAAAGTGACTCATAAGCGCAGATTTTGTGACAAAATAGCGACTTCATATACGTCTTAGAAAAAACTACATTTCAGTCGCTAATTAGTAGCACAAAAGGCCACAAATTTGCGACTGTAAAATGTTACTAAAAAGTGACTCATAAACGACTGATATGCTACTGTTGTTTTAATTATTAAATACAAAAATACAATTAAATAAAACGTAATTATTATTTTAAAACAAAATTAATAGAAATATTTAAAATGTAAATTAAACTGAAAAAGTAGAATTGAACAAGAAATTTAACAACAAAATATTTAATTTAAAAAAAAAACTAATTATTTTCTAGAAAATCGGTTTAGTTCTGCGGTGGGGATTGTGGTGACGTGGCTGACGTGCTCGGGTTCTGGGAGTGGGCTTCCACAAACCGTGCATATCCTGGATCCTCTCGCATATACGCCACAAGCATCTCCAAGCTAGCTACTGTTACCTAAGATTGTTGAGCTACTTCCTTCGCTTCTTCTGCTATCTTCAGGGCTTCTTCGGCTTGAGCATGATGATGCTCATTCTCTGCGGCTTGCTCTTCGATCCTGCGAAGAGCAGCTTCAAGTTGGTCCCGTAGTTGTGCCATCGAAGTGTAGCTACTTGACTCACCAGACCGCTTATCCTTAACAAATCGGCTCTCCATGCTACCGAGTCCATACATTGTGCCTCTTGAGTCGGAAATGGTTGACTACATACAGCAAAAACAAATATTGGTGATCAATATCCATAACTAAAATATTAAACAAACGTATAAGTGTAATTACCTCTAAAAAGATAGCATCTAGCTCTTGGGTTGTAAGTTGACGACGTGAGGAGTTAGCATCCGACAAGTCGAAGTCATCATCTTCAAGTTGTGCTAACTTCTCCTCTATGTTTTTATCATACGTCTCGCAGATGTTCTTCGCTTTCTGGTCGACAAAAGTCCCATCTGCTTTAGTATGTGTTCTCACAAAAACCTCTCCAACAGACACAGGTCTACCAAGTTCTTGCTCCTATTAACACGAAAATGTAATCAACTCCAGAAAATAAAGACAAACTTGGCATTAAACCCAATCAAATAGAGCAAGGTATAAATTAATGTAAAAGGAAAAAATGAAGGCAACGTACCATTTCATATTGAATGTGTTCGTAGCTTTTTGGGCCAGCTACATGTTTATGAACACCAAGACCACCCCGTTCTGAGTTGCGCGAGTTGGATGCCACACTACTCTCTGATTGCGCTCCTTCAGTTGCCCAATATGCCTGCATTTGGAGCCACAATGTCTCGCCAATCCACTTTGGCCTATCTTTATGTCGAACTTTACTAACCATATCATTTATCCGGTTAATACAAATTGCATTGTATTTCCGCCTCACAAGTGGGGTGATCAATGGAGCCCAAGTATATTCTTGCTGAGAAAAAATATTAATAAGTTGTTAAAAAGTTTGAAAATATATTGAAAATAATAGAAATGAAATTAAAGTTTTCATACCGCAAAATCAATGAAATATCTATCCTGCCGTCTTGGTGGAACTTTGGACCAGCTATAATAAGGTCCATCAAATTTGTGCTTCAAGAGTTTTGAGACTTTCCGGGTTATTCGCCCCTCGTCTCGACCAAACCTACATAAGATTTACAAATACATTAGTAGGAAAAAAAGTAAGATGCTAAGTTTACAAAAAAAATTTGAACCTTACCATGTTGTCCCTTCTACCAAATCAAGATTCAGAATGGGCAAATACATTTCTCTTCCCGGAGTTCGCAAAAGATCCTCCAACATCATATGTTCGACCTCACCCATAGGTCCAGGAGTCGCCTCCTCTTCTGGTTCTTCATGCATTGCATCTGGCATAGGAGGTTCATGAATAGGAGAGGGTGCAAAAGGCGGTGGTTGCGTCACTTGTACATTGATACGCGATGTCCTACTGAGAGGGGATTCGGATCTTTGTTGGGGAGGCACAAAAGAAACTCATGCTCTCGATGTCGAAGGATGATTGGTTGTGGCTTGAGACGACCCTGATCTCCCACCTCCGCCACGGCCTCGAAAGCTTCTAACACCAGAAGTCATACTAAGACAAAAGGAAAAAAAGTGGTATCAAGACAATATCTCAAAAGTGGAAAAATAACAAAGCTGGGTATTTATATACATGAAACAAATATTTAATAAATTTTACTTATTTAAAAAATCGCATTTTTAAAATGGTAGGTAAAGATGCTAAAAATGCAGTTTAGAACAATTTAAAAGGAATCAATTATGTCAATAAAATTGTATCTAATAGCATTTTGGTGATTTCTGTGTTATATTGGTGAGAATAGATTCCATAAACATTGAACTATTTCGATTCTAAACTATATATGGCTCTTACATCATGATGCTACGTAAATCTATATGGAGGGAACTTCTATATAACTTATATGGAGTGAAAGTATATTCCACGTATATATATATATAACAAAATAAAAGAAACAATACCAATAGATAAATAGGAATCCAAATCTATGAATAAACCTCCTTACGGTATTATCAATAAGTTAACGTCTCTTCATATCTATCATTCTATAACTTCATAGTAAGTCTTTTAATGGTTTCGGCACATAACATAGAAAAAATTGTTTGTGGATTAAACAGTTTTAAATTTATTATTGATAAGTTGTAAATCATAATGCTATAGATGGAAAATAATAAAAAAAAATGAACGGAGCATTATACATTAGGTAAGTAATAAGAAAATTTTCTAAGTGGTGAGAAGCACAGAAAAATCACTAAGGATATAATTTTTTTTCACATACCTTCTAACTACAATAAAAACGGAGATGAGCTTCTTTCGCCAATTTTGTGGTTATACCATGCAACCGATTAGTAGACAAAAAGAGTCTGCGCGCACAAGCATCACTATCAATACCAGTTGCTTAAACCAACATAGGCAAATATGAACGTATGCAATAGAAAATCCCATAATACTTATAGTTTTCCAAACCAAGCTTTGGATTAAACCAACATCATGGAATAAAAGCAAATGCAAAATCCGGATTTTGTTTTTACTAAAAAAAAACTGCATTTAACCTTAACAATTATAAACAAGACACAATCGTTTAGAGTTCGGTGTAAATATTTTTGCAATTTCGTAATCTACAATCGGGTTATGGCAATCTCTAATGTATTTCGAATGTAGACAAATGATGCAGTGTAAAGCACCTTTGATATACGAAATCATAAAGCCAAAACGTAAGTCGGTGTTGATTTTTAATATATTTGGTACGAAAGAGACAAATTTGATAGATCTGCAACTACTCTAAACAAACTACAACAGAGCAAGTTTCGGCGAATTTGAGTCGAAGAAACTGGGTTAATTTGAGACATTTACTACACATCAAACTATTGATCTAGAAAACACGAAACACGGGTAAAACCCATTAATTGATCACCAAATTTACCTCGAGCTCCTCAGGAAATGGTGAAGCGATCGAATTTGGTTCGAATTAGATATAGGGCTCAAAGTAACCAGATCGGATTGAGTATTGGTTTTGGGAGACGAAGTCAGAGATTCTTCGTGCCCCTACAAATGCTTGTGAATAATCAGTAAATTATAGCATGCAAAACCTAGATTCTGGGGTTCTTGTCGAAGAAGAAAGCAATAGACGGTGAATCGGAAAATGGTAAAGAAGATGGAGGAGAGTAGTTTCAGAACGGCGAAAGGGGGAAAAATGGGATAAGTTGTTCTTGATATACAACACGCAGTCGCCTTTTAGTAGCTCCATTTAGCGACACATAAGCGACTGAATTTATTAATTCCGTATTATTCACTTACAAATGTGCATAGTCGCTTTTATGTAGCCTAGTTTAGCTAATGAATAGCGACTCTATGAATTATTTTATGAAATTTTTTTTATTCGGAAATAATAACCGTAGTCGCCTTTTAGTCACTAAACGATGCGACGAAAAGGCGACTATTTAATTTTTTTTGAGCCGAATTATTTTTTTATTGCTCCAGTTGCCTTATCGTCACAGAGTTTAGCGACTAAATTGCGACTCTCATATTTATATATTTGTTTTAGTTTTTGTATCGGTTATTTACATAGCAGTCGCCTTTTAGTCACTTAAAAATGTGATGAAAAGGCGACTACTTGATTTTTGGTGAGGCAAACTATTTTTTTTTGTGCAGTCGCCTTTTCGTCACATCATTTAGCAACTACATAGTGACTCCCTTATTTTTATTTTGCTAAAAAATTTTGAATCGGTAATTTAAAACGGCAGTCGCCTTTTAGTCACTAACTTATGTGATGAAAATGTGACTGCAGAAAAAAAATATATATTGGCCTCACAAAAAAAACTTGTAGTCGCCGTTTGGTCACATTATTTAGTGACTAAAAGGCAACTCTCGGATTTATATTTTGCTAAAACTTAATATTTCAGGAAATTTACACATATATGATGCTATTATGCTATTATATATCATTTTATATATAACAGCCAAATAAGATGCAATTAATCGTGGCATAAACATAATTGATTTGGGTAAAAACATATATGATTTGGGAATAATATTAGATGAATCATTTATTTATGATGATATCATTTTATATATTTGTAATTTTACACTGTACTCGCTGGTTACTAGCTATATAATGCGACGAAATTGCGAAAATCATATTTTATACTTAGCAAACTTTATATTATACGTTGAAGTCACCTTTATGTCGCATAATTTAGCAACTAAATAACGACTTCCTTTATTTTATTATGCTATTAATAAATCAATTAGAAATTAGAAGTAATTTCTGATTTAAAATGAATATTTTTTATTTGATCACATTGTAGTAATTTAACGAGGTATTTATATTTTATTCTAATATAAATTAATATAACGAGTGTTCAAAACAATATATCAATATACATATAAATAAATATTTGTACACATATAATCAGTCAACTGATGCGGTTCAATTATATCACTTATATACTACATATAGATTTTGGAAACATAAAGGAAGTCAATATCTTTTCCATAACTGCATTTGAGGTAACGACCACATATAGATTGTTGATTAAACAACATAAATTATTAAAAGGTTTATATGTATATAACATAATGTAAAAAACATGAATATAGTAATTTACTCTACACTTTCATTTTCCTCTTCTTCTGATGTCGATCCTTGAATTATAAATTCGTTGTCAAATTCAGCATCACCGCCTTCTAAATCAAGCAAAGTAATCGCGTTTCTTCCATCTACTAACGTTTGGACAACAATATCTTCAATTGTTGTGAATTCCACATCCCGATCATCTTCTTGTTGCATTAATACCACCTCCTTTTCTTTTAACTTCCAAATTATATTTGCCCTCGGGTTAACTATGACGACAGTAAGCCACACTTGTCTTTGTTGTCTTACAGACGGATAAGGTATGTAGCAAAATTGATCCGCCTGAGATGCTGTTTTATTCATGATTAAGAAAAAAAATTGAGATAACTCAGTTATGTTAAATATGTATATATATATATATATGTATATATATATATTATAATATGATAATATTTTGAACTTACCATGGATAAAAGGCTCGTATTTGCTATATTTCCCTGTGGCAAGTACATCAACTATGCCTCCATTTCTCTTTCTCGTCCCCCTTCCGATGGTTAGATCATACCATTTACATTTAAACAATGTGATCTTTAAGGAAACTAATCCTATATACTCTAGTTGGACGATATCAGCCAAAGTTCCATAGAAATCGGCTTCGTCTGATGCATCCGAATAATTTTCACCTCTAACACAAACACCATAGTTAAAAGTTGACCTCCGTTGTCCATGTCTTTGTGTATGAAACAAATACCCTCTAGTAAAATATATGGGCCAAGTTGTCGCCTTGTAGTTGGGACCATCAACTAACTCTTGCACCCAAGTAGGGAAAGGTTGGTTTTGGTAAAATATACCTGATTTAACTTGAAAAGAAAAGCATAACCACCTAAATACCTCCCACATAATATTTGTCAAAAGTTCTAAATAAAAGGTATTAACTAAAACATTATTATAGCATACATATTCTCGAATCCATAATGGAAATTATGTATCCTTTTTACTAAAAACTTCGGTGTCTGAAAGGTGTGGATATGTTGAACGTATCTCATTCTTGAACAAGCTGTAAATACAATATGTTAATGGTTGGTATGCTAATAATATATGTTACCTCTCGAATGGCCAAAAATATTCACAATTTCGCAATATATAAGCATGTGCACCCTGATAATCTTCGTCAGCCAATCAAATTTCCTTTGCTTTCCCCTTTGGACGTCCAATATGACTGAACATTTCAGGTACCCCACTAACAGGGTATATTTGCACATCACCTTCTTCGAATCGAGTATTCCTTTTCATATACCCATAAATACATACACATTAATATTAATAATTTAAATTATAAAATTATAATTCAGTGTGATTGTACCTTAACTGTGTTGTTATGTTAGCGGCGAAGTAGTGATGCAAAAAATACGAGATTTCATCATTTATATAAGATTGCACAATCGATCCGGCTGCATATCGTTTGCCTTGCTTTTCAACTCTTTGAAAAACCTTTCGAAAGGGTACATCCACCTGTATTGAACAGGTCCTCCTAGTTCAGCTTCACGTGGGAGGTGTATAGGAAGGTGCTCCATAACGTCAAAGAAGGATGGTGGAAATATCTTTTCTAAGTTGCATAATATTATAGCAATATTTTGTTTCATTAACTGGACACGATGTTGGTTCAATGATCTTGCACATAAATCTCTAAAAAATAAACTTATCCCTGCATAATTACAAATGTCATAAATATTAGTATATTTTAACCCGGCCTTTAAAATTTAGAATCTGTTATCATACCTGATACTGCTTGGTCGACATTCCGAGGGAGAAGTTCTCTCAGTATAAAAGGAAGTAGTCTCTCCATGAATACATGACAGTCATGGCTTTTCATGCCCAAAAATTTCCCTCCTTCTATATCAGCGCATGTTGCTAAGTCTGCGGAGTAACCATCAGGAAATTTGACATGATGTTTAACACATGTTAGTAGCTCTTCTTTCGCTTGAGAAGTTAGTCTAAATATTGGAAAAGGAGTCCTTCCATTGCTGTCAAGATGTAATTCTCTCCGAGAACAAAATAATTGTAGATCCAATCGTGACTTAACATTGTCTTTCGACCGGTCTTGCACATTCATCAAAGTAAACATGATGTTGTCAAAAAAATTCTTCTCTATATGCATTACATCAAGATTGTGCCGCAAGTTAAGATCCTTCCAATATGGTAACTCCCAAAAAATGCTTTTTTTTGTGTCAATTGTGCGATCTACCATATCCAGCTTTTTTAGGATCATGCCCATTACCTCCACAGTTTGACGTTTTAGGAGGATTAATTTCTCGGATTCGATCGTACATCACTGAACTTGTTGGGTAGGTGGGTGCGTACTCATTTACTGCATCTTTCCCCTTCAGAAATTCTGTTTTGTTCTTCCTTAACGGATGATCACGATGAAGATGTCTCCTGTGACAATCAAACCAACAAGACTTTCTATCATTTGGGAGCCAAAACGCCTTTGTTTGATCCATACATATTGGACATGATAATCTACCATGTGTCGTCCAACCAGATAACATACCATATGCTGGAAAATCGCTAATTGTCCATAGGAGAATTGCCTACATGGTAAAATTTTGCCTTCTAGACACATCGTATGCCTCAACTCCAGTAAACCATAGTTCTTTTAACTCTTCGATAAGAGGGCGTAGGAAGACATCTAAACTGGAACGTGGATGATTTGGCCCAGAGTTCAAAATTGTTAGGAAAAGATACTCTTTTTCATACACATTCCTGGGGGTAAGTTGTATGGGGTCAAGATCACGGGCCATAAAGAATGGTTTCTAGACATACCGAATGGATTGAAACCATATGTGCATAAACCTAGGTAGACATTCCTAGGTTCTGCAGCGAATTGTGGATGTTGTTGTTGAAAATGTTTCCACTCTGCACCATCTGATGGATGACACATTTCACCCTCGATAGGTTGATGCTCAAAATGCTAGCACATTGAAGCTGAAGTCTTCTCGCTTTGATACGTTCTCTTCAATCTATCCGCAATTGGTAAGTACCACATTTTACTAAATGGTATTTTCGTTCGCCCTTCGCTTGTCTTGAATCTTGGTTGTTGACAGAACTTACATGATTCCCATCTTTCATCTTCTCTCCAAAAAATCATGCAACTATTTATACAAACATCAATTATGTAGAACGGCAAACCTAAATTCCTCATCAATTTTTCCGTTTCGTAGAAAGAGTTTGTCTCATTATTTTCGTCAGACAAATACTCTGTGAATAATTCTGTCCAAGAATCAACACCCCTCTCAGACATATTTTGTTTCGACTTGTTGGCCATGAACCTGGCGGCTAAAGATAGTTGTGAGAGTCCTTCCTTACAACCCTCATACAAAGGCGTGTTTGCAGCTTCTAGCATGTTGAAAAATTCTTGTGCTTCATTGTTTAGGTTTTCTTCATATTGAGTAGCATTCTCATTGTTGTTGTACCCAGTGTTACTAGGAAATGCATCATGGATCATATCAAGACAACTTCCATGGAAATTAGCGGTCCCACCTTCGTAATCACTTTGACGAGATGTACCATGATGACCAATATCATGGTTTGGAACTAGATCTACACTTATTTCTTCACCATGTCTATGCAAAACATAATAGTTAGGCATAAACCCTCGACTCAACAAATGATTCCATATCTTCCGCGACCTAAGGAATTTGTCATTCTTGCAATTGATACAAGGACAGTAAAACATATCACCACTACTTTGCGCAATAGATTGCTGACTTGCAAAATTCATGAAAACTTCAACCCCTGCTAAATACTCCGCAGACAAGCTATTTGTATGTGAATCGATACGATTGTACATCCATGCGCGGGAGTTTGGATACTCTGAAAATCCAGCCATTTTGTGTTTTTAGTATTATTGGAACAAGTGTGGAAATTTTCGCGCACAATGGCAATGTATGTATATATAAACACAATATGCGACCAAAATGCGACTATTCAGTGACCTTTTTGCGATAGACAATGTAGTAGCATTATTTGTGTACCTAATTATTGGTTCGTATGGAACACATGTTTTACTATTATGAACACCAAGTTTAGGAGACTAAAATGCGACTGCACTATTAACTAAGAGACTAAAATGCGACTACAAAAAATAAATGATACTAAAATGCGACTACACAAACTAAATGATACTAAAATGCGACTCCACGAAATATATGAGACTAAAAGGTGACTATTTTTGGTCTACAATTTGCAAAAAATATTAAATTAACTTTAAATAAGATTTTTTCAGTGACAAAAGTTATAAGTGGATGATTAATAATATTCATTTTAAATATTCAACTGTTATTAAATTTTAATTTATTTGTATTAGTTAATAATAGAAGTTGATTTAATTTAGGATCCTCAAATTTTAATACCACCATTTAAATACAAGTTAACTTAAACAAATATTTTATTATACATTATTTTTATTTATTATACATCTTATTTTTGTTACACGAGTAGGATACAAAAGTAGGTCCTGATATAACATCAAATAATAAACATAGAAGATTAACATTTTATTTTTACAGCTCGTCTTCCGAATCTGGTACAATCGTTGACATTCTTTCATCATCAACTAAGTTTGCAATAGCTAGTGGTTCCGCCTCACCCTGTTCGTCTACCATTTTCTGAATCATTTGATTATTTCCAATAACCTATAAAATAATTAATTATATAATCATTAGGTATCACAATAAATTAACCACAGTCATTATATTCAAATTTACCTTGACAATGTTCTTCAATACTATGTTTAGGTTCATTGTGCTTCTGTTTAACTTACATACAGTTACCTATATATAAAAATATTTAATGTTTATACAATAAAATAGAAATTTAATAAATATTGTTAAATGGTGCTTACTATTTATGAATTTTAACCGTTTACCTTTTTTAGAAGTAGAACTGCACCAACCTTTATAAGTTCATTGAAATCATCATTCTCAAATACCTTCAAGTGAATAGAAGCACCCATTGTTCCACTTGGATCTTTTAACGTAACCAATGCATCACCAAATTCATTTTTATTCATATTTTTTATCATAACTAAAACCTACAAAGTTGATAAACGGGTTAGACATAGTATATAACAAATCCTCTTTGTAATTTGCTTAGTATTATGTACTTGCCTTTTTAATTTTTGCCCACTGGTTGTTTGCACAGTGAATTGAATTCAACGGTGTCCATTCTACCCCTTTGTTTGTTAGGTATTCAACAGCTGATGTCCAATGTACCTCGTTGAAATCCGGGTCTCCCTCTGCAAGTTAATCGTTGAAAAATATTTGAGATGGGATTTGATTTTGGAGATCATAACTCGAACTCCCTTCATGATATTGCTTGCGTCTTCGTGCTAATTGAACATTTTGGAAAGACTCCGTGCCAGGAATTATACGTTCATCTCTCCCAAACTGAGGTCGGGGTGACATGTAGAAGGTGCATCTACAACATTAATAGAAGGCAAGGGACTCGTTATTGGAATGGGGTATGAGCTTCCATTTTTGTACCAGCTCCAAAGAGAGAAATATCTTTCAAAATCATCATTTCCAGAAGGATTAGACATTATTAAGAAACAAAAGAGATGACTTCAAAAAAATATTTTGATAGTTTGTATTAAGGGAATGATGTTTAGAACATCTGAAATGTTGGCCATATATAGTTAAACATGTGGATATAAATCAATCGGTTTATTTAGTTTGGTACACCTACCTCCTCAATTATAACATGTGGATTTAAATCAAACAACTTTAGTAGGAGTCACATTTTAGTAGCACAATAAGCAACCAATATGTGACAACAGCAAAGTTAGTGACTAAATAGCGACTATTATTCGAGTGTTATAATAATTGATGATATTTATTTAGTAAACCTATATATTATTCACAACAATCGCTATGTAGTCACTAAATTTTGCGATTATTATGCGACTACACGATTTATATGATTACTTACAATATTAGTCGCATATTGGTCACCTAATTTAGTGACTATATAGCGACTATAAGAATAATATGATGTTATTTATTTAGTTAAGTTCTTTTATATACAATGCAGTCGCTTTTGAGTCACTATTATGCAATTTCATGATTAATATGCTTTGGTAAGCCTATATTATACGTTGCAGTCGTATTTGCATTGCAACAGTTATGACAACATAGCGACAACGCGAATAAGATGATGTTATTGATTGAGGTAACGACCCAAATTGTTTTCTAATAGGTTTGGTATTCTTCAAAATATTGTAAACACTTGTCATACCTATATAAAGATCAAAACCACACAAAATACATAGCCAAACCGATTTTCATGTTCTTTAGGTTTTCTAAATGCATCTTATTTAAAGTTTAGATTTTAATTTTATTTTTTTATTTCTTAACATTGTTGTTATTTAGCGAAGTTTTATATTATTTATCCACTCTAAAGTATTACTACGACTCATCTACACTATCTATCACCATAGTAACATTTTAAAAAAACATTTATTAATAACATAACACATGAAGACATGGTATTAATACCAAATGTCAAACTTATTTCACCATACATATCTATATTATAACATTGTTAAACAGCTTAATCAATGACCAATCTCAAACTTTTCGATGTGATACTAGCAACAACCATATTCATCACCATTGCATTCGTAAACATCTTCAGGTTCCTCAAAATCCGGACTTAGAGGTGGGAGAGGTGCAGGTTCCTCAACATTTAGACCAAATTGCCTCACAATGGCATCAACATCTAGGTCCTTCGGAGGACTTTCAACTTCTTCAGCATAACCACCGCCCTGGTAACTATCATATGCAGATTGTATAGAACCCGGGGTGAAACTTGGTTCAACTTCTGTGATTTAAGCCTCGGATTCCCAAGACAGCTCTACTTTTTGGTGCTCCTGATCCCACTCTGCCAACTTTGCCGGTAATTGAGAGTCAGATACATCAGAAAAATTTAGAAGTGATGCTTCTGAATCAGGGAACGGGTTACAAGGAAGCTTTGACGTTATATTTCGTGTGTGTTTGTTTTAAATCTCATCTCATATGAGATCTTTTATAAGAGAATTTGCATATATAAATTTAACTAAAAAATATAAAAGTAGGTACACCTAACTACAATTATTAAAACATGTGGGAATAAATGTAACTATTTTGCGACTACTTATCATATAAAAGTAGGTACACATAAGTTGCGACCAATATATGACCATAATTTTTTGTATTTTGCAACTATAATGCGACTGTCTACAATTTAATAATAAAATCAACAAAAGTAGTATTTTAGTGACTAATAAGTATAAATATTTTGACACTATTTAGCGATTACCCTTTTAATGCGACACAACTGTGACCAATATGCGACTGGGTATTTTCGTTATTTTCCATTAATTCCGACTTAAATCACAAAATAAACGGAAGTCGTATTTTAGTCTCAATTTGGTGGCAACATTATGCGACGTTGTTGCGACCACCTTTTTTGGACTATAATGCAAAATTTAGTCACTAATTGGTAGCAAACATTTGCGACCCTTTAGCGACTACATATTTTGGGACAAAAATGTGACCAAAATGTTACTGTGTATTTTTGATTTTTTCCCTATATTGCGAGTAAAATTACAAAATCTACGGTAGTCGTATATTTGTCGCTATTTGGTGGTAAAATTTTGCGACCTTATTGCGACTATTATTTTTTTGACAATAATGCAACCAATATGCGACAAAATTAGCAAAGTTACATTTCAGTTGCAGAAAAATCACAAATTAGTCGCTTTTTTTTGCGACTACATAAAGCAGTCGCTTCATGTAGTCGCTTTTTACGTGTTTTCTTGTAGTGTTCAGACTTACCTTAAAGTGACTATCGTTACATTCGTCTGAGACAGCGTCTTTAGATTTATTTTATAGTGATTGTTGTCTCTTTCGTCTAAGGCAGTACCTTGAGACTCAGTTTATAGTGACTGTCATCACTTTTGTCTGAGGCAGTGCCTTCAGACTTAGTTTATAGTGACTGTCTTCACGTGCGTCTAAGGCAGTGCCTTCAGACTTATCTTAAAGAGACTGTCATAACGTGCGCCTGAGGCAATGCCTTCTCATTGATTTATTCCATAGTGACTGCCATCACATCACTTTGAGGACATGCCTCCTAATTTATTCGATAGTGATTGTCGTCACATCTTTTTGAGGTCATGCCTCCTAATTTATGACTGTTGTCACATAATTTTTAGGTCATACCTCCTAATTTATTCGATAGTGACTGTCATCACATCTTTTTGAGGTTATGCCTCCTAATTTATTCGATAGTGACTGTCATCACATCTTTTTAGGTTATGCCTTCTAATTTATTCGATAGTGACTGTTATCATATCTTTTTGAGGTCATGCCTCCTAGATTATTCGATAGTGACTGTCGTCACATTTTTTTTAGGATATGCCTCGTAATTTATTCGATAGTGACTCCGATTGTCACTTGTTTATTCGGTGACGTCGATTGTCAATTTGACTTTACTTGTGGTTAAGCCTCTCTATCTTAGTAGTAACACCACTCCTCACTTTTTGTTGGAGCAGACGTTTGTTCTAAAACATCTTTAGCATTAATTTATCTATTAAGACTCGAATGCATAAAAACTCTATTTATAAACACATTATCAGTAGATAGGGGTAGTTCTAAAATCAAAACATCAAAGTTTTCAAATAAAAAGCAATCATGACACATAAAACCGCTAAAAATCCAAAAGATAATCAACCAAAATCTCAAAAACCTCTTATACCAAAAACACTATAATGATAAGGTTTCAGGAGTAAGACATTCAACTGTTAAGTAGGTTCTTGCCTTTCAAATTTTCCAGCTTGAATACTCCTGATACACATACCTTTGTTCTTTTTGGTACTTAATGCCTTCGTTGCGAGATATGTAGTAAGGGTGGTTATTGTCTTTAGACGTCCTTACTTTCTTACAACGCTTGAATCAGATCGTTGAGAATGTCGATGATGGTAAGTTGGGTCTTTTTCCCATTTTATTTGTGCCCAAGCTCTAGAAAGCACGTCCTCCATAGTTTTACATTGATACTTCATCAACTCCTTGTATAGATCACTGTCTGGTAGTAGACATCTATTGAATGCCGAGATGGTGGTAGACGTGTTGTATCCTGGAATAGATATTTTCTCCTTATTAAAGCATCGTACATATTCACGTAGGGCTCTCCTTTTTTCTGAATGACTTCTTACATGTTGTTTGTTGTTTTCTCTAGATTTCTACTACTTACAAATTGCTCAACGAATTGAGGATGTCCCTATTTATATTCGACGTGTCGCTAATCCTCTTAGAAGTAATGATGACGTGTCACCACCTTTCCCAGATTCTAGATTCGGGATAGTTACATATCTTTTATCTTTCTTTTATATTAGGACTCGCCGACATCATTGAATCATATTTCCTTAGAATCAGGATTCTTTGGGATGTATATTCCTTTAAAGATGCTATATCGATAATAACGATATACGATCAATATTAAAGAGATATTGGTGACTTTTCATCATGAATAATGACATATCGCTGCTTATAATGACTAACCGTTGTATTTAACGACTTACCGTTGTAGATAATAACTTACCAACATCTATAGATTAATAGTAATGACTTAGCATTACCGACTAGCGATTTCAAAATTATATAGTAAATAATGACCGTTAGATTAATCTATCAATTTATATTTTCCCAACATTTCATATAATAAAATAATATTTTATTGTAAACAATTATTTTTTCAGTTGTTAGTTTTTAGCATGGGTAAAAAAAATTGTTTCACTATTTAATATAACAATAATATAAAGTTGTAACATATACTAAAAATTTATTTGAAAGATCAAAGAAGTAACATACTTTTTATTGTAATTCATTGTAGTTTTATTTTATTTTCAATAGTTGTTTTTTAGCATATGAAATACAACATATATATATATATATATATATTTATATCAAAATTTAATTTTCAGCATATATATATATATATTAGGCATATTGAAATAAACTACTAAAGGCATGTTTATTTGCACAATGGATTTTTATTTGTATTTTTTAGGCAAAAAGGAAATTTGCGTAATTGTGTGTCATTAGGCAATTTTTGTTATTGGTAAAATAATTGCATAATTACATTAGAAACAGCAATTCTGATATTATGCAAGTTACCAATCAAAGCCTTAGAAAATCCAAACATTTAGCTGTGTAGGATACCTTGAAAACCCAATTGCAACCTAAAACTTCAATTTATAAAATTGGGGAGTAGCCCAATGTAAATAATATTTTTATTATTATGTGATCTTATATTTATCCAATTTCTTTTGGACTTTTGATATTCCTTAATATATATTGATAACTAATTATATTGGTAATAAATTCACCACAGAAATAATGTACATCTTTAGCACACGATAAGTGCTATATTATCGATATAATAGCGTTATCATGTGTGCTAAGTCTTCACCAGGTATAATAGGTAAAAAGATGTTATAGCGTTATTTAAGGCCGCTATGGTATTCATTACATTATAACTTTAATTAAACCGGAATGATCTCTATTATAACTCTTTTTCATGCTATGATATATTTTTGTAGCAGTTTAGTAAGATGCGATAATATATGTTATGACAGTGATTTACTGTGATGATATTATTGAACCGATTTGAATCTTGTTTTAAATCATAAACAAAACAATTGGATTCTTTCATTAACCATGTAAACATGTCTTACAAAAGATCAAGTCTTAACATCTTGTTGCCAAGTCTAAAACATAACTAAACTAACATAGAGACAAAGCAATTTTACTTCACGATTGCTAACAAGGTGATCCTCATTCAGATGCTCACCAAGAGCTTCCTTCTTTTCTTCTCTATAAACAAAAAACATACAATGGGAACGGATGAAACATAAGATCAAACATACAAAGAAATTTCTACGGATTATATAATGCAATATAAACACCAAATCAAGAGATGTCAATACATATAGTTTACCTTCATACTTTTAGTTTTTCGAAAAATTCTAATACTGGTACTTGTATCTTCATCTATGTCACTGTCATCAACGACCTCAATAGGCTCTGTTAGAACATAGAAAAACAAAACCAATATTTAGATTGAACATTCTTAACTATATACTTGGTTCACTTTATTAGCAACACATTTTAGAAACCCAACATGGTAAAATTCTATGAACAAACAAATGTCTTTACTCACCAGAAATTTTACAACCATATGTAAGAGATTTACTTTTTCCAAGATCGGACAATTGAAAACCATCACTTGTATCCAGCATTAGCGATTCATATACGTAGCTTGAAAACCAATTACTTATATGAGGAGGTTCTGAGAATCAATTTGATCAAAACATATTAGGTTTGAAACAAATGCATCAATAAGAACAAAATTAATGGTTTCCCATAAATCTACAATAATCAAATAAGTTTAACAAGAGGATAATATCAATAGTTCTTACCCGAAATGAGTGATTCATAAGGATCCATATCTGAAATCTGCACAAAAGTAAAAAAAACAAATATGAAAGCTACTCGAGGATAGCAAGTTAAAGTGGTTGGCATCACACATGGTCTAACCATGTACTAATACACATATTGTGACATTAATTTACAATTCCAACTCTAACATAATCAAATATTGAAAATAAGGCATCTAAGCAATTCATTCTGACTTGGATGATCAACAATTTACGTTTTCAATGGAACCATCTCTCACATTATTTTCTTTATCTATAGACACATTATAGAACAAAAGTTAAAACAGAAGAATTGTAACCTCTTACGAGTCAATCACTGCAACTACAAGTACCTAATGGTGATGGATTATTTCGGCTTACGAATAAGTTGAACCGATAAGCATCTTCCATGTCATTGTAAATGCTCACCAAGTGATCCATATAAGGAGCATTTTGAATCTCTAAAACATTACATAATTATTAAAAACAAGAAAGATAATGAGATCAATTTAAAAATCATGGGAACTACCTCTACGATGGTATGGGATTTTACAGAGTGGACAAGTAGCATTCATTTTCATTGCTTTCAAAATACATTCACTGGAATCAATAGAGGACATACATATGTTCATACTTAAACATATTTTATTATATGATTACATAAGGAGAGTTCTTACTTGCAAAAGACATGGTTGCATGAAAGTGAAACTGCGGAATTGAATAAACTCAAGCTGCAGTTACACGAATTGAATTTGTTAGGCCTCTATATGTGAAGACAACAGTACAGCCTAAAAATAATAAGCATAGAGAGACATCTTTACCAAATAGGGCACTTGAGTTCTCTTCCCATTCTCTCCAAGTGACTTGTGTCCCACATTATACAAAGCTTCAATACAACAATCAAACTCAATGAGACTAAACTTGATACAGTAAAATCCTTGAAGCAATTGACAATGTAGAATTCAGTCCAGATTTGGTGTTTTTCTTCATTGATTTTGATATAAAACCATCCTCATAATTCAACTCAACGAGACTAAAAATTTGATGTAAAACCATCTCTATCTCACAAGACATACCCGAATCTTCTTAATAATCTACATAAAGACCAAGTTCCAAGCAGACACAGTTAAACAAGCAAACTAGAGAACCAACTTCAAGACAAGAAACCCATTGAGGCATTTAATCGAACAGGTGGTGGACGATCAAAACAACATTTTCAACATTTAAATCTTAAACGAAGATCTCAAATTTCTTTACAGATTCATTAAAATAAAACTATAGAAAAGAGAATCAAACATTCACTGAACTAAAACACATAATCAAAGCAATGTCAATTTAACAAGCTCTTCACGGAGGTCAAAACATCTAAAACAAATTCAGAATACAAAGGTGAAGCACCAAATATGAGCTTATTCTCTTCCTGCAACAAAACCTAACTAATTAGTTTCCCTAAGCGACAAAGAAATCACAGAAGAAGAGTCGATTCGTGGAAGAAGGATTTAGAGAAGAGTACCGAATGAGGTAGAGACTGAAGGTGTTGAGAGATCGATTATGGAAGAAGGAGTTCGAGAGTAATCGATTGTTCTAAGGGATTTAGAGAGTAGGGAGATCAATTATTCTAAGAGAAAAGAGAAAAATGGCTAAGTGTTCAACCTAAATAAAGTATATGGTCGCTTAAGAGAAAATTAGGGTAATTATTGGTGGAATTAAGTGATTTTAGCTTCCCGGTAGTGATTTTCTATCTTAGCGTTTCTAAAATGCTATTATATAGTTCCGAAAAATTACAAATCCATCGTAATAGCAGATGTGAAAATGTTGTTATCCTAAAGTGCTATCAACGCCACTTATTTTTGTAGTGTTACAAGAGTTAATTCCTAAACAATCTCTACTTTGATAATCTGTTGAGATTAAATTTTAATAAAACTCTAATGAAGAAATATTCCTCTCTCAGCCTATAAATAGACATGTCTTTAATCCATCATACACGCATCTCAAAAGAATTTCAGAAAGATAATACACAGAATGAATAGTTTATATGCGAGTGAAGAGAAACATAATTCCCTAATCTAAAATATCATGATTTCATGAAACCGTTCAGAAAAAAATCTCTACTACAATGAATAGAGGTACTCCGCTAACCCTATTTTATGATTATAATATATACATGATTAATTATGTTGCTTAAAAGATTTTAGGGTTCATATAAGTTTTGCTAAGGCCAAGAAAGATTTTGTAGTGAAAAGTTAGAAGCATATTTGGATCGGATTCTAGAAAGTTGCAGAACATGAATTCGACAAGTAGAACAAGGGTTTGAAATTGTGGTCAGCCTGTAGCACCAGAATCTGGTAAGATAAATTCCAAAACTAGTTGGATACATTATTGAGATGAAGCCTAGCAAAGAGAGAATGAGAAGAGTACTGGGAAGAGAGAAAGAATACTTAGAAGAACTAAATTTTTTTTCATTTTAAATTGTTAAAACGACATGTTATTAGAGTAGCACGGAAGCTTCGTTCACCGACCGCTTCCTGCTTCGGAATCGGAGTCGGAATCTCTTGGAAGCTTTTGGAATCTCGCTACCATGATGCTTCAAAAAATACCTTTTTAAAAGTGTGTTGGAAGCTTGGTCTTCCATTTTATTTTTATATGTTTTGTAGCTATTACTTTTTATATGTTTTGTATTTGAAAAAAATCGAGAACTAATATAGTAATTTTGTGATTGTGCATATCATTTTGTCTTATATCTAGAAAAAAGTTTACTTAAAAGATTATTTGAATCATATGCGAAATGTTGAAAGTGATTAATTTGATTAGTTGTACTGTAATGAATATGATGATTTCAAATTTTTAAAATTATTTTAGTTGAATTGTGTAAAAATGAGGCATTGAGTTTATATTATTCATAGCAAAATTTTAATACGTTAGATGTTTAAATATATATACATATAATGTATTGAATTTATGTTATTAATAATAATTTTTAATATTGTATAATGTTTAAATATATATATATATATACACGTTTCCAACACGTATCTGGTTCCTAATTGTTTCTAAAAAATTGCTTCTACGCTTCTGTGTACCTCATTCTGATTCTATGCAACCTAAATTCCATTTTCTATTAATGTTAGAGACATTTGTTTTATGACAAGTTATTGATACAACTGATGGTCATATTGCTGATTATTACTGATTTCACGTAATTGACTTGCTTTTTTGGAAGTTGAGAACAAAGTTGTAAAAAATAGCGATTTGATGGGTATTTTTCTAGAAAACTTTTTGATTAAATTATATAAAATTTAGTATTTTGAAAAATAATAGAAAATAGAGTAATTAAGTGTTTTTGAGTGGGAACAAGTATAAACTCATTTTAAAATGCTCTAAATTTTAGTAGCTTTTATTAAGAAAAAAGTATTATCACAATTCCTATGATTACTTAATCACAATAATCATTCCATTATATACTCTTCTCCTCAGTTAATACATGATTCTCTCATTTGTTATATGATTATGCATATATAGCTATGAAATCCTCATTATATGATATGATATAATACAACACAATATTATTATAGTTAATAGTTTACGTCAATATTGTAAATTATAACGTGGAGAATTTATATTATTTTTTAAATAAAAGTACTTGTTTTGTAATTTTCAAAAATTTAATCATTTTTCCAATTTGTTTTTTTTCCTATTACAAGAGAAGCCATCATCCAAAGTCCCAGGACCATAAGTTTATCTAAGCGATTTAGTTATTTGATGTGTTTTCATGAATGTAGGCCCTATGATCTCTGGTGGATCTAGATCGAGTGTTTTATGAGGTAGTTGATATTAATCAAGCAACAAATTCCAATAAGGAATTCAGGCCCAAGAAGAGAAGAAAGTTGTACCAAGTTGTACCTAGTCGTACCAAGTCTTAGTTGTACGACTAAGTTGTACCAAGTTGTACCTAACGGCTATATTTCTATGTTCTATAAATATGTAACTTATTGTAACACTTTACACTAACTGAGATAATAAAATCTCTTTACTCTTATTCTTATTCTTCTCTATTCTTAATCTGAGCATCAGCTCTTACTCATTAAACTCTGAATTCTAACATGGTATCAGAGCAATGATCCATAATCAAGATCTATCCTTTGATTTCATCATTCTCTTTCTCAAGTTTTGTTTTTCTCACCATTGTTACAGCCCAGAAATTTCAGAAACTGGTTCTTGAAGATTCACGCCTCCTCTTTATCTCTTTTGCATCTACATCATCTTCTCCTTCATAGTCAAAGCTTCCGCAGCATTCACAAGCTCTACAGAGCTCCAAATCGAAAGATTTTTTTTTTCGAAATTCAAATTTCTACCCGTTTTTGTACTGTTCACTGTCTTCTCCGAAAAATTTCTTTGGTTTTCCTGGAAATACATCCTTCTAACTTCCTCCAAAAGCTCTGAGATTGATATATATATTCATCCTAGACGAGCTGTGTGAAGTTAGAGTGGTTTATTTCTGGAGATCTCTCAAAGAACATTTTACCAACTCTGAGATTGAAATTAATTCATCCTAGATGAGTTGGTGAAGTTGAGGCAGTGTAGTATCAAACGGTTAATCATATTGGTTTAATCATGGAGGAGACAAAACCAACCGCAATAAGAGTCACCCTAAGAGGAGAAAACTATCTCCTATGGTCACGATCCACAAAATCCAACTTGTACGGACGTGGCTTATGGAATCAAATTGAACCAGCCAAAGGAAAAGAGCTTCAAGAAGGGGATGAAGAAGCTCGGGAAAAATGGCTGCAAAAAGATCAAATGGTGCTCAGCATAATCCACAGCTCCTTGAGTGATTCAATATTTGAATCTTACTCATATTGTGAGACAGCTCAAGAACTCGGAAAACTCTTAAGAAGGTGTATGGAGACATCACCAATCTCTCAAGAGTATTTGAAGTAAAAAAGCTCTCAGCAGCCTCACTCAAGAAGATCAAGATTTTACCAAACACTTTGGTAAATATAGATCACTTCTTGCTGAACTAGATATGCTGAGACCAAGCACAAAAGACCTCAAAATTATAGAGGAAAGAAGAGAGCAAGATAGAGTGTTCGGACTTCTCCAATCTCTCCATCCAAAATTCAATGATCTTATCAAGTACATTTTAAGGGAGGAGAAGCTACCAAGCCTTGAAAATGTCTGCTCTCAAATTCAAAAGGAGCAAGGATCTTTAGACCTCTTCAACAAAGAAGATTTGCCAACTGCAAACAAAGGAGTCTACAGACCTCCATTCAGTTCCAATAAGAAAGGAACATCAAAGCAATGTGAACATTGCAAGAAATTAGGAAGATTCAACCAAGGGATAGGACACACTAAGGAGGAATGCTTCATCCTCCATCCTCATCTCCGAGCCAACTACAGAGCAAGACAACAAGCTCAACCAAACGTGCTTGGACTAAACTGAGTACACCACTCGGTCAGAACCCGAGTGCAACAACAAATGCTCCAAATGGACATTGTAATCAAGCCTCTACTTCAGAAAACAATGGCATGATCACCATGAGCAGAGCAGACCTAGAGGCAATGATCAAAACCATGCAAATTTGCAAGGAGTCTGGTATCACATTTCTAGCCTCTAATTCTTCAAAAATGCTTTTAGTAGATTCAGGAGCTTCTCACCATATGATTAAAGATCCTAATCTACTAAATAATATTCAAAACACCTCTGGTCATGTTGAAATTGCTAATGGAGTTAGAGTACCAATTAAAGGCATAGGAAATTTAAACCTCTTTGGAAATGAATCTAGTGCCTTCTATATGCCTACATTTAGCAATAATTTGGTCTCGGTAAAAAGAGCTACCACCGATCTCAATGCTTATGCTATATTTGGACCTAACAGCTTTCATTTTCGAGGATATTAAAACCGGTGAAGTGTTAGGCAAAGCATAAGGGAGAGTTGTATACTCTAGAAGATCTCAAGAACCATTCTAGATGCTCCAACTCTGCTAGTTTGTTTATTATTTCCTGTCATGTAGCTAGTAGTTCAAATGATTTTTGGCATGCTAGATTAGGCCATCCTCACTCTAGAGCTTTAAAATTAATTATGCCCAATGTAGTCTTTGATAACTCTAAGTGTGAGTCTTGTATTTTGGGAAAACATTGTAGAAGTGTTTTCCAAAACTCCTTATCAATATATGAGAATTGTTTTGATTTAGTTCACTCTGATGTTTGGACCTCACCTTGCCTATCTAGAGATAACCTAAAATACTTTGTGACATTCATAGATGAAAAATCGAAATATACATGGGTCACATTGTTACCTTCTAAAGATAGAGTATTTGAGGCATTTTGCAACTTTCAAACATATGTGATTAATCATTTCAATGCTAAAATAAAGGTACTAAGATCGGATAATGGAGGAGAATACACAAGCCACATTTTCAAAGCTCATTTGGCAAATCATGGCATTCTCCATCAAACGAGCTGTCCTTACACTCCACAACAAAATGGAGTGGCCGAAAGGAAGAATAGGCATTTGATGGAAGTAGCAAGATCAATGATGTTCCACAAAAACATGCCAAGAAGATTTTGGGGAGATGCTGTCATGACCGCATGCTACCTCATAAATAGAATTCCAACAAAAGTCTTAGATGACTTATCACCATTTGAGGTATTAAACAAAACCAAACCTAATATTAATCACTTACGTGTGTTTGGTAGTGTTTGTTTTGTCTTAGTGCCAAGTGATCAAAGGAATAAGCTAGATGCTAAAAGCACTAGAAGCGTGTTCCTTGGATACTCCACTACTCAAAAAGGGTACAGATGCTATGATCCAAGCACCAAACGCATCATGACGTCTAGAGATGTAAAATTCCTAGAAGATCAAAGTTATTTTGAGAAGTCGGGCTGGGAAAGTGTGAAAAACTTGGCTGACTCTACAGCAGATCGAGCAGCCTCTCTTCAACACATTTTAAGTCACATGGGTCTTCCTCAAATGGATAAAGAGCAAACAGCTCCTGCAAACAATCAAGATGATCAGATTCAAGAAGAAGAGGTAAATGAGCAAGAGAATGACGAAGGAGTAAATGAACAAGGGGGAGTTAATCAAGAAACTCCACCAGAAGCTGATATTCAGGAGAATGAATATCATGAGGAAGAAGAGGCACCAGAACCAACCTTGAGGAGAAGCACACGCCAAAGATTTGCACGTCAAAGATTTAGTCCGGACCATTGGAAACAAACCAGGGTCTATTATAATCATCAAGCTGTGGCTCACCCTATACAAGCTCAGTGTTCTCTTGCCCTCTTGCCATCAGACCATCAAGCATTCCTTGGAAAGATAGAGCAGCATTACATTCCTAAGACCTACGAAGAAGCAAAAGAAATCAAGGTCCGGATGGATGCTATAAATGCTTGAGATAGAAGCAATGGTTAGAAATCACACTTGGGATGTGAATGATCTACCTTCGGAAAAAGGGCTGTGACATCTAAATGGGTATTCACCATCAAGTATCACAGCAATGGAGAAATTGAAAGGTATAAAGCTCGCATGGTTGCAAGGGGATTTACTCAAACTTATGGAGAAGACTATACGGACACCTTTGCACCAGTGGCTAAGCTTCATACAGTCCGAGTGATTCTATCATTGGCAACCAACCTATCTTGGGAATTATGGCAAATGGATGTCAAAACGCATTCCTCCAAGGAGAACTTGAAGAAGAAGTGTACATGAAGCCTCCACGGGTCTTGAAAGTTCAATTCCTCATGGCAAAGTTTTCAAACTTAGAAAAGCCATTTACGGGTTGAAGCAATCCCCAAAGACCCTGGTACCACAAGCTAAGCTTCACATTAACAGCCAAAGGACTTAAAAGATCAGAGGCTTATCACACCTTGCTTACGTCTCAAAGTGCGCAAGGAATCATTGTGGTCTTGGTATATGTAGATGACTTGATCATTTCCGGAATGATCAAGCAGGTATTAAAGAAACCAAACTTTTCCTTAAATCTGTATTTGATATAAAAGATCTAGGTGAACTTAAATATTTTCTAGGAATAGAAATATGCCGCTCTCCGAAAGGCTTGTTTCTATCCCAAAGAAAATATTCACTTGATTTGCTTAACGAGACAGGAAAATTAGGTTCTAAACCGCCAAGACACCACTTGAAGATGGCTACAAGGTCAGGAGAAAGGGGGAGAAAGGACAAGAAGATCCACTTGACAAACCATATGAAGATCCAGCCCAATGGCGGCTTGTAGGTAAGTTAATTTACTTAACCATAACAAGACCTGACCTATGTTTTGCTGTGAATCAGGTGAGCCAACACATGAAAGAGCCTTTGGTACACCAATGGAATATGGTGGAAAGAATTCGAGATACATCAAAGGATCACCGAGGGCAAGGTGTTTGGATGGGAAAGAATGATAGTACTTGAAATTGTGGGCTATTGTGATGCGGACTATGCTTGGAGATACGATGGATAGAAAATCCTGACAACCGCCATGCACATTCATTGGAGGGAACTTAGTAACCTGGAAATCCAAGAAGCAAAAGGTCGTCTCATGCTCAAGTGCTTTGAAAGTGAGTATAGGGCAATGAAGAAGCTCACAAATGAGCTAGTATGGCTACAGGCGCTTCTAAAGGATCTGGGAATTGAGAGCACAAGTCCCATTACCATGCATTGTGACAATCAAGCAGCAATTCACATTGCTACCAATTCAGTCTTCCATGAACGAACCAAGCACATAGAAGTGGATTGTCACAAAGTTAGAGAAAAGATCATTGAAGGAGTAATCCTCCCATGCTACACAAGAAGCGAAGATCAGCTAGTGACATATTCACCAAAGCTACAAGTCTCAAAATTTGCAACCACATCTACAAAGCAAGCTTGGACTAGTAGATCTCTCTTGCCCTTGGTCATGCCTCTTCTTGTCCGTATACATTACACTCTTTGCCTCACTAGGAGTTTTTCCCTCCGGGTTTGTACTTGTGAGGTTTTTAATGAGGTAGTTGTGAGGATTTGTTTCTGGAAAATCAAACATAGTCTTCACACTCACTCCGACTAAGTTTGAGGGGGAGTATTAATCAAGCAACAAATTCCAATAAGGAATTCAGGCCCAAGAAGAGAAGAAAGTTGTACCAAGTTGTACCTAGTCGTACCAAGTCTTAGTTGTACGACTAAGTTGTACCAAGTTGTACCTAACGGCTATATTTCTATGTTCTATAAATATGTAACTTATTGTAACACTTTACACTAACTGAGATAATAAAATCTCTTTACTCTTATTCTTATTCTTCTCTATTCTTAATCTGAGCATCAGCTCTTACTCATTAAACTCTGAATTCTAACAGTTGATTTACTGTTTGGTATTTTCGTGTTAAATATGCTAAATAATTTTAAATCGTTTGTGTGTATGACTTGTAGATGGGATGATTGTCTTACTAAGTATTTGTCGAAATACTTATGCATCTCCTTTTATTTCATGCAGAAAAAGAAAAAATGTGACCGTGGGATCAAGGCGAGGAAGAGGGGATGATCTAGACTCGTCGGTTTGTTTTGATTGCTTCCCTATTTATTAGTTTATAATTTTTGGATTAGAATCTGGTGAAATAAATTGGTGAATTTATTTGTTTAATTCTGGTTGATTTTAGAATGTGGATTATTTTATTTGAATTAAATTTTGGATTTAATTGAGGATTGAATAAATTATATTGAGTTAATTTATGGGGTCTCAATGAATTTATTTATTGTCTGGAGTTAGTTAATTATTATTCATGAGTTAGTTAAATTTAATTTGGTGTGAAAATAATTAATATTTATAGGAATATTAATTATTTAAAAAATATATAAAAAACCTGTGCGGTTGTTTCAGTATAACATAGTACCGATTTGTAAAACTTCAAATCCGTTGTAGTATGGAATTGTGTGCAATTGTAGAAACTTAATTGTAATCTGGGAACTAAGATAGTTCTCACTTACGAAGCTAGCAACGTTTAACGAAAGCTTATGACAACAAGTAACAAATTACGCAAGCTTTTTACCATACAAAGCATATTATGAGAAAAATTGAAAGATTAAAAGACTTACACTTATAAAGATTTATTCACCGAAATACCAATGGAGAGTTATGACTAGAAATGGTTTTTTTTTCATCTGACTAGCTGCTAGGCAAATCAATATTGACCCAAATTGTAGAAGGTGTGGTGAACCCGAATCTGGAATATACCAAAATCTTCCTAAAAACAAAGCTGGCGAATACTAGATACTCCTAAACCTTAAGGCCATCTCGAACAGAGATTTTAAATTGGGGTTCTAAAGTTTAAAATAATTAAAAACAAATAAAATTAATTTAAAGCACCATATAATTATTAGAATCAGTTCTTATTTAGGAGGTTTTAGAAATCTTTAGAACCGCTGAACTGTCGTGAGTGGATAACCTAATTAAAAAAAAAGAAAAAAAAATCTGTTTTCTCTTTCTCTTTTTCTCTGCGCTTTCTTCTCCTCGATCTCTGTCTCTCTGATCTCCCTTCTTTACTTAAGCTGTGCGAGAATTTGTTTGGTTTAGGTTAGATTTGGCTATTGAATCTAGATGAGTGTTTATTAGGCTGTGTTTTATGCTTCTGATTTTAGTTTTCCAATCTGAAACGAGATCGAAGTTTAAGCTATGGATAGAGAATGGGGTTCTAAGCCTGGTAGTGGAGGTGCCGCCTCCGGCCAGAACGAGGCCATAGATCGCCGTGAGCGTTTCCGTCGTCTTGCTCTTGAAACCATAGACCTTGCTAAAGATCCCTATTTCATGCGAAATCATCTTGGAAGGTATGTTTATACGCTGTTTCTATGTATATATATACTTGTATTTATGTATGCACGTGTAGCAGATTCAATTGTTTGACGAGTAGCTGGAGATTTAAGAATACACTGTTTTCTTGAGCTACTCTGATTTAGGCAATTCTTGTTTTAATCTTGTTTGCATATGAATTACATTTAAATTCTTGAGTTAATTTGATTGGAGTTTCTGGAATTGGGGTTTATTAGTTACGCTTTGATGCTTTTGCTAGTCAAAGAAAAATATGCAAGGATCCAGTGATCTATTTTCTATTTGCTAAGCGTCTTTGTGTAGTGAAACTAAATTTTTGTTGCTTCTTATATTGCAAAACAGAAGAGGTTGTTCGAAGATACATTGCAGTAGAGAAGGGTGATATAGAATCCTTAAGGTACTTAAGGTATTTCTGGTGTTTCTTTAGCTAAAATTTTCTTCCCTGCATCTATGGTCTGTGATGATTCGTTTTTGAGAGAGATATAAACAAATGTATCCATATAGGAAAAACAGAAACATGGCATGATTGACAAAACAATTAATAATTCTGTGTTCCCGTAGTAGAACCATGTAAAAGTTCTTGACATAGTCAATTGTCTCTTCATTAACAATTGTTGACAATTACTTATTTAATGCGCCTTTACTCATTCATTGTTATTGATTATGTTTTGCTGGTTTTGGTGTGTTGTCAAATAGAAGATAAGTGTGGTTAAAGATCTCTCCTTTGTAGTTTTTTTGTATCATGAAGCTGCTAATTAGTGTCAAGTTTGAAGAGTTATAGGACAGTAGTTTGTAAATGTTGATGGGTCAGATATGCATCAATGTTATAATCTTTGAGATCAAGTCAAAAATAAGAAACCTTCATAAGTATCTAAACTTTTGATTTTGTATTATTTCAATTATAAATATGGTTAGAACCCCTTAAGGGTTCTAAACCATTGGAATGCCCAAACCTCAAAACAAGAAGACAAAACAAAAACAAAATTTTAACACCTTAAGAACAGGATAAAAGCTATAACCACTTATTTAAACCAAATTTCTAAGACTTAGACTTTAAACCAAAAACACCCGCCAATCAATTCCATATGACAAAGGGAAACCAAAGAAGAACTTTAAGAAAGGGTTTAGTTTTGTAAATCGTTATTGAAAAAAGACAAGACCTTATCCATTTCAGTCTTTTTCAGACACATCCCAATCTCCACGCCACCTGACTCATCAGGTCTCTCCGCCAAAGAGATCGATTCTCCTTGGTCAATAGAAACAACATCAACCTTGACGGGTCTTCCCCAACCGAAATCCGACTCATATATTCCCAACCGGGTCGACCCGGCTACGGCCCCAAACTGTGTGCTCTGGAATGCAAAACTGTCGGCAAACGACTTCGCAATCGTCTCTACCTTTCTTGAACTCAAACCTTTGACCATATCATTAAGAATCCCAACCGCCGTCACAAATCCATTCTCTTCCATAAACTCTGCCGCCTTATGGTTGTAACTACCCACTGGAAACATACAATTTCCGAAGTAACTCACCGGAAGCTTCGGATCCAACCTTTCTCTAAAATCTCCAACGAACAGTAAACTCACGGATCTTTCTCCGCTTCCTCCACGTGCCTTCACAAAACAAGTCCACGTGTAAGCGTAAGCGATGACAAATGTTGACAAGTGAAGGCTCGGTGACACGTTCTTGACTCGCTCTCTTAGTCTCTCGATGTCATCACGAGAAAGAACGAACGTGGCCAAAACGACGTCATCTCCGAGTTTTCTGGATGGAAACGGAGTCAAGCTTCTGATGTTGGTTTTGTCTCTTTTGAGAAATCTCACTGTCTCGATCATCTTTTCATCGAGTCCGGTCAGATCTTTGATCAACGACCGATCATAAGACGGAGTTAGATTCTCCGGGATGTTTTTGAGTTGATGTTTGCAGATATAAGCCCAAGCTTTGATGAACATGCTTGACGTTTTCCCGTCTAAAACGGCGTGGTGTGCTGCAACACCGATGGTGAATCCTTGGTTCGGGAACAACGTGATCTGTGTAGAAAAGGCGGTTGCTAACTCATCGGAAACCGGTAACTCGGGAAGCAAGTTGTGTAACTCAGACACTGGACGTTGTCCATAACCGGAAAGATGAGAAAAGTCAGCGTCAGTTTCTGCTATTGTCACTAAAACGGCGTCGTCTTGAGAGACAACGATGCTTGGTTTTGGCTCGGTTGGGTTCCAGGTGACGTGGCCGGAGAGAGGGAGATAGTTGTGGAGGACGATGGAGAGAGAGAGCTTGAGCTTTGGGACGATGAAAGAGTGGTAGTGCTCCCGAGTCAACTCAGTGAGTTTGTAGAAGAAGACTCGTGTGACTGGGTTGAACAGTAGCCAAGGGAGATCGAAGAATGTTAAAGGGATTGTGAGTGAGTTGGCTGAGTTGAGGACCGAGTCCGAGTCGGCAGCGGGGGTGACTCGGGCAATCTCAGTGATGTGTAGTGTCATTGGGAAAAGTTGATTTGGATGTATGGAAATGCGAACTACAGTTTTTATCAACAGTGAAATTTTTAGACATTTGTAATTTAACGACCAAATAATCATCTATCCACGTGTCATCAAATGATTAAGTCAGTCATATACCATATACACCTGGGAAAATTCCATAAAAAGCTTTTAAAGTTTCGAAATGATTAAAACAGATAAAGAAAAATGATTCCTAGTTATATAAACTATAAAACATGGCTAAAGCTATCAATTGGACATGTGTTCATGCGATCATAGACATTTAAGAATGAATTTTAGCTATACGAACTATATATCACGATATAGCTATACATGCGAACTAATTTAATGTTTTCATAACTACATGAATTATTAATTTCGTATAGTGACATGCACAAAGGCTCATAAGTCATGTGCGTAACTACACCAAATATTATAACATACACGAAGTATTATAAATTATGTGTACAACACCATAATTATTATTTTTATTTTAATTTAAAAATTATAATATCCGTATCATCATATCCGTTTTAAATATATATATATGTATATATATTATTAAACTATATGTATAATAAAACTTCTATTGTTATTTTAATTTTTATCTAGTGTAGGAGTGGACACGGATTTTATATTCTGGAATTCTAGAATACCAAATTCGGTTCATCGGATCAAAAAAATAATTACTCGGATGTCCAAAATATGTAAAAATTATAATAGTAATATAAATATTATTTTACTATTGATTTTTTGCTTTATAAGTGTCATCAAGGGAGACATAAGAGAAAAGCAAAATTTTAATTTTCAAATCCGTATATGCTCCTACACTAGATAAAAATTAAAATTAAAATACTAATATATCTTGATTTTTTAAATATAAAAGAAAAGGTAATAGAAAAAATTTGAAGTTGATTTTTATAAACATTTTAGAACTTAATTATCATATGATTTCTAAAATAATACACATATTTTCTTAAATAAATTTATTTTTGTTGATATTTTGATCAATTATTTTAATCAATATATAATATACAAAATACTATATAATATTTTAGTAATATATATATATATATATATGTGTGTGTGTGTAAAAACGGATTTGATGATCCAAAATATTATGATTTTTAAATTAAAATAGTAAAAATTGATTATGGTGTTGCGCACATAATTTATGATACTTCGTGTATGTCACAATATTTAGTGTAGTTTCGCACATGATTTATGATACTTTGTGCATATCACTATGTAAAGTTAAAAGTTTGAGTAGTTATTAGAACATTAAATTAGTTTGCATGTGTAGCTATGCTGTGGTCTATATTTCATGTAGCTGAGAATCATTTTTCCAATAAAAATTTATAACAAAGAAAATTAAAATGAGAGACGTAGAGTAAATCTCTTGAGCTTTTTTTATTGATCTCAAAATATGGGTCCGAATGGTAACAACATATTAGGTAAAATGAGAAAATGGATTATAAGTGCGGTATGGTTCAACAATGTTACATGTGGTGAAGAATACCAATTATTAAAAGTGCGATTTTTGTCAAATAAGCGATGCAGAATAATGTTTGATTGGTGAAAAACCATAATGCGGTACAAAATAAACATTTAATTGGTAAAAAAAGTATCAACCGGTGAAGAATACCAATTATTAAAATAATTTAGAAACAAATATATTAACAATATTAGATTAATTATAAATTAAATTTGTTTAGTTAGTGTTTATGAAGTAATATTTTTATCTAATATTTATAAATCTTAAATACCAAAATTTATTTGAAGTATCTTAAATATACATATATAAATCAAATAAAGCATTAAATAATAAAAAAAATTAAAGTACAATCCAATAGAAAAGTACTATCAAGTACTTTGATATTTTATTGATAACTCGGAGGTTCTGCGTCGAGTACTTTGATATTTTCATATCATATTTACAATATTGTCTCTTATTTGCGTCATATATCCTCCATCTACTACCTCGATTGCTTCCATGTCACTAAAGTTAAACTCAGAATCTCGGTTGTTTGTTCCCGTGTCTGACATTACATTTGCAAAATCTGCATCTGAAAATTTTGAAATCATGGAGGGAAATGAAATTCAGAATCGCTTTGTTATACTATTCCTAGAACAGTTGTATCATGGCATGATCTCGGTGCTACATTCCAAATATATATAAATAACATATTTAAATCACATATTGCCATAATGTTCAAGGATGCAATATTGTGTCGATTCCAATACATTCCTTGTAACTTAGACTTCACTTTCACGCATACATCAGTCTCATCCATAGCTCTAATGAATCCACTAAAATATAGCCAATATCTTCGATCTACTTGAAGTCTTTCAGGAATTCGGTGTAACTCTTCTTATGTTGGACTTCTACTATAATCACATGCCAGTAGTTCAGCCACCGTAAGAACTTCCATAAATTTTCTTTGAGCAGTTTATCGATTTCGGCCAAATCTCAAACCAGCATCTCTTTGGACTTCATTCTGCCCACATATCCGTAGAACCATAGCCACACTTTCTTCAATAATTATATTTAATGTTGGGTGTAGATCATAATTTGTTTGTAGCATAACACACAATGTTGTGAAACATGACAATGACATTCGTAGTAGCTGAAGACAACCACCATCATCTTGTTGTAGTCGACACCGAATGTTTCTCCATGCCAAACCTCCATCGGTTTGGACTGGTGCTCTTTCAAAATATCGATGATAGTAAGTCAACGTTGGTTGAATTATTAACTCTGAAAGTTGCTCATTTTCCAAATTCCACAATTCAATTCTCTCTTCGTAATTTAGGTTGTGGATGCCTTGTGATCGTAACTGACATATACAAAAAGTTTGAAATTTTAAACATGAGACCAAACACATCATAAAAAAATATAAGTTATATCAGCCAATTAAAGAAAATGTTGAAATTGATTAATCAAAATAGAAATGATTTTATTAGATAAACTTCAATAAAGAAACACAACTATTAGAAACTAATCTTCGTCTTCTGAGTAACTTTGATTACCTTCATTTGTATTTGTAGATGTTCCTTGTGGAGTTCCCCAGGTCTAGATGTATGTGAAATATGGCCAGCTTCAAAATAATTAGTTAAATCGAGACCGTGTGATGAAGTTTGTTGAACATTTGGTGAAGCTCCTACAGCTGCACTATCTGAAATTTCTTTTTAAGTATTCCTCACACTTTCTTATTGACTTCCAACTGAAAATCCATATTGAATATTAATTGGAGTACTTGTTCCCGATGTGCCATATTGTTGAAAATTGCGTGGTTGATATCCAGGGTGAAAGTTTGATGACGCAACCCAATGTTGAAAGTTTGGTAAAAGCTCCACTGTGAAGCATTTGGTGGTGTGCTCCACTGTGAAACATTTGGTGGTGTACCCCATTGTTGATAATTTGGTGGTGTGCCCCATTGTTGAGCATTTGGTGGTGTGACCCATGGTTGAGTAGATTGGTGGTGTGCCTCACTGTTGAAAACCAGAAGGCATGCCATATGACTAGCCTGAATCTAATTGTTTTGGCACATCCTGGTTGTTCCGTGAAACACCGGTTATAGCTTCTAACAATTGTAGCTTATCTTCATTGTTGCTTCGACATATATCAATAAAATTTTGTGCCTTTTGGAACTTCTAGAGTAAGAAATATCTCTTCCGCATTTTTCCATTCATCATAGTCATCCTGGTCAAAAGCACGTGGATGAAGTTGTTGCAAACATTGTCGTTGAAACTCTTTATAACCATCAAATATGTCTTGTATGGTTGTTTCAAAGGATTGTCTTCTTCAACCTCCTCGTTAACGACTCCCAATAGAAATTTGTGACGAATGTTTTTAATCAGTTTTAACTTTTAAGTATGTATGGTGGGTAGTTTTCATTCAATCTTGAAACTGTGTTAATGTATAATTCATGATCAGTAAATAAAATGAAAACTAAAAGTTCTCTTCAAACTTGAGAGAATTATGGATTCAAGTCTTTTCATTGGTGTTTGATTCCATAATGACAAGATGGTGCCTCCGTTGGTTTCGAGATTAGGTAATGAGCTAATTTCCTACTCTATCTCTATTTCCGTTAATCTGACATACATGAGATATATGTCAATATTATGTGCAGTTAGGATAAATTTAACCTACAAGAAGTGTGTGCGTGATTGCTTTATCATGCTGGCTGAACTTAAAAAAATGGTGTAGACAACTGTCAGGTGTCAAGGATTTACTTTGCGTCATATCATGGACCCATGCCAAGAAGTTGCTATCACAAAATAAGTGTTTTAATATTCATAGTTTTTTTAATTACTATGGCATATAGAAAGTTTCTGACCCGTTGAACATAAACAAATTTAGGTCCATAGGGTTTAGTTTTTTTAATTGGTTTCAAATAAAGAAATAAAAAAGACTCAAAAGAATCATCTTCGTGTCAACAAAAACTGGAATTTATGAGTGGTTAACGAGGAGCTAGCCGATGGAATGATGATCTTGAAAACAAGTTTTACTCTTGTTTATGTAATGCAGTAGTTGTTCAATATCTTCCGAACTCACTTTTGGAAATGCAATACATGAAAGCAATATAGAGCTTCAAAGAAAAACGTTTTGACATGGCCATGGAACGTTTTGTGTCAATACCAGCAAATTAAGTATATTACCACATAATTTCAATAATAAGATCGCATTATAAAAAAATGAAAAGTAGTAAACGCGCGCATATGCACGGGTACTCATCTAGCAATAAGTAATACTGTAATTTAAAATTTTATAGAACAAAGACAAAGACAAATATAATTAAATGGTCATACATACAGGAAAAACATTAATTCAGTTGTTCGACGAAGCAGTTGCCATGAATAATTATACTCTTAAAAATCATATTGCCATCGGTGGAGAGTATATGGTTGAAAAGTTCAATCGAGCATTTAATATGAATATAATATATGGTTTCTTCAAAAACAAACTTGATGAGTTCAAAAAAAATAAAAGATGTGGAAATCTCTAAAGGATTCTACTAATATCTCGGTTGATCATGATACATCTATGATATATGCATCTGATGCATGGTGGAAAGAACATGAGTTCGTAAGAACACATAATCATTATAGTCATCAAAATATACATCAACATTTAGGTATAAAATAATTGATGATTTTAAATTTATAGGGATACAAAATAACAAAAGGCTTGAATGATGATCATCGAAGGTGTCATGCATAGCTCTTCTTTATCTTTAAGGGTAAAACTTGTTTTCAAGATCATCATTCCATAGGCTTGTCTTCTTCCACTACAAGTTTGTCTAGCTCATCTTCAACCTTAAATTTGTGTTAGGATTAAGCAAAACCTGTGATCCTCCTAAAGTTAATAATCAGAAGTTAATGAGTTTCTGTACAATATTATGATGATCTCTTATGATATCTCAATGTCATCAAGACCATAAAATATTGTTCTAGTATCTTCGACGTGACAAAAGCATGAGAACAAAAAAAACAGCATAGCTAGTAACATGGATGGAACAATTTATTTCCAATTTAAATGAGTTTCTTGCAAAGGTGTTAGGTACCTCATCTTCTTTTGCATAACCTGATTTTCTCAAAAGTCGTCTTGGAATCATTATTGCAGCAGAAAAATAGCCACATAAATTAAACAAAGCATGAAAATTACACATCTAATTTGTTTCTCAATGAAGTAGTATAGTAATACAACGAATCTGTGTCCACATATGCACATAAATTAAGATGAAGAAAGTAGCAACCTCTTCAAACACATCAATATAACGATGGTGTTTCTTCGTATTGATTAGGTCATCGTCTCAGCGTTGGATGCTTCCAACAGACGATCCCTATGCTTTGCACAAAGTCGAGATGAGCCAAGATTGCAAAACTAAAGAAGAAGAAATTGTGGTGCTATACGTGGAGACCAATATCTGAGAATTTTTAGTAGGAATCTTGATATAGTGTGTTTTAAGAGTTTTTAAGCATTGTTTTAGCATAAGTTATATTGCATTTGCATTTCATTTGGGAGTTTAGATGCATAGTTTTATGTAGTTTGCATTTGCATCCTTATTTTGTAGGTTTAGGTGTAAAGTGGAGCTAAGAGGTGATTATATGGAGCCTAAGAGAGCAAAGGAGTGAGATTGATGAATAGGAGGAGGAGCCAGCGGTTTAGCCCAGCGGCCTGGGCACCTCGTGATGCTTCAGCGGGGTCACGACATCGGCAAGCTCCAGTGATTTGGTGCAGCGGGGTCAGTACACCGATGGCAAGATGAAAAAACTTACCCGGAGAATTGGTGGACGTGATGCAGTGGGATCACGACATCAGCAAGCTCCAGCGGTTTGGTGCAGTGGGGTCACGACGTTGGCAAGCTCCAGCAGTTTCTTCCAGCGGTATCACGACGTAGTCAGGCTCCAGCGGCTTCTTTCAGCGGTTTCGTGTAACCGCTGTACCGGCCCAGATCACTCAATTTCGTCCCTAAACCGGCTTGAATATAATTTATCATGAGTTGTCTTGGTTTAATGTTGGTTTATTTAGCTTCATTTTTATTTTTGCTATAAATACTCTAAAACTAATTAGAAACACTTATGCTTTGTTTTAGAGATTCTATCTTTACTTCGTTTGGGTTTTCATAATCTCTTGTATGAATATCTTAATTTAAAGTATCAAATCCAATTTTTTTCTTAAAATCTTTCATCTATTCTTCTCTTAATCATGATTAATCATCTATCAAACCAATTGATTTGTGTTTACATGATTATTAGTGAGTAGTCTTTTAGATGAGTTTAGGGTTTGGTGATTGAGATGATTTGATGGATTAATGATGATGTTTAGGACTAGATCTTAGGTAGTATTTCATTTAGGTTGCTAATAATGCTAGATTAAGCATGTAATTGAGAAATCTAGATGATTAGCATTTTATTCCTGAAAGTTGTTTGATGAAAAGTTTGAGAGAATCTAAATGTGTTTTTCATGCCTAGCATATAGAAATAGTTGATTAGGGTAATTAGTGGTTAGATTAGAACTTGTTATCAATGCTCATTAGTCATTTGAATTGCCAATGGAAGTTAATGATGATTCATTGATTAGTGTAAAGGCTAATACCATAGAAATGGATGAGTCTAGTTAGTAATCCTTTAGCCTAGGACATTGTTCTTCATGTGTTCTTACATCATCAAAGGTTCATCATTTCATCTAAGTTATAGTCATTCCCGACACTCATCGCTTTTCCTATTTGATTTTTAAAACCGTTTTTAGTCGTTTCCCGTTTTGTTTACTTTTTGAATTTGGTTTCAAAAACACAACTTTTATTTTTTTAGATTGAAATAGGACTTGCATTCCTAGTATTGCTAGTCTTGTTTCCTTTGAGGATTCAATATCTTTTATATTCAATAGCATATAAGGTTATTTGATAACGTTTGTTGCAAAACTGAATTATCAAATCTAAAGCAGTAATAACGACCGAAATTAAAAGCAAGAGAAAATGAAGAGGGATGAGCGAGTCAATAGAGGAAGTGGAAGATGTTTAGACGATTTAGTCATGGGAAAATGAGTAAAGAAAAAGAATTGCCACATGTCCTTTTCTTATGCATCCACGTGTCAAGCAGTTGGAGAGAGTTCTTCTCCTTTCATATATATGATATCAAATTCATATTTAAATTATAAATAAAAAGCTAACTAATATTTACCCTGACGGTTGTTTATGTGGGAGGAGTTGAAATTTCTACGGGACAATTTGAATTTGTTAGCCTAGCAGAATTCGTGTTACGTCGACGATTTAAAGACATATCTACATTCAGTGAAATTCAACAATAAGTCTTATATTTTAAAAAAATAATATGATTAACTATTAAATTTCTTGTTTTCTATTTTAATAATAGAATTATTTATTTGATCTAAAATGTATTTAATAATGATCATAAGAATTTTTTAAATATTAAAACATAATTTAAGTAAAAACGGTAATATTAATATATGTTCTATGTTTCAAAATGGTATATATATATATATATATATTATATTTATTATAATTCTTTGCAAATAAGTTATTATTAAAACATAAAATTTGAACCTGTAAAATTATACAACAAATTTATAATTTTTATAAACTAATAAAAAATCCATAGAATCTGTAAAACTTATATTACAGTAAAATAATATATGTCCAAAATTTTGCAATCAGCATTTCATCTTCTTAAAAAAAAATTGACAGTCTAATTAGTGTTAGCATTTCTGTGGTCAAACCGCTTGAAAAAAAATTCTCCTCCAAATAAAAAAATAGGCGTATTTAAGTATACAAAAGTTAAATTAATGAAATATATATAACCTATAACTATAATAAAATTTTGAATTAAGAGAACATAGATTAATAAATATTGAATCACATGATCTTCGTTAAATTAGTAAGAACAAAAACACTCCAAAATAAAAAGAAAAACATATATCTAATGGATATGATGAGATTCTACAAGATTGTGATTATAATATAATAGCTATAAGCATACATTAATTAAACTATTAATACATAAATGCTTTAATTAAACTATTACCATGTGAATAAAAGATACGTGGTGGCGTGCAGTGTATAGACACATGGTGTGTGGTGTGGTTAAAAGACTAAAAAAAATTATACACATTACCTAAAATGCCCAAAATATTTAGAGAAGAGATAGTTTAGGAAATTTTTTCTTTTGCTTTTGCAAATGTGATTTTCGGAGTATACCAATATATAGCAAATATAGCAAATGTTATTAAATTAAAGAAAACTGCCAAGGAACAATTGAGACAATTGAGAAAAGAGGAGTCAATGGAAAGGAAAATAATGACTCCACAAGAGCAAAGGAAAAAAATCGACGCGAGAGGAGCAAAATAAAATATTGACTCCACAGAGTAAAGAAAAAGAATGATTCGAGAGGTTAGAAAAAGAATGATTCCATGGGAGCAAAGTTTAGAGGATTGATTTCTTATGATGGCGATGATGATTGTGTGGATCCCCCTAAGTTGAATTCCTCCGACTTAGGATTTAGACGTGATAACTGTGGGTCAGCTTTGAAGAAAGGAATGAGTGTGACTGAGATATATAGATATGCAGATCTAGAACCTTTGTTCAGAGATACTGAAATAAGCACATACAAAGTTCATGAAGTTGATTTGAGTTGTGAGGATGACGATACATACATAGGTATGGTGTTCAATGATCAAGAAGATTTCAAGCTAGCGATGGCAATATATGCTATTAAGAGATTGTTTAGATTTGTGTTTAGTCGTCATGCAAAAAACTCTATTACTGCCTCATGTATCATCCGATGTTGTGATTAGCGGGTGTACGCGGTTAGAATAGGCAATTTGGATGATTACGAGGTGAGGAAGGCACATCTAACACACCAATGTAATGTTGAGACAAGAAGCCAGTTCTCAAAACACACGACATCTAAAGTGATAATTTATGGTGGTCCACAGGCTCATGAGTTGCTCAAAATGATGCTTAAGGCATACAATATCAAAGTCTCATATACTGAAAGTGTTGGAAATTAAAGCAAAGGAGTTAACCATAGTCTCAGCTCGAGGAACAGAGGAGTCACCTTTCCGGTTACTACCCCTATATTTATATGTCATCAAGCTAGTAAATCTGGGGTCAATTACACATTTGGTAACAGAGGTGGATAGGAAAGGGAACCCCTGGTTCAAGTATACTTTTTTGGCTTTAGGCGCAAGTATACATGGATGGAAACACTTTAGAAATGATATTGTCATAGATGGAACTCATTTCCATGGAAAGTACAAAGGATATCTCATGACTGCTAGTGAACAAGATGCAAATTTCTAAATTTTCCCAATAGCTTTTGCGGTGGTGGACAGCGAGAATGATGATGCATGGACTTGGTTTATGGAGAAGTTATCTGCTATTGTTGAAGACAATAATGAGCTAACAATAATATCAGATAGGAACCTATCAATAAATTGTGCCAAAAACATCGTGTATCCTAAAGCACACTACGACGCTTGTCTTGTACACATCCAGAGGAATATGCAAAGTAAGTATGGGAAAGCGATGAAGGTAATTGTGGGATGGGCAGGGAAAAATTATAAAGTTAGACAGTTCAACCGTTACTGCAAAGTTATTAAAAGGAAAAATTACCGTATGTGGGACTACTTGGAAAAAATTAGTTTGGAGCATTAGATACGGCCTCATTTCTCGGGAGAGAGGTATAACTTGATGTCAAGTCAGATTGCTAAGCTGCTGAACAACTCATTCCACAAAACCACTTAACCATAAATCGCAAAAGTCTATTTTTTTGTATATATTGGACTTTGAGTTATATGTATGTATAATGGTTACTTGTTGGTTTATTATTTAATGTTAAATTTGACCAATATGTGACTAAAATTTTTGTTTGTACCAATCCGTGACTAGCATATATATAGTCACTTTTATGTCACAAACTGCGACTTGTATATCATTTACAAATTTGTAACTAACTAATGACTACATATTGGTCACAATAATGTTACAATTGTTACGACTACTAATATCATCACATTTTCATCAAAAATTATGACAAAATTTGGTTATGATATATTCCATCAATATATTATGAATAAATAACTACGCATTTGTAACAAATAAAGTTAGCCACAACATCATAACTGAAATATCACAAATTTCTGACAAATCTTTTTCATCTCAAAAATTTGTCACAATACTACTATTTTTTGTAGTATAAATTGGTGTCAGAGCGTACGGATGTGCGATAGATCTGAAAGATGACTTGCTCGAGGCTTGGTGTAGTTCAATTCGACAGATCGGGAGATTTCTCGCTATGGAAGACGAGGATGTTTGCTCATCTGAGCATACAAGGTCTTAAAAATGTGTTTGGTGGAAAAGACGGTTCCTCAGGCGTTAACTGATGAAGAAGAATCTGATCCATATCTAAAGAAGAAGAGGATCGAACAAGAAACTACAAGATTGGATAGGTGCAATACATAGTTACTAAGGATTGTTTTCTTTTTATTACCAAGGTATGTTGTGCATAATATTGCAACAATTGTTCTTTCAAAAAGATAAATTACAATCAAGAAGTGCTAAATACGTGACACTATTATATCCAAACCTTAATTAAATAAACAAATAAAAGTGTCCATCTCACATTCTCACTCTTCTTCAAACACAAACCGATCTCAGCGTCACCATAGCTAACACCACCGTAGAGCGCGCCACTAAGCTTAGAGGGAGAATCGCCATGGTGAAAAACAAAGTAGATCTAGAACAGGGAAAGAGAAGCAACCTGAGCCGTCCTCACGCACCGGCACTGCCCTGATCACTGGCGATGAACCTGAATTACAAGATCGAAGAACCATATGAGGCAATACTTCCTCGCCAAACACAAGAAGTAGAGAAAGAGTACCACCCCAAAAACAGCTGGCACGAGGGAGATTTGAAAGACAACAACGGGATTAAACCACCATTGACGAGCGGCCAACACGTCGCCAGCTGCGCGAATCTCCAACACGCCGAACCGCCGGTGCTCCATCTCTAGAGACGCCACATAAGGAAGCTAGAAGGGAAATGGGGGAGGATGAAGTCGGCGCTGTCGAAGCCACCGCACTCCGACCTCAGATTGGAGTAAATCACGGTGTCGCGAGAAAGACATTTTTGGGAAAGAAACCCTCGCGCGCATGATTGACATGCACTATTATGTGTTTCTCATCTTTCTTTATTTATTTTGTATTTTTATTTTTTATATACTTAATTTAAATTAACCAAAAATAATAATTATACTTAAAATAATAGTTAGGATATACTATTAAATTGATCCCATAAAAGAAAAAAAAGATTATTGTTTCACAATATAGATTGTAGGAGCACTCATCGAAAATGGAAATCTTAACTGTACCCCAATTTTGGATAGAAGGATATGGACAAAACAAATCATGGCAAGAAATTAGTCATTTTTTGACCCGTGAATAGTCTAGGCATAAATTAAAGGGAAAATTAGAAAAAGTGATTATTTTATCAGACCTTTTTGAATTTATACCTTTTTAAGAGTTTAATAACATAAACTTTCTATTATTTAAAAAGTCAAAATTGCCCAAAAAAAATCTAAGACTCTACGACAAAAAAAAAGGAAATTAGAGAGTGAAATGGTGGAATATAACAGAGGGTTTAAATGAGTGAAGGAAGGTTGATTAATTGTAACCGTTGATGGATTAAAGAGAAGAGACATGTGGACGGACGAGATTAAAAGAGTCTGGAGATTAGAAATAAACGCAAAGAAGAAGGGTTGGAGATATTCATGTCAATTTCTGGAGCTGAGATTTTCTCTTCTAATCTTCATCTTCCTCATTCGTGTTATATTTTGTAATACGATTCTGGTGCTTTGGTCATTGCTTCTGGTTGTTTCATAACTGTAATTGGAACAGCTGGGGTGAGTTTCGAATTGCTGTTTTCAGTAACGGAGATTTGAGTTATCGACTTGGATTGTGAGTTTTTTTCTTTATCACTAAGCCTCTAACCATTGACTTTTGGCTCTCTCTCCCTCTATTTTTGCGTTCTGCAGCCCCTCTTTCGATTTTAGATGATTGATTTGATTAGGGTTTTGCGTTTGATTAGGATTAAGGATTTGATTAGGGCTTTAATTATTGTGCTTCTGGATTTCTGTTGTGTTTCTTTTAATGGGAATCATGAAGAATAGGCTTCAATTTTATGGATTCTCTATTGATTATTAGGGTATACCGTATAGAATCTCTGGTTGATTCTTACTGATCTTGTAAAGAAATTTTAATTACATTTTTTCTGTTCCATGGCAATGTGAGTTTAATCATTGAGATTTGTACTTTTTAAAACATAGTTGCATCTAATGATAGTATTTATCTTTAGTGGAGAAACTAGTTCAAGCAGAATGCAAATAAATGAGTTAAGGACCTCTTCGTGTTTCAGGTGGTAGAACTTGGTCATCATCAACAACAGGTGGGACATGCCATTCATCTTCCGGAACTGCTATTGGATTAATGCTTTCCTCATAAGCCACTCTCCATGCAGTTGTCGTATATACTTCATCAACGAGAGTATGAATTTTGATGTCTCTTTCGAGAGCTCCCTTGATAGCGTGTCTGCAGGGAATTTTGCTCAAGTCAAACTTTCTACATGAACATGTTCTCTTTTCCAAGTCAACATTAAAATCGACTACATCTCCCTTAACCTGAAATCTATTAATAGTGGAAGGAAGAGTCATCAAGAATGTGGACTTTTCTGTCCTTTTATCGACCTTGTCCTCCACTTCACTGGTTAAAGGATGTTGATGCTTTGTACTTTCTGCTATATGTTCGTAAAACCACCTTGTTAACATTTCTCTTATACTATCCAACAAAGGTATTAGTGGATACTCTCTAGGTGATCTCAACGCCGAATTTATCGATTCAACGGGGTTGTTGGTTCTAATATCAAATCTGTAACCTGGAAAATGACATCGAACCCATTTTTTCACATCGGCATCCACTAGATATTTTCCAATAACCGGACTAATATTGCAAATTTGGTTGAACAACACATCAAATTCAGCAATCCTATATACCTTCGAGGCCTTTGCAACTAAGGCAGCCACACCTTTTCCCTTGAAACTTGTTATTATATTATTCAACAAGTGGTGGATGCAAATTCCAAACTGAGCTAACTTGTAAACTTTACCAAGTGATTTTTCAATTGAAAGATGTCTGTCTGAAACAAAAGCCAAGCCTTTGCCGTCCGTATTACAACTTTTAGTTGCGTGAAAAACCACTCCCATGAACGATCATTCTCTGAATCAACAATCCCAAAAGCAATTGGATACAAATTGGAATTACCATCTACGGCTGTGGCAACAAGCAGAACTCCTTTGTATTTGTTCTTTAAAAATGTTCCATCAACGACAATCACCCTCCGAATAGCTTTGTAAAACCCTCTGATACATTGACCAAAAGAAAGAAATAGATATTTGAATTTACCACTATCATCACATTTGCAACTAGTATGCATACCAGGATTAGCTTCTTTTAGCATGTGCAAGTATCTTGGTATTTTACCATAGCTTTTTTCCGGTATACCCCTAACAACGTTTACCGAAAACTCACGAGACTGCCATGCTTTCATATATGAGAGATGATATCCATGATCTGTACGCATAATATTTCTGATATCATTTGGTTTAGGTCCTTCCTTCACACCCTCATACTTCTTCATGATAATATGTCCAACTGTTTTTGCTGAAGCTCTCGTAGAGAATTTCTTTTTCTTTGAAGGAGCACATGTATGTTCTGCCACATACTTATTGATACAAAAATATGTAGACCCTTCAAAACACTTTGCTCGAACTCTCCAATTGCAGACATTATCTTTGCACTGTATACTCCAAATTTTCGGACAAGAAATTACAACCCTGTAGTCAAAGTTATGCTTCATGGCACATTTTTCGAAAGCTATCTGCATATCTTCCTTGCTTTTGAAATGTTGGTGCTTTTTAAAATCCTCTATTACCCGGCGATTTTCCTTTTGCCTATTAGTAATTTTCCCAGATATTTCATCATCTTCACCACCATCTTCAGCAGTATAAGGATCTCTTTGGAAGGCATCCTCTCTTGTAGCTGCATAATCACAGCCTTTAGATGATTTATGCAGGCTATGAGCATCCTCACAAACATTATTATAATCATTTTCATGACCATCAGTTGAATCGTTTGGCTCCTCATTCAAATCAATCTTGACTCTACTCCTTCGATCAGAACCACTAGATTTAAATGTGACACACAACCATATCGCAATCTTATTTTTTAGATACCCAAACAAATTTCTCACTTGGTGATCATTTGTAACAAAAACTGGAGGAGATTCAAAGTTTCTGACCAAATCAGTAGGTAAAAAGCTGATTTCCACATCATCCATATTTTGCTCTTTGCCGTAGTCTTCAGAAACCATCCTCCTCAAAGATTCAATAGTAGTATTGGATTCCAAAGTAAGTAGTCTACCACCTTTTTCTTTATCCACAATAAACCTTCACTCATTATTGTGAAACTGTCTCCATACACCACAAACTATGTAGGTCTGCAACATATTCATCTGTGAAAATTAAGAATTAGGTTAGATAAAATATACAGACCTAAATGATTGATTAATTTCATATGTGAAAATTAAGAATTAATTTACATAGTTCCTTTACCTATTTCTTTTTTGTTATGACTTTACTCCTTTGTTCAGCACCTCATAGTTCTTCTTTAACTTCTTCTCTTTTTGTTTTGATCTCTGTTTGGGTTAATCAATGTCGTCGACAATGATTTTGGGGTTTTAATAACAATAAATTGTGTTAGGTATATTTAGGTAACTATATATTCTGTATTAGGTAGAAGATGTATTCTACCTTACGTAAGATAGCTTATGAATTCTAAATTAAGTAGAAGATGTATTAATGATTAGGTCAAAAATATAGGTTTTTCGATAACATTAAATCCCTAAATCATAGGAATTTATTCTGGATTAGGTAGAAGATGTATTCTACATTAGGTAAGCTAATTTATGAATTCTACATTAAGTAGAATATGTATTCTAGATTAGGTAAAGTAGGTGACGTATTCTAGATAATAATATTCTACCTTACGTAAGCTAGAATATGTATTCTAGCTTACGTAAGGTAGAATACATATTCTAGATTATGTAAAGTAGAATATGTATTCTACCTCACGTAAAGTATAATATATATTCCTACATCTGCTGCTTCCTCTTCGTATTTGATACTTGCTATAGATGAAAATGGAGAACAAAATTCTTACAACAAATTTTCAAAATTCTAATGTCTTCTACCACTACTTGACAACTTCTCACATTTGAGAGCTAATTTAGCTATTGGAGATTTAACTAATAGAGTAACATTTTCTTCAGGATCCACTTGTCCTAATCAATGTATAAACAAGTGCCAAGAAGAGTGGCATAAAAATGTGTAAAGAACATATAATTTTTCTGTCATGTGAGAATTTATCTGAAACATGAAGCTGGAATTTTGTTTCTTTGCTTTGTCAAGAGTGGTTTAGAGGATTTTGATGATAGAAGTTTAGATTTGTCAAGAATGGTTTAGAGGAGGATCTTCATGTTATGATATGTGTTCTATAGTTGGTGGACTTGCAGAAGAAACAAATACTGTTGAGCCTAGCTTACTTCTTTGCAGAAAAAGCAAAAATAATGTTGGATAATTTTTAAACCCCTAGAAACGTCAAATTTTCTTGTTATAATTCAATTTCTAAATCATAATTAAATACACAGAAATTTAATTAAAGGTTAATTTGGTAATTAGTATAGGTTAACTAACAAAAGGTATAGATTCAAAAAGATAGGGTAAAATAATCACTTTTAACTTATTTTTCCTAAATTCCTAAATTAAAAGTGACATAAGATACAGTTTCCAAACTCTTCCTATATAATATTGGATTCGTGTTGAGACTCCTAATTCATTTTTACTTCTTCGTCAAATGTCACCAATGACCCTACACATCACCGAGACTGCCCGAGTCACCCCCGCCGTAGACTCGGATTCGGACTCAGTCCTCAACTCATCCAACTCAGTCACAATCCCTTTAACTTTCTTTGATCTGCCATGGCTACTATTCCACCCAGTCAAACGAGTCTTCTTCTACGAACTCACCGATTTGACTCGTGAGCACTTCAACTCCATCATCCTCCCAAGAGTCAAGCTCTCTCTTTCCCTCGTCCTCCGCAACTACCTCACTCTCACCGGCTGCGTAACCTGGAACCCAAAGGAGCCTAAACCAAGCATAGTCATCACTCAAAACGACGCCGTTTCGGTAACAATAGCCGAGACTAACGCTGAGTTTTCTCATCTTTCCAGCTATGAACAACGTCCGGTCTATAAGTTACATGCCTTACTTCCCAAGTTACCGGTTTCTGATGACTCAGCAACTGCCTTCTCTATACAAATCACGTTGTTCCCAAACCAAGGATTCACTATCGGCGTTGCCGCACACCATGCCGTTTTAGACGGAAAAACGTCAAGCATGTTCATCAAAACTTGGGCTCATATCTGCAAACAACAACTCCAGAACATACCGGAGACTCTAACTCCGTCTTATGATCGGTCTTTGATCAAAGATATGACCGAACTCGATGAAAAGATGATCGAGATGGTAAGATCTCTCAAAGGAGATAAAACCAACATCAGAAGCTTGACTCCGTTTCCCGCCAGAGAACTCGGAGACGACGTCGTGTTAGCCACGCTTGTGTTGTCTCGTGATGACATCGAGAGACTTAGAGAGCGAGTAAAGAACGTGTCACCGAGCCTTCACTTGTCGACTTTTGTCATCGCTTACGCTTACACGTGGACTTGTTACGTGAAGGCACGTGGAGGAAACGGAGAAAGATCCGTGAGTTTATTGTTCGTTGGAGATTTTAGAGAAAGGTTAGATCCGAAGCTTCCGGTAAATTACTTCGGAAACTGTGTGTTTCCGGCGGGTTGTTACAACCGTAAGGCGGTGGAGTTTATGGAAGAGAAGGGGTTTGTTACGGCGGTGGAGATTATTAGTGATTTGGTCAAAGGTTTGAGTTCAAGAAAGGTAGAGACGGTTGCGGAATCGTTTGCGGAATCGTTTTGTTTTGAGAGTAAGAGCACACAGTTTGGGACCATAGCCGGGTCGACCCGGTTTGGAACATATGAGTCTGATTTCGGGTGGGGAAGACCTGTTAAGGTTGATATTGTATCTATTGATCAAGGAGAAGCGATTTCAATGGCTGAGAGACGTGATGAATCAGGTGGCATGGAGATTGGGATGTGCTTGAAAAAGTCAGAAATGGACATGGTCCTGTTGTTTTTCAATAATGATTTACAAAATTAAACCCTTTTTAGAAACCCCATTCTAATAAGTTAATGCTTGGTCAGTTGTTCACAACTCTCCATTGGTATAATAAGCCTTAATCTCTTAATTCTTCTAATGTGCTTTATAAGGTAAAGTTTGCTCAGTTTTTACTTCGTCTCATGAGCTTGTCATAAGTTTCTTAATTAAGGTTCTACAATTGCATAAACTACAATGGATTTGAATTTCCATTCATAGTATCATAAACAGATCAGACTGTATGATGATACTTTGTGGCTTTTAATGATGGGTTCTCTTGTAAGAGTGTAAGCTTTATCGTACTTTCTTAGTTGAAACACATCAATAAATAAAAATTTGTTAGTGATTGAACTTTCTTAGTTGAAACACATTAATAAATCAAGTACTAGAATATACTTTAATTTTTAGAAGAATACCCTACGATTAAGACATAACAGATCGGACTATCTGATTCTTTGGAGCCAGGCTGATGAGTTCTCTTGCAATATTGTAAATACGAAAAGAAATAATGCAAAAAGTTATAAAAAATGATGAATTGGAAGATATGATATATTTTTTAAAATAATAAAGAAAATCCGTAATTCACTATTTACAATTAGTGAAATAGGTCTTATTTCTACATCTCTCATTGTCTATCTCTCACATATTTTACTTTGTTATTTCTCATGTGATTTTTTTTCTCTCCTTCTCACCCATCTCTTTCTCTTTCTATTTTTTTTTCTTCCTCTTTGTTTAGTTTTTCTCTCTTTCTCTTCTTTTATTTTCTTTCATAATTATCTCACAAATAAAACATCCAAAACTTTTAAAAACCAAATTTTAATTTTTTAAATTTTTTGTGAATCTAACAAAACTCATTTTGTATTGATGTATAACTAAAATTTCTCTTGTACACTATCTCCGTACACTGACTCTGTACACTATCTCCGTACATTGACTTTGTACACCATTTATATACATTGTCTATGTCCACCTGTACATCTTCATGTACACCGTCTCCCGTATAATATTTATATACACCATCTCGTACACTGTCTTTGTACACCGTTATAACTAACATCTTGTTATACACTCGAACTACACAAGTACACTCACTCGTATGTACACGTATACTACTTCATTTTGTAAATCATTAATGTACATCGATAAATTCTGTATATCATCATATACCACCATCATCTTACATCGCTATGTACATGGTCTATAGAAAATCCTCCTCTCTTATATTTTTATACCGCTTGTTCATCGACTCGTCTTGAACACTTATTTATCTTGTACACCGGCTCGTCTCGTACACTGGCTCATCTTGCACACTTATTTGTCTTATACACCGGTTCATCTTGTACACCGACTCACCTTGTACACCGACTCGTCTCATACCCCAATTCACCTTGTACATCGACTCGTCTCGTATATCATCTCCCTCGCATTCACCGACTCGCTTCGTATGTCATCTTTTGCATCGGGTACACCTACTTGGTAACATGGTGTATACTATCATATCTCGTACATCATCTTATACACCAACCTCTTACTTCATCTATGTACATGTCATGTTCACATGTACACCATCTTGTACATTGTCATAATATGTACACCATCTTGTACACTGTCATAACTCCTACAACATCTTGTACAATGTCAAACCGGTATACAAACATTATGGTGTACAAGCAGTGTTTTTTTTTTTTTGCATAACCTTACAAAATGAGTCTTGTTAGATTCACAAAAGTTTTGTAAAAAATATTTTTGATTAATTATTTGAAAGGTAACTAAAATAAAGAGAAATAAAGGAGAGAGAAAAAGAAAAGAAAATAAAATAAAAGAAGATAGAAAGGGAGATTACGTGAGAGAGGGAGATATGGTTGATATATCATAGTTTTTATGGTTTTTAAGTTATGATATATGTTCTTAATCGAGTATTTTATGTGTCTTTAGAGTCCTATTAGAGTCTTTTACATGTTTACGCATATTTGTGATTATTTGGAAGTCTCGAGCATTTTGGAGCTTTGTTGCTGAGAAGCTGAAGTTGGTGCCAAACCAGACTAGTGGTGTCGATCGACACCACCATGGGTGTCGATCAACATGGGCCACATTGTAACACTACACGCTGAAATTAACAAGTTCTGAAGATCTGCAACTTTGCCCAGGAGTTTTGGATATTTACAAAAGAGCCCAAATCATGTTGGAGACTATTAAGTAGGGTTTTTAGGTTTAGATTTAAAAGGGTTGAACTTTTGCAAAAGACTTTTGGAGAGATTGAGAGCTTGGGGCTGATTTTACTTTGTATACTTGAGAGAAGATTTTGAAGCCCTGTTTCTATTTCTCTTTATTGTTTTATATGATATCTATTCAATTAATGTCTTTGATTTCAATGAATATGTCTGAGTATATCTCTTGTAAGGTTCAAAGATTCTCACTAGGGTTTTCATGGAATTGTAGATTGAATGATTGGTTAGGATTCATAACTTGAATAATTCTTCACTTAGGTTGTTCTTAAAGCTAGTTCTGGCCTGATCACCTAGAATAAGGCAATGATTTTTAATTAAACAGGCCCAACATAATGTTCCAAAGACAACAATTAATTAATTAACTAATTAAAGTGCATGATAATGTCAACCAAACGACACATTTTGTCAACTCAAACACTTTAGTTGTCCAAACCAAATGACACATGCCACTCATGCAAAATTAACTAATCATTGTTTTTAACCTTTAGCCAAAAGACCAATTTTTTCACGAAAACATGTTTTCTTGGGATTTTAAATCCGAAAAATATGCCAAATAAATTTTATGATTCATGAGACAAATAAAATTTAAATTTTAAGTCATGAATCTCAAACATATTTTAAAAATAAAAACTCAATAGACGTAATCCATAAATTTGGTGTTAAGTAACCATATCACCACATCATTAAAAATATGCAAACATATCCACATGGTAGGCGGCTAGCTATGCTACCACTTGATGGAACTTGATAAGAATTAATCCTCCACAATTTCTTTAGCTCAAGATCTACTATATGAATATATTCACACAAAAATTGGTTTTAAATAAAATTAGGAATAACTTACTTGAACTTATCTTACAAGAAGACGTATGGTAGATGATCTTCTAGATTTACGTATCGAAATTATTCTTCTACCAAGAGATGGGAGCCTGTGCAAAGAAAAGAGAGAAGTATGTCTTTTGTTAGAGAGAGAGAGAGATATTTCTCTTAATTACTCTTATGTACTCCCAACTTCATGGTATATATTAAACTAGATTTATATACCCTTAACCATACTTGAGCTAAGAATCATAACTAAATCAGAAAACTGTCACTTAACTGGTAATGTATTATTGTCATTTAATTCAATCTATCATAGAATATAAATGAAATCCAAATTAGTCTCTATGTATATAACTTCCATGTTTATAATTTATTACTCAATACCAAAGTCCAATTGTTTAAGCAAAAGAAAATATCACACCTTATTTGGACTAAACCCAAATAACAATCCTTAATCCATGAATTCTACATTTGGTTCCCACATTTTCATCAAAAATAAATAAATTAAAAGCTTGATTTGCCTTACATATGCTTCTTTCTAACCTATACATGTCTTATGTCTGCGGTGCATCTGCATATCACCTCTCTTAGGTATGCGAATCATGTCTGCCCAACATCTGTCTTGTAACTGCTTTTGTCTGCAAGTTACGCTACGTCTGCCCTACATATGCATATCGCCTGTTTTATATCTGCGATTCAAGTCTACCCTACATATGCCTTGAACATGTTGTCTGTCTGCGAGTTATGTACGTCTGCCCATTATCCACGTTTAGCCTGCCATACTAGAAGGGAAGAATAGTAAATACAATTTCGATTAAAAATATATAAAGATAATAGAATAAAATTAATAGAAAAAATTAGAAAGGTAGCGCTGATATTTTAGAATTAATGGATAGGGGTCCCTTCTTAACTTCAATATCGTTAAATATATCATTTACGACAATTTCCCTATGGGTTTGGATAAACATCATTATCTACTATCAAAGTTTGATAATCAAACATACTATAAGAAAACCTGTATTTTGCGACCATTATTTCGGTCGCAAATATTAGCTACTGTTTGAAGACTCTTTTACGACTAATAAATGAGTACAAAAATAGTCGAAAAGTAGTTTCTTATTTGCGACTCGTTTAATACCAATAGACGACTATATCATTTTGATCAAAAATTGCGATGACTTAGAGACTCTTTTTTTAGTCGTAACACTTGATGTTAATTATCTTGTTTTGATGGTCACAAATTGCGATGACTTAGAGACTCTCCCTTTAGTAGCTAGATTTAGTTACAAAATAGTCCCAAATTACCCAAATATAGTGATTTATTTGCGACTAACAATTAAGATTCTGATGATTTTGCTTCCATTTAGCGATCCTCATGATTTTATTTAGAGATTTACCAATAGATAATTGTGAATACGTTAAGTTTTAAGGGTTATACATTGATTTGAACTACTATAGATAGTGAATCATTATTCTACCAAAAAAAACTTTAATTTTTCTATGGTTTACACAAGTTTTCTAAACATTACATAAGTGTTATATGTAATGTTATCTAATGGTTTTAAAATTTCTTAATTTCCTTTGCATTTCATGTTTTTACTCATTAAAACTGATTGATCTTATTCAGTATTGTAATTTGAGTGATAGTAACATTATACATAGATTTTGTTTGGCTTTTAATCTTTAAAATTCATATAAATAGGATTGTGACTCCTAAAAATAAGTCACGAAAAAGTAGTACTTAACGATTTAGTAGACGGAAAGTTACAAAATAGTCCCAAATTACCTACATATATGCGACTTATTTGCGACTAACACCTGAGATTATGACGATTTTGCTTCCATTTAGCGACTCTTTTAATTTTATTTAGAGATTTACCAATAGTAATTGTCAATATGTTAAGTCTCAAGGTTTATACATTGATTTGAACTATTATAGTTTGTGAATCATTATTATTTCAAAAAACTATTATAGATAGTAAACAAATTTCACCATTTTCACAAATTTTTATAGTCGTCACAAAAGAGTTGCAAAATACCCACTAATTTGCGACCAACTTTGAAAAATCAATATAACAGTCCCATTTGCGTCAAAGCGTCGAATTTGCGACTAACACGTGAAAATTTTGCAACCAACACCTGAAGTTGTGACTGATTTGCTTAATTTTTCTAACTCCTCTCGATTTGTTTTACCTCGAGTTGCAAAATATTAAGATATACGTTTCTACATATATTTGGACAACTATATACACTGAATCTTTATAAATAAATTAAGGAAAAAAACTCAGTATTTTCAATATTGAAAATTTATATTTTTATCATCCATAACATGTATTAAGTGTTACTTGTCATACTTATATAATGTTTGTGAAAGTTGTATAACTTTGAAAATTTACATATTATATCTGTTTCGTCTTTAAACAGAAATTTTTACGGTAGAATCATAATATGAATGAATCATAGAGTCATATATATAATTTTTGGCTATGAATAATCATATAGGTTTGTAACTAATGAAATAGCGTCACAAATTGATTACAATTTGCGACTACTTTGCTGCTATCTTCACCGATTTGTGACTATTTTGCTACCAACTACTTGTGACCCTTTTGCGACTGCTTAAAATTTTATGAAAAATTTGGGATTTTGGTTTAAGTATTGGCGCTCATTTCTCCCTCTTGCATTTTCATCTACGACCATTTTATAACTCCCTTATTTTCTTTTTGCCACCAAATTGTGACTAAGTTTCGTTATTTACTAAGCAATTTTGGTTTCGATTCATCTAGAATTTATTATCTAGGTTTTCATCTCATCTCCTCTTCTCAATCGATTAATCTCCTCCTTCTCAATCAATACGATTTTTAAGGTTTGTCGTGAGACTCATCCTTCACAACCAGCTTCGCCTCTGGCAGCTGCTCTACGTATCTCATCGTTGCCCACCACCTTCGAAGCTCCTCCACCATCAATTTTCGATTTCCTCTCTTCCGATCCAGCCGCTCCTCTACACCTCTCATCACCAACCCATATCTCGTTCACTTCGTTTTTTTAGTTTTATTGATGACCTGTTTTCAATCTTCATTACATGAGATGTATTTTCATGTTATCTTAATCTGCCAAAGTTAGCTCTTTTATGATTACAAAAGTTCTTCAAAGTCTTGATTGGATACAGGTCCCTTCTCAACTTTTAACATCCTCAAACATACCATTTTAGACAATTATCTACTATCAAAGTTTTATAATCAAACATATATTAGTTGAGACAATATTTTATACTAGATATACGTTAACGTTCAAATGCGTTCATGCTTGGTCTTTGTTTCAAATGTGTGACTTTGACTTGACACTTGGATGAAAATGAAACTCCAGGAAGCATCAGTAGATCATTTGTGGCTTGCAATACTTTGCCATCATCATCTTCCATAATATCTACTTGAACAAGCTCAATGCATCCAAATTTCCTCAGAAATCTCTTCAACTGTTTCAGTTCTTTATTAGTTGCACAATAACCCAAAACATGTAACACCTTCACTTGGTTCAAAGGCATGGAGATATCACCTCTGTAACCATTCAGATCCTGAATAAACATCAATCAAGAAGAATGTATACAAATGATCAACCACTTAGTTCGTATATATATATTGGTTTATCGGTTTTGGTTATTGAATATATACCTTGATGATTAGATTTTCAAGCTTTGGAGAAAGCTTAAGCAGATCTACCAGCATTTCCCAACCTTTTTTATTCTTGCTCCCAAAAGATAAATTAACAAGTTCGTTGAACATCGGTAGAGTTAGCTCATCTTTACAGCAAAAATAAATCACCTGAAAACATACAAACACATTCAAGAATGTCCCAAGATTTATCAAAAACGAAAGAAAGAAAAATTTGGTGAGAACTTACATCAACCGCAACGGGAGATAAATGAAGGATCTCGACATTTCTTATCCCCATAATGAGATTCATTACATTTGGCCTCACAATGCATGTCGAATGAAGATCCAACTTAGCTTCTCTTAGAGATTGTAGATGAACTTGTGGATACTCACACAAGGCGAAATCAGAGTAGTCAAGGTAAACAAGATTTGGAAGGTTAAATGACAAATGTCTCTTACTTTGAGCACATTTATAATCAACTAATAGTCTCTTAACAGTCCGACTCGATATGGTGTCAGGAATTGGTATGTTCCCGTGAAGGATTGATAACTCCTCAAGCACTGGGCAACCAGCAAGAAGCACTTCACCAAAATCTTCATGTTCAGAGAAAATCGTATCGATCAAGAGAAACTTAAGAGATGGAAGTGACACATATGAAGGAAGCTTTCCAAGATAGATGTCTGTCCCAAGTGACAGCTTAACAAGTGTTTTGCTTGCCAAGAGCTGATGAGGCAAAACATATTCACCTCGACCTTTGAACGTTAGTTCCATTTCCGAACACCGCGATCTATGACGTTACATATCCAGCCGCCTACATATGCCTGTTGGCATTCATTGTACTTGCCAGCATGACATTTCAGAGTGAATTTCTTGAGAGGAAAGTCACATTGCAAAGCTAGTATTCGATCCACAAAATTCTTGAAGCTCTCAGGAAAAACATACCACACTTGTTTATCGTTTCCCAGAGAGACAGAATCATCGTCAAAATCGAGATTATCCACCAATCTAAACATATACCTCCAATTTTTCGAGAGAATAGATGTTGAAACAGCCTGTTTTGTCGGAAGTAAGGACAAGATGTTACCAAGAATTTCAACTGAGAGCTGACTGATTGCATCTCTCGAGCATTTTGTTTTTGTCAATGCTTTCGGCATTCATTACCTGAAACATGAAGTGAGCTCCTGTGATTTAACTACTGCAAAAATAGTTCTAAAAATTAAACTGAATACTGTGAGACGAACCGTTGCCGTGGAGGACGTCGAAGAGGGAGGCGGCAGAGAACGATGGTGATGATCCTGATCCATTCTCAAAAGTCGAAAGTAATTTTCTAGGTTTAGGGTTTACGAATATTTGGGTATCTCACAGTTAAAAACTAATCAATAATTATATTTTAATGAGACAATATTAATAACGAGCTGGGCTTTTTAGCCAGCAAAAGCAAGCCTCATTTGTTAATAATCCACTTAAACTAATACGTCTACTTCTTTTGATTTTAGTTTCTTAAGTGTGTGTACCAAATAAATCCATATATCTTTGCCTTTAATATAATCACCAAAACTATTCTACAGTAATGACATTGTATCCCTTAGAATTATTTATAATTTATTAAACTTGATAAATGAATCTTTAATAAAATAAAAAGATATCTAGAAAATAATGTGAGAGGATGCAAAACAGAAACAAACAAATTTTTAAAAAATCCATCGAATAAATGATTTAGACTTATAGAGTAAGAGACTCCTGATTCTTGAAACAAAGAAAAAAGAAGCAGAAGATAAAGTAAAATGGATCTCACAAAATCATGAGTTCTTTACTTTTTAAAATTTAGAGAAAATGTTTTTAGTCAGGTGGTTAAATGTCCACCAGTAAAATTTCCTACAAGAATTTGATTCTATAGTTACCCGTGTTATAGAGTTTAAATGATGAGAAAAAGAGAAGTAAACAAATTCATTATTGAAAGTTTGGATGAACATGCATAGTATTTAACACTATATCACGTGCTTGGTCTCATAAATATTCACCGTTAACCTCATACCCTATTAATTAATATGTTACTTCGAATGTAACATTTTAGTTATAGCCACAACATCGTTTAAAGAATTTCAAAACCATTGACGAACTTAAAATGTTTCATCATTCGCTAACGAAGCAAGGCGATGTCTCCGCTATAACTAAAATGGATTAGGTACTCATAAAAGCTTGAGCTTTGCTAAAATGGTGTTTGATTACTCTGAGACAAATGGTGAATTGTTTGGATCTTGTTTCATGTTCAATTGTATGCATCTGCTGGGTTATGCAACGAAATGATTTTGCTCTTTCTTCGAATATAGCTAGTGAACTCTGGAATTTTGCCAGATAAGTATATGTGCCAAGAAACTCCAGTAAGACTACGACTGGAATCATATACTCATCGGTAGTCCAATTGATTATGCAGTGAGTTGAACACTAAGAGGAATCTAAGAACAAGTTATTAATTAGCAATATTTTTTTGTGATATTTTAAAGCATAAATTCTCCTTTGTGCTTATCCAAAATCTACTCTGCAAATCAGTCCCTATCCCTAATCTTTTTGTGCTGTGTAGACTAATTCCGATCTCTCCACTCATGGGCATAATATCCAACTTTAGAAAAACCATTAACTTTCAGTTTCTTAATATTGCACTAAATGAACCACCATGTAGCCCAATAAAGAGATAAGAGATACCATGAATATATATTACCTAGTTTCTGCTCCAACATGAGCCTACGATATCAACACGAAGTGTATCATCCATTGTCAAGCACTTAAGCGGAAATTTCTTCAGTCAAGATGGCTTTATCACAACAATCACCACGTGAGAATTAGCCATCAATTCTGTACTCTAGAGTTCACTAAAAGAACTCACACAGAGTTTTCTTTCGTTAATTCAAGAAATCGATAAAATCGATATATTGTGCCTGTTTTTTTTTTTTTTTTTTTTTTTTACATCAGAGAGATATAAAGTTATAAACGTCTGTATCTTGACGTGGTAAGTTATAAAATTTTTTTATATATTTCGAATATTTCATATTTTTGGTTTTTTTTCACTTAGATATATATATATATATATATCTTATTATATAAAACTTGGTTGCTCTCATGAGAGCTCAACACATGTCAAAATTATAATTAACGAGATCATGACAAGTGTTACTTATCCGATGAGATTTTGACACGTGTTAAAAATATTATTTTATTTTTATTTTCCATAATAGAAAATGAAAACCAACATAAATTTAATAATAAAATAGATAAACTTTTGTTTTCTATTTTTATAATATGTAGTAAATTTTATTATCTCAATAAAGTTTAAACTTTTATTTTCAAATTTAGAATTTTAGAATTTTTATTATTTAAGCTCCAATAATTTTTTAATACATGTTTTTAATTATTTGAATGAAAATAATGATTATTTGATTAGATTTTGGACACGTGTAAAAGATATTATGAATTGTTTATTTTTCATTATAGAAAAAGAAAACCACCAGAAAAAAATTAAATATTAAAATAGATAAATTTTTGTTTTCTATTTTTCTAATATATATTAAATTTTATTATCTCAATAAAGTTTAAACATTCTTTTTCATATTTAGATTTTTAGATTTTATATTATTTAAGCTCCAATAATTTGTTTATTACACGTTTTTAATTATTTGAATGAAAATAATGAATATAATTAGCATGATTACGACATGTGTCGCTTAATCGATCAGACTGTGACACATGTAAACAAACTTTTTTTTATTTTTATTTTTCTTAATAGAAAATGAAAACATCCAAAAAAAAATAGTTATGTATGTAATTTTACTTTCTGTTTTTCTAATATAAGTTAAATTTTATTATTTCTATGAAATTTAAACTTTATATTTCAAATACAGATATTTTGATTTTTATATTATTTAAACTCCAATAATTTTTTATTACATATTTTTAATTATTTGAACAAAAAAATTGAATGAATATAATCAAATCTAATATATTATTCTAATTGGTTAAATGTTAAATAAATCTAGAGTAAATTGACTGGATTAACCCATGCATTTTTCCAATTTAATGGATCGAATTAACACGTACACGTATTTAATTTTATGGATCAAATGGTTAAATAGACTAAAAACTCAGAGAGAATTGTTTTCGTCAGACCCAATTTTCATACAAAATTTTGGTGGGGCTTTTGCTGGAGATTGAAGATGATTGTTGATGTCAATCTAAAGATGGAAAAGAAAAAAGGCACAAAAACCAAATATCTTCATAAACAAAGCCAGTGATATCAATAAAAAATTTAGAGCTGGTAACGTAAGAGCTGAGATATAAAACGTTGTGGAAGAACGCCAGGAGACAAGGAACGCCAGGAGATCGAGATAAGATCTGAACCAGATAAGGGATATGAATCCAGAGATGGGAGGAAGACGGTGGAGCTTATGTTAGAGATTAAAAATTAAGGTGGATGGAGATAAGAAGACGGAAAAGAAAATAAACCGCAAAAACTAAACAACTTCATAAATTGAACCCCATATAAGAATTAAAAAAATGATGACGGAAGGACTGAGTTAAAGAATGTTCTCAAAAAACGATAAGAGATAAAGAAATGGCAAATGTCTTTGGCGAGTGAAAGTACGAGAGGGAACATATAATCGCTCTGAAACATGGAGAACAGATGGACACCATATATTTGTCTGGAAGAACATATCCCCCATATATGAGCGAGAGCATAGCTGTCAACCACTGAATCCATTTTTCCAGATGTCACACGGTGTTCGAAAAAATAAACGACAAGATGAAGCCAAAAGCTAGTGTACGTGTTCTAGATTTTTAATATGTTAATAATGATATTATAATATAGAAATTTAGATTAATTTATTCATGTTAAAAAAAAATTATTAAATCATCCACTTTCTAACGAAACAGATTTTCTATTTATTTCCTAAAACAATTTTCAAATATATTATTACAAACAATTTTTTTTTATTTTACGAAACCCGTCCATCGGACAGGGCCTAAAATAGTATATATATATATATATATATATATATATATGATTCTTTTAAACTTCTACGCAAAAAAAAAAAGTTGATTGTTTTTACTTTTTATGATTATTTGTACTTTGCAGTATATTTTTTCATTAACCAAATCATTTTTAATTAAATATCAAATTATAATTTTAGTAAAATAAAAACAAAAATTTAATTAATTGCTTAAGCTATGTGCGTTTTTAACATAAAACATGAGGGAGTATAAGATAAAATATGATTAGTTAGGGGCAAACATGAAACCAAAAAAAAACCTTAATTTCTACTTGCATTTGTCTTCTTCCTTGAGAGATCAACAGATCAAAAAGAGAGAAACAATGATGATATTGTTGGTTTAAGCTTGAAGATAGCTTGAGTCATAAGCTATTCCAAGTAGATTAGGATTAGGAAATTTATTTAGGAGTTATCTAAATATAATTGTGTTCCTAATAGAATTAGGATTTGTCTAAGTCTTTCAATATATAAGGAGATGTTAAGGTGTGATATAACTTATGAGTTGAGAGATTGAGAGAATTTAAGAGCTTTAGTTTTGAGTGATTTTCTAAAGCAAATAAAGAGAGTTATTCTTTGTTAATCTTTGAGTTCGTAAACAATCTTCTTCGAATTCTAGAATTGGTATCAGAGCTTTAGGCGAATCGATCAAAGTCAGAGACTCGATCACGACGCTTTGACAAACAAGGAGAAGACGGAACTAAGCCATGGGAGACCTTGTAACTAGGATGGAGAAATCAAAAGAAGGAGGAGGACCTTCTTCAATCCAATGTCCTATGCTTAACTCAACCAATTATACGGTATGGGCTATGAGAATGAAGATTTGTCTTAAGGTACACAAGGTTTGGGAAACCATAGAAGCAGGGACAACGGATGGTGAGAAGAAAAACATGGCGATAGCTCTGTTGTTTCAATCCATACCCGAGGCACTTATCTTGCAAGTCGGAGAGCTAGACATAGCAAAGAATGTGTGGGAAGCAATCAAAGCAAGACATATGGGAGCAGAGAGGTCAAAGAGGCGAGATTACAAACACTAATGGCCGAATTCGATTGTCTTAAGATGAAAGATTCGGATACTATTGATAACTTTGTGGGAAAGTTATCTGAAATATCGTTGAAATCAGCTGCTTTAGGAGAAAACATTGAAGGATCGAAACTGGTCAAGAAGTTTCTTAAGAGTCTTCCTTGGAGAAAATATATACATATAGTGGCATCTCTTGAAAAAGTGTTAGATCTCAACACTACAAGTTTCGAAGACATCATAGGACATTTAAAAGCCTATGAAGAACGCATCTTCGAAGAAGAGGAAGAAGCTCAGGAAGATCAAAATAAATTGATGTATACAAACATGGAAACTCAAACTCAAACAGGAATATCAAATCAAGACTTCAATGGTGATTATAGGGGCAGAAGACACGGAGGATGATTCTACTCAAGGGGAAGAGGTCATGGACGAGTCAATGGAGGAAGAGATTTATAGAAAATTGTTTGTTACTGATGTGACAAAACAGGTCACTTTGCCTCAAGTTGCTCGGATCGATTACTTAAATTGCAAGAAACTCAAGAAAACAGCAACAATGATACACAAGACACAGATGAGCTCCTAATGCACGAGGTGGTGTTCTTAAATGAGAAAAACTGTATACCAAGCGAGTACGAAACAAACACCAGAGAAGAGAACATATGGTATCTCGACAATGGGGCTAGCAATCACATGACAGGAGATCAAAGATATTTTACAAAAATTGATGACTCTGTTACCGTAAAGGTTCGTTTTGGTGATAATTCACGAATAGACATCAAAGGGAAAGGCTCGATATCGTTCATTGACAGAAACGGCAATCCAAGAGTGATAAAAAATGTCTACTATATTCCAGATTTGAAAGAACCATTATCAGTCTTGGACAAGCTACAGAATCAGGTTGTGATATAAGAATGAGAGAAGACTATCTAACAATGCATGATCACGATGGGAAGTTACTTGTCAAAGCAAACAGATCACGAAATCATCTATATAAAGTTCGAATGGGAATAAAAGATACCGCATGTCTACATCTAACAACGATAAGTGATTCAAGTAGATGGCATGCAAGGTTGGGACATGTAAACCTTGAAACAATAAGGAACATGATACAAAGAGAACTCGTCAAAGGAATTCCACGAGTAAACATTGAAAAAGAAATTTGTAGTTCATGTCTACTCGGGAAACAAACTAGACAAGTATTTTTTCAAGCTACCTTATACCGAGCAACCAAGAAACTTGAGCTCATACATGGAGACCTTTGCGGACCTAACACACCAAGCACGACGGCTGGGAACAGGTATATTTTCGTTCTCATTGATGATCCAAGTACATGTGGACAATTTTGTTGAAAGAAAAGGGTGATACTTTTAAAAAATTCAAGAAATTTAAAAGCTTGGTGGAGTAAGAATCAGGAACAAGTATACAAGTTTTTAGAGCAGATAGAGGAGGAGAATTTGTGTCACAAGAGTTTAATTCGTTCTGCGATGACACGGGCATAAAACGACATCTCACCGCGCCATATACTCCTCAAAAAAATGGTGTGGTTGAGAGGCGTAATAGAACATTAATGGAGATGGAAAGGAGCATTATGAAGCATATGCAGGTGCCAAATTATTTATGGAGAGAAGCAATAAGACATTCCACATATCTTTTAAATCGAATCGCCACAAGAGCAGTCAAGGATAGAACTCCATATGAAGTTTTTCCAGCTAAGAAACCAAATATCGATCATCTGCGTATTTACGAATACATTGGATACGCAAAAATGGAGATGACACACTTAAAGAAACTAGATGATAGATCACGTATGCTTGTTCATCTAGGCACTAAACCAGGCTCTAAGGCATACCTGTTGCTAGATCCACAAAATCAAAAAAATAGTGGTAAGTCGAGATGTTGTATTTGATGAAACAAAGGGTTGGAACTGGAATGTTAACAACTCAGAAAAAGGACATGATGGAAGTTTCAGTGTTGTATTTGGAGAATTTGGTAACCGTGGCATCCAAGAAACAAGGGAGAATGTCGAAATAGAGCAAACCAACATTGGAAATTCCAAAAATATTGATGAAAGCGACGATAATGAGTTCATAACCTCACACGAGCCACACGAGCAAGAGACAAAGATTTTAGATGTTCACAATCGATCTCCACCAGTCTTGAGACAATCACAGGGACAAATCATAAAGCCTAAGTACCTTGAAGATTACATATTACTTGCAGAAGAAGAAGGAGAAGGTTACTGTTTTGTTTAAACGATGAACCCATAAATTTTTGTGAAGCTAAGAAATCAAAAGATTGGATACTGGCGTGTGAAGATGAAATTCATTCGATCATCAAAAATCAAACATGAAATCTGGTAGATCTTCCGGATGGAGCAAAACCAATTGGCTTAAAGTGGATATTCAAACTGAAGCGAAATTCCGATGGAAGCATCAATAAACACAAGGCCAGACTCGTTGCCAAGGGATATGTACAACGACATGGAATAGATTTTGATGAATTATTTGCACCAGTGGCTTGACTTGAACAATACGACTTCTTATCAATATTGCAGCATCAAACGGATGGGAGATACATCATCTTGATGTCAAAACGGCATTTCTTCATGGAGAGTTGAAGAAAACCGACTTTGTCATGCAACCAAAAGGGTTTGAAGAAAGGGGATATGAAGAAAAAGTTTATAAACTCAATAAAGCTTTGCAAGGACACTACAAGAAATCTACCGCAAAACCGACGGATTTTCCGACGGAAATATTTTCTGTCAGAAATTTCCGACGGCTTACCGACGGATTCTCGAGATTATAAAATTTTGACGGATTCCTGAAATCGGAGCCATTATATTTCGACAGATTTCTGACAGAATTTCCGACGGAAATTTATATTCCGATGGATTTCCGACGGATATCGGTGCCGTTTTATTCCGACGGAAATCTGACGGATATCCATGCCGTTATATTCCGACGGATTTCCGACGGCCTATGGAAAAATGTCGGATATTATGAACGTTAATGTATCCGTTGAATTTACCGTTGTAAGCCGACGGATTTCCGACAGAAATCCGACAGAAACGAGTTTATATATATGTTTCTCCCTTCCTCCATCCCATTACACAACAATCTTAATTTCATATCTCTCTCTCATTTCTTGTTTACTTAATACGAATTCTATAAAAAAGTGAAAAATATGTCTAGATATTTTCGATCATGGATGGACGAACCATTAATGGATCCGGAGACGAACAACTTGAACGAGGAGTATGCACGAGGCATATACGAGTTCATGGAAGTGGCGGGAAAGCAACCGCGTGTTCAAAAATCAGGTAAGTTAAAATGTCCATGTTCAATTTGTAGGAATTCTCGTAATGTTGCGATAGAGATAGTTTGGCATCATTTGTATAGTAATGGGTTTACGCCGGGTTACAAGATATGGTATTTACATGGAGAAACAAATGTTGAGTATGGTAGTACTAGTGAACCAACTGTCTCAGATTGTTTAGGAGGTAGCACGGAAGTAGATGTAGGTGTAGGGAGCGTGCAGATGGTGAATGATGCGTTTAGAGAGAATGTCGAGTTTAGCGGTGAAGAAAGATATAGGTTCGAAGAACCTAATGTAGAAGCAAGAAGATTTTTTGATATGTTAGATGCTGCAAAGTAGCCACTATATAAAGGGTGTAAAGAAGGTCATTCGCCTTTATCAGCTGCAAGTAGATTGATGACGATTAAGACGGATTACAATTTGGCAGAGGAGTGCGTTGATGCGATAACAGATTGGGCGAAAGATTTATTGCCAGAAGATAATCTTTTACCCGGATCATACTACGAGGTACAAAAACTTGTATCTGGTCTTGGGTTACCGTATAAGGTAATAGATGTGTGCATCGACAACTGTATGCTATATTAGAGAGAAGATGAAAACAGCAAAAGATGTAGATTTTGTCGTAAACCACGGTATCAGGAAAGTAGTGGCAGAATTCAAATTCCATATAAACGTATGTGGTATTTACCAATAACAGAGAGGTTGAAGAGGTTATATACTTCTCAGCGCACAGCAGAGCCAATGAGATGGCATGCAGAACATCGTCAAGATGGAGATATTACACATCCTTCAGACGCAGAAGCTTGGAAACATTTTCAATCATTGTATCCGGAGTTTGCGTATGAGCGAAGGAATGTGTACCTCGGGTTATGTACAGATGGTTTTAACCCATTTGGGAAGCATGGAAAGAAGTATTCGTTATGGCCCGTAATTGTTCAACCCCCCAAAATTTGTGTCCTTGTAGAGAATTTTTATATCTATCGATTCTTGTTCCCGCCCAGAGCATCCGAAGAGATCACTTGATATATTCCTCCAGCCATTGATCTATGAGTTACAAATGCTATGGGAGCATGGTGTGGAAGCGTCACGATGTTTCACAGCAAAACTTTAAGATGCGTCTTGGTACTTACGTGGACCATAAGTGATTTCCCAGCATATGGTATGTTATCTGAAAGGACAACACATGGGTGATTATCGTGTCCGCACTGCCAAGACAACACAGAGGCATTCCAACGAAAGAACGGGAGAAAAAGTTGTTGGTTTGATTGTCATAGGAGATTTTTACCGAAGTGATCATCCGTCTCTGCTTCGAGAACAATGTTTACGAATGGTAGGCAAGTTTTTGATGGTCCACCGCCTGAGATAGACGGTGAAACTTTATTGGAGCAGTTGAGAGATTTTGGTGCTGAGACGACTCCTTATTGTGGGGGTAATGGACATGAACCTATTTATGGTGTCGGTGAATTTCATAGCTGGCACAAGAAGAGCATATTTTGGGATTTGCCTTACTGGAAGAACCATTTATTGCGGCATAATCTTGATGTCATGCACGTTGAGAAGAACTTCTTTGAGAACATCATGAACACAGTCTTAAACGTCCAAGGGAAGACGAAAGACAATATGAAATCTAGATTAGACTTGCCAGCATATTGCGATCGAGGTTTTCTTGAAGTGCTCCCAAATGGTCAATGTCCATTTCCATTATACCGGTTAGAAGTAGCAAAGAAAACTGAATTTTTTGATTGGATTCACGACGATGTTAAATTCACTGATGGATACGCATCTAATCTGTGTACTTGCATCGATTATGGAGAAGGAAAGTTTACTGGAATGAAGAGTCATGATTGTCACGATGTGATGCAGAGGCTTCTTCCATTCGCTTTTGCTCATCTTCTCCATAAAGACGTCCACCAAGCAATTACAGGAGTAGGTACTTTCTTTCGCGATTTATGCACAAGAACACTTACTGTTGAGGGAATCCAAAATTTACAGGCCAATATCCCGGTGATCCTTTGTAATTTGGAGAAGATATTTCCCCCATCTTTCTTTGATGTGATGGAACATCTTCCGATCCACCTCCCACGAGAAGCTGAACTAGGAGGCCCGGTTCAATACTGTTGGATGTATCCATTTGAGCGGTATATGTTTCATCTGAAGAAAAAGGTTAAGAATTTGAGTAGAGTAGAGGGATCTATTATCGCCCAGAGCATCAACGAAGAGGCCTCACAGTTTGCTGAATATTACTTCCCATCAGAAGTTCGTACGAAGAGTAGACGTCCTAGTCGCCATGATGATCGTGGTGAGAGAGTGATTTACCCCGTCGTTGTTCCAGAGTTATTTTCCCAAGTTGGGCGAGTCAGTGGCAAAGGTAAAAGGCGTAAATTATCTCAAGAGGAGTTTAAACACTTGCATACATATATCCTAACCAATTGTGAAGAAATTACGGAATACGAAAGGTAAACAAAAATTCTTTTGTGTCATTTAATGTATAATTGATTATTTTATATGTTATTATGAACTTGTCAACTATTTTGGTTTTCGTACAGGATTTACATGGCATTAATACGTGGGTACTATATGGATAAGACAGAAGACGAACTTCAAGTCCATAAGGAGGAGGAATTTATGCCTTGGTTGCAATTTTACGTAAGTGTTTAAAAACCATAAATCATTTAATAAATTATTTTGAAATACTAATTTGTCAACTTATTTTTGTAGGTTTCTGAAGGAGTAATAAGCGGACAGACATTTCCCACATGGTTATTGGAATTTGTTAATGGTCCAAACTACATTGCAACTTCTTATCCTAGATACTGCAGTCGTGGATATGGGTTTAGGGTTCATGACGAGAGAAGGACAACGCAAACTTCAGATTCTGGTATTTCAGTGAAATCTGGTAATGATGTTTACTAAGGCGTTCTTCAGAAAATATTGGAAGTGCGGTACCCAGGAATGTTAGACTTGAGGTGCATTGTTTTCAAGTGTGATTGGTATGATTCAACACTCGGTCGTGGGCTTCATGTAGACCAATTTGGTGTTACGTCTGTTAATTCAAGTCGGAGACTAGAAACGTATGACCCATTCATTCTAGGATCACAAGCTGAGCAGGTAGGGTACTAATATTAGTGTAATTAATACTCAATTCCTTATTTAGGTATAATACTTACAAAACTAATATGTTTTTTTAGGTGTGCTATATTCGTTACCCTCGAATTACACGGCGCACGGATCCTTGGCGCACAGTTACTAAAGTGACCCCGCGAAGAAGAATTTATGGAGTTGCAGAACACGATCCTTTACAGCCAGCAGAAGTTGTTCCAATGGATCCAGTTGAGCCTTCTTGTGCTCTGGATCTTGTTGTTGATTTCACACAATTTGGTTTAGTTTTTTCCGACTCAGAAGAAGAACAAGGTGAATTTTTTTGAGGATTCAGACTCAATTTCATCTGAGGGATCTTCATCATCATCTAATGAAGATTAGTTATATACGTGGTTTGTATTAATTTCCCGCATTACAGAAAGATGTAAATTTGTTATTTTGTATTTTAATTAATTTTGACATTACGGTGTAAACCATAGGTCCTCGAAGACCGCAGCTGCCGAGTATTTTATAAGCTCAACTTCAGCTTTGTATATTTTAACAAATTTTAAAAAAATAAGATTTTGCCAGAAATTAAAAATTCCCTAAACAAACACATTAACAAACCCACACAACTCATTAAACCACTCAAAAAAATTAAAATTTAAAATGTACAAGAAATTACTATTTAACCATGTAAACCCCAAACCCGTCGGATTTCCGACGGTTTTAGGGTTACACGTGTCTATAAAAATTAAATTTAAAATAACCCCGAAACCGTCGGATATCCGTCGGTTTTTCCGATGGATTTCCGACGGGTATTTTTTTTAACGAAAACACGTGTCCGTTTTTAAGGTTTTAAATTATATTACCTTAAAAACGGAAACGTGTTTTTGTTAAAAAAAATATCCAGCGGATATCCAGAAATATTAATTTTATAGATTTTAACAAAATCGAAATCCATCGGTTTTTCCGACGGATTTCCGACGGGTTTGGGGTTTACATGGTTAAATAGTAATTGCTTGTACATCAAGACAATGTTAAGAACAAACTTTGACAAAATAAACTAAATTACGTGATATATAACATATTTTGAAAGATTTTGTTTTTAGACATGGTTCGATCGAAAGTGTTTCATAGATAAACATATAGTTAACGTACAAGTTTACCAAATACGAAATAATCATCTAAACTTTTGAAATTTGTCAAATGAAAGATTTCTATAAGTTATTTGTGTTTGCAAACATGAATTTATAATACTATAAACATATGTTTACTGAAACGGTGCGTAAATAAACACTAAAACCACAAACCCGTCGGAAATCCATCGGAAATTTCCGACGGATTTCCGACGGGTTTGTGGTAACACGTGTCCCCATTTAAGGATTGACTGGCCAATCAGAGGACATGCATATTTTGACTATCCGTCGGAAATTTCCGATGGATTTCCGATGGATAATGAAAATGTAACCGCGAAACTCTTTTCGTTTCCCGCGATGCCTAAATTTTCGCGAATCGCGATTCGCGAAAAATTAGGCGGTAACCTTTCCGAAACCTTATCGAAAACGTGTCTAATTTAATTTTTTTAAAACTGATGGATTTCCGATGGATATATCCGTCGGAAATATCGTAATATATACAGACTTCGTCTTCTTCCTCCTCACTTTCGCAGAGTTGAAAAATATTTCCTAAAATCGCCAAAATTCTTCCAAGCTTCCGGATATCCGTTGATATATCATCCAAATGTCTAACAATCCCCCAAACTTGTAAGTTTTGAAGTTTATATTATGGATTCTTAAGTTTTTAGTTAGATTGATTGTTTAGAAAATTAGAATTGTTAGATTTAGGTTTGTAATGTTAGATTTAGGTTTGCAATTGTTAGATTTAGGTTTGTAATTGTTAGATTTTGGTTTGTAATGTTAGATTTAGGTTTGTAATTGTTAGATTTAGGATTGTTATGTTTATTGAAATTATTTGTTTTATTAATTTATTTATTAATTGAAATATTTATAATTTTTTTCATGCATTAATATTTTCTTAATTTTGGTATGTTATTATAATTTTTAGAAAATTATCATTGACAATTTTTTTGATAATTTTTAATCATGATAGTAATTTATAATTATATTCATGAATTATTCATTCTTTTATAAATCAAGGATTTACAAATTTTAAATTTTTTTGGAATTAATACTTATAAATAAAAATTAATGTTGATTTTAGTAATTTATAAGTACTTCCATCAATTATACATTATTTTATAAATTTATAATTGTTTTGGAATAATAATGAATGTAAAATATTTTTTTTAAAATTATAATTTTTTTTTTTTTCATTATTATTAATTTTTTCATATAATGTTTGATATTTTTTTAATTTTTCTAGGGATTACGGTAGGTTTGTCCGTTCAGGACATGGCGGACGTAGTAGTCGCCGAGGAGGTACTGCCGCTTCGAGGAGTTCTCCTATACCGGAGACACAGATCCCGGAGACAGCGCCTATGCCGACGCCTTCACCTACTGCACTGTCGCAGATGAGCGTCGAGGATTTTGTCGCTTAACCAGAACGAGATAGATTGCCTCGTCTCCATCCGGATTGCGTAGGCAGAGACACATGGTTAGTTTTTGTTAATTTTAAGATTTTTAATATTTATTTACTATTATTACTTTAGTTACAATTCAAATTATTTGCACTAATTTCTTTTGTAGGTTTGGAGATTCCGGAAATGGGATTTCCAAGTCCATTAACCGGATGCTCAATGGAATGCTTCGTCATCCGTACCCGACTTACAACCAAATGCCGATGGCGGATCAGGAATTGTGGTTTCGCCAATTTGCGGTAAGTACTTCATATTTTAAATTTTTTTACTTTTATTTAATATTGTTTATTTTATTTGAATTTTTGATTTGCAGCAAGAATTTACTTGGGACAGCCACATGACCGCCTCGGTTAGACGATGCTTCGATAAAAAAGCAGCGAGAATGTATTCGTGGAAGCTGAACGAGTGGAAGGAGAAGTGGCACAAGAATGATGTCCCAAGGGAGCTGCTTTCCAACCCGGGCCTATGGAGCGGGTTATGCACTTATTGGAGTGAAGAACCGACCAAGACAAGCTCCACAACTCATTCTGCGTGCCGAAACAGCGATCGCAAAGGAAAAGGCAAGGCGACGCATAATCTAGGAGCGGTTAGTTTGGTCACACGGGCCAAACAACTGGTAAGTTTTTTATTTAATTAAAATTTTGTTATTTAAGTTTTATAATTTTATAGTTTACTAAATTTTCGTTTTTATAGTTTCGGCAAGACGGTGTCCCACCTTCCGCTATCACATTGCTCAAGGATGCGCATACCAACAAGAAAAACCATGAAATCCAAGATCCGCTGGCTCGGGAGATCATTGACAATTATGAGAAGATGAAGGAAGACTTCCTCCTTTCTCAGCCAATCATCGAAGGAACGCCTCCAATGACCGATCTTCCAATCGAGAAGATTAACAAAATTTTCGTTTCTTACCGCAGTGTACTCCGAAGACAAAAGGTCGTGTATTTGGTCTTCCGGACGACGACTCTTTTTCTGCAACTTCGCGTTTCTACGGCGGTTCTCCAGATATTAGCGCACAGCTCGCACGATGAGATGCTGAGATGGAAGCCATGAAGATGCAGCTGCAATAGCTCGCAGAAGAACAAGAAGCGAATCGCCTCCAACGAGAAGCGGATCGCCTCCAACGAGAAGCGGATCGCCTCCAACGAGAAGCGGATCGCCTCCAACAAGAAGCGGAACGCGAGAGATCCTGCAAATTGGAGGCGGATAACCGGCTATTGCAGCAACAAATGGCGGAATTCTTATCCCGCTTCCCGCCCTCGTAGTTTTAGATTTTTTCCTTTTTTATTTGAATTATTTTAGAAATATTGAATTTCATTTTTAATTATTGCATTATTATTATTTCTTTAATTTTAATTTATATTAGATTTTAATTATTTAATTTATATTATAAAACAAATTTTACAAATTAATAAATTTATTTTTAAATATTCAATTTTATAATTACAAATATTTCAATAATTCCGTCGGAAATCCGTCGGTTTGTATCCGTCAGAAATCCGTCGGTTATCGATCCATCGGTATGCCGTCGGTTATATATTCGTCGGTATGCCGTCGGTTATATATTCGTCGGTATGCCGTCGGTTATATATCCTTCGGAAATCCGTCGGTAGTTAAATATCAGAAATCCGTCAGAAATCCATCGGTTATAGATCCGTCGGAATTCCGTCGGTTATAGATCCGTCAGAAATCCGTCGGTTTATAAGAATCAGAACTCCGTCGATGTTCCGGAAATCAGAAATCCGTCGGAAATTCCGACGGATTTCCGATGGTATTTTTATTTCCGACGAGATAGAAGCGACGGAAAAAACGACGAATATCCGACGGATTTTGCCGAAACCGACGGATTTCCGATGGAATTTGCCGTCAGTTACGCGGTAGATTTCTTGTAGTGGGATTAAGACAAGCACCAAGAGCATGGAATAATAAACTAAATCAAATTCTCAAAGAACTCAAGTTTGAAAAATGTTCTAAAGAGCCATTGGTGTATCGGAAGGTGATGAGTGAAAATCTTCTTCTTGTAGCGGTGTACGTAGATGATTTATTTTTCACAGGGACAAACACGAAGATCATAGATGGATTCAAAAAGGAGATGTCATCAAAATTCGAAATGAGTGACCTCGGGAAGTTAACATACTATCTCGGAATTAAAGTGTGTCAACACGAAGGAGGAATAACGTTATGCCTTAAAAATCCTGGAAGAAGCTAGGATGAGAGATTGCAACCCAGTTCACACACCACTGGAGTCTGGATTAAAATTGTCCAAATCGGAGGATGAAGACGAAATTGATGCTACGAGCTATAGGAAAAATGTTGGTTGTCTCTGTTACTTGTTACATACAAGACCAGACTTGTCCTATTGCATGGGAGTACTGAGCCGATATATGCAGAATCCCAAAGAGTCTCATGGAGCTGCGATAAAACAATGCTTGAGGTATTTACAAGGTACCACTACTCTCGGTTTAACATTTGAACGCTCGACTTTAAAGATACCAAAGCTGGTAGGCTACAGAGATAGTAGTCAAAATGTTGATTCAGATGATGGAAAAAACACAACAGGTCACATATTTTATCTTGGAGAAAGTCCGATCTTTTAGTGCTCACAAAAACAAGATACCATGGCATTATCTTCTTGTGAGGCTGAGTTCATGGCAGGTACCGAAGCAGCAAGAAGAGCAATTTGGCTTCAAGATCTACTTAGTGAAGTCATGGGAGCACCATGTGAAAGAATTGTTATTCGAATTGACAACCGATCAGCAATTGCTCTTACTAAGAACCCGGTGTTTCATGGTCGAAGTAAGCACATACATACAAGGTATCACTTCATAAGAGAATGCGTTGAAAATGGACAAATAGAGGTGGAACACGTTCTCGGGAATAAGCAAAAAATGTGGTCAAAGACATTTTTTCTCCATTTTAGTAATTTCAAGTGCCTTACAACCAAACAACTCTTAAGAGTATAAGACATTTAGGGATAACATATGATGTTATAGGTCTTACAACCAAAAATTTATATATTTTTTTTGTTATGTAGATGATATTGATCTTAAATGAGTAACACAAACATAGTCTTTCTAATACAAATAATGAAACTTAAAATCAAATTCAACATAGTTGCATCACAGTTTTACATAGTTGTACCTTGATAGAAATAAACACAAACTAGTATTTTTAATACAAATAACCACACAATACAGCCACATAAACACAAGCATAGAAAGTAAGGATAATTGCCACACCCCAACCAGTTAAACATGTCTCCCCCCCCAGGTTGAGTCGATCCTTGGCCATTTTAACTCGATCCTCGACTAGTTTAACTCGAACGTGGGACACTTTGACTCGAACTTTGCCCAGTATTACTCGATCCTTGCCCATACAACTCGACTTACCCCGACCATGTTCTCCAACTGATGGATACCTTACTTTTTGGTATGATCTTCGCTTTGAATTCATTCCATATAACCTCCGTTATTTGAATAATATCCTTCATAATTAAAATATATGATTATGCATCAAATATTATTTATTTTCCTTGAAAAAATAAAAATAATATTGGATATTAGTTTTTTTGGTACTCTCAGTAGTACAAAGTTGTACCAGTTTTACTAAATATACACAATTGTACCAGGTGTACTCGTTCTGGGTAATTTCGTGTTAACCAACGATTTTGATTTCTATCTACCTACGATTCATGATGGCTTCACCGCCAATCCCCATTAAATACTAAGTATTAACATTGTAACACTAATCTATCAAGAAAACTTGTTTAATAACTCAACGTCAACACAAAAGCTAAAATTAAAATTAAAATCTACAATATATCATAATTTCAATTGCAATTTGAACTTCTCAAATTGTTCATTACCCCAAAAAAGTAGCAACTAATGGTTAATACAAAAATAATAGAAAAAAAAAGAAAAAGAAATCACCTCAAATAAAGCTCCAACAATTAATCAATGCATGGTAGGTTTTCGTTTTTGTGTGGCAACAGCAAAGAAGAAAGAAGAAGATGAGTTAACTTTTACATATGTCTACATATTAGTTACTATACATTATGCTCTTTCCTTATTTATGAAACAAAAATTCTAATGTTTAAAAAGACAGAAAACCCACCACAATCCTAGATGAGATCTGAAAATCTGTAAAAATACCAAATAAAAAGCAATTACACAAGGAAAAAAAATAAGAGTAAGCAAACTACTTGTTGTTTCCAATTTCTGAAACGAAACACCAAAACATCTGTAACAACAACATAAGAACATCCCGCCGTTTTAGTTAATCTTTCTTCTTTTTTTGTTTTTTTTTTCCATCTGTTTTCCCTAAAGGCATTTTCCTTGGTCCTCATCTACAAAAGTCTTGAAACAACCTTTGTTTTCTACCGAATGAACTTTGTTAAGTAGTATGTCTGAGAAGATACATGTAGCATACAAATGACTTCTCTATAAAACTCCCAAGATTCACTTGATGCCGTAATAGCTTCTTGACCAAAAAAGTTGTTCTTGATGAAATCTTGAACGTTTTCAGCGTCTACTATATTCTCAAGATGATGTCACAGATCACCACCAGTACCTGAATTCTAATGATGCAGAAGATAGGTCGTAAATAGACAAGAAATTTCTCCAGATCAAACAAATCAATAAATCAGATCTGTTAACCTAAGGATCAAGGATGTATACGCGATCAAGGCGTGCCTATGTGGAACAAAAAACACATTCGTCTTGCTCCTCGTAATATTAACCAAATTTGGGCCCTATATTTTTAAAATTTTCACGTAATATAGGTAAAATATGTATCCTAAGTGTTATTTTGTTGAGTTTAAAATTCTATTTCATATATAAGAATATAGTGTTAATTATTTCTAATATTTTAAAAAAAGTTTACAAAAATATACTGTAAATATTAGTATTTTATAGATTAAATATAGTGTTAATTATGAAAATGAATTACAAAATAGTATGAATTATATTTGTATAGCTTAAGAAAATAGTATAAATTTTGTTTTGTAGACTTAAAAAATAATGTTAATTATTTCTAATTTATAATAAACTAGGTAAGAAATCCACGCATCGCGCGGATAAAATTATTACTAAAATTTACTTTCTATAATTAACAATTTGAATGATTTTTTGTCATAATTTATACATTTTTGGGCTAATAGTATAATTAACTTTTGGGTTTCAATTTTTGTTTATATTGTATAAACTTAAATATGTATGTGTTTGACAATTTGATTATGTTTTTTGGTTATAAAATTTTGATTGTATTAAGATGTGTATATTGTTGGGTCTAGGTCATCGCATTAGAGTTTAGGTATCCTAACTATTTCTGGAACCGATCCGAATTATTCGAATATGTTGTGTATGAATGATAGAATATATCCATTTGGATCAAAAAAAAAAATTCCACTGAATAAAAGGTCGGATATTGTAATAATTATCCAAGATACCCGAATTACCTATTTGGATAATTACATATATATTTTAAATCTATATTATTTATATGTTCATTAAATTATTTAAAGTTATTAAATATTAACATAATTATTCAAAAAACATTTTTCCCAATATTTCCTATAAATTATTCAAATTTTTTAAGAAATTTGTTTTACCTGTTTGGGTAGTAATTTTAACCATCCAACCTTACCCTTACATGCTATTATCCGACACTTCTATTAGCAGATATACTTTGTGTAATAGTTTCCAAGATTCAAACTACTCTTATTCGCTATTATCCGATCCTATATCCTTAATGCTAAGACTTAGTTGGACCGGATATAATTTGGATAGTAGTTTTCGAAACCCAAACTACATGTACGGCTGTACCCAGTTTTTATCTGAGATTACCTAACTCTACCTATAGGGGGTGTTCTTAACTCAATCTGAACTGTTTCTCCTATACTGCGGTGATGTGGCGGACACGTGTCTGTACTTCCTAAATGATGGATCTTTGGTTCGAGATCTGGTACCAACACTTATCGCAATAAGTATCTAGAAGCATCAACTGAAGCATTAAGCCTAATCTGATACTCATTCTTCATAATATCATCTTACTTATGCAAAGCATGCTTGATAGACTGACTTTGTTTCATCGTTTTTACCCTTCGTGACTGCATTGTTATGAAAACTATTAATACCTCCGACATGTTTTGTAAAAGTTCTTAGCCTATTCCAGCCAGAAAAACCTTTAGTATTAAATGCATCATTGCTTCCGCCTTTACTGATATTATCCCTAAATAAGTAATAATATTTGCAAAATGCTTCATCTTTCTTCACACTGTACTCCAACCAATTACCAAACCGATCAAACCAAGCATAAATAAATCGCCTCAATACACCTCTTATCAGTGTTGGTTTAAAAATATGACCACGAGGTTGGCAAAGACCTCTAATCAAATATTTTCGGATTACCCCAATTCTTTTATTCGTATGATATTTCCGATTAGCAGGATCCCATGGTAGATCATCTAAATCACTATAGGATGATGATGAAGCTTTTTTTTTTCAAAAAGTTTTCCATGGTCGTTTGCATCTAGAAAAAAAATAGTTATTCTAAATTTTAATTTAACAATATTAACTAAAATAAACAAAATGTCTAATATATTAGAACTTTAGCTTAGTATCCACGTTTCTCATTCCATCAAAACAGAAAACCTAAATCAAACAAATACTTTATTTATTAACATTAATTCAACAAATTAAGTAATTGAGCAAATACACTCCAATAATAACGAAACTCATAACATACCATTAAGCAATCTCCTCATGAAGGAGTTATGACAAATAATTAAATTTATTAAGAAACAAATTTTATATAACTAGAAACAAAGGATGATTGTTGTTAAATAAGAGGAACAATTCAGTTTTAAACCAAAAATCTCAAAGAAACTATACAAGTAAACTAATAAAAAATATCTAAATATTGATTAAAATCAGAAAGAACTAAGATAAAATTATTACATCAAATCTAATTATCACATACGGTATAGTTACCTTGTCAATTGGAGTTGGAGATCTCACTAATGAATTGGTACAATATGATTGTACGAATAATTATCTCTATAACTTTGTGATGTCTTGTTGAAATTGTAAAGGAAGAAGAAGAAAGACGATAAAGCTTCCTTCAATCATGTGTTAATTAATAATTAGTAATTATGTTACTTATTGGGCTATTACATTAAGTGAACTTATCTAAATATTTTGGCTACTATTTTTGTTTTATATTTTGATAATGGGCTTACAGATTTGTCCAACCCACAATAATATAAAGTGTCAATATTAAATAAATGGACCAACAATAATTTATTAGGAGGGTCAAAAACTAGATTTGATTGGGTCATTGTAAACAAATATTTAAACTCTTAAATAAAAATCAAATTAAAGGGTTGTTAGTTGTATACTCTCTCACATGTCGGTCCGCCCAAAAGCTTTGTGCTTTGGGATGAGCCATGCCTCATACCCTCATACCAAAGATTCCTCAAGGTTAAGATCCGAGAGCTGAAGGATGGCTACACCACATTCGAGCTCCTCAAGACTTACTTTGGTCGGCAAATGCGCTCATGGTCCCCACTATAGCGATAGACTTGGTTAATGCCTCAGCTAGATATAAGTTTTGGTGTGAACATGGAGCTTCCACGATAAAAGTAGCAAGTCCTTAGAGTATCTAGATGAGGTGGAACATCTCTTTGTCACCAAAGGTAATTTTGCAAGGTTTCAAATATGGAAAAATCAATATCTAAGAGGGGTCACATACCCATACCCATCTCTTGATCCAGTCCAATCCATGGTCTATTTCTTTCGATCATTTTTAGGCCTGCAATTTCGGTTAACCAAAACCGAACCGAGCCGGTTAGTTCGGGTTTTAGTTTATTTCGGTTATCAAAATGCATGCCGAAATTAACCGAATAAATAATCGGTTCGGTTCGGTTCGGTTCGGGTCTCGGTTTATTTCGGTTAATGAAATTCTATCGAAATTAACCGAAATTTAGATTTTTCGATTAAAATTGATTAATTTGGTTCGTTTTGGTTAAATTCGGTTTATTCAGGTTATTTGGTTTATTTTTTGTGGGCTGTCAGAAAAAAAGGAAAGTTGGGCCAAGCCCAATTAAAAAAAAAAATTGGTCTTTGATGAAACGTTGCATTCCAGTCGTCTTCAACCTTTATGACAAACCCTAAAACCATATGAAGCTTGACGGCGGCCCTTACGAAGAGCAGATCCGACGAAAGAAGAGGAAGAAAAAGAAGATCTCGGTTAACCATTCGGTTCTCATGAACCAAACTGAAAATCTCGGGTAACCGAACACAATTTACAAAGCTTTCGATCGGTTCAGCTCTCCTAACCGAAGGCAAACCGAAAACCAAAAATTTTGGTTCGGAATGGTTTGGAATTCTCGGTTCGTATATTTGTCGCATGGCTTCATTTTCTTTAAAATGATGGATTTGATGAATTTTGAAAGTTAGATAATTTGTTCGAACAGATTGTTCATTTATTCGTTGGATAACTTGGATGATCATTGATACTCGGATCCAGGCATGACCTCTCTCTTAAATTTGAATTTTGATCAATTGTATCACTTTTTATATTAATAAATTTGAATTTGGATTTCACCTATGTGCGGGGTTATATTTATGAAAATAACTTATTTGATATTTAAATTTAAGATATAATTTAGTTGTAAATGTTAAGTGATGTTACATGTATATTTTATAAACTAATCAAAACATGTCTTACAGTTTGATGAGGAGTACTTAAATCAGATTTGGATTCGGTTTTAATTTTTGGATATTGCACTATATAATGTAGATATATCTATTTTGGAATGAAAAACTATATTGGCCAGAATCTATAAAAACTCTTCCGTTCCATAACAGTTTCTTTTTAAATATTTATCCGCTCAAAAATTTTAACCAAAAAAAAATACTTGTTTGGCAATGTTTGTTATAAAAAATTGAATAAGAATTTTAGATAGAATAGATGTATTCCAGTTTGAATATTTAATTTTTATAAAATTAATAGAAATTATCCAAAAAAATATCTAAAAGTTTTCAAAAGTTACTGAAATTTTTTAAAATACCCATCATTATGTGGATCTTTACCCGTCTCGTAGTCACATCTTTCCAAAATTAATGATAATTTGATAATTAAATTTACCTAACCAAATATTTTTATCTTGTATCGTTATCCAAAATTCTTATCCCATTTTTATCGAAAATAGTTCAAGTAATATTTTTTGTTACCCAAATTATCTGTTCCCGTCTCATACCCATTATTTTCTGTTCCAATGCCAAAAATAGACTGAACTGTAAAATAGTAGATTTATTTCGTTGAATAACGATAGTAGAGTAATCAAAATTTAATTATCATTTTTGAAAGTATATGTAGTTTGTAAAATGAATTACTAAAATAAACTGGTGTAATTTAGAAAAATAAAATTATATACATATGAAAATATATTTAATGTAATTTTTGATGAGGCATTTATATTTATTTATTTTTTGCCAAAAGATGTATTTTATATTTATTTGACAAACTTATGACATAGTTCAATAAATTGACAATGTCAAACTCAAAAAAATATTGATGATTCCATGAAACTCGGTTAGATATTTTTACTTTAAAATTTATAACATTTTAATTTTTTATAAAGTTAAAACATAATCTTTGATAATTTAAACTTTTTATAAAGATTAAATATGAAGTTTCAATATATTTGTAATATCGTAAACTTTTTAGAAAGTTATAATATTCGTAATATTTTAAAACATTTATAAAGTTTGTAAATAAACTAATTTTGATTATATATGCTATGATTACATATTTTAACTAAAGAATCGAATTAAACTCAATAGAAAATTTTAAAATTTGGACACCTAATAAGTCAAGATTCTTGCTCATTCGGATTTAAAATCATTTTAATCATTTTTATAATATAAGTCCAGAAAGACATTGATTTCTTCATCGATTGAGTAATGTATCTCCGTTTCAAAAATTTTGATTCACAACATATGCAAAAAAAAAACTACATTATTATTAATTATATATATTATATGATAATTCAAATTAATTTGAATATAGATCAAACAAAGATGGTAGAAGAATTATAATTTTAAATCTTAACAAAATGTTTCAAATAAAATAAATTAAAATAAGTAAGATGTATAATTAGATATCAAATCTTAGTTATTCAATTTTATTGGTTAACAATTTTTTAAAAATTTATTTAAATTTTCATCCATAATTAATAAGAGAGAGAAATGAGTTTAATTTTTATTTATTTATTAATTTTTATTAAAAAAAAATTTAATTGTGCTTAGATACATTGATATAAGGTAAAAGATGAAGATATTTTTGCCATTAATGAGATTTTTTTTGTTCTTTATTTTAATGGCATTATATGTAATTTTATTAGCACTTTAATATTTTTTTTAACAGTGTTTCCCTTTTAATAGTATAGATATGCTCTTTACTTATTTTTGAAACAAAAATTCTAAACTTTTAAAAAGAAAGAAGAAAGCCAATCAAAATCCTATGAGATATGAAAATTTGTTAAAATACACGAAAAAACAAAACAAAAAAAAGAGTAAGCAACAAAACATCTGTAACAACAATATAAGAACATCACGCCGTTTCAGTTCATCTTTCATCTTTCTTCTTTCTTTCAGGGATCCCTTCTTTCATCTGTTAACCCCCCAAACTCCACAAAAATCTTGAAACAATCCTCTGTTTTCTACCGAATGAACTTTGTTAATCTGTATGTCTGAGGTGTTATAAGTAGGTTACGAAAGGCTTCTCTGTAATAACCCCAATTTTCACTTGCTTCAGTAATAGCTTCTTGACCAAAAGGGTTGTTCTTGATGAAATCTTGAACATTTTCAGCTTTTACTAACTTCTCAAGATGAAGTCTCAGATCACCACCATTACCTGAAGTCCATTGAAGCAGAGCATAGATAGTAAAATAGACGAAAACGTTTTCAAGATAAAACTTTAAATACACAGAACAAACTAATCAATGAATCAGATGTTTACCTAAGGATGTGTCTGTCTTGTTCTGATGATTGTATGACTGAGGGAATATTGCTGTATATGGCTGTGAATTAAAATAGTTCATTCAAATATTTTAAAACAACTGTGAGGCAAAATAATTGCTGGATAAATGATACAAAGAAGATGTGAGGACATTGCAATATAGCTTACTGGGTTAAGCAAAGCCTTGTAAGGAGAATCATCAAGCAAAACCGTATTGGTTTCGTTGTAATCACCCGTTTTCCACGGAAGTTTTGGGTCATGTTTCTTCCAAAGACGGTTTAGATCTTTGAACACTACTTTCTTGTACTGATTCTCAAGGGAACCTTGAGTAGTTTGAGCACAATAAGACATGTCCTACAAAAAAATCAATGAAAATTAGACAACTCGTTTATCAAAAACAGGGAAGGGCATGGCAAGAACCATCTTACCCAGCAAAACAACAATTTACTCTTCATATCACCAAGCAAGAACTCAGTGATTCTTTCAACGTTATTCCTATAAGTAAAATATAAGTAATAAATCCTTTATACACATTCTGTAACTTCGTATGATCTTATAATATATATGAAAACTGTGGATAAAGAATACGAGTAGCGACTTACTGCTTTCTTGAGGACCAGATACCAACTTCAAACTTATCAAAGCAAAACTTCAGAAAATCTTCATAAAAAGGTCTCTTAAAAACTAACAGAAACAAAAACAAATTGCAGACTAATAAGTTCAAATAGTCATTGGTATGGACTCACAAGTAACAATAAACAAAAGATATAGAAACTCACTTGCTCTTCTTCCAATGTTAATGTCAGCTTTACAATCAGCATAAGGAGTAACTATATCTGCAAGCAACCCATTAAGATCAAGAACAAGAAGCTTTTTCCTTATAACCGATGGATTCGATCCGCTCTCTTCTTTGATACCACCAGAAAGATCAAAAGAATCTTTGTTCTCTATCACTGGAACTTCATCTCTACTTGTAACAGCCATTATAACAGAAGCTTCAATATTCTTTTCCAGCTCTAAAGATGGAAACTTTTCTATCTTTGCATCACCAGAGACAACTTCTTTCACTTCAATCTCTAAGTCATCACTCTCTTTCGGGTCAATACGTTTTCCATCTGCCAAGATTAGTGAAGAAACTTCCTCTATCTTTTTCTCATTAGATTCAACTTCAGCACAAATGTCATTCCCTGATGCAACACAAGTCTCATTCTTCTCTTCCATATCTACCAAAGGAACTGTTTCATTCTCTTCAACCACTGTTTCGTTTGGTGACAACATTGGAACCATATCAATCATTTTAGCTTTCTTGATCACAGGTTCGTCTTCTACAGAATGTTCAACTGGTCTCATGCTTAAGCTTTTTTCTCAGAAAACTTGAGAATTTGTATCACTAGTAGAACAAATACAATGAAAAAAAGTAAAAAACATGAGACCACAATATAAAAAATTCTCTGAATTTTGCAAATTTCATGTTTACAAGGCGCAAAAACCATTAAAAATAGAAACTTTATGTAAATTTGGTCAAATTAAAGATAAAACTTCAACTTGAGACCACAATATAAAAAATCTAAACTTCATGTTTACAATGCCTCAACAACACGCAAACACATGAATGCTTTGTATTCATTACACAAATAGATCAATCTCAATCGATCAAAAACGAGTTGATTCCGTCAGAATATAACACTCAAAAACGTACCGATTGATTGAAATTGAAACTAGATAGGTGAATTCTTGAGTTGACCTTGAAGAGTTTATTCTGTGTTTGGGGAATTTGATTGGATTGAGGAAGAATATAAGGAATTAAGGATCTGAGTGAGAAAGATGAAACGACAGCTTTTTGAAGTCGTTTGGTCTTCCCCAGGATGTTGAAAACATAAGAGACAAGAAAGAGTTAAGTGGTTTGGACGTGCCTTGTGGAGTCCTTCACCAGGATGCTCGGGTCGCTTAATCTGATTCTAATTTGATAAACAACAATTTAAGTCCTAGAAATAAATAGAAAATACATCAATTAAAAGATTTTTTTCTTTTGTTGAGGTACTCATTTATGTGTTGATGGGACAAAATAAATCGATAAATCAATCGATGAATCTAAGTTATTAGATATGATGACTAATTAAAGGGACGAAAAGATAAAGATTCAGTAAATTCACCTAAAGCAGTTCTATTTGAGCATGTGTGAATATAGCCGGAGAAAGATCATTTGCAACAGGACATAACACTTTCAATATGAAACGACAAATAAAAATGTGAATCTCTTTTAAGCAAATCAACAAAAGAAAAAAAAAAGTTATCCAACATCAAATTTTCTAAAAAATGGTGAGGCGTAAAACCAATGTTAAAGGTAACATATCCTTCACGAAATTTTCAAAACTCATATGATGAATTTGACAATGAACGCATAAAATAGTGCAATAACTTATGAAATATGAAACCGAAGAAAATTTTATGAAGAAAGTTAAGTGGGCAAAATCTGTGATTCTCCGCCGCTAAACCTATAACACTCATGATCAATGTAATTTAGGGTTCATATGAAGATAAATATAGGTCAAAAATAAAATAATGATTGAAGCAGATTTGTATGGATCGACAAAAAAAAAAATTGGCCCATGTGAGTTTTTGAGTTTGCGAAGCGGCCCAAGATACTTGTGTGAAGTGTAATCTAAAATCACATTTTTGATTTTTTTTTATTGTTGCATTTTTGTGTAGTTGATTATTATAACTCATTTTAATTTAATTATCCCAAATTTGACTTATAGCTTTTTTTCTTTATCTTTTTCTTTTGTTTTGCTTTTGTAAACTCATTTTGATAAAGATTCAGTAAACTCACCAAAAAAAACTCTATTTGAGCATAAATGGATATGACCAGAGAAAGATGTGTGTGTTGCTGACCGGCAACGGAACACCACCTGAAAAATGAAAAGGGAAATAAAAATGTGAATCTCTTTTGAGGAAAAAAAAACAGAACTTATCCAAGATATCAAATTTTCCCAAAAAAAAAAGAAGCATAAAACCGATGTTAAAGGTGACATATCACTCACGAAATTTTCAAAACTCATTTGATGAATTTTGCAATAAACATAGTAAATAGTGCTATAACCTATGTAATTGAAGAAAATTATATGAAGGAAGTTAAGTGGGCAAAACCTTTAATTCTCCATCATTGAACCTACATCACTCTTGGTCAATGTAATTTAGGGTTCATATGAAAATAATTATATTTAAAAAATGAAATGATGATTGATGCAAATTCGTATGGACCGAGAAAAAATAAATTGTACCATTTGAGTTTTTGAGTTTGCGAAGCGCCGCAAGATATATTCGTCTGAAGCAGTTTTTTATTTTTATTTTTTATTTTTAATGTTGCATTTTTTTGTGTAGTTTAATATTATAACTCATTTTGATTTAATTATCCCAAATTTGACTTACAATTTTATCTTTATCTTTTCTTTTGTTTTGTTTTAGAAAACTCATTTTGATAAAGATTCAGTAAACGCACCAAAAGAAACTCTATTTGAGCATACGTGAGGCATAAAGCTGAAAAAGAAATGATGATTGAAGCAGATTCATATGGAATGACCAAAAAAAAAAGCAATTGGCCCATGTGAGTTTTTGAGTTTGCGAAGCGGCCCAATATATTCGTCTGAAGCATAATCTAAAATTTTAATTTTGATTTTTTATTGTTACATTTTTTGTGTAGTTGATTATTATAACTCATTTTGATTTAATCATCCCAATTTTGCTTTTAACTTTTTCTCATCTTTTTCTTTTTTTTTTCTTTTTGTAAACACATTATGATAAAGATTCAGTAAACTCACCAAAAGAAACTCTATTTGAGCATACTTGAATATGGCCAGAGAAAGATGTGGGTGTGGTTGACTTGCAATGGAACAACACCTTAAAAGTTAAACAGAAAATATAAAGATGAAACTTTTTTGAGGATATCCACAAAAGAAAAAAGAAGTTATCCAAGATAATCCAATTTTCTCAAAAAAGGAGAGGCATATAACCGATGTTAAAGGTAACATATCACTCACAAAAATTTTAAAACTCATATGTTGGATTTGACAATGAACGTAGAAAATAGTGCTATAACTTATGAAATTGAAGAAAGTTTTATGAAGAAAGTTAAGTGCACAAAACCTGTAATTCTCTGCCGCTAAACCTATAACACTCTTGGTCAATATAATTTAGGGTTCGTATGAAGATAAATGTAGGTCGAAAATGAAATGTTGATTGAAGCAGATTTGTATGGACCAACAAAAAAATAAATTGGCCCATGTGAGTTTTTGAGTTTGCGAAACGGCTCAAGATACTCGTCTGTAGCATCATCTAAATTCATATTTTTGAGTTTTTTTTTGTCGTCAATCTTTGAGCATTTTTTTTAATATTGTGTTTTTTATGTAGCTGTTATTATAACTCATTTTAATTTAATTATTCCAAATTTGACTTATTACTTTTTCTTTATATTTTTCTTTTGTTTTGCTTTTGTAAACTAATTTTGATAAAGATTCAGTAAACTCACTAAAAAACTCTATTTGAGCATATATAAATATGGACGTAGAAAGACGTGACTGTTGCTGGCTTGCAACGGAACACTACTTGCAAAATGAAGCGGTAAATAAAAATGTGAATCTCTTTTAAGGAAATAGACAAAAAAAAAAATTTATCCAAGATATCAAATTTTCCCAAAAAGAAGAGATATAAAATCGGTGTTAAAGGTGACATATCACTCACGAAATTCTCAAAACTCATATAATGGATTTGACAATAAAAGTTGACAATGAACGTAGAAAATAGTGTTATAACTTATGAAATTGAAGAAAATTATATGAAGAAAGTTAACTGGGCAAAACCTTTAATTCTCCGCTGTTAACCTTACAACACTCTTGGTCAATGTAATTTAGGGTTCATATGAAGATAAATATAGGTCAAAAATGAAATGATGAATGAAGCAAATTCGTATGGATAGACAAAAAAATAAATTGGCCCATGTGAGTTTTTGAGTTTGCGAAGCAGCGCAAGATATCTTCGTCTGAAGCATAATCTAAAATCTTATTTTTGAGTTTTTATTTTTATTTTTTAGTGTTATGTTTTTTTGTGTAGTTCATTATTATAACTCATTTTGATTTAAGTATCCTAATTTGACTTATAAGTTTTTCTTTATCTTTTCTTTTGTTTTGCATTAGTAAACTCATTTTGATAAAGATTCAATAAACTCACCAGAAAGCTCTATTTGAGCATACGTGAGACATAAAACATAAAATGAAATGATGATTGAAGCAGAAAGATATGGAATCACAAAAAAAAATGGCCCATGTGAGTTTTTGAGTTTGCGAAGCGGCCCAAGTTCTTCATCCGAAGAATAATCTAAAATCTTGTTTTTGATTTTTTTATTGTTGCGTTTTTGGTGTAATTGAATATTGTAACTCATTTTGATTTAATTTTCCCAAATTTGACTTATACAACTTTTTACTTTTTTTTACTTTTTTTTTTTGCTTTTGTAAACTCATTTTGATAAAGATTCATTAAACTCACCAAATTAACTCTATTTCAGCATACGTGAATATGGCCAGAGAAATATGTGGGTGTGGCTAACTTGTAACAGAACACCACCTGAAAAATAAAATAACAAATAAAAATATGAATCTCTTTTGAGGAAATCCACAAAAGAAAAAAAAATTTATCCAAGATATCAAATCTTTTCAAAAAGAAGAGACGTAAAAACGATGTTAAAGGTGACATATCATTCACAAAAATTTTAAAACTCATATGATGGATTTTAGAATGAACGTAGAAAATAGTCCTATAACCTATGAAATTATATGAAAGAAGTTAAGGGTGGACAAAATCTTTAATTCTCTGCCGCTAAACCTATAAAACTCTTGATCAGTGTAATTTAGGGTTCATATGAAGATAAATATAAATTGAAATTGAGGTGATGATTGAATCAAATTCTTGTGGACCGGAAAAAAAATCGCCTGTGTGAGTTTTTGACTTTGCGAAGCAGCCCAAGATATTCATCAGAAGCAGAAACTTAAATCTTATTTTTTAGTTTTTTTTTATTGTTTTGTTTTTTTGTGTAGTTGATTTAATTATCCCAAATTTGACTTATATATATATATATATATATTTATCTTTTTCTTTTGTTTAGCTTTTGTAAACTCATTTTGATAAAGATTCAGTAAACTCACCAAAAGAAACTCTAGTTAAGCATACTTGAATATGGCTGGAGAAAGATGTGGATGTGGATGTGGTTGACTTGCAACGGAACACCACCTGCAAAACGAAACAGCAAATAAATATGTGAATCTCTATGGTGGAAATCCACAAAAGAAAAAGAAAAAAAAAAAGAAATTATCCAAGAAATCAAATTTTCCCAAAAAAGAAGAGACATAAAACAGATTTTAAACATGACATATCTCTCACGAAATTTTCAAAACCCATATGATGGAATTGAAGAAAATTATATGAAAGAATTTAAATGGGCAAAACATTAAATTCTCCGCCGTTAAACCTACAACACTCTTGGTCAATGTAATTTAGGGTTCATATGAAGATAAATATAGGTCGAAAATGAAATGATGATTGAAGCAGATTCATATGGACCGAAAGACAAAACAAATTGGCCCATGTGAGTTTTTGAGTTTGCGAAGGGGCCCAAGATATTCGTCTGAAGCATAATCTAAAATCTTATTTTTGAGTTTTTGAGTTTTTTTATTATTGCATTTTTTGTGTAGTTGATTATTATAACTCATTTGAATTTAATTATCCCAAATTTAACTTATAAATTTTCATCCTTATCTATATCTTTGATTTTACTTTTGTAAACTCATTTTGATAAAGATTCAGTAAACTCACCAAAAGAAACTCTATTTGAGCATACATGAATATGGCCAGAGAAAGATGTGGGTGTGGCTGACTTGCAACGAAACACCACCTGCAAAATGACACAGCATTTAAAAATGTGAATCTCTATTGAGGAAATTCACAAAAGAAAAAAAAATATCCAAAAAATCAAATTTTCCCAAAAAAGAAGAGGCATAAAACTGACGTTAAAGATAACATATTACTCAAAAAAAAAACTCAAATTATGGATTTGAGATTGAACGTAGAAAATAGTGCTATAACTTATGAAATTGAAGAAAATTATATGAAGGAAGTTAAGTGGGAAAAACCTTTTTATCTCCACCGCTAAACCTACAATACTCTTGGTCAATGTAATTTAGTGTTCATATGAAGATAAATATAGGTCAAAAATGAAGTTATGATTGCAGCCGATTTGTATGGACCGACAAAAAATAAATTGGCTCATGTAAGTTTTTAAGTTTGTGAAGCGGTCCAAGATACTCGTCTGAAGCATCATCTAAAATCATATTTTTGAGTTTTTTTTATTGTTGTGGTTTTTTGTGCAGTTGATTATTATAACTCATTTTAATTTATAATGTATTAAAACAACTGTAAATATTTTCTTCAAGCATTTCAAAATCATTTCTAATAAGATTTGAATTTCTGTTACCAAATGGAACAATGAATAACTACAAATGCTTTAGGGCTAATAGCTTTTTTGGCCAAAATAAAATAAAATGAATAAAGTAGAAATATTAGTTTATCGAGAGATAAGAACTCTAAGCAGGGGTACGAATTGTTGAACCATTGAGATAGCACACGACCATATCCTTTACGATACTGATGGGCGAGGAGCGTGTCCCAGACACTTCGATACATTTTGTGGAGGATTGAAGAAGAATGTTCAATGAGGTTGCTGTTGTACCTTTTGTTTCTTTTCTTCCAGATGTGGAAGACCATGGCTTAAGAAGCTATTCCCTTCAGCATGGTTGAGACTGAAAGAGATTTCGATAGAAGAAAGGTGATTAATGTGGACCAGTCCATGAATATGAAAGGAGACTGTCCAAGGGACCTTGTGCCAAATTTTCTTGGAGTAGTTGCAATAGAGCAGAAGGTAGTCCTTCACTTCGACCTCGGAATTGCATAGACGACAAGCCAAAGAAATTGGCATACCCTAGATTGCTAACCTTGATCTCACTGGCAACCTGTTCAAGTTACCTACCCAAAAGGTAAAAGCATGCTTCGGTACCTCACACTCAAACCAGACAATAGGCGCCCATGACTTCTTCTCTTCTAAGGGCATTAAATGATTCCATGTAGCTTTTGTTGAAAACATGTCACTGGTGGCTCTGAACCGACAGCACAAGTAAATGACTTTGGTCCTCTTTGTTGGGAAAAAAATGCACAAAGGCACACCGGGATAAAGTTCCCCATACTTGTGTTAACCTATGAAAAAAATATATAAACTTGGCAGCAAAAACTCAATACAAGAAAGTAAACATCACAAAAAAATTATATGTAAAAAACCTCCTCAATGTGAGGAGTAACCGAGAGCATTGAGTAAACCTCCTTCTCTTATGTGAGAAAGAGGCTTAACCGAGAGCAAGTAGTTCCTTAGAGTAACCGCACTCTCACTTCTAGATCAAACTGACGGAAAATGCCAACCGATAAAATGTTGCAAATTAACGATATAAATTAGGTCATAATCATGTTGTAATTTAGTGTCAAGTAAGTAAAGACATAAAAATATATCGGTAATTAACGACACAGGTCTGACATTTATAGAAACGTTGCTAATTACCAACGTATCACCGTCATAAAAATTTAGCTACATACGATTAACAATGTTTTAAAGAATGTCGCTAATCTGTTGTTATTCTTATTTAGCGACACATTACTGACGATTTTGAGTCGTTAATCAGCTGTTTTCTTGTAACGCGATCATTTAAGCCACATGCATCTGTCATTGATACGTGAAGAGGAATTCCCAACAGTCTTGGACTTGAGAGACCAATAAAATCATATGGAGTCCAATTGTTAAACCAAAAACTCGATGTTTGACCATCTTTTAGCTTCACCAAAACAATATTTTTACCATTATGCGAGATAACGAATTTACAAAGCCAACTTGCTGAGCTTTGCTCCTCAACTGTCCAATAATTTTCTCTCTTTACATAGTGATCCATTAACAAAGTAGCCAAACAAAAAAACTATTGTTCGAGAACAATAACAACACCAACCTCATATTGAGCGCTTTGTTCCATACCATAAAGTTCCTTAGACCTAACTTTTCGTTTTTTCTAATTTTGTGTAGTCTTCTTCCTCGATGGGTAAGCATCTACTAAGTTTGCATAGTCTGCTTCCTCGATGGGTAAGCATCTACTAAGTTTGGGTAGTCTGCTTCCTCGATTGGTAAGCAACTACTAAGTTTTCGTAGTCTGCTTCCTCGAAAGGTAAGCAGTTACTATGTTTTCCTAGTCCGCTTCCTCAATGGGTAAGAAACTACTAAGTTTGAGTAGTCTACTTCCTCGATAGGTAAGCAACTACTGAGTTTGTATACTCTGCTTCCTTGGTGGGTAAGGAACTACTAAGTTCATGTGGTCAGCTTCCTCGGTGGGTAAGCAGCTACTAAGTTTTCATTGTCTGCTTCCTCGGTGGGTAAGGAGCTACTATATTTACGTAGTTTGCTTCCTTGATGGGTAAGCAACTAGATTTTGGAGTCTGCTTTCTTGATGAGTAAGGAGCTACTAAGTTTTTGTAGTCTGCTTCCTCGATGGGTAAGCATCTACTAAGTTTTCGTAGTCTACTTCCTCGATGGGTAAGCATCTACTAAGTTTGCGTAGTCTGCTTCCTCGATGGGTAATCATCTACTAAGTTTGCGTAATCTGCTTCATGGATGGGTAAAAAGGTACTAAGTTTGTGTAGTTTGCTTCCTCGATGGGTAAGCAACTACTAAGTTTGAGTAGTCTACTTTATCGATGGATAAGTGTTGAACCTTAAAAGTTCAATTAGGGTTTTGGGCGAAGAAGAAATTAAGGATTGAGAAATCAAGTGCTTTTTATTAATGAATTAGGTCAAAGAGATAATGAGCCAAGGTTTTTGGCAAGGAGACAAAAGAGCTTATTTAATCTAAATCTTGTGTCTTCCTGCGATTTTCTAGATGATCCTCTCTTCCTGGCGAACTCCTTTATTTATATTGATTTGAGGAGGTTGATGACTTCCTTTTTGTGTTCGGTTTTAGAGTTTCCTTTTTATCTCTTTCCTTTATTGGAACCGACTTCGATTTTCATAGAGAGGTTTTTGTTTGGTCGTTCCAATGAGCATCTTGGGCCAAGTTAATTGGGCTTTTGGAATGAGTCGGTCCGAATCTGAGTTGGGTCTGGAATATGGTGTTAAACCCGGTACCAACAGTTAGTCCCCCCAAGTTCATTTGAATGATTGCGTAGTTGAGTTTGACGAAGTAAAGGAAGTGTCCCAGTGTAGATTTGAGATCGACTCATTCTGATAGTCTAATACGGCTTATGATGCAGAATAATTCCTGGCTTACTTCTGCGTGTTTAATGACCTAATTTCGAAGTCGGCTCACTTTGTGAATTTTAACCTGCTTACGGCGCGATTATGAGAAACATATGATGATGTGGAAGTTGAGTCAGAATAAATTTACGTGAATTTTTTATTTCTGATTTTTAACTTGAATTTCGGGATTACGTGTCTTTAAGCGGGTTTTAGGTTAGAAGTTGAGGAGTCGCGTAGGTTGGACACCGAAAGGTCGCCTCTTGCTTAGAAATAATGGGCGCATGTTGTCATTTTCTTAATTCTTCGGCCGTAGAAAAAAAGTAGTCTCTTTTTCTCTGATCTTGAGTAATTTATTTACTGTCACATCACTTTATTTTATGATATAATTCCGCTGTGAGTTGGTAAGTATTCCAGGAAGATCTTTAAACACCAATCTGTTTGTCATCCGAGCTCCAATGTCTGAAAGTTAGCAAGGAATAACAGTCAAAAAGCTACGTTAGACGATCTGCCATCTAGTTCTTCTGATAGTTTGGTGCCAGTGCATCGTGGAATGTCCCGCTGTAGCCGAGCTGAAACCACTGATCATTTGGGGGGGGGGGGTTCCTAACTTGGTGGATGAACTGAATCCTGAATGTTCTTTTAACAAAGGAGACCCTCTTCCGAGCTCTTCTGCTCGCCCTTCTGGAAAACGACGAAGTTCCAGAGTAAAGGAAGTCGAACGAGGCATTGAATATTTATTTTGTGATAATGATGCCAGAATTCTCCCATCTTGGTGCACCAAAGAGTCGATCAGGGCGATGCGATTAAAATACAGTATTTCCAAGCAGGTGGAAGTAATCATTCCGGGTGTCAGGACTAGGTCTTGGAACTGTCGTCCTGGATATGTTTGGCTTTACGAGTCATACTTTTAACTGCTCAACTCTGGTTTCCGTTTCCCCGCCTCTCGTCCATTATTGTCTTAAGAGATATCTTGTTATTTCCCAGTTGACGTGTTTGGCAATCATTAATCTGCTCTGCTTACTTCTACTTGGGGGTAAGGAAGGTATCAATGTCGACCTTCGATTTTTGGAGGGTCTTCTATACAAGCACCAAGACAAAGCTGAAGCTGATTACTCACAGAAGAGGGCAGAATGTGAAGCAATGGGATCAATTCTATTTTTTTTGCGAAAATCGATGAACACACTTCCAGCTTATTCTTTTTATAAAAGATGGGGCCTAACTTATGGCTAGATGCTGCTTATAACGCTCTCCTTTTTGGAATTTTGATTACTAACGTTGCGTTTTATCCTTGCAGATTGTCATCCTATTGGAAAACCTCTGCCCGAAAACCTCTGCCCAAAAACTTTTCGAGCTGCATCGACAGAATAAGGGATTTGGGAACAATTAAGTGGCCCAAGATCCATCGCGATCGTATATAGGCGTGCAAAGCTCGACTCGCTTCTGGTATTAATTTGCTCTTTCTATCGTACTGTATCCATTTTACCTATGTCGCCCCTTCTGACGATCCTTTTGCACATCAATGTGGGACTCGGTGTGTTTTAAGCATGTCCCCGATTCCCCTTCCGAAGAAGAACGATGGGAAGAAGTTGAGGAAGGAGAAGAAGCCGAAGAAGCTGAAGGAGAAGAAAACATGTCCCCTATCTCCCTTACGTTTCTGCGCTTGGGTCAACGAGATGAGGGTCGAAGATGAGACCCATCTTCTTCAGGAAGAGGTAGATGTTTCCACTGTAAGCGTTGCTGCTTCAGCTCAATCTTGGGATACGAGCTCGGATCCTATGGATCCTAAAGGCAAGAAGGTCAGCAAAAAGAAAGAGTTACCGGTGAAATCTGCTCGTCCAAAGATGAGTGCTACATAAAAAGCTGTTGGTAAGAAAAGTGTTGATGTTCCTTCTGCAAATGCCAAGTCGGCAGAAAAGGTTCCTGCATTGACAGAAGCCCTGACTACCGAGAAGGGCACTCACAAAACGAACACTGATGAAGCCAACCTTGGAGACGATGATGCTCGCCCGCTGAAGATGCCTAAATTATTCAGGGTAGTTGGCGGTCCTAGCAATCTTCTTCCACAGCTTGATAAGTTCGAGGAACCAGCATCGTATCAGCAGTTTGCTAACTACACTTTTCGGGTAAACAATTTGCTAACTACCCAACGATTTTTTATATTCTACGGTTCTGTTCAGAGTAATTATTCTTGTAGGTGATTGGCGTTGTGAATGAGCTGTACGGTCAGCTTCATCAGAGGATCAAATGAGCAGATGAGCAATTAGTTGAGCAGAAGAACCTTGATCAAGCTCTCCTAGATGCTAATCAGAAATTTGACGGAGAATACGAAAGAGCCGAGCAGCTAGAGACGGAACTGACTGAGGCACAAAGGGACTGAGCTGACTATCTGGGAAACCTTGGTGCATCTAATGTTCAAAATACAGCTTTGAAAGCTGAAAACGAGTTCCTCAAGTCTGAGAATCAAAAGCTGAAGGCGGAGCATGAAGCTTTGAAAGAGAGACTCAACTCGGAATGTGATCGGTTGAGAAAGTCTAGGGGAATTCGTGTGTCCAAAGACTGCCAGAATGTTCTCTTGACAAAGTGAAGTTTTACCTACATGATTCAGGAAAGGTTGAGGAAGTCCAGTCTCTTTATAGCTAAGCTCGAGGAACTCGGGAGGCGTCGGCTTATAACATGTTTGTTGAAAGTGTTCTTATTTTTACTTCTCTTTTAGCGAGAAGAAAGTAGGTAGGAATCTTATCTTTGTACGGGACGTCTGTCGGCTTATCTCAGATCGACTTTACGCTTTACGCTTTGTGTAACGTGCAATCAAGCTCGACTACCAGCGAGATTGACTCGGCTTTTGTGGTTTAAATATGCAAACTGACAGCTCGGCTTATACTCGCCCCTTTTTTAATGTCCACATCATTATTTGACTCCACAAGATATGCTCGATTTATTTGCCTCTGCTGATTTAAAGCAACAGAGGCTCGACTTTATTTGCGGGAATGTCCCTGGCTTTATGTTATAGACGTGAGTTGTGAGCTCGACTTATACTTCCCCATTTATTTTATGCAGTAGTTAGGCCTCGATTGTGCGGAATGTCAACTTATTTGTCTTAGGCGACTTGATGTGCAAGGTCTGGCCTTGGCTTATAATGGATAGAACACCTGGCCAGGGTGATAATTTTTGTTTTTTACAAATGTGAGTTATTCGGTGTTTTAGAGAGCGAGTTTATGCTTGGTTTGCAAAGACGAGAGTGAGCTCGGTTTGCAAAGATGAGATTGAGCTTGGTTTTTAAAGATAAGACTGAGTTCGGTTTTTAGATGACGAGGCTAAGCTCGGTCTAATAAAGTCATAAATAATTTTATTAAGTATCATAGTTGTGTCACAAAGAGACTGCCTACGTACCCTTTTGAAGGGATCAAGCCAAATATAGTTTTTTTTTTATAGCTAACAGATTGGACCCGAGTTCGGGCTACCTATGGGACGAAGATGTTTTAACCATGCATTACAATGGTTCGTCGAAAAACTCATCCTTCTTCTCACTTATTACTTTACCAAGTGGGTAGAAGCTAAAGCATATCCAAAGATATGCGATGAAGATGTACATAAATTTCTCTGGAAATACATAATTTGCCGACACAGTTTACCTTATGATGGTTCAAATTTGACTTCCACTAAAATAGAAGGGTTCGACAACAAGTGGAAAATCCAACTGAATAAATCAACTCCTAGTTATCCCCAAAGAAATGGTCAGGCAGAAGCTACCAACAAGACCAACCTAGATGGCCTTAAGAAGCGGCTCGGAAGGAAGAAAAGACTCTGGGCAGACGAGTTAGATGGGGTACTATGGTCATATCAAACCACTCCAAGGTGAGCTACAAACTGATCTCCTTTTTATTGGCTCACGGGGTCGAGGCCATGGCACCAGCCAAGGCGAATGTATACACTCTAAGGCGAGCAAGGATGCCAGAGAACAATGACCTTAATAACCAAATGTTATTAAGCAGTCTAGACGAAGTGGAGGAGTTGCGCAATCAAGCCATGCTCCGAATACAGAACTATCAACAATCAACAACCCGATATTATAACAAAAAGATCTGCAATAAGTTCTTTGAAGAAGGTGATCTCGTTCTCAAAAACGTTTTTGACAACACCAAAGAATGAAACAATAAGATGAGAGTCATAGAAGAAGTGCAGAAGACCCCATTCACGAAACGAATATTTGGAGATGATATGAGTCATGTTGGTAAAATCAAAATACCAAACTACGATGGTACAACCCCCGGAACAACGGACTCTATCAGCCACATGACCGCTTTCACAATCGCTACTGGCCTAGGCCGAATATCAGCAAAAGAAAGGGATGCAGTATTTTGCCAATTATTCATCAAAAAACTAAGCGGCCATGCATTACAATGGTACGCCAAGTAACTCATCCTTGTTCTCACTTATTACTTTACCAAGGGGGTAGAAGCTAAAGAATATCCAAAAATACGCGATGAAGATGTACAGAAATTTCTTTGGAAATACATAATCTGCCAACACGGTTTACCTATGATGGTTCAAATTTGTGCATGCTATTGTCGGATCCTCCGACAAGATTCACTTGGGCGGGTTGTTTCCACTGAACTCCGGTTTCAGCCTTCCGCTGGTGTTAATTTATTCATATGACCTAGTCGCTACAGGACTTTAGACCTCCGAGAATGACCAACACATCCCGCCTTTTTTGTGAACTATCATCCTGTTAATGATCGTTTCTTTCTCGTTTTGGCTGTTCTTCTCGGTGATGAGCATGGTATTCCTCTCGTCTGTCCGCTTGTTCTTGCTGGGGTTGCCGATGTTTGTCAACTCTTCATGATGAGTCCATGGGTCGGTATTGCTTGTACTCTCTTTTTCTTGCGTCATACGGTTTGCGGATTATGTTAGAGACTTCTCCTTTGGCGTATATTTTGAATAGTTCATCCTAGAGTTAGCGACAATTTGACGTTGAATATCCCGACATCTCATGAAAATTACAGTAGTAAGCTGATGTGTTGGTGCGCCTGTATTCACCAGATCAATTGGGTTCTTCAACTTCTGATCGGTGATAATCCTCCGTGCTTGTTCTGCTATTTTTTGGTTGCTCTTTGGATTGGACGTGTTCTTCTGGCCGGATGTATTTGTTCCAAGGTAGGGATCTCTGTTCGCCACTAATATGGTGTGTGGCGTCGTTTTTCCTGCCTTTATCATCTCTGTAAACATCGTGATGTTGACGAGGTTCCCGATACACCTCTTTTGGTTTGTCTTTGGTAGTGGTTGCGATATAGGAAGCGAGCTGTTTCTGCAAAGAGTTCCACTTTTCTTCAATGTTGATATAAACAGTAGCTCGGTGTAAAGCGTCTTCCAAAGAAGTTGGTTTATTTTAACTTAGCGTCTCCCAAAATCGACCTTCGAACCATAGGTTTTTTCGTAAGGCTTCGTCATCCATTGTTACTCAGGATGCCATGATTTTGAATCGATCTATGAACTACTGTAGACTTTCTTCTTTTCCCTGGATTACATTCCACAGGTCGGCACTTGATTGGCCATGCTGGATAAGTATAGAATACTGCTTCATGAACGCTTAGGAGAGGTCGTTGAAAGAATCGATGGAACAAGGTTGTAACTTGGTGAACCATTGTAATGCATGGCCGCTTAAATTTTTTACGAACAATTGGCAAAATTTTCCATCTTTTTCTTCTGCAGATATTCGGGCTAGGCCGGTAGCGATGGTGAAAGCGGTCATGTGGCTGATAGGGTTCGTTGTTCCGGGGGTTGTACCACCGTAGTTTGGTATTTTGATTTTACCAACATGACTTATATCAGCTCCTAATATTTGTTTCGTGAATGGGATCTTCTATGCTTCTTCTAGGACTCGGTCGATATCTGGTGCCGAGCTGATGGTTTGTACGAACTCCGCTTCCTGTTCTTTTGTATTGTCATAGAGTGCTTGTGGAGTAAGCATCTGTGGTGTGGCGGTCTGATTCAGAGAAGGGAAAATATTTTGAGCTCGCAAGTCGGAAGTCGATGTATGGAGATTGTTGGCATCTATGGTTTGCTGATGTTGGAGATTTGCTCGGACAGTGTCCTCTTTGGCAAATCTATCTTTCAGAAGTTTGATTAATAGTGATAGTTCCGAATTATTCTCATGCGCAGTGGTCAGACCGGTGTTGTGGGTGATGGTCCTGGCTGTTATATCATTGTTGACGGGTGTCGTTCTGCTGACTCCATTCATCGCGTTGTTTTGAAGATGATCCACATTAGGTGGATTGTTAGAAGGTAGGTTCTGATCGTTCCTGGGTGCATTATGGTCATTCCTGGGTGCGTTCTGGTCGTTGATGTGGTGGTTGTCTTCTCCATCCATGCTTGATTCGAAACCTTGTTGTAAAGAGAGTCCCCACAGGTGGTGTCAATTGTTGAACCTTAAAAGTTTAATTAGGGTTTTGGGCGAAGAAGAAATTAAGGATTGAGAAATCAAGTGCTTATTTAATCTAAATCTTGTGTCTTCCTACGATTTTCCGGATGATCCTCTCTTCCTGGTGAACTCCTTTATTTATAACAATTTGAGGAGATTGATGACTTCGTTTCTCTGTTCGGTTTTAGGGTTTCTTTTTTATCTCTTTCCTTTATTAGAACCGACTTCCCTTTTCGTAGAAAGGTTTCCGTTTGGTTGGTCCGATGAGCATCTTGGGCCAAGTTAATTGGTCTTTTGGAATGAGTCGGTCCGAATCTGAGGTCTGGAATAGGGTGCTAAACCCGGTCCAAACAGTAAGCATCTACTAAGTTTGAGTAGTCTGCTTCCTCAATGGGTAAGCAACTCTTAAGTTTGCGTAGTCTGCTTCCTCCATGGGTAAACATCTACTAAGTTTGTGTAGTCTGTTTCTTCGATGGGTAAGCAGCTACTAAGTTTTCATGTATGCTTCCTCGGTGGGTAAGTAGCTACTAAGTTTTCGTGTTCTGCCTCCTCGGTGGGTAAGCATCTACTAAGTTTTTTTAGTCTGCTTCCTCGATGGGTAAGAAACTACTAAGTTTATGTAGTCTGCTTCCTCAATAGGTATGCAACTACTAAGTTTTCGTAGTCTGCTTCCTTGGTGGGTAAGCAAGCAGCTACTACGTTTTCGTCTTATGCTTCCTCGGTGGGTTAGCAACTACTAAGTTTATGTTGTCTGCTTCCTCTGTGAGTAAGCAACTTCAAAGTTTTCGTAGTCTGCTTCCTTGATAGGTAAGTAATTACGAAGTTTTACGATAACAAGTGGTTAATCCATGTAACAGCCATGTCAATTTCATTTTTTTTAAAGTTATTGCAATATTTAGGGGAAAAGTAATCTTAAAAGTAAACCATAATTTCTAAATTATTGAAGATCAATTCTCAAACTAAAACTTAAAAACTCACAAAAAAACAAATTTAGTGAAAACACTCGTAAATTATAAGTAGTAACTTTAGTAATAACCTGATGTCCTTATGTGTATGGAAGTTTTGTAGTCGTTAATGTTTGTTCAGGTTGAAGATATATGATTTTCACTTTCTGTTATGCTTGAATGTCGGTGAGTATCTCCATTAACACTCATGTGTCTTCTGTTTTCACTCTCAGGCCTCTGATAAGGTTTATCATCCCTCGTTGCTCTTTCATTCCTTACTACGCGAGAATCGGTTTGTGGGGAATGTTGATGACGATATGTTGAGTCTTCCTCCCACTTTATTTATGCCCCTGCTCTAGAAAGCATGTCTTCCATGGTTCTACATCAGTACTTTGTCATTCCTTGTACAGGTTGCCATGAGGGAGTAAGCCTTTTTTTAATGCTGAGATGGCCATAGACATGTTGCAGCAGGGTATAAATATCCTTTCTTTGTTAAAGTGACCCACATAGGCACACAACCGTTCTCCTTTTTCTGTTGTATCTCATAGAGGTCATCAGTCATTTTCTCGAGATTCCTGCTACTAGCGAATTGCTTAATAAAAAGATTAGTCAGTGACACAAATGAATCTACTGAACCATTTGGCATGTTTATGAACCACTAAAGGGAAGCTCCCGTAAGACTTGAGTCAAACCCCTTGCACATGGTGGCTTCTCTGAACTATTTTTCAATAGTTGTCGTGAACATTCATTGCTTGTATTGTGCTACATGGTTATCTGGATCAGATGTCCTGTTATAGATATTCATAGATGGAAACGTGAATTTCCTCGACATCTTTTGTTAGTGCAATCTCATCAGAAAAAGGTGTATCCGCATATGAATGTATAGTGCTTCTTCGAATTGGTGGAGGTACCCCATGCAGTCGTTTAATCATAGCCTCTATTTTCTCAAAACGCTTAGAAAATATGGCTTCGATGTAGGCAATGTCTACTGATTTAGCGATTGGTTCTCGCTCAGGCGCTATTAGGCGTGAACTGCTTCTGCCCCCAAATTGGGCTAAGTTCTCTCCTCCAACATGGTGTTCTTGGACCCCTCCCTTGTTGTTGTTAATTCCAGTGTGTCCATGAAATGGAATTTGAAACTGTTTTTCCCCAGTTATTGGGGTTCATCGATCTGCTCCAGACCTGAGTGTTGAATCAATACCTTGCATCTGCCTGATTTGTACTTGATATCTAGAGCCTGCCTCGGTTAGGATTATCCTCGCCGTCACCAAGAAAACGTTTTCTTCCCTAAGTGTGATGTTTTCTGCCTCCATCTACGACAGCTTCTGTGTGGTTTCATTCAACTTAGCAGTCAAGGATTCTAGCTGGGCAGAAACATCTGTCAACCTGGTATCTTGGTGTCCCGCCATCGTAGTATCTTTTTTCCCTCCTTCTAGTGCCAAACTATTTGGGCAAAATTTAAACAGTTCATTTGAAGAGTTACGGAAAACACGATATCAATGATTTTTTTTTATTAGGAAATTGTCGTTACAAGCAAGGATCAAAGAACAATAAATCTCTAGGCTAAGACGTATGTTAAAGATTATTTCGCTCTTGGTTCTTGTTGTTTAAGTTTGTTGTTGATTTTCTCCCCTTTTTTCTCTGATCTCTCCTTTATTTATAAGGTTCAAGGTCTCGTAATCCTTATATTCTTAGAGGTAAGAAGTCGGTTTTCATTAGAAATATGAGGTCGGTACCTCTTTCAACCTTAACAAAGTAGATACGACTTTATCATATCTGGATAGATAACATTCTATAGTATCTCGGTAGATACGTCATTCATTCTATAATATATGGGCTGATACGTCATTCCTTGTATCAAGGGTAGATACGACATTTTTTGTATTAGGGGAGATATGACATTCTTTGCATCTGGGTAGATACGACTTTGGGTAGATACCACCTTCCTCATATATGGATAGATACCATATTCTTTGTATGTTGGCAGATACGACCTTGAGTAGATACGATATTCGTCGTATGTGGATAGATACCACATTTTTTTGTACCTGCGACTCCTCCTATCTTACCTCGGATTTTGAGTCTTCTATTAGGTTTGACCCTGTGATTAAGTTATATCCAATAATATTCATCATAAACAAGACTTTAAATAGATCACGTCATCTTGGTCCTTGGAACAACTTGCATAGACCGGTTCTTGATCAAGGAGCGGGCAAGAGATTAGACGGATATGTTAATTTTTTTTTTTTTATTTGTTGAAAGGTTTGATAAGAGTCCAAGCGACAGATGATCTACCATATTCGGTGATAAGCGTTTGGGCCAATGCAATGTCAAACAACTCAAACCTAAACACTTTTTAAATCGATATAAGATGTCAATAATTATAATTAAGACGAAATTTGGGAAAATACTCTATTTATGTTTACAATTTTGAAAAATACCCTTTTTCTTTTGAAATTTTTTTTTTGAAGTATTAATTTCCTAAAATACATTCACTAAAACCTAATAATATCTTACCAATATATATATATATATATTAAATCCATTAACTTTTTAGTGATACAATAATATTTCCATTATAAAAAATTACTGTCGATCTTTATTTTAAATAATTTTAAAAATATATTTAATATTGTGATACATTCTAATGATTCGAAAGATTCCATAATTTTTATAATTGAACCAATGAAAATGAGAATATGGCTAAAAACAAACACATGATTTGAAGATCATAAAATCTATTGAAATTGAACATAACCATTGTTTCCGTTAAATTGAACAAATTTATTATGGTTAAGATTTATGACCAAACCGATGCTAATCTTATAAAGAAAGAATGAGATTCACTAAAACCCTTAAAAATCATATGTGATGTTTTCTCCTAAAATCATTGAGCAATTCCGTTTTGAGTCTTTGACCATCACATATGTGATGCTAATCCAATATTTTGAGTCTTTGACCATCACATATCATTGTATTTATTTAAAAAATAACAATCATACTTATTCTAAAAAAATAATGAATTAATATTTAATAGTAATAATTTATTTGCAATTTTTAACATTAGTTATTAAAGATATTAATTTAAGCGACAAAAAATATTAGTTTTTAAAATATATATATATATATATAGGATACTTTTCAAATTTGTAAACATAAATAGGATATTTTTAAAATAATGGCGAAAGAGATTCATCTAACGACTCTAAATTAAATAATTACGAGTAATGCTACTAGATTCACTTAAATTAAAAATAATATCTACCACAAACACAATTTATAACTAATGTATTACAAAATCATGGAACTGTAGAAAACATTATAAGTATGAATTTATGTATTGTTTAAAAATCATAATTACTTAGTTAATTTACAAAATCGTAGAACTATTCAGCATACTCAATATTATGTAAATGATATTAATATCAACAAGTAAGACAAGAATCTAGGTTAAATGCTGTTTGAGAGGGGACTTGAACTGACTCATGGGGATACAGAGACCTACAAATCTGGAACCTTTTGGATAATCACAAATTAAGAAGAAAAAACAGTAATAATGTACCTTAAATCCAGATGTTCATCTACTAGTAACCAATAAATGTGATAGAAACATCTGCGATACAATATAATGTGACCATTATTTTTAGTATTTCAGATTGAAGTTTAAAAATATGATTCATTGTGACAACTCAAAACTGGCGATGCTGGTGGATGGCCGCGAATTTTATTTTCGCGGCCTAGAGACAAAAGTAGCCATGGTCAATATTTTCCACCACTTTTAAAAGGCTTTACTTATCCAATGATAGCATACATATTGCATTGCGAGAGGACTCACATGCTATGTGATGATGATAGCTTAGGATCTACATATCTTCATTTATTTACTCATATGCCTCGGGATCTGATTCTCCTAACTCAAAATCACTTTTATAAATATTATATAGTGGTGGTCCAAACAAAATTTTAATCTTGTGATCATCATATTTTGAATAAAAGTGTAATTTATTAATATTTTTATAATTCTTTATGAAGCTCAATGTGCAAGAGTGCTTTGTCTTTGTAAGTGGATAGCCACGAGAAAGTTATACTCGCAGGAACAAAACATTTCTAAAGTTTAATTCTTTCAATATTTTAAAATTATAATTTTCAAATAGATAGAAGATTTCAAAAACTGTAAGTAGATGATGTTTTGTTTGAGACTTAATTTATGTCTAAATTTGTAATTATCATCAGGCTTTACCAGAAAGTAATAGACAGTGATTAGTTTTTGCAAGAATATATATATTTCTTCTTATTCAAGAGACGTTATGGAGATGAGTATATACACATACAATCGATGAAATATAGGGAGAATATCTACAAAATATTCCTAAGGAGATACGAAGGAGATATTGACTTGATAGCGTAATTACTAAGTTTTTATATTCATCTTTTACAAGCACTTTCAAGATGGAAAGACTGTAGCAACTCCAATTTTGTCTTGAAGTTCTAAAAATTGTTGACGAGGAAATGGTTTAGTAAGAGCATCTACTAGTTGATCTTTTGTGTTAACATGAGCAACTCGAAGAATTCCTTCTGAATATGACCCCTGATAAAGTAATAATCGATGGCAACATGTACAAGAATGAAACATTGGATTGGCGCAAAGAAACTTTGTGCCCACATTGTCGTAGTAGACAACATGTGGTGATTTTAGTGTGATGTTGAGGTCCGTGAGAAGATTACACACCTAATGTAATTCGGAAGTCATGTTTTTTACTTTCATGTATTCGGCTCTAGTCCCGAAAGGTTCAATATGTTTCTCTCCACAAGATAATAAGGCAATCGGACAGCGTTCCCTCAATTCCTTGTCCAGCCTCGGTCATTTTAGACTTTAATCATTCCTAGCTATCATTCTCATAGGAGGTTTCTATTTTTTTATTTTTCGGTCTTTAGTTTCCCTTGTTTTGATAACGGTCTTCTTCTTTTGAACTTTAGTCTCCAAAGATTTCACTATTTTTTGCCGGCTTTTATAATTTTACATTGCTAAATTCTAATCAATCTCAACCTCAGATTAAAAAAAAAAAAAAAAAAAAGTCACCCTTTTAAAACTGGTCCCTCTCTCCTCTCACGGTTATAGGAACCTCCGAGAAGGCCATTAAAAAGTTGCCAGCTTCTTCATTCCACTATCTAGCCACCACTTTCACCTGAATCCCCACGTCACTCTTTCTCTCTCTAAAGTTCAAACCTTTACACAAGACTCTCTCGTTCTCATTCTCATCTTCATGTTCAAGAAATGGGAAATCTCTGTTCTTTGTTTACTCCGCCAAAGCCCGTGAAAAAGAAACGATCCATCACAAAACGACAATCATCCTCCACCGGGTCGGGTCCTAATAGTAACCGTTGGAACCGGGTCAGATCATCTTCTTCTAGGAGAGACAACAACAAGTTTGAAGATGCAGTGATTCAAGAACATGCTCTTGCTGCTGCTGCGGTTTTATTCAGACAGCAAGACGGCGGTGGATCATTACCGTTTGATCGGTCCGCATCGCAACGTTATCCAGGTTCGAAGAAGAATCAGTTGCCTCGGAGTTCGAGTTCGAGGTCAAGGTCTTCTACGGATCCTCTGTTACAGCCTCATCAGTTTCTTAATCAGGTTCTTGATTCTTTATTTTTTACTTTGATTTGACTTTATTGGTCAAAGTCAAATCTCTTTTGTCTTCATTTGAGATTAAAACATGAAATGGGAGATAAATGTTATCATTGAGCTCAATGCTATTTGAATAGAGACGTTTTCTCGATTCGACGAGACTAGCACAAATCACTAGAGATCAGGTGATACTGAGCACAAATCACAGAGACTTTCTAGTGAAATAAGAACTGAACGGTGTACAATATCTTAATCTATAAGATATGAGAATAATTTGATACTGAATTTGGGTGAGATAAGTGATTTGCATTGATTAGTGTTTTTTTGGGCATTGAATGCTGAACTTTGGATTCTCATGTTCTGTAGTTTCTTTAGTTTCTTTGGTTCAACAGATTTAGTGGTTTACAAAGCAATGTGATTTTTTTGAGTACTGTAGTGATGTGATCAAGTCTTGGTGTTGAGTCTTGAAATCTGGTTTGTCTGTTTTTGTTTCATTGATTATGGTTAATGATGTGATTGGGGTGATAATGAGATTATATTCTGAACTAGAGGATGATTATGTTGTCAAGCTTCAAACTTAAACTAATCTTTAAGCCAAATCTCATTGTGGAACTTAAATCATCTTCTTCATGTGTTGTTTTGTATAGTGATTTTGACAATTTGTTCACCTTGATCTCTTATAGATAATTCAATTTGTTCACCTTAATCTCTTATAGATGATTCAATTTGCGTTTTTTTTTTTGAAATTACGAAATGATTTAATACATTTTCTTAGTGTTCATTTGTTTATGTGAAAGTGAAGTTCTTTTTTCTCTGGTCTTTGAATAGGGTATAAAGCTAGAAGACTTGGAATCAAACCATTTTGTTCTCATCCATGGAGGAGGTTTTGGTGCTTGGTGTTGGTACAAAACCATTGCACTTCTCGAGGAAGACGGTTTCAGAGTTACCGCCATAGACTTAGCTGGTTGCGGTATTAATTCGTTTAATATAAATGGTATTGCCAGTTTATTACAATATGTGAAGCCGCTTACTGATATTCTTGAAAAGCTTCCCATAGGAGAAAAGGTTCTGGTTATGTTTCTTCTTCGACTTCTACTCCTCTCCCTTTGATTTCGTATGCGAAAGCTGGAAAATGTTTTATGTTAAATTGCAGGTGATCTTGGTCGGTCACGATTTTGGTGGAGCATGTATATCTTATGCTATGGAACTGTTTCCTTCAAAGATTTCGAAAGCTGTTTTCCTCGCTGCCGCGATGTTGACTAACGGTGAAAGTACACTCGATATGTTCTCCATGCAGGTTTGTTTTCTCACTTTTCTTTTCTTTCCTTTCATTTCAACCTTTGTTCCATGCCATATATTAATTGCGATATCGACACATTTTGCAGGCCGGTCAGAACGATTTAATGAGAAAAGCTCAGATTTTTATCTACACAAATGGTAATGAAAACCCTCCAACCGCTATTGACTTAGACAAATCTCTTCTCAGAGACCTTTTATTCAATCAAAGCCCTTCAAAAGACATTGCATTAGCTTCAGTATCAATGAGATCAATCCCATTTGCGCCGGCTCTTGAGAAACTCTCTCTCTCAGATTCTAAGTATGGATCAGTTAGACGGTACTACATAGAGACGCTAGAAGACAACGCCATACCAATGACACTCCAAGAAAACATGATCAATAGTAGTCCACCAGAAAAAGTTTACCGGTTAAAAGGCGCTGACCATGCTCCTTTCTTCTCCAAGCCACAAGCTTTGCATAAACTTTTGCTTGAGATCGCCAGGATTAGCCCTACTTAGCCTCTCACTAACTCATTGGTGTTTCAAAGTGGCTCATCAGATCTCTCTTCCTTTGTATTTTTTTTTGTTTCCTTTTGTGATTTTGTTTCTGTTTCTTTTGTTGTCTTTTTAAGGTTATGTCTGTATTTCTTTCTTATTGTTGTTCTGTTTTTCACCAGAAATAAAATGTTTATAGAAATGTCTGTAATAGAACATAGGCTACAGTCTACACTACACACTTGTGTTTTTATTATAACCAAGTGATGAAGACCTGAAAATTGGACCTCCCAGTACATCTAGAGGGTTTGTGCACTTGCAATGTTTATTTAAGTTAAAACATATGTGTATCATTGGAGAACCGATCAGTTCAATTTCTCGATGAAATATAAGCATTTTTCTGAAAATTTGCTATCAATTGGTCTCCTTATTGGACCGAGCAGTCTTCTTCCTAAATAGAATTTTCTCAACTAATTCAACCCATTTTACTAGGCCTGCGATTATAACCCGAACCGAGAAAACCGAACGGAACCGAACCGAGATTTTCGGTTTTTGGTTCAGATTTGGTTAAGAGAGCTGAACCGATCAGCAAGTTTTGTATTAGTAATTGGTTATCGGTTCAATTCGGTTCGGTTTGGGGAACTGAACGGTTAACCGAGAAGTCGTTGTTGACTTCATCGTTGAGTGGCCGTCGACTTCACCGTCTCATCATCTTCATCGTCGCATCATCATCCGCCATACATATTCCCCTTTACAGTTAACATCTGTCCAAGAACCAAATGTATCTCATCTCCGTATTTTTGGATGTGCGGTTTATGTTCCTATAGTCCCACAACAAATAACAAAAATGGAGCCACAAATGAGATTAGGTATACATGTCGGTTAGGCATCACCGAATATAATTTGATATCTTGAACCACAAACTGGTGATATGCTTACGACATGTTTTGCCGATTGCCATGTTAATGAAAATGAATTTTCAGCGTTAGGAGGAGGAATTAAACAAATACCAAAAGACATTACATGGTTTGCACCATCTTTGGTATATCATGATCCTCCTAAGAAAAAACGTGAAATAGAAGTACAAAAGAATGTACATTAACAAAAAATAGCAAATCAATTACCAGACGCGTTCACAAATACAAAAGCCGGCAAAATCTTCTATCCCACTGTAAATTCCCAATCAAGAGTTGAAATTCCAATAGAAGAATCCAATGGAAATAAAGCAAATGAACCTAAAGTTCAATTAAAACGAGGGAGACCAATGGGCCGAAAGAAAAAGAAAATGGGAGAAGAAAATGAAAAAGTTCTAGAGGAACCGGGAAAAGAGGAAAGTCCTCATGATAGAAAAAATATGAGATTTTCATTAACTATGCGTAAGATAGAAATGAAATTAATGAAGATAATAGGATATTCTTTTTTTTCTATATTTAAAGAGGTCGATCATGAAAATGATAATAATCCATATTCAAAGTCCATATCACAATGTCAGAAAAGACATAATTGAGAGCAATGAAAAAATGTCATGCAAACTGAATTGCTTTCCCTCAATAAAAGAAATATTTTTGGACATATCGTCATTACATCTGATGATATAAAATATGTTGGGTGCAAGTGGGTTTTTGTACTAAAAACGAAATGAAATAAATAAAATCACATGATATAAAGTACGACTTATTGCACAAGGTTTTTCGCAGAGACCTGGAGTTGATTATGAAAAAACATACTCTCCAGTCAGGATGCGATAACATTCATTTCCTTAATGAGTCTAATGGCATATAGAAATCTAGATATGTACCTTATGGATGTAGTGATAGCATATTTATATGGATCACTGGATAACAAAATATACATGAAAATCCCAAAAGGATTAAAAATCCCTGAGGCACTAGACTCAATGTCTAGGGACATATGTGTTGTCAAATTACAACGATCACTTTAAGGATTAAAAAGAATTTGGATACATGTGGTATTATCGCTTAAGCGAATACTTATTGAAAATGGGTATGTAAATAATGAAATATGCCCTTGCGTCTTTATCAAGAAATCTCCATCAGAATTTATGATCATTGTTATATATGTTGATGACCTAAATATAATTAAAACTCTAAAGGAGATTGATGATGCAAGACCTCATATGAAAAAGAGTTCGAAATATTAAAAGATCTTGGAAAAACAAAATTTTGTCTCGGATTCGAGATAGAACATTTCCAAGATGAAATATTTTTGTCTCAATCAAATTACAGTAAAAGGATCCTAAAACATTTTTACATGGATAAATCGACTCCTTTGAATACTCCAATGGCCAATAGATCTCTGAATATTGAGAGAGATCCATTCAGACCTTGTGAAGATAACAAAAAAATACTTGGTTCCTAAGTACCTTATATGAGTGCTATTAGTAGACTTATGTATCTTGAAAATTGTACAAGACCAACAGATATAGTGTTTGTTACTAATTTGCTTGCAAGATTCAACTCATCTCATATACGGAGACATTGGAATGGTATTAAACACATATTCCATTATCTTCAAGGTACATTTGATTTAGAATTATTTTACCCTAGAAATACTGAATTTGGTCTAGTTGGTTTTGAAGATGCATGCTATTTATCAGATCCACAGAAAACTCGATCCTAAACCAAATACATTTTTATAATTGGAAGAACTGCAAACTCGTAGCATTCACAAAAACAGATGTTGCTTGCCACTTCATCAAAGCATGTAGAGAATGGATCTGGATTAGATCTATTATTCAACATATACAAGAACAAGTGGAGTAGCCACCAGTAAAGAGCAGACAAGACTTTATGAAGACAATGATGTATGTGTCATCCAAATCAATGAAGGTTTTATCAAGAGCGACATAACAAAACATATCCCCCAAAATGTTTTTTTTTACACTCAAGAACCCGAAAAGAATCAAGAAGATGATATTTAATATATCCGCTCAAGTGACAACGCAGTAGATCTCTTCACAAAGACGTTTCCTATTACAATATTCAAAAATCATATTCATAGCATCGGAATGCGTCATTTACAAAATCTATATAAAAAAAGATTATACATATATTTTATAAGGTGAGATTGCGCTCACTGCACTCTTTTCCCCTTGTCATAGTTTTTTTTATTCCAATGGGATTTTCCGTGATAAAAGTTTTTAATGAGACAGTATGCAAGATGTTACTAGTGATTTATTCTCAAGGGGAAGTATTAAAAACACATATGAAAAATATGAATATACATCACCTTGACACAACACCATATACTTGTAAAAAAAAAAAAAATTTTTACACTTGTCAATTTCTTATCTTTGTTTTTGTGTATCATCATCATCACATATGTGTCAATCTCTCATTCTTCTTCTGCTACTATAAATATGTGACAAAGTCTTTATAAGTGAAGATACAATGTGATAACAACAAGCATAATAATAAGAAGAGAAATTTACATTCTTCCTCCACTATCTCACGTCCCCTTCTTCTCCATTTTAAACTTTGTTCATTTAATTAATATATATATATATAACTTTATATTAAAGTTTATGACAGATTTGATATATTTGTCAGAACTTAATGGTGACAACGAACTATATTGCGTATTACTTTTCACTTTACGAGATTGATCCAAGGAAAATTGCAAAAATAAACATGTAATTGGGCTTGGTTGGCCGAACTGATGAATTGAAGCCCGTATATGATTTTACTTGGACAATTTTCAGGCAAGTCTTACCAAAATGTAAATAGAAAAATAAACCGACAAAACGTGACGCGGTTTGTGACGAGGCAGTTCTGCAACTATACGCGTTTAAGGTTTTTTTTCCTTGACAGACGAATGAAAACTTACAACAATTAAGGTTCTAGATTCGGGTGGACCCAGCAATGGACAAACATGACGTCGTTTTCTCGAAACAACTGTACTTTGCAAATTAATAGCAGCTGTAGATGAAAGCCACTGATAATAAAATAACTAACTATTTTCTTGTAAGTTATGTCTTTGTTTTCGCTTTATATTATTCTATTTATTTGGTCCTTTGATAATTAGGTTTTGTTTAATAACCTTTATTTTAATTTTATAAGTTGACATAATAAAAATCTCACTTACAATTCTTCATTCGACTTTTTTTTTGCTTTTATAAGTATCATTTTTTTTATAAGATGTTTCATGTTATTTAAAACTATTATATGAGCCAAAAAGGCCCAAAACCCCCACCTTGATACATTATATATTTTGTCAATTAAACATCATTAATGGAAATTCTAATTGAGTGTTATCTTTCAAGTTTCAACGGGTAGACTTTTCTATTATTAATTTATCATATCATCAATATTTTAGGCGTACCTTGACCGGCTCAACTTCAAATTTCATTTTAAAACATATATGTGACTGAAACTATTTTATTGTCGAGCAATAATGTTAATGTAACGTATTACCCCCAAAATTACTGCTGTGATATAACCTACTATTAAAAACAGTGAACCTTCTTCAAAGTATATAAAAATAGTAAATGCAATTCTTGTGTTGGTTTATAAATTTATAAATTTATAAATTATCTATAAATATATAAAACGTAAACAAATAAAAGACCGATTAAAACTAGGAACTTTTGGCTTTAAGTGCTCCTAAGTCTTAAAGTTAACTAAGCTAGTTCTGTCTCTCTCCTCTTTCTCTTTCAACATCTTCCAGAAGTTTGCGCCGGCGGGAGAGGTCAAGAAACGGCTGATCAGAGATCAAAGATCTGAGTAATGGACATTTTCTTCTCCAGATTCTCTGTTGTCCTTCTGGTTCTTATTTCTTGGAACAGCTTCACCACAACAGGTTTGGCTCAAAGCTCGTCCGAAAGAAACTAGAAGTTTTTATTATAGAGTTTTTTGGTTCCTTTGCATTCTTGTGATAATTAGTATTTTCTGAGAAATCCTTTGTAATTGACCTTTGTAACCTCTATCATCATGTGATGATGATGATGATGATGATGGTCTGGGGTTTACCTGAATTTATATGTTTGCCAACTTGATGAATACAAAATCTTTGATCTTTTCTATTATCTTAAAGAATTGAAAAGCAAAATTTAGATTTTGTTGTGATCTTTCTTGGTTGGTTCTGTTTCTGGTTATGAGCTAATCACCTATTTGATATTATGTTTTTACACAGAAGCTTATGATGCACTTGATCCAAATGGAAACATTACCATAAAATGGGATATAAAGAGCTGGACTCCTGATGGCTATGTGGTAAAAAATCATATAACTTTTGAAATGCCACTTGGTATTATATAATCAGTCTTGTTCTAAAGTTCCTTCAATGGTTGCTACTATTCTATAGGCAATTGTAACAATCTTCAATTTCCAACAATACCGTCACATTGAGGCGCCAGGGTGGCAATTGGGATGGACTTGGCGAAAGAAAGAAGTGATATGGAATATGGTTGGTGCCCAAGCAACAGACCAAGGAGATTGTTCTAAGTTCAAGGGTAACATTCCTCATTGTTGTAAGAAAACCCCGACGGTCGTTGACTTGTTACCGGGAACTCCTTACAACCAACAGGTAGCCAACTGTTGCAGAGGCGGTGTGATTAGTTCATGGGCACAAGACCCTGCAACCGCGATTGCTTCGTTTCAGATTAGAGTTGGCCAATCTGGAACAACTAATACGACTGTAAGAGCACCAAGGAACATTACTTTGAAGGCACCAGGACCAGGTTACACTTGCGGGCCTGCACAACACGTTATTTCGACCAAATTCATGTCTACAGATCAACGAAGAAAGACTCAGGCCTTGTGTAAGTTTAGCTTTTATTGTTAGCATCTAATGTTTCCTTTCAAGTCACATTTTCTTGTTTCTAATTTCAACTCTCTTGTTGCTTTCATTTGTTAGTGACATGGAACATTACGTGCACATACTCACAGTTTCTAGCACGGAAAACTCCGACTTGTTGTGTCTCGCTTTCATCATTCTATAATGAAACTATAGTACCATGCCCAACTTGTTCTTGTGGATGTCAAAATAGTTCTCTAGCTGGTTCATGTCTCGAGTAAGTTTCCTATTCTCTTAGAAACCGATCTTGGTTTTGTTTTTTAGTTTCTTTTCTAATTCATTTCTTGTGACAGCCCAAAAATAGCTTCGGTAGTACCAGCTTTAGGGAAGAACAACCTCGAACCACTCTTGCAATGTACACAGCATATGTGTCCCATCCGAGTTCATTGGCATGTAAAAACTAACTACAAAGAGTACTGGCGAGTGAAGGTCGCAATCACAAACTTTAATTACAATATGAACTACTCACAATGGAACTTAGTCGTCCAGCATCCCAACTTCGACAATCTCACTCAGCTTTTCAGCTTTAACTACAACCCGCTTAATCCTTACGCCGATATAAGTAAGTCCTTAGCTGCTTTTATCCCATTTTTCATTCACATTTCTTTCTCTTCTTCGTATGTATAACTCTTGGTAGGCTTGGGGTTAGATTCTAAGCATAAAATATGGTCAAAGCTTATAACAAAATAAGCATAACAAGATTACTAAATGGAGGCTTTTTGTTGGTAATTCATTTCGTCTTTTGGCTACTATATTGTAGATGACACGGCCATGCTTTGGGGAATCAAGTTCTACAATGACATGTTGGGCCAAGCCGGTCCACTAGGCAATGTACAATCAGAACTTCTTTTCCGAAAGAACCCGTTGAAATTCACATTCGAGAAAGGCTGGGCGTTTCCGAGACGCATTTACTTCAATGGCGATAACTGTGTTATGCCACCTCCACCTCCAATGGCTTCCTAACGCTACTCTAAACCTTGAAACTACGCCTTTCATTATACTTCTCATCACTTTCGTATCTGTTTTGATTCTTATGTAATGAATTCGTACTCCTGAAATCGGCTAGGATTTGTTTGGTGATGTTTTCAATACAAGTGTTATTATGAAGCCACCTCATAAATATGGGCAAATTGTATGGTAAACATTATTCTTTGTATCTTGAAATATGATATAGATCGGTGTTGTAGATTTATTTTCCTAAATTCTCTTTTATCCTCTTTTACAAGTTTTATTGTCCTTCAAAAATGTTTTATCCTTAATATGATATTTCTATACTATAATTTGAGCAAATCATAAAATAGTTTAACCACTAAGTTAGTATGTGTTATATTACAAAAATTACCACACAAAAAAAAAATTACCACTGGAAAAAAATATTTGAAAGCCCAAAATTCTAATCTATCACTAAGGATAGAAATGTCAAGTCAATAAGACTTTAATAATAATAAAAGAAGCGGATTCATAATTCACTCAACACTTAATCTAAAAGGTAATTTATTAAGATTTAAATGGTAACGGCTAATTTTTGCTAAGTGTAGAATTTGACAGAATTTATATGCAATTTTGTTCATAATCTGGAGGAATAAGTAAAGATTTAATTGGTAGCAATGGAATCTGACTGAATTTAACAGAATATTATAGATTATTGATTAGTGAAACAAATAATATTAGCTTAGATGAATAACAGAGTAATTGAAATAATATAAAATTAAAATTAATAATATTTTTAAAATGAAATGAATATTTATGATTAAAAATATTAAAAATGTGGCTTTGCTTAAAAATATTAAAATTATTTTAATGGATTAATAATCCTATATATGTATATATTGCGAATCTTCTCTCCATCTAGAGTTTCAAACTAAACAAACTATTTTTTGAATTAAAATAAAATAAAATATTCATTAAATACATGTTTATTTATATTTAATAAATAAATCTAACAACATTTATAAAAACAATTATGTATAATGGATAACGATTAACGAGTGTGCCTCTTCTTCTTCTAGATCAGAGAAGAAGTCGCTTAAAAGTTCAAAAAGAACTATCACTAGTCATGAAACAACCATAGATGATTTCCAAGGGTCAATTGATAATTTGGAAATTCCAAAAGTTCATAAAGATCAAATTTATCAAATTTCAAAAATAAAATTTTCAATAAAACTGAAGAAAGAGATACTCAACTTACTAAACCTTTTGAAACAATTCTTTTTTTTTTCTTTCTAAAAGTGCTTTGCAAAGGCATAGAGAAAAGAATTTCAAATATATACATATTGGTTTAATCCAAGTTGATATTAAACCACTTTCAAAAGATGGTTTAAATACTTCCATCTTAGCTATCTTAAGATATACATAGTTTAAATTTTTTGAAGATTCTTTATTGAGTTCTATTGAATCAAGTCATTGCACCGGACCAATCTCTTTTGATTGCTACCCAAATTTTACAGTCTCTTTAAATGATAAAAATATTTTAAAATCTCTAGTTTTACAAGTGAAAACTCACAATTATGAAATGATCCAAGGATCAATTCCAATAGGCTTAATCTTTAGAGTTCACTATAAAGCAATGACAACTGCTTTCTCTTGAAAAGTTAAACTCTCAAGTAAAAAAGAGTGAACCTTATTATTTCAAACTGATCTATCTAGATCCAACTCTGTCACTCCAAGAACCATTCAATGGAAAGATATTAATCCTCCGGATGAATGTGTTCTATGTTCACATAACGCAAGGTATGTTAGTAATGTATTGGTGTTATATCTATCAGATTAATCTTCTCCTAAATCAAGTTCTCCATAGCTAGCATTATATTTAGAAAGTACATTAAGCCATACTTTCTTAGTGGATTCATCCAAATTGTACCACTAGTATATGTTTTATTATTATTTTATGTCTTTTTAGTTTTGTGAAACTACTATATAGAGGACTATAGGTTTGCTTGTAATCTCCAAGTTCTCATTCTCCATTTTCTCTCATCTCTCACATCCATTCTCTCACTACCTCCCATTTCCCTTATACTTCCCACTTGTCTCCTCTTGTAATCTCAAACATTGTTACAATCTCTTGTAAGTTTTAATAAAGTATTTTGTTTATATATTTTTATCTTAATTTTATTAATTATGGTTTAAATTTATTTTATTTAAAAATCTCGTATAAATTTAAAAATATTTATAACATACTTACGCGTTCTCATGGTATCAAAGCCATAGATCATTCGATATATTGGCTGAAAACCCAATATGTGTATGGGGAGACCCTAAGATACTACTATTGAATGAGAAAGACATTCGTGTCTGTATCATCCCACTCTTGGATCACAACGCCGCGTACCGTATGAAACTTTAACCAATTCCTAAAACTTCTAAAGGGGCTAGGCGTATAAGAACTTAGTCTGGTGATCTTTTATTGATCTTGTTTTCAAGTTTCTAAGGTTATAAAATCAAGTTCTCCCGAGGGTTTTGCAGGTCTAAACTAGGTCGTCAGTCCCATTAGTGTTGGGCATTTAAACCTAAGAATAGATAGGATTTTAGGGAGTCCAAGATCTTCCAACTTATATCTGAAAATGAGTTCATATTTTAGATCTTCATCACATAGGTTCGAGTCCGCCTCTTCTTCTTCTAGATCAGAGAAGAAGTTGGTCAAAAGTTCAAAAAGGATTATCACTAGTCATAAAAAACCATAGATGATTTCCAAGGGTCAACTGATAATTGGGAAATTCCAAAAGTTCATAAAGATCAAATTTATCAAATTTTAAAAATAAATTTTTTAAGAACAACTTTTTTAATAAAACAGAAGAAAGAGATATTCAACTTACCAAACCATTTGAAACAATTCCTCTTTTTTCTCAAAGTGCTTTAGAAAGGCATAGAGAAAAGAATTTTAAATATATACATATTAGTTTAATCCAAGTTGATATTAAACCACTTTCAAAAGAATGTTTAAATACTTCAATCTTAGCTATCTTAAGAGATACACGGTTTACAAGTTTTGAAGATTCTTTATTGAGTTCTATTGAGTCATGTCTTTGCACGGACCAATCTCTTTTGATTGCAAGCTAAATTTTACAGTCTCTTTAAATGAGAAAAATATTTTAAAATCTCTAGTTTTACAAGTGAAAATTCATAATTATGAAATGATCGAAGGATCAATTCCAATTGCCTTAATCTTTAGAGTTCACTATAAAGCAATGACAACTGCTTTCTCTTCAAAAGTTAACTCAAGTAAAAAGGGTGAAACCTTATTACTTCAAACTGATCTATCTAGATCCAACTCTGTCACTCCAAGATTCATTCAATGGAAAGATATTAATTTTCTGGATGAATGGATTCTCAAAGGAGCTGTCCAACCAAAACCTTTAAAACATCTAGAACCTATAGAGCGAAACACACGTTTAAAACACATTGAACAATTCCAAGATGGAAAGGTCAAACTTTCCTTCCTTAGAAATAATCAAGGTGGTTACATGGATAATTTTTCATGTGGATCTCCGTCTCACCAAGAAACTATTAATTTATGAAGAGTCTCTCAAATAAGACGAGACTTTCCTAACATGGAAAAATCTCCAAAATATCAACCACAATTTTCAACTTCCGACATTCCAAACTCCATCATGAGAAATTTTGATTTTCAATCCCAAATACCAAAACCGGTTTATACAAAGGAAAATAATGATTATTCAAAATCTAAGCCAACTAGCCCAACATTTTCAGCAATTACGGATAATATTTTGAACGAGTTAAACACTTTGGAAAAGGATTTTCAAATAAACAAAAAATTTATACAAGAAGAGTTTTATGACTACCTCCAAACGCATAAAATACAAATCTTATTTTTCAATTGGTTTGAAGACTATGCATCAAAAACAATATCAACTACCCTTTTTCTAAAACTGCTAATCCTATCACAAATCATAATAAAACTCCTGAATGGGAAATAGTTTCCAATGGTAAAATAATCCATTCCAACACCCCCTCCTCCTCAAGGAATAAAGCTTGAACTATTGTGTACACAAATTGAAGCAATTCCTTTTAAACGCCCAAATGAAGACGATATGGCAAATATCAAGAACATAATTGTGCAAAACTCTAAGTCCGAAAAATACTCTAAGTCCCGTTGCAAGCTCTCACAAAATGCCTATGACCTTTGAAAATAATCTAAGTCCAAAAAATAAATTAAGATGGGTTTAAGCAATAATCGAGACATAACGTCCAAAAATTGAGTATCGGGTCGTGAATCCTCGATGATGGTCAAGAAACAGCTGACTGATCGTGTACCAGACGGTGATTTCTCAGTTTTGATCGAGAAAAAGCTGACCGATCGAGTATCAGGTCGAGAATCCTCTAAGAAAATCAAGAAAAAGCTGACTGATCGAGTATCGGGTCGTGAATCCTTGAGGATGGTCGAGAAAAAGCTGAATGATCGAGTATCGGGTCGTGAAAGACATCCCACATAATGTTTTTCGTTCCACGGAACGTTCGACGGATTGTTTTACGTTCCACATAACATTTTTTGATCACGTACTGATTTTCGAAAATCATCGTACTGAAGCAAAAATTTTCGATCAAAACTTCTTAAATACATAAACAAAGAGTGTGGAATGGCTATTTTGAATTAAAAGTGCCCACGAAGCTCTACCTAGGCCACGATAGTCCAATTTCTTGTAAAATACAAAAAAAATAGGTAGAGTGTTCCAAAAATAATGAGCATTTACCAGAAAATAGGTTTCATTATCTTTATGAAGCGTGCAAAAAAATCGCATCCAAATTCCTAGTTTTTTTTATGGCACCAGTGTCTGCTCAGACATTTCATTGTCTCCTGGTGCCAGATCAAAAAATTGCATAAGAACTATATAAGGGGGTGGGTGTTTTGGGATGTCCGGGTAGGCCGAGTTGACTCCCTTGCTCGGTTCCGGTTGGGGTTGCGATCGAGGGATGGTTACCGACAAACACCCAAGGGATGACCGATCGACTGTCCGCCGGCACTGGCGCCGGAAAAAATTTCTGGCGACTTTTCCGGCGAGCGGTTTTGTTGCCTTTTTCGGATTTTTTCAGCAGGTCTCGATGAAAGATGGTGATATAGGGGCCTAGTCTGAAATAGAGCATGCAGATTCTAAAGGTGTATGTCCGAGTGAAATGATGGAGCTGGCTCGGGAGTGGGGTAGAGGAGCCTTAACTGGTAAACCTATACTTTCGTCTCCCGCAGCAAAGTTGTTTCTGTGACATGCACTGGAGGAAAATGATTGCAATCGATTTGGGCTAGTGTTTCAAGCTTGTGCGGCTTTGGCTTGCCAGGCATAGCCGAATGAATGGGCGTGTTTTTGTTGGGAAAGCATGAAGTCGTTTTGGCCATCCTGACGGGTAGCATGCGGTCTTGTCGCCTATGGGCATCGATCGATCATGCGGCTAGGTACCGAAGCAAAACAGGTCATGATACCTTAGGAAAGGGAGCAAGTCCAGGGTTCTCAATTATCATCGTCTTCTCTTTTGGAGCTGGATCCGATCGAGTTGCGATGTAGTCACCATAAAAACAGGGTTTGTTGCCGTTCCACGCTGTCAAGGCTCCACTCGTTTATGTACCAAGTCAACCATCTCGCGATGGGTATCTAGTCCGAAAGAGAGCATGCAGATTCCAAAGGTGCGTGTCCTAGTGGGATTTTTTGAACTGGCCCGGGAGTGGGGTAGGGGAGCCTTAACGGGTAAACCTCTACTTTCGTCCCCCGCAGCGAAGTTGTTTTCGTGACATCCACGAGAGAAAAATGTTTGCAACCGATAAGGGCTAATGTTTCGGGGCTAATGTTTCGAGCTTGTGCGGCTTTGGCTTGCCAGGCATACCCAAGCGAATGGGCGTATTTTTGTTGGGAAAGCATGGAGTCATTTCAGCCATCCCGATGGGTAGCATGCGGTCTTGTCGCCCTTGGGCATCTATCGATCATGCGGCTAGGTACCGAAGCGAAACTGGTCATGATACCTTAGGAATGGGAGCAAGTCCAGCGTTCTCGATTATCATTGTCTTCTTTTTTGGAGCTGGATCCGATTGAGCTGCGATGTAGTTGCCGTAAGAACAGGGTTTGTTGTCGTTTCATGTTGACAAGGCTCCACTCGTTGATGTACCAATCCTACCATCTCGCGATGGGTATTTAGTCCGAAAGAAAGCATGCAGATTCCAAAGGTGCGTGTCCTAGTGGGATATCTGAGCTGGCCCGTGGAGTGGGGTAAAGGAGCCTTAACGGGTTTTTTCCCCCGCAGCGAATTTATTTTTTGGGACATGCATCGGAGGAAAATGTTTGCAATCGATTTGGGCTAGTGTTTCGCGCTTGTGCGGCTTTGGCTTGGATTCGACTGTCTTCTCTCTTCTCTTTCGATATCCTCGGAAGGGTTGTGGGAAAGATTGTTGTCTTTGGGTCAACTGAACGTTCGGCATGTGAGTGGTGATTGGATAGCTAGTGTTTGTAGGCTCCATGCTAATGCATCGAACTACTTACCCCCTGTCCTTCTCAGTTACTTTATGGGTGATATAATGCTCGATGATCGGATTTTGGGCCTGTGTTGCTTACCTATCTAGATGGTATTGTTGGGATTGGTTGCCACTGTTGTTTGCGGTATCTCATAAGTTAAAGCCCATTAAGACCGAACCTTTTAATTTCTAGTTACAAACCTAAAGAGCAGCGCCGCTCAAGACTAAGAGAGAGGAAACGTGATGTTGTGGTGTGGTCGTTCATCACTGTCACGGTCAACATCTGATCCATCGTCACCTCCATCGAGACCTTATTTTGTGTCTCTTTTTATTGTCGATCATGTTTTGCTGTTCACCACTAAGTTTCATTGATATGAAGAAAAAGATAAAGGACAGGCATGAGAAGGAGCAGATCTAAATAGAATCAAAAGGGAAGAGAGAAGAAAAAGAAAAGGGAGAGAAAGGGAGGAGACGAGAGGAAGTCGTAAAGAAGAGAAGAGACGTCATGGAGGTGGTGGGAACCACAACCACTGGTGGGTCTGATTTATCATGCCGTAACTTTGGAAAGTCTTTATTGTGGCAAGAGGGCAAAGCCAGAGTGATCAGAGTTATATTGTGATCGAAGGATGATGAACAGAGACGAGATTTGATAATCTCATTCCTTAATTATTTAAAGGTCCTACAGTGTGACAGTTTGTTTTCTATCTAGAAATGTAGAATGAATGAGAAAACAATTCTTAAGCTCTTTCTTCAAAACGCAAAAGCTCAACCATTAAAAGTATTCATTAGGAATCACAAAGTTGTAGAGCAATGACTGCGCTGGTTTCGAAAGAGAAGTTTGATTCTATGTTGACTAAATCAAATAGAGCATTGAAAAGTATATTATCGCTTAAACAATAATAGACTATTGACTATTGAGCCAAATTTATATGTGTGGGAATAAATTTTAGTAAAACTGCCGAATGTATGTTTATATTAAAATATTTTATTTTGACATATTAGGATATACCTATTTCTTGGTTTATCAATTGTTTAATAAACTTTTCAGAAATCCCAAATATAAAATTCAGAAATACTTAACTGTAAACGAAATTTTGAATCATCATTAACGGATGCTAACTCAGCTGATCCGTTTTGATGAGGTGGCGTAAAACGATGCTGTTTAGCTGTTTGAGATTTAAAAGAAAAAAATTTGAACACCATGAGACTTGAACCCCTGATCTTTATAAATTTTTCACATGCTATTTACCAGTTGATCTATTACCATCATTGAGAATAACATACATATTTATATTTATAAACATAAATCATTCTGTGTGTTCGATTTTAACCAAACGACGTCGTTTGTAATTGAAAAAAATTTATCAAATCTAGGGATTTCAAATTCGAATTCAATAAAAACTTAATTAAGTTTGTAATAAAAATTAAATATTGTAAAAAAGCATTATTTTATGAATATTGATTAAATTAAATATTCATAAAATTATGCTTTTTTTACAACATTTATTTTTATTACAAACTTAATTAAGTTTTAATTGAATTCAAAATCTCTAGATTTAATAAATTTTCCCCAATTGAAAACGTCGTGTTTGGTTAAAATCGAACACATAAAATGATTAAGATTTATAAATATAAATGTTTGTGTTAATCTTGACTATGGTTGTGGATCAATGGATCAATTGGTAATTGACATGCGAAAAAATAATAAAGGTTATAGGTTTGAGTCTTGTGGTGTCCAGATTTTTTTTATAAATTAAACCCCATGTGGTAGACATTTTACGGCAACATGATTATTTATTTATTTAAAATGGGTTGAAACTTTTTTTTTTTTTTTTTTTTACCATTTTCATGTATCAAACTGGATTGATACTGAATTTAAAAAAATATATATTTAATCTATATTTTTAAATTTTAAATAATTTAATTTTTCTTTTTCTCTACTCTTCTACCAATTGATATACTCCATATATATATATATATCAAAATTTTCCAAAAGAGATTTAATTTTTTTTTCTCTACTCTTCTACCAATTGGTATACTCCATATATGTATATCAAAATTTTCTAAAAGAGTTGAGATATGTATACATATAAGGTCCACATATAAAAGGAAATATGAAAAGGGGAAGGAAAATATTTTACTTAAGAGATAAGATTATAACTAAAATATGACATGCTACTCATGCAACCATGCTAATAATTGCTTAATTTTTTTTTTCCCATTTTTCCCATTTTAATTTAATTAGTTATAATTGTCAACTAATACATTAAAAAATCATTTTTTTCACTATCCCACTAAACCATCCATTTTTTTCTTCAAAATTTACAGAAATATCCTAAAACTTTGCAGTAGTATTATAAATAGGTTTCTAAACACTTTACTTCTTTTTTTCCTGGTTAAAATTGTAAACACTTTGTAGTGTCATATCTTCTCACTCACTTCAAATCTCCAAAACTGAGAGTTCAAATGTCTCCGATAATGAGACTTCACTCAAACTATACTGTTTTCATGTCTTTGTTTCATCAGATGATCATAATGAGTATGATAACAGATTCGATTTTAGTATTGACAGTGAATTGCTTCTCGACGCAAACGAGATCGCAATTGGAGAGATGATTATTGATGGAGGCTCATTCTTCGTCTACAAAGGACTGTATGTTCCATCTCTCCTTCCCTCTTACTTCTCTTTCTTCTAGTTTCATTTTAAAGGTATTTTTTATTCTTTCATATCCGAAACAACTGGGAAATTTTCATTGAGACAGTAAGTGAAGTTTTTGGTCTAATATTGTCATGAGGCAACTTAAGAATCATTATAAATAGAGCGTATTTACTTGGGTTTATAACCTGATGTTGCATGAGAATAATTAATGGCCAAATCTTAATCAGTCGCATAAGATTCATGAAGTATCTTGCTAATAACTGTTTGTGATTAGCCTCTTATAATTAATTACCTCAAACATTTAAAAACTCCGAGATTATTCATATGTTCTCTCTAATTTTTTATAGATTCAAAAACCAAGTTCCTGTGGCGGTGAAGATGGTGGAGCCAAGTAGAACATCTGCTGTAAGCGTAGAGGATAAAGAAAAGTTTCAAAATGAAGTCTTGTTACTATCGAAGATGAAAAATGACAACATCATGAAGGTGAAATTGAGCAAAACTAACAAATCTTTTGGTGTTTTCAATATTGTGTTATTATGAGTAACTAGACATGGTTTATGATGATTTACAGTTCTTTGGAGTTTGCATAGAACCCAAAATGATGGTTGTTACCGAACTCCTAGGAGGCAGAACTCTTCGGAGTTTCTTGTGGGAATCTCAGCCAATCCCTCTTGCTATCTCAATATTATTTATGTAATCAGGCTTAGGGTTTAGGTTTGCATAATCCAGGACTTGTTTACACGGTTTTAATGCATAGAGGTAGGATTTTAGCTTGAGTTTTTGGTTTTAGATGATGCTTAATGTAAAACTGAAAGCTGAATGTGATTTTAGTTGTGACTTTTAGTAGTTAAAAAATAAAAACTAATAGATTGTTCTATTAATTTTGTAATTTTGGTTAAGAATAGGAAAGTTAACTAGTTAGCTAGTTAACTTTAGTTTTTTTTTTAATAATGACTCATATTTTTAAATAGTGGAATAGAAAATAATACGATTAAATATCAAAAGACTAATTAAAAAATACCTCATTTTCTATGATATATAGTTTCTGGATTATATTTGGAGTTCATTTTCAATTGAGTTTGTTACATTAAAATGATAAAGCAAAAAATTATTAAATATTTTTCTAATTTATATTTTTAATAAAATATATATATTTATAAAAAGAATGATCTCACCGTGAATATTTTATTAATAAAACAGAATGTAATGCAATTAAATTTAAAGCTATCAATTCCAATAAAATTAAATTAAATAAAAAGTGATAAATATGAAATGTTTTAATTGATCGATATGTTGAACGATCGACTCAATATGGTTTTAAATTTTAAAGCAGTCGATTCCAATATTGGACTGAACTTCGGTTTCAATTGAGTTTGTTACATATAGAAAGGAAATTATTAACTATTAACAATTTTCTAAATTTCTATTTTTAATATATATACTTCTATTAAAAAACAATTGTGCCGCTAATATTTTAGTGATACAACAGAAAATAACGCAGTTAAATTTAAAGTAATCGGTGCCAATAATTAAAATTTAAAACAATCGATGTGTTGAAACGGTTGATTCAATAATAGTTTTAATATTAAATCGTAATTATTAAAATAGCGGTTTCTGAATCATTAATTGAAATGTTATTAAATGGATCTCTTAGCATCTTATCGGTTAAATATTAAACTGTTGATGGCGGAGTGCCCAAACTTAACTCACAGGCCTAAGGAGAATTTAAAAATTAAGGCTTTCCAATATATATGTTTAAATAAAATAAATGTAAAGTATTTCCAAAACGACATCAATGATTCAAAATAAAACAATAATCTAAAAAGAGTAAGGCGTAAACTTTTTTATATTATTAACTAGTTTTCTTTCTAAAAATTTAATCTAAAAACAATAATCTAAAAAAAATTTCACTAAATTTTTATAATCTAGATTCTTAACTAGTTTTCTTTCTATCGATATGATAGTTAGATTATTCAATCTTTCTTGTAACATACATAGTTGATCAATATATTTTTTTGTTTTTTGGTAAACCATATCGGATTAAAAAATATAATCTTATGAATCGAACTCATGTTAACATAGTTTAAATGGAAAAAGCGCATCGTGGCACCAAGTGTCCTTGAATAAGCTTTGAGTTATGGCGCCCATGGCGTATTGCCTTTAATTCCGACATAAGACGCAACACATATAAATACAAAAGTAAATGTATTTATTCTTTTTAACCCAATCTACATAACCATATGATGAAAACAATTTGCAACAGAAGTAGGAAAAAATGGGTAAATAAACTTTGACCTTTTTCAAAAACATAAAAAAAATCCTCATCTTTTTTTTGTAGATTTTTAAACTCTCACCTTTTAATAAATGATGAAATAAACCCTAAGTATTATAAAAAAAACTTAGTACATCATTATATTAAAATAGAAATAAATTAATAAAATTTGGCATATGATTTATTTTTCTAAATTTGAGTTTGTGATTTTTTTCCTCAAAATTTAGTTTTTTTAACTAAAATATTATTATAGATTAGCACGTTCCGTGATTTGATTCGAATTTGTTCAAACTTTTTCTTTTGAATAACTAACTAAAAGTAATTAATATTAGTCGCTTTTTGAATTATTTTTAAGTTATATTTTAAACATATCTTAATTTTATGTATTTAAATTAAAATATTTTGGTATGGAAATTTATGTTCGTTTTCATGTTAATAAGTTGATGTGACTAAACCAAATAAATATTTATCAACAAAAAATTCAAGTTCGATAATACTATAATCAAAACAATTATTTTGATATTATATTCAAATTCATAAAATTCATATTCAATAAATTTCATTTCATAAGAATATGAATATATATAAAAGATAAATATAACTTTATATATAACCGAATTTGAATTTATGTTAAGAAATGTTTATTTGGTTTGGTCACACAAACTTATTAACATGAAAACAAACAAAATTATTTTTTTATTACGAAAGTACATAAATTTCCACACTAAAATATTTTTAATATAAATACATAAAATTAAGATATATTTAAAATACAACTTAAAAACATTTCAAAAAGCGACTAATATTAATTACTTTTAGTTAGTTATTCAAAAGAAAAAGTTCGAACAAATTCAAATCAAAATACGGAATGTGCTAATCAATAATAATATTTTAGTTAAAAAACTCAATTTGGGGAAAGAAATCAGAAACTCAAATTTAGAAAAATAAATCATAAACCAAATTTATTTATTTATTATTTTAATATAATGATGTACTTAGTTTTTTTGATAATATACCTAGGATTTATTTCACCATTTATTAAAAATGAGGAGTTTTAAAATGTTTTTGGAAAAGATCATAGTTTTTTACACATTTTTCGTGAAGCAAATATAATAGTTTTTAAAACAATAATAAGGATCAAATAAGGATCATCTAAAGAATGGTACTCATAGTCTTGCTCATTGCCTAGAATATCCTTATGAACCTCATCTCCACCAAAACTTTCTCCTATATCATCATCTTCTTCATCAACTAACAATATAGGAATTGGGGGTGTACAAGATGCTTTGGGATTGTAGCTGCTATCAATACATTTTATTTTTTCTAATCTACTCGAACTTGCGGCTGCTATAGTTGCATAACTAGGTTCATCAACGTCAAACACCAAATCATCATTTGAAGAGTCTCCATCCATTTTCCAATTATAATTAAATATATATAATTATTTACGTATATATTTTATCATTATGTCAATATTAAGTAAACAAGATATTTCAAAGAATACACATATTTAATTTTTTTGCAGCACAATCCACATGTTCCTTGCTACGGTGCGCATTGCTTTGGACAAAGCGCCTTCAAGGCACACGTTTTCTAGATCTACCCATGCTTTCATCCTCTGTGGCAATCTTCCCCTCGATACTGTGCATCATGCGTCATGGCACTTCACATACGCGTTTTTAAAAACTAAATTACACACAAAATATAAGACTCAAAGTAACCATTCTGATACACTATATTTTATAGATTTTGGGATCTTAAAATTTTTTTATGTATTTTTGGGATCTGAGGCAAAAGTTTTTTTGCTAACTCATTAGTCACGCCTCCTTAGAAGATCTATCAGGTGAACACTAAAACCAAAAGTAAATCGATCGTTTAACATTTTTTCTGTTTTTGTCATCGATCTGTTTAACACTATTTTTGTTTCATATTGATCGCTTTTAATTTAACTGTGATACTTTCTATTTTATGTCTACAATTAATGGTGTTGAGGTTAATTTTTCCCTAACATATATTATTATTTCATTTTTTCCTTACTTTTATGTAACAAAATGGATAGAAAGTGAACTCTTAAATATTATATGTTGGACAAAAACCTTAAACAACACATGCAATAAAAATTAACCTTTTATCAGAATACATGCAAAAAAATTTAAATATGTTTGAAATATGATTGCTGAATTTACTTATTTTAATCTAAATGTATATATGATAGTTTTTATTGAAAACAAACTGTATATTTAAAATACAAAAGAAAAGATAAGTAAAAATAAACATCGTCCACACTTATATATATATATATATATGTGTGTGGGAAATGTTTTTAGTAAATCTACCAAAATTTTGTTTATTTAAATTGAAATATTTTATGTTGAAATATTGAGATAGATAAATTTCTTAATTTATCAATTCTTTTATCAAAGTTTCAGAGATACTTACTGTAAACGAACTTATGAATGAATATATTAAACTTTAGAGTCTTAGACAAAGCAAATGGGGTCTCAAAACCAAATCTTTCTTAGACAAAGCAAGTTAAATCTAGTTTTAGAGGTGTATTTATCATGTGGTAGACACTAGACAGTCTACCGTAGACTCAATACAAAAAAGTTATTTATGGATATTTTTCTTAAACGGAAATGAGTCATTTCGAGATATTTTAACTTAAATAAAAAGAGCATTAAAAATGAGTTATCACTAAAATATTAGCAGAAAGATTATCTATATATTTAAAATGGGTTGAAATTTGTTTTTTACCATTTTCATATATCAGACTGGATTGATACTGAATTTTCAAAAATTCATTTCATTAAAATTTTTAAATTTTTTTACTTTTATTTATATTTTTAAATTTTAAATTATTTAATTTTTATTTTTCTCTACTCCTCTACCAATTGGTACACTCTATATATGCATATCAAAAATTTCCAAAATAGTTGAGATATACATGCATATAGGGTCCACATATAAAAAGAAAATGAAATGAAGAAGGAAAATATTTTACTTAAGAGAAAAGATTATAACTAAAATATGACATGCTACTCATGCAGCCATGGTAATAATTGCTTAACATTTTTTTCCCATTTTTTCTTTTTTAATTTAATTAGTTATAATTGTCACCATACATAAAAAATCATTTTTCACTATCCCACCAAACCATCCATTTTTTCAAAATTTACAGAAATATCCCAAAACTTTGCAATAGTATTATAAATAGACTTCTAAACACTTTATTTTATTTTCCTGGTTAAAATTCTAAACACTTTGCATTGTCACTTAGCTTATAACTTATTTTCAGTCTCCAAAATTGAGAGGTCAAATGTATCACCAAACTCCGACAATGACTATTGCTTCGACAATGAGGCTTCACTCAAACTACATTGTTTTCATGTCTTCGTTTTACTCACATGATCACAATGAGTCTGATAACAGATTCGATTTCAGTATTGACAGTGAATTTCTTCTCGACCCACACGACATTCGATTTCAGTATCTTTTATCAGTTCTGTTAGAAACACTTATTTGTTCTCGTCGTGAAGCAATTCATTGTTGATTCTGGAATCGAATATGTTATCAGACTCATTGTGATCATCTGAGTGAAATGTACACATGAAAACAGTGTACTTTGAGTAAAGCCTCATTGTCGAAGCAATAGTCATTATTGGAGTCTGGTGATACATTTCAGCTCTCAGTTTTGGAGACTAAAAGTGAGTTAGAAGATAAGTGACACTGCAAAATGTATAGAATTTTAACCAGAAAAAACAAAGGTTTTAGAAGGCTGTTTATAATACTATTGCAAAGTTTGGGATATTTCTGTAAATTTTGAAAAAAAAATGGATGGTTTGGTGGGATAGTGAAAAAAAATATATATATTTAATGTATTAGTTGACAATTATAACTAATTAAATTAAAATAGAAAAATGGAAAAAAGTGTTGAGCAGTTAGCATGGCTGCATGAGTCGCATGACATATATTAGTTATAATCTTATCTCTTAAGTAAAAAATTTCCCTTTTCCTTTTCATATTTCTTTTTATATGTGGATCCGATATGCATGCATGTGAGCAATTCTTTTGGAAAACTTTGATATGCATATATGGAGTGTACCAATGGTAGAGGGTGAGAGAAAAAAAATATTTAAAATTTAAAAATGGAAATAGATGTAAATGAATTTAAAAATTCAGTATCAATCCAGTTTGATACATGAAATTGGTGAAAAACAAAATCAACCCATTTTAAATAAACAAATAATCATGCTGCTAATATTTTAGTAATAACTCATTTTTCAACCCATTTTTTTATCAGTTAATGCTCTCTTTCATTTAAGGGAAAATATCTCCAAATAACTCATTTTCATATTTGTTTTTTTCATTTAGGAAAAGTATCCTTGAATAACTTATTTTCCTTCTCTTTTATTGAGTTTACGGTAAACTATCCACCACATGATGATACAACTATTAAAACTAGATTTAGCTAAAGAGAAATTGCCATATTTTATGTGACTAAAAAGATTTGTTTGTAAGACCCCATTCGATTCGGTTTATAGTTAAAAAAAAATTTTAGAACCTTTAATATTTTGGTTTTTATTAAAAGCCCAAACAATTTTTATTAAGTCCAAAATAAAGATTTTAAAAGTGTAGCCCATTAATTTTGGACAGAGGCATCCATTAACATGGCGGACGCCAACGGAGATGAGTACAATGACGACGGAATAGAAAAGAGAGGAGATGGTGGTTGAGGATAAGAAGAAGAAGAATCGTGAGAGAAAAAGGAAGAAGAAAAACAAGAAGAGGAGGTGAATCGTGAGAGGAAAGATGAAGAACATGAGAAAAGTGAGAGAAAAAAAAATGGAAGAAGAAGAACCATCGTGAGAGGACAAAAAAAATGCTGAGAGAATGGGGGATGAAAGTGTAGATCTAGGGTTTAGATTAAGGATAAGTGATAAACCGATCGATCTAAATTTTGTTTTTGGTTTAAAACCGAACCAAAATCCAAAGTTGATTTATATTTCTACCGATCGGTTTTGCCTCTAAACCAAAACTAAATCGAACTGGCCAAACTTTGGTTTATTTCAGTAATTCTGCTCAGGCCTAATAAATACCAATAAAACAATGAATATAATAAACATTCATCACTAAATTGTACTATATCTTATTGATAAGTGAAAAATAAAAATAATAATCGGATCCATATCAAATATTAAAATATTATTATTTAATGAGTAGAAATGACCTTTGAAATTGTTGAGTCCGGTTGTGTCGTTATAAACTCCACTATGATTCGATTTGAAAGACAAAGAATGATGCGATCCAATTAAAACCATGGGAAGCACCTGCAAACAACTAACACATGAAAATACATCAAAAATCCAGAAAAAAAAAACAAAACAAAAGTATTTAGATACTAAACCCCTAAAACAAAACAATTATGCCACAATATAGAAAATATAATTCTTAAATTGAAGCGAAAGCAGAGAAAAAGATAAAACTTGATTATGACCGGATAGCCATCTCTGCTAAACTATAGTAAGATCCATAAACCTCTAACAAGTAAACAAAGACAGGAATAACAAGAGGTGAGGCGTTTGCTTCATCTCCAAAGATGAAACACAACATTAACCTTCTTATCCAGCGACTCCCTCACTGCAACATCTTCACCCCTTGACCCAAGGAAGGCTCTAAGGGTGTGGGAGAGGTGCAACTGCATACGGCTTTGATTTGTTTTCACAAATGAGAGCCCAAAATTTCTAGATTTTTTTTTATGAATAGAAGCGGCGGCAAATGTAGAAGAACATAAATAATTAGGTTTTAGATGATGAAGGCTAAAAACACAATTTGGGCCTAAGCAGTATTTTACTAAGCCAAATATCTTTTTTTTTTCCACTTTTTCTTACTTGCATCTTTAACAAAGGGACAATATTTGGGCCCATCACCCTCTCTTTTTTAATTCCCCATCCAAATTATTTTCTTTGGTCATTTGTTTATTTCATTGTTTTTCTCATTGCTATCACATCTGTATAAGTGGATTTTAGTATAAAATAATCAATAAAGATCTTTTTTTTTGTCATCTAGGATATATTACTGATGAAGTGTAAGCCTAACACAAACACCATCAGATCGAGCCAACAAAATACATAGGAATGCAAAAGACAAAGCTAACAAGGATCAAGGTCCTTCTAGAGACATAGCCGGAAAGTTTGTAGAAGTCACTGGAGACACAAGCTCTAAAACATAGACAAAAAGGAACATAAACCTTAGACATGACACAAAGGGTTAAAGCTCAAGGAGCCAAAGTACTAAAACTGACACTCCAAACAAAACAATTTCCGCAACCAATTCCATAGAACTTGGGGATGCTGGAGCCAATAAATCATCTTTATCTCAAAAAAATTTTAAAATTCTAATAATAATTGTAATTATTTAGAAATTTTTTTTTAATTAAAAATATAAGTGACTTGTAAATTAAATGAGAACAAAATTGCCATATCATATATATGAAAATTTGATTTTTAAAAAATGAAGGGATGGTATTTTTTAAATTATGAAACATATATAGGGTACTTTTCAAAAAATCCCTTTACCAAATTTACTAATGCACCATTTTGGCACCTTTTTTTTGGCAAACTTATCAAACATTTCATCATTATTTATCATTAAAATACGAATTTCTACTAAAAAGTATGTTAAAATTAAGCAATATTTATATGTTTCAGTATTTATAAGTATGTGTTTTAAAAAAATAAATAACAAATATATATTGTGTTAAAATAAGTATTTATATGTTTCTACTATACATTTTGTCACAGATTCGTCACTACTACAATCTTTATTTAGTTACTCTCAGTTTCATCACAAAATTGTGATTCAATAGTAACGATTTCGTGACTATATAATTTCTTCAAAATTCCGTATAAATTGTCACAATATTGAGACATAGTTTTTGTCATAAAGATTGGTCACAATTTCACAATATCGTTTATTTAGCTAGGTGTGAAATCCCTTCATGCACGTCTCTACTGCGTTATCCACCAAATTGAGCAATGCATTTTTAACTTAAACTTGAAGGAGAAAACTTTATTAATGAGACATTAATAGATTTGTAATTAGAGGGTCAACTTAACCCTAACATTGGACTTATCACTTATTGTGATGGGTCATATTGTACCCTACAATTATTAGTTTCGTTGTAAGCTTTCATTTTAGTAAATATGAATTGAAAAATAAAATATTTCGGTTTTCCAAAGATTGCTATGAAATTTACAATTTAGTATTACATATGTTTGGAAATTTTAGGCTACATTGAGATTGATAGGCTTATATATTATGGCCTAGGCCCCCAAAGAAATTACAGCCTATTGTCATGTATTATGATGGCTCCGTATTAAGAGATTGAAACGGTTCTTGTTCTTAGTGTTGTTGTCATGTCGTGATAATAACATGTCACAATATCGTATTATCATTATGGACCTACGATACGACTGGCACAGCCAAAAAAATCTATTCTCGAATCTCTTTTTTCTTTTGGTCTATCGAATATCTAATCAAATCAATGGTCAAAAAACCGAAAGGTAAAATTTCAATATTCGACTGAAAACGTAACCAAAAAAAACAAATGGGACCCCAACTATTCAAGATTTGGAAAGAGTTTCTATTAAAAGAAGTAAATCTCATCTCTTTATACCAATTCTGATTAAGGAAACGAAAGCAAAACAATTCCATTTATTGCATTTTTCACGGAGTTTAATTAGTCACTAAAGATTTCTTTGCGTTCAAGAAGAAGAAATTAGATGGATCACTGTTAAAAATTTAATGTAAAAAATATTTCATATTGAACCCTTTCATTCAAATGGAAGTTTCAACTCACACTAAGCTATTGAACAAGAACATCTAAAACCCCAATTTCTCTCAAAACATATTAGTGTACTCTACTTATAATTTTCTTCTACCAATGTCTTTTTCTTGAAAATTCTCCTGATCCAAACGTCGAGGCCACATCGACGCCACTGTTTCCTCGAACCAGAGCGGAGAGTCCGCTACTTGGACCATTTCCATTACCAACCGCTCTACCTAATCCAAGAAAGTCTAGTGTGGTCAGTTTCGGACCAAACACAGATGAATTCCCCATCATGATCTCTTTCGAACCCGAACTGCTTTCACCACCACAAGGAAGTCCCAATCCTAGTCCATGAGGGACTATTGCATCCATAGAAGATGAAGTTGATGAAACTATCTGATGTAAGCACAGAACCGTAGATGAGTTAAGGGATAGTGATGGAGTCAAGCAGCTGGTGGTAACACGCTCTCTGCTAGACAAGCAATGGATCGAAGTGGAACGAGATGGAGCTTTTCAGATGGTGGTAACACTCTCTCTGAATAAGCGAAGTAAGGAGATGATTTGTGACACCAGGATGGATTGATAGACGCCACAAAGCTTGTGAAAGAGCTTTGATAAGTCTGAAAACACAAGCTTCAAGCGAATCACACGCGAAGAAGACGTGAGCGGCTAGGGTTTCTTTCTCAAAAGAAAATTCAGTGTTTTTTATTCATTTTCAAGTCTGTCTTTTACAATGACAATAAGGACTCTTTTATAGAGTTCCAAAATTTGGTAAACAAGAAAAATAAATATAGAAATAAATACAAAATAAATCAAATAAAGAAATACATAAATAAGAGTAATTAATAGGATTTATTGGCATTTGAATAGCTTGATTCATGGGATCACGTCCTTGAACTAATTTTAATGAGATTAATCCAAGGGTGTTCACATGATCTCGGTGAATCCAAGGAGAGAATCTGACCGTCCATTTCCTAAGCTTGTTCTGAAAGTAATTACCAGAATAAATGAGGCTGATCACATGAGATTGATTGAGCTTATTTGATCTTGGAGTTATGGCATTGATTATGATTGTAACATTGATGGGCGGACTGGATTTTTGGAGTTGATCAAGTCCAAATTTGAACCAAGATTCTGAGACCGTATCATTCCCTCTCTCTTCAAATGGTTTTGTTCTCAAAATCAATGTACTCGCCTTGTGATCGAAATGTGCATATGATGGTTCTTCAATTTCAGCACACATTTCCTTAGCTTCATCATGTTGTAGCAGTTTGATCATATGAAAAAGAACATTTTGACTACTCATCTCTGGTTTGGAGGTAAAGAACAAAAAGGAAAGAAATTCTTTTTTTTTTTAACAGTGAAATAAATGAAAAGAAAGCAAATCAATTTTTTAATTTTTTTTTTAAAAGCTTATGGACGAAATATAATTTTTTTTAAAACAATAGAAACAAATATTTTGGAACTTTGTTTTATATAGAAATTATTAAATTAAATCGAAATAAATGCAAGAACAATTTTTTTTTAAAACAAAAAAAAATGAAAACCGAATAAAAAAAAATAAAATACTTGGGGATAGGAGCTTTTAGCTCTGATACCAAAATGATGTAAGATTGGAATCCACCAAACTTATGTTCACGACATATTAAGAGTTTACAAGTTTGTTGCGGAAGTGAGTGGATGTCGAGATGGAAGGTGGCAGATTGATTGACTCTCTCAATCGATGGGGGTTTGATTGACTCTCTCAATCTGTGAATGAATCAGTTTGTTTGTATCACACAAACAACTAAATTCTGTGACTCCTAAATAACTAAGTGAATCGCACACTTAAATCCTAAAGAATAAGAACAATTCTCCAAAGACTCTACTTTGAAAGAAAACGAAATACTTGATTAATTTATTATCGAAAGGTGGGTTACAATAAAAGAAGGATTGAGCTTATATAGTTGCTCAGTACAACGTTCCTAAAGTCTAGAATAGAAAAGAAATCACAAATTAATCAAAAACTAACAGTTGGTGACATAAAGAGTGAATCGGCCAAAATAAGGAAATGTGAGCTGTGCTTGAGTCTTGACAACTTGGGGGCGAATGTAAAGTGTCTAGGAACATTCTGGTTGATGTAGTAGAGCTTCAAGTCTGGCCAAACTTCAGGAAATATAGCTGTAGGAGAGTAATGGCGAGAGGCTCCAAATAAGGCAATTGTAGTTTCCCTTGGATTAGAAATCGAATATCTTTCCAACCAAAACTGGTCTTGCTATGATTCCAATTTTTCCTGATTCTATGATGAACCAAGACTCTAGAAAAAGTCGTTTCATAGCTTAATTCCTCCTGGTTTGGTCGGAATCCTCCAATTAGGGCGCATATATCCAAATCGGATAAGTTGGAAATCACCCGGTTTGTAAACTGAATAACTCCTTCTTCTGAACTCCAATTGGGATGATTACAATTTTCCGCGTGCCTATATTGGATTAGGATTTTATACCAAGTGGTTTCATGCCTTAAATCCTTCTGGTCTGGTCGGAGTGCTTTAATAAGTGGTCATATGTCTCCATTGGGTCCATTGGAGGTCTGCCGGCTTGTAACTCCAATATCTTCTTCATGTGAAAAGCTTTGGGGATGAATCTTTTTCGTGGTGTGCTCTAAATGAGTGGAGTATATATCCCAAGTAGTTGTAGAGCTAGAAAGGTTGGTCGTGGTCTTCATTTGAGCTAAAGAAAGCTCGCATGTCTCCATAGCTCGTCTTGGCTCCATTGTGTGCTCCGGTTCAGCTTTAGTTAGCCCTCTTCGGTTTTGTTTGGACTGATCAGGGATGATGACCGCATCATACCCTCCATCTTCAAAAAGTTTTGTCCTCAAAACTTGTTCACCAGCACAACGATAGAGCAAGTTAGTATTTCACCTTACTTGAGGGTTTAGGGAATTACCTTGGGTCTTTGTTCGAGTGTAGCTCGGGTATAGTCGGTGTGGGGCATCTGGTGGTTCTTCTTTGATCAGCAAAGAAGCAATGACGCCTCTCCAAGGTTTGTTTCTGACTCTGTTTGGCAGCATGGCAACCATCTTTTTGAGATCTCCTCTTTCACACTTCGTATCTCCGTTGATTCTCTATGGTTGGGACTCTTGTTGCTTCTCCTTTATTCCTGAAATGGTTTCTACACTTTGGGAAAGAAACAAGTGCGTCATGGCAGTCACGGTATTATTATAAGCAAAAGAACATGAATCAAATGGGATCACTTCATCTAGTTCCTCATTGACGTGCGGTTTAAGATAAGCAATCAGAGCTATAGGTTTTGCCACTAAAATATTATCTTCTTTATATTCTTCTAGATTTAACTAATTCATGATTACGGTCTTAGAATCATCAGAGATTAGTTGAAGCAATGAGGCACTTACCTGACCAAAACTCTCGATGATTTTTGTTTCCTTTGATGCCACGACATATGGAGTTAATGTGTGATCCGGTGGCTCTTATTGCATTAGAATGAAGCTGGGGGCAACTTCATCTTTCTCAGGGCCTACTTTTCTCACCGTGTGCTCCAAGCCTTGATCTAGACCTGCATCATTAACCCTTGGCAAAGACAAGCACATTATACTAGAATTGGAAATTTCAAAACCAGATTGGGCTAATCAATCACTTGAGTTATATGAATTCGGTTTTGGTTCAAGTGTTGTAACATTAACTACTTGTCTTTCAGGACATTCTGCAGCAAAGTGACCTCTCTTATGGCATCTATAACATGCTGGTGCACTTGATTTTAAAGAGATTGAGGTCTTACTTTGATGTTTTTCTTGCAGTACGCGGTTTGGTGTTGAGCTCGGTGTGTGCGTTGCAACTTGTAGGCATCTCTGCGTGTTGTGTTGCTCAGGTGGAGCAGTGAGCAAACATGGTATTTTCATCACTCTCCTCGGCGTGGTATATTGTACTGGCTTCAGTGGGATATGGCTGCGAGTCTGGTGCTTCTTCACAAACTCTCTGTACATCCTTGCTTTAAGATCTCCCTAATCAAACACCGGTCGGAAGGTGTGAGTGTCTTCCTTCAGCCACCAAGCGTAGGCATCACCAACTAGGGCATTTACTGCATATGCGCGCAGCCACTGTTTCATGTTGCTCTCCCATCTAAGATACACCTCAGGGTTCTTACTTGAACCTGAAAAGACTAGAGAATTGAATATGTAACCGCTCCTTTTGTTGACTTGCTTCCTTGGGCCGGTTGGTCTTAGTTGAGCTGGTACTCGGTATGAAACAACTCCATAGCTGATTGGCTTCTCTGCTCTCTTGGGAGTGTTGTATTCTTCATATGCAGGGGCGGATGTACAGAGGCAATAGGTAGGGCACGAGCCCTATACTGATTTTATAAAAACTTTAATCCACCATTGTCCATCCCTAATTTAATAGGTCAAGTGGCTTTGGTGCCTCATGCACTTATTAGACTTCCACAGTTCGAAGCCTCTTGGTTTGTACTTTTATCCTTTTTAATGCTTTGGTTTTCTGATATTTCTTTTTTGCCCCACATAAATATTTACTCTAAATCCGCCCCTGTTCATATGAGTCCTCCTCTGAATCATCTTCACACCACAATGTATTCGAGCAGCTTCTATAGCAGTCTGGTGGTTTTGGATCCATTCCCTCCTCGTATGTTTCTTCTTCCGGCTCAGAACTTGAGTAGTCTTCCTCTGTCCATGGTTCTTCTTCCTCACGTTCTAGCTCTCCTCCATAACTGATTTCAGAATCTGATTCTTTACTCCATGACATGCTGCCATGATCATCTCCTTCCTCCCACGAGTTTGTTGATTCTTCACCCCAATCAATTTCAGAGGTATTAAATTCACTCATCTCTTCTTCAACATATTCCATAGCCTCTGATTCTTTAGGGATGATTTCTCGCAAAATAAAGTCAAAGAACAGATCAGAATCGCGACTTCAATTGCTGGATACGAGAAATTAAAAGCAAGTAACAAACGAAATGGAAAGAATCGATTTTGGCAAATTTCTGATTTTCTCTTTTCGTTTTAAACTAGAAAATTAATACCTTTTTTTTTACTACAAAACAAATTCAAAATTTGAACAGAAAATTCTTTATTTTTTTTTATTTTTATTACTCTGGACGAAATTAATTTAGAAATAAAAGAAAATAACTTTTTTTTATCTTTGTTTTTAAATTTATAGGGATAAAACAAGCAAGAAAGCAATTATTTTGGATTTTCTTTGAAATAAAATGGAAATAAATAGTGAATTTTTTAAAAATAAAGTGAGTATTCAGAAAACAAAACAAACAAAAAAATTTATGGGTTTTTTTATATATTTTATAAAATTCGAATAAACAGAACAAAGAAAAACAATTTTTTATGGGTTTTCGATTTGATGAATGAAACAAAAACTGAATTGAAATAACAAAAACAAAAGATAAAGAACAAAAGCACCTTGATAGGAACTTGTTCTCTGATACCAAATGATGTAAGCACATAACCGTAGATGAGCTAAGGGATAGTGATGGAGTCGAGCAGCTGGTGGTAACACGCTCTCTGCTAGACAAGCAATGGATCGAAGTGGAACGAGATGGAGCTTTTCAGATGGTGGTAACACTCTCTCTAAATAAGCGAAGGAAGGAGATGATTTATGACACCGGGATGGATTGATAGACGCCACAAAGCTTGGGAAAGAGCTTTGATAAGTCTGAAAACTCAAGCTTCAAGTGAATCACACGCGAAGAAGACGAGAGCGGCTAGGGTTTCTTTCTCAAAAGAAAATTCGGTTTTTTATTCATTTTCAAGTCTATCTTTTACAATGACAATAAGGACTCTTTTATAGAGTTCCAAAACTTGGTAAACAAGAAAAATAAATATAGAAATAAATAAAAAATAAATCAAATAAAGAAATACATAAATAAGAGTAATTAATAGGATTTATTGGCATTTGAAGATCTTGATTCATGGGATCACGTCCTTGAGCTGATTTTAATGAGATTAATCCAAGGGTGCTCACATGATCTCGGTGAATCCAAGGAGAGAATCTGGCCGTCTATTTCCTGAGCTTGTTCCGAAAGTAATTACCAGAATAAATGAGGCTGATCACATGGGATTGATTGAGCTTATTTGATCTTGGAGTTATGGCATTGATTGTGATTGTAACATTGATGAGTGGACTGGATTTTTGGAGTAGATCAAGTCCAAATTTGAACCAAGATTCTAAGATCATATCACTATCCCTAATCCGCGGAGCAATGAACCTCCTGAAGAAGCTGCTCCCATTTTTGCTGCTTTTTGAAGCAGAGCGGTTGCGGACATAGCAGGCTGAGCTTGGAACCGGGTTGACCCGAGAAAGGATGTTCCATCACTTGTTGAAAGACCCAAAGAGATGGGTTCAATGGATGAAAATGGCGCAAATAAACTCGGTGAAGAAGAAGATGTCGTGTATATACTCGAAGAAGCTGAGGAAGATTCGAATAAGCCTGTGAAACCCCCATTACGTGCAACATTTAAACCAGTAGGTTTTGGAGCTTCTTGAACTATTTCAGGAGGGGTTTTAGGGGATTCTGCAAAATTTAAATAAAAAATCAAGAATGGTCATTAGTCTTTTACATAAAGTTTGATACTTTTTCAATCATATCTTCGATTTTTTTATCATAAAGAATTAATCAGGTTGGATTGAGTTGAAGCTCTGCATGAGCATTCATGAGGCTTGGATCTATGTCTCGATTTATGGATAACCAAGCTTGAGTTTTGTGCTCGAACTGTAGCGTTTTCGGCAAGTCATTTCTGCTACCGTTTGAGTGAGGCCAAAACACGGGAAAAGATTATGTGGTGATTTGTAAGAACAGTAACAAGTCTTTCGAGCCTCTCAGAGTAGCACATTGGCCCATAGGATGAGAGAGGGCATGGGTGCCTACGGATGGTGGCAGTCAGAGCGTTACAGTTTGGTATCAGAGCCAAACCCAAATGAGTGTGGAGTCAAGTGCGCTCACACCATCGTGGGTAACGGTTTTGGTGCGCAACGAGGACGTTGTACTCTGTTAGTGGGGTGATTGTAACATCCTGACTTCTGGTATATAGTGGTGCATGAAGAGAGCTTAAGAGATTTAATTTTGATACCTATGTCACCGAAGTACACTTATCTTTTTCGTCACTTGTCCAGAGAAAAATCTAGAGTTAAGCGTGCTTGGGCTGGAGTAGTACAAGGATGGATGATCTATCAGGAAGTCATTTCCAGTACCGTGTGAGTGAGGTCAAAGCACGGAAAAAGATCATATGGTGATTTGTAGGGACAGTAACAAGTCTTTTAAGGCTCCTAAAAATAGTGCACAGGCCGTCGGATAAGGGTAAACCCCACGGGCCGAGAGAGAGCGTGGAAGCCCACAGACGGTGGCGGTCGAGGTGTTACATCAGGTTGGAGAAGAAGAGACGAACACTTGTGCCAATAAGTGATGAGGTCTTAAGAAAGAGGATACTAATACATTAGAAGATCAAATGTTTTTCTTCTACGTTAGACTCAACATATAGCAAAGTCCAATACCATTTTTAAGTGACTTCGAAAAGACAGGTTTGTGAGTTACGTTGGATAAAAGTAAATTTTTGGAACATTATAATGCTCCATCATTGAATATTTTGTTATACACTTACCATTATAAAGTTTCAAATCCGTCGTGGACCTCAAACGTTTATTTTCAAAGTCAATCAAATTTTGGATTTTGTGATATGTTGAGCCAACCATGGAAGAAAGACATTTTGTAAAAATCATAACCATGGGAATGATCGAGGTTTTGTTAATTAATTTCACTTATCACGGAAGTTTCGTTCGATGCCCGCTTCCTGCTTTAGAATCGGAAGCTCACTTCCATTAAGTCTCCAGAAATATCTTTTTAAAACGCGTTGGAAGCTTGGCTTTCACTTTGGAAATTTACGTTTCCATTGTGATTGATATTATTTTTTATAAATTTTTCACTTTATTAGAAATTCGAGAACTAATATAAGTTTTTTTTTGTGCACATCTCGTCATTTAACTAGAGACTCTTAATTTTGTTAAGTTTTTTTCATTAACTAGTAAAACTTTTCAAATCATCTGCTAAGTCACTAAAACAAATATGTGGTAGAAAATCTACTGTAAAATAGCGGCAACAAATCTACTAGAATATTTGCAGATACTAAAAAGGTTATTCTAGTAAAAATTATGTCTGCCATAAAAGGAATTGAAAAGTCTGTTGTAACAAATGTTTGTTTTTCTAAAAACAATAAATATGTGATAACTTGAAACAAATATGCGGTCAGTACGAGGTTAATCTAGTACTTAAATTTTTTTTAATAAAATCTATGGTCACTAGTAGGTAAAACAAAACTCTGCCACAATTTAAATTTTAAATATGCGATGAAAAAAATAAGTTTGAAAAACAAATATGCGATAAAAAATTAAATCTGCCGTAGAAATTTTAACATGTTAGAGAAATAAAAAAAATATGTTGCATCTATCACGATCTTCAGAAAATAAATCTACGGAGGTGGCATTAATTGTTAATGATACTTTTGTAATTAGTTTTTTCCTAACAAATAATTTTAAGGGTATTTTGTGATCAAAAGAATTCAACTAACCCTTATTTTTCCTAAGTTATTCTAATAATTAAATTACTTTTAAGGGTTATTCTATTTTTTCCTTTATTTTAATCATATGCAAAATGGTGAAAGTGATTAATTTGATTACTTGAAAAAGAAAATATTGAATAATTTGATTCTTATATTTTTTTATACGCTTCCGCTTTTGCCTACCCATTTTTTATTCCATGCAACTTGAAAAGGATATATTTTTATGGGAGTGATCGATCCATCCGTAGTTAATCATAACATATTTTGGAAAGGAACTCTCTCTTAGTTCATGCATAATTTGCGGCTTTAATATGTTTAATTTGGAATTACATAACATCAGGGACATTTGTATTGCTTATCATTTATCTAACAAACTACTGCCTTATTGTATTGATTGTAAGTCTTTTCGTCCTCTCAATCGAACGCTCTGTCTTTTTTTAGGTTTTGGTCAATCAATGAGCTTCTTTCCTTGGTTTTTTTCTTGTTCGAACTCTCCATCCTCTTCCTTACATCTCCTCTCGATTCCATCCATGGTGTGTGCTCAAAATAGCTCCAAAGATCTAATAAAGACTCAAAAGGGACCACAATATATAATGCATGCTCAAAGACTCTAAATGCAAGTAGGAACTAAAATACAAAAGAAAGTAAAGAAAAAAAAAACACAAAGAAATGGCGTAAACCAAGTGGTTAAAACTTAAAACCATCAAAATACAAACACATCACTCCTTATCCTTATACCCAATACCACTATACAACAACACGTCAGTTTTGTTTGTTTATTCTAAAGCTTATTTTCCAAACTGAATAAGGATTAATTGACTTCGTCAAATTAAGAATGATATAAAAAGTCATAAAAAAAATAAAAAATAAAATAGAACAAAATTACGAACGGCTGAAACGCCATCAAATTTTGGGATAGTTTGGTAAGAAATAAAAACTTTTAGAGCATTTATACATATAAAGAACTAACTATTTACGAAAGAAAAAATAGACCAAATTATGTATTTATTTCTCAATCAAAATGTAAACATATCTTAGATCTTTACTCTGTTTTTTTTTTTTTTTGGTGAGGGTTATTTCACTTGGTTTCTCAATAAAGACGACCCAGAAAAAAAACTTTAATTAATTTACGTTATATATATCTATATATTGTAAATTTTTTCTTCTATAGTTTAATATTCTATCTAATGATACTAGATAATACCCATGTCATACACAGGAAAATATTACTATTCAAAATTAATGTAATTCTTTTTATGTAATACTATGTTTTAAAGATTAATAATTTAATGTGTGTAATGATTAAAAAATTAATTAATAATTTTTTACAAATTCAATTTTGTGTATCAATTATATTTTATTTTAATTAAATGCCTAATTTATTCTAATAATATATTAAATAAATCATAAATATTTGTTCTATATCGTCGGTAGATTTTTATTTTTATTCTAAATCCATAAGTGATTTATTTTTCAATTAAATGAATATTATATATACTCTTAGATTACTTCTTTCAATATTAATTTATTTTTACCTTTAATGAATTCGAAATTTTACTCATATTTCTAATGATACTTGATGTAATATTTGATACTTTTAAGTTTATTTTTTCAAAAGGTACTTAAATAATAATAATATTTTAATGATTAATTTATTTTTATTAGTAAATTTTAAAAATTCGATTTTTTGTATCAGTTATATATTTTAGATTTTGTATAGTGTCTACTATATATATACTAAGTACCAGTTATATATTAAATGAATCATAAATATATATTTTTTTATTTTCTGTTAGATTTTGTATTTATGCTAGATTTATAAGTGATTTAATTTTTTAATTAAATGAATACTTTATATAATTTTTAGATGATTTCAGATGTACATGTACTTCCATAATAATAGTATAAGGATATATATGTATACACATATATATATATATATACATATCTTACTTTATTAAGCTGCCCAAAACTTGTTATCATTAAAAATAGTTACATTTCTTAATAGTAAATTCGTCATACTAATTATTAATATTAAAAATTGAACCAGTTAGCATAATTGACAAGATCTGATCAGCCCACAGGAAAAGTCCGTGGGTTTTCAATTTCAAATTCCGAGGGCGTGGACTTCTGTATTAGTAAGTCAAAGCTTTACACTATATATATCGTATACGTATTTGTTCTCATTTCTCACACAACAATATCTTAAAAAATCGAAATAGTTCATACCAAAACAAGTTCGTAAATATATATAGAGAGGAAACGATTCAATTGAAATGGGGCGTTGGTTAAGACCTGAGGTAAGGAAAATATATGTCCATCGTATGTTTGGTCTAAACAAATATATGTTATTGGTAATTAAACAAAAATAATTAGGTGTTATTGCTAATTAAACAAAAATAATTAGGTGTTATTGCTTATTAAAAACAATATAGTTTGTTTGTCGAAAAGAAAAGCAAAATACCGATACATTAATTTAATTTATGTTATTGCTAATTAAACAAAAATAATTAGGTATTATTGCTAATTAAACAAAAATATAGTTTGTTTGTCGAAAAGAAAAGCAAAATACCGATACATTAATTTTAATTTATATTATTGCTAATTAAACAAAAATAAGTAGGTGTTCCCTCTTCTTGGAGCAATGGGATTTGTGACATCTATGGTTGTGTTTCAACTTACAAGGAATGCATTGTTAAACCCCGATTGCAGGTTAGTCTTCATCAAATCTTCAATATTATTATGTTTTCATACAGTTATGCTAAACCTAAAGTATATTTAATATGCATAATTTAATTGTTTTAAAAATGATAGGAATAAGCGATCTAAAAGAGATAAACAATTAAGAAAAAAAAGAATATCATTTAACAAAAAAATATATATTTTAAAAGAAAACTCGGTTATAATCAAATAGTGGTGATCCAATGGTTGAATATTCACTATTAATTCGCATTTTTGGTAAAGTTCGAGTTCTCTCACCGCATTTTCAATCATTCTAGCCATGTATATACGCCTTCAATGACAAGAAAACTCGAAACAATGAAAAGAGATACTGAGCTACACACATAGGTGGTCAGCAGTAGTTTGTAAATTGTCATCATATTGGTACTATACTAATATGTGTATTATATAGTTTTAAGGAAACAACTAAGTATATCATAAAACTAATATTTTATTATTTATATATGTACTAATATTTAGTGTTTAAAAAAAAATTGTAGAATAAATAAAGAGAATAGAAAAATGGGAATTCTAGAGAATGAAGATGAAGGAGAAAAGTATGCACAACACCATCTTCGCAAGTATATGAGGACTCGTCCACCTCAAGTTATGCCTTCTGTCAACCGTTTCTTCTCTCAAGAGAACAACTAAATCGTTACCTTAGCATAAATCTTATGTTAATAATTAAACAGATTGAGTTTCTCTTGGAAACACTATATATGTTTTGTATTGCCATAGTTTTCAAATTCTTATCTATATGTTTTTAAATAAAAAGTTGAAAGATGTCTTCAGATTGTCACTACTAGTTTGAGATATGTAAAGATAAAATATTGTTCATGACGGAAACTGAATCTTGTGCCTGATAATCGTTAATGTTCTAGAAATTGGCATATTAGCGATCATCTAGATGTCTAGCGTTATGGACTTATGTCTATATGTTTTGTTTTGTTTTTCAATAACTTCGAAGTTCGGAGTATCCTCATCCATTAGATACTCACTTAGAGTATCTTAACAATAATATATTACTATTTTAATATAATTTAAATAAATATTTAAATTCTAATTCTAAAATTAAAATTAAACAAATTATAAAGTGACATGTGTAAAAAAATGTTCTAATGAAGGTATCTAAAGTTTTTATTTGAGAACACATCTCTCTTCTCTTTCATATTTTTTTCATTATTTTTAGAAAGAATTACTTAAATATACCAGAAAAGTTGTGAAATGACTACCATAGATATTTATTTTTGAAATTACTGAAATATCAGTTTTCGTAATGGAAATGTCAGTTTAGCCAAATTTAAAACTTAAATTACGGATTTTGCCATTATGATTTATTTTGTTTCATAAAAAAAAAAACTTTAAGAAGCAAAAACGTTTTTTTTTCCCCAAATTTTCGATCGTGCCTCCTCTCCTCTGTCTCCCTACATCCGCATTCGTTGCACTATCTCCGGAGAAAAAAATCGCAAAGAGTTATTCATCTTCCGCGATTGAAATTTCAAAAATTAGAAACTCAAATTTCTGCAAATAAAACTTGATTTGGGAATTCAAAAGCTATAAAGGTTTGTGTTTAAGTTACCTTGAAGTTATTATGTTAAGGTTTGACAGTGATTCTTAAGAAAAATCATTAACGCACATTTTTCTAGGTTTACAGGATTTCAATCGAAGAAGATGAACAGTCATGGATGGTTGTACAATATATGGTTCAGTCATGGCTGACTTACGATTCAGTGGCCGACTTACGGTTCAGTCATGGCTGACTTAGATTTCAATCATGGCTGACTTACGATTCAGTGGTTGACTTAAGTTTCAGTCGTGGCTGACGTAAGTTTTAGTCATGGCTGACTTATAAAATAATGAGGCTGACTTCAGAGCATCATCGCGAAGTTAAGCAGTTTTCTGTCCGATTTTGTTTGAATTTTCATAAATTATTAGGTTGCGATAAAATTGTTAAATCAATTGATTCTGAACCTAGGATGAGTCTAGTATTTTTTAAAATTGCTTCCAGAATTTTTGGATGTGTGTTGTTAATTTTTTGAGATCGATTTCATCGAACAGTTGTGATTAGTTAAGCAGTTTATGTCCAATATTGTTTGAATTCTCATTAATTATTGACTTGTGCTAAAATCGTGAAACCAATTTCATCTTAACCTAGGTTGAGTATAGTATTTGATAAAAAATAGTTCAGGAACTTTATGGATGATGATCAGTCTTGATCAGTTTGAAGATTTACACCTAAAGCCGTTGGAGAGCTGCGAATTGAAGTACATGTTAATTAAAGTGTCGCTTTCAGCTCAATAAACCTCAGGAAACAAGACACATATGGATCTAAAGATATTTGCGTCTAGTTTCCAAAACATCTAAGATCACCTCAATCCGCTCAGCCAATCACCCTGGAGAGGCCCAACAGTGGAGGCATATCTGATGGATCCTATCATAGCCGAAAATGTCAAGTGGGATATTTTGAAGATCAAACATGAAGATCATCTGAGCACGATTTCTATGACCTTAAGAGACACCTAGGAAGCTTCTAAGACCAGCTGAAGTTATTAAAATATGTTCAAAATAAGTGAAAACTAAAGAGAAGATAAGCTCCTTAAATTCCACTTAAGTGGAGCTTATTGTGACCGATCATCAGCTAGTGTCGCAAATAGGCACGGCTGACTTAGGCTTCAGTCACGGCTGACTTACTCTTCAGTAACGGCTGATTTACTCTTCAGTGACGGCTGACTTACTTGAAGTTAAGCAGTTTTCGTCCGGTTTAATCTTGGCTGATTTATGGTTTAGATCTTGGCTGACTTATGATTCAGTTACGCACTGCCTTCTTGTTTAGTGTTGGCTGACTTATTGCAAGTACTGGCTGACATATGGTTTAGTACTGGCTGACTTATGGGTTAGCACTGGCTGATGTTTGTGGAAGCATGTGGGATTTTGCCCTTTTTTGAATTTTCTTGGGTTGGACAGATGAAGGTTATTTTATTAAAACTTGAAAAGAGACTTGTTCATTTCACTTTCACTTTTGGTTAGATAAGAAAAAAAAATTCTCGTCTCTTCTTCATCGACTTACTCTTGCGAAATCGAGGAGAAGTTCCCTGCTAAATTTGGTTCAGATTAACGCCGTGTCTTTCCGTTGTTAAAACCAGGATTTTCTCGTCCGTCTCCCAACGACCGCTTCTGTCGTAGAATCCCAGAAGACGAACTATAAAGATAACTGTTCATCGTCGATTACTGTTCATCTGCCGAAAATTTTGAATCTCAAATTTCTGAGAGTTAAGCTCTAATTCCCCACTTCGAAAACTAGAAAGGTATGTGTTTAAGTTACTTTATCTATGGTAAAAGATTTATAAGCGATGACATATACCTATCATAAATTAGCCGAACCCTAAGCAGCTGATTTTTGGTTTTCTTACGGCTGATTTATGGTTAATTTATGTTTGATTTGGAGATTTTATTGCTGATTTATGTGTGATATATTTCTATTTTATATAGATGGATTCTTCTGATGGACCAAAGAAGTACCCGATTACACTTTACGCGGCCGGGAAATCGCCTTTGCAGAATAAGAGCATGAATCACAACTGTCAACTAGGCAATTTCTCGCGCGTTAAAGAAGCTATAGGAAACGATGCATGGGAACCAATTAAGGAATCATCTGTTGGACTGCTTCCTAAGCTTGTTGATTTCGACTACGTTTGGTCGGCTAAGACTTGCATTTTCTCTTGACCCGTCGATTGGCAATAGAGAATGCATATGAGATATGGGTACTAGTCGGTGGTCAACCGATCAGGTTTAACCTCTACGAATTTGCTGAGATTCTTGGGCTAAACACCGATGTTTTTCCAAAGGAAAGTTGTGAAGCTGACTACACTAGCTTCTGGGCAGAGTTAGGTGTGCCGTATGGAGTTGGGCCAAAGTATGATGAGTTGGCCAAAGCATTTGGTAGGTGCCGTGCATGGGATTTACCAAAAAGGAAGATGCTGGGGTTGCTATGCATTCTACACATGGGGATTTATGGTTTACATCATAATTCTAGAATGCCTTTAGAAACAGCAAAAAGAGTCTTCAAGGATGAAGACTTTGCTGGTTATCCATGGGGTCGGGTTGCATTTAAAAGCCTTATAGAAGGTGTGAAGATGGTTCAGTTTGAACGCAATTCGTATACCGTCAATGGCTGCGTGCACGCGTTGCTGTTTTGGGCGTATGAATCGATTACGGTATTCGGAGAGCGTTTTGGGAGAAGAAATCAGTCGAGTCTTTTGCCATTTCTTCGATGGGGTGGAAATCGTACGCGTACTGATTTAGAGAAGGTTATTAGTAAGGAGATTGAACAGCGTGGTGAGGTATGGTTTTATGTTTCGGCTGATTTATGTCTCAATATTATAGCTGACTTATGGTTTCATATAGCGGCTGACTTAGTTTACTATTGTAGCTGACTTATGGTTTCATTTTGTGGCTAAGTTAGTATTGAATATCTCAATATTGTAGCTGACTTATGGTTTCATATAGCGGTTGACTTAGCTCAATATTGTAGCTGACTTATGGTTTCATATAGCGGCTGACTTAGTTTACTATTGTAGCTGACTTATGGTTTCATTTTGTGGCTAAGTTAGTCTTGAATATCTCATGTAGGTATTCAATATTGTAGCTGGCCTACTTACAACAATGTTTGATATTGATATAGCTGCGTGTTAAGAGGATGGTCATAAAGCCTATTGATGAGATCTATCCTCCATGGGATGATGACATACGAAGCATAGAAGTTCAGAACCTGATAGTCGACATTCTTGAAGATAAGTTTGTGAAAGGTTATTGGGATGTGAAGCAAGTTGAACCATATAGGACGAAAGGCAAAGGCAAGAATGTGGAAGTTATCGAGAACAGAAAGAAAGTCCATAAATCAGAGCATCCGAAGGAGAAAAGAAAAAAGATTGATGAAGGGGATGTGGATGGAGAAGGAAATGTTAAGAAGATAAAAGGTGCTGATTGCATGAAAATAGAAGATTATGGTCCAGATGTTTCTGGGAATGGCCTTCTTAAACTCGTTGAAAATATGATGCTTAGATTTGACAGAAGATTTGATGTTGTTGACGAAAACATTAACAGCATTGTGGGGGTGATAGAAGAGAAGCTTGAAGTTAAGTTCGATGAAAAATATGGCCATCGAATAACATGTGTGGAAGACAAAGTTGGGGATATGGAGAATGAGTTGAAAAGGCTGAAAGCCCTGATAGAACCTCGTGAAATTGAAAATTCCATTCAAAACAATGGCATGTCGAAGGTTTTCGAAGGAGAAGAGGTGACTAGCCCGGTAATATTCTGATTTATGCTTTAAATTATGGCTGACTTACAATTGTGAGGTGGCTGACTTATACTTTAAATGATGGCTGATTTATGCTATATATTATGGCTAATATATAATTGTTTTTGATACAGCATAAACCATATCCGATAAATGTTTCTGATATAGATGACAATGCGCTGCTAAAAGAAGTCGAGAAAAGGAAACTGAAAGCATTGACAAAAAAAGCAGGCAATGAAGAGAAGAAAAGAAAAGAAGAGGATAAAAACCAAGAAGAAAAGAAAGGAAATGACAAGAAGGAAGACAATGCCCAGAATATAGGCCATGAAGAGAAGGTAAAGGATAAGGGACGAAGGGAGTTGTTTATGCCTAAAAAAGTTAATCAAGAGAAGCACCCCAAGCAACATGATATGAAACAGATTCCAATATTGCTAGATACATCTGAGTTGGCAGATATAATAGATCAAGTCGCTGCAGATGAGAATAAATTGCTCGATGACTCTGAAGAGAACGAGGAGGAGAAGCTTAGGCAAGCCAAGTTGGATGTTGCTTTAAATGTGCTAGAGAAGGAACTAGGGGGAGAGCATCTTCTGTTTGGAAAGCGTCCGAAGAAAACGTGGCCTTCACCTGCACCATATCCGATGGTAGGACTGAATGGAATGTCGTTAATGAGGAAGGGTTTGGTTCCTTCAAAAGCAATATATGATCCTCTGAAAAGAGTGGATCATGGAAAAATGGAGACACTTAGAGAATTCCTCCGACAATATGAGTATGTACATATGTATATTTTATTTTGCCTAAACTTGCTCTCAATCTGTTGTTTTTTCATCAGGTCTATTCCCCTCAAAGAGAAAAAACATATTCCTGAAGATGTCCTTCTCTATAGGGAGCTTATCACTCCGAGAAAGGATTGGCCTGAAAAGGATTATGGATGGCTGGCATCTGAGGTATGTTATGGCTGATCTAAGTTTAAGTGCAGGCTGACTTAAGTTTAGGTACAGGCTGACTTAACTTTAGGTACAGGCTGACTTAACTTTAGGTACAGGCTGACTTAACTTTAGGTACAGACTGACTTAAGTTTAGGTACAGGCTGACTTAACTTTAGGTACAGGCTGACTTAACTTTAGGTACAGGCTGACTTAAGTTTAGATACAGGCTGACTTAAGTTTAGGTACAGGCTGACTTAAGTTTAGGTACAGGCTGACTTAACTTTAGGTACAGGCTGACTTAAGTTTAGGTACAGGCTGACTTAACTTTAGGTACAGGCTGACTTAAGTTTAGATACAGGCTGACTTAAGTTTAGGTACAGACTGACTTAAGTTTATGTACAGGCTGACTTAACTTTAGGTACAGGCTGACTTAACTTTAGGTACAGGCTGACTTAAGTTTAGATACAGGCTGACTTAAGTTTAGGTACAGGCTGACTTAAGTTTAGGTACAGGCTGACTTAAGTTTAGGTACAGGCTGACTTAAGTTTAGGTCGTGACTTAAGTTTAGGTACAGGCTGACTTAAGTTTAGGTGCAGTGACTTAACTTTAGGTACAGGCTGACTTAAGTTTAGGTACAGGCTGACTTAACTTTAGGTACAGCTGACTTAAGTTTAAATCTGGCAGAATTAATTCTAAGTTTGGGCTGACTTATACTATTGTTTCTTCATAACAGCACTTGACCACAGTTTCTACGATTGCTGCGGAAGAGGTCTATGAACGTTCCATCTCCTTTTTATACTTGACCGGATTGCTTTTATCGATCCATGGTTCGTGTGTACATGGGTGAAAGACTACAAACAGTGGAGTTTAGATCCAAAGAAATGGAAATTCACCGAATCGTATCTGGATTTAGCGAATGGCAAATCTCGCTCGACATGCCAACAAATAAGAAATGGTATGTGGATGTAGATCTCGCGTGCTTGGTTCAACAAGTTAACGGAGACCACTGGGTAACGTTGGAGATTGATTTACGCTAAGGAGAAGATAGATTGTTACGACAATATCATAGGAGAAGGAACAGTAGGGTCTGAGAAATTAATACATGAGCAGTGCAGGATGTACACGCGCATGGTGCCTCTGTTGTTGAACAAAATAATTCCCTCTACCCTCCGAAAACCAAGTAGTCAACAATTTAAATTCGAGGAGGAGAAAAGGCATCCCCAAAATAAGACGTTGGTGATTGTGGCGTCTTCTCACTTAAGTATATTGAAATGTTATCGCTTGGCGTCGTTTTCGAAGGTCTCAGCGATGATAATATCCAGGGCATACGTGAAAAGATGGCAGCTGAGATTTATGATGAAGTCCCAAACATGTATGCACAATTTATGTAATTATGTTAGATGCTTAATGTTAGAAAGGAATATTTATGATGAAGTCCCAAACATGTATGCACAATTTATGTAATTATGTTACATGCTTAATGTTAGAAAGGAATATTTATGTTACATGCTTAATGTTAGAAAGGAATATTTATGATGTTTGTATTAAATCAGCCGTTATCAGTTTTATAAATCAGCCGCAGATTAAACATAAGTCAGCCGTATTCATAAATCCGCCAAAGTGTCTAGTAAGTCAGACATTGTTTGAGTGGTCCTATTAAGTGGCTGATTTAGCTCTATTTACTGGATAGTATAGCCGTCGGTTTTGACACTTAAATCCTTCTTCGTCTTCATCATTCATCCATCATCTTCTTCAGATATCTATCTTACTCAATCCTAAATGGACCCGGTTATTATAGTTTGCGGCAATTGGGTACAGAATAATAGATATATTTTCAACGCCGACAAACGAGGGTGTCGAGTTCTGGAAGTCAATGAACATACAACCTTCGACGAACTTGTGCAGATGATTATTGAGGATTATGGGTTACATGAGGTAAGCTGTAAGATCCAACTTAGCTACATGTTCTCGAGCAAGACTTTGCGAAAAATGGCGCTTGATACTCCACCGGTTTATATTTCTAATTCTCGTCAATTAAGAGGTTTTCTAAGCTTACGCAAGAGTGATGAGCTACGTTTATGCGTTGAGGTTATAGATAAAGAAGACAGTGAAGTTATGCATCATGATAAATCGGAAGAGAAGATTAAACAACCACTGAGTCATGTTCCAGAAGAAGAGTTAAGTAATGGGAGATCTGATGAGATCCGGGATAACGACATTGAAGAAGACGAATTTGACAGCAGATTTGATATTTTTGACAATCCGGATGGTGCATCATCTGATGATGATAACTTCAGCTTACTGGGGAAGCATGAACAAGAAGATGAAGATTTTGAGGTACTGCCGCCGAAGAAAAGAGTACATAATATTTCGAAACAACTATCGAAAGACACTGATCCAGTTAGGTTAGATCTGTCTTCGCTAAGTCTCGTTGTAGGTCAACGATACGAGAGTAAAGCAGAGTTGGTGCCACGACTGCAACTTCTATCGGTGAGAGATAGGTTTGATTTTGATGTATCAGTTTCTCGTGTTGATACTCTGATCGTTAAGTGTTGGGTAAACGGATGTGGATGGAAAGTTCGTGCTTCTACAACAGGACAATCCGGAGAATTCTATATTCGTCAGTTCAATTCAGAACACACATGTTCTGTTACAGAGCGATCTACTCGATCTCGGCAAGCAACACCGGATGTGTTGGGAGCAGTGTATAGGGATTTGATTGGCGACACTGAGCCATCAGTTCTGCCTAGACATGTGGGAGTATCAATTACTAAGCAATTTGGAATTAAGGTAATATCCTACTTCATTGAGGCTGACTTATTGTAGTTGGTAGTTGATATACGGTTTAGTAATGGCCGAGTTATGGTATAGTTTCGGGCTGATTTATTGTTTATGATCCTCTAACGGCTGATTTATTGTTTATTATAAGTTACGGCTGATTTATGATTTAATATACAGGCTGATTTATTGTTTATTATAAGTTACGGCTGATTAATGGTTTAATATACTGGCTGATTTATTGTTTATTATAAGTTACGGCTGATTTATGCTTTAATATAGTGGCTGATTTATGACTTTTCTGCGATTGACTTATGTACAGCTCTAATTTATTTATATAATGATAAATAGATGGATTACTGGAAGGCCTATAGGACATTAAGAGTTGCAAGAGAGATCGAGTTGGGAACTCTTGAAAAGGGATATGAAGACTTACCTTCTTATCTCTACATGATACAAAAGGCAAATCGAGGCACAGTTACTAGTCTTGAACTCGATGAGTCTAGGAGATTTAAGTATTTATTTATTGCATTCGGAGCAAGCATCAGTGGCTTTTGTTTTATGCGCAAAGTAGTCATTGTGGATGGTACATTTCTCCATGGAAAATACAAAGGGACGCTCCTTATAGCACTAGCTCAAGATGGAAACTTTCAGATCTTTCCATTAGCGTTTGGGGTGGTTGACACTGAAAATGATGAATCTTGGCTATGGTTTTTTACGCAATTGAACAACGTTATTCCTGATGATAACGGTCTTGCGATAATCTCAGATAGGCATAAGTCAATTGGGAAAGCTATTCGAACCGTGTATCCATTGGCATCTCGTGGAATTTGTACGTATCATTTATACAAGAACATTCTGTTACGATTCAGAGGGGGGAATTTGTTCCGTTTAGTGAAGAAAGCTGCTAATTGTTATAGAGTTGACGAATTTGAATCCGTCTTCCGTGATATTGAAGTCATTAACCCTGAACTTCATGGTTACCTCGAAAGAGCAGATATACGCATGTGGGCCCGTGTTCATTTTCCGGGTGATAGGTATAACCTAACGACGACAAATATAGCGGAATCGATGAACAAGGTCCTTTCTAAAGCAAGAAGTTATCCAATCGTTCGCATATTGGAAACGATCAGATCAATGATGACAAGATAGTTTAATGAGCGACGAGAATCAGCAATGTCGTTGAAAACAACACTTACACGTGGTGTTGAAAAATTGTTAAAGGTTAGCCAATATATTTTATAAGTCAGCCTATCTATTTAATAATTCAACCATTTTGCAATAATAGGTATAACCCATTCTATTGTTTTGAGTTATACAGGACCGTGTGAATTGTGCCATACATGCGACGGTACAAACAATTGATGCTTCGCATATACAAGTTATCTATGGAACATCTTTGCATGTTGTTAATTTGAGATCGAAGAGATGCACTTGTCGTCATTTTGACATCGACAAATTACCATGCGTACATGCAATTGCAGCCGCTCAGCACAAGGGTGTTTCTCGTATCTCATTATGTAACCCATATTATTACAGTAGGTATTTGCTTAACGCCTATGCAGGATCAGTGATGCCTATAGATTCGGCGATTACCGTACCGGACCACATAGCGGAACAAGTGTAACCCCCCCAATTGCCAAAAATCAACCAGAAGACCATCGAAATGTAGAATCAAATCTGCTTTAGAATTGGCGAAGTCTGAAGAAAGCAACATGCATGCTCGGTTTGTAAACAAGTTGGACAGAATGCGAAAACTTGTAAACTAATATAGAATTGTTGTATTGTTTTCTCTGATACATGAACAGTGGAGTTTATATTTAGTAGCGTCTGTTCTTAGACTAATAAATACCATTTTTCCAATTTTATGCTAAACAGTTTTTATGTAATTCTGAAGTTAATTGTGTTCATGAAATTGGTTGCTTCACGGCTGATATATCGTTTAGTAATGGCCGAGTTACAGTTTACGTCCGGCTGACATAGGGTTAGTTACAATAATGGCTGATTTATGGATGTGTTATAGCGTGGTATGGTTTATTAATGGCAGGCTAACTGTTGGCTGCTGATTTATGGCAGCTAACAATGAAGCTGAAGAGTTGCAAAGTTTATGCTTTCGAGACTTGAAAAGTAGTTACGCGACTTTCTGATTCTCTCGACAGTCGATTAAATCTAACTTTGACAAGGTTTTCGCTGACTTATGACAATCTTTTGGCTGATTAATGACAATGTTGTGGCTGATTTATAACTATGGTTTGCCACCAAATTAATGGCTGATTTATGATTTTACGTTACGGCTGCTATATGGCTATGGTATGTATTATTTATGGATACTGAAGAGTTGCAACTTTTTATGTTTTTGGGAGATGCTTGAAGAGTTGCGACGTTCTGATTCTCTCGACAAAAGATTTAGAGTTCCAACGTTCTGATTCTCCTCTGTATATATACACCTTTACTTGCAATATATGATCATCTTTAGAACGTTTCATCTTTTACCAAAATAGACAGCGGTTCAGAAACCTCGTCGCCTAACCGCTCATCTCCTACCCCATCATCCCCATCATTTTCCAAAACAACATCCAGTTCTAGTTCTGAATCACTGACTCTATCGCCTCAAGCGAAAAGATGTCGTTATGAACGAACTCGAATTCCATCGCCTGTGCGTTCTTCTCCTTCCAATCCGACGGACCATTATCCATTTCGTGAAGAGAGACGTAGTGTTCTTTATTCCCCATGGAAAAATCCTCTCCCGGATTTCGTGCTAGAGCCGCGAAGATTCGATCCTGGTGTGGTGAAATCTCCAACTGAAGATTGGTTGGAGAGTCTCTCGGAAGAAGAAAACCGCATGGCTCTGTTCTTCGTCAATAAGGTAAAGTCTCAACTAAAATAAGATTTGTAGTAATTAGTAACTTCAGTTATAATGGATATGTATATTACTTGTTTATTTAAACTTGTAAAGCTTTGGTTACAGAGTATGAAGTAGACTTAGTTTGTTGATTTGAATTTTCTTTGATATTTAATACATGTTTTTCTAAACAGATCAAGGTTCAAAAGCGTTATTAACAAGGCACCGAGATCTGGTTAAGCAAGTTCAGAACCTTGAGAGCGATATTCGCAGGCTTGAAGCAGACCGAAGGATTGGACGAAGGTCGGCTTAGACAAGATCTGTCCAATGGGAATGTTTCTAAGAGACTATCGCGACTCGCTCCATGGGAAAAAAAGATTAATATACTGTTTTCCCTTCAAAATCTATTTGAAAATTTGGTTTTTTTCTTTCTTTGGTGATATTACTTTGGTGACATTATGTTGGATTTATTTCGTTTATTTTGGTTAATTTGGTTTTATTAATCAGTTTAATTTTTTTCATACGGATTTCTATACAATTATATCGTATGATTCTACATGTATCAACCGCAGATAATCAATAACTCACCCGTATTACGCACTAAATCAGCCAATAATAAATGATAACTCCGCCGCAAAATAATAACGCCTCGTCAGGAAACGGCTGACTTATAATAATTCTACCTGATTTATGAGATATCGGCTGATTTATATGTGCAAGAAACGGCTGACATATAATAATTTTTGCTGATTTATGAGATACTGGCTGATTTATGAGACACGGCTGAGTTATGAAAATGTTGGCTGACTTATATTTTGCCAGGTACAACCATGACGAATCTCTTCCTTTTAGATCGAAGCTATATTAATTTTTTCCTTCTCTTCTTCCTCTTTATTAATCTCATCGAATTCGGAAATTTTTTTCCCACGGAAATAGAAATCAAATTTGAGAGAAGTCAAATCTAATCCACATATGCGAGACACTAAAAACCCATGAGAATTGAAGGGAAGATTTTGCTGAAAATTGAGTTTGGTGTATTTGTCGTAGCGTGAGAGTGATACAAAGAAATTTCAATTCAAACGAAACTGAAGCCAAATACGTTTATTGGACAATTCGAATCAATGTTTACACAGAAACAAAGAATCGACTGACCTTGTTAAGCTCAGCAAGAACTGAAACAATGGCGAACAAGAACGATGAATTGAACAAGAATTAAAAATTTGATATCAATTAATCCGTTTACAAATCTAACAAACTCTTAAACGTTGTAGCTGACTTATGCAATAATGTTAATGTTAATGATGTGGAAGCTGACGTAGTAAACATGCCACCAAAGGAACTATAAAACCCGCCACAAGAAATCAGCCCTCACATAAAAATAGGGGAAACAAATATTTAAGTAATTTTTTAAGTTTAAAAAATCAGCCATTAGATGCACATTAATCAGGTCAGAATTAGGTTAGTCCGCTACATTACATAAATCTGTCATCAAAAGCATTCTATTACCGTAATTATGAAAAGATTATATAATCAGCCGTAAATAACCTGACTTCCGTTTAATCGGCTACTAAATGGCAGATTAACCATAAGTCAGTCACATCAAGATAACATAAGTCAGCCATTTAAGTATAAATCAGCTTAATAAGTCAGCTAGAGCAATCGATTATCAGCCAGCAAAATATAAGTCAGCCAACATTTTCATAACTCAGCCGTGTCGTGTACATTTAAATCAGCCAGTATCTCATAAATCAGCAAAAATTATTATATGTCAGCCGTTTCTTGCACATATAAATCAGCCGATATCTCATAAATCGGGTAGAATTATTATAAGTCACCGTGTCATCGCCATATTTTTTATAAGTCTCGCTATAACTACAAGCTGATGTCTTGAGATAAATCAGCCATTCTATTTTTTTAAATCAGCCGTTTTTAATAAATCAGCATTTTAGTTGAATAAGTTAGCCGTCAATAAGCTAGATAAATCCCCGGCAGACTTTCATAATACACGTAGGTTTTTTTGTGACACGTAGGCGCGACACATGATTTTACGCTGATGTGGAAATTAATAGTAATGACATTTGTGTAATAACGTTTTTGTTATCAAATGTTTAGAAGGACATTTTGGGAACGCAAAATATTTAAGTAATTAAAAAAAAATTTGACTCATTTTCGTAATTTCACCTATATTATGTGCTATTTAAGTTTTTCTCCCTTATTTTTATTAGTGGGTATCTCAATGAGATACCCCTAATGTAGATGCTCTAAGTTTCTAATCTGAATGAGTGTAGAAGCAGCGTTTAGAATTATTTTTTTATAAAATATATTGTCTCTCAATTGACTCAAAGTCTCGAACTATGATCCTCCTTAGCACTGTTTTCTTTCAGCGAAGCTATTAAACTAAAAGCTACTTGGTTATGTCTATATGTTTCACTATGATGTTTTTCTTTTATTCGGTTAGACCAGGCCATCTCTATTCATTCAAATGTTTGAGTTATTTAGCGTGTATTGTGGGCAATTTCACCTAAATACAAAACATTAACGTTGTACTCGGTTGGATATTGCAAGGGTTAATCTGTTAAAGTGCTGCTACTATTGCAGCCGTGATTAGTGAAGCTCCGCAACATGAGAAAAAGCAAAATCAATACAGGAAATTTTGAAACATCAAAACTGTCTAGGGTCTGAAAACACCCAAGTAGTTTTAAAAAAAAATCAAATGAGTGAACCATGGTTTATAATATGTTGTTGCGGGTCAAATTTGACAACTGGCAGATTCCAAACTGGTCGACACACGGCACATGTATACATAAGAATTAATGGTTGTTAATATTTATATGAGTTTCTTGATGTTGTTAAAGTTAAAATGTTGTTGTTTCTTATTTTGTAGAGAAAAGACATAGAATATATATCTAGTAGATCATTAAATAATGTTACATTATTTCTCTCACATTTTTTTTCCTTTGATATTTCTACATTAAAAATCTAATAAAGTAAACTAGGATTGCTTCTTTAAAGCTTTAAATTATAGCCATATATTGTATGTCCTTTAATTTCATATGACATCAAAATAAAATCATATATTTTTTTCGAATCATATATAGCTTTCGTACAACACAAAAAAAAACTTAAATAATTTTGTTCTTTAAAATCTATAAATTATACGCCGTCAAAAAAAAAATCTGTATAATATACTACTAGAAATCTTGACTTTTCGGAAAATAGATATTGTATCAATATTTCTTATTACGAAAGCTCCTTTTGTTATCTAAATTAAAAACAAAAAAAAAGCTTTGTAATTTGTACGTAGAAACTTTGAGATTTTTTTTTTATATATTTTTTAATTGGGAGATATTTTATTATTCCATCGGTTTCGAAACAATTTAGAATAATGTCTAGATAATAATACAAGAATAAGATAAGCTACACTAAAACCAAACAACATGATACTTGCAAAGAAAACAGATACAAGAAAAAACCACACATACATATTAATGTTACTTCTATTCCAAGATGAATAAGAAAACCTAACTTGGCCTAAAAGGTTTCTACCTGATAATTAACTTTCATCTCTTTGCAAAATCTGCAAACCTAACTTGGGCTAAAAGGCTTCTACCCGAAGTATTTAGGATTCATAAAGCTCCTAGAACAGTCTCCCAAGGACCGTACTTGGAGCTGAAAGTGCCTCCACCGTGCCGCTCTGCGTACTCAGCCATTGTTGCTCTCGCACAATCATTCCACATTTGAGCTATTTCTTTAAGAGACGCTGGGTCTGAAAGTTCCTTCATGGACAAACTAAACCTCGATCTGGTTCTCGCGGATAGATCCTCATAAATGTGTATACTGAAACACGAGGAAATAAATCCATAAGATCAAATACGAACGTTTTGGGAAAACTAAATTCTTACATAGAGTTTCATACCTCGCATCCAAAGAGATTTCCTCGAGAAGTATTGGGGAACTATTTGGGTAATTCGCAGGAATTACTACGCGTAAAGGTTGAATCTGTGACTGTATCAAACATCAGAGACATAACTATCTTAGGAGAGGCTGAGAAAAAAAAAGAAGATTGTAAAGTTTCAAGAGACTTACAATTTTTCCTGACATGTAATGAGCTTTGTATGTGGCACTGAGAGCCACAGGGGAATAAGAACATGCGGCGATTGTTCCTGATGTAACTTCATCACATATCTCTACCACTGTCTCTATAAGTCTCTCATTTATTTCTTTGATTTCTTGCAGAAGTGCAAAACGAGGCTGCAAGATTGTAAAAATGGCCTTAGTTCGATATCTCATTAGCAGGAATTTACTAGGTGGAGATTTTACCTCAATCTTGTTCGATGATGCCATGGAACTGACCTCGTATTTCAGGCTATTGAAATGTTCATAAGTATCAGTTTGTAATGCGACATCTTGAGGCAGAGCGCTGATTGTGCGCTTCATTCTCTTAGTAGGATTAGTTTCTCCATGTGCGAGAAAAGGGAACTGTGCCCTTGCACTCAAATCCTCTCCTAAACCACTGGGGTGGAACGATCCTGCAATTCTGTCAACCATATTGACGACTGCTCTGATATCACTTACAGATTCCGCTAAGTTTTGCTGTGACGATGATTGATACTAGAAAGCCACACACATTAAAAACCAGTTCAGTATATTGGAAAGATGAAAAAACTAAACTTGAATAAGGTATATATTATGTTTTCTTCAACTCACGGCTTTTATCAGACGATCAATTGGCCGCTCTGCGATCGGCTTGGAAGGAAGAGAAACTTGAAGAGGTTGTTCCTTTGTGCCAAGCTCAACAAATGGCGAGCCACCAGATTGTAATGGGGTTCCAGTTTTGTTAACTGTTGCTGGAAGAATCTGCTCGTCCACTATCCGAGAGGACGAAGGTAAAGGCGAAAAGTTAGACATCCGACCTGAAGAAGCCATTGGCTTTAGAAGCTGGCGCGGACTCGATGAGAGATGCTGCTGAAGCAATTCAGCTTTAATGTTAATCCCCTGCTTCATCCTCACATCATTCATCTCATTTTTCTGTTGTAAAGTCGGTATTTGAATCTGCGGATTCGCTTGTTGTTCTTGTTGCTGCTGCTGTCTATGTAATGGCTGTTGTTGCATCTGGCGATGATGACATAGCGTCGGCTTCGGCTTCGGCTTCTCCAACACACTAGACTGAACCTGCGGATTACTTGTAAGATTCTGTATAAGAGACGGTAACACGACATTTCCCGAGGAGGCCATAATGTTGTTGTCATCTCTTGGTTCCATCTTAGACGTTGTCTGCAACGACTGAGGCATTGATACAAAAGACAAGGCCACGTTTTGGTTACTTGGTATCAACTGTGAGTTCATTTGATGACTTTGGGATTGCCTTGGTTTTTGAAGCTCGGTATGATGATGCTTGGTATACCTCAATATTTGCCCTTCGTACTGATCAAACGAATCTCTGTGCTTCTCTGATATAGTGTTTCTTTCAACATTTAAGAACAGTATAATTCGTGCCAATATCGATTTCCCCAGTTTTAGCTTTTCTAAATGCTCTGATTGCGGAAGAGATTCATTCTGGAAACAATTAGTCAGAACTATCAGATCAAAATCTTGTCCCGGAAAGGAAAAAAGTTAGGTTAGGAATGACTAAAGTACCTGTCGCAATTTAACCGTAAATCTTTGATACATTGCACTCAGAATATGTAAATACTTCTCTTTCAAAGATTTTATCTGTAAGATATATCACAAGGAAGTAAAATTGTCACATATTTCGTACAATCATATTCATAATTTCATGTTTTGTGATGTTACTATGTAAAGAATTAGGCGATCGAAAATACCTTCTGATATGTCTCCTCTTGCCAGTTCCCACCATTGACATTTTCCGTCTTGCCTGTAGAATCTTGAGATGCTACAAAGAATTTTGTAACCATAAAACAATTTGAACTAAAATCATTGTTAATGAAATATTGATAAGTAACATACTAGATGGATTTGCTAGAGGTGCTCTCTCAAATTGATATTGCTGAATCTGTTGGTCTGTTATGTTTTGGGTTTGGCGTAACGAACTTGCTGCTTGAAACCTTTGTGTATCATTCTTTCCAGGATCCAAATGTTGAGGTAAGCTTCTATTCTGAGGCTGCGGGGCGGGATGATGTTGCGGTTGGTATTGTTGTAACATCGTTTGTTGAGTTTGTCCCATCTCTTGGCCTTGAGTACCCATAAAACTTGATCTAGGTACATTAAAGTTACCAGATTGACCGCCGCCGGGCATATTTTTCTGCTGTTGTGAGGGCAAGGCTGAAGAGTTATGGCGTTGCTGGTGTGTATTTTGGATGTTATTACTCTGTTGTGCCATTGCTTGATAGCTAGCCATATTGTTCTGCTGAGACGACGATACTCTAAAACCTCCTTGTTTCTCTCCGTTGTTTTGTCTTTGCTCCGCGTCTTGATCCATCAGTTGGCTAAAGAATTGATCTTGTTCTTGTTTTTTCGGTTCTTGGGATGGCGTAGCCATATGCTGTTGATGATTAGAACGAACCAGCTGTGTCGAAAATTGATGTCTTGGATGAAATTGAGAGTTTTGTTGGCCTGATGATGGATGACTAGATTGAGCGGAGGATTGAGGAAAGGACTGCTGAATAGGTTGTTTTAAAAGACTCTGCGGATGCTGCTGCTGCTGCTGCAGTGGTGGCTGAGACTGTTGCTGAATATGCGGAGGTCGCAAATTCCCATGGCGGATTTTTTCTTTCAGAAGCTGTTGATTCATTTGATTCTGGAACATGTTGTTTGAATTCTGTGGCTGCTGTTGAGGCTGTTGTTGCTGAGGAAAAAGGTTTATTTGAACTCCTTCACCGATATGAATGTTTACGTTTTGAGCTTGAGCCACAGAAACATTTATAGAGACCTGAGTAGGCAAACCAGAAGACGCGGTAATGTTGAGACTACTCTGAGTGTGTTGTGGTAACCGTTGTTGACTTCTTGAATTCTGCATATATGGCAATGAGGTCGGAAGTGATTGCGCTTGATTCACAACATGAGCTGCTGTTCAGATGAAAGCATAGAAAGAAAACACTAAGTAATTTGTTCGTATTTAGGGCGCTAACCTGTAAGCTAAAATTGTATAAACGGATTGATTACCAAAATCATTATATGAAACAAATCAGACTAACTTGGTTATTAGTATGATTCTATGGTATTAGATACAGAAATTAAGCTAGCATTCTCTAAGTATAGACACATATAAAGCGTCCAATAGAGAAGTTCTAGTGCAAAGCTAATTTATCATTTTTGAAACCAAAACAACAACAAAGTTTAATTACCTGGGTTTGGAGTATTAGTTGCATTGATTGAAGAACCAAAATGTTTATTACTTTGGTATGTTTTCTCCAAGGCCATTTTCTCCATCATATGCATCTTTTCACTTAGTTTCCGTAGGTAATCATCCTGAGACAAAGGAAGGGGCAAAGGAATAAGATCTCAAATTCAGATTCTGAGGGTAATAGATAGGTACCGTTTGTATTTGAGTACCTTATTTTTGGCTGAGGCATAAGTCCTCTCCTCAAATTTGGCAGCAGAGTTGTAAATCTCATTTTGCCTCTCATCTGGACAACGTTTGGCATAACATTCCTTCAACTTTTCCACTCTACACATACATTAGAACAAAAATCAGTTACCGTTCGAGTAATTTGGATGTCTAAAATTGTCTAATATGCATTCTATAAGAACATTCAAGTCCTCTGATCTAGACATCCTAACTAATCGCAGTAACTATCGACCTATTGAGAGCAAAGTTACTGAAGCAATCTGTAAATAATAACAAACATAGAAGAGCCAATAAAACCAATAGAGGCAAGAGGAAACAAGAATCTCTTGATGAAAATAAAGCAAAGAAACTAGGCAAAAGATCGAATTACAAGGTTAATGCAGCTAATGATTTTAAAAATGTTATCAGCTAAGGTACCAAATCAATAGATTAAGAACAAAAAGAATATAAACAGATGGTGCAAAGGATCTGGCAAAACTGAAAACGTGCGAGGTTGAAGTTTGGTTTTATCATGTCAATAACAAAAATCTATATGCTTTAACTATTGCAGCGTTTACTGGTGTAATGTAGGAATTGGTATCACAGTGAAAGCATGATCTTGAATTTCACCAAGAAAACATTTCTATCTTTCATGAATGTTAATTAATCAAATAGGAACAATGAATCCACAAAAGAAACATGAAAAATAAAACGGAAACACTAAACAAAAAAGGCTTACATTTTGGAAATAAACCTTTTCCGAAGACCAGGATCATGCTGTGATCTCCAATCATTAGCATTGTTCGCAAGTGAGTCTCCGCCTTGTCCATTCGGCTTCCAATTAGTATTTCCCTCCATTAAGTCTATAAACGAGAAACGATCAGAGATATCAGTCAACAAGAAAGGACGATAAAACATAGATATTTTGGTAACGAGATTATATTCTAGGCGGAAACCTAGACTAATCCTAAGAGCACTACCATCAGTTGCTCTTCATCATCATCTCTCAAAATAAGTGTGAATACACTTTTGTAAGTGTGAACACAAAATATATTAAAAATATATCAAAGTAACCAATCATATAACAACACAACTGAGAAACATTTCTTTTGCATCTCTCAAACGAGAAACGCTTCTTGCTTCTTTCTTCCTATTACTAATTTATTTTTATTATTTTAATATAGAGTCTCTATGTTTAGAGACTCTGTTGGACATGCTCTAAGAGCATCTACAATGGAGATTCATGATGTGTGTCTTAACATTTTTTTAAGATTAAATTTAATATATATTTAATAGGAAAGTGACACATATATGTCTTAACTGAAGAGTTATGTCTTGCAAAGACATAGTTTTATTCTGTTTTTTTTTTAAATTATTATAAAATATGGGGAAGACATATCTTTGACTTTCCATTGTGGATGGTCTAAAGCTTGTAAAGAACAGAATATTCTTACTATTTAAGGCGTCTACAATGGCCAAAAAAAAAAGAAAAAATCCTAACGATTTTCGTAGATGGTGGGACTTATTTCCTCCTAAACCCACAGTGCAAGTCCTCTGCCTCTCGAACAAACCATTCGGTTATTTTCAACATGTTAGTATTTATTTGATATATAATCCAATTATCCAACACTCAAACAAATCCATCATGGTGTAGCTAATACTGCAATTTACCAGTAATCAATAAATTGGTGCAACTAAACCAAAACAGAAACCTATTGTGTCATAAAACCAACAAAATCATATACAATTAAACTTGTTTTTTTCTCCAGATACAATGTTTTGTGAAATAAATCCTTAAATCATCAATTTCGAATTTGGCATTACAGTCAAATCAACTTTGTACTGTTTTTATGTGAAGATTTTAGCAAAATCAAAACAGAAAGTAAACCAAAACCAAAATAGAGAAGTAAACCAAAATCAAAACAGAGATAAGAACGTAATACATGAAACAGTGCCAGAATGATTGATTTCACTAAATCAAATGCCAGAATAGCCGGAGATCGTCGGAGAAGAAACTCACGAGGCCGTCGGAGGTCGCAGATGGAGGATCGGAGAATCGAGAATTGAAGGATTCAGAGAGAATAAACGGAAACCTAGGCTTAGTCGCAAAAAAATGGAAAAGAGATTGAAGAAGACTAACACGTATGAAGGATACATATATAGTCTTTGCTTTTCTTATTAAATTAAAAATCAGTAAATACGAATTTTGGAAATATTCTGTGAAGTCCGACGTGTGTCAAAGGACTCGGCCCACTTTAAGTAATAAATCTAGGTACTTTCTCATGTCTTTAATTTTAGATTTTGACTGGACAACTAAGCAAGATACACACAGCCAGTCATAACTTTAAATCATAATTACTTGTTTGCCATTTTTTTAATATGTATTTTGGAAATAAATAACAATGAAAACTTTGAATAAGAATAAAAATTCTTTTATTTTCTTGGAAAAAAAAAACTTACCCTTATATACTAGCAGATTAGGTGGCTCATCTGCAGGTATGCGCGTGCACAAAAATCTTAATCTTACAATTTAATATTCGAGAATTGAAAATTAAAAACATAAGATAACATTTAAAAATAAAAAAATTAACAAATGAAACATGATATTGTAAAACTAAAACTTATGATATTTTGATAAAAATATTTAATCTAACAATATAATAAATATCGATTTCTAGATTTTTTCAATGTTTTATTCTAGTACGATGAATTGACGCGATGTATAATTTTATATATATTTTGTTTGTTTAGTTATACATCGCGTCAATAAATATCAATCTCTAGATTTTTTCTTTGTTTAGTATCTTTTAATATTCATCGTCCTCTTCTTCATGTATGTATGTTCATATATCCCATAAAACTCTCAAACTCAGAACAATTTATTAAAACATTTAAACATATTGAAAAACTAAAATACTATTAAAACTTTTAAACATATTAAAAAACTAAACATGCATCATTTCAAGATCTCAAATATGAATCTAATCTACTTTTTTTTTTACTTCGGTAACCCATTAAAAAAGTAATTATTTCGTTACTTCACAAAGATTTCACTAGTATTTTTTGTTTTTCTTTTTCATCTGTTTCTTCATTATCATCGTTACGTTTCGTTATTCCTATTCTACAATTTTTTTGTCAATTTTTTGTTTTCCGATAAATATAATAGTTTGTTTGCGGCCGACGATTTGAATATGATATCATTAGGGTTTATACTTTATATACGCTCATTAAAAATTCTGTCAAATTTTAAGGGTATTTTAGTTATTTAAATGTAACGCAATGAATATATATATATAATCAGACATAAAGGTAGGCCTCGGCGTTCGGGTTCGGATTTGGGTTCGGGTTAATCGGGTTTTGGATTATTTGGATTTGGTTGTTTAGGATCCGAATAGTACCTAACTGTTATTCATATCGGATTCGGTTCGGGTTAATTCAGTTTTGGATCGGTTATGTAAAATTATTTTAAATCCGATAAAGAACCAAAATTGTTCTTGATCGGATTCGGTTCGATTAAATAACCCGAATTAACCAAAAAACCTGAATTAACAACAAAAAAACATGACAAATCAGAAATTTCATAGTTAAAAATGTGGCAAGTACAAAACAGAAACTTCAAAGTTCAAACTATGTACATAGTCTAAAATCCAAAAGTCTGAAAGTTTCACATAACGAAAGAAAACAATATCTAAAAACCAAAGGTCCAAAGTGAAATTTACAAAAACCTGCACCACATAATCCAAATTCCTAGCCTGCAACACATAGAACTTGACTTCTGAGCATTCAACATTCACCAAGTCCTAGCCACCTACAGATAGAGCCACATACACATTTAAGAAGATGAGTTATAGCAAAAGAACTGAAATAGAATTTAACAAAGATGAAAAGAAGGTGAAGCAAACCTGTCTCATGTTACCGCTGATAAGTAACCCGAGATTTAATAGTCTTCCAAGTTGGATTGAGAGCCAAACTCTAAAGAAAATTAAAACACAGAAAGTTAAACATTGAAACCGACGAAAGGCAATTTAAAAATTGACAAAGGAAAACAAGAGAAATACCTTTCTGAAGTTCATCTTGCAGCTCAATATCTGCAAGCATATGTTGATTGGTAACCACTCCTTTATCATCCACGCGTATCTCACACTTCAGCCACTGTTCGATGCACATTAACACTTTAATCATGGAATGTGTTAGACAGCTCCTAAATGGATCAAGGATACAGTTGCTATTAGAGAATGCAGATTCAGATGCAACAGAGGACACTTGCATTACAAGTATATCCTTAGCTATTGAGGCTAAAATAGGATACTTTGCAGCATTAGCCCTCCACCATCCTAAAACACTAAATGGCATTCCAAGAGGATTAGGCTTTGGCGTTTCGACTTTCTCCTTCAAATACAACTCCAGCTCAGTACTTAAATCTTGAAATCCTGTCTCCTGCACCATCTCTTTGTAACCTCTATCCTCTCAATATCTTGTGAGTTATGGCGACTGTGACTCTGAAAGTGAGATGACTGTGATGACAACACATTCACAGTCCTTGTTAAAGCAATATTGTACTCATCAAATAGCTGCTTCAAAACATCTATCACTGAATCATTAATCTCTTTAGATTATGGACTGTCTTTCCCAGACAACACATCATAACAATATCCTACAAACTTCATCTTGTTCCTTAGATCAAATACACTAGCTATAATTACCAATCTATTCATTTCCGTCAAGCCTCCCCAATATTTGTCAAATTTATCTCTCATAAGCTTGGCATTTAACCTCAATGTTGTATTAGAATTGCTACATAGTGTATTGAGATTCTTCTGGATAGTCACTATCTCATTGTAACACTTGTAAGAGTTCATAGTAGAAGATGATGAGACAACTAAAGTAGAATTGTAGAAGATAACAAGAAACTTTACTAACCTTTCCACTTCATCCCAATCATAGACAGTGGGTGACCCAATTATAGCTTTTCCTTCATCTCTCTCTGTAAAATGATCATTGTACAACTTATCATCCATCTCCATTCTCTCAAAAGCCACTCTGAAGTTGATAGTTCTTCTCAGCATTAGGTAAGTCGAGTTCCATCTGGTTTTGCAGTCCAAAGATAAGCTTCCCCTTGTCATCTTCCCTGAGTCCACTTTGTGTTCAAATGCCTCCACTCTTTTACTTGAAGCTCTCACATATTGTGATGTCTCTGCATTTTACCCTATTTTAGCATGCATTTCTCACCACTTAGGTTGAGTTTCCTTACATGTTTCACCCCATTTACTCTCTATTTTGATCACTTTGCATTCATACTAGGCTTTGCATTAGGTTTGCATACATATTGCATTTTGGGGTTGTTTTCAGGGCAGTTGGAGACTTTCTGGAGGATTGCTGAGGCCAAGGAAGGAAGATGAGCTAACTCGAGGAGACCACTCAATGAAGACCACTCAATCTGAGCCAGAGTCCACCACTCGAGGTGCAAGCCGAGTCACACGTCACGACAAAACCCTTGGAGGATCACCACTCGGTCTAACCACTCGACCTTGTGACCGAGTTGCTGCATGAAGACCATAACCACTCAACTTCAGACCGAGTTCTCCCACTGCCTTAATCAAAATTAGTCATTTTTGTCTTTTTGTGTTTTAGGACTTCCTATATAAAGCCTTCCCACGAAAATCCTAGTTATAATCTCTTTAATCTCGTCTTTTACTTTATGCTTTTCTCTGTAGACACCTGAATATTTTCTGATTTTGTTTCTTAGATCTACTCTTTATCTTGGCATAACATTAACATTAGAACCAGAATCACAAAGAGAGTTAGTAAATTTTATGCATGTTATGGTGCAAGGGAAGAGAAAACCCCCAGGGTCTTCAATTTATGTATGTCTCCTTGGTGGGTACTGTTTTGGCTCTTCCTTGATGATGAGATGTGTCTTGTGGATCATATCTTCATGGGTGTCAAAGATAGACATTTTAACTTTTGCCATTTTGACTTTGGCTGCTTGAGAATTAGGGATTGGTGCGGTAGTGATTGCATTTCAAAATCCCTTAGGGTTGCTTTCAGTTTTTCCAGGTAGCAGTCCGGCTGGTCTTCCAATAGCTTGTGCGGTTTGGATGACTTGTGTCTCCAGCTTCTTACAAAAAGTATAGATTCCATCGAACTTACCATTCAACTCATTGTAGGCACCATCTATCTTGGGATCAATGGGAGCTAAAAGGATCAAAGGAATCGATTTGGTAAAGAACAAAGAGTGTAGTGGTCATCACGTAGCAATGAAGCCACACCGCTGAAGCCTAGCGACCACGTCTAACGACTTGGAGTGGCCTTGTGTAGCAACTTGGTGCAACCGATGGAGTGTAGCAGCTTCTTGTATTGACATTGCTTGGCCGCTAGGAGTTGGAAGAAAGCATCCGGTGAAGACTATCAACATGGTGTAGCAACTTCGTCAAGCCGATAGAGCATAGCAGCCAAGGTATAGCGACTTTGTCATGTCGCTAAACCGGTCCTAATTTCTGAGATTTTTGTTCCTTAACCAAGTTGACTTGGTTTAATTTATGTTAACTTTGGTTTATTTAGCTTCTTTCATCAATTACTATAAATACCCCTTAACCTAATGTTAAGGGGTCTTGCTTGTTTTTAGAAATTCTCTCTTTGCCTCTTTCGAGTCTTAAGAACTCTTTGTACGAATCTCTTTGATTTCAAGTATCAAACTTATTTCTTTTCTTAAATCTTTCACCTATTCTCTTATTAATCATGATTATGCATCTATCAAACCAATTGATTTGTGTTTTCATGACTATTGGCCAAGACCCAGTCATTCTGGTGAACATATTCACCGAAAAATGGCCAAAGCCACTTTGTCAATAAACGAGTTCCAACAGCCAATGCAGGATATAAGATCAAAGAACATTTAACCAATCTCAAAAAAATTCTCCAAGAGTTTATGTCGACAAGGTTCATATTGTGCTGTTGAAGGGCACAATGCCAAGCATTGTTTACTCCCCTCATAACTAATGTGGGATATTTTCTATATTCTTATCAGACTGCATATAGTTCTATAGGTTTTGTAAATAATAAAACTTTATGCTGATCAGTTGACTCATTCAACTCAAGTCTCCTCCATTGATATAAGGGTCACTGTAAGAAATGATTCGAACCTGACTCAGCTTTGACTGGCCACATATCAGATGTAGAATTGCCGTAAAATGTTGGATTGAGTAAAATCTTGAATTGGGCCTTTTATTGTAATTAACTAATAACTTACATATTTGGACTATTCCTTTTTTTGGTTTTACACTCATGTTGAAATCTCGTCAATTGGGCTATAATGGGCTGACTTAGACCCATTAAAATAATAACAGTCCGTCCAATATTGTTTAGCCCAAATCATTTCATCAATTTCGGCTTTTCTTTTCTGTGCTGAAAGATCATTTACAAAGTCTAAAACACATGAATATCCGAAAAACGAACATTAAAATTGGAATACCGTGGTCATGATGATTACCAAAAACAAAATAAAGCGTCTCATGATGATTCAGACAACAAACTAACACAATGGTCAAGAAATTTACAAATTTAAAGATAAGAGACTGGGCTCAACATTTCAAAATATTTTATTTTCTCTTGGCTTCTTCATATTCCTTTTTTTTTTTTCTCTGTACATAATCTATCTCCTCTAAGGTCTTGAGAGATTCGATTGATCAAATAGGTTAATAATTCCTAACAAAAAGACTCTTGATTGATTATATATACATATTTTTCAGTATTAGGACAAAACAAGTCAGTAAGGTGAACACTTAAGATGGTATCCATTTGGTGCAGAAACTCTTGGAAACACCATTAATTTCTCTTCTCCATTCTCCTCCCATCTACACAAAACCAAAACATTTAGACCTCAAAATCATCAATCACAACAACAACAACAACAAAATCAGATCTAAGTCCATTAAAGAAACATACCTATATCTTGTAATAAAGTAGTGAAGGAAGCTTGAGACTTCAGAGATTCCTAGTTCCTTGCCAGGGCAAAGCCTTGCTCCACCTCCAAAGAGTAAGAAATAGCTTTTTGTTTCCAAGTTTTTCTCCTACGTAACCAAAGAAACCCTCTGCGTGAGCCAGGCGGTTTCAAACAAACAAAACAAAGAAACACAAGAAAAATATTATGCAATACTAACCATCCATCTCCATGGGTTAAAGATCATTGGATCTTCATACAAAGAAGTATCATAGTTAATCTCTCTTGTGTATACGTAAATTCTCCAACCTTTTGGGATTAAATAACCTGTAATTATTGAAAATCACAACCACTATTAATACAGATTAAAAGAATTTCTTTAAGATTGTTAAATAAAATCAAAAAAGGTTTTGATCTTCTCCTCTGTCAAAATAATTGAAATAAAACCATGGAGGGTCACGGGGAGATGATTGCTTCGCTGGATTGGTTGGTATATATTTGTAAATAATTGATGTAATGTAAGGTCCACATGCCCAATTATTTTTTTTTTCTCTTTTAATTTTTTTCAAAAAAACTAATGATTATAAAATTCCTTAAAATTTAACAGTTTAAATTAAAAGTAGTTTCTTACCGTTGAATTCCAAGTCGTGAGTAGTTTTCCTCAGGACACCATTAACAATCGTTGCCAATCTTGATGTCTCAAAAATCACCTATTAAAACAAAAATGGTCCAAACAAAATGTCAAAATCAAGAAACAATTTATACTAATAATTTAATTTGTGTACGAAAATACTCACCGCTCGTGTGAATTTCATCGATTTAATATCGTCGAGATTGAGAGGTTCGTCAGGTCGTTTTCTTTCTCTAATAGCCAAATGTTCTCTCTGCAATCCAAAACCAAATTATCAATAACCGAACTGGATAAAAAAACCGGTTTAATTCTTTCTTCAGAAACATACTCTGAGTTCTTCAAGAGCTTTTGGGTGATCATGGAGATACTTAAGAGCCATCATAGAGGTTGTTGAGACAGTTTCATAACCTGAATACAAGATCGTTACAACTTGATCTCTTATCTCTTTATCGGTTAACAAGTATCGGTTATCTTCCTTCTTCATCAAGTAACCCAACATATCTGTGAAAGTTTCTCCAGACTCTCTTCGTTCTTCCATCAACTCTGTTAATAACCTATCGATGTTGTTTCTTGCCTAGAAAGCAACCAGAAAAATGTTAGGATATTTTCAATATTTTTACTTTTTTTTTTATTGCTGTCGAAATTCGAGTATTTTACTTGGATTCCGCAGCGGTAGTTCGTCCCCGGAAGATCGATCGGAACCGAAAGAGTTCCTACAACTAGCTTGAAGAACTCAGTTCTAAATTCTTCAACTTCTGTTTTTTTCAAAGTCTCAGCTATTTGTAACAACGATGATAAAAATGCCATCTGCACAACACAAAAACATGAGTCAACACAATATATTATTATTATTTATTTTTGAACTATTCTGTTTAATTCTCCCAGATTCAGACATTAACAATCATATTCTACTTTACAATTCTACCCCTAGTCTATAGAGAACCAACAAACTAATAAGAATGAGTTTGTTATTAATACACTAAACAGAGCCATGAATATATATATATAAGAAAATTTAATGTGTGAAAAATGTTAGACCAACATTATTTATGAAAGGAAGACTAATTTCTTTTTATCAAAAATAATGATTAAATTCTTTTATCAAAAAAATAATTAATCCCTCTGACATATTAAAAACATTAAATCCCCAATAAAGGAAGAGACCCGAGATTCAGATTCAATGTCTAAAAACACAAACAAAGAAAGAGAGAGAAAGGCGCTAAAACGTTACATGTTTGGTCTTTTCTTGGATATCAACTGTCTCAAGTTCATCCCAACCACAAAGATAACTTCTCATGAAATCATCAATCTTAGGCAAAAGATGATCTTTCATCATAGCTGGACTTATTAAAGAAAGCAACGAGCCTCTCATGAGCCGATGGCTCGGACCATGAACCGCGGCTATGTTGCATGTCCCGAGAATATCAAGCATCGATTGTGGGTAACCAGCGACTAGTCCTTTTGATTCATTCATTAGAATGTATCTATTGAGCTCTGCGTCCATTGAGACTATTGTTGGACAACCAAGAATGTGAGATTTGAAGAAACTTCCATATCTGAAAAAAAATATATAAGAATCTTTATTATTATTTATTATTATCAAGAATGGCCGGGTACTAGAGAAGAGTTAACAAAGTTTTCAAGAAACAAAAGAAAAAATAAATAACAATGAAACTTTTTATACCTAAGTCTTTGGTTCTTCATGAAATCAGGACCTTGTTTAAGAAACTCAGTGGTTTCGCCAAAAATTGGCCAGCCCATGGTACCAGGAGGAAGACCTTTCTTGGAATAACGCATCTGGTTCCATCGGAGAAGAGCAGAACATATGCAAACAATGGTCACAAGAAGACCCAAAATTATCATCATTATACCCATATTGTTTCTTTTTTTCCTCTGTTTTTTTTTCTTTTTTTGTGTTCTGTTTTCGAACAAAGAGAGAGAGAGAGAGAGAGAGAGTAAAGAGATGGCTAAGGGTCTCTGGTTGAGGACTAAATGGGTGTGTGTGGCATTGTTTATATAGGCACCTAAAGACCAACATGCTATGAGAGAGAGAAAGAGAAGAGAGATTTACCATAGAAAGAGTCAAAGAGAAATGGGAACGGGTTTAACTTTTAACCAATTTTGTATAGATTTCTTAGTTAAAATGTTGTTTCAACCATCTTTAACAGGAAACAAAATGACTAAATCTTTATTGCTTTGGGGGATAAAATAAGCAAATTATGGCAAAAATCACCATGAAATTCAATTATAGGATATATTAAATATTTATATTTTTTACTAAAGTATCTATCTCACTACCACTTTTATCTAATTATCAAAACTGTATCTCTGATACTAATAAAAGATAAGTTTTTTTCTTTTGATAAAAATTTTGCTTCTATTTAAATTTTTATGGGTTTTTAATTTTTTAATACATTAGGTAAACCGGATAAAACCACCCTAAACCCAAAATGGGCTGCTTATACACTATAAACCAAACTGAAATTGAAAGCTAAAACTGGAATGGGACAAAGAAACTAAACCAGGACTAAACCGGTAACACCCAAACCCTAAGCCAAGAAAAACTCCAGCCGCCGGGAATAAGAGGCCACACAGATTCTAGCCGGAACAGCAGACCTCAGGCGAAGACACGATAGAACAAGACCTCCGCCATGAGTTTAGAACCTTATTCCTAGCACCGAATCAGACCAGAATCATATGGTTTATTGTGCATAATGAACATACAATTTATAATATATGAGATGGTGAACAATTGTATATGCAATATATATACAATTTATAATATATGAGATGGTGAACAATTGTATATGCAATGTATAATATATCATTACAAGAAAACATCTAATGTCTGACCATCATTTTGGTCTGAATTCACACATTCCGACGAGTTTTCGACAAACCAAAATTAGTCAGAATTTGCAAGTTAGAAACATATTTTGGTCAGAAATTTGTGATGGAAACAAATGGTCAGAAATATTCGTCGAAATTTTGTCGAAAGTTTTCCGACCATTTTTTATTGATTAAAATTTTAATTTAAAAAATTATCGGAAATTGGTAAGAAACTATCCAAATTTGGTAAGAAACTAGTGGGAAATTTAATATATTTTATATAAAATAAACTAAAAATCTTCAAAAATTTTAAAAACAGAAATTAAAGATTATCTTACAAAAATAATAAAAATTAGAAAGAAACAAATAATAAAGTATAGAAATATTTTTAAAAATTGAAATTAAAATCCTAATTGGTTGAATGTTTTGTCAGATTTTATAAGTTTAGGAGATTTAAAATATTTAGAAAGTTTAGAGAGATTTTAGAGATAAGGTAGATAGATGTTTGAAAGTTAAAAGTGATTTGGGAAAAAAAAATCGTGTAGATATATAGAAAAACGTATCTGTCGGAAATTGGTCGGAACCCGCTTTTATGTGGGATTCAAAAATTTTCAATAATTTCTAACTAATTTCTGACTAATGTTTTGGGTTCGTCGGAAACTTTTCTTAGAAAGTATGTGTTTCCGTGCGTCGAAGGGTTATGAATCTAACTAAGATTCATGACCAATTCTCGGGTTGGTCGGAAATAGATATACAATTTCCGACTAAATATTTTTTTGAGTTTTTCCAATTAATTTCCAACCATTTTCTGATAACATTGAAAGTCGTCCGAAAAAAACAGAATATTTCCGACCACCATGATTAGTCGAAAATGGTGGTCAAAAATAGACATATTTTCTTATAGTGTATATGATTGTGTAAAGAAAAATATACATGATGATGTATGTGGTAGATGGCGGCAAATGATAGCCTCCATCCATGGATGATAGTGGACAAATGATGTTGCTGGACAATATATAACAGCTGATAGAAACTGATGGAGGCTAAATATGGCGATAGGTTTATAGACAGTGGTTAAAAATATTATGGTAGATAGTCGGCTAAAAGTTTGTAGTGTATATATTGTATGGCCTACAGTCAGAAACGTGACTATGTGTAGAAAAATAAGGTATTTGCCTAGGGCCTCCAAATTTTAAGCATATTTTAAGGCCCCAAATTTTTATTTTTTTTATTTAATATATTAGTAAAATATATATTTTAATGCTATTTTTAGTTAAAATTATATTTCACATATACAAAATAGTATTAAATATTTATAATATTTTAAAAAGTATTTAAAATTTAGTATTTTATAGATTAAAATAATGTTAACTAAGAAAATAAATTATAAAAACAGCTTAAGAAAATAGTATACACTTATTCATAAATTGTGAAATAGTATACAATTATTCATACAATTGTATTTTTATAGTATAAGATTATAATTATATTTTTATAGTTTAAAAATAGTATACAATTATTCATAAATTATGAAATAGTATTAATTTTCTCTAATTTAGTCTAAAACAGCATGTAAAATTTTAGTTATACATATTTTATTTTGAAAATATATAAAACAATTTATTTATTTTGTCTTAGGCCTCTAAAACTCTAGGCACGGCTCTGCCTACGGTGAATGGTGATAGTGATAGTGTATAATGTACATACAATATACAATGTACATGGTTATAGTATATAATGATATTCGGAAAAAGGTACGAATAAGTGTACAAATAGGTTTACAAGATGTTAACCGGGTTCTGTACAAAATAATATATATGATAGTGTATGAAGATAGTGTGCAAAGTGGTATATGATGTTGTGTACCATATGCTATACACGAGATAGAATACAAAGATAGTATATGAGATTGTATACAAGATGGTGTACGTTGGAGTATATGGTGTAGTGTATAACTCATTCAACCTTGTAATCCATAAGCATTCCTAGTTTTCCAAATGGTGAAAGCAGATCGGACGGTGTAGATCGGGCGGATCAAGCAGATCAAGTGGAATAAGTGTGGATTTAGCGTATTAGATAGATCAAGCAGAACAATCACAGATCGAGCTGTTAAAATGTATGTTCAATGGTAAACAATATAACAAGCTTTTTAAATGATAAAAATTATAAAACATATTATGTAATACAAATTATAGATACAAATACTATTTTAAAATAAAAAAATAGATTAAATTGTGACTTGGAAATAAATATTTAATATCCAGTATTATCCCAAAACATATTTGCAATATCTTCTCTGATGTTCGGCATAAAATTTTCATCAGCTAATTCCGCCATTTCCACATCAGCTAAATTTAAATATATTTTTATAGAATATTTATTATAATAATAATGCTATATTATAGAATATGTTAATAGAGTATGTTACTATATAGTAAAATATGTTAATTTTAAAAATGCATATTATAATAATTGTTAACATTGTTTTTACTTTGATAAAAAGTTTTATATATATATATATATATACAATTAACCATCATATTAATTACAAAATTTAAAAATATTATATTACTATTCATGAGGGTCAAATGAAAAAATACATCAATTTTGCTGTGTTTTACTATTTAGAGCGTTTTTGTTGTTTTTCTTCACAAAAATTAACATTTTTACTATTCACAATATATTTCGTTATTAAATTTCTGATACGCCTAAAAATACAACCACCCAAAAAACGCTTCACCATTCAGAACCTTAGATGGTTAATTAATTAATATATTATATTTAATTAAGAGAAAAATGCTAATGTATATAATTTATTACAACATTGGGCCAACACTTCTTTGCTAATACAGAACAAGCAAACCATGTTTTATGTTCTTTTAATAGACAAAATAACTCTAGAGAGATTAAATGGTCCCAAGTCAAAGTTTTTTAATTAGCTTTTTGTTTTTACTTTTGATCAGTTCTGCTATTTAACCTTGTTTTCAAATACAACGTTTGATTTGAATGAGGTAATTTACGTATACGTATCAAGGTTTTCGAACTTTTTAACTGAGTATTCAATATGTAGCGATTAAAAATTATGACATTTCTTAAAAAAATAGGAAAAAGGAATGTAGACAGAGTAGAACTTAAACCACCAACTCATTCTTCAAGATCTCAGACATGAATGCTTGTTTGGTAGTGGGTGAGCGAAGATTCTTCTTTTCAGGTAAACTTAAATTTTATTACTTTATGGTTGCATCTTTATGGGTTTTGTGATAAATAAAAACATTATGATTTCGATATAATTGGGGTGAAAGTGATATAGGTATTATGTACCTTGGGTTTACATACCACCGTTACTTTAAATGATAACAAAATAATATGATACATTTGGACTATCAAAACTAGGATATAAACCAAAATAAAAGAATACGTAATAATCTTTTCCAAAATAAAAAGTTATGTACGTTCGATTACAAATACATAATAAAAATTTAATCGAGGAATATGGGAAATTTTCATTAATTTATTAACAAATTTTTGTGTGGTATAATGATTTTATATCTGTGATTATATATTTAACTCGTAGTCAAAGTTTATAATTTTTTCAAATGGTAACTAAATAAAATAATTATATATATATATAACAAAATTTAAACAAAATGGAAAAGAGCGAAAATAAAAAGGAAATAGTTTCTGGAAAATTATTTTTACGATTTGAATTGGAAAAATGAAACCAACGGATGGTGATTTAGTGGTTGAAGGGTTCATTTCAAGTGTCTTTATATGACAAAACTTTAACATTTTTATGTGATTTTAATCAATTTTTACTGCTCGTTGACATTTTTGTGGCAAAAAAATCTAGATTTTTATGAATTTTGGGAAGATTAGTCTTGTTTTCGGCAAAAGATTTCTTTAGTTAACAAAAAGTAATTGAATCAAACCGTAACATTTCGTACATTTGAATAAACAAACTCTTCAAATCCTTTAGTTTCCTTTATCTCTATACTTTAAAGATTTTGGTATCATACTCTTGATTAAATTAAAAGGTATGTTGATGATACAACAATGTAGTAGGGTTAAGTAAAATGATGGTAGCATAATGGTAATGATTAATAATAAAAAGAAATTGAGAAATAAAATTAATTAATAACTATTATCCGTTGATACATACATGAATTAAAATTAGAAGAAAAAGAAAGGAGAATTGAAGGAAGGGTACTTGGGGGAGTTGAGAATGGGCACATGGGCACCACCCAAAACAAAAAGTACATTTAAACCAAAAGCACTCTTGAAAAAAATACCTAAAATCATCTTTAAAACCTTTTTTAGTCAATTTATTCCTTAAAAGAACTTACAAGAAGTTCACGTGTATGTTCTTACAAATATATATTTTTCATATGGAATTTTTACATTAACTCGCTAAGAGACACGCTACTGTCATTCCTGCATGTGAATAAAAGAGAAAGAAAAAAAAGTTATGCAAAAATAAAATAAATAAATTGAGAGCTTCAACCTATACATGGAAATGTGATGGATGATATGTAACCAATAACTTCTAATTAATTGGTTTTACCTACACACTAGCACAGTTCGTTATCGTCGCCGTGTAGAATATCGATGAAGCATCAATATAAGAAAATAGTAAAAGAAAATTGATTCAATCGAAGTTATATCAACTACTTAAAAAGACTTTCGTCTAGTTACATGCATACCAACAGACCCATGTCTTCTATTCTATTAAAAATATACGACATAAAAATAAAAAAAAATTGTAAAAAAAATAGTTGTAATATATACATAGATATTTTTCATTAACAATTATTATGCGAATTTAAATATTTAGGCACAAATCACTAAACTATATTATGCAGAAAAATATTGTAGTTGTTATTTGTGAAAGATGTGTAGACAAAAATTGAAGAATTCACGTTAGAATTAATGGATCAAGATTTGTATATTTTTACTGCAATTTTAATCATGGTTAGTCAGCACTATAGATATTGTAAGCTATTATAAACATTTTAAATGATAAAAATATCTGATTTTTCATTTGCTATACTGCTTTAGGATTGTTTGGATTTCACTATCAAAATCCCGGATTACATATAAAAATTATTATTTGAATGATTTTGATGTATTTAGCAATTCATATTTATAAATATCTTGCCATTTTTTCTGTGATTCAATGTTTTTGTTTTTCGAAATGAGTTTTGTCACGTGAATATTGTTATTATATTATATAATATTAGCAAAGACGGAGAACATTGGTTTTACAACATTCCTGCCTCTGTTCTAACTGCAAGTTTGAATTTTGGTCCGCCTTGAATCATGAAAATGTGTATACATGTATATTTATATAAAGTACTGTATATATATATATATATATATATATGCATGTGTCTGCATACGTCATCAACTATCCATGACGTGTAAGAAAATATATTTTTCAAAAAGGGGATCTACTGTTAAAAAAATACTATTATATATTGACTGTAACCGATAGTGGGATATCAAAAAATAAATGACTGATACAGTTAAAAAAATATATAATCAACTGAAATTATTATTTCCTCTTCACATTAAAACCAAAAAAAAAATTATGATTTCTTTTATTTTTATGAATTTTGGTTTACCGAAACGAAAAACAAAAAGTTATTTAGATTTTTGGTTTAGTATAGAGCGAAACATATGAGGTTACATATCCTTTTAATAAATGTAGATGTACATGGACATGTGTGCATAATAGATACAACCAATTGTGTGCAAGAGAGTTTATAGAGCATTTCCAATGTATGACTTTTTTTTTTATTTTTAAATAAAATAAAGTTAGATTTTGCTTAAATATATTATTTTATTTTCTACTCTAAAAAAAGTCTAACTTCATAATAGAGTAAAATATGATATTATCCAAAAAATAACGTAATAGGTAGGATTACTTTATTGTGAAGTTAGAAATAAACTGCAATTGAATTAAATTTTAATCAAAAATAGAGTTTAGATTAAAAATAGAGTTTAGATTAAAAATAGATTTTAGATTAAAAATATAATGGAATTAGAGATGGCCTTGAATGGATGCGTGGAAATAAGGTGGTTCAAGTGGAATGGTGTTCGTCCACATCAAAGTCACCGATCACAAAAAAATTGTTAGTTATGTAGACCAATTGGTTGTAGAACTGCACACACAAAAACAAGCAAAAGTTTATATTTTTGTTTATTGTTTTGGAGATCTGCCAGGTAAGTATAACTACAATTCTATATTTAAATGTTTTTTTAATTTAAATCATTTATAACATACCATCTAAGTTTACTTAGATAAGCTATTATTCTTTATCAAATATTTTAAAGTATATACATAAAATAATTAATATTATTAATGAAAAACTATAAAATGATATGTAGTCATTTATATAATATAACTTACATAATTTATGATAAATCAAACATTAATAATATCAAATTACAAAATATTATATCAGCCATTAAATAATATCAGATTATATTAAAATATTTTACAGAGTTAAAAATAATATGTAAAAATGCAAAATAATATAGTAATAATATATATATATATATATTACTCTATAAAATATTTATTTTAAATAAATATTTTGATTTATGTAAATATTGAAAAGTAGGTCAACACTCAAAACTAAATAATGTTGTTACACAATAGTATAAAAGTTTTAATTTAATAAAACTTCAAGTAATATATAATATAATTTTGTAAACGATTTTATCTAAAATTTGTATTTCTACCATTTCTTACAAATTTAATATAATGTGTGTATACAAATTTTTAAAATATTTACATGTGAAAATGATAAAATAATAATATATTTTTAACAATAATATATATTTTTATTCTGTAAAATAATTTATTTAAATTTATTTTTAAATAAGCTATTTTCTATTATTTATCAGTTAAAATTTTTGTTTTGCACCGCTTATTATTTTTATTCACCATTAAGCATTTAATATGGACTGCTTGATCAACTTAATGGAAACTCGTTCCATCTTATCTTCCTAATCCATATTTATTCCACTTGATCCGTGATATAATGATATTTTGGTGTTTTAAGCATTTTTCTTACTAGTTTATTGGTCTTAAATCACTATTATCATTTGTAAATATGCATTTATTAGGGTAATTTTGCATTTATAGTCATAGGATTGCATTGAATTTGGTGTTGATTTAGGTATAAAAATGGGCAACTGGAGCTAAAGAGGTAAAATGAAGCTTTGGAACACAAAAGGTTTGGGTTGAATCAGACTGGATTTGAAGATTTACTAGAAGATTTATGAGAAGTGCCAAGCAAATCATAACCATTTTAGAAACCGATAAGATTAGATTGAAAAACATCAAAAATAAAGAAGTTAGATTGAAACTGAAGTGGATTTGGAGTTACAATTACGAAGTTATGAAGATTTGAAGATTCAACTGTTATGGGAGACCAAGACAGCAGCCAAATAGTGACTGCTGGGAAACTCCATCACCTGTTAGTTTTGTATCCGATCCGATTTGTCCCGAGTCGACCTGTTCTGCATTCTCCTTAGCTATAAATACATTTTAGACATACTTTTTTTTTTTATGTTAAGCTTCTTTTCTCTAGAGTTGAATTTAGATCCAAACTCTTCTCATGATATTTTGGATTAATCTTCAGCATATCATGCCACTCTAGTGAAGGATTCTTCACCTCTGTCTTTGTATATTCATGTTTATGTCTTTTCTTTTCTCTTTCTTTATGCTTAGTAGCTAGTCTTTTGTTGGATCATGGGTAATGCTAGATTAGGATGATTTAATGGTTAGATGATGATTATTTATGTTGATCATTATTAGATCCTTCATCTAGGTTTATATTAGTGCTAGTTTTGACTTGATCACTCCAAATCTAAAACTTAAGCAATTTATGTTCGGATGGTGTTCGATGAAATATTTGAACCAAACCTAAATGAGCTTTTATTCCTTAGCCAATGAAAATTGATGTTAGAGTGATTAGTGAACTATTGGACTTGTTATTAATGCTCATTGATCATTTTTTTAAAACGAAAGTTTATTGTTAATGATAGTGATTAGTACCATAGAATGGATTAATCATATTTGTGAGTTCTGTGTTCTATATTGGTGTTTAATTCAATCTTTTGCATCATTATTTGATTGTTAATTCATTCTTGCAATAGTGAAACTGATAGGCGACTGCTTTTCTCTTTGCATTTTACTTCTTTTCATTTTTAATCTTTAATTTAAATAAAAAAATCAAAAACCATATGCTCTAAATTAATTTATGTTTTGTATCTTTGGTGTGCAGTATTTTTGTCATGGTGGATCAATCCTTAAGTACTCCTCTGTGTTCCATGCATTTGTGAATTGTTCAAGACTTTATAAATTTAAAGCTAAACTCGCCTAGTTTGATCCTCAGTCTCTCATATCGGTTAAAATAGAGTGCAACAAGTTTTTGGTGCCGTTTCCTGGGACTAAACTGTTGCCATTAAAGTTAAGATTCAAATTGAGACTAGAGTCTTTTTTTTTCTTTTTTTTTTGCTACTCTTGTTCCTATTTTCTTGTGATCTTGATCTCTTAAGTATACAACTAAGAGTAAATAAGACATGCAAGGAAGGAGAGAATAAGAGGAAGCAACCGTCAAGGTAGTGACGTTAAACGTGCATTGAGAACTTTCCCAAACTTACCCCTTGTCAAGCTAATGAAACAAAACAAGCAATGAATAAGGAGGACGAAGCTCATAAATGCTAAAGCTCCAAGGTACCATTTTTTGTTTTTGGTGAATACATTATTCTCTTCTTTGAGTTTATTTGTGTTGAACTCTCTCTTTAGCTTTTTTTTCCCACAAAGATGGTGTGAATTAATTCGGGGGAGATGTTCTTGTTATTTGATCTTGTGTTTTTTGTCTCTTATTTTTCTAGTCTTGTGTGTTTTAAGTCTTACATCGTAAATAGTCATTGCATGAAAAAGTCATGTAGTTTGCTCTTCATATTATTAGGACTGAGTCTAGAAGCATATAGGTTTGCATTTGCATATGCATGGGGGATGATGATTTAAACTACTATGTAGCGGTCTATGCTTAGCTTACAATGTGATTCCCTTGATAATGACATTGTATTGGTTATTCGATCATGAAAGGTTTGAATCTTTTCACATTGATATCTTCGCTCGAAAGTTAGACTCTTGATTGTTTGATTGCTTTCAACTCTAATATATTGGAAGTTAATTCGGACTTAACTCTCTTGCTTAGAGATTTAAAATGCATAGTCATGGTTTTAAACATTCATCCAAGTATCCTTATCCAACTTTTACCACCCTTTGTCAAACTTGGATGGTCATTTTCATCTTTAAAATGGAGCCACACCCTTACCTTAGTCTTTCTTTTCAAACCCGCATATTATATATTCTTGAGTGAGGTCTTTTTCTTGTTCTTGTCTTTACAAAATCTCTAGAGAAGGAGAACTACACGTCCTCTCTTCCATAGTTTAGAGGGTCATTGGTTATTTTGGGGGAGTTAATGTAATGATATTTTGGTGTTTCAAGCAATTTTTTTTTTCTAGTCTATTGGTCTTAAATCACTAATATCACTTGTAAATATGGATTTATCATGTTGTTTAGGGTAATTTTTCATTTAGAGTCATAGGATTGCATTGCATTTGGTATTAATTTAGGTACAAAAATGGACAAATGAAGCTGAAGAAGCAAAATGAAGCTTTGGAACAAAAAAGATTTGGGTTGAATTGGATTGGATTGGATTTGAAGTTTACTAGAAGTGCCAAGAAAATCTAAACCATTTGAAAACCACCAAGATTAGATTGAAGAGCATCAAATATAAGAAAGTTATGTTGAAATGGAAGTGGATTTGGAGTTACGGTTAGGAAATTAAGAAGTTTTGAAGATTTAGCTACTCAAGGAGACTACGATAGCAGCCATTGGCCGCTGGGAGTGATCGCTGGGATCCTCCATCACCTGTTTAGTTCTGGATTTGACCATGTTTGTTCTGGGTCAACCCGTTCCACATTCTTTCTAGCTACAAATACATTTTAGACCTTTTTTTTATGTTAAGCTTCTTTTTTCTATAGTTGAATTTAGATCCAAACTCTCCTCATGATATTTTGGATTGATCTTCAACATATCATGTCTCTCTAATGAAAAACTCTTCACCTCTATCTTTGTATATGGTGTTTATGTCTTTTATTTTCTCTTTTTCTATGCTTACTACCTAGTCTTTTGTTGGATCATAGATAATAATAGATTATAATGATTTGTTCGTTAACTGATAATTATTTAGGTTGATCATTGTTAGATCATTTATCTAGGTTGATTTTAATGTTCGTTTTGACTTGATCACTCAAAATCTAGAACTTAAACAATTCAAGTCCAAAAAGTGTTCGATGAAATACTTGAATAAACATAAATAATTTTTTTTTTCGTAACCAATAGAAATTGATGTTATTGTGATTAGTGAACTAACTATACTTGTTTTATATTAATGCTCATTGGTCATTTTTCAGAAATGAAGTTTATTGTTTATGATGGTGATTAATACCACAAAAATGGATTAGTCATATTTGTGAGTTCTATGTTCTAGGATGGTATTTAATTCAACATTTTGCATCATTGTTTGATTTTTAATTAACTCTTATGATAGTGAACACATTATGCAATACTTTTCTTTTTGAATTTACTTCTTTTTATTTCTTAATCCTTAATTAAAAAAAAACCAAAAATCATTTGCTTTAGATTAGTTTGTGTCTTGTATATTTGATGTACAATCTTTATGTATTTGTGGATCGATTTTTAATTACTCATTGGTGTTCCATACACTTGTGGATTATTCACAGCTTTGTAAATTTAAAGCTAAACTCGTCTAGTTTGATCTTCACTCTCTAGTCTTAGTTAAAATAAAACATATCAATCCGCTCAAACCGCACCACACGAAATCAGTGGATACATAAGAAAAAACAACAGAAGTGCATATTTTATTAGCAAAACGTTATTTTCTTTCACATCTAAATTATATGTAAGTTAAGCGTTTCAAACCAAAAGTTTTGAACCCTTTCGTATATAGGCACTGTCCTAAAAAAAAGTGTAAAAATTGAAAAGGGGTATTTAAGAAAATAAAACATTAGACCTATAAACAAAAAAAGTAGCCAACTAGATATCAGCAGCGGGTCCGTACACATATCGGGTGAACATCAATCTGTTATGATAAAGGCTACGTCTAATCAACGTATTTGTATTCTATAAAAATCCTATAATTTACTCAAAATTTTCTTTTATCTATTATTGCTTAGTTTCATCAAAAATAAAACTAATGACAACAAATAGAGAGCGACGGAGTTTGTCTTGGTGTGCAAATAAAGTTGTATTGGAATGCGACTTGAAGCTAAGCGTGTATCCAAGTCCAGATCCTTAGAAAATGACATGACACTCACACACATATCTTTTGCCAATTTGCACGTACGTCTAATTTGTTACCATATCTATGTGTTTCCTAAGGGGAGAGGGGGCTAATATGTATGTTTTTTAGTTTGTTAACAATATAAAATAAGTTTTTTTTTATCTTCTATATGCTGATGAGTTAAATGACTACGTCTATATTCTCAATCGAGAATAACAACTATTTCTTTGCTTATCCATTTTGATTGGACCTGAGAGTTTTTATTCCATCGTTTACTAGAGGAATTTGCTAATTAAATTGGGGAGCCTAATTTTTCGCTTTGTGAACATTCTATTAGAAGTCTTTTTTTTCATATAGAACCGTGAAGTTTGGAGCACGAATGCTAATCTATATGGATTCGGAGGCCGCCTAAATTTACACTATTTCCTTTGAAAATATTTTTTTTTCCAAGTAAACTCGAAAATGAACTTCTTTGTTAATGTTTTTATTTTCTTTCAAAGAAACCACTATACCAATTACCAAGAACCACTTAATATATTAAGAGATTTACTATGATCAGATTCAAAATTATAATTAAGAATAATTTTGATATATTTAAAATGTAATCACTAGTTTTTCTTAGCGTCGATTTCATTTATAGTATAACAATAGAGAAAGAAAATAATATTAAAAACTTCGTATTTGTTATAGTGGAAATGTACGGCTGCAAAACACACGTAATTCTCATTTTTGAAAATGCAACTAAAACTTTAGAAATTTAAATTACAAGAAAACAAATTTTGATTTTTAAATCTTATCTGTTATCTGTCCCAATATATATATATATATATATATGCCCGTGTGTTGTTTTTTTTATAATTTTTTTTATTGGTTCTGGTTGATTGCTCGCTTGTATTATATTGTATTGTATAAACTAAAATAGTATTGTATAAACTAAAATAAGTAAAAAAAATTAGATATAGGAAAAAGAAATGTGTCGGTTGATTTGGTTGTTTTCGAAAAACACGTACGTACATTTTAATGCGAAAAAATGAAATTATTGCATAAGAGCCAACAAATGTGAGAGAGTTCAAAACACGTACGTACCATTTTAAAGAGATGTGGCAAGTTGAGCACCTTTCCGTATTTTTTTCCTTACTTAGACAAGTCAATTGGATTTATTATATAAATAATAATGTTCTTCTTATTAGATTTTTTGCATTGTTTCTCTATAAAGAAACAACAAAAATTAACCAAGTGATTTTGGTATAATGGTTTCTATTTGAGGAAGAAAACCGTTTTATTGGTCCAGGTCAAGGATCAATTTCTTTTAAACGTGAAATACTAGTCATTTCCACCTAATCAAAGACTTTCACATAATCTTTCCAGACCCCTGAATAATTACGGACCAAAGGTCCAAAACCTTCTAGTTACAAAAAAAAAAAAAAAAATACAAATTGAGTTTTAATCTTCACCAAGATCATTACACGAAGGAAGATTTAAACTTTTTTGAGAACTAAAATTAATAAAATATATTATATACATGAAAACCAAAAACAAATAAGTATATATATATATGATTAAAACCTTTTAAAATTCTAAATATATTCTGAAGATAATTTCAAAGTGTGACAGGACCCATACTCATAACTGCAAATGAATGTCGATGTGATAAAACCGATGTGTTTGGTGTGAACGATAGAAATTGAATTATATGTATATATATATATTGGTAAAATAGAAGATAAGTAATAAAGAATTAGACGTACGTGTGCATAGATGGAGACCAGAGCAGGAATGTCCACCCACACGCGCACATTAACTAATAATGCTTTTATCTGTACATCACTGAAAATTGTAGTAGGAGAGTTAATGGAAAATATAGATGTTCTTATTTTCAAAAACTGGAAAATTATTTTTTGGAGGCATTTAATTAAAAGCTGCAATGTATATAGTACATTGAAAATCTCCAGTTGCACGAGGGCCTCTTTTTTGTCCCCTTTTGCTCTATCCCTTTCTCTCTCTTTCTCATATTATTTTCCATTTCTATTATTGTAATTTTGATTTGAACAATCCCTTTAATAAAGAAGTATACTTGCGAGTGAACAGTGGAGTATTATACATAATAATAAAAGCTGTTTCAAAATAATCTTTATATTTATATACCCATACTTATAATGCATCCAAAATCTGCTGTTGATTGGTTGGTCCTTTTGGGTATGTTCGTGTTCATGTTCATGTTCATGCATGTGTGTGTATTTTTTTTATTTTTTTTATTTGGTGTTTTTTTCAGATAAAATCTTACTCTTATTTGGTACATAATTTTATGTAAAGTAATCAAAATTTATAGTAAGCTATTTTTATTTGGTATATAATTTACATGAAATATTTAGAAATCAAAGTTTATAGTTTACTATATAACCGGTTCTTAAATTTTTGAACTAGCGAGCTAAAAAATTTATAGCCTATCAAACAAAAGATTTTGTTTTTTTACTAAAAGCTAGTTAAATGGAAATGGGAATGGAAAAGGGTGTGAATCAGCCATCTAAATTTTAAATTAAAACGTCTCGATAAATAGATTACAAATACTTTTGCTAAACTTATGGTCTCTTAAAACAATAAGAAAAATTAAGAATGCAAGTCATTTCTTAAGTTTTGGGTTGGTTCTAATTTACAATTTAATATGTATATGATTATTTAATTATCTAAAACAGAGAGAATGATAAGTTAGATATTCATGTCATCAAAAATAATTTAAAATTTTAAAAATCAGAATCGGTTTACCATAATTGATGGAAGACGATTCTCAACTCAAAAACCTTAAAACTCGTCCAACAAAGTAAATAATCTATTTTTAGGGTTTTCTTATCATTACTGTAACCTTAATCACTAAATAAATACATTTTACCTTAAAATTATGTATCTATGAAAATATCATGAATAGAAAAAAAAACTTATACTCTTTATGTTTCATATTTGGGTATTTTAGTCAAACTATTGTTTCATTGAAAGATTTTATTTATTTATTTTTGAATACAAATAATTTCTAATTACCAAATCCAAATCTAAATATAATAATATCTTATAACAGTTGTGAATGTCTATGAAATACTTTACCATCAAAGAAAAACTGTTTTTTTTTTCAGTACAAAAATATATTCCCATATGATAATCTTATATTCCCAATATCCTCCAATTTTTATAAAATTTCTAAATTAATAGTAGTAAATAGCTTGTAGTTGGAGGAAATAATTGAATAAAAGAGTCACAAAAGGGCAAGAGAGTTGGGACCTACGGTAAGAGATTAAAGAATGTCAGTTGGTTTGTCCGGAAGTAATCGTCGGCTTCCGGTGAGAGGAAAAAATGAGTTTCTTTTTATAAATATTAATATAAAAGCATATAATATAATATATGTATGCATGTAAAAGTGTGATGATTGAGTGCACGTGTGGCTACTGGTGTCCACGTACCCATGTCTTTACTCAGTGAAGTTGACCTCTTTGTCTCCTCTCTATCTCTCTCTCTTATCCTTCACGGACTTTGTTTTCTCTTACCTAAGTCTTACTTACTGGTTTGGTTACTCTGTTTTGGTTAGTCTAAGGATTTAATTTTACTGCTTGATGAAAATTTCGAGTTGATCTGATGATAGTAATGTCTTATTGCTGTTCGCTTTATCCAATGAGTTTTCTATTAGTGAAACGGTCAACATTCGTTTCATAGTCTTTATCAGGTTTGATTGATTTTCCGTTTTGTCGACTCATAAATTAAAAAAATAAAATGAACAGAATATCATTTTAAATTTGATAAGTGAACTGGATAAGTCAATAATCAGAATTTTGAATTTTTGAATATCGACGTTAAGTATATTTATCTATATTTTTAGTTATTTATTATCAAAACAGGTTTTTCTAAATATTCAATATTCAAATCAAAACTATAAAATTTATAGTACTCAAAGCACTAATTTTTAACTTGAAATAACTTTTAACTTAGATAAATATGTTGAGAATGTAAATGTTATAAAATATTAGTTTGGCTTCTTGTTTGGATTTTGGTAAAAAATATCATCAAATGTTAATTTACCTGGGGTTATAATTTAGTAAAATTTTCGGAAAATGCATGCATGGGATATTCCAGCTCATTTCCAATGATCATTCCGTCTTATTTTTCGTTGTGTATTCCGATATTGTATCCCATTTGATGATAGATGATATATTGGTTTTCGCAAACCGAATTATCAAATAACATTTATATCCTTGTAGTATAAAAGATATCAAAATTTTTGGAAAAACGTACCGACTTATAACATACCAAAAATCTAAATCTTATTCTAATAGAAACAAACAAAGATTTAAGAAGTATAAAATAAATTTTGAATATAAATAAAACGGTAAAAACAGTTTAAAATCAAATAATAAAAGCCGACGAATCTTGGGAATGATTATGACTTAGACGAAATGATGAACATTTGATGATAATAAAGACACATTAAGATCACTATCCTAGACTAAAGGATTACTAGCTAGACTAATTCATTTCTATGATATTAGTCTCTACACTAATCAATGAATCATCATCAATTTCTATTGGCAATTCAAACGACTAATAAGCATTGATAACAAGTTCTAATCCAACCACTAATCACCTTAATCAACTATTTTCATAGGCTAGGTATGAAAAACACATTTAGATTCTTTCAAGCATTTCATCAAACACTTTCCGGACATAAAATGCTAATCATCTAGATTTCTTATTTATAAGCATAATCTAGCATTACTAACAACATAAATGAAGGATTACCTAAGATCTAGTCCTAAATATCATCATTAGTCCATCAAATCATCTCAATCACCAAACCCTAAACTTATCTAAAACACTACTCACTTTTCATCATGAAAGCACAAATCAATAGGGTTGATAGATGCATAATCATGATTAATAAGAGAATAGATGAAAGATTTAAGAAAAAAAAGAGATTTGATACTTTTAAATTGAAAGTTTCATACAAAGATCCAAAAAGGCTAAGAAAAAATTTCATAAACAAAGCATAAGACATAAATTAGGTTTAAGACTATTTATAGTACAAGATAAAAGGAAGTTGGTTCAACACATTGATAGTACTTAGGGATCGAATCCACAAGGACTTGGTTACACAATAGATTGTCAGTAAAAGTATTAAGCTAAATAAGAAATATTGTAATTAAAAAAAACAAAGCAAATAAGTAAACGAGATGTAAATCAATGGAGAAAGACGCTAGGCATAGGAAAATCTTAGGAATCATCAGAACTGCGAATCAATCAATTATTGAGATTATAATTAAGAACCGTTCTAGAACTCAATTCACTAAGCTATAATTAACCAACTGTCGTTGCGAAAATTATCTAAATCTAAATTCCAGAATCCTAAATTTCTTTGCAAATCCTAAGAATATAAATCAGCCTTAACGTTCAGGTTCGATATGTTCACAAAATCCCTAAACCAAATTACTTTGCGAATAAGTAATTTTGCTCACCTTAGATAGATCAGATTATCAACTGCACTGTCGTTCCTAATCGATTAACCTAAGATCTAAATTCCAATTGCACTGTCGTGCCTCCTAGAATTAACTTTGAGAACAACCTAAGACGAAGAAATCTAACAATTAATCCCAATAATATAATCAATTCAAAAATTCATCAAAAACCCTTGAAAACCCTAAACCTAACTATGAAACTACTCAAACATGATCAATGAAACAGAAATCATAGATGAATAGAATTGCATAGAAGAAATCAATAAGAAACAAAAGGGTTCAGAGTTGTCTCCCAAAATCTCTCCAAAATAAAAACAAAGAAGAAGATACATAAAATAAAACCTAAAAACCTAATTTATAAGGCTAAACACGATCTGAGATCTTTTGTTAACTTTCTGGAAGTTCTGGGCCACTTTGCAATTCATTAAATGTTAAATTCCGCATCAGAGTTGGTCAGTGTCGATCGTCACCATTACTAGTATCGATCAACACTCATGGTCATGAACTCGGCTTACTTTATTTGCGTGACAGACTGGACTGCTTCCACGAAAACTGGCATAACTTTTGATCGCACCGTTAGAATAATCTCAAATCACTTCCAGATGAAAGATAACTCATTGATCTATCTTGTGTCAAAATATTAGCTCGATCCATCGGTGAAACGTTCTTTAACGAATGCCAAACTTCTGTCGTCTCTGCATGACTCTGCATCTGCATATGCTCCAAAAGCTCCAGAAATGCTCCAAATCATCCAAAAGATCCCAAATATGTATAAACCTGTAAAAGACTCTAAAAAGACTCTAAAAAGACTCGAAGCAATATAAAAAACTAAAAAGACTCAATTAAAGACTCCTATATCATGGTTAAAATTGGTAAAAACCATGATATATCAACTCCCCCAGACTTAGCTTTAGCTTTTGCTTGCCCTCAAGCAAAACAACCATTCAGCCTGTGAAAGAGGTTTGAAAACAGAGAAACTAACTTTGCTTTAGAGCATCGCAGTAACCGTTCATCGAGTAATCCACATGCCACAGAATCAAACCAAATCGAACCACCATGTACTTCGCCGTAGACTTTGCAGTTTGTTTTTCTCGATTATCCCCACAATCACACAACATTGATCCTTAAAACTTCATCGATGGGTCTCATCTTTGATCATGAAACCAAGGACCTTCTAGACTCATTCCCATACAATACCATGACAAAACAAACCGATTCTCACATTATTTAGGTATTCTTTCTCTCCCCCAGACTTATACTTTTGCATGTACTCTTCTTTTGCTTTTCTCTTTTATTTTTCTTTCTTTTTCTGCAGCGATCTAGAGGTTTGAGATGCGAGTATTGATGGTGTTTGCCACCGAATCCCCGGTTCATTCCTCTATATATATCAAGGTTTTGATACGCGAAAACCGATGGTGGTTGCCACCGAGTTCCCGGTTCATCCCCTCTCAACATAATGCATAAATCCATCAAGGTTTGAGACACGAAAACTGATGGTGGTTGCCACCGAGTTCCCGGTTCATTCCTTGGTCAACACACAAGAGTACATATAATTTCTTTGCCAACTTTAACCAGGAGAGAGGAATACCGTTACTTTCTACTGCGGTTTTGTTTGTCAAGTATGAATGGCGAGTCAAGCCCTATGGAAATCAGTCACATTAATGAGATAAAAACAAAAAATTAGCTCGGGTTTACCAGATTTCTGTTGAAGATATGGGTATTTCGAGTCAACTGGTTAATCTTTTAGCTTTTTCATTAGTCGGATTCTGGAGATGGTTCTGTAACTATGGTCACATAGACAAAACAAATCAAAGCAACAAACCAAACAAGGATCATAATTTCAGACAAAATTTTGACCCAATAAAACATACTTGGACCGACTCTAAGAAAATAAAAGAATAGTTAGTAACTACCTCCCCCAGACTTAAACAACACTGTCCCCAGTGTTATAAAAGCATGAGTTTGGTGAAAATAAAATAAATAAAAATGAAACACAGCATCAAAAGTGGAAAATATGAAAATTACCGTCATCTTTGCATGGGTGTCGATCGACACCGGCCAGTGATGTCGCTCGACACTATGTCCCAACTTAAACTACCTAAAGTTTAAAATTGGAAAATTAGGCAATCGATCAAGAAATTTCCAGCTGAATCACTGTAAAATAAATCCATAAAACATAAAAACAACCTAGAACATGAGAAAAATAAAATAAAATAAAACTTACCGGTGGGTTGCCTCCCACCAAGCGCTTGTTTACAGTCATTAGCTTGACTTCGTAGTGGTCTTATCGGTGATGAGAATCACTGGAAGGATCAGGGAGTGGTGGCAGTGGGTTGAGACGCGGTGCGCGTACCCTAAGGTCGTGCATGTTCAGCTTCAGCACTTTGCTCAATGCATCATCTACAGCTGCTTGTCCCTGCGCTTTAAGTTTTGGGGTGATAAGTGCTTTAACCTTAGAGAAGGGTTTAGACATACCTTTGCACTTGACCTTATACTCAATGGTGTCACCAACACGTCTCTGCGGTGTCAAGGTTATAGGAGAACTTGTGAGAACTCTGTTGCTCCTTGGCTTGTCTCTGCGCTTGACCTTCTGAGATGTTTCGTGATGGGTGTCGATTGACACTGGTGGTTGGTGTCGATCGACACCATCAGGCTCTTCCAAAATATCAATGCAGGAGATGTGTTTGGGAGCTCTTGTTGTGGGGATGGCTTTATAGGAGATCTCCTTGTCAATGTAAGAGAATGAGATACTCTCACTGGGTGAGTCTATAACTGCACCAACTGTAGCCATGAACGGTCTTCCAAGGATCAAAGGCGTACTACAGCGTTCACTCATCTCCACAACCTGAAAATCAATAGGGACCAAACATTCTCCTAGTTTAATGAGTAAATCAGGGATCATACCATATGAACGTGAGGTGGAAGAGTTTGCAAATGTGAGAGTCATCTCTGTAGGTCTGATACCAATTCTTAACTTCTTTGCAATTGCCCTTGACATGACATTGACGCTAGACCCTGAATCAACGAGAGACTCTTTGAATTCAACTCCAGAGATGGAGCATGGAACTGAAAATTTCCCTGGGTCTTCTCTCTTAACTAACTGCTTCAGTGATGGTGGTATGTGTCTGGCCTGGATGAAGAGTACCTCGATCTCTTCTAGAGTTTCTCTGCAATCTCGGAAGTGACTAAGCAAAGGGCGGAATTGCAAAGCTTTTTTAAAAGACATCGATTGGGGAATCCTCCTTACCATCTTCTCAAAACCGAGCAACTTCTCTGCAGTAATGGGACATTTGAGATTTCTAGGTGTCTTAGGATAAGGAATCTTAGGCTTGTAGACACGTTCCTCGATAATCTTGGGTGTTTTCTCAATTTTTGGATCAGTCTGCGAGGAGTGTCGATCGTCACTAGGGTTGTGTCGATCGTCACTAACACTTGGAATGAAGTTTGTGTCATCTGTGGCTGTTGGTGTCGATCGACACCAATGGGTGGTTGCTATGCAAGTCACATAGCATAAACAATGGAGAGTTCACAAACAAATGTTGGTACAAGAGATTCTTTCACTCATCTACCAAATGTTATGCTTAAACTCTAATGACCCAAGTGAAGACCTATGACTTTAACATTTACTTCCCAACTCTCATAGGAATCTCAAACCATTCAAACACAAACCTCAACCCTTGGTGATTATCTTAGACCGAGTCTTCTTTTTTGTTCTCTTTTGCTAACTAGAGAGATACCCTTATACACAATCACAAGCTCAACTTCTTATTTATACACTTTTCTTTTCTTTTTTTTATGTGCCTACACTCTTATGCTTTTGATATTTCTTTTTCTTTCTACTTAGAGCATAGACACTATCTTTTCTCTTTCTATTTTCACTTGAGAAATCTCTTTTCATTTAAGCACTCTCTAGTAGTTTTTACTTCCTAATAGATTCTTTTGGTCATCACCATATCTTTCCTTGATTATAAATACCCTTTTCTCTTATCACTACACAACCCTAAGCTATTTGTTACAAACCTTAACTCCAGTGGAAGAATACTCTTGTCGTTCAACCTCTCTAAATTTTATTGCAAGTGGAATCACATAGAAAAGACCCCACTCAAAGATTTAACATTGGTCGAAACAAAAAGCTTGGGTTATAGGTGCATAACTACCCTAATGATGAGGATATCTACTTGAGTTAACAAAGAGTGGCAAAATTGGATAAGATAACTCAAATAATTCATTAAGACCATGAGAATCAATTTAAAACCCCTAAGAGAGATAATTAAATATTTAATTAAGTTCAAATAAGCTAGAGATGCTTCAAAGATCATGAAAGCTTTACAAAAGTAGAAGTTGAATTTCTAAAGATGCAAAGGTCCAAACATGGATTTTTCATTTTTTTCAAAAATGTTCAAGAATAACCATGACTAAAGACAACAATCTTAATCCTAAGCATGAACTTCTACAAGGCAAGCATCCTAAATGCACATGTAAATCTAAATGCTTCTATACACAATCTTAATATGCAAATGATACTACATACTTCTTTTTGTGTTTTTCAAAATTTTCAATTTTTTTAATTTTTTCAATGCACATAAATATATGCATGAGACTCAAATATGCAAAAAAAAAAAATATGATCACAAAACACAAGATTAGAAGAAGGGTCTCTCCCCAAACCTACTTCACTCCGGGCCTCAATCACCAAACCCTAAACTCATTTAAAAAACTACTCACTTTTCATCATGAAAGCACAAATCAATAGGCTTGATAGATGCATAATCATGATTAATAAAAGAATAAATGAAAGATTTAAGAAAAGAAAGAGATTTGATACTTTGAAATTGAAAGATTTATACAAAGATCCAAAAAAGGCTAAGAGAAAATCTTATAAACAAAGCATAAGACATAAATTAGGTTTAAGAGTATTTAGAGTAAAAGATAAAAGGAAGTTGGTTCAACACATAACCAACTAAGTAATTTCAGATTCAGCTTGATTTTAGACCGGTTTAGCAATTTGAACCAGAGCTTCAGATGCGTCCCAGCGGTGTCATGACGTTGTTGCAGCATCCCGCTGCAGCACCTAGACCAATTCGCTAGGTAAGTTTTGTCAAATTTCCAGCGATGCCGTCTTGCCGCTGGGTCATACTGCTCTTCAGTAAATCAGTCATAATTCTCTAACCACAGCTCATATTTCCTTTAAATTACCTCCATTAGAAAGCTAACTCAATTTCCTATAACTTCCATCAAGGGTTCTGGATCTAAATCTCAAGAAAAGTTCTTCATCTGAGTCAATCTTTGAGACACTTTAGATTGGTTATTAATCATCATTTCTCTTATTTGCATCCAAATGATTCATCTTGTTGCATAACTCAATCTAAAACCTACAAGACAATAAAACATATAAACATATTCTCATAGACTCTAATTATGTAATAAAAATACAATAAATCTAATGATAAATGCAATCAACATTATGCTAAATAGGCTAGATATCAATAGAATTGGTATCTTATTTGCATTATCGGTGGCATTGATGGTAGTTTATAGGAGGTGAAAGAGAAGTAGCTACAGTGAAATATATATTAGAGAAAATAGCATTTTTAATGTCGAAAGTGTCAGATGCTAACATTTTAAAATTTAAAGTTATTAAACTAGTACTTTAAACCTTTAAGCTATTTTTACTAACATTTTAAATTTTAAAATTATCTCCTGCGTTTTTTCCATTATAAAATTCAGAACAAAATAGTTACCAAAAAACTGATGGAATTTATGACTGTAATAAGATAAAAAATTATAATGGTATTTCAACGGATTTTTGATAAAATAGTTTTCTCAGAATTTTTAAAATTTAAATGGCTATAACAACATACATATTTTCTAACGGATTTTTGACGGTTATTCAAAAATCCATCGGAAATTGTCCAACTGATTATCAACAAAATAGTTGTTGGAAATCCGTTGAGAAATATGTACATTGACATAACCGTTTTATTGCCGTTTGAATTTTGAAAATTTCGACAAAAAATTCACTACAAAAAGTTACCGGAAAACTGACAGAATTTCCGATGAAATCTTAATCCGATGGATTTTCGACAAAATATGTCTGCCGATAATCCGTTGAACAATTTTCGATGGATTTTCAAATAGCTGTCAGAAATCCGTTAGAAAATATGTACGTTTATATAACCGTTTGAATTTTAAAAATTCTGAGGAAACTATTTTGTCAGAAACTTTTGTCGGATTACCGTCAGAAATTCCAGTAACTATTTTATAGTGAATTTTTTGGCAAAGAAAATGCAGAAGGTAGTTTTAAGATTTAAACTCTTAGTAAAAATAGTTTGAAAGTTTAAAATGCCAATGTAAAACGTTCAACGTTTAAAGTGCTAGCATCTAATACTTTAAATTTTAAAATATTATTTTCTCATATATAGTAGGTAGATAGTTAGTGAGATAATTTTTTAGTTACCATATATCTATCCGATAAGTATTGTACTATCGGGGTATATAGTTTAGCATTACAGTTGTACCATTTTAAATTAAGGAGAATAACAAAATTATGTGTAATTGTAAATATTTATGTAAACTATACCTCTTTCGTATATATATGAGTTAACTACAGAGTTAGATGTATAACTTTCTTACCATGCTAACATATAGAGTACATCTTCGTCTTATCACACATTATTCATTTCTATTTTACGCTATTTTTTTCAAAAAATATGTTATAGGTTAAGTTATTTCAATTTGTTTCTTCCCATTTCACCAGATTTTTTTTTTCGGAAAGTTCGTTCCATTTTATTCCAAATTTCATGTTATTTTGTATTCTCATACTAATTTTTTTTATCCCATTAATCTATCTCTATATCATGCTATTTTAACATGATGCATTCTATTTTATTTTAATAACAAGATGTCGGTTAAGTTATTTCGATTATTTTCTTCCCACTTCACCAGATTTGTCGTTCTTTCTTATAAAAGTTTTTTCCGTTTTATTCCAAATGTTATATTATTTTGTATTGGCATGCTAAATTTTTCGTTATTCCACTCGTCTATCTATATACCGTGATATTTTAATATGATGTGTGCTATTTATTTTAATCTACCCAATTAGCCCTAATATATATATATATATAGGGAGAGTGTTAAAATGGTTTATTAGATAAAGTCTTCCCGAAGGCTACACTTAATCTCCCATTTGTAAGTTAGATTATGTGAAGATTAATCCCATACTATGATATATCTCCCACTCGGGTTCCGAAGGCTACACTTAATCTCCCATAGGAATAAAACTTGAGTTATCGGGTAAACCGATCGAAGCAATTCCTTTTAAAATCCCTCAAGAGGATGATAAGACGAATGTCAAAAACATCATTCTCCAAAACAGTTGTAATATCTTAAGGGATACTAGATTCAAGTTATTTGAAGACTCTTTGCTCAGCTCTATAGAGTCAAGCCTTCGTGCTGGTCCAATATCATTTGATTGTTATCCAAACTTCACCGTTTCTTTAAATGACAAAAATATATTAAAATCACTGGTTTTACAAGTTAAAACACATAACTATGAAATGATCGAAGGATCAATTCCAATTGCCTTGGTTTTTAGACTACATTATAAAGCCATGACTAGTGCTTTTTCTTCAAAAGTAAAAATATCAAGTAAAAAGGGTGAAACACTATTACTCCAAACCGATTTTTCAAAATCAAACTCTGTTATTCCAAGATCAATTCAATGGAAAGATGTAAACCTTCCAGATGAATGGATCCTCGAAGGAGTAGCTCAACCAAAACCTCAAAACCCTGTAGAACCAATAGAGCCAAACACACGTTTAAAAAATATTGAACAATCAAATGACGGGAAAGTAAAGCTTTCCTTCATTAGACCTAATGAGAGAAATAGTGAGGATGATCTCATCTATGAGTCCTCTTCAAATATGAATACAATAGACCTAGGAAGAGTCTCCCAAATAGGTCGCAATTACCCGATTCATGAACCCAGATTCCAACCACGATTCTCAACTTCTGACGGTCCGAATTCAACCTTAAGAAATGTTGATTTTCGAACACAGATTCCAAAACCTGTCTATACGACAAATAGTATTGAACAAAACGAATTTGTCACAAAATCAGAACCAACTAGCCCAACTTTTTCAGCTATCACTGATATGGCTAATGAACTAAATGTTTTAGAAAAAGAATTTGAGATAAATAAAAAGGTTTTGCGAAAAGAATTCTATTCAAAAAATAATTTACAAAAAAGGATTTGGTTTTTCAAAGAATTTTCAAAGACAAGAGAAAATATACAAGAAAAATATTATGAATACCTTAACAAAAATAGAGTTCAAATTTTATTTTTTAATTGGTTTGAAGATTATACAAAAGAAAATAACATTTATAATCCTTTTTTAAAAAGCGCAAATCCTATTACCAATAGAAACAAAGGATGTGAATGGGAAACAATTACTAATGGAGAAATAATTCAATCAAATCACCCCCTCAACAAGGAATAAAACTTGAGTTATCGGGTAAACCGATCGAAGCAATTCCTTTTAAAATCCCTCAAGAGGATGATAAGACGAATGTCAAAAACATCATTCTCCAAAACAATTTTTCAAACACTAATCTTGGCACAATTAGTAAACAACTTGATAGGATTGAGAAAACAATTCTAAAACAAACAAATCACCCAAATGAAACTCCAACTAATAAAAAACTAAAACTTCCAATTTTCAAACCGTTTCAAATCTCAGAAAATAGTGTTAAAACTTGCCAAAATACGAATATAGAATTCATACGAGCCCTTCAAAGCCAACTAAGCAATATAGAAATAGGGAAAATAGTAAGCATCAAGCTTACGATGTCCCCGATACCCCAACGTCAAAAGCCCAAAGAAATCCTAAGAATCTTGAAACACAAAGTTCAAATATTCGAATAAATACTCTATGTCATGAATCAGATTCTGATAAAACCATAGAACAATTTTCAAACAATAAAATAAACCGTCTTGATTGGAGAAACAATCATGAAAATCAAATAATAACAGCACCAGATCTAGGACAAATTCAGCCAATCGAACAATCTAGATTTAACTCTTCTTCAGTCTATGACTGGAATCTAGATGGAATATCTGAATATAACATTTTAAATTTTCTACAAAAAATGACCATGGCTGCAAACGCCTATAGAACACAAGTAGGCAATGAAGACAAAACGGTAGCTGAACTCCTTATAGCTTGGTTTTCAGGACAGCTTAAAGGATGGTGGGATAACTACCTAAATAACCAGCAACGAGGAGAAATTCTTGATGCTATAAAAATGGATGAAGAAGGAATGCCAATAATAGATAATTTTGGAAATACGCAACAAAATGCAGTATCAACCCTAGTCTTAGCCATAACCCTTCATTTCATAGGAGATCCTTCTGTCCTTAGGGACAAAAATGCTGAACTCCTTTCAAATCTTAAATGTAAAAAATTAAGTGATTTCCAATGGTATAAAAACACCTTCCTCACTAGAGTCCTACTTAGGCAAGATTCAAATCAACCCTTCTGGAAAGAAAAATTTCTTGCTGGTCTGCCAACACTCTTAGGAGAAAAGGTCAGAACTAAAATTAGAGAATTTAGTGGCATCCAAATAATAGATTATGACGATTTCACTTACGGTGAATTGGTTAGTCTTGTCCAACAAGAAGGTCTTAAAATTTGCCAAGATTTAAAACTTCAAAAACACCTCAAATGGGAACTTAAAAGAACTAAAATAGAGTTAGGATCTTTTTGCAGACAATTTGAAATGGATCCTACAAATAAAAAGTCATGTTCAGGGAATTGTAAACCAGAATACTATTCAAAAAAATCAAAATTTACAAAAAACTTTAAAAATTATAAACCACAAGAAAATTCCGGAGAAAACCTCGAAGAAATAACTCCGGAATAAAACTAGGAAAACATTTAAACCACAAGAATCAAAAAAACAAACCTTTTTATAAAAACCTAACATGCTATAAATGTAATAAAAAAGGACATACTTCAAAATACTGTACGCCTAAATAAGAAAATCCAAGAACTCGATCTTGGAGAATAAATCACAGACAAAATATCAAATCTTTTCCTAGAATACTCTACATCATCTAGTGATTACGATTCAGAACACTCTTCTGAAGAGGCCTTGCAAGTTGATGAACTTAATGATTCATCATCTAGCTCGGACTCAAGATAAGAAAAAAGTTCAAGTCCTCACAAAAGATCAAGAATTCCAACTAGAAATCTTGAATTCGATAACAGATCCCCATCTAAAACAAAAATTGTTAGAGTCAATTATTTCATCCCTACATGGAAGTCAAAACACAGAAATTCCTACAAAACCAAACGATCTGTCAAAAACAAACTCTTCATATAACCTCACAACTATCCTCAACCAAGGAAGAAAAAATAGTTCTAAAACAACCCACCCATCCCTCCAAATCGAAATAAAAGACGTAAATCAGGAGCTCAAACGTCTAAAAGAAAACCCAAAAACCGATTCCGAGTATTTTCATTCAATATTAGGCTCTAAACGTGTTGACTCAAGTTCGAAGATCATGAGAACAATTGTCCAGAAAATATAGAAGAAGAAATAATAGAACAAATACAATCTCTAAACACTATGCCAAACGACTTCCTCTTTGTACTAAGAGAAATCACTTCTCGAAAATATAAAATAAAAATTACACTTGTCTTTTCAGAAAACTATAAAATAGATACAATTGCACTCTTTGACACGGGTGCAGACTTAAATTGTATAAAAACAGGTTTAGTACCAAGATGCTTTCATCACAAAAAAAATGAAAAACTCTCAGCAGCAAATAATTCCAAACAGAGTATAACATCGAAAACAGAAGCTTCGGTATTAAAAGATAATGTTCTTTTCAAAACTGCTTTTGTTCTCACAGATGATATATACCAAAATATCATTCTCGGAACACCATTTATAAACTTAATAACACCTTACAAAGTCAATGAAGATTCAATCTCCTTCAAAACACAAGATACAAAATTTCTCTTTGAATTTATGGAAACACCAAAAAAGAGAAGCCTAAACTTAATAAAAGCCTACTCAATACAAGAAAATTCAATAAATACACTAATACATAGCAAAAAATTTCACTTGGAAAATTTGCAAACGGAATTTCTTGTTGAAAAGACTAAAGAAACACTAGAAACTTCAATTACAAAAGAAAAGATTTCAAAAATAACAAAGCTTTTCGAAGAACAATTATGCTCCGACTTACCAACAACCTTTTAGGATAGAAAACAACACATAGTTGATCTACCCTATGAAGAAAAATTTGATGAAAAAGAAATTCCTACAAAAGCTCGACCAATACAAATGAACTCTGACCTAGAGAATCATTGCAAAAAAGAAATTTCAGAACTTTTAAACAAAAATTTAATTTCAAAGTCACGATCTCCATGGTCTTGTGCAGCTTTCTATGTGAATAAAAACTCTGAAATAAAAAGGGGAACTCCAAGACTTGTAATAAATTATAAACCTTTAAATACAGCATTAAAATGGATTAGATATCCGATTCCAAATAAAAAAGACCTCCTTCAAAAACTTCAGTCCGCACACATATTTTCAAAATTCGATCTAAAATCAGGATTTTGGCAAATCCAAATATCCGAATATGATCGTTATAAAACAGCATTTACAGTTCCTTTTGGACAATACCAATGGAACGTAATGCCTTTTTGTTTAAAAAATGCACCTTCGGAATTTCAAAGAATAATGAATGATATACTTTCGGATTATTCAAAATTCTGTATAGTATATATTGACGATATACTTATATTTTCAAACTCGATTGACGAGCATTTCAAACATCTCAAAACTTTTTACTATCTCGCACGTAAAAACGGACTTGTTCTTTCCAAAACAAAAAGGTCTTTATTCCAAACTAGAATACGATTCCTTGGTCATTACGTTTCAAAAGGAATGATAAAACCAATAGAAAGATCATTAGAATTTGCAAATAAATTCCCTGATAAAATCTTGGATAAAACCCAACTACAAAGGTTCCTAGGAAGCCTTAATTATGTACTAGATTTTTGTCCAAACATCAACAGATTAGCTAGACCACTTCATGATCGTCTAAAGAAAAATCCAAACCCTTGGACAGAAGAGCATACCAAAGTGTGTAAGTTGTGATTTGGAAGAGTTGCACGATACTTCTTTATATAGAAGTTTACATGTGCATTTTTAAAATTTATTTAATTTTGAATAATAGCTTTATCTTTTGTAGTGCGTTTGGTGGTAGCCTCGAGATGCTCCATGTCTTCTACTTTTCGTAGTGGATTTTGAAGGATTTGTCTTTTGCTTTTGTAGTGGATCCTGGATTTGTGGCCGACATCTTCTGTGGTTGATTTCGGTGGATTTTGATAGATTTGTCTTTTCCTTTTGTAGTTGAAACCAGGGTTGTGGCCGACATCTTCTGTAGTTGATTGCGGATTTTGTGGAGACTTGGTAGTGCGTCTGATTTGTCAATCGGCTCCCTTGTTTGGACTTATTTGTTAGATCTAGATGTTTGTACATCTTTTATGCTTTTTAGCAAAGCACCAGCTATTAACGGATTTGATTATTCTTTACCGAAGCCGTTTGCTTCGGAATAGCCTTAACTTATTAGGTGTTAAGATAACCTCTTTTTTTTTTTTTTTTTTTTTTTTTTTTAAATATAAAATATGAAATATATTACAACTGATTTGTGGGAGATTATAAACATTCCTTCCCTTAATGTTACATTAACATTACATATGTACATATATTATAACAGAATTTTTTTTTTTTTTTTTTTTTTTACAAGTCGTCTTCGTCTATTTCGGGTTCACTTCCGGATGCTTGGGAGTTTTGAGTTGATATCGTTGGCAGAAATTGCATTGAGATTGATTTGATTTCTTCTTCGGATTTTGCAGCTGCTAACATAGACAACATTTTTGCTTTTTGGGCTAGGAAGAGAGTCATTTCTGGTGTTTGGATTAATTTATGTGGAGCTGGTGGATTAAGAGTTTTGGAATTTTGAGATCTGATCCATTCAGGGATATTTGAAGGATATAAATTTGAGGGGATTCTGTATTTATCCCACCATTTGACTTTAAATCTTCGTCTGATAATGGGTATTGTATCATCCGAGAATTCAAAAGTCCATGAGAAAACCCAGGGCAAATGGAATTTAGAATGAAAAAGGGCCAAGGCGGGAAATCTTTTTTCATCTTCAGATGGTATGAAACTGGTTTTGAAGATTTGGAAGGATTTATTTATCTGTGGTTTGAAAATGTTTATGACGGAACCAAAGTTATTCCACCATTGATTAAACCAGATAGGAGATTTGGATAGGTTACATGTGGTGTCGAAAAAGATCAACCACGTGTGTTTGTGTTTGGGGGATTGAATAAGGAAGGCATTGTACCAAGCTTGACAATAATCCCAGTAATTAAATGGGACATTGTAGCAAGAAAGATTTGAACAATCTTCGGGAAACTTTATATTGTCATTGAGATCATAATCCCAATCTCTTGGGGAAATGATTTCATGAATTTTAAAAGTTGAATAAGCAGGAGCTGTGTGACTTTCATCCAAAAAATTATGTTTGAAAGTAACTGATCCTGTGATTTCCAAAATTGTTTGATAAAATAAAATGGTTTTTTCAGAATTGTATGGTTTGAAAAACTGGTTTTTCCCGAAAAACTTTTCTATCGTAGAGTACGGATCATTTCCAACAAAAAAGTCTTTTTCGATGGTAATCACATTTTGATAAGTTGGTTTTTCAAAATATTCTGAAGGGGGATTGTTTGAAAATTCCTTTAAAACAATTTGTGAATTGTTTTAAGGTTTTAAAATTTGTTTTGAAGCTTGGTTTTGTGCTGAAATCATTTTTAAATTGGCTTCAAGTTTTTCAGAAATCGTAAGAGAAGGGGGTGGTTTTGAAGAACTACCTTTCTCTTGTTTTGAAAAACTTTTTTCGAAAGCTTGTTGTAGTGACCGTATTTGTATCAAGATTTCTTCAGGGGTTTGAAGAGTTTTTTCTTCTTTTTCTGGTTTCCTTTTTGTAATTGTAATCCAGGGTTGTGTTTCTGGTTCTGTCTTTGGTTTGGAGGTATTTGGAGTTGGTGTTTTGTCCTGGTTTTGGCCTGAAGCAGGGGTTTTTCCCCTGTCAACCGTCTTCGGGGGCATCGTACCTGTTTTGGAGAAACTCTCGAGTCAGGAAATCTGGAACAGAATTTGTTTCTCCTTTAATATATTCTATATCAAAATCAAAAACGCTTAGTAACGCCTCCCATCGGTAAAATTTGTTTTGATGCAAGGTTTTTAACATCTTTTTGTAAAATATCTTTTGCACTTTTGCAATCAATTCTTAGTAAAAATTTTTGGTTTAAAAGATCACTTTGAAATTTCTGTATACATAAGACTATACTTAGTATTTCTTTTTTGATGGTTGAATAGTTTTTTTGAGTTTCATTCCAATGAGATGAAGTAAATTGGATTATATTTTCATGATTATTTATTCCTTTTTGTTTTAGAATTCCCCCGTATCCTAGATCAGAGGCGTCTGTTTCAACTATTTTCTCTAATTTTGGATCCGCTATATGCAGCATGGAATTTCTAAGACTTGTTTTTTAATTTGTTGGACTACTTTGGTATGCTCTTCTGTCCAAGGGTTTGGATTTTTCTTTAGACGATCATGAAGTGGTCTAGCTAATCTGTTGATGTTTGGACAAAAATCTAGTACATAATTAAGGCTTCCTAGGAACCTTTGTAGTTGGGTTTTATCCAAGATTTTATCAGGGAATTTATTTGCAAATTCTAATGATCTTTCTATTGGTTTTATCATTCCTTTTGAAACGTAATGACCAAGGAATCGTATTCTAGTTTGGAATAAAGACATTTTTGTTTTGGAAAGAACAAGTCCATTTTTACGTGCGAGATAGTAAAAAGTTTTGAGATGTTTGAAATGCTCGTCAATCGAGTTTGAAAATATAAGTATATCGTCAATATATACTATACATAATTTTGAATAATCCGAAAGTATATCATTCATTATTCTTTGAAATTCCGAAGGTGCATTTTTTAAACCAAAAGGCATTACGTTCCATTGGTATTGTCCAAAAGGAACTGTAAATGCTGTTTTATAACGATTATATTCGGATATTTGGATTTGCCAAAATCCTGATTTTAGATCGAATTTTGAAAATATGTGTGCGGACTGAAGTTTTTGAAGGAGGTCTTTTTTATTTGGAATCGGATATCTAATCCATTTTAATGCTGTATTTAAAGGTTTATAATTTATTACAAGTCTTGGAGTTCCCCTTTCTATTTCAGAGTTTTTATTCACATAGAAAGCTGCACAAGACCATGGAAATCGTGACTTTGAAATTAAATTTTTGTTTAAAAGTTCTGAAATTTCTTTTTTGCAATGATTCTCTAGGTCAGAGTTCATTTGTATTGGTCGAGCTTTTGTAGGAATTTCTTTTTCATCAAATTTTTCTTCATAGGGTAGATAAACTATGTGTTGTTTTCTATCCCAAAAGGCTGTTGGTAAGTCGGAGCATAATTGTTCTTCGAAAAGCTTTGTTATTTTTGAAATCTTTTCTTTTGTAATTGAAGTTTCTAGTGTTTCTTTAGTCTTTTCAACAAGAAATTCCGTTTGCAAATTTTCCAAGTGAAATTTTTTGCTATGTATTAGTGTATTTATTGAATTTTCTTGTATTGAGTAGGCTTTTATTAAGTTTAGGCTTCTCTTTTTTGGTGTTTCCATAAATTCAAAGAGAAATTTTTTATCTTGTGTTTTGAAGGAGATTGAATCTTCATTGACTTTGTAAGGTGTTATTAAGTTTATAAATGGTGTTCCGAGAATGATATTTTGGTATATATCATCTGTGAGAACAAAAGCAGTTTTGAAAAGAACATTATCTTTTAATACCGAAGCTTCTGTTTTCGATGTTATACTCTGTTTGGAATTATTTGCTGCTGAGAGTTTTTCATTTGTTTTGTGATGAAAGCATCTTGGTACTAAACCTGTTTTTATACAATTTAAGTCTGCACCCGTGTCAAAGAGTGCAATTGTATCTATTTTATAGTTTTCTGAAAAGACAAGTGTAATTTTTATTTTATATTTTCGAGAAGTGATTTCTCTTAGTACAAAGAGGAAGTCGTTTGGCATAGTGTTTAGAGATTGTATTTGTTCTATTATTTCTTCTTCTATATTTTCTGGACAATTGTTCTCATGCTCTTCCGAACTTGAGTCATCACGTTTAGAGGCTAATATTGAATGAAAATACTCGGAATCGGTTTTTTTGTTTTTCTTTTAGATGTTTGAGCTCATTTTTTACATCTTTTATTTCAATTTGGAGTGATTGGAGGGTTGTTTTAGAACTATTTTTTCTTCCTTGGTTGAGGATAGTTGTGAGGTTATATGAAGAGTTTGTTTTTGACAAATCGTTTGGTTTTGTAGGAATTTCTGTTTTTTGACTTCCATTTAGGGATGAAATAATTGATTCTAAAAATTTTTGTTTTAGATGGGGATCTGTTATCGAATTCAAGATTTCTAGTTGGAATTCTTGATCTTTTGTGAGGACTTGAACTTTTTTCTTATCTGAGTCCGAGCTAGATGATGAATCATTAAGTTCATCAACTTGCAAGGCCTCTTCAGAAGAGTGTTCTGAATCGTAATCACTAGATGATGTAGAGTATTCTAGGAAAAGATTTGATATTTTGTCTGTGATTTCTTCTCCAAGATCGAGTTTTTGGATTTTCTTATTTAGGCGACAGTATTTTGAAGTATGTCCTTTTTTATTACATTTATAGCATGTTAGGTTTTTATAAAAAGGTTTGTTTTTTGATTCTTGTGGTTTAAATGTTTTCCTAGTTTTATTCGAGAGTTATTTCTTCGAGGTTTTCTCCGGGAATTTTCTTGTGGTTTATAATTTTTAAAGTTTTTTGTAAATTTTGATTTTTTTGAATAGTATTCTGGTTTACAATTCCCTGAACATGACTTTTTATTTGTAGGATCCATTTCAAATTGTCTGCAAAAAGATCCTAACTCTATTTTAGTTCTTTTAAGTTCCCATTTGAGGTGTTTTTGAAGTTTTAAATCTTGGCAAATTTTAAGACCTTCTTGTTGGACAAGACTAACCAATTCACCGTAAGTGAAATCGTCATAATCTATCATTTGGATGCCACTAGATTCTCTAATTTTAGTTCTGACCTTTTCTCCTAAGAGTGTTGGCAGACCAGCAAGAAATTTTTCTTTCCAGAAGGGTTGATTTGAATCTTGCCTAAGTAGGACTCTAGTGAGGAAGGTGTTTTTATACCATTGGAAATCACTTAATTTTTTACATTTAAGATTTGAAAGGAGTTCAGCATTTTTGTCCATAAGGACAGAAGGATCTCCTATGAAATGAAGGGTTATGGCTAAGACTAGGGTTGATACTGCATTTTGTTGCGTATTTCCAAAATTATCTATTATTGGCATTCCTTCTTCATCCATTTTTATAGCATCAAGAATTTCTCCTCGTTGCTGGTTATTTAGGTAGTTATCCCACCATCCTTTAAGCTGTCCGTAAAAGCCAGCTATAAGGAGTTCAACTACCGTATTGTCTTCATTGCCTACTTGTGTTCTATAGGCGTTTGCAGCCATGGTCATTTTTTGTAGAAAATTTAAAATGTTATATTCAGATATTCCATCTAGATTCCAGTCATAGACTGAAGAAGAGTTAAATCTAGATTGTTCGATTGGCTGAATTTGTCCTAGATATGGTGCTGTTATTATTTGATTTTCATGATTGTTTCTCCAATCAAGACGGTTTATTTTATTGTTTGAAAATTGTTCTATGGTTTTATCAGAATCTGATTCATGACATAGAGTATTTATTCGAATATTTGAACTTTGTGTTTCAAGATTCTTAGGATTTCTTTGGGCTTTTGAAGTTGGGGTATCAGGGACATCGTAAGCTTGATGCTTACTATTTTCCCCTATTTCTATATTGCTTAGTTGGCTTTGAAGGGCTCGTATGAATTCTATATTCGTATTTTGGCAAGTTTTAACACTATTTTCTGAGATTTGAAACGGTTTGAAAATTGGAAGTTTTAGTTTTTTATTAGTTGGAGTTTCATTTGGGTGATTTGTTTGTTTTAGAATTGTTTTCTCAATCCTATCAAGTTGTTTACTAATTGTGCCAAGATTAGTGTTTGAAAAATTGTTTTGCAGAATGATGTTTTTGACATTCGTCTTATCATCCTCTTGAGGGATTTTAAAAGGAATTGCTTCGATCGGTTTACCCGATAACTCAAGTTTTATTCCTTGTTGAGGGGGGTGACTTGATTGAATTATTTTTCCATTAGTAATTGTTTCCCATTCACATCCTTTGTTTCTATTGGTAATAGGATTTGCGCTTTTTAAAAAAGGATTATAAATGTTATTTTCTTTTGTATAATCTTCAAACCAATTAAAAAATAAAATTTGAACTCTATTTTTGTTAAGGTATTCATAATATTTTTCTTGTATATTTTCTCTTGTCTTTGAAAATTCTTTGAAAAACCAAATCCTTTTTTGTAAATTATTTTTTGAATAGAATTCTTTTCGCAAAACCTTTTTATTTATCTCAAATTCTTTTTCTAAAACATTTAGTTCATTAGCCATATCAGTGATAGCTGAAAAAGTTGGGCTAGTTGGTTCTGATTTTGTGACAAATTCGTTTTTTTCAATACTATTTGTCGATAGACAGGTTTTGGAATCTGTGTTCGAAAATCAACATTTCTTAAGGTTGAATTTGGAACGTCAGAAGTTGAGAATCGTGGTTGGAATCTGGGTTCATGAATCGGGTAATTCGACCTATTTGGGAGACTCTTCCTAGGTCTATTGTATTCATATTTGAAGAGGACTCATAGATGAGAACATCATCAATATTTCTCTCATTCGGTCTAATGAAGGAAAGATTTACTTTTCCGTCCTTTGAATGTTGAATATTTTTTAAACGTGTGTTTGGCTCTATTGGTTCTACAGGGTTTTGAGGTTTTGGTTGAGCTACTCCTTCGAGGATCCATTCATCTGGAAGGTTTACATCTTTCCATTGAATTGATCTTGGAATAACAGAGTTTGATTTTGAAAAATCGGTTTGGAGTAATAGTGTTTCACCCTTTTTACTTGATATTTTTACTTTTGAAGAAAAAGCACTAGTCATGGCTTTATAATGTAGTCTAAAAACCAAGGCAATTGGAATTGATCCTTCGATCATTTCATAGTTATGTGTTTTAACTTGTAAAACCAGTGATTTTAATATATTTTTGTCATTTAAAGAAACGGTGAAGTTTGGATAACAATCAAATGATATTGGACCAGCACAAAGGCTTGACTCTATAGAGCTGAGCAAAGAGTCTTCAAATAACTTGAATCTAGTATCCCTTAAGATAGCTAGGATTGAAGTATTAAGACCTTCTTTTGAAAGTGGTTTTATACCGACTTGGACTAAGCCAATGTGTATGTATTTGAAATTCTTTTCTCTATGTCTTTGTAAAGTGTTTTGTGAAAATAATTCAATTGTTTCAAAAGGTTTAGTTAATTGTATGTCACGTTCTTCTGTTTTAATTGAAAAATTTGTTTTTAAGAAATTCATCCGTGAGATTTGATAGATTTGATCTCTATTAACTCTTGGGATTTCCCAATTGTCAATTGAGCCTTGAAAATCATCTATGGTTGTTTCTTGACTGTTTATAACCTTTTTAGATTCTTTTTGGAAACCTGCTTCTAGATGAAGATGATTCAGATCTGTCTAGTGAATTTTTGAAATACGAACTCATCATGAATTTCTAATGGGTCTTTTAAAGATTTAGATTCCCTACAATCCAGACTTAATTCTAGGTTTAATTGCCCTACACTTCACGGGACTTACTTTCTAGACACAAGACTGGCAAAACACTCGGGAGGATTAATCTTTGTAAAACTCAAAAGGAAGAGATGTTAAGTTTGTAAATCAGAAATTTTCTAAACAATTTGAATCTTTGTTCAACTAGTATGTAAGAGTTTTCTTGAGATATATATATTCTGAATCAATTTCTTGACTCGAAAGATCCCCTCGATACCACAAGAATCGAGGTATTAACTTTTTAGGGTATTAACCAAGTTCGAGGGTTGCTTGTATACACAAGGTTTGAGTTGAGACTTTTCAACAATCCGAGGATTGATGATCTTTTAATCTTGTTTCGACGAATATATATATACTTTAGAAAAGATCTTGATTATGTTTAGTCGTAATAGAAATCGTAAATTTCATAAAAATATATGATTAAGTAAATCATGATATATGCGAGTAGTATAGTAAAACATAAAACGTATGACCATAAAGTCATTAAATATACTTCATGAAAAAGAGTAAATGGATAACTAAACATTTTGATTGAGGTTTAAAAACATTTTGATTTTAGATTAGTTCCATTTTAACACTATCTTTAACACCATCCACATGGCTCTGATACCATAGGGAGAGGATCGTGGATACACTCAAATAATCTTTTCACAACCCGTTACGATGTATTGGGGGAACCGTGTTCTCAGAGTGAAGTAAGATTAGTTGGTTGTATGCCAAGAGGTGTTGATAGGAAAATTTGGAATTTCTTTATTAGATTTATAACGAATACAGATCAACTTACAAATTAAAAACGGAAGAAGAGTTCTTGACTCGAGATGGAAGATGTGAGAGAGTTTTTAGAGAGAGAGGGAGTGTGTAAGTTGTGATTTGGAAGAGTTGCACGATACTTCTTTATATAGAAGTTTACATGTGCATTTTTAAAATTTATTTAATTTTGAATAATAGCTTTATCTTTTGTAGTGCGTTTGGTGGTAGCCTCGAGATGCTCCATGTCTTCTACTTTTCGTAGTGGATTTTGAAGGATTTGTCTTTTGCTTTTGTAGTGGATCCTGGATTTGTGGCCGACATCTTCTGTGGTTGATTTCGGTGGATTTTGATAGATTTGTCTTTTCCTTTTGTAGTTGAAACCGGGGTTGTGGCCGACATCTTCTGTAGTTGATTGCGGATTTTGTGGAGACTTGGTAGTGCGTCTGATTTGTCAATCGGCTCCCTTGTTTGGACTTATTTGTTAGATCTAGATGTTTGTACATCTTTTATGCTTTTTAGCAAAGCACCAGCTATTAACGGATTTGATTATTCTTTACCGAAGCCGTTTGCTTGAATAGCCTTAACTTATTAGGTGTTAAGATAACCTCTTTTTTTTTTTTTTTTTTTTTTTAAATATCAAATATGAAATATATTACAACTGATTTGTGGGAGATTATAAACATTCCTTCCCTTAATGTTACATTAACATTACATATGTACATATATTATAACTGATTTTTTTTTTTTTTTTTTTTTTTTTACAAGTCGTCTTCGTCTATTTCGGGTTCACTTCCGGATGCTTGGGAGTTTTGAGTTGATATCGTTGGCAGAAATTGCATTGAGATTGATTTGATTTCTTCTTCGGATTTTGCAGCTGCTAACATAGACAACATTTTTGCTTTTTGGGCTAGGAAGAGAGTCATTTCTGGTGTTTGGATTAATTTATGTGGAGCTGGTGGATTAAGAGTTTTGGAATTTTGAGATCTGATCCATTCAGGGATATTTGAAGGATATAAATTTGAGGGGATTCTGTATTTATCCCACCATTTGACTTTAAATCTTCGTCTGATAATGGGTATTGTATCATCCGACAATGCAAAAGTCCATGTGAAAACCAGGGCAAATGGAATTTAGAATGAAAAAGGGCCAAGGCGGGAAATCTTTTTTCATCTTCAGATGGTATGAAACTGGTTTTGAAGATTTGGAAGGATTTATTTATCTGTGGTTTGAAAATGTTTATGACGGAACCAAAGTTATTCCACCATTGATTAAACCAGATAGGAGATTTGGATAGGTTACATGTGGTGTCGAAAAAGATCAACCACGTGTGTTTGTGTTTGGGGGATTGAATAAGGAAGGCATTGTACCAAGCTTGACAATAATCCCAGTAATTAAATGGGACATTGTAGCAAGAAAGATTTGAACAATCTTCGGGACACTTTATATTGTCATTGAGATCATAATCCCAATCTCTTGGGGAAATGATTTCATGAATTTTAAAAGTTGAATAAGCAGGAGCTGTGTGACTTTCATCCAAAAAATTATGTTTGAAAGTAACTGATCCTGTGATTTCCAAAATTGTTTGATAAAATAAAATGGTTTTTTCAGAATTGTATGGTTTGAAAAACTGGTTTTTCCCGAAAAACTTTTCTATCGTAGAGTACGGATCATTTCCAACAAAAAAGTCTTTTTCGATGGTAATCACATTTTGATAAGTTGGTTTTTCAAAATATTCTGAAGGGGGATTGTTTGAAAATTCCTTTAAAACAATTTGTGAATTGTTTAAAGGTTTTGAAATTTGTTTTGAAGCCTGGTTTTGTGCTGAAATCATTTTTAAATTGGCTTCAGGTTTTTCAGAAATCGCAAGAGAAGGGGGTGGTTTTGAAGAACTACCTTTCTCTTGTTTTGAAAAGCTTTTTTCGAAAGCTTGTTGTAGTGACCGTATTTGTATCAGGATTTCTTCAGGGGTTTGAAGAGTTTTTTCTTCTTTTTCTGGTTTCCTTTTTGTAATTGTAATCCGGGGTTGTGTTTCTGGTTCTGTCTTTGGTTTGGAGGTATTTGGAGTTGGTGTTTTGTCCTGGTTTTGGCCTGAAGCAGGGGTTTTTCCCCTGTCAACCGTCTTCGGGGGCATCGTACCTGTTTTGGAGAAATTCTCGAGTCAGGAAATCTGGAACAGAATTTGTTTCTCCTTTAATATATTCTATATCAAAATCAAAAATGCTTAGTAAAGCCTGCCATCGGTAAAATTTGTTTTGATGCAAGGTTTTTAACATCTTTTTGTAAAATATCTTTTGCACTTTTGCAATCAATTCTTAGTAAAAATTTTGGTTTAAAAGATCACTTTGAAATTTCTGTATACATAAGACTATACTTAGTAGTTCCCTTTTGCTGGTTGAATAGTTTTCTTGAGTTTCATTCCAATGAGATGAAGTAAATCGGATTATATTTTCATGATTATTTATTCCTGTTTGTTTTAGAATTCCCCCGTATCCTAGATCGAGGCGTCTGTTTCAACTATTTTCTCTAATTTTGGATCCGCTATATGCAGGCATGGAATTTCTAAGACTTGTTTTTTAATTTGTTGGACTACTTTGGTATGTTCTTCTGTCCAAGGGTTTGGATTTTTCTTTAGACGATCATGAAGTGGTCTAGCTAATCTGTTGATGTTTGGACAAAAATCTAGTACATAATTAAGGCTTCCTAGGAACCTTTGTAGTTGGGTTTTATCCAAGATTTTATCAGGAAATTTATTTGCAAATTCTAATGATCTTTCTATTGGTTTTATCATTCCTTTTGAAACGTAATGACCAAGGAATCGTATTCTAGTTTGGAATAAAGACATTTTTGTTTTGGAAAGAACAAGTCCGTTTTTACGGCATGAGATAGTAAAAAGTTTTGAGATGTTTGAAATGCTCGTCAATCGAGTTTGAAAATATAAGTATATCGTCAATATATACTATACAGAATTTTGAATAATCCGAAAGTATATCATTCATTATTCTTTGAAATTCCGAAGGTGCATTTTTTAAACCAAAAGGCATTACGTTCCATTGGTATTGTCCAAAAGGAACTGTAAATGCTGTTTTATAACGATCATATTCGGATATTTGGATTTGCCAAAATCCTGATTTTAGATCGAATTTTGAAAATATGTGTGCGGACTGAAGTTTTTGAAGGAGGTCTTTTTTATTTGGAATCGGATATCTAATCCATTTTAATGCTGTATTTAAAGGTTTATAATTTATTACAAGTCTTGGAGTTCCCCTTTCTATTTCAGAGTTTTTATTCACATAGAAAGCTGCACAAGACCATGGAGATCGTGACTTTGAAATTAAATTTTTGTTTAAAAGTTCTGAAATTTCTTTTTTGCAATGATTCTCTAGGTCAGAGTTCATTTGTATTGGTCGAGCTTTTGTAGGAATTTCTTTTTCATCAAATTTTTCTTCATAGGGTAGATCAACTATGTGTTGTTTTCTATCCCAAAAGGCTGTTGGTAAGTCGGAGCATAATTGTTCTTCGAAAAGCTTTGTTATTTTTGAAATCTTTTCTTTTGTAATTGAAGTTTCTAGTGTTTCTTTAGTCTTTTCAACAAGAAATTCCGTTTGCAAATTTTCCAAGTGAAATTTTTTGCTATGTATTAGTGTATTTATTGAATTTTCTTGTATTGAGTAGGCTTTTATTAAGTTTAGGCTTCTCTTTTTTGGTGTTTCCATAAATTCAAAGAGAAATTTTTTATCTTGTGTTTTGAAGGAGATTGAATCTTCATTGACTTTGTAAGGTGTTATTAAGTTTATAAATGGTGTTCCGAGAATGATATTTTGGTATATATCATCTGTGAGAACAAAAGCAGTTTTGAAAAGAACATTAACTTTTAATACCGAAGCTTCTGTTTTCGATGTTATACTAAGTTTGGAATTATTTGCTGCTGAGAGTTTTTCATTTGTTTTGTGATGAAAGCATCTTGGTACTAAAACTGTTTTTATACAATTTAAGTCTGCACCCGTGTCAAAGAGTGCAATTGTATCTATTTTATAGTTTTCTGAAAAGACAAGTGTAATTTTTATTTTATATTTTCGAGAAGTGATTTCTCTTAGTACAAAGAGGAAGTCGTTTGGCATAGTGTTTAGAGATTGTATTTGTTCTATTATTTCTTCTTCTATATTTTCTGGACAATTGTTCTCATGCTCTTCCGAACTTGAGTCATCACGTTTAGAGGCTAATATTGAATGAAAATACTCGGAATCGGTTTTTTGTTTTTCTTTTAGATGTTTGAGCTCATTTTTTACATCTTTTATTTCAATTTGGAGTGATTGGAGGGTTGTTTTAGAACTATTTTTTCTTCCTTGGTTGAGGATAGTTGTGAGGTTATATGAAGAGTTTGTTTTTGACAGATCGTTTGGTTTTGTAGGAATTTCTGTTTTTGACTTCCATTTAGGGATGAAATAATTGATTCTAAAAATTTTTGTTTTAGATGGGGGTCTGTTATCGAATTCAAGATTTCTAGTTGGAATTCTTGATCTTTTGTGAGGACTTGAACTTTTTTCTTATCTGAATCCGAGCTAGATGATGAATCATTAAGTTCATCAACTTGCAAGGCCTCTTCAGAAGAGTGTTCTGAATCGTAATCACTAGATGATGTAGAGTATTCTAGGAAAAGATTTGATATTTTGTCTGTGATTTCTTCTCCAAGATCGAGTTCTTGGATTTTCTTATTTAGGCGACAGTATTTTGAAGTATGTCCTTTTTTATTACATTTATAGCATGTTAGGTTTTTATAAAAAGGTTTGTTTTTTGATTCTTGTGGTTTAAATGTTTTCCTAGTTTTATTCGGGAGTTATTTCTTCGAGGTTTTCTCCAGGAATTTTCTTGTGGTTTATAATTTTTAAAGTTTTTTGTAAATTTTGATTTTTTTGAATAGTATTCTGGTTTACAATTCCCTGAACATGACTTTTTATTTGTAGGATCCATTTCAAATTGTCTGCAAAAAGATCCTAACTCTATTTTAGTTCTTTTAAGTTCCCATTTGAGGTGTTTTTGAAGTTTTAAATCTTGGCAAATTTTAAGACCTTCTTGTTGGACAAGACTAACCAATTCACCGTAAGTGAAATCGTCATAATCTATCATTTGGATGCCACTAGATTCTCTAATTTTAGTTCTGACCTTTTCTCCTAAGAGTGTTGGCAGACCAGCAAGAAATTTTTCTTTCCAGAAGGGTTGATTTGAATCTTGCCTAAGTAGGACTCTAGTGAGGAAGGTGTTTTTATACCATTGGAAATCACTTAATTTTTTACATTTAAGATTTGAAAGGAGTTCAGCAATTTTGTCCCTAAGGACAGAAGGATCTCCTATGAAATGAAGGGTTATGGCTAAGACTAGGGTTGATACTGCATTTTGTTGCGTATTTCCAAAATTATCTATTATTGGCATTCCTTCTTCATCCATTTTTATAGCATCAAGAATTTCTCCTCGTTGCTGGTTATTTAGGTAGTTATCCCACCATCCTTTAAGCTGTCCTGAAAAGCCAGCTATAAGGAGTTCAGCTACCGTTTTGTCTTCATTGCCTACTTGTGTTCTATAGGTGTTTGCAGCCATGGTCATTTTTTGTAGAAAATTTAAAATGTTATATTCAGATATTCCATCTAGATTCCAGTCATAGACTGAAGAAGAGTTAAATCTAGATTGTTCGATTGGCTGAATTTGTCCTAGATCTGGTGCTGTTATTATTTGATTTTCATGATTGTTTCTCCAATCAAGACGGTTTATTTTATTGTTTGAAAATTGTTCTATGGTTTTATCAGAATCTGATTCATGACATAGAGTATTTATTCGAATATTTGAACTTTGTGTTTCAAGATTCTTAGGATTTCTTTGGGCTTTTGAAGTTGGGGTATCAGGGACATCGTAAGCTTGATGCTTACTATTTTCCCCTATTTCTATATTGCTTAGTTGGCTTTGAAGGGCTCGTATGAATTCTATATTCGTATTTTGGCAAGTTTTAACACTATTTTCTGAGATTTGAAACGGTTTGAAAATTGGAAGTTTTAGTTTTTTATTAGTTGGAGTTTCATTTGGGTGATTTGTTTGTTTTAGAATTGTTTTCTCAATCCTATCAAGTTGTTTACTAATTGTGCCAAGATTAGTGTTTGAAAAATTGTTTTGGAGAATGATGTTTTTGACATTCGTCTTATCATCCTCTTGAGGGATTTTAAAAGGAATTGCTTCGATCGGTTTACCCGATAACTCAAGTTTTATTCCTTGTTGAGGGGGTGATTTGATTGCATTATTTTTCCATTCGTAATCGTTTCCCATTCACATCCTTTGTTTCTATTGGTAGTGGGATTTGCGCTTTTTAACAAAGGATTATAAATGTTATTTTCTTCTGTATAATCTTCCATCCAATTAAACACTAAAATTTGAACTCTATTTTTGTTAAGGTATTCATAATATTTTTCTTGTATATTTTCTCTTGTCTTTGAAAATTCTTTGAAAAACCAAATCCTTTTTTGTAAATGATTTTTTGAATAGAATTCTTTTCGCAAAACCTTTTTATTTATCTCAAATTCTTTTTCTAAAACATTTAGTTCATTAGCCATATCAGTGATAGCTGAAAAAGTTGGGCTAGTTGGTTCTGATTTTGTGACAAATTCGTTTTGTTCAATACTATTTGTCGTATAGACAGGTTTTGGAATCTGTGTTCGAAAATCAACATTTCTTAAGGTTGAATTTGGAACGTCAGAAGTTGAGAATCGTGGTTGGAATCTGGGTTCATGAATTGGGTAATTGCGACCTATTTGGGAGACTCTTCCTAGGTCTATTGTATTCATATTTGAAGAGGACTCATAGATGAGATCATCCTCACTATTTCTCTCATTAGGTCTAATGAAGGAAAGCTTTACTTTCCCGTCATTTGATTGTTCAATATTTTTTAAACGTGTGTTTGGCTCTATTGGTTCTACAGGGTTTTGAGGTTTTGGTTGAGCTACTCCTTCGAGGATCCATTCATCTGGAAGGTTTACATCTTTCCATTGAATTGATCTTGGAATAACAGAGTTTGATTTTGAAAAATCGGTTTGGAGTAATAGTGTTTCACCCTTTTTACTTGATATTTTTACTTTTGAAGAAAAAGCACTAGTCATGGCTTTATAATGTAGTCTAAAAACCAAGGCAATTGGAATTGATCCTTCGATCATTTCATAGTTATGTGTTTTAACTTGTAAAACCAGTGATTTTAATATATTTTTGTCATTTAAAGAAACGGTGAAGTTTGGATAACAATCAAATGATATTGGACCAGCACAAAGGCTTGACTCTATAGAGCTGAGAAAAGAGTCTTCAAATAACTTGAATCTAGTATCCCTTAAGATAGCTAGGATTGAAGTATTAAGACCTTCTTTTGAAAGTGGTTTTATACCGACTTGGACTAAGCCAATGTGTATGTATTTGAAATTCTTTTCTCTATGTCTTTGTAAAGCGTTTTGTGAAAATAATTCAATTGTTTCAAAAGGTTTAGTTAATTGTATGTCACGTTCTTCTGTTTTAATTGAAAAATTTGTTTTTAAGAAATTCATCCGTGAGATTTGATAGATTTGATCTCTATTAACTCTTGGGATTTCCCAATTGTCAATTGAGCCTTGAAAATCATCTATGGTTGTTTCTTGACTGTTTATAACCTTTTTAGATTCTTTTGGAAACCTGCTTCTAGATGAAGATGATTCAGATCTGTCTAGTGAATTTTTGAAATACGAACTCATCATGAATTTCTAATGGGTCTTTTAAAGATTTAGATTCCCTACAATCCAGACTTAATTCTAGGTTTAATTGCCCTACACTTCACGGGACTTACTTTCTAGACACAAGACTGGCAAAACACTCGGGAGGATTAATCTTTGTAAAACTCAAAAGGAAGAGATGTTAAGTTTGTAAATCAGAAATTTTCTAAACAATTTGAATCTTTGTTCAACTAGTATGTAAGAGTTTTCTTGAGATATATATATTCTGAATCAATTTCTTGACTCGAAAGATCCCCTCGATACCACAAGAATCAAGGTATTAACTTTTTAGGGTATTAACCAAGTTCGAGGGTTGCTTGTATACACAAGGTTCGAGTTGAGACTTTTCAACAATCCGAGGATTGATGATCTCTAAATCTTGTTTCGACGAATATATATATACTTTAGAAAAGATCTTGTTTATGTTTAGTCGTAATAGAAATCGTAAATTTCATAAAAATATATGATTAAGTAAATCATGATATATGCGAGTAGTATAGTAAAACATAAAACGTATGACCATAAAGTCATTAAATATACTTCATGAAAAAGAGTAAATGGATAACTATACATTTTGATTGAGGTTTAAAAACATTTTGATTTTATCAAACAATTTTGGTATATATTGTTTGATCGTTATAAATATAAATTTCATAAAAATATATGATTAAGTAAATCATGATATATGCGAGTAGTATAGTAAAACATAAAACGTATGACCATAAAGTCATTAAATATACTTCATGAAAAAGAGTAAATGGATAACTAAACATTTTGATTGAGGTTTAAAAACATTTTGATTTTAGATTAGTTCCATTTTAACACTATCTTTAACACCATCCACATGTCTTGTTATAAATCTACAGTATCCATGATCAAGAAACAACCATAGATGATTTTCAAGGCTCAATTGACAATTGGGAAATCCCAAGAGTTAATAGAGATCAAATCTATCAAATCTCACGGATGATGTTCTTAAAAACAAATTTTTCAATTAAAACAGAAGAACATGACATACAATTAACTAAACCTTTTGAAACAATTGAATTATTTTCACAAAACGCTTTACAAAGACATAGAGAAAAGAATTTCAAATACATACACATTGGCTTAGTCCAAGTCGGTATAAAACCACTTTCAAAAGAAGGTCTTAATACTTCAATCCTAGCTATCTTAAGGGATACTTGATTCAAGTTATTTGAAGACTCTTTGCTCAGCTCTATAGAGTCAAGCCTTTGTGCTGGTCCAATATCATTTGATTGTTATCCAAACTTCACCGTTTCTTTAAATGACAAAAATATATTAAAATCACTGGTTTTACAAGTTAAAACACATAACTATGAAATGATCGAAGGATCAATTCCAATTGCCTTGGTTTTTAGACTACATTATAAAGCCATGACTAGTGCTTTTTCTTCAAAAGTAAAAATATCAAGTAAAAAGGGTGAAACACTATTACTCCAAACCGATTTTTCAAAATCAAACTCTGTTATTCCAAGATCAATTCAATGGAAAGATGTAAACCTTCCAGATGAATGGATCCTCGAAGGAGTAGCTCAACCAAAACCTCAAAACCCTGTAGAACCAATAGAGCCAAACACACGTTTAAAAAATATTGAACAATCAAATGACGGGAAAGTAAAGCTTTCCTTCATTAGACCTAATGAGAGAAATAGTGAGGATGATCTCATCTATGAGTCCTCTTCAAATATGAATACAATAGACCTAGGAAGAGTCTCCCAAATAGGTCGCAATTACCCGATTCATGAACCCAGATTCCAACCACGATTCTCAACTTCTGACGTTCCAAATTCAACCTTAAGAAATGTTGATTTTCGAACACAGATTCCAAAACCTGTCTATACGACAAATAGTATTGAACAAAACGAATTTGTCACAAAATCAGAACCAACTAGCCCAACTTTTTCAGCTATCACTGATATGGCTAATGAACTAAATGTTTTAGAAAAAGAATTTGAGATAAATAAAAAGGTTTTGCGAAAAGAATTCTATTCAAAAAATAATTTACAAAAAAGGATTTGGTTTTTCAAAGAATTTTCAAAGACAAGAGAAAATATACAAGAAAAATATTATGAATACCTTAACAAAAATAGAGTTCAAATTTTATTTTTTAATTGGTTTGAAGATTATACAAAAGAAAATAACATTTATAATCCTTTTTTAAAAAGCGCAAATCCTATTACCAATAGAAACAAAGGATGTGAATGGGAAACAATTACTAATGGAAAAATAATTCAATCAAATCACCCCCTCAACAAGGAATAAAACTTGAGTTATCGGGTAAACCGATCGAAGCAATTCCTTTTAAAATCCCTCAAGAGGATGATAAGACGAATGTCAAAAACATCATTCTCCAAAACAATTTTTCAAACACTAATCTTGGCACAATTAGTAAACAACTTGATAGGATTGAGAAAACAATTCTAAAACAAACAAATCACCCAAATGAAACTCCAACTAATAAAAACTAAAACTTCCAATTTTCAAACCGTTTCAAATCTCAGAAAATAGTGTTAAAACTTGCCAAAATACGAATATAGAATTCATACGAGCCCTTCAAAGCCAACTAAGCAATATAGAAATAGGGGAAAATAGTAAGCATCAAGCTTACGATGTCCCTGATACCCCAACTTCAAAAGCCCAAAGAAATCCTAAGAATCTTGAAACACAAAGTTCAAATATTCGAATAAATACTCTATGTCATGAATCAGATTCTGATAAAACCATAGAACAATTTTCAAACAATAAAATAAACCGTCTTGATTGGAGAAACAATCATGAAAATCAAATAATAACAGCACCAGATCTAGGACAAATTCAGCCAATCGAACAATCTAGATTTAACTCTTCTTCAGTCTATGACTGGAATCTAGATGGAATATCTGAATATAACATTTTAAATTTTCTACAAAAAATGACCATGGCTGAAAACACCTATAGAACACAAGTAGGCAATGAAGACAAAAGCGGTAGCTGAACTCCTTATAGTTGGCTTTTCAGGACAGCTTAAAGGATGGTGGGATAACTACCTAAATAACCAGCAACGAGGAGAAATTCTTGATGCTATAAAAATGGATGAAGAAGGAATGCCAATAATAGATAGTTTTGGAAATACGCAACAAAATGCAGTATCAACCCTAGTCTTAGCCATAACCCTTCATTTCATAGGAGATCCTTCTGTCCTTAGGGACAAAAATGCTGAACTCCTTTCAAATCTTAAATGTAAAAAATTAAGTGATTTCCAATGGTATAAAAACACCTTCCTCACTAGAGTCCTACTTAGGCAAGATTCAAATCAACCCTTCTGGAAAGAAAAATTTCTTGATGGTCTGCCAACACTCTTAGGAGAAAAGGTCAGAACTAAAATTAGAGAATCTAGTGGCATCCAAATAATAGATTATGACGATTTCACTTACGGTGAATTGGTTAGTCTTGTCCAACAAGAAGGTCTTAAAATTTGCCAAGATTTAAAACTTCAAAAACACCTCAAATGGGAACTTAAAAGAACTAAAATAGAGTTAGGATCTTTTTGCAGACAATTTGAAATGGATCCTACAAATAAAAAGTCATGTTCAGGGAATTGTAAACCAGAATACTATTCAAAAAAATCAAAATTTACAAAAAACTTTAAAAATTATAAACCACAAGAAAATTCCTGAGAAAACCTCGAAGAAATAACTCCTGGAATAAAACTAGGAAAACATTTAAACCACAAGAATCAAAAAACAAACCTTTTTATAAAAACCTAACATGCTATAAATGTAATAAAAAAGGACATACTTCAAAATATTGTCGCCTAAATAAGAAAATCCAAGAACTCGATCTTGGAGAAGAAATCACAGACAAAATATCAAATCTTTTCCTAGAATACTCTACATCATCTAGTGATTACGATTCAGAACACTCTTCTGAAGAGGCCTTGCAAGTTGATGAACTTAATGATTCATCATCTAGCTCGGACTCAGATAAGAAAAAAGTTCAAGTCCTCACAAAAGATCAAGAATTCCAACTAGAAATCTTGAATTCGATAACAGACCCCCATCTAAAACAAAAATTTTTAGAATCAATTATTTCATCCCTAAATGGAAGTCAAAAAACAGAAATTCCTACAAAACCAAACGATCTGTCAAAAACAAACTCTTCATATAACCTCACAACTATCCTCAACCAAGGAAGAAAAAATAGTTCTAAAACAACCCTCCAATCACTCCAAATTGAAATAAAAGATGTAAAAAATGAGCTCAAACATCTAAAAGAAAAACAAAAAACCAATTCCGAGTATTTTCATTCAATATTAGCCTTTAAACGTGATGACTCAAGTTCGGAAGAGCATGAGAACAATTGTCCAGAAAATATAGAAGAAGAAATAATAGAACAAATACAATCTCTAAACACTATGCCAAACGACTTCCTCTTTGTACTAAGAGAAATCACTTCTCAAAATATAAAATAAAAATTACACTTGTCTTTTCAGAAAACTATAAAATAGATAAAATTGCAGACTTAAATCTTTGACACGGGTGCAGACTTAAATTGTATAAAAACAGGTTTAGTACCAAGATGCTTTCATCACAAAACAAATGAAAAACTCTCAGCAGCAAATAATTCCAAACTTAGTATAACATCGAAAACAGAAGCTTCGGTATTAAAAGATAATGTTCTTTTCAAAACTGCTTTTGTTCTCACAGATGATATATACCAAAATATCATTCTCGGAACACCATTTATAAACTTAATAACACCTTACAAAGTCAATGAAGATTCAATCTCCTTCAAAACACAAGATAAAAAATTTCTCTTTGAATTTATGGAAACACCAAAAAAGAGAAGCCTAAACTTAATAAAAGCCTACTCAATACAAGAAAATTCAATAAATACACTAATACATAGCAAAAAATTTCACTTGTAAAATTTGCAAACGGAATTTCTTGTTGAAAAGACCAAAGAAACACTAGAAACTTCAATTACAAAAGAAAAGATTTCAAAAATAACAAAGCTTTTCGAAGAACAATTATGCTCCGACTTACCAACAGCCTTTTGGGATAGAAAACAACACATAGTTGATCTACCCTATGAAGAAAAATTTGATGAAAAAGAAATTCCTACAAAAGCTCGACCAATACAAATGAACTCTGACCTAGAGAGTCATTGCAAAAAAGAAATTTCAGAACTTTTAAACAAAAATTTAATTTCAAAGTCACGATCTCCATGGTCTTATGCAGCTTTCTATGTGAATAAAAACTCTGAAATAGAAAGGGGAACTCCAAGACTTGTAATAAATTATAAACCTTTAAATACAGCATTAAAATGGATTAGATATCCGATTCCAAATAAAAAAGACCTCCTTCAAAAACTTCAGTCCGCACACATATTTTCAAAATTCGATCTAAAATCAGGATTTTGGCAAATCCAAATATCCGAATATGATCGTTATAAAACAGCATTTACAGTTCCTTTTGGACAATACCAATGGAACGTAATGCCTTTTGGTTTAAAAATGCACCTTCGGAATTTCAAAGAATAATGAATGATATACTTTCGGATTATTCAAAATTCTGTATAGTATATATTGACGATATACTTATATTTTCAAACTCGATTGACGAGCATTTCAAACATCTCAAAACTTTTTACTATCTCGCACGTAAAAACGGACTTGTTCTTTCCAAAACAAAAATGTCTTTATTCCAAACTAGAATACGATTCCTTGGTCATTACGTTTCAAAAGGAATGATAAAACCAATAGAAAGATCATTAGAATTTGCAAATAAATTTCCTGATAAAATCTTGGATAAAACCCAACTACAAAGGTTCCTAGGAAGCCTTAATTATGTACTAGATTTTTGTCCAAACATCAACAGATTAGCTAGACCACTTCATGATCGTCTAAAGAAAAATCCAAACCCTTGGACAGAAGAACATACCAAAGTAGTCCAACAAATTAAAAAACAAGTCTTAGAAATTCCATGCCTGCATATAGCGGATCCAAAATTAGAGAAAATAGTTGAAACAGACGCCTCTGATCTAGGATACGGGGGAATTCTAAAACAAAAAGGAATAAATAATCATGAAAATATAATCCAATTTACTTCATCTCATTGGAATGAAACTCAAAAAAACTATTCAACCATCAAAAAAGAAATACTAAGTATAGTCTTATGTATACAGAAATTTCAAAGTGATCTTTTAAACCAAAATTTTTTACTAAGAATTGATTGCAAAAGTGCAAAAGATATTTTACAAAAAGATGTTAAAAACCTTGCATCAAAACAAATTTTCGCCCGATGGCAGGCTTTACTAAGCATTTTTGATTTTGATATAGAATATATTAAAGGAGAAACAAATTCTGTTCCAGATTTCCTGACTCGAGAATTTCTCCAAAACAGGTACGATGCCCCCGAAGACGGTTGACAGGGGAAAAACCCCTGCTTCAGGCCAAAACCAGGACAAAACACCAACTCCAAATACCTCCAAACCAAAGACAGAACCAGAAACACAACCCTGGATTACAATTACAAAAAGGAAACCAGAAAAAGAAGAAAAAACTCTTCAAACCCCTGAAGAAATCCTGATACAAATACGGTCACTACAACAAGCTTTCGAAAAAAGCTTTTCAAAACAAGAGAAAGGTAGTTCTTCAAAACCACCCCCTTCTCTTGCGATTTCTGAAAAACCTGAAGCCAATTTAAAAATGATTTCAGCACAAAACCAGGCTTCAAAACAAATTTCAAAACCTTTAAACAATTCACAAATTGTTTTAAAGGAATTTTCAAACAATCCCCCTTCAGAATATTTTGAAAAACCAACTTATCAAAATGTGATTACCATCGAAAAAGACTTTTTTGTTGGAAATGATCCGTACTTACCGATAGAAAAGTTTTTCGGGAAAAACCAGTTTTTCAAACCATACAATTCTGAAAAAACTGTTTTATTTTATCAAACAATTTTGGAAATCACAGGATCAGTTACTTTCAAACATAATTTTTTGGATGAAAGTCACACAGCTCCTGCTTATTCAACTTTTAAAATTCATGAAATCATTTCCCCAAGAGATTGGGATTATGATCTCAATGACAATATAAAGTGTCCCGAAGATTGTTCAAATCTTTCTTGCTACAATGTCCCATTTAATTACTGGGATTATTGTCAAGCTTGGTACAATGCCTTCCTTATTCAATCCCCCAAACACAAACACACGTGGTTGATCTTTTTCGACACCACATGTAACCTATCCAAATCTCCTATCTGGTTTAATCAATGGTGGAATAACTTTGGTTCCGTCATAAACATTTTCAAACCACAGATAAATAAATCCTTCCAAATCTTCAAAACCAGTTTCATACCATCTGAAGATGAAAAAATATTTCCCGCCTTGTCCCTTTTTCATTCTAAATTCCATTTGCCCTGGGTTTTCTCATGGACTTTAGAATTCTCGGATGATACAATACCCATTATCAGACGAAGATTTAAAGTCAAATGGTGGGATAAATACAGAATCCCCTCAAATTTATATCCTTCAAATATCCCTGAATGGATCAGATCTCAAAATTCCAAAACTCTTAATCCACCAGCTCCACAGAAATTAATCCAAACACCAGAAATGACTCTCTTCCTAGCCCAAAAAGCAAAAATGTTGTCTATGTTAGCAGCTGCAAAATCCGAAGAAGAAATCAAATCAATCTCAATGCAATTTCTGCCAACGATATAAACTCAAAACTCCCAAGCATCCGGAAGGGAACCCGAAATAGACGAAGACGACTTGTAAAAAAAAAAAAAAAAAAAAAAAATCAGTTATAATATATGTACATATGTAATGTTAATGTAACATTAAGGGAAGGAATGTTTATAATCTCCCACAAATCAGTTGTAATATATTTCATATTTTATACCTAAAAAAAAAAAAAAAAAAAAAAAAAAAAGAGGTTATCTTAACACCTAATAAGTTAAGGCTATTCCGAAGCAAAGTCCACTACGAAAAGTAGAAGACATGGAGCATCTCGAGGCTACCACCAAACGCACTACAAAAGATAAAGCTATTATTCAAAATTAAATAAATTTTAAAAATGCACATGTAAACTTCTATATAAAGAAGTATCGTGCAACTCTTCCAAATCACAACTTACACACTCCCTCTCTCTCTAAAAACTCTCTCACATCTTCCATCTCGAGTCAAGAACTCTTCTTCCGTTTTTAATTTGTAAGTTGATCTGTATTCGTTATAAATCTAATAAAGAAATTCCAAATTTTCCTATCAACACCTCTTGGCATACAACCAACTAATCTTACTTCACTCTGAGAACACGGTTCCCCCCAATACATTGTAACGGGGTTGTGAAAAGATTATTTGAGTGTATCCACGATCTTCTCCCTATGGTAACTTTTTTTTTTTTTTAAATATAAAATATGAAATATATTACAACTGATTTGTGGGAGATTATAAACATTCCTTCCCTTAATGTTACATTAACATTACATATGTACATATATTATAACTGATTTTTTTTTTTTTTTTTTTTTTTTACAAGTCGTCTTCGTCTATTTCGGGTTCACTTCCGGATGCTTGGGAGTTTTGAGTTGATATCGTTGGCAGAAATTGCATTGAGATTGATTTGATTTCTTCTTCGGATTTTGCAGCTGCTAACATAGACAACATTTTTGCTTTTTGGGCTAGGAAGAGAGTCATTTCTGGTGTTTGGATTAATTTATGTGGAGCTGGTGGATTAAGAGTTTTGGAATTTTGAGATCTGATCCATTCAGGGATATTTGAAGGATATAAATTTGAGGGGATTCTGTATTTATCCCACCATTTGACTTTAAATCTTCGTCTGATAATGGGTATTGTATCATCCGAGAATTCTAAAGTCCATGAGAAAACCCAGGGCAAATGGAATTTAGAATGAAAAAGGGCCAAGGCGGGAAATATTTTTTCATCTTCAGATGGTATGAAACTGGTTTTGAAGATTTGGAAGGATTTATTTATCTGTGGTTTGAAAATGTTTATGACGGAACCAAAGTTATTCCACCATTGATTAAACCAGATAGGAGATTTGGATAGGTTACATGTGGTGTCGAAAAAGATCAACCACGTGTGTTTGTGTTTGGGGGATTGAATAAGGAAGGCATTGTACCAAGCTTGACAATAATCCCAAGTAATTAAATGGGACATTGTAGCAAGAAAGATTTGAACAATCTTCGGACACTTTATATTGTCATTGAGATCATAATCCCAATCTCTTGGGGAAATGATTTCATGAATTTTAAAAGTTGAATAAGCAGGAGCTGTGTGACTTTCATCCAAAAAAATTATGTTTGAAAGTAACTGATCCTGTGATTTCCAAAATTGTTTGATAAAATAAAATGGTTTTTTCAGAATTGTATGGTTTGAAAAACTGGTTTTTTCCGAAAAACTTTTCTATCGTAAGAGTACGGATCATTTCCAACAAAAAAGTCTTTTTTCGATGGTAATCACATTTTGATAAGTTGGTTTTTCAAAATATTCTGAAGGGGGATTGTTTGAAAATTCCTTTTAAAACAATTTGTGAATTGTTTAAAGGTTTTGAAATTTGTTTTGAAGCCTGGTTTTGTGCTGAAATCATTTTTAAATTGGCTTCAGGTGTTTCAGAAATCGCAAGAGAAGGGGGGGGTTTTGAAGAACTACCTCTCTCGTGTTGTGAAAAGCTTTTTTGGAAATCGTGTTGCAGTGACCTGATGTGTATCAGGATGTCGTCAGGGTTGTGAAGAGTGTTTTCTTCTTTTTCTGGTTTCCTTTTTGTAATTGTAATCCAGGGTTGTGTTTCTGGTTCTGTCTTTTGGTTTGGAGGTATTTGGAGTTGGTGTTTTGTCCTGGTTTTGGCCTGAAGCAGGGTTTTTCCCCTGTCAACCGTCTTCGGGGCATCGTACCTGTTTTGGAGAAATTTCGAGTCAGAAATCTGGAACAGAATTTGTTTCTCCTTTAATATATTCTATATCAAAATCAAAAATGCTTAGTAAAGCCTGCCATCGGCAAAATTTGTTTTGATGCAAGGTTTTTAACATCTTTTTGTAAAATATCTTTTGCACTTTTGCAATCAATTCTTAGTAAAAAATTTTGGTTTAAAAGATCACTTTGAAATTTCTGTATACATAAGACTATACTTAGTATTTTTTTTGATGGTTGAATAGTTTTTTTGAGTTTCATTCCAATGAGATGAAGTAAATTGGATTATATTTTCATGATTATTTATTCCTTTTTGTTTTAGAATTCCCCGTATCCTAGATCAGAGGCGCCTGTTTCAACTATTTTCTCTAATTTTGGATCCGCTTATATGCAGGCATGGAATTTCTAAGACTTGTTTTTTAATTTGTTGGACTACTTTGGTATGTTCTTCTGTCCAAGGGTTTGGATTTTTCTTTGAGACGATCATGAAGTGGTCTAGCTAATCTGTTGATGTTTGGACAAAAAATCTAGTACATAATTAAGGCTTCCTAGGAACCTTTGTAGTTGGGTTTTATCCAAGATTTTATCAGGAAATTTATTTGCAAATTCTAATGATCTTTCTATTGGTTTTATCATTCCTTTTGTTACCTAATGACCAAGGAATCGATTCTAGTTTGGAATAAAGACATTTTTGTTTTGGAAAGAACAAGTCCGCTTTTACGTGCGTAGAGAGTAAGAAGGTTTGAGATGTTTGAAATGCTCGTCAATCGAGTTTGAAAATATAAGTATATCGTCAATATATACTATACAGAATTTTGAATAATCCGAAAGTATATCATTCATTATTCTTTGAAATTCCGAAGGTGCATTTTTTAAACCAAAAGGCATTACGTTCCATTGGTATTGTCCAAAAGGAACTGTAAATGCTGTTTTATAACGATCATATTCGGATATTTGGATTTGCCAAAATCCTGATTTTAGATCGAATTTTGAAAATATGTGTGCGGACTGAAGTTTTTGAAGGAGGTCTTTTTTATTTGGAATCGGATATCTAATCCATTTTAATGCTGTATTTAAAGGTTTATAATTTATTACAAGTCTTGGAGTTCCCCTTTCTATTTCAGAGTTTTTATTCACATAGAAAGCTGCATAAGACCATGGAGATCGTGACTTTGAAATTAAATTTTTGTTTAAAAGTTCTGAAATTTCTTTTTTGCAATGACTCTCTAGGTCAGAGTTCATTTGTATTGGTCGAGCTTTTGTAGGAATTTCTTTTTCATCAAATTTTTTCTTCATAGGGTAGATCAACTATGTGTTGTTTTCTATCCCAAAAGGCTGTTGGTAAGTCGGAGCATAATTGTTCTTTAAAAGCTTTTGTTATTTTTGAAATCTTTTCTTTTGTAATTGAAGTTTCTAGTGTTTCTTTTGGTCTTTTCAACAAGAAATTCCGTTTGCAAATTTTACAAGTGAAATTTTTTGCTATGTATTAGTGTATTTATTGAATTTTTCTTGTATTGAGTAGGCTTTTATTAAGTTTAGGCTTTCTTTTTTGGTGTTTCCATAAATTCAAAGAGAAATTTTTTTATCTTGTGTTTTGAAGGAGATTGAATCTTCATTGACTTTGTAAGGTGTTATTAAGTTTATAAATGGTGTTCCGAGAATGATATTTTGGTATATATCATCTGTGAGAACAAAAGCAGTTTTGAAAAGAACATTATCTTTTAATACCGAAGCTTCTGTTTTCGATGTTATACTAAGTTTGGAATTATTTGCTGCTGAGAGTTTTTCATTTGTTTTGTGATGAAAGCATCTTGGTACTAAACCTGTTTTTATACAATTTAAGTCTGCACCCGTGTCAAAGATTTAAGTCTGCAATTTTATCTATTTTATAGTTTTCTGAAAAGACAAGTGTAATTTTTATTTTATATTTTCGAGAAGTGATTTCTCTTAGTACAAAGAGGAAGTCGTTTGGCATAGTGTTTAGAGATTGTATTTGTTCTATTATTTCTTCTTCTATATTTTCTGGACAATTGTTCTCATGCTCTTCCGAACTTGAGTCATCACGTTTAAAGGCTAATATTGAATGAAAATACTCGGAATTGGTTTTTTGTTTTTCTTTTAGATGTTTGAGCTCATTTTTTACATCTTTTATTTCAATTTGGAGTGATTGGAGGGTTGTTTTAGAACTATTTTTTCTTCCTTGGTTGAGGATAGTTGTGAGGTTATATGAAGAGTTTGTTTTTGACAGATCGTTTGGTTTTGTAGGAATTTCTGTTTTTTGACTTCCATTTAGGGATGAAATAATTGATTCTAAAAATTTTTGTTTTAGATGGGGGTCTGTTATCGAATTCAAGATTTCTAGTTGGAATTCTTGATCTTTTGTGAGGACTTGAACTTTTTTCTTATCTGAGTCCGAGCTAGATGATGAATCATTAAGTTCATCAACTTGCAAGGCCTCTTCAGAAGAGTGTTCTGAATCGTAATCACTAGATGATGTAGAGTATTCTAGGAAAAGATTTGATATTTTGTCTGTGATTTCTTCTCCAAGATCGAGTTCTTGGATTTTCTTATTTAGGCGACAATATTTTGAAGTATGTCCTTTTTTATTACATTTATAGCATGTTAGGTTTTTATAAAAAGGTTTGGTTTTTGATTCTTGTGGTTTAAATGTTTTCCTAGTTTTATTCCGGGAGTTATTTCTTGAGGTTTTCTCCAGGAATTTTCTTGTGGTTTATAATTTTTAAAGTTTTTTGTAAATTTTGATTTTTTTGAATAGTATTCTGGTTTACAATTCCCTGAACATGACTTTTTATTTGTAGGATCCATTTCAAATTGTCTGCAAAAAGATCCTAACTCTATTTTAGTTCTTTTAAGTTCCCATTTGAGGTGTTTTTGAAGTTTTAAATCTTGGCAAATTTTAAGACCTTCTTGTTGGACAAGACTAACCAATTCACCGTAAGTGAAATCGTCATAATCTATTATTTGGATGCCACTAGATTCTCTAATTTTAGTTCTGACCTTTTCTCCGAAGAGTGTTGGCAGACCAAGCAAGAAATTTTTTCTTTCCGAAGGGTTGATTTGAATCTTGCCTAAGTAGGACTCTAGTGAGGAAGGTGTTTTTATACCATTGGAAATCACTTAATTTTTTACATTTAAGATTTGAAAGGAGTTCAGCATTTTTGTCCCTAAGGACAGAAGGATCTCCTATGAAATGAAGGGTTATGGCTAAGACTAGGGTTGATACTGCATTTTGTTGCGTATTTCCAAAATTATCTATTATTGGCATTCCTTCTTCATCCATTTTTATAGCATCAAGAATTTCTCCTCGTTGCTGGTTATTTAGGTAGTTATCCCACCATCCTTTAAGCTGTCCTGAAAAGCCAGCTATAAGGAGTTCAGCTACCGTTTTGTCTTCATTGCCTACTTGTGTTCTATAGGCGTTTGCAGCCATGGTCATTTTTTGTAGAAAATTTAAAATATTATATTCAGATATTCCATCTAGATTCCAGTCATAGACTGAAGAAGAGTTAAATCTAGATTGTTCGATTGGCTGAATTTGTCCTAGATCTGGTGCTGTTATTATTTGATTTTCATGATTGTTTCTCCAATCAAGACGGTTTATTTTATTGTTTGAAAATTGTTCTATGGTTTTATCAGAATCTGATTCATGACATAGAGTATTTATTCGAATATTTGAACTTTGTGTTTCAAGATTCTTAGGATTTCTTTGGGCTTTTGAAGTTGGGGTATCAGGGACATCGTAAGCTTGATGCTTACTATTTTCCCCTATTTCTATATTGCTTAGTTGGCTTTGAAGGGCTCGTATGAATTCTATATTCGTATTTTGGCAAATTTTAACACTATTTTCTCAGATTTGAAACGGTTTGAAAATTGGAAGTTTTAGTTTTTTTATTAGTTGGAGTTTCATTTGGGTGATTTGTTTGTTTTAGAATTGTTTTCTCAATCCTATCAAGTTGTTTACTAATTGTGCCAAGATTAGTGTTTGAAAAATTGTTTTGGAGAATGATGTTTTTGACATTCGTCTTATCATCCTCTTGAGGGATTTTAAAAGGAATTGCTTCGATCGGTTTACCCGATAACTCAAGTTTTATTCCTTGTTGAGGGGGTGATTTGATTGAATTATTTCTCCATTAGTAATTGTTTCCCATTCACATCCTTTGTTTCTATTGGTAATAGGATTTGCACTTTTTAAAAAAGGATTATAAATGTTATTTTCTTTTGTACAATCTTCAAACCAATTAAAAAATAAAATTTGAACTCTATTTTTGTTAAGGTATTCATAATATTTTTCTTGTATATTTTCTCTTGTCTTTGAAAATTCTTTGAAAAACCAAATCCTTTTTTGTAAATTATTTTTTGAATAGAATTCTTTTCGCAAAACCTTTTTATTTATCTCAAATTCTTTTTTCTAAAACATTTAGTTCATTAGCCATATCAGTGATAGCTGAAAAAGTTGGGCTAGTTGGTTCTGATTTTGTGACAAATTCGTTTTGTTCAATACTATTTGTCGTATAGACAGGTTTTGGAATCTGTGTTCGAAAATCAACATTTCTTAAGGTTGAATTTGGAACGTCAGAAGTTGAGAATCGTGGTTGGAATCTGGGTTCATGAATCGGGTAATTGCGACCTATTTGGGAGACTCTTCCTAGGTCTATTGTATTCATATTTGAAGAGGACTCATAGATGAGATCATCCTCACTATTTCTCTCATTAGGTCTAATGAAGGAAAGCTTTACTTTCCGTCATTTGATTGTTCAATATTTTTTAAACGTGTGTTTGGCTCTATTGGTTCTACAGGGTTTTGAGGTTTTGGTTGAGCTACTCCTTCGAGGATCCATTCATCTGGAAGGTTTACATCTTTCCATTGAATTGATCTTGGAATAACAGAGTTTGATTTTGAAAAATCGGTTTGGAGTAATAGTGTTTCACCCTTTTTACTTGATATTTTTACTTTTGAAGAAAAAGCACTAGTCATGGCTTTATAATGTAGTCTAAAAACCAAGGCAATTGGAATTGATCCTTCGATCATTTCATAGTTATGTGTTTTAACTTGTAAAACCAGTGATTTTAATATATTTTTGTCATTTAAAGAAACGGTGAAGTTTGGATAACAATCAAATGATATTGGACCAGCACAAAGGCTTGACTCTATAGAGCTGAGCAAAGAGTTTTCAAATAACTTGAATCTAGTATCCCTTAAGATAGCTAGGATTGAAGTATTAAGACCTTCTTTTGAAAGTGGTTTTATACCGACTTGGACTAAGCCAATGTGTATGTATTTGAAATTCTTTTCTCTATGTCTTTGTAAAGCGTTTTGTGAAAATAATTCAATTGTTTCAAAAGGTTTAGTTAATTGTATGTCACGTTCTTCTGTTTTAATTGAAAAATTTGTTTTTAAGAAATTCATCCGTGAGATTTGATAGATTTGATCTCTATTAACTCTTGGGATTTCCCAATTGTCAATTGAGCCTTGAAAATCATCTATGGTTGTTTCTTGACTGTTTATAACCTTTTTAGATTCTTTTGGAAACCTGCTTCTAGATGAAGATGATTCAGATCTGTCTAGTGAAATTTTGAAATACGAACTCATCATGAATTTCTAATGGGTCTTTTAAAGATTTAGATTCCCTACAATCCAGACTTAATTCTAGGTTTAATTGCCCTACACTTCACGGGACTTACTTTCTAGACACAAGACTGGCAAAACACTCGGGAGGATTAATCTTTGTAAAACTCAAAAGGAAGAGATGTTAAGTTTGTAAATCAGAAATTTTCTAAACAATTTGAATCTTTGTTCAACTAGTATGTAAGAGTTTTCTTGAGATATATATATTCTGAATCAATTTCTTGACTCGAAAGATCCCCTCGATACCACAAGAATCAAAATGATGTTTTGGTAGGGAATCTTTAATAAGACATTGCTCCCTATGATATATATATATCAGTTTCGTTGTCACCATTTCCTGGTTTTTTCCAAACGCCCTTCATATACTATCAATGTGTGGGTGATATCTATATTAACGAGATAATTTTTATAACATGTTAACTAAAATATTTCTACCGAAAGATAACTATATAACGTTTCAAATTTTAACTTTCTTAGAATGTAAAGTTTCATATGCTAACTAGATAGTGAGATACATCTTAAAATATATATGGAGGAAGATATATATATTAACTAGATAGTAGTGGAGATTCACCATCACCACCAGGAAAGGAGGAGACTGACGCAAAAAACGGATTTGACCGAGAAGGGGGAGACATGATGGATGCGCATGTGATAAGGATTAAGTTTTAATTTCTATTTGATTCCCGCAAGTGCAGAAAAATCACTTGTAATATCAATTGAGTATCGATCCACGAGAAAATAGAATTATACACTAAGAATATATAATATCAATTAAGCTAAACAAATATGATTGATTTGGGTAGTTTACTATTCTCAGAGGCATGTCTACGTGAGGAGAAAAAAGATATGACCCTTACATTTCTAAATATTAATTAAATTTTAGGGCCCTAATTTAAAAAAAAATTGTTTACTATATTTGTAAAATATACACTTTAGTATTATTTTTGTTAAGTTTAAACTTATAATTCATATATTAAAAAATATTATTAATTATTTCTAATATTAAACAAATTATATTTTAAATTTTAGTACTTTTATTGATTAAAATAGTGTTCATTAAAAAATAGATTACAAAATAGTACAAATTTATTTTTATAGATTAGTAAAATATTACAAAATTTAGGTTCATAAGCTAAAAATTAGTGTTTATTATCTTTATTTTATTACAAAAATATAATAAATTCTAGTTCCAACACATATTTTATTATAAAATAATATATTGAACAGTTTTTTTTCTGCCTTAAGTCTCTAAAACTATTGGCACAACTCTAACTATTCCTATTAAGAACTAAACAATGCAACTAAACTTCAACAACGATGAAACTATGAGAATATTAAGATCAAGATGTATAATAAGATGATAAAGCAATGAGTCAAGGGCTAGACAATTGATTTAGATGAGATGATTGATCTCTAATGATGCTTAAGAAAAACTATGAACACAATCCTAGATCATGGATCAATAATCAAGACTAATACATTTTTATGACACTAATAACTTTACTAATCACCCTAATTAAGCAAAATTTTCATTTGCTAATCAAGATATCAATGAGCATTAACAAAAAATTCCAGTCAAAACCACTAATCACCCTAACATGAATTTTTATTGCTTAGGAAAGAAAAGCTCATTAAAATTAATTTCAAACATTTCATCAAACTCTTTCCGGGGTAAAAATCATATTGATCTAGATTCAAGTGTTCAAGTTAAATATAGTATTACTATAAACTTGAATGAAACATAACCAAATATATAGTCCTAATTAAGCATCATCAATAATTCATCAAACCGTCCTAATCTATAAAACCCTAAACTCATCTAATGACTACTCACACATGATTGATAAAACTAAACAAACTAAATAAGATATTGAAAGGAAATTCACTGAATGCAAAAGGTAAACAAGATCTAGTATAATGAAATTCTTAGACCATCTCCATTGGGAGGTTCTAATGGAGAGTATCTAAAAAAATTATAATGATATATAATTGATAAATATTGGAGAGTATCTAAAAAGAGGAGAGATGGGGTCTAAAGTTGAAACTTTTAGATATAGGTTCTAAAAATTAACACACAAAAATGTTGAGGATCTAAAGGTGAGGTTCTAAAAATTTTAGATACCTATTTTTAGAACCTCTCTAATGAAGATGCTCTTAGATCCTACAGAGGCAGACAAATTAGCTAAAAAGAGACTTAGTTTCTTAATTTAGGTATGAAAAGGTATAAATAGTAGAGATAATGCATAACGGGTCAATCCGGGACCAACCGGGTTGAATCCAAAAAGTAACAAAAAATGTTGCAGATAGCAGTCAATGTCAGTTATCATGACCACTGGCTATGTCTCCAGTGTTGATCCCAAGGGTGACTACTGCTGGCTTTATCTTCATACTTTTCCCAATGGTCCTCCTTAGATGATCGCTGGCTGTTTCACATGGAAGCATGTTTCTTCAACTCGATCTTGTTGCTCCCAGGGGTCCTCCATAGCAATTCTAACCACTAGCTATGTCGATTCTCCAATCCAAAAATTCCATCTTTTGCTCGCCTTGCTCATCTTGAAACTCCTCGCCGAAGCTCAAAGTCTCACAAGCACCTAATAATGACTCAACACTCATGCAATATGCAAGAATAACATCTTATGATTATAAAATGCAAAACAATGCAAATGCTAGACTCGAAAGCATATATACACCTCTAGAGATGTAAGATGGGACAGAATTTGATCAAAACAAAGGTGTAAACCATGTAAAAAAATAGATATCAGCATGAGCCATACTTGAACTCCAAAAGTTCACTGAGACCACCGTGGATTCTTTGATTGCACCATACTGTTATTATTCTTGCTCAAAGAAGCTTAATAATATAGAAATTGAAAACTGATATTGAAATGGCTAGTTGAGTTTTAGGCCTGGAATGACAATGGTTTTTGGAATGGGTCTTGATTTTACATTTTCTGTAACATCTCGATTTCTGGTATATGGTGGTGTATAAGGAGCGCTTGAGATTTAATTTGGCTACCTATATCACCAAAGTGCACTTATCTTCTCCGTCACTTGTGTAGAGAGAAATTCAGAGTTAAGCGTGCTAGGGTTGGAGTAGTATTAGGATGGGTAACATATCGGAAAGTCATTTTCGGTACCGTGTGAGTGAAGCCAAAACACATGGAAAAATCATGTTGTAATTTGTAGGGACAGTAACAAGTTTTTTGAGCCTCATGGGAAAACGCACTGGTCATCGAACGAGGATGGGACCCACTGACGGTGGCGGTCGGAGAGTTACATTTTTTAAAAATCTAATTTATAGCCAATCATGATTTTCGTAAAATTGGATTAACTAAAATAAAAGAAACCTGGATTTTGATTGGTTTTATAGATTTGTAAAGATAATCCAAAATCCCACTATTAAGAGTTTTTGAGAGATTTTGTTGTAATATTTGATTTATTTCTTTCTTTCTTTTTGAAAATATGCTAATATTGTAGTCATTTTTTTATTTTTGAGAGTTTTTTTTTTCCAACTCATTAAAACCAAAACTCTATTTTATGGGTTTTTCAGAAGACTTATCGTAACATTTATTTATTTATTTTTATAATTTTTCTATTTAAATAATATTATTAGCAAAGACTTACCGTATCTTATCTGCTCCGATGCCACAACCTCCGACGAAGTCTCAGTCACTTCCGATCACAAGCTTGCCGCCACCACAAACAAAGTTTCAGTGTTTAGTCAAGGGAAAACGAGAGTTTTCCGTATTGGGTCTTACCCAATTCGGCCCACTATGCTTTTCCTCTCGGCCCATTTCTAGAAGTGGTGGCCCACCACCCACATTCACTAGGCCCAGGTCTATTTTAATTATTAAGTTGATCAATTCTCTTGTTTTCCTGAGTCGAAACATTGTTATGATTGACCGAGGACTCCTTTTGAGGATTGTGTCGATAATGGCACAAGGGTTATTTGATCACCATTCCACCGACCGCAAACAAGTGCAATCTCCAACCATATTTCGGGCACGGATCAAGCTCCAAAAAAAAGCTATCGATTCTGATATGAGAGATCCCGACACATTGACTAGTGCCTCAAAGCTAAATATATCTAATTATGTGACTCTCCCACACTCTTTTCTCAGAATATTAAGAAACCTTGTGTTGTATCGTCCTCCTTTGTTGAGAAATGATTTTCCCCCTTCCTCCTATATGGAGAGAACCTTAATAACAAATTACCATCATCGGATTCTGGCTTTTAAGCCTTGTACAAATTCGAACTTCCATGTACCTTGTGTAGAACTTCTCGTTCCGGTGAGAATCAAAGCATTGGAATCGTCTTCAACATCACCATTTCTTTTGACAAGAAAGGAATTTGAAAGAAACTATCACAAACAAAAAGGAAATAATACAAAGATCAGCACAATTTCCTCTTTTATGCAACAGCAAGCAAAACAAACCCAACTCTTTTTAAATGCTCGAGTTTCCTTTTTTTTTTTTTGATGAATGAATGAAACAAAATTGATGCAGAAACACAAACTAATGCAGCAACAGATACAAAACAAAGAAACAACAATGAAAGATCAAAACAATCGATAGAAGCAAACATAACACAAACCCTTTTTTTTCTGATTAACTAAACTAAGCAAACAATGCAGGCTCAAATTTATGGTTTCTAGATGATGCAAGACAAGCTAGACAAATAACAAAGCAAACAGAAACAATTTGCAACAGCACATAAGCAAATAACAATTTTTTTTTTTTGACTAATAGATGAATGCAACACTGATGCAGCAACTCAACTAATGCAGCAAAAGAAGCAAAACAAAGAACCAATTTAATATGTAGACATGACAAATAAAAAATGCAGACTCGAAATCAAGGACTCAACAAGCTAACACACGAAAGTGACAGAGCAGAGTCAAAGACAAAGAGATAAAACATGACAGAAACTGCGATGAAAGTTTTGATGAATGAAAATTATCAAACGAGGTTCAAAAATCAAAACAACAATTTTTGGGTTTTATAGGGTTTTGAAAAGCTAAAACAAAAGACGAAAATTTTTTTATGGGTTTTTTTGGATTTTATAAAATTGAAACAACAAAACTGACGAAAATTGATTTTTATGGGTTTATACGAAGAAATTCAAAACCGAATTGAAACTAATGAAAGGGAACGATATAACCTGATAGATTGGAGCTTTTGCAGCTCTGATACCAGATGATGTAGGAACGTTTGTACGCTCTACAAGTGTGATAGATGGGCAGTGAATCTATAGCTGGTCCTACGACACTCTCTATGGACTCAAGTGGATGGATGATGAACAAAGGTAACAAGGGGGGAGGGGTCAAAAGACGCCACACAGAGGATGAGAAGCTCTGTGATAAGTCTTAACACTCAGCTTCAAGTGAATCACACACAGGAAGAAGAGAGGTTTGCACTCTGGCTTCAATTGTTTCTCACGCAAAGAAGAAAGGGGGCGGCGGGGATTTCTTTAACAAGAAAACCAGGTATTTTTATTAATCAAAATGTGAGTGTTACAAGCTGAGAAGGAGCTTTATAAATATCTCTGCAGCTTAGGGCTTCTTGGCCAAAAAATACAAATAAGGAAAGCATAAAAATGACACACTCTCTAGACTCTAAAATATAAAATGCTGGAACTTCTAATGACTCAAAGTAAAATAAAATCCTGGAAAACAACAAAAGAAAAATCGTGAGTTTAAAGAATAATTCAAACACTCACCTTGAATATTTTGTGGCTCTTTTAGACACTCTTGGAGTTGATAGAAAAAGTTAATTCTTGGTGTCATTGAAAAACCAGAAAAAAGGAGTATGAGTGTGACTTGACTTCTGGCAAGAAACTTCTTGTAAATTCCTTGTTTGGCTCGACTTCTTGATATCTTGTGGAGATAGTAGAGCTAGTATGGAGGTCCTCATCATTCCCTCTCCCTTGAAAAGGTTTCGACCTCGAAACTGATTCATCTCCATGTTGGTTTTGGCTCGGCTTTGGCTTGTATGTTGCATCTGGGGGGTTTTCTTTGATCATTTTGAAGCAACTGATGCCTTGAGGCTTCTTCTGGTCCCTTACTGGTGGCTTGAATATCTTTGAGTGTATCTTGAGCATCTTCTCCTTGAGTATGGTATTGATGTCCACATCATGGTGTACCAGGAACTGCCTCACCGCATGGTCACTCTAGGAGAACAACATACTTTTTTTGCGAACTATGAGAATCGTGCTGCAATCTTCCTACCAGTTATCGAGGGGCAAGCCTATGAGATCAATCCTCAAATGATCACTCTAGTAAAGCATAACTATTTTCGTGGTTTGGCTTCAGAGAGTCCTATGGACCACATTGAGGCTTTTGAGGATCTTTGCAACATCAATAACTCTATTGGCGTTCCTCCATACTACCTAAGGTGCAAGATCTTTTCATTATCCTTGAGTAATAAAGCACATAGGTGGCTGAAGTCATTGACATCATGATCGATTACTAGTTGGGATCAGTGTAGAGCGACGTTCTTGAATCACTTCTACACCAAGTCTAAAACAACTTAGCTTATAAACATGATTACTACCTTCCATCAAGGAGAATCATAATCTTTTTATGAGGCTTTGGAGCGATTTGTGGAATATCTTAGAGACTGTTCACACCACATGTACTTAGATTTCAACCTCATGAACATAATTTACAGTGGAGTTGAGTGAAAGTTTCAGATGGCTCTAGATACAGCTAGTGGAGGCAATTTTTCAACTAACACTGCAGAAGAAGCTACTACTTTGATCAACAATATAACAGCTAGAAATAGTAATCAATGCTCTAAATATGATAGATTGAATCATGTCAAGAGCGTCGAATCGTTGATGATTGCTGAGATGAGTACTAAGATAGATCAAATTCTTAAGAATGATCAAAGAGTATTAAATGGAGATGGATATATTTGCTCGCATGCAGATGTTAACTATGTTAAAAACCAAGGAACCAATCAGAATAAAGGATATCAAACACCATCTCCCCAAGATAATAGGTTTGAGCTCACGCTGCAGCAGATATTAGATGGACAGAACATGAGTGCACAAAAAGTGAATGAGAAGATTTTTGATATTGACAACAAGATGGATAACATGTACAACGAGCTCAATTGGAAACTTGAGAGTTTGACTTGCCAAGTTGGAACTAATCTTGATACCAAGTATCTCATGTAGCTTCTACGTCTAAAGATGAGGCACCTTGTAATGCGCTGAAGATTAGAAGCGAGATAAAAAAAATCATCATCTTCTGCAGCCACGACGGATCAATCGATCCACTCTACAGATCGATTGATCCAGCTTACCAGATCGATCGATCCCTGTACCATCTTCAGATTCTTGTGTCAAAAACAGAGTTGTTGAGGTTTTCTCTTATTCGTTTGATAATGAACCAATGGCAAGGGTTCATGTTCATGTTCATGAGGAGCCACTAATTCATGTTCCTAAAGTCTCCTTTCCAAGGCATGAGAGGAATACCCAGGCTCCATTTTTAAGTAAATTAACTAAGCTAGAAGATCCATGGAAGTTTTTTGTTCCAAGCTCCATCTTCGGAGTTATTTTTAAGACTCTCTCTGTGATTCTAGATCTAGTGTGAACTTTATGTCAAAAGATATTGCAGAAAGTTTGGGAATTACTGATATAAAGACCTCTCATATGTCCATCAGATTTGTGAATGCTTCAACAACAACTCCACAATGATACATTGAAGATTACATATCTAGATTGGGAAAGCTTGATTCCCACTGATTTTCAAGTTGTGGAGATGAGCACTGGGTCATATATGCCCTTAATTCTTGGGAGATCTTTCCTTACAACAGCAAGTGCACTTGTTGATTTACCAAACAAAAGGATCGCTTTCTCTAACATCGACAAAAAGATCTTCTACAATGCCATCTGAGACAATGATGGTGTCCAACATGGCTCTTATGTTGCCATAAACGATGTGAAGAAGCTGGATGTTATGCCAACAACAGCACCTGCCGATAAGAATGAGGTTAATGAAGTCTTGGATAGATACACTCATTTTTATGTGAAGAAGTCCAAGAAGGTCAATAAGAGGGATAAACCAAAAAGCGAAAAAGTGGTGGGAGATTCTCATATAACTTTGATACTGCAAAGATGTGTTGGAACACAATTGAGTACAAGCTAAAGTGCAAAAGAACGCCAAGGCCTTTCTCAAAAGTCAAAGCCATCATCACTCCAAAGTTTAAAGAAAAAGGTCAAGAAGGTGCAAATGGTATGCTGAGATAGGTTTTGCAGCTGAAAATAACTGATCAAAGAGCTTGTTCTACAGAAAGTTATCATCGTTTCTCTAAACCGTAGCAGAAATCAGTTTTGGAGGTGCAGAGATTGATCGATCCATCTCCAGGATTGATCGATCCCTGATGCAAAACCACAATTCCAGAAAACAAACCATCCTCGCAGATTGATCGATCCACAACCAGATCAATCGATCCCAATGCCCTGAAGAAAATTCTTGATAAAATCTATCACATGGTGTGGCGAGATGATCGGTTGGTACTAATAGGAGCGAGCTGAAAGCTCCAAAGTACATTGTGCTAGGTTGAAGAGTTAGCAGTGATCGTATGAGGTTCAACAGTACAACACAAGAGGATTATTCTTCCCAAAAGGATCCGCGCTTGAAGTTCATAACAAATGGATAGCACCTCGAACCACCTCTACCACACCCTGATGTGAACGAGGAAGTCTCCAATCCTCCTATGGATTCTCATCACGTTTAGGCGTTATTACAGCCAGACTCGTGATATTAAACAAGTGCTTACGGAGGCAACCCACGTGTTTTTATTTTCCTTTCTTTTTTAATTATTTTTGTTTTGTTGGGTTTCCTCCTTTCCTTGAATTTTATTTCACAGCGGGACGTAGTAAGGTAAGCCTGAGGGAAGGGTGATTCCTTGTTGACTAACATTGTGTTTTATTGAGTCAAAATCGTTGGAAAATTTATACTGTTCTTGGATACTATTTAGTGTTGACCAACTTTTAACAAGAGTTCTAATAGTGATTGTTCTCAGAATAAGAAAATTGGAAACATCATCAGTGGATCGACTTAATCCAAAGTTCCCTATCTTTTGGAAATATGAATGATCTAACGTTGACTCTATCTTACAGGACTTTTAACACTGACTTAACTTCTCACTTAAGAGTTTGATACCGCACAATGGACCCTTTTCAGAACTCCGAATGGCAAAACTCATCTTTATCTTGGTACCACACCTTACCTTATCCATTCATTCAGACCATATGCATATGTTACATCATCTTCATGTGCTATCATGTGCAAAAACTACGGAGTATGCAGACCGACACATCTTTCTATTCTAAGGATCTCTGGTATTATTTGATGCTCTCTTTACATATTTATACACGTTTTGAGTTTCTCTTTGGTGCATAATTGTTGACTAACCGGTTCCAACTTTCCCTTCCCAGAAACAAAGAAAAAAACATCAAAAAATAAAAAAAATAGAAAAAACAAATGTTGCATAGATCGACTAATCCAAATCAGGATCGATAAATCCTTTGAACAAAAAAAAAAGAATAAAACGAGAAGGGAAAGAAGACAAAGAAGAAACCAGAATAAAGTCTATTTAGAGTATAATGTGTTATCTTATGCACCAAAGCAACTCAGTTAGGACATTATAGAGCGTTACAATGATTTGAGGCTCGTGAGGTTGTGTATCAACATTTGGTCCTAGTCTCCCTGTGATTTTGCATAATGATTTGCATCCATCATCATCAACATAGCATAAACACTTCAGCTACCATTCAATAGCCTTCCATTCCAAGAATTTTTGCGATTGATATTTCCTTCATGAGACTACACTTAGAGATAATCAATGAATGTTAAAAGATCAACAATGGAGCTTTCAAATATTCCTTAAGATCGCGAAAACCAGAGTATAGTAATGATCACTATGCTTATGGTAAAGTACATGTAGTACTAACTGGTTCTTGATTTGTTTTAAGTTCTTAAGGATTGGAAGTTCAATGAGGTGGAGTCCAAAGGAGTGTGTAAGTTTCCATGTTTTCAAACCTTTCTTCTGTACTTAATTTCTTTACTTTGTTCTTGCTTGAGGACAAGCAAATGTTCAAGTTTGGGGGGGGATGTGTCATGATTTTAGTCGATTTAATCGATTGATTCCATATGTTTTTAGTGTCTTTTATGAAGTATAGGATATGTTTTTTGTTATTTTGGTTTTGTTATTAGTTTTTACAGATTTTACAAGTCTATGGAGGTAAAGGAAGATTTGGATTTGCTTTAGACATTTAAAAGCTTCAAAAGTCACAAGAGATGCATACGAGATTGATCAGTTCAAATATAGATCGACCAGAACAAAAGGAGGATCAACTAGACTGATGTTTTAACTGGAGTTGCACATTTTGAAGAATGGATCAACCGATCCTAACGAGATCGACCAATCCGCGACGCATATTTTCCCCAGTTGACATAGGAACCAAATTTATGGATTTCTTATCTCATATAAATAGTATTGCTCGACCCCAGAGCAGTTAACAACTTGCCTTTATTTCTTTTGTTTTTTATTTTCATAGCTAAGGGATAAGGAATCTCATCTCTTCAAGAAGTGCTTTTTGAACCCTTGTTAAACTGATATCGGTATTTGGATTTATTATATGCAATCATTTTACTCATATATTATGATTTAATCTACTATGTCTGAGTAATCCACCAGTTGAGTTTAGGGTTTGTTCAAAGGAATTTGATGATCGATTAGGTTTAGGTTATTTAAATTAGGGATTTAACTTTAGTGTTCTTCATCTTTGTGTTCTCAATGCTTAAAATAGCTTGATCACCTAGCTTATGATCTGTATGATTGATCTATGCGCCGAAAGCGAATGTTAGGTTACCATAATCAACAGTAAATGAGCTTAAATAGGAATAGTCAATTGAAGTTGAAGTTATATCGTCTTTTTGAACTTTATCGTGACTTGTTTCTATTGCTGGCATGTTTATTTAGTAAGTACATATTAGTACTACTAGGGAATCCTGGATATTCGTGTTTAGATAGTTAGTGCGTGGAAGTAGGCTAGCTTTATAATAGTGTTTCGAGTTCTAGAATGGTTCCCTAAAAATCTCTAGTTAGTTAGATAGCTTAATGGATCATTGATATCTGCGGCATTCCCTGTGTCCAGCGTATTTTTCCATACATTTACACCGTTATAATTTACTGTTTTTACTTTCTACAATCGTGAGAATCAAAACCATATTTCCGGCCTAGGTTTACTTGTTGCATCATAACTTGCCGTGCAACTGTGGTCTGTGGGATCTGACCCTAATCTTTACTACATCGCACAATTGTGTATTTGCAGTGATTAAGAAGGTTAAAACATGAGACATCAAGACACCCTTCAAGATCTACACGACACCTAGTGTCTAAGATCAATCTATAAGTCCTAATACCTTCAATTTGTGCCTTTATCCTGTTTCCCATGAACAAGTATTCAGCTCCTCTTATGGGCTGGACTGAACTGAATCCATGCTTAATATGAGACACATGAGTAGTAGCTCCACTATCCAACAACCAAGTATTTTTAGGCACTTTGATATTGTTCAATTCAGAGGAAACATAAATATGTTGCATACTTTTCTTATCGAACCAAGACGTTCTTTTAGGACAAGCTTAACTAAAGTATCCCATTTTCTTGCAAAAGAAACACTTCTTCACCTTATGGATTTGAATTTAAGGTCCTTTCACGAAAGTCTTATCCTTGTTTTTTTCCTTTCTACTTTGGTTTGTTTTTAGACTGTGAATCACAAAATCATGGATTCGTTGAGACCAGTCAAAATTTTCTGTAGTTAGCTCATTCATGAGACTTCCTACAATTGAATTATTAGCCAAATTCGATTGAAACTACTCTTTAATTTTCTCTATGAATTCTCTCACTTTCTCTGTCATATGCATAGATGGCTAAATACCTTCTGACATCGTCACTCTGATAAGATTCAAACTCAGCCAGTTAGATTACTCACAAGTCTCATAGCGAGACTTTTCAATTTCGGAGCTATATTCTGATGGAGAAGGAATCTACAGTCATTCTTGTGGAGCTAAATATCAACGCTTATTAATCGATTCTTTTGATGGAGAAGGAATCTACAATCATTTTCGTGGTGTTTTCTATTTTGAAAAGATACAGATTTTTGTTGTTTTTTTCTTTTTGAGAAAACTAATGAATATCTCTTTTCATTACACCACAATACAGATATATATATATATATATATGTATGTGTATCGCACCCTTTCATCATATGGTTATAATAACCGCCAGTTTTCGATGCATAAATATACTATATACATATATATATATAATACTATACATAATTAAAACGACAAAAGAAGGTTATCCATACACCAGAATTCTAATGCCATTAATCGAAACCGATCTATCATGGTGTTGTTATTTATATTAGAATCTTTAATTTTAATATGAACTTAATCTTTATATTAAACCGAGAGATACATATGTCATATAAGAATACATATTTTTATAATTTTAACAAGGAACCTATCAGTTCAGATCAAAATGATGGATTATTATATGAAATCAACTTTACCATCACAAAATCTCATGTCAAATACTTATTCGGAAGAGTCCCAAAGCATTCAAACAGTTATGTGAAACCCTACATGAAAATGATGTTGTACAAAGACAAAATATTGGAAGAATGCCATGACTCTCACTTTTTCCAAACCAAATGCCACTTTTTAAAAACTTTTTTCAACCCTACCCTTTCATCAAACTGAAAAGATGATTGTGCCCTCAAGCATCTCTTCTCTTTTCTCTTTCTATCTCACCACTCACGTTCCTTTCTCCTTATTTCTCTCTTCCTCTCTCCTTATTTCTGTCTCTCTCTCTCTTCTTAATCTCTTCATCGTCTTCTTCCTCTCCTTCTTACTCTTTTTTATTTCTCTTTTTTTCTTCTTCTTCAACAATTTTTTTACTTCAGATTTTCCCTTTAAGTTTCCAATTATATTTTACCCAGATTTTTTTTGTTTCTTTGTCCACACCACAACTCAATGTTGATGGCCATGATTTATGGTGTTTTCAGTTTAACGATTTATGGGTTTATGGATTTCTGAGTTTATGGATTTATGAGTTTTCAAGAACATCTAACAAACATTCACACGCGTTTTGTCTATCGGAGCAGATTGTTGTCTATCTCGAATATAAATGTGTTTGTTTGGTTGACATTTTTGTCCACCAACATTTAATTGTACATTTGAATTTGGTTTTATGTTTTTAATTTTTTTAAAAGTTGGTTTGTATGCACGTTTGATTTTGGTTTTTATGCATAAGATTTTTTGCATATTTACTCTTGGTTTTTATGTACAATTGATTTGCATGTTCTTTTAATACTATATTACGATATCCCACGGTGGACAAATCAGATTGTTTGTCCACATTATCAAATCTCATGGACAACCACTTTGCACACACATAGAAAACATGAAAGATAATTTGGTCAAATCATTAAATTCTATGCCACAACAAAATAACATTTTTGAAAAACCAATCCGAAAATAACATTTCTAAAAAATCCATTAGCCTTTGTGGCATTTTCTGTAATAAACTATTTCTTTTTGTTTTCATGATCGGTACAACCTTTGTTTTTGATGTCGAAAAAAAGAATTCCAATTTGGATAAAAGTGAATAAATGTAAATGAATCGATAAAGAAAAACAGTTTTCCTGATTATGTAACCATTATATAATGTATAGATGTAATTATGTATATATATATATATATTCTAGTATTTGTGATTTACTCATTTTTAACGGATATTGATTTTTGGTATTTGCTTTGTAGAATTACATATATCCAATATTTTCAAAATTGAATTAAAGTGATAGCACATCCAAGCGAATCTAAAGGATATTTTGCCCAGTTCCACTAAATTGGCATGGATCTCGACCTTGTGGTTAGATAAAAACTTTAATTTTTTATTAATTAACTAATATAATATGTATTTTATTTCAATGTATTTATAAGTTTTTAAATATAGAAAATTATATATTTTTTATCAATGCTTCTCATTAACTATCAATCACGTAATTGTTTTTTTCTTTTCTTTTACTCCAAGTACTCTAATTATCAAATTTTCTTTCATTTAGATTTAATTCCTCTAAGTCATATGTAATAGTTGAAGGAAACTCTCAATTGATTGACACTTCATATTTTGTGAACATATGAAAATTTGACATGTATCTAATTATTAATTATATATAACAAATTAATTAATCTGAATTTAATTATTTTAAAGTCATTAAAAGATAAAAATTCAAATTTAATTTTAAAAAAAACATAAAGCTAAACATTAGATAATACAAGACTTTAACTTATTGTATATTTTCACCATATTTTTACATGTTTACTAATATTTTTCATTATCGTTTTCAATTATATTTAAATAGTTACAATGACATTAGTTTCTATGATAAATCAATTTATTATGTATTTTTTTCTCTATACTTTTATATAAGAAATCAAATCAATATATTAGTTTTTGTGTCTATTTTTAACAAATTTGTTGGCCTTCTTTATAGATAAACAATGTATCTCAATCTTTTATATCTTATAGTAAAAAAAAATAATTTAAATAATTATATCTCAAAGTTATATATATATATTTAGGGAAAATAAATTATATTAAGTTGAACAAACAATGTCATAATACAAACGGTTTGTTAACCAAATAGGTGGATAAATACAATCTGAAAAGAAAATGCGATTTGGAGGCCTATTTCTAGCCAGTAGATGGGCTGCTTCATTGTTGCTTCTTAAAACATGTGTGAAACATATTTTCTCAAACTTACTTCCCCATGTTTTAATATCCTTAGAAATATTTAGGATTGAAAATTTCTCATGATCACTTGTCATAGTATTAGCAAGTATTTTGCAATCACCTTCAAAAATAACTTTTTTATAGCCTTTAATCCAAACCATTTGAAGTGCTACTAATAGAGCTTTACTTTCAGCTTCTAGAGGTAATGATGTATAATTAAGGTTTGGAGAACCCAACATTTTGAGACTCTATTTTTATCACGGAGTATCTATCCACAAAAAGCTTGATTATTCATTTGGTTGAAAGAGGCATCATAATTACATTTTAACCAATCATTAACAGGGCAAATCCATGCATTATGATGGTGAGATGTAGTTACTTTTTTGGTGAATTATTATTTTGAATCCATTCATGAACATCCGAGTTAGCAATGTCAATATCATTCTTTGGAATCATTAATTTTTTATTCAATAATAAATCATTCTTTGATTTTCAAATCCTCCACATAACCCAGAATGGTAGTTATTTTTGTGCCTTTGTCAAATTCCTATGATTTTGAAATTGGAGGAAAAAATTAATATTTTCCTCAACATTATATGTTGGCATGAATTGGAACACAAACAGTAATTGTGTTAATCTCCACGTTTGACGAGAAATAGGACAAGTAAATAGAAGATGATTAATCGATTCATCATTCCCACTACATGGTTGACATTTCTTGTCTATCCTTATACCACGTTTATTTAATATTGTTATCGTTCCAATGGTCTTTGATAAGATACACCAAATAAAGTGTTTTAGTTTAGGCATTATTGGTAGTTTCCATACTTGATTTTTAAATTCTGGATTTCCATGTGGTGCCAACAAAGGTTGTTGATGGATATTATTCATTTCTCTTGCTAATCTATATCCCATTTTAACCGAATAGTGACCATGAGATGTTAAATTCCAAATGATCTTATCTTCTTCTTCCGTTTGCGCTAAATATATCCTTTGTACTTGTTCATTATCTTCAGCCGTAAGAGCAGCATCCAACGCTTCTTCATTCCATACTTTGTGTTTTCCTAGAGATTTGAACAAATCGCTGTCCAACATCTCATTATTTCCTCCTCTTGGTGTCACCGGTCTTGGAGGGTTCGATGGAATCCATTTGTCCTTGAAAACTTTAGTAGATCGTCCGCTCCTGATAATATTTAAACAACCTTGTTTCAGTAGCTTAATCCCCACTAATATTGACAACCATCTAAAAGATTGGTATGGTCGGGATTTTGCATCAAATAAATGATCATCTCTATAATAACGAGATTTAAATAGATTCGCAAATAGACTATTCGGGAATTTTAGTAATCTCCATGCTTGCTTGGCTAAATGGGCATCATTAAATTGTTCTAAGTTGTAAAAACCTAGTCCACAATCTTGTTTTGATAATTGTAACTTTTTCCATGCAATCCAAAGTATTCTCCGTTGACTTTCACATTTCTCCCACCAATATTGTAACATAATGTTGTCTAATTCTGATATAATTTGATTTGGCAATTTAAAATATACTGGCATAGCTAAGGCAACATATTTTAACATTAAGTAAAATATAAATAAAAACATATATGAAAAAGAAAACCTACCCATATACGCAGGAATTAGTCTACTTACTCTTAATTACTCTTATATTTACGAATCACTCAAATATTGAAAATCAGTTTGCATTTGCAGTCATATATTTATTTAATTTTCTTTTCTATCTCTTTGTAACAAAAAAAAAATTCACTCTTTATAATAGTGGCATCTACGTAAATACTTAAAAAAGTGATAAGTAATGTAACTCAATTCTAATGTCCCCAACCGAAAAAGCAAGGTTCAATCAATGAAATTTTTAGCCATTTTTGAACTATATGTCAAAAGTCAAAAAATCAAAAAGCCAAAGGTTTCATTTCATATTCGCTGCTCGATTCTGTTTTACAGTATTTCCATCCTTCTATATATTGCCGACACTAGTAGTCTAGTAGTAGATAGCCCATTACCTATTTTGGTTTTCAATATGTATTTTTTCAATGTGCAAAGCCTAGATTTCACGTTATCCCATGTAAAATCTCAACTGAAATTATGTGTATTTGTTTTCAGTAAATACCTTACATAAATTTTTTATTGGATACTGAATGACGTTTTAACTAAAATATTTCATAATACTATAACTCTATAAGTATATTGCTTTTTCAAAAAAAAAAAAAACTATATAAGTACTATAACAAACAAAATATCTTATATAATATAATAAGCCAAGGTTTCCTAAATGCTAACGTGAAATATTATTTATAGTGATAACATCAGATCCTCAATACAATCTTATCACAATGTTTGTATAAATACCTTACTATGTGAATCTAAAACAACAACACATTCGACACTATTATTATCTTTGCAATGGTATCAAAGCCGAAATAATTTTTTCACAATCCAAACTCTTTCTTTCTCCTTTTTCTTCCGTTTTTCAATTCTCTAGTTGTTTTCGTATTTTTCATGTTGTTTCATCATGAGTGAATCAAGCGAACTATCAGATCATGATTAAAAGACTTCTAAACCAAGAGAAACACTTGTTTCTCCTTATTATTTGCACCCTTCTGATCATACAGGGAAGTTCAGTCCTATTCTACTTAGTAGTGACAACTATGAACATTGGGCGAAGCTTCTATTTAATTTGCTTCGCACGAAGAGGAAGCTCTATTTTTTTTATGGCTATCTTCCTCGACAGTCCTCTAACTCTCAAGCTGCAGAGAACTGGAACATGGTCAACTCTATGTTTATTGGCTGGATCTATAGCAATATTGAGCCGCAGTTGCGATAGTCGGTCTCTCTGGTTCAAAACACCAAGCTTATGTGGGATGGACTTAATCGGTGTTTCTCTGTAAGTGATAGTACTTGTGATCATCAACTGCAGGCCGATTTGGTGGCTCGCAAGCAAAATAGACAAACAGTGGAGAATTACTTTGGACGACTCAACGTTATATGGTATGATATCGCAGATTTTAATTCTGCGTTTGAATGTTGCTGTAAAGATAGCAACTGTGAGGCTATGATCAGATATGAAAAACATTGTGAGAATGTGCGTTGCATCCATTTCTCATGGGGCTCAACAGCAGCAGGTTCGGCACGACATGATAGAATCTCCTCAGTCGACAAACTGACTTTAGTCTTGATATGGTGTTCTCGCCAATCGTTAAGGATGAACGATGATACACGTTATAATATACATGATTTTTTTATTTTGGTGTTTTGGTCTTTTTCTTTTTAGTATTGGTTTTAAGAGTTTTTCTTTTCACATTAGGTTTCGATATTTCTTTTTTACACAATGTATTCTATATAAGATCTCTTCTTCTTAATGAAAGAAACAACTTCCAAAAATTAACCAAATTCTCTAAGAGAGACTTGGGTTAAGAGGTAGCTTAGCTTTAATATCTTTCTACTTTCAAGCTATAGCTACGGGTCCGGTTACTAGATCTAAGTCTCAGGCTTTGGCTCATATCAATTTGGTATCAGAGCTGACCGATTCGATGGGAGAGGGTCAAACCGTATCCGCTCAATTCACACAAATTCTGAAGATGATAGAGAGGATGGACACAGAGATGGAAGATCTGAAGAAGGAATTAAATAAAGAGAAGTTGAGAAGTTGTTTCCAATCCACGCAACGATTGGCGAGCTCCCAAAAGGCAACAACAACACAACAATCAGTTTTAGAAGCAACTGCAGCCACAGTAGAAGAAGAACGAGAGCAAAACAGGGTAGAGGTGGCCGAGCTTCAAAAAGAACAAGCCGCACTTCTCGAAAATCTGACGATAGAACCAGCAGCGTTGAAAAATACCACTGAAGAAACCTCTGATGTTGATGGGAAATCTCCATTGGTTTTTAGACAAAATAAACAGCGATTCCTATCTCACTTCTCAGAGATACGCATGGGAGTTTGCTGCATGTAATAGTGAACAAAAGATGGCTTCGACAGGAGGTCCATGGATGTCTCGCTCATTGGCAGGGAGTGTGGTCATCACTGAGTTGATGGTGGTGGAGACTGGCTGCTTGAACAAATTGGAGCACCATTCTATGAAAAGCAATCAGGCCTAGCGCATGATGACTTCTCAACAAGAGAAGAAATTTCAGGAAAGAGTGGTAGCGACATAAAGGGGGGTCGAAGTAAGGGTTTAGAGATGTGTGTGATACCACCATCAAAGATGGAATTTCCACCATATGATGGAGCTAAAAATGCTGCAGAGTGGCTGTAGAAGTGCAAAGATTATTTTCAAGACCAAGGTGTCTTCAATGATGATGCGCGAGTTCACCAAGTAACCTTCATCTTGACTGGACAAGCATATCACTGGCATAACAGTTTGAGAAGGCTAGCCACACAGAGATTAGGTTGGGCTGAATTTAAAAGGATTTGCAAGAGTAGTTTTGGGAGAGTTGACGCAGTTAATCTAGTTAGGCAGCTATGTAATTTAAGACACACCGGAACTATTGAAGAATACTGCAATCAGTTTGAAGAATGTCTTGGTAGGCAGACAAGACTCATTGGTGACAAATAATTATGGCAGTTTTGTGGAGGGCTAATAGACAATTTTCAAAAAGAAGTAGAATATCCCCGCTCTGAGACAATCTTTGAAGCTATGGAGTATGCAAGGGAAAATGAGTACAAGATTGAAGGCGATAAACGGACAAGGACGACTGGAGAGCATCTGGCCTCTGCATAACGACAATCTTTTCCATTAGTTAGATCAATGATGACAGGAAACCGTGTTGGTCAAAGTGGGAAAGAAGGGGAAACTTCGCTGCCTAAACAAACAGAAGCAAAAGATTCTTCTCAAAAGCAATTTTGGAAGAAGTTGACTAGTGCAGAAACGGCGGAATGATGAGCAAAATATCTATGTTTCAATTGTGATGAGTTTTTCACACCAGGGCATGTATGCAAACCATCGCTTTTTTTACATCATGCCAGTCATGGACGAGGATGATCAAGAGGACAAACCATTTGAGGAGGAGAACCTGGTGGAATATGTGGGAGGAAATGGAGAAGCTACTTGAGCATACCTGGAGTTGGAGCTTGAGGACAAGCTCCTTGTGGAGGAGAGGAATAATGATACACGTTATAGTATAACATGATTTTCTATTTTGGTGTTTTGGTATTTTTCCTTTTAGTAATGGTTTTAAGAGTTTTTCTTTTCACATTAGGTTTTGCTATTTGCTTTTTACACAATGTATCATGGCCTATATAAGGTCTCTTCTTCTCATTGAAAGAACTAACTTCCAACAATTAACCTAATTCTCTAAGTGAGACTTGGGTTAAGAGGAAGCTTTGCTTTAATATCTTTCTACTTTCAAGCTATAGATACGGGTCCAGTTACTAGATCTAAGTCTCAGGTTTTGGCTCATAACAAATGACATCTTGACGCAATTCGCATTTCTGAAAATAGAGGAGCTGGTCTTGGCTTCTCAGCTTATGCAGGACCTTCTGCGGCTGCATCATGTTTTGCCAACAAAAGCACCAAGTGTATGCATTACGGATGTTTAGGACATGATGTGAGTGGTTGCTTCCAGCTGCACGGCTATCCGGGCAGGTGGACTGAAAATAGGAAGTCATCGGATAGAGCAGGTGGTAGAGGACGAGGCTTGAAGAACTCTACTTGTGGCAGAGGACGTGGCACAAACTCCTGTCTCAACAATATCCAAATCAATCTCACACCTGCTGCAAGTACCTCGGGGAACACCTGCTGCGAGTTCTCTGGCAACGTTCATGAATAATCAGAAGAATACGTCTTCTGATAAGATATTTGGTAAGAAAGAAAAAACATAGTTTGATTGGAACAGAGAGTCGTTATGATGTGATAATCGCCTCTGGTGCATCTCACCACATGACATGAGATATTTAATCTCCTAACTAATCTTGTTTCCATTAATCCTTGTGCCATTTTGATGCTGACATCGACCTTAACACCCAAGAGGATGACTCCCACTCCGTACCATAGGTTAGAGAAGGTCACATGATATGTGCCAAATCTAAACGACTAAGGAAAAGGTTCAATCTAGCTATACAAGAAATTGTGAGTTCCTCAGAGATAGGAGAAACCAACTGGTACAAACCAACCATATGCGAGGAAGAGCTTGCTGAAGCATTCACTCAGCTAAGTCTAGAACAAACCCCAGTTATCGACTCTTCTTTGGCAGGTGAAAAGATTTTTACAAGAGAGGAAAATACATTGAAGCTTCAAGAAGCGCACAAGGCTAGTCTCAGCTCCAATGAAGAACAAGAAGTCAAGGATGCGCTCCAGGCATCAAAGATGTGAGAGAGCCTCTAGAGAATGATCAAGTCATGCAAGAGAAGCCCCAAGAAGATTTCTACATCAAATAATCAATTCATCAATGTGAAGCACAAGAAATGGTTCAAGAAAGCTCTGATCACTCTCAAACGTGTCCAGGTAAGTTTTATTCAATATTTAACATATTTAAAATTTCAGCATCAACAACACTTAAGGACTTCATCAAAACGACCCAGCTGAAGAGAAACATGTTGCTTATGTAGTTTCCTTATTTGATTTATTTTTGTTTAAAAACCCTAATTTTTGCTTTATTTATTGTTGTTGTGTTTTGTTTGCTTCCTTGTTGTGTTTTACCTTTAAAACTCGATCCTAGGGCTAGCTAAAGGACTCTTATAAAGTCCTCCTGCAGCTGTATATTTTTGGTTACCTTTTTGTTTAATAAAATAACATCGTTTTCTTCACCTCTTTCTCCTCGAGTGTTCTTGAGAGATTAAGGTTCTATGCTTTGTCTTCTTGAGTGATTCTTCAAGGATTAGAGTTTGTGCTGTATCAGAGACCAATCACAACTCTGTGGTGCCCCTTAATCCGCCAACACAACCCCTCGAATCTATCCCACACGAGAGAAGCGCTCACCATCATGTTAGATTTCCATCTTTCATCATCAACTCTTCATCAAGTGAGAAGCGACCGCCAACTTGTGAAGCCACCACCTCTATCTTGCATCACATCTCGTTACCAAACAATGTGAAGTTTGAGTTCCAGCAAAACAAACAAATGATGTTTTCCCTAAAACTTCTAATAAAACTTATTCATCTTTGGTTTAATTCATTGTGACCTATGGAGTCCATGTCAGACTTCTGCGTCTTATGGCTGGCGGTATTTTCTAACCATCTTTAACGATCATACTCACACAGTTTGGACTTTTTTACTTCTCAAAAAATCAGAGATCCCAACTGCTTTAAAGAACTTATGCGCCTTTGTGGAAGGGAAATTTAACAAGAAGATTAAGACTGTCCGTACTGACAATGGTATGGAATTTACCTGTCTCCGTGCATATTTCTTGGAACAAAGTGTTATTCATCAAACATCATGTTTATATACTCCTCAACAAAATGGTCGGGTTGAGTGCAAGCACCGTCATATAATAAATGTTGCAAGATCCTTGATGTTTCAAGCAAGCTTCTCGGTTCGGTTTTGGGGAAAGGTGTTACTTACAGCCACATATTTGATCAACCGTACACCTTCCATTATTCTAAATGGTTTGAAATCTTACGAACTTCTATACGGTGCACCTCCAACTTATGACCAGTTTTTGGTTCCCTTTGTTTTGCTCGCCGAATTCAACGAGATAAGTTTGAAGAACATAGCACTCGATGTGTTTTTCTTGGATATAATTTTGAAAAAAAGGATGGGTTGTGATGGACCTCGAGACGGAAACAAAATTTGTCTCCCGTGATGTTATCTTTCAAGAAACAGTTTTTCTATTTGCTACGCAACCAACCCTGTCCTCATTTTTTTTAACTGAGCTCCATCTGCCTATGTTTGACGATGAGCCTCTAGTTGATCCTTCTTCGGCTCCTTTGACTACAGGGGGAGTCATGCATGTTGACTTTTCAACTCTTGTTTTACTAACTCTGTTTCTAAACTATATGTTGTACATCCACCTACTGTCGTAGTACGCAACAACGTACTGAATCAGTTCTTCTTGCTCTATATGTCACGTATATAACACAACATCTTGAAGAACCCATTACTGTTCCTGCCTCATTCTTATGTCAACAGTCCTCAAGTAAGTGCTCATATCCCTTAGCCAAGTTTGTATCTTGTCATCGGGTTTCTCCTTCTCAACAGGCTTTTATGGCCTCCGTGATAACTAATGTTGAGCTGCGTACGTACGATGAGGCTGATCAGATAGAAGTGTGGTGTGATGGCATGAAAGATGAGGTCGGAGCACTTGAAACAAATGATACATGGGATATTACGACACTACTCAAAGGCAAGAAAGCAATTGGATGCAAATGGATATATCGTATCAAGTTTAACTTCGATGGAATGATATCTCGCCATAAAGCATGGCTGATTATTCTTGGGAATAGACAAAAAGAGGGCACTGATTATAACAAAACTTTTGCTCTGGTTGTCAAGATGAAAACTATCTGAATACTTTTGAAAGTTGTTGCTTCAAAAGATTAGAAAATCCAACAAATGGATGTTCACAACGCATTTTTTCACGGTGATCTCAATGAAGAAGTGCATATATGAAGCTCCCGCCTGGTTTCTGCTCATATGATCCTAACGCAGTTTTCAAGCTGAAGAAATCATTGTATGGTCTTAAACAGGCTCTTCGGTGTTGGTTTTCCAAGCTCTCTACTGCGCTTCATGAATTTTGGTTTCGACAGAATTATGAGGATTACTCCATTTTCACGTATTTGACTGGTGCATTGGTTCTCTACGTTCTGGTGTATGTTGATGATCTGTTAATTGGTGGGAATGATTCTTTGCGTATTTCGAAATTTTAAGAGTTATCTAAGCAAGTGTTTTCATATGAAGGATTTGGGGCATCAAAAGTATTTTCTCAGCATTGAGGTTTCACTTGGCAAGGCTGGGATTTATTTATCGCAATGAAAGTACGCACTTGATATGATTGAAGAATGTGGGTTACTTGGAGCAAAACCAATAGATTCTCCTCTCGAACAAAATCATGGTTTAGGAGAAGACAAAAGTGATTTTTACTCTTATCCAACGCAATATCGTCATCATTTGGTTGAATGCATTGTCTATCTCCTTACTACTCGGCGTGAATTGAGCTATGTAGTTCATCTCCTTGCTCAGTTTATGCAGAATCTGTGGGAACGACATTGGCTGGCTGTGTTGCGTGTTGTGAGATACCTAAAACGCCCTCCTGGTCAAGGCTTGCTGCTAAGTTCAAACAGTGACCTCTCCATCTCTTCTTATTGTGATTCCGGCTATGTCGCATGTCCTCTTACTCTCCGTTCTCTCACTGGTTACATGGTTATGCTCGGTTATTCACTCGTCTCGTCGAAGACGAAGAAACAGGAGACCGTGTCACGATCTTCGGCTGAGGCTGAATATAGATCAATGGGGGATACCTACTACGAGTTACAGTGGATAAAGGCGATGGTGGAGTCCTTACGTATCGAGCAAGACAAACCTATTGATCTATATTATGATAATAAGATCGCGATTCACATTTCAACAAATCATGTTTTTCATGAGCGAACTAAACATGTTGATGTTGATTGTCATTTTGTTCGAGACGGTGTTATGGCAGGAATTGAGCGACGAAACATGTTTCAACAACATAGTTAGCTGACATTTTCACCAAGGCGCACGGGTGTTACCAATTTCGTTATGTACTTGGAAAGATGGGTGTTCGGGGATCTTCACTCTTCATCTTGAAGGGAAGTATTAGAATATGTACGATTATATTAGATCAATGCTAACATGAATATTCTTTATAGCAATAACATCAGATCCTCGATACAATCTTATCACAATGTTTGTATAAATATCTTGCTATGTGAATTTAATACAACAACACATTCTAGACTATAATTATCTTTTTGGTAATTTTTCTTTACTAAACATATTATTTTGATTTCACTGATTAGCTATACATAATACTATTTTGTGGGAATTATACATGTTGAAGTTGATTTTTTCACCAATAAAACTTGCAAAAACATTTATGCGATGCTAGATACCATGTATAGGTTTCGAAAATTTTCTATTAAAAACAAAATGGGTAGTTCAAATAAGTGATAAGTTTGAACATGACCAAGTTAAATGAACAATATAATTTATCAACTTCTAAAACCAACGTAAAAAGGTTTAAGATTTTTGTTTATTAATGGAATATACTTATATATTATAATTTAATATTATATATATATATATTCTAGTACATAATATTATTAAATTCAAGAATTTTCACTTGTCGATTGAACTTTTCGAGATCCTGCTCCTCTATGTCTGTGGGGAAATTAAACTGCAAATCATAATGTAGACTTACCGAGCTCGACACTCTTAAAATTTTACTTTGGATATCTTTTGTTTCATTATTTAATGTTATGGTTTCTTTTTTGGTTTTACAGTAACAATAAGGAATGAATTTAGAACAATAAGGGATGAATTTATAACAATCAGGAAACCCGAACTACGTCTTAGATGTTCTTGGCCCTGCATGTTCTTTCACGTTCTCTCCATTTACTATTTTAAAAAATAGTTTTTGGTAAATTTCTAATTTTCCTATGTCCTAACTCCTACGAAACTATAACAATTGTTAAGTATAAAAGATGTTGGGTTTACAATTTACATTAACAAAAAATAAATACGGGTTTTGAATCCTTGAGGCTTATATACCAGTCAAGAATCAAAAATTACAATATCAGAGTATTTGAAACAATAACATGAGAATATATCTGAACTGTGGTATTTCCTGCCTTGCGTAGCAAGTCACTTGAATTCATATATTAGCTAACACTTGAATTTATATATTAGAAAGTTAATTTTTTTTGGTAATAGATATTCCTACTATAAACAAAACTAGTTTAATTTATTTGCAATATTAGAATATATCTAACTAGCAAGTGTGAAAAGAAGCATGTTATTCTGACTTAAGCTTCATGTGAAATTATTATAATAAATTGGCTTTCATGTGTAAATTAGGTATCTATTTTTGTTTTTTTGAGCTAAGATAGGTATGAGGTATCCAATTATAAAGTCAATCTTGGACTGAAAAATCACAAGGCTCGAGAACATTTTAAATCAGGATGACTAAGCACACCAAATTTCTTGGTAATGGTGCTTGACGCCGATAAGTCTAATGGTGACTAGCGACTACAGAACATACAGTATAAAATAAATGGATTAGAAAGAATGAGTATGTTAAGTATAGAATAGGTAAGATATTAATAGAAGTGTCACATGAGTCGGCCCGCATTTATCTGGCTTGTTTTGTGGGAGACAAATTGTTTTTTTCGATTATAACGGATCAGTCCGCTAGGACTGCAGTTTTTTAATCTATATTTATGTCTATTCCGCTATGTCAAGCGGGTTAGTGGACTGGCCCTCAAATATAATATTTATATTTTTAAAACAATTAATAAATAGAAATCTCTTAAAAATTTTAAATTATTTAAATAAAAATAATTTTTTATATACGAATTTTTGTAAATATTATAATTTTTAATAATTAGAATTCTCTACATCATCACATATTATCCTATGTAAAATTATTATTTTATATATAATTTATTTATTTTTAATTAAAATTAGTAGCTCACGGACTGATCCATCAAAACGCGGACAAAACCTGCTAAATCCATGGTTAATTTATTAATTGGCTCGCGAGATCCACAGTGCCTAAAATTTTCTTTCTATACCTAACCTATAACGAACCGGGTTGGGTTATGCCTGCAGACTTAAACCAGTTTGACATCGCTATACAAGTTCAAGCAGAGCAAACAAAACCAAGACTAAATGGAACTAATGAAAAGATTTCTAGACAAGTAGATTAAGTTTTAATGAAGTTAGTATAATAGAAATTGAAAGCTGAAAATTAGATAGCTCATTTGAGCTTTATGCAAATGCAAGGAAAATAAAGAAATGAAGATCAATTTAGAAAGACACCACAGTTAAATTAATTCTTGAATTGATATAAGAAAAAGGAAAAAAGAAGAGTTGCTCCAAATGACAATTAATCACATTGTTTTCGTTAAATAACTAAATATGAACTCTATTTGACTAGATAACCTAATTACTTGGATTTGATTGAGTTTTCCAATGTCATCTAGGGCTTGTTATGTGTACGTTAAAACTAACAATACTGCAGTGCATATATTAAAATGATTAAATTTGATTATTTTCTAATATTTAGGATATCTGAAATCATTTTATTTTTGAATATAATTGTATTCATTGAAAATTAATTTTAATGAAATTTTGATTTTATAACGAAATGCAATGTGGTCCATTTTGCTACCATTAAAAATATGTTTTATGTGTTGTGTGATGTGTTCCAAATGAAATGTAGTTCAAATGCAGTGCACTTTTTCTTTAATGTTTTGTCAAATTGCACACTATCCAAAATAAGACGATTTAAATTCCGTTCAGATACCATTTATACAAAAAAAAAGAAAAAAAAAATCAAAAATACGATTTTTATGAAATATTTAAGAATGACATATGAACGGTATTTGAATCGTCTTATTTTGAATGATGTGCAATTTGATAAAATATGACATAAAAAAGAAATGCACTTCATTTGAGCCGCATTTCGTTTGGAACACACCATGCAATACATATATAAGCCATATTTTTCGTTTTTTTTTTAATTTTTTAATTTTAATTTTTTTTTCTTTAATAAAAAAAAAAATAGGGACCGCGTTGCATTTTTTCTTATACATCACAAAGTAAGAATCAAAATTTTTGTTTAAGAAGAATCTAACATGTATACAGTATGGTTTGATGCGAAAACATATTTGTCTTTTATTTTCCTGATAGTTTAACTAATCATTAAATAGTCATCTCAAAATCTTTGACTCCACAGATCCTACGGTCAAAAACTCAAAATAGGAGGAATATTTTACGTAGCTAAACAAAAGGCAAAGTTGAAGACTAAATTGGCACAACATTTCGTTGTATGCTAAAACTCCAAGCCTAGCGAAATGGCTAAGCATTGATCCTTTAGTGTGACACATGGTTTTCAAAAATATAAAATATATAAATATAATCCCAATATAAAATTTTCAATTATAAGATGCGGTCTAATAAAAGAAACCAAAAATATATGGTGGCTTTAGCCATCCGTGTGGTGGCTGCGTTGCATGGACAATAATGGGCCATAACGAATCTGTGGGCTTCAACATCAATTGTTATTGAAGTTTATAATTATTTATTTATATTTGCTGTATAACAAGCTGGCAAGAATGAAATTGTAATGGATTTTTCGAATGATAAAGAAATTTGGCATATATTATAAGTTAAAGATAAGCTCATAAACACAATACTTGTGGTTGATTTAAAACGTTCATTTTTTTGTTAATAGAGGAATTCGAAACTAAAATCCAGATTCATCTTCCAGAGCCCATAGAAATCTAGGTTTATTATTGAAATCGCATGAACAAGAACGCAAAACTCTATCAAGAAAAGACATTCAAAGTGAAATTTTCAACCATTGGATCATGACCATTTGGTTGAGTTCAGTACATTTTTGCTAGATTAGAACGTATAATTATACTAAAGAAACACTATAAAATTCGTATTTAGTATTGATAACTAGAGTCGTTCCTAAGATTGAAAAGATCATAGGCGATAGTTTCAAAAAAGGCTTTACTTCATATTAAAAAAAATTTGGTAAACAATTATTATTATCCAAGAAACAAAAAACATACGCAAAAGTAGAAAACTAAAATAAAAATTCTAAAACATAATTTTTCTTTCTTTCTTTTTTCGTTTATCATTTCCACCCGGTCCCTTCTTCATGTTTTTTGGAGGTATTGTTCTGAAATTTTTAAAAAATAATTGCAGGTTACCTAATTTATAAAAAAAAACTTGTTAGTTTAGTTAATCAATTTCTCTAAAATTATATACTAACAAAACATATTATAAACTAGACTTACTTGTGATTAGTGATGGTAAACACTGAAGAAAAAAAAGAAAAGGAGTGATTAGAGTCTAGAGATTTTAGAATTTGAAGAAAGTGGTTATGATAGAAACATGACAAGAAGAAGAGTTAGATGCCCTATTTTTTTTTTAATCTTAGTTTCTAAATTTAATTTAGAATGTTAAAAATATTATTTTCCTTACACATTTGTCCTGAATTCATTAAGCAATTTACAAGGAAAAAAAACTCATTAACGATTAGTTAATTTAGAATGTTAAAAATATTATTTTCCTTACACATTTGTCCTGAATTCATTAAGCAATTTACAAGGAAAAAAAACTCATTAACGATTAGTTTAGACAAAAATAAAGAATAAAGATAAAAAGCCTAATACTACTAATATTTTACAAAATTTAAGAGCCCTAAAAATTATGTAAAAACTAAGGGTCCTAAGCCAAAGTTTCTAAAACTATAACATAAGCACGGGCTGTTGATAACATTGCTACAATTGGTTGTGATCTTTGATAAAGAAAGAAGATTAATAATACATTTTTTCATTAACTCTACTAATACTTTTGGTTCTTAGTTCTCTCTTTATATATATATAATTAAACATGGATTTGATGGATGCACCATACAAAAATTTATCATGTACAAAATATGGTCCAAATTTAATAAACGTCACATGCATTGCTTATGCATCACAATGTTTTGCAACTACCCAAACTTTTTGTCTGTTAAAAACTAATAAAAAAACTAAGTGCTTAGTCATACATTTATACGGTATTAATTCCCTGGAATAAACAACAAGCGACTGATGCATTTACCGTCGTAATTAAGAAACAAAAAAATCTTTGCATCTTTTTCAAGTGAAAAAAGGATTGATAGAAAATATTGTCAATGTTGAAATTAAGAAGAATAAAAGGTAAGGAAGATGAGGTTGCAACAAACGTTGTGCTATAAAAGATTCTTAAGATGAACTTTGGAGTTGGCTCCACTATATACTTCTCTTTCTAACACCCATGTGTGAAGGTCCCCATTGCATTTTCTTTTGTTTTGTTTTTTTCTCATATACAAGTGCTTGTCTTGGCTGTTGTTTCTTTCTCCATCATCTTCTCCTTTGCTTCAATTTCAAATATTATATATTCATAGATATGTTTGTACATATTACTAGAAAGGATACGAATATATTATATCCTCTCATCTCTTAGTTCTCATCCATATCAACAATGCATGGTTCTATCAAATGAGGAAAATAATAATCTGAAATGATGAGTCAATTAGTTGCATTACCCCTTTTTCTTTTAGCCTCAAATATAACCTCTGATTTTATCAAAAATGGAAAATCTATTTTCATATGACAAGTCATGTTCATGGGGTTGGATTGATAAATTGCCATATAGGCTCTATGGATGTCGTTTGCTAATTCGTTTAAGTCTCATTTTTCTTATACTAATAATTTTTACAATTTTTTTTGGGTTTAATTTGATTTAGTATGCATGTAATAGAATTATTGCTTTTTTGTTCCAGAAAGGAAGTTTTTTTTGTTTTTTCAGTTTTTAGATATAGTGATTGACCTCAACACAAATGATTTATGATTGCTAAAAAAAGATAAAATGTGCACGCATATATTTTGTTTCGTTTTCATATACAATTTGTAGAGGTTTGATACTATTTCCGGGGATGAATCTGTTCGAGCTTGGTAATAATCAAATCAACGAAAAAATAAATCGAAGGTGTTATATTTCTCTAAAATCATTCGCTACAAAATCATTCACTCTCGAATTGGTTGTTTCAAAATGCATTTGAATTCTCAAGTGTTGTCTTACAACCAAACACACATTTGATAGGCTTAATGAAACAGCGAAAACTTCTACGGAAAGTCTAGTTTTGATTCTGAAAATAATTGAAACTAAGATAAATGCAAAGTTATTTGCTTAGTTTCAGAATTTCAGAATAAACCAAACTTTTTAAAATTCGTTGAGATCAAGTTTGATTTACCAAAAATAAAGACAGAAAATACTCTTCTCAAAAGCCATTCCAAAACTCGTTCGTTAAATCTCAAAACAACTATAAAATAAAACTCTAAACATAAGTAAACTTTATAAAATAACTTCAAACCTCTAATAATTCCAACAGATAATATTAGCTGAAGTAGGATAAAAATTCGACAAAAATTCGAAGTTTCTGTTATCGAAAAATGATGTACTGGCCCATATTTTCTCATGGGTCAAAAGCCCAACTACATATTTGAAGCCCTGGCCAACCCAAGAGCGCACAATCAAAGCTCGCCGTGCCCGAGCTCCAACGCCAGCCCTAGTTGCTTCCACCATCTTCCACGTTCTCCATCGATGCTCCTACTTCCAGCTTCATGGAGGTATGACTCTGTGGGCGGTAATGCTCTGTTTATACATGCATCTATGTCAAGCATCTTTTCGCTATTTGTGATCTGGGCTAGATCTACCCTCACATTCCAATTACTCTTGGAGATATGGTTTCCATTGGCCTCTATTTCCTCCTGCTGTGGACAGGAAAGACTGGTTTCTGCATCCTCCTATGCAAAGCAGAGAACCCTCTTACTCTTAACCTTCTCCATGAGAACATCAACACTCAGTTTCCGTTCTAATTTTCTGCAAAACCCAACACTTTCGATGTTTGTTTTCTTGACTTGAATGGCCGAGGACTCCGCTCCAGTCGGGATTCGACATCGAAGCACATGTTTTGTGGCTATCTCGCTCATACTCTGAGGCAAAGCTAACCTGTACCGACTCCTCCAGAAGCTAACTTTCACCAGATTTTTTGTCGACAGCAAGAGACCCAATTAGGGTGTATCTTTGACTGTTGGATGCGCCTTTTTCGGTGAAATTTTTGATGCGCACGACTCAAGGCTAAGCTGGAAGGAGATCTCCCTTTTCTACCCACCGCGTGACTGGTCTGTTAACTCTACTTTGTTGCCACAGTATTCTCGTTGGAACCTTCGTTTCTTTGAGCTGATCGAATTAGGACACCGATCTAGCCTTAATTCGACAAAACTAGTATGTTATTGTATCCAACTACTATCTCAAATCCTATACGCAAACCCATCCTTGCTTGCACCCGAAGAAATATATAAATTAAATATCGTTTTAGGATTAATTTTTTGTTTTAGATTAAGTGTCGTTTTAGATTTTCAAGATAAATATTGGGTAATAGCTACACTTTTATCCATCATATATTAATGTATTGACCAATAAAAAAATTTATTGGATCAAGACTTTAATTCACATGATGCAAAGTTTCCTAGACGTTACTCAAGTTCTTAGACTTGTAAACAAACAAACAATCTCTCCCCGGCAACGGCGCCAAAAACTTGATGTGCTGCGAGTTTGTGTAGTGTAAAATAATGTGTAGTCAAGTATTCCTCAAACAACACAATGATAAAGCTGCAAGTGCACAGCCGAATCAATTGTAGTACTTAAGGTATATCGATCCCACAAAGAGAAGTTATATTACAAGTCTAGAGGAACAAGTAAGGATAGAACTAAAATATAAAAGTAGGGGTTTTGTTGTGTCACGCAACAAGTAAACTAAAAAGCAAATAAAACAAATGTAAAGCAATAAGAGAAAGGCGTTGGGCATTCAAGGGATCTTGGGGGTTCGATGATCAATTCATTCAAGATATATTCATGTAAATGCATGTCTACTCCTAAGTCTCAGACTATGAAACACGGAAGATTGATTAACCTATAATTCATAGAGAAAACCGGCTGAGATCAATCTGTCCTATTACTCAACTTACGCAGGCAATAACACATATATCAAAGCATTAATATCAAGTTCAATCCTTATCCGTAAAACTCCAAAACTAAGGGGTTTGTGCTTGTTATGACGCGATAATCATCCAAACTAGGTTCTAGCAAACTAAGCAAGCGATTAGTGAAACCTAGATGCATGAATCAGTGGCTAGCTCATGACGCTAGCTACATGCATTAAGAGAAAGCTCAGAATGAAAGAACAATATAGACGATGATGCATAGACAATAAACTCGCCACTTAAACTAACTAGATCATCTCCCCCCCCCCTTTGAGTAACCCTTTAAACCCAAAAAGTAAATTACTCAAACATGCTTAAAGGAATCATCAAAGCAAGGTTTAAGTAATTCATAATCATAAATAAGAACAGAAGATTAAGGTTCAGAGATTACTCTTTAGAATTGAATACAAAGAGGTAAAGACTTCTCTTTAAGAATCAAAGTAACAAGAGATGAAACGAAAGAGAATTGGTGGACTCCTAGGGCTTCGGCGAGCAAGAGGGCTTATGGAGCTTCTCTGGTCGTCCATAGGGTTCTGCTGTGAAGTCACGATGGAGGCACATGAAACCCTAATGATTAGGTTAAGTATTTATAAGGCTTGGATCCAATGTTAAAATTCGTTGGGTTATACTCTATATTTTTATAATTTGTTTTAGATCCTATACTCCAATCTAGATCCGTAGTCAGACCATACTCTATGTTTTTAAACATAGTTACATCTAATATATAAACGTTCTTTGGAACACTTCTTCATCTAAAGTAGATTTTGGCTTCATAGAACCTTCAGAGCAAAGCTGGCCTTCTTGCAATTTATTATCTTGTAGAAAAAGTTTTTATTTTATATTTTTGTTAAATTAAATAAAAAATTTTGAATCGTATATTTGGTTTCACTATATAAATATACTCCTAACAATCTGTTTAGAATATTAGATGAATATGCACCGATTTTTTGTGCTATTTATTAAGAAATTAATTTACTAAATATGAAATTATTATGATTCTTAATAGGATTTGAAAAGATTAAAAATATTATCTAATGGCATTTGTTGTAATATCCCACATAAATACAAAGTTATTTTGTTTTTAACATTGCTCAAATAATAGTGTAGAGATGGTTCATTTCGAACCAAATTTCATTGTGAAGTTTGTTATAAATTATATTTCAACCATCTTCCTTCGATCAATAAACTAGAATTTAGTACTACGTATAAGTTATATAGAATTTCTACTGAAACCTAATTGACATGAATAAATTAGCTCATGCCTCTTTTATATTACTTTAAGATCCTTCTTACTCCTATCGTGGGATTCCATCAGTACTCGTATGAATAAAAAAGTTATAATATTGCATAGTTAAGAGTTAATTAATTAAGTGGGCCAGCATGATTTTAGGAAAATTATTTATTATTTGTATTTTTTTACACTCTAATGTTTAGTGGTTTTCCTTATTCAATTAGGATGATATTTGACGGTTTATGTAGTTTGAAGTTTAAATTATACATGTTGATGGTTTTATTTAGTAGGTTTTTTTAGATTTAACAAATGATTTTTCATAAGCTTTTGAAAAATAAAATATTTCCAATCTTTTTTGGTAGCTCTATCCAAATCTCAACGCAGTTTATTCAAAAAAAAAACTCAGATTTACCGAATAACCTTGCATTTATCATAATTTTCCATTATTTCCGAAAGCAAACATATTGTTAGCGTGTCCCTTTAAAACTTATGTTGTGTTGGTTGGCATTCGATTTTTTAATCAGTGTTCTATTATAACGTTCCGACCGTTATTGTCTATGAGCTTCTACACTCTCTTGGCATATGGGTTTCACTCTCGTGTAATAGTCACTGTATTGCTCAGCGAGGTTCTAAATACTTGTTATTATCCCTACAAATCACCATATGGTTTTTTTTATATTTTATTCTCACTCGCTTAGTACTAGAAATCAATTTCTTGTAGGTCATCTATTATAAAATCACTCCAAATCAAGCATATTTAACTTTAGAGTTCTGTCAACATAAAAGATAAATGCACTTTAGTGATATATAGAGGCCAAATTAAATCTCTAAAAAGCTCCGCATGCACTACCATAATAGAATTCAGGGTGTAACAATCATCCCCATTCATAGACAGCGCAACGTCTTCGTTGACTACCAAAACTATCACCCCCAACGGTGTGGTTCACACTCGTATGGGTTCGGCTCTGAGTCGGTGAGTTACTCAAGGGTTCTGAAGATTTGCTACTATTTCTACAAACCATATTTCTATGTTTATTCTTCACTCGTACGGTATCAGAAACAACTTTTTAGTAAGTCACCCATCTTGGAATTACTCCAGCTCATACACAATTAACTATGGAGTTCTGTTAGGATGATTGACGAAAAAAATAAGTACACTTTGATAATATAGTTAACCAAATCAAATATCTTAAAAGCTCATCATGCACTACCATAATTTCAGAATTCAAGGTGTTATGCCTAATTTAAATGTCATGATGATTGGCAACATCAACTTATAATGGACGAAATTTTATTTGTTTCACAAAGAAGATCATGGTATCAACATAGATTTTTTTTGGTGATCCTATATATATAATTTCTGTCAAAATAATTTATTTTTCAAGATATGCAAAAAGAACATAAGCATATTATCATCTTCTTGAAAGAAGAAATTTTGAAAGAGAAATTCTGAACTACAAGTTTCACTACAAGATTCTGGTGAGAACCAAAGTATTGATGTGGAAAATCATGAATATCAACCCATCGAAGATTCGAGGAGAAAACCTTTTTGGTCAACGATATCTGATGCAAGATATATTTAAAAAAGCTATTTATTATTATTAAATATTTTACTATAATAAGTAGAGACCATTCCAACAATGAAAACCGTCAAAACTTCATCGGAAATAGCATGTTTTGACGGATTTTTGAAATGGTGTATTTGTCTGTAAAATTATACTAACGAGCTATTTTGTTGGAAATTTGTCAAAAACTCATCGATAAGTTTCAGTGAATTAGTTTTGGTTTTCTCTAATGACATAGTCCTGGAAAAGTCGTTAAAAATTTCAAGACAAATTTCTGCCAATGCTTTGAGATGAATAGTTTACTTGGGAAATTGTCTATAATTTCAGATGATTTATAATATTTATAAAAATTGATATTATCGTATCTAAATTTTAAAATTACAATGGAAAAAGGATTCAGAAAAAAAAAACTTTTAATAAGGTAGAGATATTTTTAGAGTAATTGAGAGAGAATATAAGAGACTGTCTTTTGTGGTTTGAGGAGAAAAATCTTGTGTTTATATATATATAAAAAAATTCCAACAAATTATTTCCGTCGCCAATTTATAAGAAAGAAAAATATTATCAAATTCAATTGATTTTAAATTAAACAGAATTGTAAAAGGTTTACTTCTATCAGGGCTTTTTGACTAAATCCTTCGCAAATGAGATAGAAAGATTTTTTACAACCAACTCATTGTTTTCTTTACCTGACGTTTACATATGGGTTTCAGACTACTTTCAACAATTCGTTGAAGAATCAACAAAAATGATATATATATATATATATGTATATATATAATATTAAATGTGTTTTGACACGGGGTTTACGTTTGGGTTTCCAACGACTTTCAAAATCCACCAAAATGAGATATTAAGACTTTTTATTTACAAATTAAAATTGATATTGTGTTCCCTACAAAGTTCTGATACTCTCTATCCGTCGGTAAATTTCAATAATATTTTTGAAGAAATTACCTAAAAAAATTTGATATGTTGAGGTTTTAAGTGATTTAGAGCACTTTTTTCTAATTTTTCATTACATTTTAGTATCCTTTTAGGCATTTAGATGTACACATGCATATCTATTGCTCTAACTAGGTTTTCAGAATGGACTTGCAAAGAAAGAAATATTCCATAGAGCATTTGACACCAGTGCCGGCTCAATATTTTTATGGGCTCTAGGGCAAAAAGATTTTTTGGACCCTTAAATTTTTGTTTTTTTGGATTTTTACTAAAACATTTTTTTGAACACTAAATATTTTTAAATGAGTAATATTTTTGTAAATTTTATAGTTAAAACTAAAAATATATACACATAACAAAGATTTTGGGCTCTCTCCAATCTAATTTTTAAAAATATTTTAATTTTTATATATAAAGAAAAAAAAAAAAAAATCGGTCCTTTTAATTATTAACACCCAGGATTGGGCCCCAGAGCGATCGCCCAACCTGCCCTCCCCTCTAAGCCGCCCCTGTTTGACACAAAAGAGCCTGAAGAAGTCAATTGGAGAAGGAAATGAAGGCGATAAAGTGGATTGGAGAAAAATAAATTCCAAGATTCCTTTGAAATGATGTCAGTGACATGGGGACGTCGTAGGCATGGTTTTATGAAGGTTAAAAAGAGACCCTGAGATTCCAGCGACATGGTGCCAGTGAGATGGTGACATCACTGGAGTCCTTCTCGCCCACCCAAATCCAAGCTGGCTAAACCCGGTTTACTTAGGATTCTCTGTATAAGTGTGTTAAACCTAAATTTTATGATGTATATTCATTTCCCTTTGATCTTCTTGCCTCTTAAAAGTTTTTAGAGATTTAATTTGTATGACCCATTTTTCCATGTTTTAATCAATGCATGCAAAGTATAATATGGATCATTGTGTATTCATCATAATTAGCGAGTATATCATTTAAAGCTTTTGGGTATGATGGATTATGATGATTTGAGGTTGATTGGTGATGCTTAGAGCTTAAATTTTTCTATTAATCATTTCTTATAAGATGATAATTCAGTTCTTGCTAGTTCATTTTAATTGTGTCTTTTTTTTTGTGCAAACATACTTGTATTCCAATCATTCAAGAGAGGGCTATTTTGGCTCCAAGAAATGAAGATGTCAATTCACTTAATCTACATTTGCTTGAAAAGTTACAAGGTTTGCATCCAAAATTTTTAAGTATTCTTGATTCTTTTTTATTTCATTTAAAAAAAAAATTAAAAAATCAAAAGTATTTATGTACTGAATTAGTTTTATGGAACAAGTGAAGAAAGGATATATCTTAGTACCGATAGTCTAGATCCCACAGATGCATATTCAAATACCAACCTTGTGTTCACACTTGATTTTTTAAACACTATCAACATCTCGGATTTTCCTGTGCATAGTTTACGTTTAAAAATCGGTGCTCCTATTATGTTGCTGAGGAACTTAGATCCTAAAGGTGGGTTATACAATGGAACTTGACTGCGGATTACACAAATGGCTGATCATGTTTTACAGGCAACAGTCATCACAGGAGATAGGAATGGAGACATAGTTTTGTGCTAGTTCTGATTCGCAGACAGTTTATGGTATCTCTCGCCTTTGCAATGACTATCAACAAGAGTCAAGGACAATCACTGGCAGAAGAAGGACTCTATTTGCCAAATCCTGTGTTTTCTCATGGTAAGCTTTATGTGGCCTTATCAAGGGTAACATCAAAAAAAAGTTTGAAAGTGCTTATTCTAGACAAACAAGGTAAACTTCAGAGACAAACCATGAATGTGGTTTTCAAAGAGGTGTTTCAGAATTTATAAAAAAAAAACAGATTAGAGGTAATGGAGCTTTCATTGTTTTTAGAGCATTCTTTATTTTATTTTTATAAGAAGTAAATCCAATGCCTATTTATGTTTTCACTTTGTTTTATGCAACAGGTACTCGTGAAGGTCATACCAAAATAAGGTCGATTCATTTCGACTGTTTGAACTATTTTAATTCTTTTTATTTGAAACTGATATATTTATAGATTGTCTTTTTCCTTATTTTATATTTATTTTGTTAGTTATTTTCATTTACATTTATGTGGTTTTGCCGTTACTTTAAAATAAAATTATAATCCTCAATTTTTCAATTTAATTTAGAAATAAAGATAAAATTATATGTTTTTAATAATTACTATATTTGCAATTGGATGCTAAAACAACGTTAAATATATTAGAAATTGTAAAACAACAAAAACTAACAAATAAAATTAAGAAAACAACCAAAATTATAAATCAACTAGCACAAAATAGCAATTTAAAATTTGATAGAAAAAAAAGAATTATAAATAATAAATAAACAAAAAAAATTTAAACAATTGACCTACGGTGTACCGCAGGTATGAATCTAGTATGAGATATAATATATTTCAATTTTTATTGTTAATACACTTATACTTGTAAAAATAATTTAGATGATGCCCAAAAAAAAAGTTTTAGTTTATCTAAAAGAAAAATAAATAAGATTATCAGCCAATAAATAAATCTATTAGAATAAGAGTCTGTTAAAAAGAATTATTCTATCTTAATTTATGTATAACCATATGTTTTAAAATTATATAGTTTCGGATTAACAATTATAAGAATAGAAAAATAACAAAAACAGGTTTCATTTTTCAGTTTTATATTTTCAAATTTAAAAGTTTAAAATATCTAAAATTGATATTTAGTAGTATGAGAAAAAATCATATTTTTGCAGATGGAGATGAAAAGCTAATACCTTTATCATAAACATGAGCTAGCTACATGGTTATCACATCACACTTCATTGATGCAAGTTGGCAGCTAAGAAAGTTTATCATTGGTTTCAAGCACGTCTCAGATCACACAAGTAAAACAATAAGCTCTGTCCTTCTTGAATGTTTGGCCGACTGGGGAATCAAGAAGATATTTACAATCACAGTTGATAATGCAACTGCCAACACTAATGCATTGAAGAAGTTTACGGATGCTTTTTGCTTACAAGGGAATGATGCATTCGTTCTAGGAGGTGAATTTATGCATTTGCGTTGATGTGCTCATATCATTAATTTAATTGTTAAAGATGGGCTAGAAAAAGTAGATAATAGTGTCTCTGCAATTCGGAATGTTGTTTAATATGATAACACGCTTTTACACAGGTTTTCAATTCCCCATTGCTATCATGTCATTGTAGCACTTGAGGTATCAATCAAAATGGGTGAGATGTTATGCAATCAAAATGTGATCAGAAACTCCTAATTCAAGCCAAGCATAGAGTTTGTAAACTAACAACCTAAGTGATCAAAGCAAATAACAGATAAGAACTAAAGCAAGCAGGCAGAAAGTAAGAAGCAATCAATGAGAAGAACGGCTCTGAGGAAATGGTTCATTGATCTGTGATTCATCCTAGTCTATCCTAGATGTTTAACAAATCTTTATAGAAGTCGTCCCTAGACGATGAACATCAAAGAAAGGTGAATCCACCGTCGTGGTAGACACCAACAGTCCTGAGCCACTTCCTAATCTTAGTGCTATTCTAAGAGTACAAAGAACAGACACTAATGAAATATAGCAAAGGAAAACATTAGATTCCAGTTCATCAATGTCAAAATACAGCTTTGCGTACCAATGTCTTGGTGAAAAGCCATAGATCTCTAGCATCAGTAGGTCAAGCATTTCAACAAGCACCTGTCGGGTGTAAAATCCTAAGATCTAATTCCAGGTGGTTAGCATGGAATAGCATTAAGATCAACTAATCTAGAAGGGATCTAATTAATTCCAAGCTTAAACATCTAAGATAACTAGGATTCCTACACAGATCTAACCATTCCTCAGAAGTCCTAGTTCACTACTCAGAAATCTTTCTAAAATGCTCAAACCCAGAAAATGAAATAAAGTGCATATTCAGATTTAGGATGATGAGAATAGAAGGATTGTGCAAAATTGATCTACAGTTAGTCATAGGAATCTGCATTGTTCCTACAGATTTCTACACATTGGACATGTATGGGAGTCCGAAAAACCTCTAATCCTTGGGGGACCATTTCTTGCTACTGTTGGTGCCATCATCGAACACTCAAACAGAGAACCACGTTCTCTAATGTTGATCCAACAATACACTATCCAACAACATCTTACGCCACTAACGTAAGGAGGAAAAATGTGAACACAAGAGACCGAGAAATTGACAAAGGAAATGATTCTCCAGAAAAAGTCAAGGAACCAAAAATTAAAGGTTTACCTTACCCATACAGAGGGGTTAAGACCGTGATACCACAAAATCTCAAGGAGGCAACAAAGGAAAAGATTGATGAGATGGTAAAATATACTGAGAAGCTACTACTTTGAGCTAGAGTCATAAGAGGAACCGACGAAGCTCAACTCTGAATTGACAAGCCCTCATCAAAGGATCCTCACCTGGAAGAAGCTAAAGGGAACTCAACTCCTGAAGCTCTTCACCCCACCTAAAAAGACATCTAAGTCGAGCTAACGACTTTAACCAAAAGCGCTTAATGGGAGGTAACCCATTTGTAAGGTTTTTCATTTTAGATTATTTTACTTTCATTGTGTTCATGTTTTAGTTTCAGTTTTGCATAAAGAAAATAGAAAACCAAAGAAAAAGGAAGACAAAGACAACTTGGAGTAAAGAGAAAAAGGAGCTCGTCGGTGCTCTACCGGAAGGTCATGGCGCACCAGACCTCTTCATGGAGATTACCCAAGGAAACAAGCATCGCAAAGAAGGAAAGTAGAAAAAGTGGAAGGTGGAACTGGTAAGCCACCAATGTGCCAGCAGACCACAGTGCCACGCCAGATGAGGTACCCAACGCGGATGTGGGCGCTGGTGCCGCACCAGCCATGCCTCATCCCGTTTCCATGTTTTCCCATCCCGTCTTTCCCATACTCGTTTCCCGACCAATTTAGGCTTAACCAAAGCCCGTTTCAAGACACAACAAATCCTAAAACGTGTAGGCCAAGGTAAGTTTACTGAATCTGTTTGCATAATTCTCATCCAATTTTCGTAGACATTCCAAATTCACCACTATCATCTATCAATTCCAAAGGTATGAACTTCTGATTCTCATTCTATTCATGGATCTCAAATTAAGTATTTCCAATTCCTTTTTATTCAAGTACTTAGTTTGGTAGGAATTGTTGGAGAATGTACTATATTGATTCTCGGATGTTTTGGCATAGAATTTATTGATGTACACATGATGGATCTGAAATTCTCATATGTTGATACTTTGGATATCTAGATTTTTCATATGCTTGGGATCCAAAATTGAGAATTTGAAGTTTAACTTTTAGCTGATTTGTCAAAAATGGAAATTGATATTATGATTTGGAACTTTCAGTCTCTTGCTATAATTTAACTCTCTGTTTGATATTTACATATTCTATAATATTTATTGAATCATTGCACATTTGATTCGTGATGTGTTGCTTTTTATTGGTTGTAAAATAAAATGCGTAGTCAAGTTTTCCTCAAACAACACAATGATAAAGCTGCAAGTGCACAACCAAATCAATTGTAGTACTTAAGGTATATCGATCCCACAGAGAGAGAAGTTGTGTTGCAAATCTAGAGGAACAAGTAAGGCTAGAACTAAAATATGAAAGGGGGTTTTGTTGTTGTGTCACGGCAACAAGTTAATAAAGCAAATAAGAAAATAAAATGAATGTAAACTAATATGAGAGAGGCGTTGGGCATTCAAGGGATGGCAGGGGTTCGATGATCAGTTCATTCAAAATAAGTTCATGAGATGCATGTCTATTCCTAAGTCTCGGACTATGAAACACGAAAGATCGATTAACCTATTATCATAGAGAAAACCGGCTGAGATCAATATATCCTATTACTCAACTTTCGAAGGCAATAACACATATATCAAAGCATTAATATCAAGTTCAATCATAATCCATAAAACTCCATAACTAAGGGGTGTGTGCTTGTTATGACGCGATATTTATCTAAACTAGGTTCTAGCAAACTAAGCAAGCGGTTAGCGAAACCTAGATGCCTGAGATTAGTGGCTAGTTCATGACGCTAGCTACATGCATTAAGAAATAGCTCAGAACGAAAGAACAGTATAGACGATGATGCAAAGACAATGAACTCGCCACTCAAACTAACTATATCATCTCCCCCCTTTGATTAACCCTTTAAACCCAACAAGTAAACTACTCAAGCATGCTTAAAGGAATCATCAAAGAAAGGTTTAAGTAATTCATAAATTGCACAACATATAGAAGTGTTGGTGATCTTCTAAGGTTTCCACTAGCGAGAGAAGCTTGGTGCGGCTCCTCTGGTCATTTCTAGGGTTTCTTGAAGTCTCTGTAGAAGCTCTTTGAGGCACAGGTAGAAGCACACAAAACCCTAATGATTAGGTTTAGTATTTATAAGGCTTGGGGTCCAAGAGGTCGGGTTTAGGGTTTTCAGGGCAAAACTCAGCGTTTTGATAAGTTGGGAGGCTGGAGCATGGGCCTCGGTCATGGGCCTTGTGACCGGGGTGGTGAAGAAGGCTGACCTCGGTCACGGGACTCTTGACCGAGGTGGTGTGGAAGGTTGACCTCGGTCACGGGCTTTGTGACCAAGGTTGACAGGTGGCCACTCTTCGGACGGCTGAATGGATTGCTTTGATTCTTGACCGAGGTGAATCTTGACTCTTCCAGATTTCTAGGGATATAAAGATCTCTGAATTTTGTCCACGGGAAGGTCTTCAACGAATGCCAAACTTCTGATGCTCTGAAACTGCCTGAAAACAGGTTTTGCTTCTTTTTGGTCCTTTTTGTGTCATTTTCCCTTAAAACCTGCAAAACCTCTTTGAAACTAGAAATACTCGATAATAGCCTATTTAGCCTTGAAAGCACACCAAACTCTTCATAAAAAAATATCAAAATGATAGTAAAAATAGGAAAAAATACAATGTTATCAATTCGCTCTTATGTTCCACCAATTTGAAAATTTTCGGGTTATTCATGTTTTTAGGTAAATATGGAAGCAAGAAACAAATCAAAGAAATAAAAGAGCTAAGGAGCATTCGATACAAATCATGGATATAAAAGATTGGGAGTTTTATAAGAACCGAACAAATAGATTGAATGATCAATCAAAGAACTTACCATACATTCATCACATCAACCACCATTGCAGCTTCACTGCAAATATCGTAGGTGTGTTTTATTTTGGTTTTATTTCATTTTAATAGTGATGGTTTTAAGTTTTTGTCTCAGGAAGGACGCAATTTAGAAATTTAAACATTATAACTCGATTAGACCTACTCTAATCCAATCGATGTCAAGCAATAACAAGAAAGAACCAAGGCTAGATCACCTTGTCTCCACCATTCCACCATCCATCACCCACCACCATCGACCATCACCATCACCTAGCACCATCCATCCCACACACACCACCATCGTTCCATCTCATCCCCAAACAAGGTGACATTGTTCTTAAACCGAAATCTTTCTTTTCCATCTATCTATTCATTTTCTTTATTTTATCCCATCAAGGACGGTGTGATTTAAGTCTAACGGGAAGGATGTTCCATCCTATACTAATGCTACTTTCTATTTTGTTGACTTGAGACCTTTTTCCATTTTTACATCAATATTTTTTTATCGAGGCAAAAGTTTTTATTTAGTGAAAACTTGTAGGGAATTATGACCTTGCTATATGATGATATTGACCAATATGTTTTCTAAATCAATTTCTGAGTGATAGCTTAGGTAGTATTCGCTTAGAACGAACAATACCTAGAACACCACAGCTGGATCACTCCCCGGAAATCTTATCTTGCAGAGATTTTGTTTGAGCTGACGTCAACTTTATTTTATTGGACAACTAAACCGGACTTAATCCTTTCTCATTGGACGTGTTAGATCAGGTAAACGAGCATAAACATTCAAGATCATCTTTACCCTTTTTACCACCCTCTTGTTGATCCTTAATGGCGCACCACTCATCTTTCATGGTTCCACATCCTTAACCATAACCCTTTCTTTCAAATCCCATGTGGATACTGGATCCAACACTCAAAATCTGTATATTGTTTGTATGTAAAAATAGTATTTATTTTGTACATTTGTATGCTCTTTGTTAAGGATATGTAGAAGACAAAGTATATTTATCTTAAGATCATGAATAATCAATCCAAAAAAGATCCACCTCGCCAAGCTTAGGGGTCTTATATTTATACATTATAGGAATTTTAATGCTGCCACTTAATAAATTGTAGGATTGTGTGCATTATGATCTTTTCTTTAATGCCGTAACGTCTCATGTTTGACTATGACTGGGCCTTTATTGGGTTTTTGCTCTTTTGGGCTTGTCCGCAAGCTCGGTGGTCAGTTATCCTCCACCTCGTGCTCCCGAGCTTATGACAGGTTTGCTGGACTTGATGTCGTCGTTGTGGGTCCCTTACGTCCCGTGTTATGATATGGCGGCCACGTGGATTCCTGGTCTGGATCTCGGGTCTCTAGTGTGGAATCTGGTATCAACATTTGCCCCCAAGTCTTGCGAGCTGGTGTTCAGCTCCGGGGACTTAAGTAGTTAATGCGGACATATCCTTTAATTATCTTTATGTCTTATCGCAGCATTCCTAGGATTTCAGGATCAGAATGATTTTATTGCTTTGATGCGTCTCACCATTAATTTTAGAAATTTAATAGTAAAATGGGGGAAAAACCGTCCCACTTCCCACTACTCTCGAGGTGGTTTTTTTTCTTTTGGTTTTAAGGTGAGACTTTTCCCTTTTTCTTTTCATTATCCTCTTTTGCGTTTACTTTTCATTGTCCTTTCTTCTTCTTGCTGGAAAAATTGCTTTTTTCTCCATTACTTCTTTATCTTTCTCTCTGCTTGTTACTCTTCCCATCTTTGTTTCGCAACCATGTCAAACTCAGCTCAAGAACCACAAATCAAAGAACCAGAGGTGGGAGATGTCGACACGTCGTCAGCTCCGGAAGCCGTTGCTCCGAAAGCCGTGATTTGTACCTAAACTGATGACAAGTTTAGTCCTCATTACAAATCCGCATCGTTAGAGAGTTTTCTTCACGATATTAGGACTCTTTGCAGGATCCCTCGTGAAATTGAATTCGCTCTCCCTGGTCCTGATGAATCTCCGGAGACAATCCATCTCGGTTACTGCTGTGCCTATGAAATTTATTTCAAAGGTTGAGGCTTATTTTTTCCCATTCCTGATGTACTCCTCCTTTACCTTCACCACCTCGGGGTCATCTTTCCGCAGATGGTCCCCAACTTGCTTCGCTTGATAATGTGTGCGTTCATAGTTGCCGCAGAAGCCAGCTTTTCTATGAGCGTAACCAAACTCCTCGAGCTCTTCCATGTTCGTGAATCGAGGACTGGGGGAACCATTGCTGTTTACCCGACCTATGAACGGAACTGTAACACCCGCCTCAGCCTCTCTCGAGAGCGGTGTGTCACTAACACTAACTTCTTACTCAAGTAACTCCAAATCCAAGAATCAACTTTATTAATCGAAAAATCCAAACCATAAATAACAAAATAAATCCAATAAACGAATTAAACTGAATTTAAGAGCCGAATATTTAAATAAATAATATTGAAAAAATAAATGTAATAAAACTGCGTTGATCCCAAAATAGCACCATAATGTCTCACACATCCGACTACTCAGTATTATCACCTGAAAGGGAAAAAGGAAGAGAAAGGAGTTACTGATGGTGTGCGTTTCTGAAGCGTAAATAATGCGTAGTCAAGTTTTCATTAAACAACACAATGATAAAGCTGTAAGTGCACAGCCAAATCAATTGTAGTACTTAAGGTATATCGATCCCACAGAGAGAGAAGTTGTATTACGAATCTAAAGGAATAAGTAGGGCTAGAACTAAAATATAAAAGTAGGGTTTTGTTGTTGTGTCACGTCAACAAGTAAATAAAGCAAATACAACGAGATTGAAAACTAATATGAGAAAGGCGTTGGGCATTCAAGGGATCTCAGGGGTTCGATGATCAATTCATTCAAGATAAATTCATGTAAATGCATGTCTACTCCTAAGTCTCAGACTATGATACACGAAAGATCGATTAACCTATAATTCATAGAGGAAACCGGCTGAGATCAATATATCCTATTACTTAACTTATGTAGGCAATAACACATATATCAAAGCATTAATATCCAGTTCAATTATAATCCATAAAACTCCATAACTAAGGGGTATGTGCTTGTTATGACGCTATACTCATCCAAACTAGGTTCTAGCAAACTAAGCAAGTGATTAACGACACCTATATGCCCAAAATCAGTGGCTAGTTCGAGACACTAGCTACATGCATTAAGAGAAAGCTCAAAATGAAAGAGCAGTATAGACGATGATGCATAGACGATGAACTCGCCACTTAAACTAACTAGATCATCTCTCCCCTTTGATTAACCCTTTAAACCCAACAAGTAAACTACTCAAGCATGCTTAAAGGAATCATCAAAGCAAGGTTTAAGTAATTCATAATCATAAATAAGAACAGAAGATAAAGGTTCAGAGGTTACTCTTTAGAATCGAATACAAAGAGGTAAAGACTTCTCCTTAAGAATCAACGTAACAAAAGATGAAACGGAAGAGAATTGGTGGACTCCTAGGGCTTTGGCGAGCAAGAGGGCTTCTGGAGCTTCTCTGGTTTGAAGTCAAGATGGAGGCACACGAAACCCTAATGATTAGGTTAAGTATTTATAAGGCTTGGGGTCTAAGAGGTCGGTTTTAGAGTTTTGGAGGCTAAACTCGTTGTTTTGATAAGTTTGGAAGCAGGAGAGTCATTCTCGGCCACAGGCCTTGTGATCAAGGTGGTGGTAAAGGCTCTCCTAGGTCACGGGACCTACGGCCGAGGTTGCCAAGAGGCTTGACCTTGGTCACACTCCTTGTGATCGAGGTTGACAGGCCGTCACTCTTTGGGTTGTATCTTCCAACAGCTGAATATATTGCTTTGATTCTTATTCGAGATGAATCTTGAATCTTCCATCTTTCCATGGATATAAAGATCTCTGAATTGGTCCTCGGGAAGGTCTTCAACGAATGTCAAACTTCTGATGCTCTGAAACTACCTTAAAATGGATTTTGCTCGTTTTTGGTCCGTTTTGGTATATTTTTCTTTAAAACCTGTAAAACCTCTTTGAAACCAGAAATATTTGATAATAGCCTATTTAGCCTTAAAAACACACCAAACTCTTCCTAAAACCATATGAATATAATAGTAAAAATAGGTAAAAATACGATGTTATCAACTCCCTAGACTTAGACTTTGTAAAAATAAAAACTATATGAAAATGATAGTAAAAATAAAAAGTGGTGGTCTTACTGAAGAGAGATCGATCCAGAGGATGTTGACTTTCTTCTAACCAAGAATTTCTTCGTATGCTTCATTTCCTCTCCCTCTTCTCACTTCCAAGAAAGCCGGTTCTTCCCTACTTTTCTAGGGTATCATTGTATTTTCTTTACCGGCTGCTTGCTCGTTTGGACAAGTCTCCATGAGGCCACGAAGGATGCACGGGTCTACACACAAAATCCCTCGGTTCACTTTGACAATGTCGGTTTTTTTTTTGTTCTTTTGGCGACAAGTATCCGTGAGACTTGGAAAGATGCACGGGTTTACACACAAAATCCCTCGGTCACATCAACTATGTCGTTTTACTTTCTTTGCTTCAGATTTTTGAGTTACGAAGGGGAAGGAGAGGTGAAGCATACTGGTGAAGAATTGCATTGTCTTATAAGGCTCGAATAGGTCTCGTCCAATGAATACCAAACCCCCTGAGTAAGAAATTAAAATTCAGGTTAGGTTTCGATAAGGTTTAGAGACAACGTTGGTGATAACATCGTATTTTTACCTACTTTTACTATCATTTTCATATTTTTTTTATGAAGAGTTTGTTGTGTTTTCAAGGCTTAATAGGCTATTATCGAGTATTTCTAATTTCAAAGAGGTTTTACAGGTTTTAAAGGAAATTGACAAAAAAAGGACCAAAAAGGAGCAAAACCCGTTTTCAGGCAGTTTCAGAGCATCAGAAGTTTGGCATTCGTTGAAGACTTTCCCGAGGACCAAATTCAGAGATCTTTATATCCATAGAAAGTTGGAAAAGTCAAGATTCACCTTGGCTAAGAATCAAAGCAATCTATTCTGCGGTTTGGATGATACAAGCGGAAGAATGACGACCTATCAACCTCGGGCACAAGTTCCGTGACCGAGGCCAGCCTTCCTCACCACCTCGGTCACAAGTCCCGTGACCGAAGTCAGCCATCCTCACCACCCTGGTCACAAGGCCGGTGACCGAGGCCCATTCTCTTGCCTCCTAACTTATCAATATGCCAAGTTTTGCCCTAAAAACCCTAAAACTGACCTCTTGGACCCCAAGCCTTATAAATACTAAACCTAATCATTAGGGTTTCGTGTGCCTTAGAGAGTTTTGAAGAGCCTCACCCCAGAAACCCTAGGAGAAGACCAGAGAAGCCGCAGCCTTCTCTTGCTCGTCCAAGACCTCGAAGATCTTCCCTTTGCTTATTACTTTGTAATCTCTGAACCTTTCTCTTTTATTTATGCAATCTATGAATTACTTTAACCTTGCTTTGATGATTCCTTTAAGAATGCTTGAGTAATTTACTTGTTGGGTTTAAAGGGTTAATCAAAGGGGGGGGGAAGAGGAGATGATCTAGGTAGTTTGATTGGCGAGTTTATTGTCTATGCATCATCGTTTGCACTGTCTTTCGTTCTGAGCTTTCTCTTAATGCATGTAGCTAGTGTCATGAACTAGCCACTGATTTCTGGCATCTAGGTTTTGCTAATCGCTTGCTTAGTTTGCTAGAACCTAGTTTGGATGAATATTGCATCATAACAAGCACATACCCCTTAGTTATGGAGTCTTATGGATTAGGATTGAACTTGATATTAATGCTTTGATATATAAGTTATAGGATATATTGATCTTAGCCGGTTTTCTCTATGAATTATAGGTTAATCGATCTTTCATGTTTCATAGTCCGAGACTTAGGAGTAGACATGCATTTACATGAACTTATATTGAATGAACTGATCATCGAACCCCTACGATCCCTTGAATGCCCAACGCCTCTCTCATATTAGTTTACATCTCTTTTTATTTACTTTTAGTTTACTTGTTGCGTGACACAACAAAACCCCCACTTTCATATTTTAGTTTCAGCTTTACTTGTTCCTCTAGATTTGCAATACAACTTCTCTCTCTGTGGGATCGATATACCTTAAGTACTACAATTAATTTGGCTGTGCACTTGCAGCTTTATCATTGTGTTGTTTGAGGAAAACTTGACTACACATTTATTTTACAACCAACACAAACGCAACACATCAAGTTTTTGGTGCCGTTTCTGGGAAGAGATTGTTTGTTTACAAATCTAAGAACTACAGTAACGTCTAGGACACTTTGCTTTTGATTTTTCTTTGTGGTTTTTACTGTTTTAGGAGACCTCAAAGATGAACTTTGACGTTCTACCTGAGGAGTTTGAGAACCTTACTCTTGCGCAGCTCATGGTGCATTACAACACTTCGGACGGAGACATCTCCGGATCACTCTCTAGCTCATCTTATGGAGCTCACCACTGCCACTCTCGGCTATATCATGGTACATCACTGATGAGGCACTCTAGTTGTCCATCACTATCTCGATCCTCTGGAGATTGACCTGTGAGACCAGCTCATTCACATCGCAAGGATTCTGTTTTGCTATGGATCAGAACTTTGATTCAAGGGAAGTTTTGAGAATTGATGCATATGAAGACTATGAATGATACGATCCTGGTGATGGATCTCCCCGGATTGCACTTTCAGGTTGGCGAAATGGATAGATTTGTTGGATAGAATGAAGGGTCACACAGGAGTTGCGGAATGGCTCGTGATATACCGAATAGTTTCCCAAGATATGACACACTTGGACGAGACAAATCTAGTGTTTTACTTGGATATAACTCACCAAGAAAACAAAAGAAGAACATACTGGATATGACACACCAATCTAGGGTTTGTTCTAGAAGAACAGAAGAGATTCACTCTCAAATGATAAAAAGAAAAAAAGTTGATTTCATTTTATGGAAGGTCACGAGATGGACTTATTAATTGGGCCAAAAAATCTCCTCTTGGGCTTAGTAGATGTTCCATGATGCCAAACATGATTTTGTAAGCTCTTAAACGGACTGGACTTGGAGTTCTTCAAGTACAGCACCAGGTTGACCCATTTAGGGAAATGAGCAATAACTTTGTGGTCCGATATCCATTTCTTCTGTTCTTGGGCTTGTTGGAAACCTAAGAGATCCAGTAAGATTATCCAATTGGTTTTACGTCGAGATCGTACCTTAATTGGTCTGTGCATCATAATCTTTGGCTCAGTCGCGCAATAGGGCCTGAAGCAGATCCATTGACTTGTAAAATTCATATCTCCTAAGTCTGAACCAGCGTTGTGGTGAATACAATTTTCCCAGATTCTATGATGAATCAAGATTCTAGAATAATTTGTTTCATCGCTTAATTTGGGGATTTGACAAGAGACAATGCTGAGTTCAATGATCTATCTACTGGAGAAGATGAGGAAGAAGACCCAAGAGAAACCCATTGCTTCATGACTACTCGGATCCCTTATGAAGAAATTCCCGAAAACCGTAGTTTTCAGCGAGCCAACATCAGACCACCTCCAGCACCTCACCATGTTCACCAGAACTTGGATCAAGCCCCACGCCATCCCCAAGGACAAGAAGACTGGCCTTGCAAAGCTGCAGTAATTATTGAAGAAGTACATAACTTGGAGCTAGAAGAAGTACCCGAGGAAGAAGAAGCTGAAGAGGACTATGAAGCTGATCCTATGGAGGATGAAGACCAAGAATCCATCAATCTTGCTGAGGTACAAACACTATCACGCTTTGATGATCCCCCAAGAGACATGTTCCGAGTTTTGGTAAGAGCAATTCCACTGCACATCCCTTTCGAAGAAGCATGGGTAAAATTTCAACTTAAGCGTTTCTTCATGGAAAGTTACATCAATGAGGAACATGTTGAAGAACAACTCTCTCTTTTTCCTGATGCTCCATCTCATCTCAAGGACTTATGGCGTAGGAGACACATAAGTGAAGACGACTTGGAATAATTCAAAAAACCGTCAAAGCTTTACCACGAGGTACCTCTTTCATGAATGCTTGGATTGATTACAACATAAACCATTTCTTCTATGATAGAAAGGAGTCATTAGAGGATATTAGAGACCTGTTCTTGAAAGCTTTAGAGCCTAAAGACATGAGAACACTACACAAAGTGGACAGCCCTGGAAGATTCCTTATATCTTGTTCTATAAGAGGAGTCGAATTCAAGGATGCATTATGCGATTCTGGTTCATGCATCAACCTTATGTCTATGAGAGCTTCAGAGAAGATTGGTTTAAGCTTTCTACAACCTTCAGAGATTCACATAGGACTTGCGAACTCTTCATCTACAACTCCCGAGGGAATGATCTCGGACATTCATGTGAGGATTGGAAACTGCAATGTTCCAACGAACTTTCAAGTGATCAAGTTCGAGAAAGAGAGACCTTCACAACTCATCCTAGGAGGAGCTTTCCTTGCTACAATTGGAGCTATCATTGATATGCCGAACAGAAGGTTATCTTTTACCAACATAGACCGAGAAGTTTTCTACGAAGCCGTACCTTTCGTACCAACATCTCAACGTCCAAGGAGGAAGAAAATTGATCCAACAAGGAAACCACCAGAGCTGGAGAGAACCAAGAAGCTTTGTCTAAGGACAGAGGACTCACCTCACTTCGTATAAGGAACGAACCAACCGTCGAGCCAACAACGTTAAACAAGCGCGCTTAGTGGGAGGCAACCCACTTGTAAGTTTTTAATTTAGTTTTAATTTCCCTTTGCTTTTGATGTTTTTTATGTTTTATTTCAGGTTTTCGTAAAAATACAAAAAGAAAATAGAAAATAAGAAAATAGAAAAGAAGAAAAAGAGAAGAAAGTCGAAGAGAAGCCGACCTAGGTCACAGGAGCTGTGACCGTGGTCAGAAGAAGGGACAACCTAAGTCACGGAGCCCATGACCGAGGTCATGCAGAATGATGACCTCGGTCACGAGGCTTGTGATCGAGGTCATCAGCAAAGTCAAATCTTTGCCATTTCGATCATTCCAGGACTCTATAGAGCATTCCCGAAGCTATCTCCTCACTTCCCTAAGGTCACAAAGCTTTCAAACAATGGCAAAAACAACCCCTAGACCGGCCAACCCCTTGGCCGATGTATTCTGAAGGCGACAGATCGATCACAATCACTCTTGATCGATGGCGAGAGTCCCCACCGAGGCAGCCATGTCTCTTTGACCGTTCACATCTCTCGTGACCGGATCCATATGAGTTATGATCGAAGAAATTTTGGAAAAGAAAGCTTGGATCGCAAGATTGGCAACTACGTAGATCGACCATTCCACAGACATAGATCGACGTTCCACTGACATAGATTGACCGTTCAATGGACGTAGATCGACCTTCCGCAGACATAGATCGACATTCCACAGACGAAGATCGCATCGTTCCATGGACCGCATCGCTTCGTTCGATGGATCACATCGCATCGTTCCATGGATCGCATCGCATCATTACACGGACAGCAGCTCATCGTTCCATGGACTGCTACTCAACTGTTCCATGACTGTCCTGAGATCGTTCCACAAATAGTTCCTCAGCTGTTCCACGACTGTTCCGCGTCGTTCCACAGACAGTTCTGCAACTGTTCCACAGCTATTCTGCGACTGTTCCACAAACTACTCCATGACCATGCCACAACCTTATCAAGACCAATCATTGGAGACTAAAGTCACCACGGAAAAGATCTCAACCGTGGCTGATACGACATTAACGAGACATCACCACCACCATCTCACCATCACTTCCACCACCATTCTATCTTTAGGTTTGTTTTTATTTTCTTTATTTACCAAGATTATTGATGGTTTTTAGGTTTTTGTCTCAGGAAGGATGCAATTAGAGATTTATCAACAAGAATTCAATGAACTAAACCAAGTTCATTTGATGTCAAGCAACAAAAAGAAAGAAACACCGGTTAGTAGCCAACAATCTAATTTGAGGTGACATTGTTCTTAAACTCAACTCTTTCTTTATGATTTTTCATTCTCATCTCTTTCTTATTTTCCCATCGAGGACGGTGTGATTTAAGTCTAGGGGGAAGGATGTTCCATCCTTTATTAATGCTACTTTCTATTTTGCGGACTTGAGACCTTTTTCCACTTTTTACATCGATAATTTTGCTGCTTTTATGCCATTTTTATCGAGTCAAATTTTTTCTTTTTATTTTATTGAGTCAAAATAGTTAGCGAATTATGAACTTGTTTTAATGGATTATCTGAATTGGATTAACACTCTTATGATTCAAAGCTTGGCCACAGAGCCGAAGTTTGGAAAGAGTATGGGTTGACTCAACATTCCTGAAAGTCTCTTGATATTGGGAAATAAGTTAAGCCAACGTCGTCTCTAAACCTTATCGAAACCTAACCAGAATTTTAATTTCTTATTCAGGGGATTTGGTATTCATTGGACGAGACCTATTCGAGCCTTATAAGAAAATGAAATTCTTCACCAGTATGCTTCACCTCTCCTTCCCCTTCATAACTCAAAAATCTGAAGCAAGAAAGCAAGACAACATAGTGAATGTGACCGAGGGATTTTGCGTGTAAACCCATGTATCTTTCGGAGTCTCGCGGATACTTGTCGCCATGGGAAACTACATAGTTGATGTGACAAAGGGATTTTGCGTGTAAAACCATGCATCTTTCAGAGCCTCGCGGATACTCGTCCCAAAAGAATCAAAACAAAAACCGACATCGTCAAAGTGAAACGAGGGATTTTGTGCGTAGACCCATGCATCTTTCGTGACCTCATGGAGACTTGTCCAATGAACAAGCAACCGGTAGAAAAAATAAAATGATACCCTAGAAAAGTAGGGAAAACCGGTTGTCTTCGAAGTGAGAAGAGGGAGAGGAAATGAAGCATACAAAGAAAGTCTTGGTTAGAAGAGAGTCAACATCCTTGGATCGATTTCCCTTTGGTAAGACCACCACCTTTTTCTTTTCAATTAAACTATGTAAAGAGATGACAATGGTGAGACCGAAATACCTTTGGATCGAAAGTAAGTTCTAAAGCCACAGCGAGGAGGAGTGCATGACGACATTCCTAAGAGATAAGTGAGTTCCCGTGATTTTCAAAACCCCTTTTCTATGACTTTACTTTCTTGTTTGCTTGAGGACAAGTAAAGTCTAAGTCTGGGGGAGTTGATAACATCGTATTTTTACCTATTTTTACTATCATTTTCATATTTTTTATGAAGATTTTGGTGTGTTTTCAAGGCTAAATAGGCTATCATCGAGTATTTCTAGTTTCAAAGAGGTTTTTACAGGTTTTAAAGGAAAATGACACCAAAAGGACCAAAAAGAAACAAAACCCGTTTTCAGGCAGTTTCAGAGCATCAGAAGTTTGGCATTCGTTGAAGACCTTCCCTTGGACCAAATTCAGAGATCTTTATATCCCTAGAAAGCTAGAAGAGTCAAGATTCACCTCGGTAAAAAATCAAAGCAATCCATTTAGCCGTTTGGAAGATACAAGCCGAAGAATGCCAACCTGTCAACCTCAGTCACAAGTTTCATGACCGAAGCCAGCCTTCCTCACCACCTCGGTCACAAGTCCCATGAACGAGGTCAGCCTTCCTCACCACCCTGGTCACAAGGCCCGTGACCGAGGCCCATTCTATTGCCTCCCAACTTATCAAAACGCCAAGTTTTGCCCTAAAAACCCTAAAACTGACCTCTTGGACCCCAAGCCTTATAAATACTAAACCTAATCATTAGGGTTTCGTGTGCTTTAGAGAGTTTTGAAGAGCCTCACCCCAGAAACCCTAGGAGAAGACCAGAGAAGCTGCAGCCTTCTCTTGCTCTTCCAAGACCTCGAAGATCACCATCTCTCTTCCCTTTTCTTATTACTTTGTAATCTCTGAACCTTTCTCTTTTTTTTTGCAATATATGAATTACTTAAACCTTGCTTTAATGATTCCTTTAAGCATGCTTGAGTAATTAACTTGTTGGGTTTAAAGGGTTAATCAAAGGGGGGAGATGATCCAGGTAGTTTGATTAGCGAGTTTATTGTCTATGCATCATTGTTTGCACTGTCTTTCGTTCTGAGGGTTCTCTTAATGCATGTAGCTAGCGTCATGAACTAGCCACTGATTTCAAGCATCTAGGTTTCGCTAATCGCTTGCTTAGTTTGCTAGAACCTAGTTTGGATGAATATTGCGTCATAACAAGCAAATACCCCTTAGTTATGGAGTTTTATGGATTAGGATTGAGCTTGATATTAATGCTTTGATATATGTGTTATTGCCTGCATAAGTTCAGTAATAGGATATATTGATCTCAGCTGGTTTTCTCTATGAATTATAGGTTAATCGATCTTTCGTGTTTCATAGTCCGACACTTAGGAGTAGACATGCATTTACATGAACTTATATTGATTGAACTGATCATCGAACCCCTGCGATCCCTTGAATGCCCAACGCCTCTCTCATATTACTTTACATCTCGTTTTATTTACTTTTAGGTTACTTGTTGCGTAACACAACAAAACCCCCACTTTCATATTTTAGTTCTAGCCTTACTTGTTCCTCTAGATTTGCAATACAACTTCTCTCTCTGTGGGATCAATATACCTTAAGTACTACAATTGATTTGGCTATGCACTTGCAGCTTTATCATTGTGTTGTTTGAGGAAAACTTGACTACGCATTTATTTTACAACCACCACAAAAGCAACACATCAGTTGGCTTAACCTATTTTCCAATATCAAGAGACTTTCAGGAATGTTGAGGCAACCCATAGTCTTTTCGAACTTCGGTTATGCGGCCAAGCTTTGAATCATAAGAGTGTTAATCCAATTCAGATAATCCATCAAAACAAGTTCATAATTCCCTAACTATTTTGAATAATAAAACAAAATAAAAAAAATTTGACTCGAGAAAAATGGCATAAATGCAGCAAAATTATCAATGTAAAAAGTGGAAAAAGATCTCAAGTCAACAAAATAGAAAGTAGCATTAATAAAAGATGGAACATCCTCCCCTCCAGACTTAAATCACACCGTCCTCGGTGGGAAAATAAGAAAGAGACAAGGATGAAAAATCATAAAGAAAGAGTTGAGTTTAAGAACAATGTCACCTCCAATTAGATTGTTGGCGACTAACCGGTGTTTCTTTCTTTTTGTTGCTTGACATCAAATGAACTTGGTTTAGTTCATTGAATTCTTGTTGATAAATCTCTAATTGCATCCTTCCTGAGACAAAAACCTAAAAACCATCAATAATCTTGGTAAATAAAAAAAATAAAACAAAACTAAAGATAGAATGGTGGTGGAAGTGCTGGTGAGATGGTGGTGGTGATGTCTCGTTGATGTCATATCAGCCATGGTTGAGATCATTTCCGTGGTGACTTAACACTCCTATGATTGGTCTTGTTAAGGTTGCGGCTTGGTCGTGGAGTAGTCCATGGAACAATCGTGGAATGGTGCGGTACAGTCCATGGAACGATGCGATGCAGTCCATGGAACGATGCAATGCGGTCCATGGAACGATGCGATGTGGTTGGTAAAATGATGCGATACGGTATGGGAACCATGCGATGCGGTCCATGGAATGATGCAATCTTCAAAGTTGCCAATCTTGCGATCCAAGCTTCCTTTTCCAAAATTTCTTCGATCATTATCCCTAATTTGTCCAACTTGTTGGTGAATATTCGATCATAGCCCATTTGATTGAGCCAATTTTGTTTTTGACAGCTTTTTGTGAATTCCATGGTCACAGAATGATCGCGGCTTCAGTCATGGAACGGCAAGACTCGGATTGGGGTAATCTTCAGCACTAGTCACATGACGTGTGACTGGTCCAGAATCTTCATATGGAACCGTTCACGAGAGATGTGAACGGTCCAGGGCACAGGGTTGGCTTGGTGGGGAGTCTCGGCATCGGTCACGAGTGATTGTGATCGATCTGTCGCCTTCTGCGTACATCGGCCAAGGGAATTGGCCGGTCAATAGGTGGTGTTTACCATCGTTTGCAAGCCTTTTGAGCTTAGGGAGGTGAAGAGATAGCTTTGGGAATGCTTTATAGGGTCCGAGAATGATCAAAATGGCAAAGACTCGGCTTTACTGATGACCTCGGTCATAAGCCCCGTGACCTAGGTCATCCTTCTTCAAGACCTCAATCACGGGCTCTGTGACCTAGGTCGTCTTTCTTCATGACCTCGGTCACAGCTTCTATGACCTAGGTCGGCTCCTTTTCGTCTTTCTTCTCTTTTTCTTCTTTTCTATTTTCTTCTTTTATATTTTCTTTTTGTATTTTTATGAAATACCTGAAATAAAACATGAAAACATCAAAAGCAAGAGGAAATTAAAACTAAAAATGAACTGAAAACTTACAAGTGGGTTGCCTCCCACTAAGCGCTCTTATTTAACGTCGTTGGCTCGATGGTTGGTTCACTCCTTATGCGATGTGAGATGGGTCCTCTGTCCTTAAACAAAGTTTCTTTGCTCTCTCCAGCTCTGGTGGCTTCCTTGTTGGATCATTGTTTCTTCTCCTTGGACGTTGAGATGTTGGTAAGAAAGGTACGGCTTCGTAGAAGACTTCTCGGTCTATATTGGTGAAAGATAACCTTCTGTTCGGCCAATCAATGATAGCTCAATTTGTTGCAAGGAAAGCTCCTCCTAAGATGAGTTGTGTAGTTCTACCTTTCTCGACATTGATCACTTGAAAGTCAGTTGGAACATTGCAGTTCCCAATCTCACATGAATGTCCAAGACCATTCCCTCGGGAGTTGTAGATGAAGAGTTCGCGAGTCCTATGTGAATATCTGTAGGTTGTAGAGTGCTTAAACCAATGTTCTCTGCAGCTCTCATTGACATAAGGTTGATGCATGAACCAGAATCACACAATGCATCCTTGAATTCAATTCCTCTTATAGAACAAGATATAACGAATCTTCCGTGGCTGTCCACTTTGTGTAAAGTTCTCAACGGCCCTGGGTAGTGTGGGGCTTGCTCATAAAGCTCTCTCATCTCTGTCCTTGTCTAAGAACTCTCAAGAAAGAAATGATAAATATGATATACGGAACAAGCTTTTGCAAAAGATGTACCTCGTGGTAGCTGTCCAATGGCTCGGTTGAAGTCTCCGAGTTCTCTTATGCCTATAATATGAGGATACCATTGATTCCTTATAAGGCTGAGACCATGTGGGTTACCTTTGAGTCTTGTTCTTCCAAAATGCTCTTCTTCTTCGTCAAAAATCTCACCTTCCTCGAGTTCTCGCAATGGCTGCGGTTCTTTGCGAATTGTAACGACTTTACAAGGAACAGAAGGTAAAGATTCAGCGTTCTCATCACTCTCAACTTCTCCTTGTTGCTTAGATGTGTCTTCCAGGTGCTAGCTCTCCCTCTGCACTCTTCCATTCCAACTTAGTAATGTGGCTCGCAAGTCCCCAAATGCTTCCTTCGATTATATCTATCCTTTCATAAAGTTTTCTTGCAATTATATCTTGTTGATCTAAGCACTGATTCAATAAGTCTCTCCTCTAGGCTCTTTTGTTGTGAATAAGCATTGGCATGATCTTGAAAAAGTTGGTGTGGAAGGCATTTAGAAAGGTGGTTCCGCGGAAACCGGTTTTGAATGTCTTCGGTTTTCCTTAGGTAAGGATGTTGAAAATGGCCTTGGTGGAGGCGTGGGGCAGGTCTCCAATCTTCATAGACATGGTAAGGTGCTGGATATTGTCTGAAGTTGGCTGGGTGAATAGCTTCTCCTTGGTTACAAAATTGATGAAAACTGTGGTTTTCATCAATTTTTTCATAAGGGATCCGAGTAGTCATGTAGCAATGGATTTCGCCTAGGTGTCCTTCCTCATTTTCTCCAGTAGATAAATCATTGAACTCAGCATTCTCTCTTGTCAAATCTCCATATCGGATTTCATTTGCTTGTTCTTCAAAGTAAGCTTCTCCTTCATCGGTTTGATAGTCTTTATTGTGAGTCCACTCCAATGACTTGGTTGGGGCAGTGAGCTTCTCTCCAGTAGCTCTTTCTTCTTCTTCTTGATCATAGGCTAGGTAAGCTTGATCATTCTTCCATTTAGCATAGTCACTGGGGTCATTGAATCCTTGTTGCAAAGCTTCAATCTTCCACTCTAGATGGCTCTCCATTGAATCCATGTTGCTCCTTATGCAATAAAATTTTGATCCATGCTCGTTGATATCTTCTCTATTGTTGCACACCAGGTCTTGGATCTCCTTGACTTGGTCTTCCACATGTTGGATGTGGCGACTTAGAGTACAACGTTTTGAATCAAAATCTGTCTTCCTTTTTGAAAACTTAGCATCTAGTTCTTCATGGTACTTCTGCTGCTCCTTGGCAAGTTGTTGCATAGCTTTCATCATCCTGTCATAGTGAGCATCCGAGTGTGGTGCCTCATAGTCTTCATATGCATCAATTCTCATAATTTCCGTTGAATAAAAGTCTTGATCCATAGCAAAACAGAATCCTACCGCGCGGTGCGGAGTAAGTGAGTGAGCTGCTCCATTGTGATGTGAATGAGCTGGTCTCATAGGTCGATCTCCAAAGGATCGAGATAGTGATGGACAACCAGAGTGCCTCATCAGTGATGTACCATGAGATGGCCGAGAGTGGCTGTGGTAAGCTCCATAAGATGAGTTAGAGAGTGGTTCGGAGATGTCTCCGTCCGAAGTGTTGTAATGTGCCATGAGTTGCGCAAGAGTAAGGTTCTGAAACACCTCAAGTAGAGCGTGGAAGTTAATCCTCGAGGTCTCCTGAAACAGTAAAAACCAAAAAGAAAAATTAAAAGCAAAGTGTCCTAGACGTTACTCTAGTTTAGACTTGTTAACAAACAATCTTTCCCCGGCAACGGCGCCAAAAACTTGATGGTGTGCGTTTGTGAGGTGTAAATAATGCGTAGTCAAGTTTTCCTCAAACAACACAATGATAAAGCTGCAAGTGCACATTCAATTCAATTGTAGTACTTAAGGTATATCGATCCCACACAGAGAGAAGTTGTATTATGAATCTAGAGGAATAAGTAAGGCTAGAACTAAAATATAAAAGTAGGGTTTTGTTGTTGTGTCACGGCAGCAAGTAAATAAAGCAAATAAAATGAGATTGAAAACTAATATGAGAAAGGCGTTGGACATTCAAGGGATCTCAGGGGTTGGATGATCAATTCATTCAAGATAAATTCATATAAATGCATGTCTACTCCTAAGTCTTGGACTATGAAACACGAAAGATCAATTAACCTATAATTCATAGATCGATTATCCTATTACTCAACTTACGTAGGCAATAACACATATATCAAAGCATTAATATCAAGTTCAATTATAATCCATAAAACTCCATAACTAAGGGGTATGTGCTTGTTATGACGCAATACTCATCCAAATTAGGTTCTAGCAAACTAAGCGAGCGATTACCAAAACCTAGATGCCCGAAACCTTGACCTCGATGACTAAGGTTGACAAGTCGTCACTCTTTGGGTTGTATCCTCCAAACAGCTGAATGGATTGCTTTGATTCTTGTCCAAGGTGAATTTTGACTCTTCCAGCTTTCCATAGATATAAAGATCTCTTAATTTTGTCTACGGAAAGGTCTTCAACGAATGTCAAACTTCTGATGCTCTGAAACTATCTTAAAACGGGTTTTGCTCCTTTTTGGTCCTTTTTGGTCCATTTTTTCTTAAAACCTGTAAAACCTTTTTGAAACTTGAAATATTCAATAATAGCCTATTTAACCTTGAAAACATACCAAACTCTTCATAAAACCATATGAAATGATAGTAAAAATAGGTAAAAATACGATTTTATTTGTTACTCAGTGAGGTATGGGATGCTAGGGGTAACACGCAAGTCAAACCTGGCTTACACCATAACCAAGAGAGTCTAGACCTAGACATGTAGCAATCACGACACCTAAAGCACCCAAGAACACAAACAATGGTCCTATGGGAGTTAAGTGATCGCCCACCCTCCGAAGAGGCTTAACAATTTTATGGGATTGCCCAATCACACCGCGCTGTGGATGCTATATTGATCTTAAGGGCTACGGCTTGGCAGATCGACTTGCCGCCCGCACCCTCCCTCACCCACGACTCCGGGTTATACCACAGTCCGCACACTGCCTATCTCGCCCAAGTCCCCTAATACAGTTCTATATACATATCACAACACTAACACGTCAACATGCGAGTCAAAAAATATGTGAGATCATCTAAATATTCTAAGTCCGGTTTAACATGCACGACACCGACTTGATCATAGACACAATACACATTTAGGTACTAAACTATCAATGGAAAGGTTAAAGCAAGTAAGAGGTGTGTGGTTAGCCCTCACCTTAGCAATACGGTTGACTTCTTGGTGTAAAACTAGCAAAAATGGAGGTCCGGTTCAATACACTTCTCAGTCTGCAATGGTTTAGGTTTACCGATCAAGATTAATTTTTAAATAATAATTAATTAATTAAATTATTTAGATTAAATCCAAAATTCTGAAACTCAATTTAACGGGTTAATGTTGGCTCGATGTGTTCTAATTAAATAATTACCTCTGGTTTAATAATTAAATATAACCCAATCTAATTATTTAATATTAAATCCAACCCGTAATTCCCTTCGTAAAACTCTTCATGATCACACGTAATTGGGATTAGTTAAATGTACAGGGGTTCGGTGTACTCTTGGTTTGGGTCATGGTTTAATAATTAAACTAACCAAACTAGCTAATTAAAGAAAACCCCCACGACACCACATAAGTCAAACCACCTCCCAATAATTCAGGTGATAATTAACTTCAATTGAGAAGTCGATTCAACATGTCTTTTCCTGGTTTAGACTGGTTTAACTTGGTTCACTTGGTCTAATAATGAAAATCACAATAACAAGTGCAGCCATTATCGAAGAAGAAGAGTTTGCTGATAACCTTTTCTCGATAACTCCTCCGACAGTGGTGTGCTCGGAGAACGGCCGGCGATGGTGGTGGTTCAACGACGGCTGATCCAACATCCAACAACAACAATTCAAAATCTTAGAGAGAGATGAGACTCACACTTGGAGTTCCGGTGAGGATGGTGTTGTTGGCTCAACCGGTGGCTCTGGTGAAGCTCTGCAAGGGTTCCCACGAAAACTTACTGTTAGATTGAGTTGATACAACAAGGCTCAATGAAAGGTGCGAGACTTACGGTGGTTGACGGGTAGAAGTTTCCTGAGCTAGGTCTTGGGATATGTACTCTTCTTTTATATACGCGCAAGAAGAATAAAGGCTTGCTCGGGATTGGACTCAGACTGGGCCTCAAATTTGGGTCGTTAAAATTCTCCCCTACTACAGAGGAATTCGTCCCCAAATTCACGTCCTGATCAGTATGTCCGTCATTCTCCTCAAAAAGTTCAGGGTAATCTATCCTGAACTGAGATTCGACCTCCTAAGTCTCTTCCTGGATTCCGTCTCTCTCACAGCAAACTTGGACCATCATGGTCTTTTCTCCTTGAATATCTTTCTCTTGACGTTCCAGAACCTTGAATGTTAAACTATGTGCAGACAAGTTCGTTTAGAGATCATCTGGTGGTCGCTGCAAAATAAGTTCCGGCTCTCTAACAACTTTCCTCAAAACTAACACATGAAACACTTTGTGAAAGTCATTCAACTCTAGTGGTAAAATCAAACGATAAGCCACTGCCCCAATCCGCTCAACTATATAGGATATGGTCCCATGTATGTTGGCTTTAGCTTCTTTAGCTTTCTTGTTTCGGATCCTTCTTGGAACGTCCTCATCTTCAGATACAGTAAGTCTCCCACCTCGAATTCCAGGTCCTTTCTGTGCTTGTCTGCATAGCTCTTTTGGTGATCGTGGGCTTCCTTTAGTCGATTCCTGAGTATTTCAACTTGCTCTATCATATCCTAGACCCACTCTGGATCAAAGATTCGGCGCTCCCCCACTTGTGTCCAACACAGCGGTGTACGACATGGTCTACCATAAAGAGCTTCATACGGTACCATCCCAATGCTCAAATGATAGCTGTTATTATATGCAAACTCAGCTAGGGGTAGATGCTTTCTCCAATTCCCTTCCCAGTCTAATATGCATGCCCTTAGCATATCCTCCAATGTGTGAATAGTCCTTTCAGACGGACCATCTGTTTGTGACTGATGCGCTGTACTCATATGAAATTTTGTACCCAGCGCGTCCCGGAAGGCTCGCCAAAAATTTGAGGTAAATTTTATGTCACGGTCGGACACAATACTAATAGTATCAATATACTTCTGAGCCAACAACCTCACCCTGTCAGTTTTTTATTGCCAAGAAATGTGCAGATTTTGTGAGTCGGTCCACAATCACCCATTTTGCATTCTTACCACCAGTAGTCGTAGGCAGACCTGTAATGAAATCCATATTCACTATATCCCATTTCTATTCTGGCATATGCAAGTTTTGTAGTAATCTGCTAGGTGACTTGTGTTCTGCCTTAACTAACTGGTAAGTCTGATACTGCGATACATAAGTGGCCATGTCCTTCTTCATTTCGCCCCAATGATAGTACCGTTTCAGGTCTTGGTACATCTTTGTACTTCCTGGATGGATAGAGAATCACGAGTGATGAGCTTGTTGTAATACCTCTTTTCTTAACAACTCATCATCTGGCACATATACTCGGTTTCAATACAGATATGTCCCATTTGTAGTTGTGTGATATCCTATCACTTCTTTATCAATTATCTTATGCAATAATTCGTCTTTTCCATGAGCATACTGTATCCTCCATCGTAGATCTGCCTGATCCAACATCTTAAGTCCTGATGTCTCTCCCTCCACAATAACTGCATTCAATCTAAGATCGGAAAGTGCATCGACTGATACATCGCTTATGCGTCTGCTTAGTGCATCTGCCACCTGATTAACCTTACCAGGATGGTATGTGATCTCCAGATTGTAATCTGCCAATAGTTCTATCCATCTGCGCTGCCTTAGGTTCAAGTCCGCTTGAGTAAATATGTACTTCAAACTCTGGTGATCGGTGAAGATTTATACTTTCTCTCCATACAAGTACGCTCTCCAAATCTTCAGCGCGAATACAACTGCTGCCAATTCAAGATCGTGGGTAGGATAATTCGCCTTATGCGGTCTTAACTGATGTGATGCATATGCAGTAACCCGCTCCTCCTGCAGTAGAACACAACCCAATCCAAAACCAGATGCATTGGTGTAAACCGCATATGGTATCCTTGGCCTTGGAAGTATCAACACTGGCATCTTTGACAAATGCTTCTTCAACTTTGTGAAACTCTTAGAACAGTTGTCAGTCCACTCAAACTTTACGTCTTTGCCCGTCAATCGTGTCATCGGTTTAGCAGGGCTAGCAAATCCTTTGATGAACTTCTGATAGTACCCTGCTAACCCCAAGAAATTTCGAACCTCTGTTACAATTTTAAGTGTCGGCCACTCAGTGATAGCTATAATCTTTCTTGGATCTACCGTAACTCCTACTGCTGAAACCACATGCTCTAAGAATCTGATCTTCCTTTGCCAAAAAACTACATTTACTCAGCTTGGCAAAAAACTTCTGCTCCCTCAACTTATTTCACACAATTCTCAAAGGCCAGGCATGCTTTTTCTTACTCCGTGAGTAAAACAAGATGTCATCAATGAAGACAATCACACACTTATCTAGATGTTCACGAAATACGTTGTCATCATCTTCATGAATGCTGCTGGTGTATTCGTCAATCCAAACGGCATGACTACAAACTCATAGTGCCCATAACGTGTCCAAAAGGCTGTCTTCCGTACATCTTCTTCAGCAATCAGTATCTGGTGATACCCCGATGCCAAATTAATCTTAGAGAACCATGACGCTCCCTGCAATTGGTCCAATAACTCATCAATTCGCTGTAGTGGATACTTGTTCTTGATGGTTACCTTGTTCAAACCCCTGTAATCTATACAGAGCCTGAGGCTTCCATCCTTCTTTTTCATGAATAGGACTTGTGCCCCCATGGCGAGCTACTTGGCCGGATAAACCCTTTATCAGTCAAGTCCTCCAACTGCTTTTTTTTTAATTCTGCCATCTCCGCTGGAGCTAGGCGGTATGGTGCCCGTGAAACCGGAGCCGTGCCTGACTCTAACTTTATAGTAAGAGCATCTCCTCTTGCCGGTGGCTGTCCTATAAGTGGCTCAAATACATCTTTGTATTCTTCAACAACTGGTATATCACTCAAATCTTTTTCACCTTCGTCTTTCACCATAGCTATAGTTGCTAAGTATGCCTCAGCTTCTTTCTCCACTAGTCTTTCTGCATGCAACATGGAAATAACAGGAACTCCAGTGCTTGTCTGAATACCCTGGAAGGTGATCTTCCCTTCCGCTCTAGGAATATACACTCTAAACCTTGGGCAATCTAACACCACTCTATGTCGCGTTAACTAGTTCATTCCTAGTATCACGTCATAGTGGTTTATCTCTATCTCTGTGATATATCATGGTTTTTATGGTTTTTCAGCTATGATATATGTCTTTAATTGAGTCTTTTATGTGTTTTTAGAGTCCTATTAGAGTCTTTTACAGGTTTACACGCATTTGGAGACTTTTAGACTTTTTGGAGCATTTTGGAGCATTGTTGCTGAGAAGCTGATGCCACAACAGACCCCTGTTGCTGATTTTACTTCGGGGTGATGCTGGTGTTCTTAGGGACCAAGAGGGTCATGTGTGCAACAACCAAGGGTAGAGACTTGATGATAATGGGAACCCCATTGTGCCAGTAGCTGTTGCAGGCGCAGAGAATACGCAAGAGAATGTGCCAGCGCACGCGGAAAGAGGAAGAACAATTGGAGATTACAACAGGGCTGGTGAGTTTTATGCAAACAGGTCTGCAATTCGACTTCCTACTTTCCAGCGAGCTGATTTTGAGCTGAAGCCGTCTTACTACACCTTAATTGGACAACATCCTTTCCATGGGTTTTCTCATGAGCACCTCATGGATCACATTGAGAGGTTCAAAGATCTAGTGACTAGTATGAAGCACAATGGAGTCAGCTATGACTACCTCTTTTGTAAGCTTTTCCCACATTCTCTTAGTGGTGAAGCAGCTTATTTGCTAAAGCAATTACCTGATAACATCGTATTTTTGCCCATTTTTTATATGTTTTTATTAGGTTTCTAATGAAGAAACAAGTGATTATGGACACTTCAAGGCCATTTTCCACAATTTTCACTTCTTGGAGACTTTTAGAAGTTTTGGAGGAAAAAAGACACAAAGTGGAGCAAAACCCGTTTTAAGGCAATTTTAGAGCATCAGAAGTTTGGCATTCGTTGAAGACCTTTCCATGTAGGAAATCCAAAGATCGTGGTGTCTATAGAAAGCTAGAAGAGTCAATTTTCACGTGGGACAAGAATCAAAGCAACCCATTCATCCATTTGGAGGATATGACCCAAAGAGTGAAGCCCTGTCAACCTCATTCACAAGGAGTGTTACCGAGATCAAGCTCCCTATCAACCTCGGTCATGGCACCAGTGACAGAGGCCAACCTTCATCACCACCTTGGGTAGGAGACCCATGAGCTAGGCCAGAAGACTGCATCCATCCTTGCCTAAAACGCCATGTTTTGCCCTAAAAACCCTAAAACCGACTTTCCACACCCCAAGGCCTATAAATACTCATTAAACATAATTTTTTAGGGTGTGCTTCTTCGGTGATCCTCTGTGCCTCTCCAGCCTCACCATCAGGAACCCTATTACGTCTCTACAGACCTCCTTCATCGCCTCTAACCTGAGAAGTCGCCACCTTCATCTTTCACCATAGCTATAGTTCCTAAGTATGCCTCAGCTCCTTTCTCCACTAGTCTTTCTGCATGCAACATAGAAATAACAGGAACTCCAGTGCTTTTCTGAATACCCTGGAAGGTGATATTCCCTTCCGCTCTAGGAATATGCAATTTAAACCTTGGGCAATCCAACACCACTCGATGCCGCGTTAACTAGTTCATTCATAGTATCACGTCATAGTGGTTTAGCTCCATCTCTGTGATATATCATGGTTTTTTTATGGTTTTTAAGCCATGATATATGTATTTGATTGAGTCTTTTATGTGTCTTTAGAGTCCTATTAGAGTCTTTTACAGGTTTACACGCATTTCAGGACTTTTGGACTTTTTGGAGTATTTTGGAGCATTGTTGCTGAGAAGCTGAAGCTAGTGCTAAAAATGACCCCTGGTGTCGATCGACACGTGCCACATGCTGAAGTTACACAAAAATTTATAAGTTTTGAAGATTTGTAACTTTGTCCAAAAGTTTTTTTATTTACAAAAAGACCCAAGTCATGTTTTAGAATATTAATTAGGGTTTTTAGGTTGAGATGAGGGAGTTCATCTGTTTGCAAGGAGACTTTTGGAGAGATTGAGAGCTTGGGGCTGATCTATTACTCTGTACTTCTGAGAGAAGATTTGAACCCCTGTTTCTTTTTCTCTTTTCAGTTTATTATGATATATATTATATTCATGTCTTTGATTTCATTGATTATGTCTGAGTAGATCACTTATGCCTTAAAACGGATTTTGCTCTTTTTTGGTCTTTTTTGGTTTATTTTCCCTTAAAACCTGTAAAACCTCTTTGAAACTAGAAATACTCGATAATATCCTATTTAGCCTTGAAAACACACCAAAATCTTCATAAAAAAATATGAAAATGATAGTAAAAAATAGGTAAAAATACCATGTTATCAACTCCCCCAGACTTAGACTTTGCTTGTCCTCAAGTAAACAAGAAAGTAAAGCCATAGAAAAGAGGTTTTGAAAATCACGGGAACTCACTTATCTCTTTGGAATCTCATCCTCGCACTTCTCCTCGTTGTGGCTTTAGAACTTACTTTAGTACTAGCCCATAGGAGGCATCAATAATCCTTACTCCAAGTCCACGATCTAAAGGTATTTTGGCCTTACCATTGTCATCTCTTTACATAGATTAATTGAAAAGAAAAAGGTGGTGGTCTTACCAAAGGGAAATATATCCAAGGATGTCGACTTTCTTCTAACCAAGACTTTCTTCATATGCTTCATTTTCTCTCCCTTTTCTCACTTCCAAGACAGCCGGTTTTTCCCTACTTTTCTAGGGTATCATTTTATTTTTTCTACCGGTTGCTTGCTCGTTGGAAAAGTCTCCATGAGGTCACGAAAGATACACTTGTCTACGCACAAAATCCCTCAGTTTACTTTGACGATGTCGGTTTTTGTTTTTGTTCTTTTGAGATGAGTATCCGCGAGACTCCAAAAGATGCACGGGTTTACGCACAAAATCCCTCGGTCACATCAACTATGTAGTTTTCCCTTGATGACAAGTATCCACGAGACTCCGAAAAATGCATGGGTTTACACGCAAAATCCCTCGGTCACATCCACTATGCCGTCTTGATTTCTTGCTTCAGATTTTTGAGTTACGAAGGGGAAGGAGAGCTGAAGCATCCTAGTGAAGAATTGCATTGTCTTATAAGGCTCGAATAGGTCTCGTCCAATGAATACCAAACCCTCTGAATAAGAAATTAAAAGTCAGGTAAGGTTTCGATAAGGTTTAAAGACAATGTTGGCTTAACCTATTTTCCAATATCAAGAGACTTTCAGGAATGTTGAGTCAACCCATAGTTTTTCCGAACTTTGGTTATGCGCCCAAGCTTTGAATCATAAGAGTGTTAATCGATTTTAGATAATCCATCAAAACAAGCTCATAATTCCCTAACTATTTTGACTCAATAAAACAAAAGAAAAAAAATTTGACTCGATAAAAAGGGTATAAGATAAGCAAAATTATTGATGTAAAAAGCGGAAAAAGGTCTCAAATCAATAAAATAGAAAGTAGCATTAATAAAGGATGGAACATCCTTCCCCCCAGACTTAAATCACACCGTCCTTGGTGGGAAAATAAGAAAGAGACGAGGATGAAAAATCATAAAGAAAGAGTTGACTTTAAGAACAATGTCACCTCAAATTAAATTGTTGGCGACTAACCGGTGTTTCTTTTTTTTTGTTGCTTGACATCAAATGAACTCGGTTTTGGTCATTGAATTTTTGTTGATAAATCTCTAATCGCATCCTTCCTCAGACAAAAACCTAAAAACCATCAATAATCTTGGTAAATAAAGAAAATAAAAACAAACCTAAAGATAGAATGGTGGTGGAAGTGCTGGTGAGATGGTGGTGGTGATGTCTCATTGATGTCATATCGGCCACGGTTGAGATCTTTTCCGTGGTGACTTAAATCTCCAATGATTGGTCTTGTTAAGGTTGCGGCTTGGTTGTGGAGTAGTCCGTGGAACAGTCATTGAATAGCTGTGGAACGATCTGTGGAACGATGTGGAGCAGTCGTGGAACAGCTGAGGAACTGTCTGTGGAACAGTTACAGAACTGTCTGTGGAACGGTCTGTGGAATGACGCCGAACAGTCGTGGAACAGCTACAGAACTGTTTGTGGAATGATCACGGAACAGTCGTGGAATAGTTGAGGTGCAGTGCATGGAACGATGAGCTGCGGTCCGTGGAACGACGCGATGCAGTCTGTGGAACGATGCGATCTTCATCTGCGGAATGGTCGATCTACGTAGTTGCCAATCTTGCGATCCAAGCTTCCTTTTCCAAAATTTCTTCGATCATAACTTATCTGCCACCGGTCACGAGAGATTTGAATGGTCAAGGGACACATGGCTGGCTCAGGGGGGACTCCCGGCATCGATCCAAAGTGATTGTGATTGATCCGTCGCCTTTAGCATACATCGGCCAAGGGGTTGGCCGGTCTAGGGGTTGTTTTTGCCACTGTTTACAAGCCTTGTGACCTTAGAGAGGTGAGGAGATAGCTTTGGGAATGCTCTATAAGGTCCGGGAATGATCGAAATGGCAAAGATTTGATTTTGCTGATGACCTCGGTCACAAGCCTCGTGACCTAGGTCGTCCTTCTTCATGACCTCGGTCACGGGCTCCGTGACCTAGGTCGTCCCTTCTCCTGATCTTGGTCACAGCTCCTGTGACCTAGGTCGGTTCCTCTTCGACTTTTTTTCTCTTTTTCTTCTTTTCTGTTTTCTTCTTTTTAATTTTCTTTTTGTATTTTTATGAAAAATCCGAAATAAAACATGAAAAACATCAAAAGCAAAACGAAATTAAAACTAAAATAAAAACTTACAAATGGGTTACCTCCCACTAAGCGCGCTTGTTTAACGTCGTTGGCTCGACAGTTGGTTCGCTCCTTATGCGAAGTGAGATGAGTCCTCTATCCTCTGCAGGTAAGGATGTTCATAGCGTTGGGCAGGTCTCCAATCTTCATAGACGTGGTGAGGTGCTGGAGGTGGTCTGAAGTTGGCTCGGTGAGTAGCTTCTCCTTGGTTCCGAAATTGATGATAATTGTGGTTTTCAAGAATTTCTTCACAAGGGATCCGAGTAGTCATGAAGCAATGGGCTTCTCTTAGGTCTTCTTCCTCATCTTCTCCAGTAGATAAATCATTGAACTCAGAATTTTCTCTTGTCAAATCTCCAAATTGGCTTTCATTTGCTTGTTCTTCAAAGTAAGCTTCTTCTTCATCGGTTTGATAGTCTTTATTGTGAGTCCACTCCAATGACTTGGTTGCGGCAGTGAGCTTCTCTCCAGTAGCTCTTTCTTCTTTTTCTTGATCATAGGCTAGGTAAGCTTGATCATCTTTCCATTGGGGCCAGTGAATCCTTGTTGCAAAGCTTCAATCTTCCACTCTAGATGGTCTTCTACTTGGTTGATGGTGTACACCATGTTGTGAAGTTTGGTGCTGTGATCTCGAATGTCGTCCTTGAAATCCAACAACTTGTTGTTAGGCTTGTCTAGTCGGTCTTCCATACGCTGAACTTGGCTAGCAAGAGTAGAAAATTTCAAACCAAAATCGGCTTCCATCTTAGAGAACTTAGCTTCAAGTTCTTCATTGTTCTTTTGTTGCTCCGAGGCAAGTTGCTCCGAGGCAAGTTGCTGTAGATCCTCATCATCTTGTCATAGTAAGCATCCGAGGGTGGTAATTCATAGTCTTTATAAGCATCAATCCACATAACTTCCCTTAAATCAAAGTCTTGATCCATAGAAAAACAGAATCCTTTCGCTCCGCCCGGAGTAAGCGAGTGAGCTGCTCCATTGCGATGTGAATGAGCTGGTCTCATTGGTCTATCTCCAGAGGATCGAGATAACAATGGACAACCAGAGTGCCTCATCAGTGATGTACCACAAGATGGCCGAGAGTGGCTGTGGTAAGCTCCATAAGGCGAGCTAGAGAGTGGTCCGGAGATGTCTCCGTCGGAAGTGTTGTAATGCGCCATGAGTTGCGCAAGAGTAAGGTTCTGAAACTCCTCAGGTATAACATCGAAGTTCATCCTCGAGGTCTCTTGAAACAGTAAAAACCAAAATGAAAAATCAAAAGCAAAGTGTCCTAGACGTTACTCTAGTTCCTAGATTTGTAAACAAACAATCTCTACCCGGTAACGGCGCCAAAAACTTGATGTGTGCTGAGTTGTGAGGTGTAAATAATGCGTAGTCAAGTTTTCCTCGAACAACACAATGATAAAGCTGCAAGTGCATAACCAAATCAATTGTAGTACTTAAGGTATATCGGTCCCATAGAGAGAGAAGTTGTATTACGAATCTAGATGAACAAGTAAGGCTAGGACTAAAATATGAAAGGGGGTTTTGTTGTTGTGTCACGTCAACAAGTAAATAAAGCAAATAAAATGAGATGTAAACTAATATGAGAGAGGCGTTGGGCATTCAAGGGATCGCAGGGGTTCGATGATCAGTTCATTCAAAATAAGTTCATCTAAATGCATGTCTACTCCTAAGTCTCGGACTATGAAACACGAAAGATTGATTAACCAATAATTCATAAAGAAAACCGGCTCAGATCAATATATCCTATTACTCCACTTAAGCAGGCAATAACACATATGTCAAAGCATTAATATCAAGTTCAATCCTAATCTGTAAAACTCCATAACGAAGGGGTATGTGCTTGTTATGACGCGATATTCATCCAAACTAGGTTCTAGCAAACTAAGCAAGCGATTAGCGAAACCTAGATGCCAGGAATCAGTGGCTAGTTCATGACGCTCGCTACATGCATTAAGAGAAAGCTCAGAATGAAAGACAGTGCAAACGCTGATGCATAGACAATAAACTCGCCAATCAAACTACCTAGATCATCTTCCCCCTTTGATTACCCTTTAAACCCAACAAGTAAACTACTCAAACATGCTTAAAGGAATCATCAAAGAAAGGTTTAAGCAATTCATAATCATAAATCAATAAGAACAGAAGGTAAAGGTTCAGAGATTACTCTTTAGAATCGAATACAAAGAGGTAAAGAATTCTCCTTAAGAATCAAAGTAGCAAAAGATGAAAGAGAAGAGATTTGGTGGACTCCTAGGGCTTAGGCGAGCAAGAGGGCTTCTGGAGCTTCTCTGGTCGTCCTTAGCGTTCTGCTGTGAAGTAACTATGGAGGCACACAAAACCCTAATGATTAGGTCAAGTATTTATAAGGCTTGGGGTCCCAGAGGTCGGTTTTAGGGTTTTGGAGGCTAAACTCATCGTTTTGATAAGTTTGGAGGCAGGATAGTGGGCCTCGGTCATGGGCTTTGTGACCGAGGTCGTGAGGAAAGCCAGCCTCGGACACAAGTTCCGTGACCGAGGTCACCAAGAAGCTTGGCCTCGGTCACACTCTTTGTGACCGAGGTTGATAGGTCATCACTTTTGACCGACGTAAATCTTGACTCTTCCAGCTTTCTAGAGATATAAAGATCTCTGAATTTGGTCCATGGGAAGGTTTTCAATGAATGTCAAACTTTTGATGCCCTGAAACTGCTTTTAAACGGGTTTTGCTCTTTTTTGGTCATTTTTGGTTCATATTCCCTTAAAACTTGTAAGACCTCTTTGAAACTAGAAATTCTCGATAATAGCCTATTTAGCCTTGAAAACACACCAAACTCTTCATAAAACAATATGAAAATGATACTAAAAATGGGTAAAAATACAATGTTATCACTATATCTCGGTGAGTTCCAGTAGCCCCTAACTTCTCTGTACCGGCATTCTGAATTTGCTTGTTCCCTAGCTTAAACACACCCTCGAAAGGCCACCTCTTGACAAATCTCGGACTCGCGAAACTATGCGTAGCTCCAGTGTCGATCAAAGTATAAGCTTCCCCACCCCCAACCAAAACTGACCCTACACGAGATACTAATTAAGCAAGACTTCCACATCAATAACACTTACATAAGGAAAAACAAAACTATAAAAGAATGGTTACGATGACAACGGGGACACTGTGGTGGTCCCATCTGCTCCCCAGTCCGCTTCTGAGTCACTTGAGCCTTTTCGGGTTTTGGCTGCGTACCCCTGTTGAGCTTCTGCTCCTCAACTAAACCCACCTCTTGAATTGCAGCCTTCTTCACTAACTCTACCATGCTATGGTACTCCCTCAAAGTACAACGGTTGCGAATCACCACTCGCAAACCCTTCATAATCCTCCTACTCAACTCCTGTTCATCCATAACATTTCTAGCAAATCTGCGAAGACAACTGAACTCTAGCTCATACTCTTGGACCATCTTGATGCCCAGGCGAATGTCTTGAAATGCATTCTCTTTTTCATCCATAGTCTCACGGGGAAAAAACTTCCTGGTGAACTCCATCCTATAATCTTCGTAAGTCAACTCGTGGTGCCCTTCAACAGCTCTTTCCCACCAAACCAAACCATCATCTTTCAAAAACTGAGTCGCTGGGTGAAGCCTTCTTCACTAACTCTACCATGCTATGGTACTCCCTCAAAGTACAACGGTTGCGAATCACCACTCGCAAACCCTTCATAAACCTCCTAATCAACTCCTGTTCATCCATAACCTTTCTAGCAAACCTGCGAAGACGACTGAACTCTAGCTCATACTCTCGGACCGTCTTGGTGCCCTGGCGAATGTCCTGAATTGCATTATCTTTTTCATCCATAGTCTCACAGGGAAAAAACTTCCTGGTGAACTCCATCCTATAATCTTCTTAAGTTAACCTGTAACGCTTGTGGTGCTCTACAGGGCACCTCATGTGATCCAAATTGCGTTCCAGCTTTCTTTTCCAGTTATCTGCAGCAATGGCATCAACAGACCCCCCAAGAAACTCTAAACTCATCTCTCTCATCTGTCTCATCAAATCCTAGTAACTAGGTCCCTGGTGATGCCTAGCAGGTGGTGGTGGTGGCGGTGGCGGATATGGCCTAGGCTCACCAATTGGTGGTGCATCTTGTTGCCCCTTTACGCCTTGAGGTGCAACACCCCTGTGCATCTGATCTCCGAACCTCTCACGGTATCTCAACAGTTCCTCCATTATTGCATCATTACCAGCAACATGTCTTGGCTGAGTGGCAGCTTGCTGAGCCTGCGGAGCGGCGGCTTGCTGAGCCTGCAGATCGGCGGCTTACTCGGCTTAAAGAGTGGCTAAATGAGTTATCTCCTGCGCGGCTACACGAGCAGCTTCCTGTGCTGCGACACGAGCAGCCTCTTGAGCAACCTGCTGCACTGCAGCCTGAGTAACTTGTCTCGCTGCATCCTGAGCTATCTGCCTAACTATCTCCAAGTCAACTTGCCCCATAGCAGGCTGGCCATCAACAACATGGGTACTCTCAGCTTCCATCTCACGAGCAACTGCTCTGACTGTACCCCTGGTGCGTCTCTTTGGTCCCATCTGAAAAAGGAAACAAGTTGCTTAGATTTTACTCCGAACCACAAACACTAATGACAATGAAATAATGCTGAACATAATGGAGCTCTTTTTCTTTTCAAAACAATTTTTCCCAATCCCAGAAATCTTTGAAATCCGTTGAAAACCGATTCGATTACTCTACCTCCTACACTGCCTCCCGGGTCAGTGCCGGTTTGGAAAACCCGCTCTGATACCAAAATGTAACACCCGTCTCATCTTCTCTCGAGAGCGGTGTGTCACTAACACTAACTTCTTACTCAAGTAACTCCAAATCCATGAATCAACTTTATTAATAAAAAAATCCAAATCATAAATAACCGAATTAAAATTAATTTAAGAGTCAAATATTTAAATAAATAATATCGAAAAAATTAATGTAATGAAAACTGCGTTGATCCCAAAATAGCACCATAATGTTTCGCACAGCCGGCTACTCAACATGATCACCTGAAAGGGAAAAAGGAAGAGAAAGGGGTGAGTAATAAGCGAGTTACTCAGGGAGGTATGGGATGCTAGGGGAAACACGCAAGTCAAACCTAGCTTACACCATCACCACGAGAGTCTAGACCTAGACATTTAGCAGTCACGGCACCTAAAGCACCCAAGAACACAAACAACGGTCCTACACGAGTTAAGTGATCGCCCACCCTCCGAAGAGGCTTAACAATTTTATGGGATAGTGCCTAATCACACCGCCCTGTGGACGCTTTATTGATCTTAAGGGCTACGGCTTGGCATGTCAACTTGCCGCCCGCACCCTCCCTCACCCATGACTCCGGGTTATACCACAGTCCTCGCACTGAGTATCCCGCCCAAGTCCCCTAATACAGTTCTATATACATATCACAACACTAACACATCAACATGCGAGTCAAACAATATGTGAGATCATCTAAATATTTTAAGTCCGGTTTAACATGCAAGACACCAACTCGATGATAGAGACAATACACATTTAGGTACTAAACTATCAATGGAAATGTTAAGACAAGTAAGAGATGCGCGGTTAGCCCTCACCTTAGCAATACGGTTGACTTCTCGGTGTAAAACTAGCAAAAATGAAGGTCCGGTTCAACACACTTCTCAGTCTGCAATGGTTTAGGTTGACCGATCAAGATTAATTTCTAAATAATAATTAATTAATTAAATTATTTAGATTAAATCCAAAATTCTGAAACTCAATTTAACGGGTTAACGTTGGCTCGATGTGTTCTAATTAAATAAGTACGTCTGGTTTTATAATTAAATATAATCCAACCTAATTATTTAATACTAAATCCAATCCTTAATTCCCTTCGTAAAACTCTTCATGATGACACGTAATTGGGAATAGTAAAATGCACAGGGGTTCGGTTTACTCTTGGTTTGGCTCATGGTTCAATAATTAAACTAACCAATAAAGAAAACCCCCGCGACACTACATAAGTCAAACCAGCTCCCAATAATTCACGTGATAATTAACTTCAATTGAGAAATCGATTCAACATGTCTTTTCCTGGTTTAGACTGGTTTAGACTGGTTTAACTTGGTTCAATTGGTCTAATAATGAAAATTACAATAACAAGTGCAGCCATTAACAAAGAAGAAGAGTTTGCCGATAACCTTTTCTCGACAACTCCTCTGACAGTGGTGTGCTTGGAGAACGGCCGGCGATGGTGGTGGTTCAACGACGGCGGATATGTATCAACCAAAGTCTCATCGCTCAAGATCCAGATCCAACATACCAACAAAAATTCAAAAGCTTAGAGAGAGATGAGACTCGCACTTGCAGTTCCGGGGAGGGTGATGTTCGTGGCGGATCCAGCTGGCTCAACCGGTGGCTCTGGTGAAGCTCTGCAAGGGTTCCCACAAAAACTTAGGTGATACAACAAGGCTCGATGAAAGGTGCGAGACTTACAGTGGTTGATGGCTAGAAGTTTCTGAGCTAGGTCTCGGGATCTGTGCTCTTCTTTTATATACGCGCGGGAAGACTAGAGGCTTGCTCGGGATTGGGCTTAGACTGGTCCTCAAATTTGGGTCGTTATAGGAACCTTATAGATGGTCTGCTGCAACGGGATGACAATTGGCGGAGATACTTATTTCTTTTCAAGGTTGACACCGCCTCCGTCAATGGTCTAGCTGATATGCTGAACCGCAACTGGGTTACCTCTTTGGGTAGACATTATGGTTTCTCGAACCCTATCAGTTAGACTTTCTGATACATTTCTTATTGTTTGTCTGTTGTCTTTTGTAATGCGCTTATCAAGATTTCTCTCTTTTTCTTTCTGATACGGTTGTTGAGCGCGACGATATTTGGAATTCCTTAACTCTTGACCGAATTCACGGCGCCGAAGAGCTCGTTAGGAGAGGGGGAGCTCGTCCCGTAGATCCGCCTACACAAGAGATGACTTATGCTGGCTAGACCTACCATGACAAAAAGTATGCAGAGAAGAAAAAATGGGTTTATAATTCATAAAACAACGAGTTACGTATCTAATCACCTAAGACCTATTTCAACAAAGAAACCCTAGAAAATCTAACTATAGGGTACAGATATACCTTCGATTTGAGGTAATCGCGATGGAGATGTAGAATGTGGCTGCCATTGAGGAAGAACCGGAGAGAGGAATAATGGTTGCGGCTAGCTTTGTCGAAGGCAACAACGAGAGGGATATTGGTTGAGGCTAGCTTCGTCGGAGGCGATGGCAAGAGGGATAAAGGTCCCGGCCAGCTTCCTCGGAGGTGACGGCGAGTAGGATAAAGGTCATGGCAAGCTTCGTCGGAGGCGATGGCAAGAGGTATGGGTTGATTTGACGAGATTCTTGATTAGGTTTAGGCTTAGATTTTAGAGATTTTTTGCGAGGTTTTGGAGAACTCGTGAGTTCCAGAGAGACTTCTTTTGGTTTTAGAGTGTGTTAAGTAATTTTTTGTCTAAGTATTGGCGGAATAAGTGATTTTCGCTTCCCGCTTACTGATTTTCTATCATAGCGTTTATTTAACGCTATGATAATGATATGAAAAAGAAAATCATACATAGCAGTTACAAAAACCGTGCTATTATAATATGATATGAATGTCCATATTTCTTGTAGTGCAATTTCAAGAACCTCCACTAAACTTCATCTTCGAATCTGCAAATTAATTAACTTCCCGAACAAACGGCTTCAAAACGCCCTTGTATATTGACAGAAAATATTAAGTCAACATAACTTTCACGAACAATGAAAAAAAAAACAGTCGATTTTATAAAACCCAGTAAGACCAAATAGCCTCAATTGCATTAATTCATACCAAAGGCACCGACGGCGACTCCATTCCACAACTTCGATCTGTTTTAAAAAAATAAAACGATAAGTTTGAAAAACGAAACAAGCCCTTTAAACAAAAGAGGATCAGATAAAATTTTAGGCCTTAAGCTCATGTTTAAATTATAGTGTTTTCTTTAACTTCTCTTGTCTTTGGGCTTAATAATGGTTTGGATTAGTTTTATTTCTTATTCTAGTGGCCTAGTTTGATACTAGTTTAAAATATTAAACTTTACCTTTATACTCCTAATTAACTTTTATTTTCAATTTCTTGGAAATTTTTTCACTTGTTTTATAACAGATAAACATATCCCAAAGAATGAATTTTCTTGTAGTGTGATGTGTTATATACATAAAGAGATTTTCAGCTCGTTTCTTCATCAAAATTAAACAGTATTGATGTTGAAAAACCTGACCCAAATTTTTTCTTTATGCAAATAATATGTGACAAAGTCATGGTTTTGCTGGTGGGCTACAATCTAAAAATAGTTAATGTGGAATCAATAACTGGACATATTCAATAAAATTAGTAGCATGTTGATACTATTTATTTCATAAAACTTATACAAATAATGTAGAATAATTTTCGAGATAATTTCTAAACCCTTTTATTAGCTCGCTCCGATCTATTTAGTAAGAGCTCCCTATTAACACATTGCATGAGGTCTTTAAAGTTTTGTATTAACGTTAGGAAGACACAACTTCTTGATATCTCCGAGCAACGTAATTAAAAAATATATCCTTCCGTGTAAAACGCAGTATAACTATCAGCAGCTGTTGTTTGTCCCGAGCCGCCACCAAAACCGTGTGGATCATGATCGTCTAAATTCCACCAGCTGCCCCACAAGTAGTTTTCATCGACCATCGAGTGGTCGGATGTTGTTGCTGCAACACTTTGAGGCAAATAAAATTGGTCATTGAAAGCACTAGTAGGGTAATACAAAGAGGAAGGTATGTTTTGTTCGTTGTCGAGATTCATCATGTTGTCGTGAGACACTAGCTGAGAAGGTTGATTCTGCGGTTGCTGTTCTAATTGTTGTTTCCGGGATTGAGATCTTTTGACTTTTTCTTGTTTCGAAGAAGATTTTTCTTTTTTCTTGTAATGTGTTCTCCAATAGTTCTTGATTTCATTATCTGTTCGTCCCGGTAAATATCTTGCGATTGTAGACCATCTATATAATTTTGTAAATTACATATAATGTTTTGAATAGGTACATAGAGTAAAGAAAGGTCAAATACAAATGTAAGATCAAACAAAGCAATGGTGTAATCATATTGTGAGCAATTTAATTGATTTTGAGGGTATTTTTTTATTTGTTTTCTTTCATAAAAATTTGTTATATCCTTAACAACAATTTTTATTTATTTTTTATTTATTATTTTCCTTTTCAAAGTCAATCGTCTTTTCATTTAAGTATTTAGGTTGGTGTTTAGCTTTTGGCATTTAATTAGTGTTAAAAAAAACAGAGAAAAAAAGAAGAAGAGCTTACTTGTTACCCCAAAGGGAATGAAGTTCAAGGATTATTCCTTCTTCTTGAGGAGTGATTTGTCCTCTCTTAAGCCCTGGCCTCAAGTAGTTCACCCACCTTAGTCTACAGCTTTTCCCCCTTCTATTCAACCCTAATTTTCAACTCCATGGAAAAAAGGGAGCACAGTAAATGGGTTTGATAAAACATGAATTTGTACAAATTTAATGCAAGTTGATGATCTTTATCTATATAATATGAGTATGAATCTTTCTTATTTTAACATTATCTCGACAAAAATGTTTGAATAATAATGGAATATTATGAGTAAAAATGTTCCCAAATTTATCAAAGTTAACTCCACAAAACAAAGAATCGTAAGATCATCTTTTAGTTTTCTTAAAAATTAAACCCTAAAAGTTTCCCACCATGACATTGTCCTCTATTTAATTTTGAAAAGTGTGAGACTGCTTACATATAAAATGGATGAAAAAAAACAAGAAAGAAATTTAAAATCAAGAGCTTAGTTATGTCAACTATAGCACATATATATGATCTCATACTTACCTTTATTAATTGTCATAAAAGCATGTTAATTAATTCCATATAATTATAATATAAATCTACTTTGATATAGCTTTAATTAAAGAAAATACTCAATAATAAAGAAGATCTATGTCACTAGAACATATAATATGGATTCTCTTAATTACTAATATGTCATATATATGAGCTTATGATCTAGAAAAGATCAAGATAGTTTACCAGCACACTTAGCAACAGAGCTCCATCTTCCTTCACCATGCGAAGTAACGTACTCCGCGAGAAGCTTGTCTTCTTCAGGTGTCCATGGTCCTTTTCTACATCCTTTTTGTTCCTGTTGTTGTTGATAAAGATCATGATCATGCTGATAAAGATCATGATCATGCTTATTATGATGCCCTTGAACTCCCCAATCAAGCATACCTCTTCAATTCTCAAAAGCTCTCACACACAAACCAATTGAACAACTTATGTGTATGAGAGTGTGTGCTTAATTTACTCTTCTATGTGTATGTTTGTATGTTTACGTCTCTGCTAGAACATGTGGCTGTATATATATAGTATGTGTATTCTATATATGCTTGACAACAGTCACTTCTAACATTTTGTGGGTCTTTGATTCTATATATTATATTTCATTTACTTTAGTTAAAGACTCCATAGTTAATCATGCAGCATATGTAAATAGATGGATTATTAGTAGCCTCATTAATTCTATAAATTTTGTACTTGAATTCCTCAATCACGGAAACAATCTTTGTAAGCAACTATTCTTCGAACAAGTGTCAAAACATAATGAGAACCAGCTCATTATTTTCTTACCCAATTGGAAATTTACAAGTACCCTATTACCAAATCCATACATAGATCCGTACAATATATTTATTCGTCATCACTAAAAAATATTCATCAGCAACAATGTTTTGTCTTTGGACACTTATAAAGTTCTTTAGACATCATCACGGATGCAAAACTTTGTTCTAGATTTAGTTCTTGGGAGAAATATATAATTTAAAATTACTAGTGGGTTGTCTTTGTTCTATTGAAAAGAACTTATGAGCCAGTATAATCTCAACATCTGTGAAATAAAATAATGTAAAAGGCATGCTTTAAGAGTAATTCGAGATTAGTTTATAGATAGATTAAAATATATATAATTATGCTCGAAATAATGGGCCTAATGAAGTGTATACTAAATCAGGCAATAGAAAAATAAGAAAATGCCTTCCATACAATAAAGTATCGATGACTCACCTTGTATCCATGTGGCCTTTCGGCTATACGTATCAACATTAATGGCAATTTTAGGGTTTTCGTGAATTGGTTAAACCGATTCAACCAAAGATAAAAACGATCATCTTCATTTTATAATCTGAATGTTAATACTGGTTGATACTATTTTTGTTCAATATTTGAATTTGAAAACAACATTAAGAAAAAAAAAAAGAAAGAAGATAGCTTAACCTCCAAGATTGCAACTTCCCTTACTCACAAATTTAAAGACGATGTTTCATCACCAGTTCATTTATCAAAATTATGCATTTTAATTATTACTTTTAAAATCTTTCTTGTGGTTTTGTTAGATATTCCTTTTTCAAAAATATATAATTAGAAAGCTTTTCAGCAGCTTTCACTTTAGATTTCGAAGTAAAATTTGGGTAGATGCGCTACTAGATAAGCATCAAAGACAAAATCTTTAATGACATAAGAAACTAGGATCATTTTCAATATAAAAAAACAAAACTTATAAAGCTATTCTGACTACGACTCTACACGTATAGACATCATTTTTCAATAATTCGCGTAAACAGTTTTTTTTTTTTTTTTTTGGCCAACTGATGTTTTCAATAAACGATTACAAGAACCTAAAACAAGAGTAATGATAAATATACAAGGTGTACAACAAACCTAAAAAAACAGGGGAATCAGAAGACCATAATCAGAGGCAGACTAGTTCAACTTCTCATCTCTTCTAACGCCTTCATATGTAATTCTCCAAGACGTAAGTCCGACTGAAACAAAAAAAACTACTGATGTGATCATGGAATCATCTGAGCAGACCCGTGTGCATTGTTCTGCACAAACGAAGTCTATGATCAACTTTTCTATCCCATCGACCACTTGGAGTACATTCTCACCTCATCTAGAGCACACCTCGAAGTTGAATCAGTCCAATCAGAGCTCTGGTGAAGACGTTATTCAACTTCCAAGTCAAGTGATTCTCAGCTTACGCGATTCAGACATACGTGCGTTCAATAATTATTTCCAACCAAACTAGAAGGAATCAAGCTATGAAACAAATTATTCTGGAATCTTGATTCATCATAGAATCTGGAAAAATTGTATTCACCACAACGCTGGTTCAGACTTGGGAGATATGAATTTTACAATTCAATGGATCTGCTTCAGGACCTATTGCACGACTGAGCCAAAGATTATGTTCCACAGCGCAACTCAAGAACAATATCGACACAAGACCAGTTGAAGAATGTTAATGCATCTCTCATCGTTTCAACAAGCCCAAGAAAAGAAGGAAATTCCATCGGATGAGAAAGATACACTCTATTTTCCAAGATGGGTCAATCTGGTTCAAAACTTGAAGAGTTCTAGACCCAATTTGTTTGCAAGCTTCCAGACTTATGTTTGGCATCCAGGAGGTATTTCTACCAAGTCCACAAGGCCCAAATAGTGATCCATTTCATGGAGCTGAAGTACAAGAAGTACAAGAGTTATTTTATTTTTTTTTGTTTTAAGTTTTATTTTATTTTCAGCAATTAATATTGCTTAGATATTTTCTACTCTTCCTTGTGCTATATAAGCACGCCTAGACTATCACAAATAATCAATCAACTTTCTTTTCAACATTTTTAGAGTAAATCTCTTTTGTTCTTTTTAGAACTTTTCGATTGCTTGGTGTGTAATATTCAACAATCAAACTCGATTCTTCTTTGGTGTGTCATATCCGAAAGAATCAAACCTTATCTTGTCTAGGTGTGTCATATCCTAGGAGACATTGAGGTATATCAAGAGCCTTCCGCAACTCTTGTGTGACCATTCGGTCCATCATCTATCCATCTATCCATTTTCTTTTTGTTTTACCCCTCGAAAATGTCGATTCCTTGGGAGGATCACATCAACTACAGTCTAATTTTTGTGCATATTGTTGGATTTAATTTTATTACTCCCAATAATATTAAATAGAGTATAATATTATCAATTCTAGAAAAAAAAATAATGAATCAAATCTTAGATGATTTCAGGAAGAATGATTACCGTTTCTGGACATTTCCTGGATTTCGAGACCGGCCATATCCTAGCAGAAATTACTGATCATATCAGAGAATATTCACAATGACCTTATCAAAAAATATTCAGAACGACTTTACGAAAGAATATTCACAACGATCTTATCATATCTAGAGTCGGCCGCCCAAATCCAAATCCCATGACTATAAGAAAATACTATACTTTCTTAAAAAGGAATCAAGGAGAAGGAGAAGGGAATGATATATAGTGTTTTTACTCTCTTTTTGTTTGCATTTCATTATCAATATCTTGCACTTTCATTGCATATTTAGAATTTAGAGGCTTGTTTGCATATGTTTTATTCTTTTATAGGTATTAGAGTAATCTATGCAAGAAGAGAGATCATATATGTGCAAATAAGAGAAATGATGATTCATAACTATTCCCAAGTGTCTCAAAGATCAACATTTATGAAGGCCTTCCCTTGCGATTTAGCTCCAGAACTCTCAATGAAAACTATATGGAATTGGGTTAGCTTTCTAATGGAGGGGATTTGAAGTCAATCAGTGCTGTGGTTTTAGAGTTATGATCCAGCGGTCAGACATAGCGACCTGGTGTGGTCGCTGGAAAACCGGGAAACTGTCCACAAAACATTAACAACCTATTCCTAGCGACCTTGCTACACCGCTAAGTCGTATCAATCTATTCCCAGTGATATTGCATGACTGCTGGACCTGTCCGATTTTTGACATTTCAATTCAGAACCTGCTTTTTACAATTTTGGTTATTTGTTGAACCAAACTTTTAGCTTCCCTCTATAAATACTCTAGACCTAATTAGGAGCCTCTTATGCTTGTTTATAGAGATTCTCTTTTGGCCTCATTTGAGTCTTAGAACTCTTTGTATAAATCTCTTTGATTTCAAGTATCAAATCTATTTCTTTCTTTAAATCTTTCATCTATTCCTCTATTAACAATGATTATGTAAAGATCAATCAATTTGCTTTGTGTTTTCATAGTTATGAGTGAGTAGTATTTTAGATGAGTATAGGGTTTGGTTGATTGGGATGATTTGATGAGTTAATGATGATGGTTAGGACTCGATCTTAGGTAATCCTTCATTTAGGTTGTTAGTAATGCTAGATTAATCTTTGTAATTGAGCAATCCAGATCATTAGCATTTCATGCCTGGAAGATGTTCGATGAAATGCTTGAAAGAAACCTAAATGTGCTTTTCATGCCTAGCCTATGAAAGTAGTTGATTAGGCTGATTAGTGGTTGGATTAGACATGATTATTATTGATCATTAGTCATTGAATTGCGAATGGAAGTTGTTGATGATTTATTGATTAGTGTAGAGATTAATGTCATGGAAGTGGATTAGTCTAGACAGTGACCCTTAACCTAGGATAGTTTTCTTAATATGTCCTTACCATCATCAATCATTCATCATCTCATCTAAGTCATTACCTGATGAGGACATCCGAACCAAGGTAAACCTTGGCGAGGAGACGATGCACACGGATGAAAATTTCATAGCCAATGACAAGGAAGAGATGATTGATGATGCTTCAATTGTCTATGAGAAAGCTTATGGAACTACTACCACTTCACATAGAGACTGTACTGTGCGTACGGCAGGCTTAGATCCTGATCCTATTGGCGACACCGGGACCTTTCTTGTTGTTGGGACAGTTGCTCCCGAGGAATCTCCATCAACATGTACCACAAGTCAAACCACTCAAGAACAGGAGTTCTTCTTGAATATTCACTCAGAAACCACCTATTTAAAAGACGTTGATCTAGCCAAATTGCCAAAAGAACCAGCCAATCAGAAGGAGTCCAATTTGAAGCAATTTAGTCGGTTTACTTTAAGTGAACCAACAAATCTAGATAGAAGCAGCTCCAGCCACGCATTGATGTTTTCCAACACTAATTTGGAGACTATATGCTGTTTTAGGATGCCCAAGACTGCAAGCAAGCCAGTCCCATGAATTTGTCCAAGAAGATCACAGTTACCTTACACGGACTTACCATATGTGGACTAAGAAGCATTCAAACCACAATGGCTCTTTTCTGATCCTCTTAGGCACGAATCAAGGCACATTCAAGACCTCCAAACCGTTCCAAGACACTCCAGCTTCGGCCCCAAGCTGTCAAGACTCAAGCCATCTCACAACTTACCTTATTTGGCCCGATTGCTTCATAAATTCACCAACGGCCATATACATTTAATTTGCATGATTTCTTTCTGTTTTCTAGTCCTTAGAATGTTGTGAGAGAGCTCTATAAAAGCTCAGCTCGACCCCCTTTGTAAAAGACCCTTAATCGAATTTTCAAAATTAATAAGAAAACTGTTTTTCTTCTCTTCTACAAAGTTGTGAATTCTTTGTATTTATTTTCATTAGTTCTTATTTGAGTGATTCATTTAAGTTCTTTTGAGTCTGCAACTTAAGTTATTGAGTGATTCATTAGCTTGTGTTATTCATCGATTAAGTAAGTCAATCATTTCACCCCATCTCCACTTCTATTTCATCTTTCGCTTCGCATAGGCTTAGAATCCTTTGATTATCAAGTGGTCTAAGCTCGGTGTGATTCCATGCCTGCATCATTGCCATTCCCAAGACTCATTGCTTTTCATATTTGATTTTTAAATAGTTTTAGTTGTTTAACCGCTTGTTTACTTTCGAATTTAGTTTCTAAATCAAAACCTTTATTTTTTTAGATTGAAATAGGACTTGCATTCTTGATGTGTTTAAGCTAGATTCTTTGAGGATTGATATCTTTATGCTCAATAGCATATAAGGTTATTTGATAACTTTGGTTGCAAAAAACTGAATTATCAAATTGGGGCCGTTCCCGAAGAAACAAGCAATTAGCCATTAGCATTTTATCTTGTTTCAAGACTAAACCTTTCTTTTCTTTTATTTTGTTTTCACTAACCCTTAATCTCTTTGTTTGGCTTGTGATCACTTGCTCCTTAGGTGTATGAACTTGCGAAGTCATGATAACATCGTATTTTCGCCCACTTTTTATATGTTTTTATTAGGTTTTTAATGATGAAACAAGTGATTATGAAAATTTCAAGGCCATTTCCACCATTTTAACTTCTTGGAGACTTTTAGAAGTTTTGGAGCAAAAAGGATACAATATGGAGCAAAACCCGTTTTAAGGCAGTTTCAGAGCATCAGAAGTTTAGCATTCGTTGAAGACCTTCCCGTGCAGAACAACCAGAGATCTTGTGTCTATAGAAAGCTAGAAGAGCCAAGTTTCACCAGGGACAAGAATAAAAGCAATCCATTTTAGCCGTTTGGAAGATATGACCCAAAGAGTGAAGCCCTGTCAACCTCAGTCACAAGGAGTGTGACCGACATCAAGCTTCTTGGTGGCCTCGGTCATAGGTCCCGTGACTGAGGCCAGCCTTCCTCACCACCTCGGTCACAAGGGCCATGACCTAGGTCAGAAGACTTTGTCCATTCTTGCCTAAAACGCGGAGTTTTGCCCTAAAAACCCTAAAACCGACTTTCTGCACCCCAAGGCCTATAAATACTCATTTAACCTAGTATTTTGGGTGTGCCTCCATAGTGCTTCGTCTGTGCTTCTTCGGTGACTCCCAGTGCCTCTTCAACCTCGAGCTAGAAGCCCTAGGACATCTCTACAGAGCCTCTTTCGACGCTTCCAAGCCCTTGAAGCCGCCTTTTGAAGTTTCATCCTTGTTCTTTATTGTTTCTCATTCTGTCTTACTCTTATTTGCTTTTGGGGAGACAAGTTATCTTCTATAACATCTAGAGAAGTTTCCTTTGAACCCCCTTTGATTATTTGATTCGTTTATGATGTTATTCTTTATGATATCTATTGCGTTTCTTTGCATCATGAGTGAGTAGTTCTCTTTGTTGGGTTTTATGCGGTGATGCAAGGGGAAATCATTGTTCAATTCATCTAGGTTGTTAGATCTGATTTTCGTCTATTATTAGAGTTCTCTTGGGGCATCTTTTACTTAATGCATGTTGCTTGGATTGATCACCAAGCACCGATCTAAGAGGATAGGAGCGTTACCCGCGTAAACCTACTCCTCGGACCTAGTGCTACTGAAGCCTCGCGTCATAACCTGCGTGAGTTGAGTTATGGGGCTTTGTGAACTTATTGAACTTGTTTAACTTGCTGGTTGATGCATGTCGTTGCCTGCGTACGTTGAGTAACAGGGTGTTGAGACTTTAGACATTCATTCTATGAACTATACCTTATTTGTTTATCCGTGTTCGTAGTTGAGAAAGGAAAGCAAGAGAAAGAAAAGAAAGAGCGCGTAAGTAACAAAATAAAAGAAAAGCTTAGACTAAATTCTAACTTAAATCTAATGGTGAATCAAAGAGTCCCCGACAACGGCGCCAAAATTTGATATGTTCAGATTTACCCTTGAGCTACTATCTCAAATTAAGAGATCGTCTGTAGTACTTCAAGTAATTCAGAATTGCAGGTTGAATATATTATCAGGATTGTTATTAAGATCTGTTCTCGAACTCGAGACACAATGGTAAAATCAAACAACTTTCGCTGCAGAGATTATCTATGTCTAAATCTAGAATTCCAAATCTTCTTTAAAAATCTCTGAAAAGGTGATTGTAGTCAAGAATAAAGCGTAATGAAAACGTGGCCTAAACAATTGGCCAAAACCCTAAAAATATAGATAAACACGAGCCTAGGTGGTCCCATAAGATTCTGGAGATTTTTGGGCGAAAAGGAAATATTCTAAAAATCTTTTTGATTTCTTGGTGTCTGTGTCTACATATATCATGGCTAAAAACCGGTATAAACCATGATATATCAACTCCCCCAGACTTAGCTTTTGCTTGCCCTCAAGCAAACATAGAACTAAACCAGAGAAAGAAGTTTGAAAACACAGAAACTCATTTCGTCATAAGAGCACCACACTCACATTCACCATAGCAAGCCACTAGAAATTCTTACCCAAAAGGATCCAGACCACCATGTACTTCACCGTAGACATTCGCAGCCTTCCAAATTCAACCCACAATTTTGCAACATAGCCCATAAGCCTTCATCGCTGGGTCGCATCTCTGATCTCAATGTCAAGGACCTTCTAGACTCATTCTTATACTATAGAATGACGCAACAACCATTACAGAACTTTTTGATACTCTTACTATCCCCCAGACTTGTTATTTTCCTTATTCTCAATGTTTTTTTTTTTTTTTTTTTTTGCAAAGGCGTAGGCGAATAATGGCATCACGGGAAATTTTCCTAACCTCGCTTCCAACCCCTTTACTCGTGTGATCGTGTCTTTCAAAGTAAAATAATGGGGTCATTGAAAATTTTCCTACCCCTTTACTCGAAAGAAAGTCATTTCATATTTTCCTTTTTTATTTATTTATTTATTTAGAATAAGGGAGAGGGGTACCGTTTCGTATACATAGGTCGTTCTGCTGTCAAGTATGAATGAGGAGTCAAGCTCTAAGAGCATCAATCACATCGATGAGGTAAAAAGAAAAATCAAAAATTAGCTTAGGCTTTAGTGGATTTCTGCTGGAAATATGGATATCTCTAGTCAACCGGTCAGACTTTGGTTTTTTCATTAGTCTCGGATGTCAGTCAAGTTTGAACCAAATGGTTACTTAAGCTCCTATAAAATGTGATGGTTTCCTCGAAAAATCCTAGTTTCATACTCAATTTGACTAAAAAAAAACAAAGACTCAACTGACTCTAAGAAAATAAAAGATAATGTTAGTAACTACCTCCCCCAGACTTAAACAACACTGTCCCCAGTGTTATTAAGCCCGAAGTTGGCAAAAATAAAGTAGATAAGAAAAGAAAAGAAAAATCGAAAGAAAAAAGAAAAACTTATCAGTGGGTTGTCTCCCAGTAAGCGCTTGTTTTTAGTTAGTAGCTTGACTGTGTCGGAGCTCACGCATCTGGTGGATCGGATAATGGTAATGAATGCCTATGCGATGGTCGTTTCATCCATTGTGGTGTATATGCGTTGAGCATATGAGGTCGAACAAGGAATACAGGAATAGCGCCAAGATGGGACGGTCGTCTGGGTGGGTCACTTCTTTTCCCTGTAAAATCATCAAAAGAAGAAACAAGCGCTCTACGATAATCTCGTGGCTTGGTTAACTGTAAAACAGTCTTTGTACCTTGAAAAGTCTTATTGATGATATCAGAGGGTTTGGGTCCAGAAAGTGCGTACCTTGGCTTTTCCTGGGGTGGATGGTGTGTGGGAAGTGGACCTTTCTGTTTGACAACAGCTTTCAGACTTGCAGTATTGAGACCATTCCAAAAATCAGCTGTTTCAAAGAAATCTCGGTCGTTGTCGAGTCTGGTGTCGACCGACACCGATGGTTGGTGTCGATCAACACCAACTCCGTAGCTCGGATATCTTTACTTTCTCTGCAATTCAGCTCTACAATCCTTGTCTCCATAAAAAAAAAATCTTCCTTCAGCAACTTGTCATTGAATAGAACCTCATCTTGGAGCCTAGTCCGTAAGATATGATCACCACTCCAATCCTCAAGCTCAGAAGCTTGGCTATTCACTTGCTCACTAGGACCCAACTCCTTGAGATATCCAGCAGTAATGTCTGTGGAAGTTTCTACAGAGAATGTTTGACCATCAATGGTGGGTGTCTTTCTCAGCTTGTCCATGTCAAAGTTCATGACCAGATCACCCAAATTCAAGCCTATCTTTCCTCCCTTTACATCAATCATGGCACCAGCTGTAGCCAAGAAAGGTTTTCCTAGAATTAGAGGATCCCTAGGTTCTTCCTCATATTTCAACACCACAAAGTCTGTGGGAATCAAGCAATCACCAATTCTTACTGGAATATCTTCTAAAACACCTTCTAGAAACCCTTTGGATCGATCAGCCAAGATAAGATAGGTCCTCGTCGGCTTGAAATCAGTCATCCCAAGTCTAACAACAATAGAATAAGGTATCAAGCTGATACTTGAGCCAAGATTACAAAGTGATTGAGAAAATCTTTCTGCGGAGATGGAGCAATTGAGCACAAAACTTCCTGGATCAGGTAGCTTCTCAATAATCGTACTCTTAATCATAGCACTAACTTGTTCAGAGACAATCACTTTCTTTTGCTTTCTTTCCTCTTCTGTGGGGTCTGGTTCAAGAAAATCGCACTGTTGTCTTTGGTAAGCAAAGCTCCTTCCTCAGGACTCACACAATTAATAACCATTCTCTTAACATACCTCTTGAGTGGACGTGAAAGACTGGCTGCATCAACCAAAGGGAGTTCAATCATCACCTTATAAATCATTGCTTTTCATATGGCTTTCTCCATCTCTTGTTTAGACTTCCTAGGAGTTCTTGGGAAAGGAACCTTTGGTTTGTAGACTCGTTCTTCTGAAGTAGGTGGTTTCTCAAAACTTGGTGCCTCAGATGGCTGAGTGTGTCGACCGACACCAGAGGTGGTGTCGATCGACACTGGCTCTTCATAACGTGGAGTATCCTTAACTTGCTGCTGGTGTCGATCGACATCAAGGGGTGTGTCGATCGACACTAGTACCTCTGCTTCAATTTTTTCCAATTCCTCGAAAATGGCATTGCAGGCATGGTTTGGATTGTTCTCAGTCTTTCCTGGAAGGAATCCCTCTTGTCTTTTGACAGCCCCAACAGTCTGTGCAACCTGAACATCCAGCTTCTTGACATGAGTACTCAAAGCTTAGAACTTCCCATTCAAGTCGGTGTAAAGAGTATCAATCTTCCCATTAAAGTCCACAGTGATCTTCTGCTGACCTTCCAAAATCTGTTCCAACATAGACTTCATCTCACTTTCTTCAGTTTTTGGAGGAGGGGCTTGGTAAGAAGAGTTTCTTATGTGATCATGCCATGCACAATGAAGGAGCAGCTTGAACCGGAGCAGCTTCAACAATTCAAGACATGGATTAGGTCAACAACAACGTTTGATCCGGGAATATTAAGAGGATCACTTCAACAATTCAAGACATCTTTACAAAGTCTTCTCAACACCATCCAGAGCAGTTTAATGTGTGCTAATCCAACTACCCTAGTTGTGATCCAAGCCACCTAGACATTTAACAAGAGAGGTGATAAGACTTGCACTCTTTTTCCCTTCGTTTGGTTTTGTCCCAATGGATTTTCCAAACAAGATTTTTAATGAGGCAAGCCTTATTACTCTTTCACCAGGCCCAAATTCTACTCTCAGCCACGAAGTGGATCCAAAGAGACATTCAAGAATGGTTCAAAGTTTATGTTTAATGCTTTGTAGAATTCCAAGGGGTTATTTTCTATTTTCTATGCATCTTTGAACTCTATATGTATTCCCTTGTTCTCTTCTTTTCAGATCATCAAACTTTTAGTTCAAAACTCTTTCTACTTGTTTGATCATTTCTTACTTAAAGTGTCGGGTCTTCATTTCTTGCTTAAAGTGTCGGGTCTTCATATTGAGGCAAGCTTGACATCCCTCACTCGATCAAGCTTGATTGAGTCTAGCACTACAACACCCGCAGCAGCTCCAGCTCGACTTCCAGACTCCATCTCTACCTTGAGTACAACCTCAGCTTGACCTCCACTCAACGTCTCAGCTCGAGTAGCCACATCGAGTCCAGCTCCAGCTCTCCCAAAATTCCAGACTCGGCCACCTCCACTCGACCAGCCTTCATCAAGTCAAGCCCCATTCTCGCAATTTGTCTCGTTTCAACTTCTGGATTTTAAGATGGTGGAGGAAGTGGACTTTGTGTTTGGAGATTTTGTATTTTCTAAACCAGAAAACAAGGATCATAACTTGCTGGATGAAGTTATGAAACCACAAGGAGAAAAGCAACTGGTATGCTTCAGGCCAAACAAAACAGAACCAGTTTCACATCTTCAAGAAAATAAGCATAGCAATTTCAGGCTGTTCATGGGAAAGGAGTTTGATGCTGAAACAGAAACGGATTATCTAATGGCGTATAGAATAACAGCTGTATCCAAAGAGGGTAATATTTTTCTCTATCTTCAAGATATGAACCATCCGTTTAATCCAGGTATTTTTAGAGATGGTTCTGATTTGAGGACAAATCCTTTTCAACTGGGAGAGGATGATATGATCATAAGCATCACTGAGGAGTATCGGCTTAAACATGAATGCCCAACCTCCACCACAACCTTTGATCCAGGTATTTGAAGCCAAATGAAGTTGCTAAAGACACCACTCGAGTTGGACCACTCAGTTTGTGATATCGAGTCAGGTACTCAAACTGACGGCTTTTTCGAGTCACTTCAGATTTCGCAGACTACCACTCGGGTTATTCACTTGGTTTGAACCCGATTCCACCACCAGTTTGCACCAAATGGCACAACCCGACTTCCTGACCTGAGTTATGGCATTGAATGAAGCTCCACCACAGGTTGTGTCTTTTCCAATCTATTACACCTCTTTGCATTCTGATCAGTTTTGTCTGCTGATTGTCGGAATTTTGATAAATCTTTGGTGTTTGATAAAATCGTGAATCCAGTTTTGAAAAGACCTTTTACGATTCTAGTTTCTAGAAAAATTGATTTCAAAATATTTGGATTCGAGTTGATACTTTAATCTGACCGATCATCTTCGAGTTGCCAAGAAAAAGAATTTCTGCGATTTTCAGTGTATTGATTTTCATAAATTCGTTTTGTTTGATAAAATCATAAGATTGGTTGGGTCTGCTTTGAAAAAGAGTCTAGTATTTGATAAAATTGTTTCTGAAAATTTTGAAGTGTTTTGTTAAATTTTCAAGGTGGATTTCTGAAAACAGTCGCTGTTAGGGTTCATCAGATCAAATTGAATACCAAGAGTCATTTTCGTGTCCTTAAGTGTTAGGGTCCCTTCTGTTGTTAAAAGAACTTTTTACTGGGTTTGTTTTGTGTTCTTTTCAGGCAGAGATGGCCGATCATTAAGAAGAATCCAGTACAGCAATGACTACTCACGAAGGAAAGGATCTGTTCTACACTAGGTGTCATGTTCAAGGCAAAGTATGCAGCATCAAGATCGATGAAAGGACTTGCAACAACATGGCAAGTGAGTATATGGTCCAGAAGCTTGGATTAAAGGTGAAGCAGAACCCATGGCGCGATGATAATTACAACATAAGAGTGAGCCATCAAGTGACGATTTCTATACGCATTGGAAAATATGAAGACGAGGTTTTGTGTGATGTTCAACCAATGGAATCATGTCACATTCTCCTTGGAAAACCGTGGCAGAACAAACATCAAGCGATCCATGAGTATTCTGGTTCCAAAAACCGTTATTCGTTTAAGTACAAAGGAAGAAAGCATGGTTTGGTTGCAATGAAACCACATGAGATTCAACAAGATCTGCTCATTCTAAAACAAAGAGTAAGACATTTTTTAAGTGAATCTCCTAACTCTCTTCACCAAAAGGAAAAAGTTATTGCGATTGGTTCTAAAGAGACTTCTAAGAGTCTAACTAACACTGCACCGGAGCTGCCATCTCTGAGTGATAATTTTTCTCTCTTGCAGGTTCCTAGAGACACAGCAGAAGATCCAAAGGAGCCTTTTGAAGAATCTGGTCTGAGCAGAATTCAGTTTGGAAAAGGAATAGCAAATTTGAATTCTATGAATTCTGAAAGTGAGAAGCATAACATTTGTGATAAGCTGGAACACAATGCAACTAAGAGCCTTACAGTTCAAAATGAAAATGAGCCTAGCAAAGAAGTTGTGAGTACTCACTCTAACTCTGGCGTGAAGGCTGGTGAGATCAAAAAAACCTTACTCTCGACACCACCTTCGATTAAATTTTTTTATAAAGAAACTCTTGTGAGTTTTACTAACCTTGCACCGGTGCTACCGAGTAAGAAACCTTGTCATTTTCAGGACTTCAAAGTTGTATTCCCTAAATACAACTCAGGAATTGTCTCACTAATCCGTGGGAAGGAGAATCATATCGTCTTTGATCCATGAGCACCCGTTGAAGCATTTCCTTATGACATTGGAAACAAGATATGTAAGGAAATTGTTGTGCCTAATGCAACAATTCAAAGTGCACAGGATAAACAAGCTGAAGAAATGAAAGCTCATACACCAGAGACATGGTTATTTTACTTATGGCTAAAGTGGTTTACTGTCCAAGTTGATTATGACCCGTTGAAACAATGGAGAAAGGAGCAGCAACCAAAGATTGAAGGCCTATTCACAATCATCAAAAGGATCAATGGCGACAACACCTTTCTCAGAGGTAAGTATAAAGAAATTTCCTTATTCAAAGTTACTTATTCTCTTCTTCCTTTCATTGCAGATTGTTCGTATTTGAGGTCAAATCCTTTTCAAGTGGGAGAGGATGATGTGATCATGCCAAGCACAATGAAGGAGCAGCTTGAATCGGAGCAGCTTGTAGCCGAGGAAGATAAGAAGAAATGGATTAGCTCAACAACAACGTTTGATCCGGGAATATTAAGAGGATCACTTCAACATTTCAAGACATCTTTAAAAAGTCTTCTCAACACCATCCAGGGCAGTTTAGTGTGTGCTAATCCAACTACCCTAGTTGTGATCCAAGCCACCTAGACATTTATCAAGAGAGGTGATAAGACTTGCACTCTTTTTCCCTTCGTTTGGTTTTGTCCCAATGGGTTTTCCAAACAAGGTTTTTAATGAGGCAAGCCTTATTACTCTTTCACAAGGCCTCTGGATAAAGCCAGGCCCAAATTCTACTCTCAGCCACGAAGTGGATCCAAAGAGACATTCAAGAATAGTTCAAAGTTTATGTTTAATGCTTTGTAGAATTCCAAGGGGTTATTTTCTATTTTCTATGCATCTTTGAACTCTATATGTATTCCCTTGTTCTCTTCTTTTCAGATCATCAAACTTTTAGTTCAAAACTCTTTCTATTTGTTTGATCATTTCTTGCTTAAAGTGTCGGGTCTTCATTCCTTCACACCTAGCAAGCCGATAGTCTAAGGATCAGTCATAGTCCTTAAGAAGTATCACTTACTTCCACCCCTTGTTCGAAGTATTGGGTCTTTACCCTCTCCTGGACAAGCTTGAAGTCTAAAGGTCTTTCACAACCTTTGGAAGTTTCGCATCGATCCATCAAACTCGTCAGACCATACTCACCGTTTCCCATCATTTCATCACTTCCGCATCCATTATCTCTTCACTCCGACCATCACAACCTCTTGGAGAGCATTCAGGGACATGATCCTCACCAGGATCATATCAGTTTCCATAGTTCCTTGTGTAGCTACTGCTAGGATAAGTCTTCTAGTACTCAGGCTTTGGCGTTATCCAAATCTTTGGCCCTGATATCCAGTTCCATTGACTTAGTTGACATCTTTTTCCTCAAAACCTCTCTTTGGTTCATAGGTCTCAACCTCTGCAGCAAATTGAACTGATTTCTTACCCACAAGAAGACTTTGAACCGTGTCCAACTTAGCATTCACCTCAGCGATCTGACTACCATCCATGTTCACTGCTTGTTTCTTCCTCTCAATGTCTGCATTCTTGGTACTATTGCTAGAAGCCAAGTTTTCAATTAACACATTAGCATCCTCGGGAAATCTGGTGTTGAAATTCCCGTTTCTAGTAGCATCTAAGGTCATCTGATATCTCCAATCAACCCCTCTGAAGAAGATACCCAATAATTAAACCTCATTAAAACCATGATGTGAACAATCTCTCTGATATGCTCTGAATATAACCCAAGCTGCCCTAAATGCTTCAGTTGGTCGTTGTGTAAATGTATCTTTGTTGCTTCCCAAGTTGTTAATGATCCTGCCTTCAGCTGTTTAAGCCAATAAGCTGCTTCCCCAGCAAGAGAGTATGGGAAGAGCTTCCAGAAAAGATAGTCATTTGATACACCATTTGCTTTGCTGCTTTTCACCAGATCCTCAAACTTCTCAATATGATCCATCAGATGTTCATTAGGAAGACCATGAAAGGATGTTGTCCCACAAGAGTGTAATATGCGGGTTTAAGCTCAAAATCATTCCACTGAAATGCAGGAGGTCAAATAGCAGACCTATTAGCAAGTGTTCTCATTTGATAAGTTGCATTAACTCCATTATTGCCATGTGGACCATCATTGATACGTTGGTGTCGATCGACACCAATGATTTCTGCAATGACGTTTCCATCTGCATCAAGTTTCTGACCCTGCTCATTGTGCACTTGGCCCTCTTGATCATGTAAAACTCCAGCCTCATCCCTTACCAGCACCAGTAGGTTATTCATCTCTGCTTCCCGCTGTGCTTTCTGGATGGCTCGCTCTAGCTTTCCTAGTTCTTGCGTAGAAAGATTCACAATCGGAAGACTTCTATTGGTCCTGGTACAGTGCTTATGCATGCACCTGAAACACATAAGGGAAAGAAAAGAAAGAACACATAAGTAACAAAACAAAATAAAAGCTTAGAACAATTCTAACTTAAATCTAATGGTGAATCAAAGAGTCCCCGGCAACGGCCCCAAAATTTGAGATGCTCAAATTTACCCTTGAGCTACTCTCTCAAATTAAGAGATCGTCTGTAGTACTTAGGGATCGAATTCCACAGAGACTCATGTTCACACAATAGACTTTCAGTTTATGAATTAAACTAAACAAGAGAAATTGTAATTAAAAGAAAACAGCAGGCAATTAAAATCAAAGTAAATTCAGATGAGAAAAGAGCTAGGGTTAGGGAATTTCTCAGGTAATTCAGAATTGCATGTTGAATAAATTATCAATGAGTTACTAGACAAGACCGAAAAAAAGGAGGACCAGAACGTGCTGAATCAACTTTCTGGGACTTTAGAAATCTGGTAAATAATTGCAAGATTAGAGAAATTCAAAGCAAAGGGAACCGATTCTCGTGGGCAGGATGGAGAGATCGAATCTGGGTACAATGCCGATTGGATCGAAGTTCGTTCAAACTATTTCCGCAAGTACACATGGAGTATCTCAAGATGTGGGCATCGGATCATAGGCCGGTGTTAGTGCGATTTGGCTCAGGGACCTCCGTAAAGGATACAAGAAGATTCTGTTTCGATAACCGCTGGGTAAAGAAACAAGGAATAAAGGAAACTGTAGCTTGAGGATGGGAATGCAGAGTAGGAGATGGTGAGATATCTTTATCTGATCGTATACAAAGTTGTCGTAGAGAGATTGCAGTGTGGAAAAAGAAGAACAATACCAATGCACACTCGGAGATAGAGAGAATAACGGAAAAGCTTGAAACAGAAATAGTAAAGCTTAAACCCGATGCAAATACTCTACAGAAAATAAAGCATGATTTGAAAGTGGCACATCAGGAGGAAGAGATTTATTGGCAACAACGAAGCAGAGAACAGTGGCTAGCTGTGGGTGATAAAAATACTAAATATTTCCACAATGCAGTTAAAAGTCGGAAGGTGAGAAACATAGTGCATATGCTGATAGATAAGAATGGGGTGGAACAGTGTAATGAAGGTTCAAAGGGGAATATAGCAATGGAGTATTTCCGAGAAATGTTCACAAGCTCATAACCCATTGATATAGAAAATGCGCTGGCTGGAATGTGTGCTAAGGTCTCTAGTGCCATGAATGATCAACTCACAGCTCCGGTGATGGAGATGGAGGTTAAACAGGCGGCTTTCGGTATTAATGGGAGTAAATGTCCAGGTGCAGATGGACTAACTGGAAGTTTCTACCAACAATTTTGGAGCATAGTCGGTCCCCATGTGACAAAAGAAATCCAAGAATTTTTTATCACCTTGACCTTCGCGACGGAATGGAACTATACTCAAATTTGTCTTATCCCTAAGGTGACAAATCCGACAAGAACGACGGAATCAGCCTTTGTTCTGTCCATTACAAGATCATCTCCAAAATATTATGCTCTCGGCTTAAAAAGGTATTACCAGAGCTAATATCAGAAACACAGGGTGTGTTTGTGTCCGGACAGCTTATATCGGATAATATTCTTATAGCATATGAGATGGTACATGCACTTAGAACAAAAGAGGCGATGGCTACTGAGTATATGGCGGTTAAAACAGATGTCCAAAGCTTATGATAGAGTGGAGTGGAGTTTTTTACAAAAACTGGTTTGCCAAATCATTATCACAAGGTGGAAAAGAAGTCTTGATCAAATCGATTGCTATGTCCTTACCGGTATATGCAATGTCATGCTTTACGTTACCAAAGGAGATGTGCAAGAAAATAACGGGAGCTATGACGGAGTTCTGGTGGAGTAATTGCAAAGAGAAAAGGAAAATACCTTGGGTTGCATGGCAAAAACTCTGTAGAATGAAAGAGGATGGCAGACTCGGCTTTAGAGACATTGGAAGATTCAATCAAGCTTTATTGTGTAAGCAAGCATGGCACATCTGGAATCAGCCAGAATCTTTACTCTCAAGAATTTTTAAGCATAGGTATTTCAAAACGTCTTTTATTTTGAAGTGTGGTAAAGGCACAAGACCATCCTATGCATGGAGAAGTATTTTATTTGGCTGCGAACAATTAGTCAAAGGACTGCTCAAGATCCCTGGAAACGGTTTAACTATCCAAGCAGAATCTGAAAATTGGATAATGAATGGAATACCATGAGCACCCATAAGTCGACACGGAGTGTTGGGAAAGATAGGGGAGGTAGCTAAACTATGAGACCCAGTTTTGAGGAAATGGAAGGAGGAGCAGATTAGACAAACTTTCATCGCAAAAGATACGGAGTACATACTCCATCTAAAACTTTCTGAAACTCTTGCGGATAGGTATGTGTGGGGATTCTCAAAAAATGGCCTGTACAACACTCAAAGTGGGTATAAGCTAGCGGAGCTGTTAAACTGCAATCGAGAGGAGCCAAACCATCAATTAGCACCGTTGGAACAAAAGCTATGGGGTAAACTGTGGAAAATCAAAACTACACCAAAGATCAGACATTTTATGTGGCGAGCGCTTGCTGGAGCACTTGCGGTAGCTGATCGATTACAAACGAGAGGTTTATATATGGAGCCCCTCTGGTTAGCGTGTGGACAAGACCAGGAAAACATATGCCATGTCGTCTTTCATTGTGAAACAGAGAAACAAAGAGGAATGGATGGTCGAAAAACTCAGTCAGACTTAATTTACAACATATTGTAGCTGTGTGCAAAGATAAGTGCTTACCAGAAGAGATTCGAATACCTATTCCTTGGATTATGTGGTATGCGTGGAAAGCACGGAACACCTTGATCTTCGATAGAACTCGGCTAGAACCTGCTAGTTTACTCAAGAAAGCACAAGAAGAAGCGGCACTGTGGTATGAGATAAACAGGAAAAAGGCAACGCATGATAGCTAGACGGGAGGAGAAAGTGGACGAGCACAAACCTGGACAAAACCACCACCGAATTTTATCAAGTGCAACATTGGAGTATCATGGGTTCATCCCAAGAGGAACAGTGGTACTGGATGGATAGCCCGTGATGAAAGTGGGAGAGTTTTATTTCATAGCCGTAGAGCATATACAAAGGCAGCTTCTCGGATGAAGGCAGAATTACTCAGTCTGCAATGGGCTGTAGAAAGCTTAAGTAATATGAAGCAAACTAAGGTAATTTTCGAAATTTCATCAAAAGAGGCTCTAGAAGCGGTTAAAAAACCACGAGACTGGCCGGTGTTCCAACAGATTTTTTCTGAGATTCACAAGGGATTAAACAAGGTACGAGAATGGCATTTGGAGTTCGCAACAGAAACCTGCAACAAATGTGCCACCCAAATGGCGAGGAGCGTAACGGAAGAACACAAATACCAATCGTATGTTGCGAGGGGAGAACCAAGTTGGCTCAAAGATCTGCTGGATTTGGACGCAACATAAATGAAAACAAGAAAGGAAGGAAACACGTAGTTGCAGAACAAGATGGAGCTCCAGCCTCCGCTGCCAAGTGATAAGAGCTCTGTTTCTTTTAGTTATCCAATAAGTGTTGTAAGTTAGGTAGATTGGTATGTCTTACATACCTGATGGTAAACCTATACTTATCTACTTCTCGTGACCCACATCTCAGAAGAGATTTATGTTAGAGAAGATTACTTCTCGTGAGGAAAAAAAAATTTATCAAGATTGTTATTAAGATCTGTTATTGAACACGAAACACAATGGTAAAATCAATCAACTTTCGCTGCAGAGATTATCTATGTCTAAATCTAGAATTCCAAATTTCTTTGCTAAATTCCTCAATTTAGACAAGCATTATTGATTAGGTTCGATTGTTCACAAAATATCTAAACCAAATTCCTTTGCGAATAGTTATTTTGCTCATCTAAGATAGTTCAGCCAATCAATTACACTTTCATGTCATCTAATCAACCTAAGATCAGATTGTAGGTCGCGAAGCTAGAATAAGCAATAAACACTATCTAGATGAAAAACTCTATTGATTCAATCCTAAATAATCATCAACCTAGCAATTCACCTTCTACCTTTGAAAACCCTAAACCTAACAAACAAACTACTCAGACATGATCAATGAAATATAAATCATAATTTGAATAGATTGCATAAAATAAATCAAGAGAAATCACCGAAAAGGTGGTTGTAGTCAAGAATAAAGCGTAATGAAAACGTGGCCTAAACAAGTGGCCAAAACACTAAAAACATAGATAAAAACGAGCCTAGGTGGTCCCGGAAGATTCTTGAGATTTTTGGGCGAAAAGAAAATATTCTATAAATCTTTTTGATTTCCTGGTGTCTATGTTGATCGTCACGACACTTGGTGTCGATCGACACCACCATCCTTCTGCGATTCACTCCTCTTCAAATATGCGTTGATCTCTTTGACTCCAAAAGCCTTCAAAAGCTCCATAATGATCTAAATCATGCAAGAACCTGCAAACACTTCAAAAGACACGAAAAACACCGAAAAGACTCGATAAAGACTACATATATCATGGCTAAAAACTGGTAAAAACCATGATATATCATTGTGTTATTAAAGGAAAACTTAATTACATAGCACACATCAAGTTCTTGGCGCCGTTGCCGGGGAGTATACTAGCTGCCATTGAATTCGATAAGAACTCTCGTCTAAGATACTTTGAATTTTTCAATTTTATTTTGCTTTTACTTCTTTGTTTCTCGATAACCTCTGTTTTCCCTTTTTGTTTTTGTTTTTGGATGTGTAGTGCATGAGAAGGAGCCAAAACTCTGAAGCCGTGACTTCAATCTAAGACATTGATCGACTAGAACATGAACTTAGAAAACTTCGGAGACAACAACCTCATAGCCAAGTTAAGGAACCAAGACCAAGGTATACTTGATGTCGACCAACAAAACCAAGCAGCTGTCCATGAGCATCAAGGACAGCTGATGCACGATGAGGATGACAATCCCATCTACGAACCTGCTGAAGCACAAGCCGACCCTCTAGAGGTCCGCAACCAAGCTCGTGAAGCTCATCCTTTAGGCGTGGGAGACAACCTCAATGATCCTCCTCACCAGCCTCCTAATGTTGCTAACACACAACATCATGCTAATGTTAGTGTTAGACTAGCTGCTTATGTGCACTCTCTGAAACGTGCCAAACTTCACCGTATCCTAGCCAACTTTGATACTCCTCAGTACCCTCAAGACCGAGCCGCCATACGAGTGCCTAATCCACCAAGACATTACTACGAGATAAAACCTCAAATCATTGCTTTGGTGAAGCAAAACCAGTTCCATGGTCTCTCCACGAAACATCCTCTGGATCACATCGATCTCTTTGAAGAAATCTGATGTCTAACAAGAACAAATGGTGTACCCGAAGACTATTTCAAGTGTAAGCTTTTTCCTTTCTCTCTAGCCGCCAAGCCTCATAGATGGTGAAAGTTTTCACCTCTAGGATCGATCAATACGTGGGAAGGATGCAAGTCAACCTTTCTTAACTACTTCTACACAAAGTCAAGATCCAACTTTCTTAGGAACAAGCTTCAAAGCTTTCAACAAGGACCTGTTGAATCTTTCTATGAAGCATGGGAACACTTTAAGGACTATGAACGTGATTGTCCACACCATGGCTTTAGTCAAGGTAATCTTCTAAGTACTTTCTATAGAGGTTTACGCCCTAAGTTTCAGCTCTCACACGACACGGCCAGCAATGGAGACTTCACTCTTAAGACCATTCTAGAAGGACGAGCTCTCATCGACATCCTTGCTGCAAGTAGTAGCAACACTTGCACTGATTCTAGTGATTTTGATGCTAAGCAGATCACCGAGCTCAAGAACATGATGAGCCAACTTCTAAGGAACCAAAACCGCGCAATCAATGCTTGTGAGATGATTGACTACGAAAACGCTGATGCTCTACAAGAGTTTGATGATTCATTCGATCAAGAAGAAGATGTTAACTATGTTTGTACTCAAGGCTTCTATAGAACCGTGGATACAACAACAACTTTAACAAAAACTTCCGGAACACTTCCAACCTTTCCTATAGGAACCTGAATGTACTCAAGGCTTCTACCAGAACCATGGATACAACAACAACTTCAACAACAACTTCTGGAACACTTCTAACCTTTCCTACAGGAAACCGAATGTGGAGAACCCTCAAGATCAGAACAATCCGCAGGAATCAAAGCCGTTTCAAAACTGCTTTCAGAACAACAACTTTGGTGGCAACAACAACTTCTAGTCACGTCCTCCTTTCAACAACAAGATACCCTTCCCAAACGTCCCAATCGGACCAGCTCAATCGCCTCAACCTCAAGGTAACAACATTGAGAAAATGATGCAGGAATTACTTATCTGTCATCAACAAGCAACAAGGCATATCAACAAGAAGATAGATAATATCTATGGAGAATTGAATGGAAAGTTAGAAAGCTTTTCTACATATTTAGAGAAGCTGGAAACTCAAGTCGCTCAAACTGTAAATGTTACCGCTAGACCAGTCGGTGTACTTCCGGGAAAGCCTGAAGAAGCAGTGCACAGATGCTGTAGGAGTAATGCAGCAAGTAAAAATGACGAAATAAACTGATGAGATAAAACTAAGTGTGGAAGCTAGCAAGCGAAAATGATAACTAAGACAAGGTAAAATAAACTAAGACAAACAAGCTCTCAAGAATGGGGTAATTGGTCAGTGACTCCTCTGAAATCTATCTAAGGCGCTGACAAACTCAAACAGGGCTACTCCCTAGACAACGGGTTCACAAGCAATCAAATCCACTATCGTGACAGATGACCTCAAGCTAGGGCAGTTCCAGACTCAGATGTCTCTGACAAAATCTACCCTAACAGGCACTAAGACTCAACCCGTTCATGTCAATGAACACCCTAAACATCTAATCTCTTAGGCTAGGAATGCAAATCTCTGGCACTAGTTGTTCAAGTGTTTCATCAACCACTTTTTGAGTGTGGAAACACTTAAGATCTAGTTGCAATTGATCAGAGAGAAACTGGCATTAAGAACACTAATCCAGAAGGGATTCACAAACAACTAAACTCAAACACCCTAGAAGATCAAAGATTCGTCACTAACCTATCCCATTCTCAAGAACCCTAAAAAACTACTCAAGCATAGTGAAGAACTTAAACCCAGAAAATTTAAACATCTTAGAATTCATTGAAATTAGATTAGAATGATAGATTATTGCAAGAATAACAAGACTGCAAAGAATTAAAGCAAACTAACAAGTGGATTAAAAGAAATCTGGAATCAATGTCAAGAACTATGATGAACAAATGAAGAACACTCAAGAACAAGAGGGAGAAAACCTAAAAAATAAAAGAGCTTACACAATAAAAATAGAATACCTTTTGGACAAAACCCAAAAGGGGTATTTATATGAAAATGCGGAAAACCCTAAAACGAGTAAAAACAAAATAAACGGCTAAGTCTTCGGATGTCGACGCAGCTTTACAGGCGTGTGTGTAGTGGAGAAGGCCTGGTCAAGCACTCCGCTCTGGCACTCTGCTCGAGCACTCCTCAGCCTCTTGCTCGAGCACTTGTCTTGGCCTGCTTGAGCACAAGTTCTTTGGCTTGCTCGAGCACAAGTTCTTTGGCCTGCTCGAGCACAAGTTCTTTGGCCTGCTCGAGCACAAGTTCTTCGGTCTGCTCGATAGACTGCTGATTCTGCTCGAGTACTTCTCATAAATTCTGCTCGAGCATCTATAGTAAATCTGCTCGATGGCTTCTCTCGAGCACACGTCAAAATTCTGCTCGATGGCTTTGCTCGAGCACACGTCAAAATTCTGCTCAATGGCTTTGCTCAAGCATTGCGGCGTGAAACTCTCCGAAGGTCCAGAACATCGTCCAAGTACCTGAAATCAACTCCAAAATGCATATGTATGCAAAGCTAATGCGAAATTCTAGTATTGATGCTAAGTGTGTGGAAAGACTATAAATGGGGTGAAACATATGATGAATCTAGTCCTAAATGATGATAGATGCATGCTAAAACATTGCCAAAATGGAGAGACATCAACTCCCCCAAACTTAGTCTTTGCTTGCCCTCAAGCAAACAATTCATAAGAAGGGAGAGAGGTTTGGGAAATGGGGATTCAGAACCTAAGCAATGCAGTTTTTAAAGTTCTCAAACCTTATCAAATTTCCAAGAAGCTACCCTGAATGCAATGCTAACAATTTCTACTTTTAAAGCCTTAGCCATGCTCGTCACATCACTTACTTAACAATGATTTGGCCTACGCAAGCATTCAGATTCTTCAAACACTTTAAAATTCATTAAGCAGAAACCATGAATCAAGTTTATGCAGTCATTGAACTCATTTGGCTAAGAGAATGGTCGAAGGACGAAGATGGTCCTTAATGTAACTGGTGACGCTCATTCTCACTCAATGGACTCTCAAAGAAAAACTGAGCTTTAGAAGAAGGTTAAAGGTCAGGGCCAACCGATGCATACAAGGATAGACTCTCATCTACCCATACATATACATAATCAAAATCCAAACCCCTAAATCTAATCCTAAGAACAATCCTATCACTACCCTTTCGTACTTTTCTGCAATGAATTCCTTTTTGATCAAACTTTTTCTTTTTCTTTGTATTATAAGGAGAGAGGTGTTCTCATACTTATAGAATCTAGTGCGTTGGGGTTCTTTGTTAGCTATGGCTCTCTAGATGCTTTAGACTTTTGCCCTTGGTTTTCTGCTTCTCTTTACTAGAGTCTATCAAATTTGTTTCTCTATTCCCAAACCGCTTTACTAGACCAATCATATTTTTGTTTTAAAGACCTTCCCCTTTTCTTATAACTCTTTCCCTTTTTCTTCTTTCATACTCTTTCCCAAATTTTTCTATCCAACACATAATATGGTGATCAAGTTCCCGCCCGTAGTCAAGCTCCTGCCTAGTCCTATCTGATCTAAAAATTGTAAATCAGAACTATATGAGAAACTATCCTTGTCGGCTCCAACCTAAGATGTTCTACCAAGCTCAATTCATAAGAAGGCCTCACACACACAAAATATTATTGGCTTGAAAGAAAGGTAGGTTCAATGGTGGGGAAACTGTTCCAATGAGGGGAATCAGCTACTTGGATAACAAGGGTGGTAAAAAGATGAAAGATAATCCAAGTATGTATATAGGTATCCAAGAGTTCAAGTTCAATGCGTAAACATGATAATTATAAGTCAGGTTATGGTCCAAATATATAGGGAATGAATACACTTCTCAACAAGCTTCAGCCAAAATCAAATGTCAAGCAATGAATTCAAAAGATGGTGCTGCCTTATGCTTCAAACTTAATCAACATGCACAACAGGACAACTAAGTGGTTCATTAACAATTTATGCTGCATGCTAGGCTAGGCAAGAATCATCATTATCCCATATGCAGAAATCCTAGATGAAATGCAAGTAGACTCCTAAAATGCTAATGCAACTACATGGACACTCTGTTTTTGTGAAGTGATTTTCGAAAAATTTTCAAATTTTTATGGTTTTCAGATGCACATAGATGATTGAAAATTTGAAATAAGAAAACAGAAAACAATGTCAAATACAACATGAACCCTCCCCCAAACTTAAATTACACAGTCCCATGTGTAATAAAATCTGGAAAAGAGTTCAGGAATGAAAGCGAAATTAAACACACGTACAATGATATATACAATGAGTTTAGAGTTGATACTTCAGTAGTTGGAGAAGAAAGAGTCGGTGAACTCTTCTATGTCCTCACAGGAGTACGTTGGTGGAGGAGGTTGGTGCGGCTTGGTAGCTCTGCTTGGTCCTGCTGCTTTCCTTTTTCTCTGCCTTGGCTCAAAGGAAGAGTATCGAGGTGGCTCATCATAGGTGCTGCACCTAGAACACATGTGTGTAGAACCACTTCTCCGCAGGGTACTCGGCTGGGATGGTTCTTCCTGTTGGTGAGCAGTGGTGGCTTGGTCTTGTTCGTCAGGTGCGTGAGCGGGGCTTTTGCTTTTTCCTTGACTCTTGCTGAAATGTTCCTTCATCTCCTTCCATCCCTCCGTCAATTCCTTCACCGTGCTCTTTAGTGCTTTAATCATTTTATCCTGAGCTTTGTTCCACTTCTGGAGTCACCTTATTTGTTTGTGAGCCTCCCATAGACCCTTGTGCTGTTTTTGTGCTGCATACTCTTCGAAGTGAAATGACTCGGGCTGGGTGTCTTCGGGTGTGCTCGGAGAGTGAGATCGAGCTGAGCGACCAGGAACATCCTTTTTTTGCGCTTGTTGGAGGTCTTCCCGCACTGGTTGATAGAGCAATTCGATCGGTGGGCAGAAATCGATGCTAGCACTTGCTAGATCGGCGCAGGGGAGTTGTAGTTAAGCCGGTCCAGCTGTAGGGTGCATGAACTGAAATTGGCATTCTCCTGAACTTGGTGTCTTTTTTAGGAAAAATGCTTTCCTGAGGTAGTCAAGGTCCAGCCATCTTGGTGCGCAGGGCTCCGAAATCAAAGGTACTTTGCAGGCGACCAGTATGGGTGTGGTGACACCTCTAATGCTGAGCTCTCCTTTCGAATTTTTTCTGTGCAGCTTCACACCCCAGTCTCTATAGCTCAGGAACTGATTTAGCATAGTCAAGGTGAGACTTGTGTTGTTTCTGTCTCCTAGCAGTTCCGTCCCATCCTTAGCGAATTCGAGAAGCCCTTTCAAGGCTAAGTCTATCACTTGCAGCTGACCTTGGTTTACAGGGCCTGTTACTTGGCGTACAAACATGGTATGGGCAATGGATTTGTGCAGGTATCTCATTGCAGGGTGGCGAATCTGAGTGCTCTTGGACCTAGAAGATGAATAGGGCGTGTCCACTGCTATTGTACGCCAAAGGGATTGTAGCTCTTCTTTCGCAAAATATTTTTCTGATCCTGTCCCACTGCTGAAACCATAGAGAGTGTGGAGCTCGGCGGTGGTGAGGGAGTATAGCTTTCCTCTTACTTTAAATGTGATCCATCCCAGCCCTCTGTCCGAGACGTATTCAGGGTGATCTTCATAGAGGTGAACTTGAAGGGTAGCGAGAAAATGACAAGTTTCAACTTGATAAGCTGGTGAGTTATTTCTCATGAATTTTGTCAGCCCCCCTAGTGCGAATAGGCATTCAACATCTTCACCTATACCCAATTTCTTCATGGTTGGTCGGTGAGGGTAGTGTGTCCCTGCGAAACCTCTAGAAAGGAAGACTGCTCTCATCTCTTTGGCCGTCAGCTCTGGCTCTGTCCTCTCACTATTCTTTCCTTCCTTAGCCTCCACCTCTGCGCTTCCATCCCCAGATTTCTCACCACAACTCCTAACAGGTCGTTTTCCACGAGCAATCTCTTCTCGGTCTCGCGAGAATGCCATAGGCTTTGCTCTACGCTGCGGACTCGAGTATTGAGAGTGATATGTCTCATCGAGCTCCTTTGTGCTTGAGTAGTGGACTTGAGTGTCTCTGCTGCTCTTGACGGGCCTTTTTCCTCGAGCGATTTCTGCCTTGTCTCGTGAAAATGCCTTGGTTTTTGCAGCACGCTGTGGACTCGAGTGCTGAGGATGATATGTTTCATCGAGCTCCCCTGTGCTTGAGTAGTGGACTCGAGTGGTTTCTCTGCTTGAGCGCTCGAGCTGCTCGGGACTTGAGTGCTCGACTCGGGTAGAGTAACCAAGTCTGTGTCTTCTCTCAATTTCAGGCTCTGGTTCAGGTTCAGCAGGTCATCAACTCTCCCCTGCACGCTTGATCTTCGCGTAGCGCCGTGCTAGTGAGGTAGCTCTTGCATGGTTGCGCCAGTCTGGTGCAGGCCCATCAGCTGCACTGGGGTTGCTTGCTTGGGATGTGAAGCTTTGTTTCTCTGCATAGCGCGTAGCAATTACTTCAGCCTCTGTACGTCCCCGGTTGGTTGTCATCTTAAGGTGTGGTCGGGTAGGTTAGGTTGACGTGGGTGCTGGGCGTAGTAGAGCTCGAGTAGGGTGATAGAAAAATCTTGGATTTAGAAACTTTACGAAAAACTCGAAGATCACGAAGAACGCGAAGAACACGAAGAACGCAAAGAACACGAAGATCAGAGGTTTTTCGAGATTTTTGCTAAGTGATGAGTTATGAAGTTGCAAGGATGGGAAGCGTTCCTTTTATAGGGAAAACGGGGGGATGAACCTGGACGTGCTAGAAGACAGACGATGCAAGTGGCGGTGGAACGAGACAGAGGCGCCGCTTTTTGCGCTATCGATGGAGCACCTCGTCGAGCAGTTTCATCGAGCTATCATTGAGCGTTTTGCTCGAGCTGTCAGTGAGCGTTTCATCGAGCGCTTCATCGAGCACTTATGCTCGAGCTATGTCAAGCACTTTTGCTCGGTTTCATCGAGCACTTTTGCTCGATTTCCTTCTTCCTCCACCCTTTGCGTGCACCTTAGACATTGAGTAAAAACAAATTAGGAAAAACTACAAAAATCACGAAATAGAAGCAAATAATATTTACAACGATAAACATGGGACTTCCTCCCAAGCGAGCTTGTTTAAAGTCTCTAAGCTTAACTTCCTGATTTTTAGGCATTCATAGGCTTGTCCAGAGGAATTGTGATCCCCTCTGGAATGTACTCTGCCATGTAAGGTTTGAGCCGCTGCCCATTCACTGTAAACTCGTTACCCTCCTTAGTAAACAAGGTGACAGCTCCATATGGTAACACCTCCTTGATGCTAAATGGTCCAGACCACCTTGACTTCAGTTTTCCTAGGAAGAGTTTCAGTCTCGAGTTGAAGAGCAAGACCTGATCTCCGGCTTTGAAAGCTTTGCGCAGAATCTTTTTATCGTGAAAGGCCTTAGTCCTTTCCTTATATACCTTTGAACTTTCATAGGCTTCAAGTCTGATTTCTTCCAGCTCGTGCAAGTCCATAGCTCTTTTTTCTTGAGCTGTTCTGATATCGAGATTCAGAAGCTTTGTTGCCCAGAGCACCTTGTACTCAACCTCTATAGGTAGATGGCAAGCCTTTCCGTACAGCAGCTGAAATGGGGTCCTCCCGATTGGAGTCTTGTAAGCGGTTTTGTAAGCCCATAGAGCATCGTCGAGCTTAGTTGCCCAGTCTCTCCTTGATGTACCTACAACTCTTGCCAGGATGGCCTTCATTTGCCTGTTAGAGACCACAACTTGGCCACTGGTTTGAGGGTGGTAAGGTGTTGCCACCTTGTGCTTTACTCCATGTTTTCTTAAAAGATTCTCAAAGACCTTATTGATGAAATGAGAACCTCCGTCACTGATCACTACTTTGGGGACTCCAAACCTGGGGAAAATGATAGTTTTGAACATCTTCAATACCACCTTCGCATCGTTAGTGGGACTGGCTATGGCTTCAACCCATTTTGATACATAGTCTACGGCAACCAGTATGTAGCTGTTTCCAAAAGAAGGTGGGTTGAAAGGTCCCATAAAATCGATGTCCTACACATCAAATATTTCAACCTCAACGATGGGATTCTGAGGTATCTCATTTCTTCTGCCTATGTTCCCCATTCTTTGGTATGGATCACATTTGGTGATGAAATCTTGGGTGTCTTTGAACATTGTTGGCCACCATAGACCAGCTTGGAGTATCTTCTGCACAGTCTTGAAAATAGCGAAATGGCCTCCATATGTGGAACCATGACAATGTTCCAAGACGCCTCTTACTTCTTCTTTAGCTCTGCATCTTTTAAACAGACCATCTGAACCTTTCTTGTAGAGATACGGCTCATCCCAGTAGTAATGGTTGACGTCTCTGAAAAATTTCTTCTTGTTGTATGCATCGAGACTGCTGGGAATTTCACCGCTCACTAAGTAGTTAGCTAAATCCGCAAACCATGGTGATTTCTCTTTCGCTAGTGCCTGGACTTTCTTTAGATCAGCCCTTTCGCAATGGGTATTTTCGAAGGTATGGACTAACATCAGCTGTTCTTCTGGCATGGAGTCGTCGATTGGCAATGGGTATTCAATCTTCATCCGAGATAGGTGATCAGCTACCCCATTTTCTATTCCTTTCTTATCAACTATCTCCATGTCAAATTCTTGTAGTAATAGAATCCATCTCAACAACCTGGGTTTGGTGTCTTTCTTTGCGTAGATGTGTCTTAGTGCTGCATGATCTGTGTAGACTACCACCTTTGATCCCACTAGAAAGCTTCTGAACTTTTCAAACGCAAAGACTACTGCAAGCAATTCCTTCTCTGTGGTAGCATATCTCCCTTGAGCTTCATCTAAGGTTCTGCTCGCATAGTAAATCACGTGCAACTTTTTATCTATTTTCTGACCTAACACTGCTCCAACGGCATAGTCTGAGGCATCGCACATGATTTCAAACGGATACTCCCAATTCGGAGCTTGGATTATTGGGGCTGAGATCAACACTTCCTTTATCAACTGGAAGGCTTTCAAACACTCAGAGTCAAAGACGAACTCTTGCTCCTTGCAAAGTAACCTGGTGAGCGGTCTGGCTATTTTTGAGAAATCTTTTATGAACCTTCTGTAGAAACCAGCGTGACCAAGGAAACTCCTGATATCCTTGACGTTCTTAGGTGGTTGCAACTGCATCATTACATCGATCTTGGCTTTATCTACCTTAATGCCTTTCTTAGAAATTTTGTGCCCCAAGACAATCTCTTCTCTGACCATAAAATGACATTTCTCCCAATTCAGGACCAGATTTGTTTCTTCGCACCTAGTAAGCACCCTGCACAAATTCAACAAACAGGAGGAGAAGGAGGAGCCATACACAGAAAAATCATCCATGAAGACTTCCACCATCTCCTCTATTAAATCTGAAAAGATAGAGGTCATACACCTCTGAAACGTTCCAGGTGCATTACATAAACCATAAGGCATTCTTCTGTAAGCAAAGGTGCCATATGGGCAGGTGAAGGTGGTTTTTTCTTGGTCATTTGGATGTATTGGAATCTGAAAGAACCCACTATATCCATCTAAGAAACAGTAGTAAGGGTGGTTTGCAAGTCTTTCTAACATTTGATCAATAAATGGCAAATGAAATGATCTTTTCTATATGCTGCATTTAACTTTCTATAGTCTATACACATCCTATGACCGGTTATTGTCCTAGTGGGTATAAGCTCATCTTTATCGTTCCTCACCACTGTTATACCACCTTTCTTAGGGACACAATGCACTGGGGATACCCAGGTGCTATCAGAGATAGGGTAGATAACTCCAGCATCTAGCAATTTAAGAATTTCTTTCTTAACAACCTCTTTAAAGTTAGGGTTCAATCAGCTTTGAGGTTCAATGCTAGCATATGACTCATTTTCAAGATTAATTCTGTGAGTGCACAAACCAGGTGATATGCCCTTAATGTCATCAAGTGAATATCCAATTGCTTTCCTAAACTTTCTCAACTCCGTCAACAGCGATTTCAACTCATCATCACTAAGTTTATCATTTACTATGACAGGGTAAGTGGAGTTAGGTCCAAGAAACGCGTACCTTAGCCATGTTGGGAGTTGTTTTAGCTCGACCTTAGGCGCCCTGGGCAGTGGGTGCTGGGCATGCTTAGTTTTAGCTTCTACTGATGCAATGACCTCTCCATCTGTTCCCATCAGTTTCTCAAACGCTTCTTCGCCTTTAATTAACTTGTAAGAGTCTAGCATCGTCTCATAACTCGAGGTTTCTTTGTATAAGTAGCCATTTTCACCGTCCTTGGTTAAAGCTGTCTGAAGATGGTCTTTTTCATTTAGCTGCTCAAGTAGCTCGTCTGCAAGGTGATCCATTTCTTTAATCCAAAAGAGCTGGCCTTCAATCGTAGGTTTCTTCATTGTATCTCTGATGTCAAAGTGCATTTTGAGATCTTTGCCCATATTAAGTTGTATTTTCCTTTTTTGGACGTCAATGAGAGCACCCGAAGTAGCAAGGAGGGGTCTTCCTAGAATCAAAGGATCTTTTGGCTCTTCATCCATCTCTAACACCACAAAGTCAGTGGGAACCACTATGGTTCCAATTCGGAGAGGCAAGTCTTCTAGCATGCCATGCGGAGTTCTCACAAATCTATCAGCCAAGACAAGAGAGATATTGGTGGTTTTATACTTGTTAAAACCCAACTTCTTAGCTACTGAAAGTGGCATGAGGCTTATAGACGCTCCCAAGTCGCAGAGACAATTTTGAAAAGTTAATGGGCCAAGAGAGCATGGCAATGTGAAACAACCTGGATCTGGTAGCTTGACGATCCTCTTTTGAATAATGGCGCTGCACTCATGACTCACTAATACCATTCCTTTCACTTCCTGGATTCTTTCTGTAATTTCATCTTTGATCCACTTGTGAGATTGAGGTAAAAGTGCCAATGCATCAAGTATGGGCATCTTGACCTCAATTTCTTTAATGTGTTTGTCGAAGATAGCTCTGTATCTCTCCACTCTGTCCTTGTGAAATCTCCCTGGGTAGGGGAGTTTAGGCTTGTAAGGAGGAGGGACGAATGGTGCTTTCTTGTCCTTGGAAGGTGCAATTTTGTCAACTGGGGATGGCTGGACTCGACTTGTAGGTCGAGTTGATGTGTTGAGCTGGTCAGTCAAGTTGGAGTTTTTCTGTTCATCTTGTTCCTCTTTCTGACATAAGTCCTCCCCAACTTGGAATTCACTGTCCGCGGTGATAGGAGTGATTCCTACCCTTTCTGATAGTTCTTTTCCGTTCCTCAAGGTAATGGCATTGATTTGAGCAAAGTCCTTAGGATTTTGGATTGCCTTTCTTGGGAGTTGTCCAGGGTACATTGTGGAAGATGTGGATGCAGACTTGTTCTCCAGGTATTTAATTTTTGAGTTTAATGTCTCAAATTTGTTGTTGAGGGTATCGTAGGCGTAGTCTGACTGATTTTTTAATTCAGCAAACCTCTTTGCAGTTTCCATTGTACTGGTAGCTTGATCGTGGAGTAGCTGCTGCATCATACTTCGCAGGTATTGATCATGGGTAATAGGTGTTGGACCTTGCTGTGGTGCAAAACTAGGTGGTTGACCTATGACGCCCTGTGGGTTGTACATTCCTTAGAAAGTTTGCTTAGGAACAAAACCTTGAGTTTGATTGTAGGGGACAAAAGGTTTGTTTTGTTGCGGTGGTGGTGGAGGGTAGACTTGATCTTGCGGGTTTTCCACGTTGTTACTTCTGTAAGACAAGTTAGGATTGTTCTTGTAGTTGATGAAACCTTTGTTATAGCCACCTTGATTCTGAACATAGCTAACTTCTTCGATTTGGTCAGCCTCCCCATCTTGAACATGAAAAAGTTCCTCTTCATTTGCAAAGTGAACGTGTCTCTGCTGGCTGAGGATGAATTTATCGAATTTTTCATTCAGAGACTTGATCACTTTCCTAGTCCTCTCGTCAGAATCAACACTTCCCCTTATGCTGCGGTTATAGTCCTCAGTGTAGTTCCCATCGGATTGAGCAAGATTTTCAACTAGTTCCCAACCTTCATCAACATCCTTGTTTAGGAAATTGCCATTGCTTGCTGTATCAAGAAGCATTCTGATCCTTGGAAGAACGCCTCTGTAGAGCGTGCTGAGCAGGGATTCATTGCTGAAACCATGGTGAGGACAACGGATAGTGTAGCCCTTGAATCTTCCCTAAGCTCCAGAGAAGGTTTCTCCATTCTTTTGGATAAAGCCGGATATCTCATTCCGGAGTCTAGCAGTGCGGGCGTTGGAGAAAGTTTTTGCAAGGAAAGCTTTCTTGCAGTCATCCCAGGAGGTGATGGAGCTATGAGGTAGGTTCTTTTCCCATAGATGGGCTTTGTCACCAAGAGAGAATGGGAAGAGTCTGAGCTTGAAACCATCTTCACTGACTCCATTGATCTTGGTGAGGCTGCAGAGCCTATCAAACTCATCCAGGTGATCTAGAGGATCTTCTATAGGTAATCCATGAAATTTGTTACTTTGGACCATAGTGATCAGACCACTCTTGATCTCAAAATTATTGTTTTGGATTGTTGGTGGCACAATCCCTTGCCGCTGAGTGTGAGTGTTAGGAGCATCCCCTGCTCTAATCAATCTGGGCCTCCTCTGCTGAGGACCTTGTTCAACTTGTCCTTGAGGATTTTCCATTCGTACTGGATGTTGTTGGTCTGCTCTGATGTTGTCCCTCTGTCCTCGCAATGCTGGTCGTAATCTGTGGATGTCGTCGAGAGGGCGAAAGAGGTTCTGGTTTCCTTGGGATGTGTTTGCATACAGGTGAAACTTAGAACAGTATGACTGGCCGAGTTGGTACCTGAAACACAGAAAACCAAGAAAGTTAAGAAGTGAAGTAAAAGTAAATAGAACTTGATCTCAAGAAATCTGAAATCCTAAATGTAGCAAACAATCACCCAATCGGCAACTGCGCCAAATTGATATTGGTATTTTTACTCAGTACTCAGCCTGTAGTCAAGGGAGACCTAGCAATAGGAACTTGTCCTATTGGATGCGAATCCCCTGTCCTTTATGCTTTTCCTAAGTAAAAATACAAGTTTAAATGTGTTGTGTGATGTGAAAGCAGTAAACTATGGATATATCAATTCCTTAGTCTAACATATCATTGTAGTACTAAGATGTCAATCCAAATGAGTGTGATGCTAACAATCAGGATGAGATCAGACATATTTAATTCAAGTCAAGCAAGTTGAGGTTCGATTGTCTAACAACCTAAGTGAAACATGAAATATGCAAAATAAATGCTAGGTAAAAATACTAGGAAGGCAGGTGCAGGTGCTAGAGAAGCAGTGCACAGATGCTGTAGGAGTAATGCAGCAAGTGAAAATGACAAAATAAATTGATGAGATAAAACTAAATGTGGAAGCTAGCAAGCGAAAATGATAACTAAGACAAGGTAAAATCAACTAAGACAGACAAGCTCTCAAGAATGGGGTAATTGGTCAGTCTAAGGCGCTGACAAACTCAAACAGGGCTACTCCCTAGACAACGGGTTCACAAGCAATCAAATCCACTGTCGTGACAGATGACCTCAAGCTAGGGCAGTTCCAGACTCAGATGTCTCTGACGAAATCTACCCTAACAGGCACTAAGACTCAACCCGTTCTTGTCAATGAACACCCTAAACATCTAATCTCTTAGGCTAGGAATGCAAATCTCTGGCACTAGTTGTTCAAGCGTTTCATCAACCACCTTTTGAGTGTGGAAACACGTAAGATCTAGTTGCAATTGATCAGAGAGAAACTGGCATTAAGAACACTAATCCAGAAGGGATTCACAAACAACTAAACTTAAACGCCCTAGAAGATCAAAGATTCGTCACTAACCTATCCCATTCTCAAGAACCCTAAAAAACTACTCAAGCATAGTGAAGAACTCAAACCCAGAAAATCCAAACATCTTAGAATTCATTGAAATTAGATTAGAATGAAGATTATTGCAAGAATAACAAGACTGCAAAGAATTAAAGCAAACTAATAGGTGGATTAAAAGAAATCTGGATTCAAAGTCAAGAACTATGATGAACAAATGAAGAACACTCAAGAACAAGAGGGTGAAAACCTAAGAAATAAAAGAGCTTACACAAAAAAAATGGAATACCCTTTGGACAAAACCCAAAAGGGGTATTTATATGAAAATGCGGAAAACCCTAAAACGAGTAAAAACAAAATAAACGGCTCAGTCTTCGGATGTCGACGCAGCTTCACTGGCGTGTGTACAGTGGAGAAGGCCTGGTTGAGCACTCCGCTCTGGCACTCTGCTCGAGCACTCCTCAGCCTCTTGCTTGAGCACTTGTCTTGGCCTGCTTGAGCACAAGTTCTTTGGCTTGCTCGAGCACAAGTTCTTTGGCCTGCTCGAGCACAAGTTCTTCGGCCTGCTCGAGCACAAGTTCTTCGGTCTGCTCGATGGACTGCTGATTCTGCTCGAGTACTTCTCAGAAATTCTACTCGAGCATCTATAGTAATTCTGCTTGATGGCTTTGCTCGAGCACACGTCAAAATTCTGCTCGATGGCTTTGCTCGAGCACACGTCAAAATTCTGCTCGATGGCTTTGCTCGAGCATTGCGGCGTGAAACTCTCCGAACGTCCAGAACATCGTCCAAGTACCTGAAATCAACTCCAAACTGCATATGTATGCAAAGCTAATGCGAAATCCTAGTATTGATGCTAAGTGTGTGGAAAGACTATAAATGGGGTGAAACATATGATGAATATAGTCCTAAATGATGATAGATGCATGCTAAAACATTGCCAAAATGGAGAGACATCAACCTAATACAACCTCCAAAGTTTGAGAGATCCTCTTAATATTTCTGGATCAAATGTTATTGTTGAGCTAATCCATTTCTTCTTACCTTCCTCGGCTACAAACTTCTCCGGTTCAAGCTGCTCCTTCATTGTGCTTGGCATGATCACATCATCTTCTCCCACTTGAAAAGGATTTGACCTCAAATCGGTTTTACCTACCACACACAACGCCAAGTTAGTACCATTAAAGACAAACATTATTGAAAACTTACCTCGAAGATTAAATGATTAGGCATTTTTGTTGTGAAGCTTCAAGTGAGGTTCAGCATCATAGTTATTTTCTTGGAGAGCTTTGGACAGAACTTCCAACTTCATAACCATTTCCACAAGAACGGATATTTGTAACATGTTCAGCTCCTTTTTCAAATCAACTCCAATTCCAGTCCGCACAAAGTTATTGGACGAGAGCACTTCTAAATCTGGTGGCTCCTCTTTTATACCTGCAATGTAGATAACACCTTTGGTAAAGAGCAAGCATATTATCACAGTCATGGACTCACAATAAACAGGAAAACAAGTAACAGATTGTATCAAAGCATTATTCTTGTCAAGTTCTTCTTTTTCTTGCATCCTAGGACAAGACTTTTGTTCCGAATAATCTTCGAATAAACCTAACTTTTTCTCAATGATTTCTGCAGATAATCTATTCATACTCACAGCCCTTAAGTAATGAGAAACAAATCGAGAAAAAGAAATATTTACCTGAATTCTTACCGAGAAATCTGCAAGGAAAAGAGCTAAGTTATAATCATTGAAGTTTAAAATCAGAAAATACTTACCTTGCAAGCTTCTTGGCATCAGCTTGATCTTTGTTTGGGTTAGAAAACGTCCTCTCTTCATTTGATTCCAAAAACTTTCACTAAACTTAAAGATCATTCTGAAATAAGCAATAGGTTTCTTCCTCACAAAGATATCTGGTGGTTCCTCTTTTGTACCTGCAAACTTGTCAATACTTTTGGCAAAGATCAAGTGCATTATTGCAGTCACGGGGACACAATAAACAGATAAACAAGTTTCAGCTATGATTAAAGCATTATCCATTTCATGTTCCTCTTTAACTAGCATCTTAAAACAAGAGTTCGGTTTCATACATGCTATGAATAATCCTATCCTTTTCTCAACGTTTTCTGGGTGTATTGAACTCATAATCACAGCTCTTGAATCATAAGAGACAAGTCAAATCAAAGAGTTACTTACCTGGATAAGATTCTCGATGTGTTCGGTGATCATTATCATCAAAGTGAATTGTACGGGATCCGGGGGTTTATCTTTGAGCATTGAATATTCTTTGGCTACTTTTCCATGATCCTGGTTTGTTGATTTGAACTGTAAGAACACAGGATCTCTTACATCAAAAGGAAACAGTTTAAGCACAAAGAAAAATATTGAACAGATAATCATGTAGTTGTTATCAAAATAGAGTTTTGGAATGAAGCATCGTTGGGTGATTGAAGTTGTTTTCCTCAGGTACTTCCAGTTCCAAATTCCAAAATGATAAGTCTTTTGCTGGCATTTATCTGGTGGATCCTCCTTGATTTGAATAAAATACGTGAATTCTTCTCTAGCTCCACGAATGGATTGAAGTTGATGCAAATCTGGTGGCTTTTCTTTGATTGTCAATTCTCTCAAGTACTTATGATTCTCCATGTCTCATGTTCGACACTCATGGGACAGAACTAGTGCATTATACTTGAAGTAGAAAATTCTAAAATATGATTGTTCACAGTTGGTTTATAAAGCAAATTGAATATATTTGAATCACACAACTCGTTTTTAATCACATGTTTTAATTCAGAAAAAGTTTTAACCAATGCATTTTCAGTTTTCGTTCTAAACAGCTCAAATGCATCACTACACAAAGAAACTTTCAAAGAAGAGTCAAATTCACAAAATTCTTCAAACATAAAACCCTTTAGCTCAAAGAACTTTTCAAGCGTGAATTTTTCAAAAGTTGGAATTATTTTGTCAAAAACGGATTTTGAAACACAAAACTCTTTCACATTTTCCAAACCAAAACGGTTTTCATCTTGAGCAGAAACCATAACAAACAAATTAAGTTCTGTCCCAACCAAATCAATTTCCTTACAATGCTTTCTTGGGTAGTCAAAAGGAAATGACATAAGGGCATGTTTTGGTACGAGGCTGGTTGGCTGCTCCGATTTATTAATCAGTGGTAACCTCCTTTGCATTGTTTTTGGTGATTCTTCTTCTAAGATCTGTGAAAAACAAACAATACTACTCGGATACACCGGTTCTAAACTGGTTTGTTTTTCAAGCACAGAATCAGATTGGGTAGAAGAAAGAATACACTTAGCTTCCAAAGTCTTTTTGAAATAGGGAAATTGCTCCACTGTTTTGCTTTCAGTTTGCTGTTTCAAGAGGGTGTTGCTGACTTCTGTACTTCTTTTATTGGCTAGAGAACACGTCATGAGCTCTGAGTTTGATGGCATGTCTTTGCACACATCTATGGTTACTGTATCTTCCTTGGCACTTAAGGATAAAATCAAGTGTATAATACTAGAAACTTCAACATTCAAAACAGGTTGCTTGAAACTACGAGTGAAGGTGGAAATATTCCAGTAATGAATAAACTCGCAATCTAAACTTACTTGAGTACCACGCAAGATGTTTGGTAACATTTCAGCTTTGAAGATGGTGATATTTGAAACATAGTGAGCTCGACAAGCTTGTGAAGTGGTTGACATTAAATGTGGATTTTTCTGCTTTGTGCTTCCTTCAGCTTTGTCATTCTCATGCTCCATAGTATGGCATTGCTTCGGTTCACATGGTTGAATCTCCATATTCTATTTCATCTTGTTCTCAGCATTTTTTTAAAGCACAATTTCTTTTCTTTGCGATTCCTCTTATTCTTTCCTTTGTTGATGCTTTTGATGAAGTCCTTTATAATGATCATTCAACACTTCCTCCATTTGAGTTGTAAACGTTTCTATCCAGTGCTTGTTGTTGTCCTTGGTTGCTTTGCCATGTTCTGTAGTAGTGTGGCTTTTGTTCCTGCTCCTTGGTGCATACTTATCCCATAGCAGCTCCTTTAAACTTTCCCAAGAAGTGATAGTTGGCTTCTTCTAGAATCTGCGGTCTTCTCTTTCTCGCTGCCACCACTTATAAGCACTTCCTGTGAGTTGTTCAATTGCAAAACCTAGCTTCTCTCTTTTAAGACCTCTAGATAGTTTTCTTTTCCTGAAAAAGAATAGAGTTGAATTTTAGAAACAGAATCAGGGTAAGAATTAAACTGAACAGATGATTTAAGACTGTGGGAAGTTTGATATGGTCTGCTCCATGTTGAACTCTTTGTGTTGTCTGGTGGCTTGGGATCAAGCTCTTTTTCCTTCCTTTTTCGGTCATTGATGGATCTTTCTAGCTCAACTCGCAGCTCTGCTCTCATGGTTGTTGCCATACTTTCGTCTATCATGGCTCTAAAGGAATCAAGGAGTTGTTTATTGGAGGTGGACAATTCTTCTTCACCATTGCTGGTTCCCACCAAGGTACCTGTTCAGATTCAAACAAGTAAGAAGTAAAACTGCCCAAAGAAACACAACAAAGAAAAACTCAGCAAGCTTTCTAGAATCCTAAACGACTGTTTGACTTCATCGAACAAAATAAATTATCAAAACACGTTCAAAAATTTTAGAAACAGTTTTGTAAAATACTAGATTCTTTTTCAAAACATATCCAACCGATCTCACGATTTTAGCAATTAAAACGAATTTATGAAAATCAAAACACTGAAAATCGCAGAATCCTTTTCTCGAAAACACTTGAAGATTATCGGTCAGATTAAAATATCAAATCGTGTCCAAAAATTCTGTAATCAATTTTCACAGAAACTAGACTCTTAATAGGTTCTTTAGAAACTGATTTTACGATTTTATCTTTTACCAAACGATTATGAAAATTCTAGCAATCGACAGACAGAATCGATTCAAATGATCTGCGGAATATGAAAGGGTGTGATCGATTTGAAAAGATACAACCTGGCGTGGAGTCTGCTCTGATACCACTTGATATGATCCTGGTGAGGATCACATCCATGAAAGCTCTCCAAGAGGTTGTGATGGTCGGAGTGAAGAGATGATGGATGCTGAAGTGATGAAATGATGTGAACGGCGAGTATGGTCTGATGAGTTTTATGGATCGATGCGATACTTCCAAATGTTGTGAAAGACCTTTAGACTTCAAGCTTGTCCAGGAGAGGGTAAAGAACCAATACTTCGAACAAGGGGTGGAAGTTAGTGATACTTCTTAAGGACTATGACTGATCCTTAGACTATCGGCTTGCTACGTGTGAAGGAATGAAGACCCGACACTTTAAGCAAGAAATGATCAAACATGTTAAAAGAGTTTTAGAATAAAAGTTTGATAACTGATACAAAGAGTTCAGATCAGAATATAAAGAGAACGAGGTGTAGAGTAGAAGGAGAAGAGACATAAATGGTGTAGAGTTACAAGACATGCCTCGTAAACTCACACAAAGACCATGCAGAATTAAAAGAGAAAGTTTGAATTCAAATAGATAGAAAAATAAGAGATAGAGACGCCCAAAATGTCATCTAAATGGGCCTTGATGGATCAGAACTAGGCAATGGCAAAGATGAACATATGAGCCACAAGCCTCATTAAAAACCTTACTCGAAAAACCCAATGGGACAAAACTAAGATAAGGGAAAAAAGTGCAAGTAGATCATATAGCCATGCACTAGCTTTCTCGAACGTGTATCATGACCAATGTGGACCTGATACAACCTCCAAAGTTTGACAGATCCTCTTAATATTTCCGGAACAAATGTTGTTGTTGAGCTAATCTATTTCTTCTTAGCTTCCTCGGCTATAAGCTGCTCCGGTTCAAGCTTCTCCTTCATTGTGCTTGGCATGATCACATCATCCCGTGACCGAGGCCAGCCTTCCTCACCACCTCGGTCACAAGAGCTGTGACCTAGGTCAGAAGACTTCGTCCATTCTTGTCTAAAACGCCGAGTTTTGCCCTAAAAACCCTAAAACCGACTATCTGCTCCCCAAGGCCTATAAATACTCATCTAACCTAATATTTTGGGTGTGCCTCCATAGTGCTTCGTCTGTACTTCTTCGGTGACTCCCTGTGCCTCTTCAAGCCCTAGGACGTCTCTACAGAGCCTCCTTTGACGCCTCCAAGCCCTTGAAGCAACCCTTTGAAATTTCATCCTTGGTCTTCGTTGTTTCTCATTCTGTCTTACTCTTATTTGCTATTGGGGAGACAAGTTATCTTCTGTGACATCTAGAGAAGTTTCCTTTGAACCCCCTTTGATTATTTGATTCGTTTATGATGTTATTCTTTATGATATCTATTGCGTTTCTTTGCATCATGAGCGAGACGTTCTCTTTGTTGGGTTTTATGAGGTGATTCAAGGGGAATTCATGGTTCAATTCATCTAGGTTGTTAGATCTGATTTTCGTTTATTATTAGAGTTCTCTTGGGGCATCTTTTACTTAATGCATGTTGCTTAGATTGATCACCAAACACTGATCTAAGAGGATAGGAATGTTACCCACGTAAACTTACTCCTCGAACCTAGTGCTACTGAAGCCTCGCGTCATAACCTGCGTGAGTTGAGTTATGGGGCTTTGTCAATTTATCGAACTTGTTTAGCTTGCTGGTTAATGCATGTCGTTGCCTGCGTAAGTTGAATAACAGGGTGTTGAGACTTTAGACATTCATTCTACGAACTGTAGCTTGTTTGTTTATCCGTGTTCGTAGTTGAGAACCTAGACCGAAAACATATGCATATGGTCTTTCACTTGATTTGTTAAGAACCACGGAAACCCTAAGATGATTCCCTAAATGCCCAACGCCTTTATTCATAAGTTTAAAACCAATTTCATTTTATTGCTTTCTTATTTCATTGCTTAATCATTAAAAAACCCAAAAACAAAACCCTTTTCATATTTTGTCTTAGTTAGATTTCTTTCTCTATGGGATCGATAACCTTGAATACTATAACCTATTTACTGTGCACTTGCAGTTTAGAAGTTGTGTTATTAAAGAAAAACTTAATTACATAGCACACATCAAGTCACAGGACAATAAACCAAGTTGAGCTAGTTGAAAACATATCCAACCGATTTGGAGTGAACATGGATGGCATTCCTCCTATGGTTGGTCAAGGAAATCTTGGGCATGAGAACCAAGGGAATGTTGCTAGAGTGATTGGAGCATATGATGAACCAAACATTCATGGGCATAGGACCGGTATTAGGCCTCCTCCAGTTGAAAACAACAACTTTGAGATCAAGGCTAGCCTAATTAACATGGTCCAAGGTTCCAAGTTTGAGATGAATGCAACGTTGAAGAGAATCACAGAGGGACGAACTATGGGTTATGAGGAAGTTGGTAAGAAGTTCGTTGAGATGCACAACAAGAAGGACGGTATGTATAATGATCGTGATGGTAAGATTAATAGCTTGGCTTCCCATATTAAGACCATTGATCTCAATGTCGCTCAAGTCTCTTCAAGTGCAACACATCCAAGTGGAGTATTACCAAGTAACTCCCTAGCTAATCCCAAGGATTCTTTCAATGTTATTCTCACAAGTAATGAGTGTGACCATGAAAAGGATGTAGAAGAGCTCTCTAGACTTTTGTATGGTGTGAATGGTGAAGATTTGGTTGGTAAAAACGAAGCTAAGGTGGAAGTGAGCAATTGGGAAGAAGATAAGGCTCCCATGGTTGAAATGGAAGAAACCTCAAGAGTTGAGATCGCTCCTTAATGTTTCTTCACTACCATTTCCCGGGAGATTCTATACTAAATCACAAAAGAACGTGCTTCCTAGCTTCAAGGCAAGTATGAATGAGATTGGAGTTCTATTGCCTTCTTTGGATAACTTGTACCAAGTACCTGATGCAGGCACGGAATCACACCGAGCTTAGACCACTTGATAATCAAAGGATTCTAAGCCTATGCGAAGCGGAAGATGCAATAGAAGTCGAGATGGGGTGAAATGATTGACTCACTCAATTGATGAACAACACAAGCTAATGAATCACTCAATAACTTAAGTTGCAGACTCAAAAGAACTTAAATGAATCACTCAAATAAGAACTAATGAAAATAAACACAAAGAATTCACAACTCTGTGGAAGAGAAGAAAAACAATTTTCTTATTAACTTTGAAAATTCGATTAAGGGTCTTTTACAAAGGGGGTCGAGCTGAACTTTTATAGAGCTCTCTTACAACATTCCAAGGACTAGAAAACAGAAAGAAATCGTGCAAATTAAATGTATCTGGCCGTTGGTGAATTTATGAAGCATTCAGGCCAAATAAGGTAAGTTGTGAGATGGCTTGAGTCTTGACAGCTTGGGGCCGAAGCTGGAGTGTCTTGGCACGGTTTGGAGGTCTTGAATGTGTCTTGATTCGTGCCTAAGAGGATCAGAAAAGAGCCGTTGTGGTTTGAATGCTCCTTGGTCCAAATATGGTAAGTCCGTGTAAGGTAAGTGTGATCTTCTTTGACAAATACGTGGGACTGGTTTGCTTGCAGTCTTGGGCATCCTAAAATAGCATGTAGTCTCCAAATGAGTGTTGGAAAATATCAAGGCGTGGCTTGAGCTGCTTTTATCTGGATTTGTTGGTTCACTTAAAGTAAACCGACTAAATTGCTTTAAATTGGACTCCTTCAGATTGGCTGGTTCTTTTGGCAATTTGGCTCGATCAAAGTCTTTTAAATAGGTGGTTTCTGAGTGAATATTCAAGCAGAACTCCTGTTCTTGAGTGGTTTGACTTGTGGTACATGTTGATGGAGATTCCTCGGGAGCAACTGTCCCAACAACAATAAAGGTCCCGCTGTCGCCAATAGGATCAGGATCTAAGCCTGCCGTACGCACAGTACAGTCCCTCTTTGAAGTGGTAGTAGTTCCATAAGCTTTCTCATCGACAATTGAAGCATCATCAATTATCTCTTCCTTGTCATTGGCTATGAAATTTTCATCTGTGTGCATCGTCTCCTCGCCAAGGTTTACCTTGGTTCAGATGTCCTCATCAGTACCTATTGATATCCTCGTATTTTACAATCTTTACGCATTCATTTCATCACGTTTCATCCCATTTTGCATCATTTTAGAAGAATAAATATGCATTTGGGTTTCGTTTTACATATTCTCTCATCTTAGAGTCTTAGGTTCCATTCTTGCAATTTGCATAGTCTTTTGAGTCATTTTTAGGTTTATGGAAGATTGAAGCTTGGATGAGGGATCAAAGAAGATGAATAAAAGCTTGAAAAAGATGCAAATATGATGTGTGCTGTTTTGTGAGGTGTAAAATAATGCGTAGTCAAGTGGTCCTCAAACAACACAATGATAAAGCTGCAAGGGCAAGCCAAATCAATTGTAGTACTTAAGCTATATCGATCCCTCAGGGAGAGAAGTTCTATTACTAATCTAGAGGAATAGGTAAGGCTAGAACTGAAATATGAAAGTGGGGGTTTTGTTGTGTCACGCAACAAGTAAACTAAAAAGCAAATAAAATGAGTGTAAAGCAATAAAAGAAAGGCATTGGTCATTCAAGGGATCTCTGGGGTTCGATGATCAGTTCAGTCAAAATAAGTTCATGTAAATGCATGTTTACTCCTACGTCTCGGACTATGAAACACGAAAGATCGATTAACCTATAATTCATAGAGAAAACCGGCTGAGATCAATATATCCTATTATTCAACTTACGCAAGCAATAACACATATATCAAAGCATTAATATCAAGTTCAATCCTAGTCCATAAAACTCCATAACTAAGGGGTATGTGCTTGTTATGACGTGATACTCATCCAAACTATGTTCTAGCAAACTAAGCAAGTGATTAGCGAAACCTAGATGCCTAAAATCAATGGCTAGTTCATGATGCTAGCTACATGCATTAAGAGAAAGCTCAGAACGAAAGACAGTGCAAACGATGATGCATAGACAATAAACTCGCCAATCAAACTACCTAGATCCTCTCCCCCCTTTGATTAACCCTTTAAACCCAACAAGTAAACTAATCAGGCATGCTTAAAGGAATCATCAAAGCAAGGTTTAAGTAATTCATAGATTGCATAAAATATAGAAGAAAAGGTTTAGAGATTACAAAGTAACAAGGGATTGAAGGAGAAAAGAGTTGCTGATCTTCTAGGGCTTCGACGAGCTTTAGAGGCTTGATGCGGCTCCTCAGGTCGTTTCTAGGGTTTCTCTGAAGTCTCTGTAGAAGCATTTTGATGGCACTATGAAGACACACAAAACCCTAATGATTAGGTCAAGTATTTATAAGGTGTGGGGTCCAAGAGGTCGGTTTTAGGGTTTTGGAGGCTAAACTCATCATTTTGATAAGTTTGAAGGTAGGAGAATGGGCCTCGGTCACGGGCCTTGTGACCGAGGTGGTGAGAAAGATTGACCTTGGTCACGGAACTTGTGACCGAAGTTGACAGGTCATCACTCTTCGGCTTGTATCTTCCAAACGGCTGAATGGATTTTTGTGACTCTTAGCTGAGGTGAATCTTGACTCTTCCAGATTTCTATGGATATAATGATCTATGAATTTGGTCCATGGGAAGGTCTTCAACGAATGTTAAACTTCTGATGCTCTGAAACTGCCTTAAAACGGATTTTGCTCCTTTTTGAGCCATTTTGTTCCATTTTCCCTTAAAACCTGTAAAACCTCTTTGCAACTAGAAATATTCGATAATAACCTATTTAGCCTTGAAAACACACCAAACTCTTTATAAAACAATATGAAAATGATAGTAAAAATAGGTAAAAATATGATGTTATCAAAATAAGAGAAATAATGATCGAGAATCAGTCTGAGGTATCCCAACGATCGACTCCGATGAAGGCTTTCCCTTGCAATTTAGCTCCAGGACGATTGATCAAAGTTATAGAAAGTTGGGTTAGCTTTCTAGTGGAGGTGATTTGAGGGCACTTAGAGCTGTGGTTTCAGAGTTATGATCGATTTAGGAAAGGGTGATATAACCCAGCAGCAAGACGACACCACTAGAGATTTGATGAATCATACCTGGTATTTTGGTCTAGGAGCTGCACCGGGATGATGACACCGTGGGTCTCTAACAGGATGCTGCAATGATGTGATGACACCGCTGTTATGCATCTGAAGTTTTGGTTCAAGTTGCTAAACTGGTCCAATTAAAGCTGAATCTGAAATTACTCAGTGGGTTATATGTTAGACCAATTGTTTTCGTTCTCCCTATAAATATTTGCCTTAACTTATCTAAACCCTAAATTTTCTTTGGCTAGAGTTGGGTTTTCTCCCAAACTCATATCTTGATGATTAGGATTTTTCTTCATCATGTATTTACCAATCTCGGGAAGATTTCTTCACCGTTATCTATATATATTTATGTTTATGCTTTTTCCTTTTCTCTTATCTTCCTTTAGGTTGTTTGTCTTTTTGTTGGATCATGGGTGATGGTAGATTAGGATGAATTGATGGGTTAGATGTTAATTGTTTATGTTGATTATAGTTAGATCTTTCATATTAGGTTGATCATAATGCTAGATTATCCAAGGAATTAGTGATTTAGAGCTTAGGCATTTCACACCCGGAAGGTGTTCGATGAAATGCTTGAACCAACCTTTTATGAGCTTTACATACCTAGCGAATGGAAGTTGTTGATTATGGTGTTTAGTGAATTTATTGGAATCGTTTATTAATGCTCAAAATTATTTGGTAGCTCACGGGAGTTATTGAATATCAAATGATTAGTGAAGTGATTAGTGCCATCGAAGTGGATAAGTTATAATTGTTAATTCATTGTTCTAGGATGATGCTTAGTTCAATCTATTCAATCAATGTTTGATTGTTAGTCCATTCCTTTGATACCTGAACCCATGATCCAATGTTTTTCTTTTGATTTTCATTCATTTCATTTTCATTATCTTTTGTTAAAACCAAACTCCTATTTGCTCTAGCTTAGTTTAGAATCCCGCATATCTACTGTGTGATCCTTAGTCTCCGTAAATTCGATGCCCTTTGTACTACAACGTGCAAAAGGGTTTATTTGATAGACTCGGTGTAAAAACCTCGTTATCAAATTGGCCATATGAAGTTCATTCAAGCCATTCTTAATAACCAGGCGAAGATAGAGGGAGTAATGAGGTTATACACCAAGTGAATCACCACTTGCACCAAAGAGTATCCCAAAGCTTAAATATCCAAGTACGTTCCTTATTTCTTGTTCTCTTGGTGATTCAAAAGTTGATAATGCCTTGTGTGACTCCAGAACGAGTGTGAACGTCATGTCCCTTGAAATGATGAAGAGTCTCGGTTGTAAATGGCTGAAAGAACATTCATCTTCGATCATGTATGGAGATGCTTCTTCGAAACCTCCACTTATGTTACTTGAAGACTATCCTCTAATGGTTGGAGATTTTTCAATCCCCACAGATTTCATGGTTATGGAGAGACCGCAACCCGACAAGCTTCCTCTCATTCTTGGAACTCCATTTTTCAACACTGTGGGAGCAAGCATCGACTTCCTAACTGAAAGAGTAACTCTTGTCCACGTGAATCCAAAGGTTTCCTATCCAATTAGGCATTCCTCTACCATGTTTTGTGGAACAATCACTAAGCAAGAGCCAAAAACTTTGAATGATCAATACGAGGAGACAAAGGTTATGATTGCGATGAACCAAGGAACTCCGAAGCTTAATAAGGAATTTTTACATGGTGAATGTATACATTTCCTCTTTGATGGGTATGAAAGAAGTGGTAACACTAAGAAGTTGGGTAAAGTTAAGGAAGCTCTTGTAAGGAACAAGAAAGTGCTAAAAGAAACCCATCCTCCCACCCTTATCAAGTCACCAATGACTCCTTTCTCTTTGACTCTAACACCTTGGTGGTGCATTGATGGAATCGTCGAGTATCGAGCGAAGACCAAGCCAAAACAGTTTCTCTGCAATGAAACCAAAACCTGAAGAAGGAACTCAAGCCGAAAAAGCAAGAGCAGCCAATTCCATTCTGCCAAAGGACGTGAGAGCTGAGTCTAAACAGAGCAATGTGACTACCACGCCAGTCAATAAACGTTCCCAAGCTGCAGCCCAAGCAGGTTGATGAGATCCTGACCAGCAGCATGTTTGAAGAAGCTAAGGAGATGGAGGAGCAGCTTGAACCAGAGCTTAAGGAAGCTAAAGAGGAAGCCACAGAGCAACATGAACTCGAGGAAGCAAACAACAAAGACCTACATGTGCCCCTTGGTCCAATGACTCGATCCAAGCAAGCAAGATTCCATCAAGCATTCTACACTCTTTTACACCATATTCAGGTCCGACTTGAGTGTGCTAATCCAGTCACTTTGATTGTGATTCACGCCACTTAAGCATTCATCAAGAGAGGTGTGTGGACTTGTACTCTTTTTCCCTTCTCTTGGTTTTGTCCCAATGGGTTTTCCAAGAGAGGTTTTTAATGAGGCCAGCCCACACACTCCGTATCATTGCCTTTTGATGAAATAAAGCCCATTCCATTCTCTCAAGAATCTCGCCACTTTGAAGATGAAGAGTCTACTTGTTTTAGTCTTTGTACACTTAATGGTTCAGCTTTGACTCATTAAGTATTATCTATTTTCTATGTTTTCTAGTTCTAAGTATCTTAAACTCTATAAGTACTTGTATTCTCTTTCTTTTCAGATTATCAAACCTTTCTTATTCTCAATCATTTTTGAAACTGTTTGATCAAAGCTCGATTAGTGTACTTGGAAGTCTCCTTGCATTACGAGCAATCTTGATAGTCTAAGAGTGATTCCGCACCTCTTAGAAGTTTCAATCAATCCATTTTCGTGACTTATTCATCCATCTTGATCGATCTATTCCTCTCCTCACTCGCCGATCATCATCAAAACCGGTACATCCGAGGGTTCATCGCTACAAGGACTTCACCTAGCATTTGGAGAGTATTCAGGGACGTGATCCTCCCCTAGGATCATATCAAGTGGTATCAGAGCAGACTCCATCTCAGGTTGTGTCTTTTCAAATCGATTATACCCTTTCATATTCTTCATAACCTTTGAATCGATTTATCTGTTGATTGTCGGAATTTTCATAAATCTTTGGTAATAGATAAAATCGTGAAATCAGTTTTCAAAGAACATATTATGAGTCTAGTTAATGTTAAAATTGATTTCGGAACTTTTGGACACGATTTGATATTTTAATCTGACCGATCATCTTCAAGTATTTTCGAGAAAAGGATTTCTGCGATTTTCAGTTTTTTGATTTTCATAAATCCGTTTTAATTGCTAAAATGGTGAGATCGGTTGGATATGTTTCTAAAATGAGTCAGGTATTTTAGAAAATTGTTTCTGGAATTGTTGAACGTGTTTGGACATTTTATTCGAATCGATCAAACCAAACTGTCTCTTGGACTCCAAGCAAGCTTGTCGAGTATTATTGTTGTGTTATCTTTTGGGCATTTTACTTGTTATTTTGTTTAAATCTGAACAGGTACCATGGCAGAAACCAGCAATGGTGAAGAAGAATCTGCAAACTCCAACAAGCAACTTCTTGACTCTTTTAAAGCAATGATGAACGAGAGTATAGCAACCATGAGGGCAGAGATGAGAGCTGAGTTCGACCGATCCATCAATGACCGATTTAGGAGGCAATCACAACCTTCTGAGGCTGAGCAGTACTATAGTCACTCCTCTAGAACACATCATTCAAGAAGAAGACGACCAAGAGAGGAACAAACCATTAGGATCAACCAAACTCACTCCCGAGATCCCTTAGCCGGCCTTAAAATCGAGATTCCATCTTTCCATGGAACTAATGATCCGGAAGAATATCTAGAGTGGGAGAAAAAGATTGAGATCGTCTTTGACTGCAGAGAATTCACTCAAGACCACATGGTTCGGATAGCTCCAACCGCATTCAAGGATTATGCTTTAAGTTGGTGGGATCAGTTAATAACTTCGAGGAGAAGGGTTGGAGATCTTCCTATTGAAACTTGGATCCAAATGAAGATTATTATGAGGAAGAGGTTTATACCTAGTCATTTTCATAGAGAGTTGCATCTAAGGCTGAGGAATCTATCTCAAGGAAGTAAGACCGTGGAAGAATACTATAAGGAGATGGAAACTTTATTGCTTAGAGCCGATATTCGAGAAGATGGTGAAGCTACTATGGCCAGATTTATGGGCGGTCTTAATAGGGATATTATAGAACGGCTTGAAGTACACCATTATGTGGAAATGGAAGAGCTTCTTCATAAAGCTAACATGTTTGAGAAACAGCTTAAGAGAAGCAACCCTAAACCCGGTCATGTTTCCACAAGATTCAGCCAAACCCGAGACGACAAACCTATCAAGGACCACCAGTCACTTTCTAAACCTAGGACAGAAGAGCCACGTCTTAAGGGCATTGATAAGGGTTCAAGCACCAAGACCAGGGAAATACAATGCTTCAAGTGTAAAGGTTTTGGTCACTATTCGAACGCCTGCTCCAATAAAAGAACCATAGTCATCCGAGAGAATGGAGAGCTAGAATCGGAAGAAAAACATTCTGAAGCTGAGTCTATAGAAGAGCATGTTGCAATGCCAACGGTAGGACAACTCTTAGTCACAAGGAGAACTTTGAATCTACATACTACTTCTGAGAAAAATGAGCAACTAGAGAATCTATTCCATACTCGATGTCTAGTAAAAGAAAAGGTTTGCAGCTTAGTGATCGATGGGGGAAGTTGCACGAATGTTGCGAGTGAATCCATGGTGGAAAAACTTGGACTAGCGGTCATTAAGAGAGCTAAGCCTTACAAATTACAATGGCTTAATGATGAGGGAGAGTTGGAAGTTAAGAATCAGGTCTTAGTTCCCTTGTCTATAGGAAAATATGAAGATGAGGTCTTATGTGATATCTTGCCAATGGATGCGGGGCATATACTTCTTGGAAGACCTTGGCAATATGATCGTAAAGTCATGCATGATGGGTTCACCAACAGGTATACCTTTGAGTTCAAGGGCAAGAGGAACATTCTCGTACCATTAACACCACAAGAGGTTCATCTAGACCAGATCGCTTTGAAGAAAAATAAGACCACCTCCGAATCCAAGCTCAAGCAACCGACCAATCTTATGATCAAGCCTCAACAAGGAAGTTATTCGCCATCCCTACTATTTGTTTTTAAAGAATGCCTTAAAACTAACCAAACGGTGCAGGAAATCCCTAGCAAAATTCAGTTTCTTTGACAGGAGTTCCAAGATGTTTTCCCGGAAGAACCTTCCCAAGGTTTGCCGCCAATCCGTGGCATTGAACACCAAATCGACTTCATACCCGGAGCGTCTCTTCCCAACAAACCAGCCTACAGAACCAACCCTCTAGAAACTAAGGAACTTCAACAACAAGTCATGGAGCTCATGGAGAAAGGACATATCCGAGAGAGTATGAGCCCATGTGCCGTGCACGTTTTGTTTATCCCAAAGAAAGATGGAAGCTGGAGGATGTGTGTCGATTGCCGTGCGATCAACAATATCACTGTAAAGTATCGACATCCTATACCTAGATTAGATGATATGCTTGATGAATTGCATGGTTCTAGCATCTTTTCTAAGGTAGATCTTAAAAGCGGATACTATCAAATTAGGATGAAAGAAGGGGATGAATGGAAAACCGCATTTAAAACTAAACATGGTCTATATGAATGGTTAGTCATGCCTTTTGGATTAACCAACGCACCTAGTACTTTCATGAGACTAATGAATCATGTTCTTAGAGCATTCATAGGTCATTTTGTGGTTGTATATTTCGATGACATCCTAATCTATAGCCGTAGCTTGGATGATCATGTGGAGCATCTTAGGAAAGTTTTGGAAGTACTTAGGAAAGAAACCTTGTATGCTAATCTTAAGAAATGTACCTTTGGAACGGATAACCTTGTCTTCTTAGGTTTTGTTGTGAGTACAGATGGCATTAAGGTTGATGAGGAAAAGATCCAAGCGATCAAAGAATGGCCGAGTCCTAGAAATGTCAGCGAAGTGAGAAGCTTCCATGGCCTTGCCGGTTTTTATCGGAGATTTGTCAAAGACTTTAGCACTCTAGCAGCTCCACTCACTGAAGTTATCAAAAAGAATGTTGGATTTAAGTGGGAGCAGGCTCAAGAAGATGCTTTCCAAGCTTTGAAAGACAAGCTCACACACTCTCCGGTGCTATCTCTTCCTAACTTTGATAAAACGTTTGAAATTGAATGTGATGCCTCAGGAATTGGTATTGGCGCTGTACTAATGCAGGAAATGAAGCCCATAGCCTACTTTAGTGAAAAACTTGGAGGAGCCACACTCAATTACCCCACCTACGATAAGGAACTCTATGCGCTTGTTCGAGCCTTGCAAACATGGCAACATTATCTTTGGCCCAAGGAATTTGTTATCCACACGGACCATGAGTCTCTAAAGCATCTCAAAGGCCAACAAAAGCTGAATAAAAGACACGCAAGGTGGGTTGAATTCATCGAAACTTTCCCTTATGTGATCAAATACAAGAAAGGTAAGGAGAATGTAGTAGCCGATGCTCTTTCTCGAAGGTATGTTCTCTTGAATTCTCTAGAAGTTAAGCTACTTGGATTCGAGCATATCAAGACTCTATACGCTGCTGACCCTGATTTTAAAGACATTTATGCTTCTTGTGAGAAGTTCGGTAGCGGCAAATATTTTCAATGTGACGGTTTTCTCTTTTATGAATATAGATTGTGTGTACCTAACTCTTCTTTAAGAGATTTGTTTGTGAAGGAAGCTCATGCAGGTGGTCTGATGGGACATTTTGGCGTAGCTAAGACCTTGAGTGTGATGCAAGAACATTTCTTTTGGCCACACATGCGGAGAGATGTAGAGAAAGCTTGTGAAAGATGTATTACTTGTAAACAAGCTAAGTCTAAAATCCAGCCGCACGGTTTGTATACTCCTTTACCCATTCCTTTGCATCGATGGCATGACATTTCTATGGATTTTATTGTTGGATTACCTAGGACTAAGACCGGAAAAGATTCTGTGTTTGTTGTGGTAGATAGGTTCTCCAAAATGGCACATTTTATCCCTTGTCATAAAACTGATGATGCCATGAATATAGCCGGATTGTTCTTTAGGGAAATTGTTAGATTGCATGGTATGCCTAGGACCATTGTATCGGATAGAGACACTAAGTTCCTTAGCTATTTCTGGAAAACGCTTTGGTCGAAGTTAGGAACTAAGCTTTGCTTTTCTACAACTTGTCACCCACAATCCAATGGTCAAACCAAAGTAGTTAATAGGACTTTATCTACTTTGTTGCGTGCATTGATTAAAAAGAATCTAAAGACTTGGGAAGAATGTTTGCCTCATGTAGAGTTTGCTTATAACCACGCTAGACATTCTGCATCTAAATATTCTCCATTTGAAATTGTCTATGGGTTTAATCCTATATCACCTTTGGATCTAATGCCTTTACCTGTGAGTAAAAGAGCTAGCTTAGATGGGAAAAAGAAAGCTGAACTTGTCAAGCAGATTCATGAGAAGGCTCGGATCAATTTGGAGAGCAAGCCCAAGCTCTATGCTAAGCACGCAAACAAAGGCCGAAAGGAAAAGATTTTCGAAGAAGGCGATTTGGTTTGGATACATTTGAGAAAGGAAAGATTTCCCAACGAAAGAAAGTCCAAGCTCATGCCCCGAATCGATGGTCCTTTCAAAGTCATCAAGAAACTTAACAATAATGCCTACCAGCTGGACCTCCAAGGTAAGTACAACGTAAGCTCAAGCTTCAACATAACTGACCTAGTTCCTTTTTGCACAGATGAAACGGATTTGAGGTCAAATCCTTCTCAAGTGGGAGAGGATGATGAGATCCTGACCAGCAGCATGTTTGAAGAAGCTAAGGAGATGGAGGAGCAGCTTGAACCAGAGCTTAAGGAAGCTAAAGAGGAAGCCACAGAGCAACATGAACTCGAGGAAGCAAACAACAAAGACCTACATGTGCCCCTTGGTCCAATGACTCGATCCAAGCAAGCAAGATTCCATCAAGCATTCTACACTCTCTTACACCATATTCAGGGCCAACTTAAGTGTGCTAATCCAGTCATTTTTTAAACTGTTTGATCAAAGCTCGATTAGTGTACTCGGAAGTCTCCTTGCATTACGAGCAATCTTGATAGTCTTAGAGTGATTCCTCACCTCTTAGAAGTTTCAATCAATCCATTTTCGTGACTTATTCATCCATCTTGATCGATCTATTCCTATCCTCACTCGCCGATCATCATCAAAACCGGTACATCCGAGGGTTCATCGCTACAAGGACTTCACCTAGCATTTGGAGAGTATTCAGGGACGTGATCCTCCCCTAGGATCATATCACAGGTGCACCGAGCTTAACTGCCATACTTACATCACAAGTGAATATCGTTACTAAGGATCAAGATGAACCTCAACAAAGCGCAATAAAACAAGAAATTGTTTCAGCGTCTAGAAATGAAGAGGTATAATCTAAATTTTCACAAGCTATTTATAATGATCCCATGACTGGTATAATGCACTTGCCCTTGTCCAAAAGTGTCGAAAAAGATGCAGGCCATGAGGAAGACCAAGCGGATATGTTTGTGCCATTCCATTGTCGAGGAGAACGATGTGATCAAGATGCCTCCGAACCACTTGTGAAGTCAACCTATTACTTATCACCAAATGATGTTGCACCAGAGGTAATCATTATCAAGGCTTTGCCAATGTTAGATAAATTTCCTCATAATCAAGTAAGTGAAACTCGAAATGTGAGTTATTACAAACTCTCTGTTTTTGAAGTTAAAATTTCAAGTATAATGCATTTGATTCTTCCCATGAGTGTTGGCTTAGGTACAGGTTCACAGAAGAAGCACACATCTAAAGAAGAACCTGAACAAAACATGAACCATGGACTGCAAGTACACATGGAACAAGAGATTGTTTCCACTCAGAGAAGTGAAATGGTTCATTCTAAAATTTCTCCATCTGTTTTAAATAATTTCATTACTGTTTTAATGCACTTGTCTTCTGTCAAAAGTGTTGAAACAATTGCAGATGCAAAGGAGAAATTAATGGAACAACAAGAAGTGTCCACAAAGGAGGAAGAGCTCTTGGACCAAATGCAGAACCAAGGCAAAGAGGGATTTTTACTACTTGTTGTCTTTGCTAAGGAGGATGGACGAATCACCACCACCTTGCAGATCAAAGAAGAGCCACCAGATTCAAAATCCTTCTCAAGTACCATATTGTCTAGGGAAACCGACACAGATCATAATCAGGTTAGTAACACTTTAACTAAATTCATTCCTAATGATTTCAGAAGGGTGATAACAAACCTGTTATGTGTAGAAATTTTTGATAATAATTCTATTTTTCCGAATGGATTTATGAATCATAACATTTGTTTAGAAGAGCACATAGAACCTGAGCAAATAATTTATCAAAATTTTCTAGCTGTTTATAATTACTCCATGACTGCATTAATACACTTGTCTTTTGCCAAAAGAGTTGAGAGTATTGCAGGAGCTAAAGAGGAGCCACTGGATTTAGAAGTTCAAACCCAAGTCAGGAAAAGAACTAAGCCGGTAACACCACCACCTCTTGGACGTGCTCAGGACAAAGGAGTAGAAGCTGAGCGGTTCAAGCCATCCCTAATGGACCAGGAGAAGCCCCAAGGCGTCAGATGCTTCAAAAGGATCAAAGACAAACCTCCAGATCCAACACAACTACCTTGTACCGTGCTGCATACGGAACATAAAGGAGACCAAACCCAGGTAAGTAACATCCTTATCAGATTCATTTCCAATGATCCAAAAAGTGTTATAATAGACCTGTTAAGTTTAGAAAAGGTTGATAAAAACATTGGTGTTTCACAGAATTATTTTGATCAAAATAGTTTGTTTATTACACTAGTAAAACCTGATGATAATTCTGTCTTGGACCAATCTTGTTTACCTGTTCTCTATGATTCCATGTCTGTGATAACACACTTGTTTCTTTCCAAAGGAGTTGAGAATATGGCAGGTATAAAAGAAGAGCCACCAGACGTTGGAGTTGAAGCACACACCCGGAAGAGAGCTAAGCAAACGGCACCAGCAATGCTTGGATGTGATCAACAGCATGGAATATCCAAGTCAAACCAGCTAAAGGGAGAACCACCAGATGCACCATTCCTGTAGACCACACACCGAGGTAAGACTTTAAATTTTTAAGGCTGCATGAAAGCTAACTTGCTTTATCTTGGTGCAGATTATCAAGTTTCGAGGTCGAAACCTAATCAAGGGGGAGGCTATGATGAGGCCATCAAATCAAGCTCCATCCCAGACCATGTACCCGGTATCAAGGAAGCTCCAAAGGCATATTACAAGGATAAGATGAAGGCTATGCTGAGCTTAGGAGATGCCACGGACTCAAGAAACAAGAAATCTTCTTCTAGCCAAGTTTACAAAGCTGCACTGAAGCTTCTTTGTTTGACACTTCGGACAAGGAGAGCTCAAAGGTTTTCATTGGAGAATCATGTTTTGAGGCCAGGAGCAGTGTCTTCACCACTTCCTCAGGCTGAAGACACACAAAGATGTTCTAAGGAATTGTACTCTTTTTCATTATCTCGGTTTTCTCCCATTGAGTTTTCTGAGAAAGGTTTTAATGAGGCAACACCCTTAGTGCGCATCCCAGAGCTTATTATCAGTTCAATACACCTTTCACAAGCTCAAGAATGCCCAGCCTCAGTAGATATGCACGAAATAGAAGAAAGACTCCATGTGCTACACACTTTCCTTATTTGGATTCTATTTGTTTTAATTTGCACGCCTTGCTGTTTTTTTTTACGTTACTTGTTGTTTTTAATTCTCTGTGTTGTTTGTCGCCTAGGGTTCTGCTATAAAACCCAAGGCCACGAGTTGTAAGGGTCAGCCACATTTTTAGATAATAAAGAATACCTAGTTTCTTCTTGAAAGAACTCCCAGCCGCCTCCTTCTTCTTTGTGTGAGAAGCCTTTGAAGTTTGAGCACAAACCTCTTCTTCTTGTGTGTGATTCACTTGAAGCTGAGTGTAAGAGTTATCACAGAGCTCTTCAGACTCTGTGTGGCGTCTCCTGATCCACCCAATCCATTCTCCATCCACTTGAATCAATAGAGAGTGTTGTACAGCCAGCTATAGATTCACCATCCATCCGCCCCTCTATAGTCATCACCTCCGGTGCCTACATCACAACACCAGACTTCTCCTGCCAGACTTCACCAGACTTTCTAGACTTTTATCGATGTCCTCATCATTCCCTCTCTCTTGAGAAAGTTCTTCCGATCTAGAACTGGTTCATCGGTATGGAAAGGAGAGAAATCAGAAATATTGAATGTAGGAGAAATAGTTAACTCACCTGGAAGTTCAAGCTTGTAGGCATTGTCATTTATTTTCACTAAAACTCAAAATGTCCATCACCTCTTGGTGACAACTTGGACTTTCTTTCCTTGGGAAACCTTTCTTTTCGCATGTGCAACCAAACCCAATCTCCTGGTTCAAATGTAACCTCCTTGCGGTGTCTGTTAGCTTGTTGCTTATTCGTCTCGTTCTTCGTCTCCATGTTTTCCTTCACCTTTAGGTGGAGTTTCTTTACAAACTCTGCTTTTGTGACTCCTTCTGTACTAGAATAGACATCTTGAGGCAGAGGAGCGATATGCAATGGGGTTAGAGGATTAAAACCATAGACAACTTCGAATCGAGAAAGTTTAGTTCCAGAATGCTTAGCATGATTATAAGCAAACTCAATGTAAGGTAAACAAGATAACCAGTTGCGAAGATTCTTACCCACCTTGGCTCTTAATAAGGTGGAGAGAGTACGATTAACTACCTCTGTTTAACTGTCGGTCTGTGGATGACAAGTAGTAGAAAAGAGTAACTTAGTTCTGAGTTTCTTCCACAAAGTCTTCCAAAAGTGACTTAGAAATTTTGAGTCCCGGTCTGAGACAATGGTCCTTGGAATGCCATGTAGACGTACAACTTCTTTAAAGAAAAGATCAGCAGTTTGAGTCGCATCATTCGTCTTGTTGCATGGAATGAAATGACCCATTTTTGAGAATCTGTCCACGACTACAAAGTAAAGAGTCCTTGGTGCTGATCTTGGGCAGCCTTAGAACATAATCCATAGAAATGTCTACCCAGGGTAGGTTAGGAATAGGCAAATGCATATATAAACCATAAGGATGTGACCTGGATTTTGCCTTTAAGCAAGTGATGCACTTTGCACAGTACCTTTCTACATCTCTTCACAAGTGTGGCCAATAAAAATGCTCCACGATGACACTTAGAGTTTTATCTCTTCCAAAATATCCCATAAGCCCACCTCCATGTGCTTCTCTTATTAGTAACTCTCTCATAGACCCTGGAGTAATGCAAAGTCTTTTGTCTTTGAATAAAAATCCATCATGTTGATCAAACGAACCACAAACAGCTTTGCTAGTCTCTTTAAAAGCTGCTTTAAATTCTGGATCTTCTCCATATAAGCCTTTAACATGTTCGAATCCCATGACCTTAGCCTCCATGATGCAGATTAAGGTGTGCCTTCTAGAGAGAGCATCTGCTACCACATTCTTTTTGCCCTTTTTATATTTAATCACATCCGGAAATGTTTCAATGAATTCCAGCCACCTCACATGTCTCTTCTTCAGTGTAGTTTGTCCTCTTAGATGCTTTAGTGTTTCATGATCTGTATGAATAACAAAATCTTTGGATAACAAATAATGTTGCCAAGTTTCAAGAGATCTTACTAGCGCGTAGAGATCTTTGTCATATGTTGGATAATTAAGTGAAGCTCCATTGAGTGTCTCACTGAAATAGGCTACGGGTTTTCCTCCTTGAGTTAGGACAGCTCCTATACTTGTTCTTGAAGCATCACACTCAATTTCAAAGGTTAGCTCAACATTAGGAATGACTAGAACTGGGGCATATGTCAAACGGTCTTTGAGCGTATTGGATGCGTCTTCTTGAACTTGTCCCCAATGAAAAGCAACATGCTTCTTGATCACCGAGGTCAGCGGTCCAGCAATGGTACTAAAATCTTTAACAAATTTTGATAAAAGCTGGCCTGACCATGAAAACTTCTAATATGCCCAATGGTAGTTGGTGTCGGCCAATCTTGTATTGCTTTGATCTTTTTCTTATCAACCTTCAAACTCCGAGAACTTACAACAAATCCTAAAAAAACAACTTGATCAGTGAAAAAGGTGCATTTCTTAAGATTAGCATAGAGGTTTTCAGCCTTGAGAGATTCAACAACCAATTCAAGATGCTTTACGTGATCTGCAAGGTTCGTACTATAGATCAAAATTTCATCAAAGTATACGACAACAAATTTACAGATGTACTCCCTTAGGACGTGATGCATGAGCCTCATGAATGTTCTTGGAGCATTGGTGAGACCAAATGGCATGACTAGCCACTCATACAACCCTTGCTTAGTCTTGAAAGCCGTCTTCCATTCATCACCTTCTTTCATTCTTACCTCATGGTATCCGCTTCTCAAATCAATTTTTGAAAAGATATTGGCTCTTTGGAGCTCATCTAGCATGTCATCAAGTCGTGGAATGGGATGTCTATATGTGACGGTGATGTTGTTAATTGCGCAGCAGTCAACACACATTCTCCATGTTCCAACCTTTTTGGGTACTAGAAGAATAAGCACAGAACAAGGACTCAAGCTTTCTCGGATGTAACCCTTTGACATTAGATCTTGAACTTGCTTTTCCAATTCCTTTGCTTCTTCGGGGTTCACTCGATATGCTGGTCTATTAGGTAGTGGTGCTCCCAGAACAAGATCAATCTGATGCTCAATTCCTCTCATAGGTGGTAATCCTGGTGGTATCTCCTCGGGAAAAACCATTTTGAACTTTTCAAAAACTTTCAGTACTTCCGGTGGTAGCTCTTTTTCCTCTTGGCCTGAAAGCAAGACTTCCTTAAAGATCATTAGTAGCACCTTGTCTTGTGAATCAAGAGATTTCAAAACAGTAGGAGGTGAAACATAAAGGTTTGTTTTGCGTAGCTTTTCTCCCTTTGACATGGTCTTTTGCATTACATGAACTTCTTGAGGAGTGAGAGGAGCTAACGTATGCTTCTTGTTGTTCTGCGAGAAGGTATAGTCACTAGTTCACATGTTGTGTAAAGCCGCTTTATCAAATTGCCAAGGTCGTCCTAGGAGTAGGTGACCTGCTTGCATTGGAACAACATCACACATAACTTGATCCGTGTACTTGCCTATGGTGAAGGGTACAGTGACTTGCTCGGAGATCTTTAGCTCAGTCTGATCATTGAGCCACCTAAGTCGGTATAGCCTAGGGTGCTTTGTCTTTTGGAGACCTAGTTTGTCAACCAAATACTTGCTAGCCACATTAGTACATGAACCACCATCAATAATCAAACTACATACCTTGGATTTTATAGAACATCGAGAGTGGAAGATATTTTCTCGTTGAACTGTTTCAGGTTCATAAAGTGTTGTAAGAGCTCTTCTTATGACTAGAAGCTCTCCTGTCTCCAGATAATTCGTCACATCTTCTTCGGGTTCAACTTTCTCTTCCTCTTCCTCATCTTGTGATTCATACTCTCCATTACACTTAAGGATCATTATTCGCTGATTTGTACAGTCCCTTGCGTAATGCCCTTTTCCCTGACATTTAGAACAAGTAATGTCACGAGCTCGTTGGTTAGTAGACTTACCTTGCTCAGGTATGGTTCCTTTTGATGTTTCTGGTGGTATTTTCTTGAACCTTTGGTCTACTTCAACAGAATTTCCCTTGTCTATAGCTTTTTGAGGTTGTGGTGACCATGGGGTCTTTGTGCAGTTGGTGGAAGCAGTCTTTCTCTTGATGTGATGTTCAGCCTAAATCGCTAAATGCAACAACTCTTCAAAATCATGGTAAATATGTCTTTCTACCTTGCTAGCAATCCGATCGTGAAGGCCGTCTATAAATTGTGCCATCAAATTTTCTTCAGATTCTCTAACCTCCAATCTGTTTTTGAGAGATTCAAACTCTTCAAAATATTCCTCCACAGATTTACTCCCTTGAGTAAGTTTACGAAATTTCTTTTGTAGCTCTCTATGGTAGTAGGCGGGGATATATCTCTTTCGTAACTGAAACCTCATATCCTCCCAAGTTGTTATAGCCACATGTCTATGTCTTCTTCTCTCTGACACATCTCTGTCCCAACAAGCTAGAGCATTATCTGTTAGTTGAGCAGCAGCTAGAGATACCTTTCTTTGATCTGAGTAATTCTAGTAGTCAAAGATATACTTCATGCGCCTTTGACTCTTCCAGCAAAGGTTGGATCATTGTTTTTGAGATCTCGGCCTCCTTCTCTCATTTACCTTCATCTTGGCCTCTTTCTCGGTGGTATTGTCTCCTAGGTCTCATGTTTTGATGGAGTTCTTGTTGCTCATCTTCAGAGTTAAACATATCCTATTCTTCTTGATTCGCTCTAGGGTTGTTTACTCGGTGAATTAGGGCTCTTGGTGCAGCTGTTCAATTCGAGTCATGCGCTCTCCAAGGGTCTGGAGCTGTGTTTGAATATTAATGAGTAGCTGAGCCATATCCACGTTTCCTTGTTCTCCCATGATGATTATCTTTCAGCACACACAAACAAATAGATCAAGTGCAAAGAAAGTTGAAAGACAAAAATAGAAACAAATAAAAAGCGAACAGATCTAAAAGATGGAGAAGTCGAAAAGACAACAACCGACAACAGATCTACACCAAATTAAGCAAACAAAACAGTTTTAGGTGATATTTTTATGAGTTTTTCATTTTGGAAGATGAACAGACAATGAGGGACAAAACTAAAACAGATTGATATGAAGAAACAAGTGAATCAAGCAATAGACGATGAGTGAAAAAAAGAAACGAAAATATGGATAGATAAACCTGCAAATGAACTTTTCGGCTCGGATACCATATGATGCAGGCACAGAAACATGATGATAGATCTAAAAAGGGATGAACGATTGTGGAGCTGTTGCTGGACTAAAGTCACTCTCAACAGATCCAAGTGAATGGCGATGAAATAGAGTGGTTTCGATGGAGATTCTACAGCTGGACTGAGGTCACTCTTTGAATAATCTAGTGGATGATTTATGGACTGAGACGTTTTGGTTCTTCATTAGAAGAAAAACTAGGTTTTTCTTATTTCATCCAAAACTGAGTCTTACAAGCTGAGAAGGGACTTTATAAATAGTCCAACAGAAGGTGACCTTCTAGGGTAGAAAATTATTACAATTAAAGGACTAAACTTGCAAAAACAACAGACTCGAAAAGGACTTAAAAATAAAAGACTCTTAAATAAAACCCAACTGTAATATTCCTGCAAAACAAGAAAAGAGCCGTTATTTATTCAAATTGAAAACATACCTTAGATAAATGTGTTCTCCATGGATGATTTAAGCAGCTTGATCTTCGCTTGAAATGGTGAACAACGCAACTTCTTTAATTCCTTGAAAGACCGGCAAAAACAGATTTGTTGGCGTCTTGAATTTCTCTTGAGCGTATTCTAGTATTTCCTTGTGGATCTTGTCTTCTTGGAGTTCTTCATGCTCTATGACAGTGATAAGACTTTCTACAGATCTGTTGAACTTTTCTCTCAAGCGTTTGGTTCCCGACCTTGTCCTTGGTAGATGATCTATGGTTGTTATGTTGGTAGATTCACTAGAATTGTTCTGCCAGATTTCACCTGACTTGTCTAGACAAACTTCACCAACACCAGACTTGTTCTGCCAGACTTCACCAGACTTGTCTAGACAAACTTCACCAACACCAGACTTCACCAGACTTATCTAGACTTGTATCGATGTCCTCATCAAGAGTGCTTAAGTAAAGAAGAAATTGCTCAAGTGAAAAGAAAAGAAATAGAAAAAGAAAAGATTGAGCCAACACTCTAAGTAGAAAGAAATATAAAGATCAATGCAAAAGAGTGTAGGCATAAAAAAAGAAGAAGAGAAAAGTGTAAAATAAAGAAGTTGAGATTGAGTTTTATGTAGAAGTGCATCTATCTAATTAGCAAAAGAGGAAAAGAAAAGACTCGATCTAAGATAATCACCATGGGTGTGTTTAAGTGGTTTGGGATTCTTAAAGGGGTTGTGAAGTGAATGTTTAAGTCTTAGGCAATATTTGGATCATTAGAGTTTAAGCATGAGGATGGGTAGAGTAGTGGAAGAAGCTCTTCTACCAATATTTGTTCGCGAAGTCTCCATTGCTTATGCTATGTGACTTGCATTTTGTTTTGAGAAGTAAACCGTGAATCCCCTTTGAGCCCTTTCTTTTTGACCTTCGAGTCTTTATCACACCTAGCCAATTGAGAGTGATTGAGACCCTCTTTGCGAGACAGCACTATAAACTCCTTAATGAATGTTAAAGAGATGTCTTCAATTTTATTGTGAGTCTTTGCTTGAGTTTGAACTTAGCCTCATAAAGTGGAACCTTGATTTTGGACTTAATTTATCTCACTTAAGGGCTTAGTATTCATGTCATGGATATTACATTCAGAGTTTTCTTTTCGCCCTTTTTACCACTCTACCTAATTATGAATGGCTAGACTCATCTTTCGTCTTTTCCCTCACCCTTACCCAAACCATCTTGAGATACCTCATGAATTTCTTATGTTTTCATTATCAGATGCATTCATGTGCAAAAACTATGGAATATGCGGAATGACCCAGCTATCTGTTTCGAGGATCTATGGTAACATTCAATGCTCTCTCTACATAGTTCATACATGTTTTTGACTTTGTCTTTGGTGCAGAAATGTTGACTAGAACCGGTTCCAGCCTAATGTTCATCGCAAACGAACAAAAAAAAAAGAATAATAATGAGAAGGGAAAGAAGACAAAGAAAGAATCGGAATAAAGTCTATTTAGAATTTAATATGTCTAACAGAGCATTTATAGAGCCTTACAGAGATTTTGAGGTTCATGAGGTTGTGTATCAACACTTGGTCTTCATCTCACTGTGATTTTGCATAATGATTTGGATGCTTAGATTTGCTAGGATATCCTAAACACTTGAGCCACCAACAAAGAGACTTATTACCAAGACCATTGACATGTTCGATATTCTCTTTGTGAGAGTGCATGCACTTTTAATGAATGTCAAAAAGTTAAGTTCATTGATTATGGGAGTTCTGTGTGATTGTGGGATTTAGACTATTGATATACTCGTGGTGTAATACATATAGTAGGTCTGTCTGGCTATATTTTGATGCAATTACGAAAGGAAATCCTGAAACAAGTTTGTTCGAAAGAATATGTGAGTTTCCGTTCTTCAAACCTTTCTCTTTTGATTTGGATTTTTATTGTTCTTACTTGAGGACAAGCAAGGATTCAAGTAAAGGGGATTTATGATAACATTATGTATTGCTAATTTCTAGAGTCATTTTATCAACAAAGCTTGAGTCTTTTCAATAAGAACGAGATGGCTTTTAGTACTTTTATGTATTTATAGGTTTGTACACTTGCTGGAGTCAAAATAAAGATTCTAGAGAGGAAATTGATCGAAGCTCGTCAAGCTTGAAGAACCGATCGATGCACATTTGTCACCGATTGGTGCAAAAGATTTTACAACGGATTGGTGCTTCATGTTACACTGATCGGTGAACCGCCTAAAAAGTTTCTATTTTTCTATTTCTAGGGCTTCTCCTTTCTTGTATAAATAAGGGGCTCAACCCCAGAGAAAAATCATTCAGAAACATCAATTCTTAGAGATGAAAAACTCAGTTTAAAACCTTTAACATGTTAAAACCTTTGTATATATTCGTTTATGATTTAGTTTATATAAAGTTCTTCATCTATTTCTATCATGCAAATTCATGCATGAGTGAGTATATGTGTTCATATAGATTAGGGTTTTTAAAAGGATGTTCGTGTAGATTCATGTTAGGGTTCTTATGAGATTGTTCATATTGTTTTTCATCATTAGATTTCTCTTAATGCTTTGTCTAATTTGGCCAATTAGCCCCTGCCCTAAATCTATCTCATCATGGTACCGAAAGTATTGTTGAATGGATGGAACTATCTTTGATCGGCAAAGGGTTTATTGTCAACGACAGTTGCAATTTATACTTTGTGAACTTATTAGATTAGGTTGTCAATGCATGCATGATTCTCTCCCAAGAAACGACAGTTATTTATTGCTAGGGACAATGTTGCATAGATAGTTATGTTATGCGACAGCGGGATAACTTACATTCGTAATCTAAGCTCTAGATGATTTTTAATATATCTCATATAAATCATTACATTCATATGCATGAACCCATGAATTAATCCTTATAAATTAATATCTATTTAATTTTATTTTAAGATGATAGTCACATTGAGTTTCAAGTAAACCCCTTTACATCCTAGCTTTATTTAAACCACCATAATTCTTCATGTACCTATTGATCCTCGTGGATTCGATCCCATAGTATTACTACGATTGCTACTCTGCACGTGCAGTATATCAATGGTAAAAAACTCTGTGTATCAATAGGCGTTGTCATTGATGTGCTCCATCACTTTGACAGGTCCATCTCCTCTCGGTACAAGCTCTGAACTCCCCTTTTTGGGAAATCTCTCAGTCCTCATATGCAACCAAACCCATTCTCCTGGTTCAAAGATCATATCCTTGCGGTCTTTGTCTACTCGATTCCTATATTGCTTCGTCTTCTTCTCTAAGTTGGCTTTGACGGTTTGGTGTAGTTTATTCACAAGCTTCATCTTGCGGTGTCCATCTTGATCGTGGTGTGATCCGGTGGCAGTGCTGATAAATATAGTCTGGTTAGTGGCTTGAATCCATAAACAGCTTTGAAAGGAAAAAACTTAGAAGCCGAATGAGTAGCACGGTTGTAAGCAAATTTAATAAAAGGTAAACAATTAAGCCAATTTCTCATGTTTTGTTTTCCGATTGTACCTCTAACTAAAGTAGATAGAGTACGGCTTACAACTTCAGTTTGGCCATCCGTTTGGGGATCACAAGTGGTTGAGAAGTGCATCTTTGTTCTGACCTTCCTCCAAAATGTTTTCTAGAAATGACTCATGAACTTGGTATGTTTGTTCGAGACAACGGTGCGAGGTACTCCATGTAAGCGTACCACTTCCTTGAAGAACAAGTCAGTTGTTTGCGTGGCATCTTTTAAAACAAATCCACCCAACAAAGATAGAATCCTTGTCTTGAACCTTTAGTAAACCTAAAACGAAACATATAGAAATATCCTCCTATGTAGCGTTAGGAATAGGCGAAGGCATATATAAACCATGAAGTGTGACCTGGATTTTTCTTTAAGACAAACAATGCACTTGGAACAGAACCTCTCCACATCCCTCTTCATATGTGGCCAAAAGAGATGCTCAACTAGCAAGGTTAAGCCTCCACAATGCGCTTCTCGAGTAATCAAGTCTCTCATTGACCCTTGTGGTACTCACAACCTCTTATCTCTATAACAATAATCTTAATACCTATAGTAAGGCCCGATGGCGCCTTTGTCACACTCTTTGTAGATAGCTCCAAAATCCGGATGTTCCCAATAAGTACTCTTAGCATGCTCAAATGCCAAAACCTTTGTGTCCATAGTAATGATGAGAGTATACCGCCTAGACAATGTATCTGCAACAACATTTTCCTTGCCCTTTTTGAACTTGATGATGTAAAGAAAAGTTTCCACAAAATCTAACCACCTAGCTTGTCTTCTAATGCGTGTTATTTTTCTTCGTAGATGGTTAAAAATTTCATTATCTGTATGGATGAAAAACTCGTTAGCCAACAAATAGTGCTTCCAGAGCTCTAAGGATCTCACCTAGGCATAGAGCTACTTCTCATTGGTTGGGTAGTTAAGTGTAGCTCCACTTAACTTCTCACTAAAGTAAACAATGGATCTCTTGTCTTGGTTTAGAAAAGCTCCGATCTCTAACCAAAAGCATCACATTCAACTTCAAAAGTCTTGTCAAAATCTGGTAATGCCAAAATCGATGCTTGAGTGAGGCTCTCTTTGAGTTTCCTAAAAGTTTCTTCTTGTGCGGCTCCCCATGAGAATGCAACGTTCTTCTTGATTACCACAGTAAGTGGTGCAGCTATGGTACTAAAATCTCGTACAAGCCACAAATAAAAACTATCTAATCTATGAAAGCTTCGGGCACGCCCAATAGTTTTCGGTGTCAGCCACTCCTCTATAGCTTTTACCTTCTCTTGATCAACATGTAGGCTATGTGAACATACAACAAAACCAAGGAAAATTAGTTGATCAGTGCAAAATGTGCACTTCTTGAGATTTGCATAATGAACTTCTAGATGAAGAGTCTCTAGTACTTGCTCAAGGTGCTTCAAGTGGGCTGAGAAACAAGTATATCATCAAAATAAATCACAACAAACTTACAGATATAGGCTCTTAGAACATGTGATACGATTCCAACGGGGAATCACGCCCAATCTTGACACCGTGAAGTGAAGACGACGAATAACTCAAACTAGAATCGATAAACGAATAATCTAGAAAGAGGCATGAATCGAATGATGCCACAAAAGGATGAGGAAGGCCTTTTGATAAGTCTAAGAGAATTTAGTGTAAACACATGAAAAAGAAATTCAATGATCTATTCATAAAAGGAGTTTGAATAAAAATGATAGATGGGGAATACAATAGAGGTTCAGCCGCATATAAAGAAAAGAGAAAGAGATGAGAAGAGATAAGGAGACGAAGAGGTAACTTCGAGACAAGCCTTGGAAATAACCAACTCAGAAACAACACAATATTTAAAACAAGTTTGACTTTGAAATGAGATAAGAAAGAAGTAGATGGCGCCCATAGTTGTCTTGATATTGGGCCTCATTGATCAGATTAAGGCATGGAAAAGATGTACATATGATCCACTAGCCTCATTAACAACTTATATGATCCTCCTAGAATTGGCACTTTTGAGGGGTAGAATGAAAGGAGTGGATAGATAGATAGAGGTGGAGTGAATGGATCGCACCAAAGTTGCGGAAGACCTTGGATATTTCCTCAATGACTTTTCCAAGATATGACACACTTGAAAACGCCAAGGTTTGAATGGCGGATATGACACACCTTGATTCGGATTGATTGAAGGATATTACGTACTCACCAACAATCAGGTTTGTTCTTCAAAGAACACAAGAGAAATCACTCTCAATTTTTAATAAAAAAACTTGGATGATCCGAAAATAAGTACAAGAAAAGAGTTTTAAAGAAAGATAAAATAAAGAAAAAGCTAGAATTAATTCTTAGAAAATTAAGAAAACATTAACTAGTTTGGAATATCTCTTGGAGTCTCCCAAGCCAACTCCTCCACTCCCTTGGCCGATTTTAATCAGATGATTATTGAGCTGGGCTGATTTAATCTCTTCTTTGGGCTTGAGACTTCAAAAGATAAATCCAAAAATTATTAGACTTGGACCTGACCAAACTTGTTTAACTCTTGTGGACTAAAATGGATTAGAGTGACCCATTTGCCTCATTAAAACCTTCCATTGGAAAACCCATTGGGAAAAAAATAAAAGGCTAGGAAAAAGAGTACAAACGAATCACCCGTTTATTAGTCCACTCGAGCAACCAAGACGGTTTGATTTTCCATGTTCTCGAACTGAGCTTCAGTCGGTTGAACTTGAGTGAGTATTGCGGTGATGGCGTTCTGAAACTCTTTGGCTCTCGATCTTGTCGTTGGTCCAGTTGGTACGGCCAAAGCATCCTCGGGTTCAAGCTGCTTCTGTGAGCTATCCATCATCACATCATCCCCTCCCTCTTGAAAAGGATTTGTCCTCAAATCTGGAACATCTGCAACAAAAGGGATTAAGTCAGCAACGTTAAAGCTTGAACTCACATTGTACTTACCTTGGAGATCGAGTTGGTAAGCATTATCGTTGATCCTCTTTGTGACTCGGAATGAACCGTCAATCTTAGGCATCAACTTAGACTTCCTCTCAGCCAGAAATCTCTCTTTCCTTAGATGAATCCAAACGTGGTCTCCCTCTTCAAAGATCATCTTGCGCCTGCCCTTGTTAGCTTGTTTGGCGTACAGCTTTGTTTTCTCCCTGATGTTGCGCTTTGCTTTCTCATGAATCTGTTTAACAAGTTAAGCTTTCTTTTTCCCATCTAAGCTTGCTCTTTCACTCAAAGGCAATGGGGTTAGATCCAAAGGAGATAAAGGATTAAAGCCATAAACAATTTCAAAAGGAGAAAACTTGGTGGCGGAATGCACAGATCGGTTATAAGCAAATTCAACATGTGGTAAGCATTCTTCCCAAGTTTTTAAATTCTTTTTAATCAAGGCACGCAGCAAGGTCGACAAAGTTCTATTAACTACTTCAGTTTGGCCGTCGGATTGAGGATGACAAGTAGTTGAGAACAGCAACTTAGTACCTAGCTTAGACCAAAGCGTCTTCCAAAAATAACTCAAGAATTTTGTATCCCTATCACTGGATATAGTCCTAGGCATTCCATACAAACGAACTATTTCTTTAAAGAACAAATCAGCAATATGGGAAGCATCGTCAGTTTGATGACAAGCAAGAAAATGTGCCATTTTAGAGAACCTATCGACAACAACAAAGATTGAATCTTTTCCAGTCCTAGTTCTAGGTAATCCAAGCACAAAATCCATAGAAATGTCAGTCCAAGGCTGATCAGGAATAGGCAAGGGCGTGTACATACCTTGGGACTGTACCTTCGATTTGGCTTGTTTGGACGTGACACATCGCCCACAAATTCTTTCGACGTCTCTCTTCATTTGCGGCCAGTAGAAGTGTTCTTGCTTCACTTTTAAAGTTTTGGAGATCCCAAAATGCCCCATCAAGCCTCCTCCATGCGCTTCCCTAACTAACAAATCTCTCACGGAACAATTGGGCACACATAACCGATTTTCATAGAAAAGAAATCCGTCATGCCTAAAATATTTCCCAAAAGCAAACTTATCACACGACATAAAAATCTCTTGAAAATCAGAATCAGCTTGATAAAGATCTTTAAGGTGTTCAAATCCCAGAAGTTTAGCATCCAAAGTAGAAATCAAGGCGTACCTTCGAGATAAGGCATCATCAACTATATTTTCGTTACCTTGTTTGTACTTGATCACATAGGGAAATGTTTCGATGAATTCTACCCACCTAGCATGCCTCTTGTTGAGCTTTTGCTGACCTTTTAGATGCTTCAAAGACTCGTGGTCAGTATGAATGACAGAGGTAGTGCTGCAATGTTTGCAATGCTCGGGCAAGAGCGTACAACTCCTTGTCATAGGTTCGATAGTTCAATGTAGCTCCTCCAAGCTTCTCACTCAAAAAGGCAATGGGCTTCTTCTCTTGCATCAATACAGCTGCAATACCTACACCAGATGCATCACACTCAATTTCAAAAGTTTTAAGAAAGTTTGGTAAAGATAAAAGTGGTGCATTGGTGAGTTTATCCTTTAACACTCGGAATGCTTCTTCTTGTGCCTCTTCCCATTTAAATCCGACATTTTTCTTGATTACTTCAGTGAGAGGAGCAGCTATGGTACTGAAGTCCTTCACAAATCTCCGATAGAATCCCGCAAGTCCATGGAAACTTCTCACTTCTCCTACGGTTTTCGGACTGGGCCATTCTCGGACAGCTCGAACCTTTTCTTTGTCCACTTTGATGCCATCTGCACTTATGACAAAACCTAGAAACACAAGGTTATCCGTACAAAAGGTGCATTTCTTTAGATTAGCATAAAGTTTCTCTTTCCTAAGTACCATCAAAACCGCTTCTAGATGATTAACATGCTCTTCTAAATTTTTGCTGTAAACTAAGATATCATCAAAGTAAACAACAACAAAAATTCCAAGGAAGCTCCTTAAAACATGATTCATCAACCTCATAAAAGTACTAGGTGCGTTGGTTAATCCAAATGGCATAACTAACCATTCATACAAGCCATGTTTCGTTTTAAACGCAGTTTTCCATTCGTCTTCCTTTTTCATCCTAATCTGGTGGTATCCACTCTTAAGATCTATTTTCGAAAATATGCTAGAACCATGCAGCTCATCTAACATATCATCTAAATGAGGGATAGGGTGGCGATACTTTACAGTGATATTGTTGATGGCTCGACAATCAATACACATCCTCCAAGTCCCATCCTTCTTCGGAACAAGCAGCACCGGCACAACACAAGGGCTCATGCTCTCTCGTATGTATCCTTTGTCCATGAGCTCACTCACTTGCTTTTGAAGCTCCTTAGTCTCCACCGGATTGGTTCTGTAGGCTGGCCTGTTGGGAAGTGAGGCTCCCGGCACAAAATCGATCTGGTGTTCAATCCCACGGATGGGCGGCAATCCCTTAGGGTTTTCCTCCAGAAAGACGTCTTCAAAATTCTGCAAAATAGAAGATATTTTACTCGGCAACTCCGGTACAAGGTTAGTATGGTTCAGCAAAGTTTCCTTGTAAATAAATAAAAAAATGGGTTGTTGAGAGAATAAAGCTCTCTTAACCACATTAGACCTCACAAAGAAATTTGAATGCCTCACGGGTTTACTCTCACAAGCCTTTTTCTTGGTTTTTCTCAAACTCTCATTTTATTTTGAGGTCGCGTGTTTAGGGGTTCACTCACAATGGTTTTTCCTTGTTGTTGCAGCTGAAGTTGGTCTTGATGAACCTCATGTGGCGCCAAAGGAGCAAGTATCATCTTTCGGCCATTGAACTTAAAAGAGTAACGATTAGTAAAACCGTCATGTAAGACCCTTCTATCGAACTGCCACGGCCTTCCAAGTAGTATATGGCTGGCCTCCATAGGTAAGACATCACATAAAATTTCGTCCTCATACTTGCCTATGGTTAAAGGAACCAATACATGGCGGCTCACGGTCATCTCACCAGCATCATTAAGCCATTGAAGCTTAAATGGTTTCGGATGCTTCTTAACTTCCAGTCCTAACTTCTTCACCATTGTTTCACTAGCCACATTAGTACAACTTCCACCATCAATAATAAGGCTGCAGACCTTACCTTGTACCAAACATCTCGTGTGAAACAAGTTCTCCCGCTGCTCTTGGACAGTATCTTTAACTTGAATACTCAAAGAACGTCTTGTTACCAATAATTCTCCATTGGCTGGTAACTCTATGCCCTCAGCCTCGGTTTCACCTTCACTTTCCAGCTTTTCCTCCTCAGTTTCAATCTCGCCATTATCCAATAGAATCATAGTTCTCTTGTTGGTGCACTCGTTGGCGTAGTGTCCTCTCCCTTTACACTTGAAACATTTAACGTCCCGATTTCTAGTCGATGTAACTACAGCTTTACCCTTGGCGTCTTCAGCATTGGCGTAGGGCTTAGGATCTGGTTTTGGTTTGGCAACGGTCGTATCCTCTTGGCCGAAACTTGTCCTAGTGTTAGCCGCTCCAGCTCCATAGGAAAGTCTAGAAGTACTTCTCCTCTTAATTTGCTGTTCAACCAACACAGCCTTATGAAGCATCTCTTCCAAATCTTTATAAGTTTGAAACTCCATTCTATCTTGAATATCCCGAGCTAAACCACTCAAATACCTGGCCATTGTCACCTCAGCATCTTCATATATATCAGCTTTAAGCATTAGAGACTCCATCTCTTGATAATAATCTTCCACACTCTTACTTCCTTGAGTTAAACGCCTAAGCTTTAGATGCAACTCCCTATGATAGTGGCTTGGAACAAATCTTTTTCTCATCAGATTTTCCAACTCTTCCCAAGTGACTACGGGCGGTTCTTGGTTACGTCTTCGACTCGTCACAATCTGATCCCACCAATTAATTGCATAATCAAAAAACTCTGTTGCCGCTACTTGAACTTTCTTTTGCTCCGAATAATTTTGACAATCAAACACGAGCTCAATTTTTTTCTCCCACTCCAAGTAGACATCCGGATCATTTTTCCCGTGAAATGGTGGTATCTTCAACTTAAGTCCACTGAGATTGTCTTCATTTCGACCCCTAGCTTCTCTTACTCGTCTCAGCCTTCTTTCACTTTGATTAGAAGCTTGGCTTCCTCTGCTGTAATAATTCTAGTCATCCCCATCAGCTTCTTCTTGAGGACGTGCTCTTCTTCTTCTAGCAGCAGTATTCGGCAATAATCCTTGATTAACGGACTCTTGAATCGTATCGATCCTTGCATTGACTGCACCCATCTCTTCTCTCACCATCCGCCTCATTTCTACCACTAAGGTCTGCATGTCCAGACTGTTATTTCTTCTTCTTAACTTCTTCGCTGGAATGTTTAGACATATTGATTTTGGTTTTCCCTGCACACTTAACAAATGTTAGTAATAAAAAGTCGATCCTCACAAGTGTTTCTCTCCTTTTTATTCACTCAATCACTCAGCACTCAAAATGATCTCTCTCAGCGATTTTCTCAATGGTTCGTATGGAACAAAACTGATCAAATCGGATGAACAACTCCAACAACACAAATTTGAAACAATCGACTTGAGATAGAAAGAAAAGAGAAAAGAGTTTAGTATTTTTTTTTTTTTTAAACAGATCAAGGATCAGAAAATTAAGGAGATAAAATTAGAAAAATAAAACCCCCCTAAGATAAATAATTTTGGACTAATTAAATTTTTTTAATTTTTTATTTATTTTTTCTGTTTTGGTCCGATCAACTTCTTCTTATCTTTTTTTTTAAGAACCCAGAATTTAAACTATAACTAAATAGAGATCAAAAAGAAAATGGAATAAAAATTTGGCTAATCCCCAAGATAGGATCCGATCAAGAAGAACAAAAGAAACGAAAGAAAATAAAAGTTTAGGATAAAAAGATGATAGATTCGAATACCGATCCCGAAAGTGTCTTCTGATACCACTTGATATGATCCTCTAGAATCGGCACTTTCGAGGTGTAGAATGAAAGGAGTGGATAGATATATAGGGGTGGAGTGAATGGATTGCACCAAAGTTGCGGAAGACCTTGGATATTTCCTCAATGACTTTTCCAAGATATGACACACTTGAAAACGCCAAGGTTTGAATCGCGGATATGACACACCTTGATTCGGATTGATTGAAGGATATTACTCACCAACAATCAGGTTTGTTCTTCAAAGAACACAAGAGAAATCACTCTCAATTTTTAATAAAAAAAACTTGGAGGATCCAAAAATGAGTACAAGAAAAGAGTTTTAAAGAACGATGGAGTAAAGAAAAAGCTAGAATTAATTCTTAGAAAATTAAGAAAACATTAACTAGTTTGGAATATCTCTTGGAGTCTGATATGATCCTGGAAAGAATCAAATATAATCAAGATCATACATTTTTCAAACATTGGAGAAGTCACAAGATCAAGAGCTAAACATTGATTCGGACCGATCGATCCGAGTGCTAGGCGAGAAAACCCATGTGTCTTGTTCAGTGAAAGGACGTCCAAGCTCAAATGCTCCAGCCCAAAGACCACTTGGAATATATTCTCACCTCATCTAGAGCACCCCTCGAAGTTGAAGCGGTCCAATCCGAGTTCAGGTGAAGAAGTTATTCAACTTCCAAGTCAAGTGATTCCCAGCTTACGCGATTCAGACATGCGTGCGTTGAATAATTATTTCCGAGAAAACCAGAAGGAGTTAAGCTATGAACTAAATTTTCCTGGAATCTTGATCCATTCCAGAATCACGTCGAATTGAATTTCCATCAAAATGAGTTCCGACTTGGGAGATATGAATTTTACAATTCCATGGATCTGCTTCAGGCCGTATTGCGCGACTGAGCCAAAGATCATGATGCACAGCCCAACTCAGGTACGATCTCGACGTAAAACCAATTGGATAATCTTACTGGATCTCTTAGCTTTCCAAGAAGCCCAAAAACAGAAGCAATGGATATTGGACCACAATGTTACAGCCCATTTACCAAAACGGGTCAATCTGGTTCTAAGCATGAAGAGTTCAAGGCCTAATTGGTTTGCAAGCTTCTAGGCTTATGTTTGGCATCTAGGAGGTATTTATAAAAAGTCCAACAAGCCCAATAAGCCCCAGAAAAAGGATATCTCGGCCAAAGAAGCATGGAGGAGTCCAAGGATCATTTCAAGATGCATGCATGAGGAGTCCAAGGGTTGAATTCACATTCAACTCACTATCTTTATTTCTTTTCTTTTATTTCTCTTTATTTCAAGACAATAATGACTTAGCTTAGTTTCTAAGTTTTCTTTTCTTTATATTCATGTAAACTCATATGAATAAAATATCCAACTTTTTAGTTTCAAAACCTTGAGAGTGATTCTCTTTAGTTCTTTTAGAACTTTCGATTGCTTGGTGTGTAATATCCAACAATCAAATCGATTCGTCTCGGTGTGTCATATCCGAGGAATCAAACCTTGTCTTGTCTAGGTGTGTCATATCCTAGGAGGCATTGAGGTATATCAGGAGCCTTCCGCAACTCCTGTGCGACCTTTCGATCCACCACTTCGAGTCCCTCGAAGATTATCCATCGTTACATCTTTCTACCAATCCGAAAGTGCCAATTCTTGGGAAGGATCGTATCAGAGTCTCCCAAGCCAACTCCTCCACTCCCTTGGCCGATTTTAATCAGATGATTATTGAGCTGGGCTGATTTAATCTCTTCTTTGGGCTTGAGACTTCAAAAGATAAATCCAAAAATTATTAGAGTTGGACCTGGACCAAACTTGTTTAACTCTTGTGGACTAAGATGGATTAGAGTGACCCATTTGCCTCATTAAAACCTTCCTTTGGAAAACCCATTGGGAAAAAACCAAAGTCTAGGAAAAAGAGTACAAACGAATCACCCGTTTATTAGTCCACTCGAGCAACCAAGACGGTTTGATTTTCCATGTTCTCGAACTGAGCTTCAGTCAGTTGAACTTGAGTGAGTATTGCGGTGATGGCGTTATGAAACTCTTTGGCTCTCGATCTTGTTATTGGTCCACTTGGTATGGCCAAAGCATCCTCGGGTTCAAGCTGCTTCTGTGAGCTATCCATGATCACATCAATAACCTTGTTCGGAAAACCCATTGGGACAAAACCGAGCTAAGGGAAAAAGAGTGCTATCGGATCATATAGCAATGAACTTAGCCTTCACGAGCATGCATCACATCAAGGTGGCCTTGAAACATCCCTCATTGCTCGGATGATCCTCTTGAATCTTCACTTGTTGTAGAAAGACTAAAGTATTGATCAAACTCCATTGTCTAGAGACAAGTCTCGGTTCCGAGAAGTGCTCATTTTGCGCCGTTTACTCCTTGTTGCGTACTTCTTCTTCCTTAGTGCCAATTCCATGTTCTAGGTACTTGGAGCCTCTTAGAATCGCATCATCCTGCCCCAGTCAAAAAAGATTTGTCCTCAAATCTGTTTGTCCCGCCATAAACAACATCAAGTTAGAACCATCGCAAAATTAAATTGTATAAAACTTACCTCGGAGATCAATTGGATGGTTGATGTGGTCTTGGATCTTCACGAGAGTTTCAACTTCGTATTTGCTTTGTTTAAGGGCTTTAGATAGCATTTCCTTTCTTCATTTCTTAGTTATTTCCATAGGAGCAAGTTGTCGCAAAATGCGTAGCTCCTTAGTCCCTTGCTTTGTATCTTAGAAATAGTCGAAGATAAAGACTATGTTTCTTGAAATATTTCTAGTTGAGTTTCTATTCTTCAACTCAAACATATGTTCCTTGGAAGTCTTAGGATCTACCTTGCTTATCCTATCAAAAGAAAACCCCATATTAGAAGATAGGAAAATATCGGTAAGACCAAATGGAATGATTATCAATGTTAAGCCCGTTAGGTCAATTTTGAAGCTTGATGGGGGTTCTTTGTATTTCGAAACACTTGTGTCTTGAGGTGGTAGTGCTTCTATAGCCTTGTTGACGAACACAACTTCGTAGATAAGCTCCTTCTTGCCATCATAAGCAAAGTACTTAGTAGTCAGATCAGCTCGGTATTTCTCGAAGCCATTGCTAGCATTTTGTTCTCCATTATCTTGAACTCGATCACTTCTTTCATTATAGTGTGGCTCTATTCTATGATGATGTGATCTTTGCTGTGCTTGCTCTGGCTTGTTGCCTCAAGTTATAACCTGAAAAAATTTATTAGATTCACTCGGTGGCACCACTGCAAGGTTAGGGTCACAAGATATTTTACATGAAGGAGTAAACTGTTTAGACCAAAAGGATCATCATATTGACTCTTACCAATCATAGAAAAGAGATTAGTTTTCTTACCTAGCTCTTGCTTTCCTTTGAGTTGAATTTGATCAAGATATACCTTATGAGGTGGCAACGGCACTAGAGTAGTCTTTCCTCCTTTGAATTCAAATGTATGCCAATTTGTAAAACCATCATCTAAACACTCTTCGATCGGATTGCCATGGTCTCCCTAAATATATATGCCTAGCCTCCATTGGTAGAACATCGCACAAGATTTCATTCCCATATTTTCCATTGACAATAAACACTTCAACTAGATGCTTCACTCTCATTTCTACTTCTTTGTTGAGCCATTGAAGGTTATACGGCTTAGGGTGCTTCTTGACTTTTAACCCTAACTTCTTAACCATAGTCTCACTTGCCACGTTACTGCAACTTCCTCCATCGATGATGAGACTGCAAACCTTGCCTTGGACGTAACAACGGGTGTGAAATAAGTTGTTACGTTACTCTTGTTCCTAGGCCATGGATTGAATGGTTAGCATCCTCATAGCCACTAGTAATTCTCCTTTAGCTGGTAGATCCACATGCTTAACTTCAGTTGGTTAATCTCCAGCTGCTCTTCCTCGGACTCATAGTCGCCATTCTCCTTTAGAACCATGATTCCCTTGTTGGGGCACTCATTGACATAATGTCCTTGTCCTTGATATTTGTAGCATTTGACACTACTAGTCGTCGCCTCCACCTTGTTTTTATCTCCTTGATGAGCAACATATGGTTTAGCTTCTAGTTTTGTTGTGGACGGCTGAATACGATCTCCATGAGCTCTCGGCTTATCTTCTCTCGGATAGCTTAATCTAGCATTGCTACATACAGCCCCGTAGCTTGACCTTGTAGATCTTATCCTCTTCATTTGTTGCTCGATCAATATGGCTTGGTGTAGCATTTCCTGTAGGGTCACATGGTGCTGCATCTCCAATCTATTTTGAATCTCACGTCCCTCCTAAGAACCTTGGCATGGTAGCTTCATGGTCTTCTTTGACATCGGCCTTGATCAAGAGTGACTCCAGTTCTTGATAATAGTCTTCCACAGTCTTTTTACCTTGTACAAGCCTCCTAAGTTGATTGTGCAACTCTCGGTAGTAGTAGCTTGGCACAAAATGCTTCCTCATTATATCCTTCATCTCGGTCCAAGTTTCCACTGGGTATTCTTGGTTTCTTCTTCTAGAAGTCACGAGTTGATCCCACCAACTCAAAGCATAATCACGAAACTCTGTAGCTGCAACGTTCACTCGATTCGCTTCTGTGTAATATTGGCACTCAAAGACCATCTGGATCTTCTTTTCCCACTCTAAGTAGGCATCGGGATCATTCTTGCCATGGAACGGTGGTATCCAAATCTTGAGTCCACCAAGGCTATCTTGGGGCTGCATCCTCCCATGTTGACCGTGCCTAGATCTCCAATTAATGCCACGAAAGTGCTACTGATATAAGACTCGGATGGGGAATGATATAAGACTCGGATGGGGAGTCTTTGGTCCGGATCTGAAGTAGAGTCGAAGTTAGCTCGAAGCTCCTCCTCCGCTACAACTCGCAAAACCGGTGTGGAAGGCTAGACAAGCAGCTCGCAGCTCCTCTTGTGAAACCTGATGAATGGGGTCGTGATGATGGATCGATAAGCACCACAGGGAGTGTGAGAGGCTCCTTGATACAGCTTAGAATCGTGGCTTTGTGAATCACACACAAAGACAAGATCAGAGACAAAAGTTTCAGCAACTTTCAAGCTAAGAGAATTCTCGTTTATTGATGTAGGGTAAATAAAATGATACACGGCCGGGGATCTTATAGTTTGATCCTTACGGCTACAACCTCTAGGGTTGCGACTCAAATCAAAACAACAGGACTTGTACGAAAAATAAAAGAAAACAACACACACTCTCAATGGAAACAACATGATGTTTCCTTATATGGAAAGTGTAGCTACAGACACAAAATAAAAAGAAATAAAATAAAAGCCTCTCCTGGGACTCGAACTAGACTCATTGTGGGCTTACTAGAGCCACTAGGCGGGGGGCCTTATCACCTGCAAGAAGACATGAATAATTGAAAACAAAACGAACCTGTGAGTTGGACTCGAGTGTGGACTCATCATTGTTGACGTCGTGTGGAGTGTCGAGTAGAGCTTGTATGGCTACGTTGAATTCTTCTCTTAGTTTATCCCTCCTAGCTCTTGTGATAGGTCCAGCTATCTCTGGAATATTGATGACATGATCGTCTTCCACTTGACGACTTGTTTCGCTACATGTTTGTCGTGGTGGTCCTACACTCAACGCCTTGGCTTTAGCTCGAGGTTACTGGACCTTCTTGAGTCTTTTCCTCAGCATGTCCTTCACGTGTGTCTTCGTCTAATGGTTCAGTCGCTGGATTGATGTCCGCATCATACTCACCCTCTTGAGAAGGTTTTGTCCTCAAAACCGGTTCACCATCTTGTTCATCTGCAACATAGGGTGAAAGGTCAGCAACATTAAAGCTATGTGAAATATTGAACTCACCCTGGAAGTTCCAGCTTGTAGGCGTTGTCGTTGATTCTTTCAAGCACTTTGAATGGTCCATCGCCTCGGGGTGCTAGTTTGGAGCTTCTCTTCCGAGGAAACCGCTCCGGTCGCATGTGAATCCATACCCACTCTCCGGGCTCAAAGATGACTTGCTTCCTTTGTCCCTTTTTGCTTTGATCTTCTCGGTTTTCCTGAGTATTGTGTCTCGCGACTTGCTCATGTAGCTGCCTTTATGAATTCGCCTCGGGTCTTGCCATCGATATTGACTTGTTCGGTTTGTGGAATAGGAGTTAGATTAATCGGTGCTAAGGGCCTGAAACCATAAACAATCTCAAAGGGAGAAAGATTAGTAGTAGAGTGTCGGGCATGATTATAGGCGAACTCAACAAATGGTAGACAATGAACCCATGTTTTTAAGTTTCTACCGAGTGTGGCTCTAAGTAAAGTGGAAAGAGTACGGTTTACCACTTCCGTTTGTCCATCCGTTTGGGGATGACAAGTAGTCGAGAACAAGAGCTTTGTCCCCAGCTTTCTCCACAAGGTTCTCCAAAAGTGTCCTAAAAATTTGACATCACGGTCAGAGACAATAGTCCTAGGAATACCATGTAATTTTACCACTTCCTTGAAGAACAGATCGGCGATTTGGGGAGGCGTCATTGGTCTTGTTGCACGGTATGAAATGGGCCATCTTGAGAATCTATCAACCACCACGAAAATGGAATCCTTGTGTTGAACCTGCGGTAATCCTAAGACAAAATCCATAGAAACATCTTCCCAAGGGCGTTAGGGATAGGTAAAGGTAAGTATAAACCGTGAGGATGGGACCTGGATTTGGCTTTGTGCACGTTACGCATTTGGCACAAGTCTGCTCGACATCCTTCTTGAGATGGGGCCAATAGAAATGTTCGTCACTACAGCTAATGTTTTGTCAACGCTTGAAATGTCCCATAAGGCCGCCTCCGTGAGCTTCCTTGAGTAACAAGTTTCGCATGGATCCTCTTGGTATGCATAGTCTTTTATCCCTGAAAAGAAATCCATCATGCAAATAATAGGAATGGTATTCACCCTTACCACAAGCTTCATAAGCCTCGGAAAAATCAGGATCCGTGGCATATTGATCCTTGAGATGCTCCAATCCTGAGACCTTCGCTTCTATGGTGGTCATCAGTATGTATCGTCGGGGTAAGGCAGCGGCCACCACATTTTCCGTGCCCTTCTTGTACTTAATGATGTAAGGAAACGTTTCTATGAACTCCAGCCATCTTGCATGTCGCCTCTTGAGTGTTGTTTGACCTCGAAGATGCTTAAGAGTCTCATGATCGGTGTGGATGATGAACTCCTTGGACAGTAGGTAGTGCTGCCAGGTTTGTAAGGCTCGGACTAGGGCGTACAACTCTTTGTCATATGTCGGGTAGTTGAGTGCAGCTCCGTTGAGCTTCTCACTGAAGAATGCCACGGGCTTCTTGTTCTGGTGTAGCACGGCTCCAATTCCTATACCTGAAGCATCACATTCAATCTCGAAAATAATATCAAAGTTAGGTAAAGAAAGAACCGGTGCTTGTGTTAGCTTCTCCTTCAAAGTATTGAAGGCTTGTTCTTGAGCAACTCCCCACTTAAATGGCTGATTCTTCTTGATCACAGCTGTGAGTGGTGCAGCTAGTGTGCTAAAATCCTTGACGAATCGTCTATAGAAGCTAGCTAGTCCGTGGAAACTCCGAACATGTCCGATGGTAGTGGGAGTGGGCCAATCTCGGATAGCTTTTATCTTCTCTTCATCCACCTGTATTCCTTGTTCACTAATAACAAAACCTAAGAACACAAGTTTGTTAGTACAAAAGACACACTTCTTTAGGTTAGCGTATAAGCTTTCCTTCGAAGTGATTCAAATACAAGTTCTAGGTGTTCTAAATGATCCTTAAGATTTTTGCTGTAGATTAATATGTCATCAAAATAAACTACTACAAATTTTCCAATATAAGAACGAAGAACCTGGTTCATCAAGCGCATGAAGGTGCTGGGGGCGTTGGTGAGACCAAAAGGGCATGACAAGCCACTCGTATAGCCCCTGTTTTGTTTTGAAAGCAGTTTTCCATTAAATGCCTTGGCATCGTGCTTGATGATATCCACTTTTAAGATCCACCTTTGAGAAGAGTGTGGAACCGCAGAGCTCATCTAACATGTCGTCGAGGCGTGGAATAGGGTGCCGGTACTTGATGGTTATGTTGTTGATGGCACGACAGTCTACACACATTCTCCACGTGCCTCCTTTCTTTGATGCGAGCAGAACGGGCACAGCACATGGGCTAAGACTTTCTCGGATATAACCTTGGTCTAGTAAATCACTGATTTGTTTCTCCAGCTCCTTGCTTTCCTCCGGATTCATCCTATAAGCGGGTTTGTTCGGCAGAGCTGTTCCCGAACCAAATCGATCTGATGCTCTATCCCTCTAAGTGGCGGTAGTCCGGGTGGTAGTTCTTCGGAAATACGTCCAAGTAATTCTGGAGTAAGGGTTGAACTTCCTCGGGAATATCTAGGTCACTTGCACCTGCACTTAGACACTCTTGGTAGAACATTAGTAGGAGGGCGCCCTTGGTACCAAGGGACTTACCAACTGATCCGTAGCTTACGTAAAGGTTCGATGTACTTACCTCTCCGTCCTTAGCCATTTTTGCGTGAAGTGCATGAACTTGGGAGGGACTGAGGGGCAAGAGTGAACTTACGGTTTTGGTGTGTTACCGAGTATTGGTTAATACGTCCGTCATGTTGAGTTTCTCGGTCAAATTGCCAGGGTCTCCCTAAGAGGAGGTGTCCGGCTTGCATGGGCACTACATCACAAGTAACTTGATCAACATACTTACCAATGCTAAATGGAACCGTTACCTGTTCGGAGACCTTCATCTCGGCCTTGTCATTGAGCCACCGAAGCTTGTATGGGCGTGGATGCTTAGTTTTCACGAGACCTAATTTCTCAACAAGAAGCTTGCTGGCCACGTTAGTACAAGAACCACCATCTATAATTAAATTGCAAACCTTGCCATTGATGGTGCATCGTGTGTGAAAGAGATTTTCTCTTTGTGCGGTCTCCTCAGGTCCTACTTGAACATTGAGAACTCGTCGTATCATGAGTGATTCCCCGGTGTCCGGATACTCGATATCTTCCCCGTGTTCTTCGGACTCGTCTACAGCCTCATCTTGTGACTCGTATTCTCCCGTGTTGGTGATGATCATTACTCTCCGGTTTGGACAATCTCTTGCCATATGTCCTCTTCCCTGACACTTAAAACAAGTAATGTCACGAGTACGATTAATTTGGTTAGAAGACTTACCTTGTTCGTCACGGAAACTCCTTTGTGGTTCGGTTGTTCTTGATTTGAATCTTGAATCTATCTCAACAGCCTTTCCCTTGTCTTGTACTTTGGACACATCATTTCTCCATGTTTGTGGTACATTCCTGGGCCGAGTGTTGCTGTTGTTCTTGTGCTTAATCTGCTGCTCTATTTGGACTGATAAGTGTAGGAGTTCATGTAAACTCTTGTACTTGGCACGCTCAACTTTTCTTTGAATCCTATCTTGTAATCCATCGATGAATTGAGCCATCATAGCCTCCTCGGATTCTTCCAACTCCAGCGAGTTCATTAACTTTTCAAACTCCTCAAAATAGTCCTCCACGCTCCTTGTTCCCTGTGTCAACTTACGGAAACGTTTTTTGTAAGTCTCGATGAAAATGTTCAGGGACATACCTTAACCTCATTAGGTACTTCATGTCGGGCCAGTTGGTGACAGCTCCAAAGTGAAGTCGTCTCCGCTCAGCTACTGTTCTGTCCCACCATGCTAGGGCGTTTCCCGTGAGTTGAGCTGCAGCTACAGCCACCCTTTTGTTCTCTCGGTACCCATAACATTCAAAGATATACTCAAGTCTCCTTTCCCAATCCAAGTAAGCTTCGGGATCAGTTTTGCCTGCAAAAGATGGTGGAGTTAGTTTTATATCGTGATTAGTTTCTCTAGGTTCTACTTCTCTTTGGCGGTGTCTCCGAAGAGGATCAACTCGACGTTGTTGTCGAGCTAGGGTGTCGAGTGAGTCTCCTTCGGATTCTGAAAGAACTTCCTCTTCAAGTTCAGGGCGAGGCAAGTGCTGTTGGATTCCTGGAGCTCGTAAGTTGTGTCCTTCTGGGTGTTGTTGAGGTCGTTCCAAGTTGTTGAGGCGATTGCCAAGCTCTTGGTGATTTTCAGCAATGCGTTGGTTCATAGTTCTCATGTCGGCTCTCATTGCTTGTAAAAGTTCCATCATATCTTGTTGACGTTCAAGACCTCCGTCAGCCATGCTCTACTCCAATCCGAATCGAATTCAAAGTGCTAAGAATAAGGTGAATTTTCCTAGCAAAAAGAATCACACAAGAATCAAATCTTCTCAAACAAACAGTTAAACAGCAAAGGGAATCGCAGTTTAGGTTTCGATATGGGAAAAATACGAAACAATGTCCAAAAATCAAAATAACAATTTTTATATTTTCTGAAGAGTTTAAAGAAGCAAAAACAAAAGACGAAATATTTTTATGAGTTTTTTTGGATTTTATAAAATTGAAACACTGAAGCAGACAAAACAGAAACAGAAAATTTCTAGGGTTTTAAGTTTTGATGAACGAAAAATACTAAATGATCTCCTAATTTGAAAACGACAATTTTTATGATTTTTTGTATGTTTTAAGAAACTAAAACAAAAGACGAAATATTTTTTTGAGTTTTTGTTGATTTTATAAAAATCTGACAAGTCAGATGTAAAAGCTGGAAAATCTAGAAACAGAAAGAAAGAAAAGAAAAGAAACTAAGATTGAAAAGAAACAACCTGGGATAGGAGCTGGTTAGGCTCTGATACCAATGATATAAGACTCGGATGGGGAGTCTTTGGTCCGGATCTGAAGTAGAGTCGAAGTTAGCTCGAAGCTCCTCCTCCGCTACAACTTCATAAAACCGGTGTGGAAGGCTAGACAAGCAGCTCGCAGCTCCTCTTGTGAAACCTGATGAATGGGGTCGTGATGATGGATCGATAAGCACCACAGGGAGTGTGAGAGGCTCCTTGATACAGCTTAGAATCGTGGCTTTGTGAATCACACACAAAGACAAGATCAGAGACAAAAGTTTCAGCAACTTTCAAGCTAAGAGAATTCTCGTTTATTGATGTAGGGTAAATAAAATGATACACGGCCGGGGATCTTATAGTTTGATCCTTACGGCTACAACCTCTAGGGTTGCGACTCAAATCAAAACAACAGGACTTGTACGAAAAATAAAAGAAAACAACACACACTCTCAATGGAAACAACATGATGTTTCCTTATATGGAAAGTGTAGCTACAGACACAAAATAAAAAGAAATAAAATAAAAGACTCTACTGGGACTCGAACTAGACTCATTGTGGGCTTACTAGAGCCACTAGGCGGGGGGCCTTATCACCTGCAAGAAGACATGAATAATTGAAAACAAAACGAACCTGTGAGTTGGACTCGAGTGTGGACTCATCATTGTTGACGTCGTGTGGAGTGTCGAGTAGAGCTTGTATGGCTACGTTGAATTCTTCTCTTAGTTTATCCCTCCTAGCTCTTGTGATAGGTCCAGCTATCTCTGGAATATTGATGACATGATCGTCTTCCACTTGACGCACTTGTTTCGCTACATGTTTGTCGTGTGGTCCTACACTCAACGCCTTGGCTTTAGCTCGGGTTACTGGACCTTCTTGAGTCTTTTCCTCAGCATGTCCTTCACGTGTGTCTTCGTCTAATGGTTCAGTCGCTGGATTGATGTCCGCATCAGCTACTGTAATACTTCTCAGCCTCAATATCTCTCAGTCTTCTCGGAAGGTCTCTCGGTCTTCTTGGAAAGTCTCTCGGTAAATCCCTCGGTAAGGCTCTAGGTAACTTTCTCGGGTTTCCTTCTTATTGTCTCACTTGTTCTCTGTTCTCCACACCATTTCTCACTTGCGCAAGTGTCTGTGTGTTAGCATCCTCACGGAGAAACACCGGAATAAGTTCTTCACGGAGGGAGTTGATATTCTCGTTCATCAACCGCTCGAGTTTTGCCGTTAGTGCTTCAACGAGGAGTTTTATGTGGTTACTGCTCGATTCTTCTTCAAGTTTGGACATCTCTGCCTGCAAATCAAAGAGTTATTTGATTAGAAATCATGATATAACACAAAAAACACGAAAATGACTCTTCGAATGACGAAGAACCCTAATCGCGACACTTGAAGAGGAGCAGTCAGTTGAAAAATATCAAATCAATTCCAAAAAGTCTAGAATCTATTTTAACAAATACTAGAGTCACCCTAGGTTCCAAAACAGTTGATTTCACGATTTTATCACACACAAATGTTTTATAAAAATGCATACAAAATTGGGCAGAAATTGACTTAACTTCTCGGTGGTAGCTCTGATACCACTTGATACGATTCCAGCGGGGAATCATGCCCAATCTCGATGCCCTAAAATCAAGATGATAAAGGCATGAATCAAAAAATGAACAATCTAGCAAGAGGCATGAGTCGAACTACACCACAAAAGGATGCAGAAGGCCTTTTGAGAAGTCTAAGAGAATTCAGTTTCAACATATGAAAAAGAAATTCTATGATCTATTCATAAAAGGAGTTTGAATAAGAATGATAGATGAGGAATACAATAGAGGTTCAGCCGCATATAAAGAGAAGAGAAAGTGATGAGAAGAGATAAGGCGGCGAAGAGGTGACTTCGAGACAAGCCTCGGAAATCACCAACTCGGAAACAACACAATAATTAAAACAAGTTTGAATTTGAAATGAGATAAGAAAGAAGTAGATGGCGCCCTAAGTTGTCTTAATATTGGGCCTCATGGACCAGACTAAGGCATGGCAAAGATGGACATATGATCCACTAGCCTCATTAACAATCTTACACGGAAAACCCATTGGGACAAAACCGAGCTAAGGGAAAAAGAGTGCTACTGGATCATATGGCAATGCACTTAGCCTTCACGAGCATGCAGCACGACCAAGGTAGCCTTGAAACATCCCTCATTGCTCGGGTGATCCTCCTGAATCTTCACTTGTTGTAGCAGGACCCTAAAGTATTGATTAAACTCCATCGTCCGGAGACAAGTCTTGGTTCCGAGGAGTGCTCCTTTTGCTCTGTTTCCTCCTTGCTTGCTTACTTCTTCGATCTTCCTTAGTGCCAATTACATGTTCTAGGTACTTTGAGCCTCCTAGAATCGCATCAACATGGTTCATAAGCCTCATGAAAGTATTTGGTGCGTTTGTATGACCAAATGACATCACTAGCCACTCGTGGAGACCTTGCTTGGTCTTGAATGCGGTCTGCGACTCTAAGATATTGAGTTTTTAGTGTTTTTAATTATCCATTTAGCATTAGTTTCTTGCATTTATATTCCATATTTAGAAATTTAGGTTTATCATTGCATTTGCATTTGCATTCTAATGTATAGGTTTTGGAGCTAAGATGTGCAATGATAACATTGCATTTTTACCTAATTTTACTATCATTTTCATATGGTTTTATGGATAGTTTTGTGTATTTTCAAGGCTAAATAGGCTATTATCGAATATTTCTAGTTTTAAAGAGGTTTTACAGGTTTTAAGGAAAAATGGACCAAAAAGGACCATAAAGGAGCAAGACCTGTTTTAAGGCAGTTTCAGAGCATCAGAAGTTTCACATTCGTTGAAGAAATTTCCATGGATCAAATTCAGAGATCTTTATATCCATGGAAAGCTTGAAGAGTCAAGATTCACCTTGGACAAGAATAAAAGCAATCCATTCAGTCGGTTGGAAGATACAACCAGAAGTGTGACGACCTGTCAACCTCAGCCACAAGGAGTGCGACCGAGGTCAAGCATCTTGGTGACCTCGGCCATAGGTCCCGTGACCTAGTCCAGACTGCATCACCACCTTATTCACAAGGCCCATCACCACCTTATCAAAACGACGAGTTTAGCCTTCGAAACCCTAAACCTGACCTCTTGGACCCCAAGCCCTATAAATACTTAACCTAATCTTTAGGGTTTCGTGTGCTTCTATATTTACTTCTTAGAAACTTCACTGCAACTCCAGAACACCTCTAGGAACCCTAGAGACGACCAAAGGAGCCACACCAGGCCGCACAAGCTCTTTTCTCCTGCAATCTGTTATTACTTTGTAATCTCTGAACCTTTATATTTTATTTATGTAACCTAGGAATTACTTAAACCTTGCTTTGATGAATCCTTTAAGCATGCTTGAGTAGTTTACTTGTTGGGTTTAAAGAGTTAATCAAAGGGGGGAGATGATCTAGGTAGTTTAAGTGGCGAATTCATCGTCTATATTGTTCTTTTGTTCTGAGTTTTCTCTTAATGCATGTAGCTAGAGTCATGAACTAGCCACTGATACCAGACATCTAGGTTTCGCTAATCGCTTGTTTAGTCGATTCAAAACGTTTTACCCTTTCATATTCTGCAGATCATCTGAATCGATTTGTCTGTTGATTGCTAGAATTTTCATAATTGTTTGGTGTCAGATAAAATCGTTAAATCAATCGAATCTGAACCTAGTTTGAGTCTAGTAATTGATAAAATAGTTTTTGGAATTGATTCGGCACGTTTTGATATTTTTTTGTGACTGTTCAACTGCTAGTGTCGAATCCGGAATCACTGTCTGTCACACGTGTTGCTTGAATTTTCATAAAATATTGACGTGTGATAAAAATTAGAAATTTGTTGTGTCTGAACCTAGAAAGAGTCTAGTTTCTAGAAAAAATGATTCTAGAATTTTGGAACATGTTTTGATAATTTTTCGAGGTTGATTTCGTCGAACAGTGGCAACTAGAGGTTCTCGGAATTTGAAAAGTTATTTTCGTGTTAACTTGCTAGAGTTGTTTAAAACCATTGGTTAATCCTAAAATCGTGAAATCTGTTGCATTGAAACCTATATTGAGTCTAGTATTTGTTAAAATTGACTCTGGAATTGTTGAACATGTTTTGATATTTTATTCTGTTTCATCCGTTCAAACTGTCGTTTAGGTTTCTTGCCAAGTTTTTCCTTGTTCTGTTTGAGCATTTTACTTGTTTACTTGTTGGGATTTGAACAGGTACCATGGTGGGAACCAGCCATGACGAACAAGAGTCTTCCAACTCCAACAAGCAACTTATGGACTCCTTCAAAGCTATGATGGTTGAGAGTATGGCCACTATGAAAGCCGAACTAGAAAGATCCATCAATGATGCTGAACAAGAACAATTTGAGGCTATGCTGGCTAAGAGGGCTCATAAGTTGTGTGAAAGATTAACAGCCAGGAACCGACGATTTGAAGAAGTAAATCCACAATGGCATGGTCGTCTAAAAGAAAAACCAAGCAGAGAGCCATGGAGAGACAAGCCGAGACAACAAAGAAAAGAAGCTTACAACCCTCAGCCAAAAGAAGTGTCCAAGACCGTTCTAAATGAGAAAATGGAGGCTAAGTCAACATCTCAACCCAAGAAGGCTACTGAACAAGTCGTGGTTCACAAGCAAAGCCTAAATCGGTCACTTGACTCAAGCGGTGAACCAAAGCAATGTAAGTCCTCAAAATCCAAGGAAGTTACTTGTTATAACTCGCGTATGAAAGGAAATTTTTCTGCCACTTTCCCTGAAAAACACGAGCTGAATATCACTTCATTAGGATCAAAACTAAGCTCAGAAAACTCAAGTATTGAAGTAGTTAATCAAGTGGTAGAAACTTCCAGTTCTTGTATGATGCACTTGGTCTTGTCAAAGGATGTTGATTCAGGTCATACTATGGAGCATAAGGATGACAAAACTGAAGGGAGCATAAAAGAGAAGAATCACAGTCGGTGTCAACCACTTCACAAGCTTGCCGAGATAACAAGTGTGAGCAAATTAATTATGAAAACCGTGTGGTGACTAAACCATGTCCAGCCCCAGCTACATGTGAATCAGATTTCACCCTCTTCAAAGCTGAAATGACCAAACATCTTGCGTGGTACTCAAGTAAGTTTAGATGGCGAGTTTATTCATTACTGGAATATTTCCACCTTCACTCGTAGTTTCAAGCAACCTGTTTTGAATGTTGAAGTTTCTAGTATAATACACTTGATTTTATCCTTAAGTGCCAAGGAAGATACAGGAACCATAGATGTGTGCAAAGATATGCCATCAAAGTCAGAGCTCATGACGTGTTCTCTAGCCAATAAAAGAAGTACAGAAGTCAGCAACACCCTCTTGAAAGAGCAAACTGAAAGCAAAACAGTGGAGCAATTTCCCTATTTCAAAAAGTCTTTGGAAGGTAAGTGTATTCTTTCTTCTACCCAATCTGATTCTGTGCTTGAAAAACTAACCAGTTTAGAACCGGTGTATCCGAGTAGTATTGTTTGTTTTTCACAGATCTTAGAAGAAAAATCACCAAAAACATTGCAAAGGAGTTTATTACTGATTAATGAATCGGAGCAGCCAACCAGCCTTGTACCAAAACATGTCCTTATGCCATTTCCTTTTGACTACCGAAGAAAGCATGGTAAGGAAATTGATTTGGTTAGGACAGAACCTAATTTGTTTGTTATGGTTTCTGCTCAAGATGAAAAACGTTTTGGTTTGGAAAATGTGAAAGAGTTTTGTGTTTCAAAATCCGTTTTTGACAAAATAATTCCAACTTTTGAAACATTCACGCTTGAAAAGTTCTTTGAGCTAAATGGTTTTATGTTTGAAGAATTTTGTGAATTTGACTCTTCTTTGAAAGTTTCTTTGTGTAGTGATGCATTTGAGCTGTTTAGAATGAAAACTGAAAATGCATTGGTTAAAACTTCTTCTGAATTGAATTATGTGATTAAAAACGAGTTGTGTGATTCAAATTTGTTCAATGTGGTTTATAAACCAACTGTGAACAATCATGTTTTAGAATTTTCTGCTTCAAGTATAATGCACTTGTTATGTCCCATTAGTGTCGAAAAAGGAACAGGACCCATAGAGAATCATAAGTACTTGAGAGAATTGACAATCAAAGAAAAGCCACCAGACTTGCATCAACCTCAATCCCTTCCTGGAGCTAGAGAAGAACTCACGCATTTCATTCAAATCAAGGAGGATCCACCAGATATATGCCAGCAAAATACTTATCAATTGGAATTTGGAGCTGGAAGTACCTGAGGAAAACAACTTCAATCACCCAAGGATGCTTCATTCCAAAACTCTATTTTGACAACAACTACATGATTATCTGTTCAATATTTTTCTTTGTGCCTAAACTGTTTCCTTTTGATGTAGGAGATCCTGCGTTCTTACAGCTCAAATTAACAAACCAGGATCATGGAAAAGTAGCCAAAGAATCTTCAATGTTCAAAGATAAACCCCCGGATCCAATACCATTCACTTTGATGATAATGATCACCGAACACATCGAGAATCTTATCCAGGTAAGTAACTCTTTGACTCGATTTTTCTCTTATGATTCAAGAGCTGTGATTATGAGTTCAATACACCCAGAAAACATTGCGAAAAGGATAAGATTATTCATCGCATGTTTGGAACAGAACTCTTGTTTTAAGATACTAGTAAAAGAGGAATATGAAATAGATAATGCTTTAATTATAGCTGAAACTTGTTTATCTGTTTATTGTGAGTCAATGACTGTTATAATATGCTTTCTCTTTGCCAAAAGTGTTGACAACTTTTCAGGAACAAAAAGAGGAGCCACCAGACTTAAAAGTTATCTCATCAAGTTGTTTTGCGAGGACTGGAATCAGAGATGTTTTCATGCAGCATAAGAAAATCATTGATTATTTTAAGATGATCTTTGAGGTTGGAGAACGAGTATGGAAACCAATGATTGATGATTCATTTCACCTAACAAGAAAAATCATCAACAATGCCCATCGACTTGATCTCCGAGGTAAGTTTCTCATGATGTTACTCTTTGATGGTTCTAACTTAGTGTTGTTTGCGGCAGGTCAAACAGATTTGAAGACAAATCCTTTTCAACTGGGGGAGGATGATGCGATCCTAGGAAGCACTAAGGAGCTGGAAGAGGAACTGGAAGCTTATGAAGATAAGGAGATCCAACAAGGAGCAAAGGATGCATTGGAGGAGCAAATTGGAACGATTACTCGGGCTAGAATAAGAGAGTTTCACCAGAAATTTAGGGTCTCACTTCATGTGACTACTTATATGGATCACTTGCGCTGTCATGAGGGTATCAAGACTTCACTGGTCAAGATACACGCCCAAGAGACTTAGTAAATGGCCATGAGGACCATGCATACTCTTTTTCCCTTCTCCTCGGTTTTTCCCAAGTTGTTTTCCGGGAAAGGTTTTTAATGAGGAGCAATGGGTCTCATGTCCATCTTGCCATTTGCTGAGTTTGATCCACCTCCAGACCCATTTACTTCATCATAGGCGTGGCCCATATCTCTTCTCTATCTCATTTGAATTTTGAATGTTGTGTTTAATTCTGCATGGTCATTGTGTGAGTTACGAGGCATGTCTCGTAACTCCACACTCTTTATTGCTACTTCCTTCTCTTCTCTTTATATTCTGCATCTGAACCTCATTATAATTTATCAAACTTTTATATTGCAAACTCATTTTAGTTGTTTGATCATTTCTTGCTCAAAGTGTCGGGTCTTCATTCCTTCACACCGAGCAAGCCGATAGTCTTAGAGTCTGTCACAACTCTTAAGAAGTATCACTCCGATCCATCTCTTGTTCATCACGTCCACAGTCCTTACTCACGTACCGAACACGTCTGAAAGTCTAAAAGTTCATCATTCCCTTTAGAAGTTTCGCATCGATCCATAAAACCCATCAGACCATACTTGCCGTTTCACATCATTTCATCACTTCCGCATCACTAATCTCATCACTCCGACCATCACAACCTCTTGGAGAGCATTCAGGGACGTGATCCTCATCTAGGATCATATCAACCTTTGAGTGAAAGGAGTAGTACAGATGGAAAGAAGAAAGCAGAGATGGTTCAGCGAATCCATGAGGCGGCTAGCAAAAATATTGAGGATAAACAAAGCAATACGCAAAGTATGCTAACAAGGGCCGCAAGGAACTTATCTTCATGGAAGGAGACTTAGTTTGGATTCATCTTCAAAAATAATGCTTTCCTAATGAAAGGAAGTCCAAATTAATGCCAAGGATGGACAGACCTTTTAAAGTGCTTCAAAGGATCAACCATAACGCCTACATACTCGATTTGCAAGGTAAGTATAATGTGAGTAATACTTTCAATGTTGCTGATCTTGTGCCTTTTATTGCAGATGAGTCAGATTTGAGGACAAATCCTTTTCAAGTGGGAGAGCCTGATGTGAGCATGGAGGGCTTGGAGCATGATGTGAGCATGGAAAGGTTGGAGAATGGAACTAAACCGCAGCTTGAACCCGAGGAGCTTGGAGCTGAAGAGGATGCGTCACTAATTGTTCGCATTGGTCCCATGACAAGGACTAGAGCCAAAGAGTTCAATCAAATCATCAACAATCGTCTACTTACCATTCATGCCAGTCTTAGATGTGATGCTTGTCCAGCCACATTGGTTGTGATTCAAGCCATCTAAGCGATGACAATGGAGGTATGTGAACTTGTACTCTTTTTCTCTCTCCTTGGTTTTTCCCATTGGGTTTTCTAAGGGAAGTTTTTAATGAGGCAAGGCCACATACTTTACCCTAGCCCATTGTTATCACTCGGCCCATTCTATCTTATTTTCCTTTGTAATTTTTCTATCTATTTTGAATTTAAACTATCTCTTTAATTCTGCATGGTCTTGTGTGAGTTCCGAGGTATGTCTCGTAACCCCACAAGCTTTTATTGCTTCTTCTCTTCTCCTCCCTTCATATTTCGGATCTGAACTCATTAGAGATTTTCATCAAACATTTTTATTCTAAAACTCTTTTTTTTTAACTTGTTTGATCCGAGTCTTGTGTGTGTAATATCACAACTCTGAATTCGTTTTTGCTGTTGGTGCGTCATATCCTCAGCGAATCTGAACTTCGAAAGTCCAACGATCTTCCGCAATCCTTTGGAAGTTTCACCTCAATCCATCGAACCATCATTTCATCGAGTCTCACCATTGTTCCGCAAGCTTTATATCAACCACACGAAGGGCATCAAGGGGCTGACTCATTCATCACGATCAAGAGTCTATCAATTGTGTTATAACCTACGTAAGTTGAGTTGTAGGGCTTTATGAACTATAACTCGTTATTAATTCTTGGATATATGCGTCGTTGCCTGCGTTAGTTAAGTAATGGAGTATGTAGACTTTAGACGATTGATATTGTGATTTGCATATCTTTTGTTCATTCGTGTTTCGTAGTTCATGAACTTCATATCATTGATATTTCATGTTTGATTTCATATGCATGCATTCAACCCATGAAACCCCAAGAATTCCCTGCAGCCCAACATTCCGTTTATTGATAGTTACATCATTTTATTTCGCATTTATTCACTGCTAGTTTCCGTGACAAAAACACAAACCAAACCCCTTTTTATTGTTGTCTTAGCCATATTTCTCTCCAACAAATTTGTAACGTGATTTATATGTCTCTGTTGGATCGATATACCTTAAGTACTATAATTGATTTGGCTCTGCACTTGTAGCTTTATCATTGTGTTGTTTGAGGAAAACTTGACTACGCATTATTTACACCTCACAAAACAGCACACATCAATGTTGAACGCACTAGGACTCCACATGTTCATGGAGACCACTCGCCAAGAGATCTATGAAGAAGTGACTCGGCAATTCCTCACCACTGTCACTCTAGCCTTTCCGCGCACACAAGCACCACTAGTGCGAGATGGAATGCTTTTCTTCACAATCAATGGTGAGCATTACAACATCTCCATTACCCAGCTTGGACAAGCCCTTGGATTTGAGTATCAAGAAGCAATAGACTTTGGACTCGAAGATACCAATGCGATATGGCAATGCTTTGGCCTTGATACTTTTGATGGTGGGAAGACCTAGGCATCTTCACTCTCTTACCCAGCCATTAGATGCATTCACAAGCTCCTCGCCAACACCATCTTCTCACGCTCAGCTCAAAACAACATCACTAGTGATGAGGTTCTTGTCTTGAGAATTTCATTTGTTGATTTCCCAAGAAAAATCAACTATGCCGGACTCATTGCCAAGTGGTTGATCAAGATCAAGCATGATGCTTTCAAATCTAGCGAGAAACAAGCAACCATTAGCTTTGGAGGAGTCATCACTACCATCCTAGAGACTGCTGGAGTTGATTTCACACACAGCCCTTACACAGCAAGAGTTATACTCATGACGAGTCGAGGATCGACTTCCACTCACACTTGGCGTCTTCATCAAAAAGAAGGCGATGGTTTCTTTTGCCTCTCAGCGTGTCACACAAGCCTCCACAGGACGTGACACAGCCTCTTCCTCCCTTGAGACAGAGAGAGCACGACGTATGGAGCTAGAGGAGGAGTTAGCCGAGCAGCGCGCTCTTATTGCGCAGCTGCAGAGGAGAGCTTAGATCCAGGACACCCTGATTAGTCCACCACCGAGCACCAGAACCTCCTGAGAAGTTGAAGGTTCACTCGTTCTATCTTTACTTTTATGCTTTTCTTTTATTTTATTTTATTTTTATTTTTATTTTTCCCATTTTTTCTAGATTTATTCACATTGGAGACAGTGTGATTTAAGTCTGGGGGGATGTTTATCCATTACTTACGCACTTTTTTTTCTTTTGAGTCATTTTAAAGTCTTTTTATTGATTTTTTTGTTTTATTGAGTCAAAACATTGTAGGAAATGATGACCCTATGATATGATGATTTCAACCTTATATATGTTCTGATTTATTTCCTAAGGACAAATTTTGCAGAATTCGCTAAAGAATGGACAACAGCTAGAACCTCACTACAGGATCTCTCCCCTGAAGTTTCACCTTACGGAGACTTGGTTGAATCTTAATTTAACTCTATTTTGTTTGAACCTTAATACTGATTTTAATTCTTTCTCATTAGAGGTATTAGATCAGGGAAACGAGCAGCACATTCATGACTTCTTATCCTTTTTACCACTCTCTGCTGATCCTGAATGGCCACTCATTTTTAGTGGTTCCCACCCTTAACCCATCACCTTTCTTTTCAAACCTCATATTGTTCTCTTTTCCTTTCTCGTTTGGCAGATATGTCATGAAAACGCAAGAGAGAAATTTCCGACACAGTTTTCCAGCCACTGAAGACAGAGGCTTTGGAAGACCTAAAAAGAGAATGTGACGATTTGGTCTGGAGTACTTTCTACCTTGGGATTCGACAACAAAAGGTACCTTTTTCGTGCCTATGAGACTTGTGTGAATACGTACTGTTTCCCCTTTTGAAAAAAAAATAAATAAAGAAAAGATGAAATGATTTTCTTTTGATTAAAGGGGTAGGAAAATTTCCAATGACCCCATTATTTTACTTTGAAAGGAATGATCACACGAAGGTTGGAAGCGAGGTTAGGAAAATTTCCCGTGATACCATTATTCGCCTACACCTTTGATTAAAAAAAAGAATAAAGAAAATAATAAGTCTGGGGGAGAGAAAGAGTACCAAAAAGTTTTGTATGGTCACTGCGTCATAGTATACTACGGGAATGAGTCTAGAAGGTCCTTGACATTGAGATCAAAGATGAGACCGAGCAATGAGGGCTTGTGGACTATGTTCCAGAATTGTAGGTTGAATCTGGAAAGCTGTGAATCTCTACAGTGAAGTACATGGTGGTCTGGATCCTATCAGGTATGAATTCTTAGTGGTTAACTATGGTGAATGTGAGTGTGGTGCTCCTATGACGAAATAAGTTTCTGTGTTTTCAAAATTCTTTCTCCAGTTTAGTTCTATGTTTGCTTGAGGGCAAGCAAAAAGCTAAGTCTGGGGGAGTTAATATATCACGGTTTTTACGGTTTTAAAGCCATGATATATGTCCTTGATTGAGTCTCTTATGTGTCTTTAGAGTCCTATTAGAGTCTTTTACAGGTTTACACGCATTTGAGGACTTTTGGACCTTTTAGAGCATTTTGGAGCGGTGTTGCTAAGAAGCAGAAGCTGGTGCCCAGACAGACCCCTGGTGTCGATCGACACCACCATGGGTGTTGATCGACACGTGCCACATGCTGAAGCACACTCGTAAATTTACAAGTTTTAAAGATTTGTAACTTTGCCCAGAAGATTTGTAACTTTGCCAAAAAGACCCAAGTCGTGTTTTAGAGTATATTTTAGGGGTTTTAGGTTTAGAAAAGATCAATCTTTGTGCAAGGAGACTTTTTGAGAGATTGAGAGCATGGGGCTGACTTTACTCTGTACTTCTGAGAGAAGATCTTGAACCCCTGTTTCTATTTCTCTTTTGAGTTTTTATTATGATATCTATTCTATTCATGTCTTTGATCTCCTTGATTATGTGTGAGTAGATCACTTGTTAGGTTCATGGATTCTCACTAGGGTTTTTCATGGATTTGTAATATTTATTGATTGGTTAGGATTCATAATTTTATAAGTTCTTCACCTATGTTGTCCTTAATGCTAGATCTGGCCTGATCACCTAGAATCTGAATCTTAGGTTATTGAATTAGCACGACGGTGTGATTTGAAACTTGACAAAACCTTGAGTGAGCAAAGTTGATAATTATAAAGGAATTTGGATTAGAAAATTTGTGAACAAATCAAACTTGAACTTAATACTTGTTTAAAATATTAAGTCTCACAAAGGAATTTAGTTTCTTAGGTTTTGGGCATGGAGAATTTTCACAGCGGGAGTTGGTTAGTTCTAAGTTAGTACTTTGAGTTCTAGAATTGGAATTTAATTTGATCCTAACTAATCAATCGATTTACATTTCCTTAATTCCTGAGAAATTCCCTGAGCTTGAGGTTTTTTTCAGTTGAATACAACAATCTTTATTTACTTTTCTGCATTGCTTTTATTTATCTCTTATCTTACTTAGCTTAATTCGAAACTAACGAATCTATTGTGAAATATTGTGAGTCTCGGTGGATTCAACCCCTGTATACTACAATTGCATATATGTGCACTTGCGATGTAGATCTAGGGATTAAACTTTGAGCATATCAATATCAACGAATCTATCATTGATTAGAATAATTACAACTCTGTTGATTATGTAAGGTATATTTAGTAAAAGTTCCGTTCAATTAATATAAAAGTTAAATTCACAAATATTTATAAATTTTGCATTATATACTAAAGAATTTATTAACTACCACATCCTTTGAAAAATTTTCTTGGATATTCCAGGGTCCATGTTTTAAGGTTGAAATCACTCATCTAGTAAGTTGATGCTTATACATTGTCAAATAAACACTTTTTTTTTTTTGCTGTGGAGTTCTTTATTGAGTTGACATTTTATATTTTTAATACAGATAATAAATAGGGTTTTCTGCTAAAAAACCATCGAACTTATTAAAAATTGCAAGTTTGACACTCACCTGAAAACTGTGCGGGTCAGCCTATTGAACCCCAAAGTCACCCGCAATACAGCCAATACACGTAGTGGCTATATTGCGGGTGACTATGCAGGTTAGTGGGTTGACTTGCACAGTTTGAGGTGAGGGTTGAGCTTGCAAATTTTAATAAGTTCGATGGTTTTTTTGCAGAAAACCCTTAGTTTTTTGAACGGTGCCACGTCGACGATACAGCGGTTGGCTGTATTGTGGGTGACTTTGGGGTTCAATAGGTTGACCCGCACAGTTTTCAGGTGAGTGTCAAACTTGCAATTTTTAATAAGTTCGATGGTTTTTTAGCAGAATTCCCTAATAAATATACAGAGTAAAAATTGAAATACTAATGATTTTAAGTTCGATTTGGATTTAATTTCAATTATTAATTAACTATACCAAGCTATATTTGTTGTATTTTCAAATAATAACATCTTAGTTCTTCTTGTTATCACACTGGCTTGATGAACCATGGAAACAACAGTACAACAAAATTCCTTACAAAGTCCATAGATCGACTACACCATTCTTTAAGGTTAGTAATGGGAACAAATGCTTGTACTTTTCCTTGAGAAGTATGTTTCCTAGACTAAACAAAAATGGTTCGAATAATGTATCACTATTAATTTTGCTTATATGTTGTCAATAATTATTAACATAAAAATGGTATCGCTATATAACCTCAAATAATAAATCTACATAAGCTATGAAATTTTAAAGCCGAGGATTCTTAGGTTAAGTCCTTAATCAATTTTTTTTAAAAAAGGCCTTGATCAATTACGAATTCAATAAATATTGTGGAACATTGAGTTGGCATATTTACAGCTTCCATGATGACGTGCTAAATAAAACATGCCAGAAAACTCCTGGCTTTTGTAGTGTACCATCATCAGGTAAGATGACTGAAATTTATGCTTCCTTTTTCTGCTAATATCGAGCATCGTTAAGTAACAATGAAGAGTTCATTTTCAAGTTATAAATGCGTAAAACAAAAAGTATGAGAGCCCTCCTCATGGTCCTTTATATAAGACATTCTGTTAGCTCGCCGAAAAAGAACAGCCGGCAGAAATATCTTGTCTATTTGGTTCAGGTAAATGTAATCTTTTTTAGGGATCTTTTTATCTTTTTTTTTTAACCCCGAAGCTACTTATCATTACTGCTCCTGTAACAATTCATGTATGTTCCAAATATTGGTTAATAGAATTCACATTTTATCAAAAAAAAAAAAGTATGAGACCGCATGGAATTTCTGGCCTGATGTTCACATGGGCGTTATGACCGCACTGATTGTTCCACATATGCTCTTGATGGGTCTTCTAAGTCCACTCATAAGCTTTTTTGTGCTTTCGATAAGTCCAATCAATAGCTTTCTTGTGCTTTTGATACTGACCATTACGTTCCACATGCACTACAAAAGTGGTTACCAGATTTTGTCACAGACCTTTTATATTTATAAGTCAGTTAAAACTAAAAACAAAAAATGATTGGATCTCTAGAAGCTTTTAGTGAAACGTATAAGCTTAGCTTTGCGTGGTTTTGAGCCAAAGCAAGAAGCCATGATCAAAGATACACCTGGACACACACGTGAGCCAAACCTAAACCTCAAGTATTTTATGCACATTCCCACCCAGAGTTTAGAGCTTTGAGAATATCCAAATTTCTCATTTATTTAATTGTCTTGAACTTGCAACCAAATATAGCAACCTTGATCCTAACCATATTGAGATTAGGAAGCCAGTGTATAAGCATTTTTTCCTTCTTGCACACCAGATTCTCATACATGTACAAAAGCAGTACCCTATGTTCCATGTCTACAAGTTTGAGGCTTATGCCTTTAAAGATGTCCATGTCAACACCGAAAACCAACTTCTTCCCCCTTGAACTGTTCTTGTATCTCTTTCATTTTCGCTGCAGTCGACTGGAGATTCAAAACCAATTCCAGTCTACGTATATGGATGTCAACATGAACAATAATAAACACCATTCGACCAAAGTAATCAAGCTCAATGTGCCCACGCTTAGTTTCATAATCAAGGCAAAACATCCTACTGCAGCAAAAAAATGACGTGCATAAAATATACTAAAATTTACCCAGATTGACTCAATTCTTTGCCAAAATAACTAGACTAACCCCCCTGTATTGTTAAAAGACCATTTAACCTTTTTATCATTAGTTTTTAGTTTATTTTAAATTAGGAAAATCAATTAATCATTTTATTTGAACGTAAAGAAAAAAAAAAAAAAAATCAACTACTCTTCTCTTTTCCCCTTTTCTGAAATCGTAACCCTACTCCACTCTTCTCCCATAGCCACCGGAGCCATCAATCTCGATAAACGATGGCAAACAACAAACGACGTCACTCTCTCTCACATCTCTACCCTTTGTAACTCGTCTCCTTTATCTTTGATTTCACCATTCTCACCTCGCCACCAGAGCCATCAATCTCGACAAACACAATCAATTTTGATGGCAAATGACAGCGAGTCTCCTCTTAACGGTGCTGAAATCCCTAGGTTTGTCGATTTTTTCCCTTGGTTTCCTAATGTTTTTCCCAAAACTTGTCAATCTTTTCAAAAATCGTGGGACAATTTCAATTAACCCCTTTGATTTTTTTGCAGATATTGCTCGTCATCACCAACTGCAGCTTAATACTATTGATTTCCGGTAAGGACATTTCCAATTAGAATTAGAATTTTTTTTGTAAATATATTCCCGCGCTTGAAAACAAATGTGTTTGATGTAGGTACAGATTTTGATGCAATTTCCATCAAAGTGACAGATTTTTTGGCTTCTTGTTTGTTAGAAATTATTGCAGACATTTTCGTGTTCATAATTCTACATAATCTAATTAGCTATTTCACGATTGCTTTTTCTATGATTAGCAATGGCGTCTTCGAGTAGTGTCATCAAGTATCCTCCTCGACTCTATGAAGAAGGGAAATCTCCTTTGTAACTTAGGAGCATGAACCACAATTGCTTCAGGTCCAAAATTGCGATTTTTGAAAGAAGGATTAGGCTTGGATGTGTGGGATAAGTTGAAGAAATCATCTCTTGGAGTGTTTATAAAGTTTTTGGAATTAGGATACACATGGTCTGCCTAGAAAAAGTTTTCTTCTTCTTCTGGTGGAATCCCATATAAGCTAAAATTCTCATCATCAGATTTCGGTCTGTCAGAATCATCACAATAATCAAATCGTGTTTCTTCATTGTCAACATCTTCATCTTCTTTACTCACAACATCTTCATCTTCATCTTCGTTCACGAAAACATTATCTTCATGGACCAAATTTGTTTCGTTTCTTGGTCGTTTATTTCCTTTTTTATTCGATTCAACCATTACTTTCTTCTTCACTTCAACGCAAAGTCAAACTTTATCCTTCTTCAATTGCCCCAAAAAAGCGTGAAACTGTCGAGAATTACAAATATTAACCGGCGGTATATCTCCCGGTAAATTCTGAGACAACATCTTCGATACCTTGTAGCTCAACACAACATCACATACTCTATTATCCAGCTTATAATCCTCATATACCATTCGAATGCAATCATCATAACTGGTTTGATGGTTAGCTTCTAGAATTCGACAACCCCTATTATTATCAATCACAAACAACCACCATTTTTTCTCAAGTATCCAATTGCCACACACGAGAATAATCTGATCCATATCTAATCCAGTCCCTTCGCTTTGTGACATCAGGGTGAGAACCCAAAAGCATGAGAAAAAAAAACCAAAGAACAAAACAAAATCGTGGCAATTTTCCTACCCCTTTACTCAAAAGAAAACCATTTCATCTTTTCTGTTTTTTTTAAAGGGGAAACGGTACGTATACACACAAGTCTCATAAGCACGAAATAGGTACCTTTTTATCTCGAATTCCAAGGAAGAGTAGTCTCTAGACCAAATCGTCACATTCTCATTTTAGTTCTCCGAAGCCTCCGTCTTCAGTGGCAGGAAAACTGTGTCAGAAATTTCTCTCCGCGTTTCTACGACATATCTGCCAAACAAGAAAGAAAAAGAGAACAATGTGAGGTAAAGAAAGAAAGGTTATGGTTTAAGGGTAGGAATCACTGAAAATGAGTGGCCATTCAAGATCAACAGAGAGTGGTAAAAAGGGTAAGAAGAATTAAGGTTAGTATTAGAGTTCAAATAAAATGAAGCTAGCATAAGATCCAACCAAGTCTCCGTAAGATGAAACTTCAAGGGGGAAGTCCTGCAGTGAGGTTCTAGGTATTGTCCATTCTTTAGTGAATTTTGTAAAACTTGTCCTTAGGAAATAGATCAAATCATATATAAGGTTGAAATCATCATATCATAGGGTCATCATTTCCTACAAAGTTTTGACTCAATAAAACAAATGAAAAAAAAAATTTGACTCGATAAAAACGGCAAAATTATCGATGTAAAAAGTGGAAAAAGGTCTCAAGTCAACAAAATAGAAAGTAACATTAATAAAGGATGGAACCTCCTTCCCCCAACACTTAAATCACACCATCCTCGGTGGGAAAATAAGAAAGAGCCGAGGATGAAAGATCATAAAGAAAGATTTGAGTTTAAGAACAATGTCACCTTGAATTAGAATGTTGGCGACTATCCGGTGTTTCTTTCTTTTTGTTGCTTGACATCAAATGAACTCGGTTTAGTTCATTGAATTCTTTGTTGATGAATCTCTAATTGCATCCTTCCTAAGACAAAAACCTAAAAACCATCAATAATCTTGGTAAATAAAGAAAATAAAAACAAACTTGAAGATAGAATGGTGGTGGAAGTGTTGGTGAGATGGTGGTGGTGATATCTTGTTGATGTCATATCAGCCACGGTTGAGATCTTTTTCCGTGGTGACTTAAGTCTCCTTTCGTTGGTCTTGTCAAGGTTGAGGTTTGGTCATGGAACGATCTGTGGAACAGTCGCAGAACGGTCTGTGGAGTGATCTGTGGAACGATCGTGGAACGGTTGGCTTACAGACCATGGAACGATTGCCGCAGTCCGTGGAACAATGCGATGCGGTCCATGGAACGACATGATGTAGTCCGTGGAATGATGTGCTGTGGTCCGTGGAACGATCGATCTACGTCTGTGGAATTGTCAATCCACGTAGTCACCAATCTTGCAATCCAAGCTTCCTTTTTCCAATTTATCATTGAATATTTTATCATAGATCATTTGACCGGAAAAATTTGATTTGTGCCAACTCATTGTGAAATCTGCGTTCACGGAACAGTTGTGGCTTCAGTCATGGAACGGACGTGGTTGATGAGGTTGGGGAAGTGTGTATGGCCATTGAGATGCTTGTAGACAACTTTAGAATGTTCCATAAGATCAAATGATGGTTGGAATTACAAAATCTCGACTTCTGGTGCTGACCTCGGTCACAAGTCTCGTGACCTAGGTCGCCCTTCTTCACGACCTCGGTCACAACTTCTATGACCTAGGTCGTCCTTCTTCTTGACCTCGGTCACGGGTTCTGTGACCTAGGTCGGTTCCTCTTCGTCTTTCTTCTCTTTTTCTTCTTTTCTATTTTCTTCTTTTCTATTTTCTTTTCGTATTTTTATGAAAAACCTGAAATAAAACATGAAAACATCAAAAGCAAAAGGAAACTATAACTAAAATTGAAATGAAAACTTACAAGTGGGTTGCCTCCCACTAAGCGCGCTTGTTTAACGTTGTGGGCTCAACGGTTGGGGTGGGATTAGGCTTCTGGAGCATCGGTTAAAGTGATCGATGTGCTTCTTTCTTTGCCGACTTCTGCTCGGTTTGGTTTAAGACGTTGCCCATTTACGGTAAATGGCACTCCCTTATCATTCAAAAGAACAACAGCTCCATATGGCCTGACTTCTTTTATCGTGAATGGTCCCGACCATCGTGATCTTAGCTTCCCTGGAAAGAGTTTAAGTCTTGTCGTGAGTTGAAGAGTAAAACCTGGTCATTCGGAGCAAATGACTTTGAAACTATCTTCTTGTCGTGATAAGCTTTTGTTCTCTCCTTGTAGATCATTGAGTTCTCATAAGCATTGTAACGGATTTCATCCAGCTTGTTCAACTGAATCAAACGTATTTCGGCAGCCACCTTCAAGTTGAAGTTCAGCTCCTTTACGGCCTAGGTGGCTTTGTAATCTTGGAAATATGTTCGTCTTGAACATTTTCACAACAACACCTGCATCATTGGTGGTACTGGCTATCGCCTCCACCCACTTAGAAACATAATCAACAGCAACAAGAATATATTCATAACCATTAGACTTCGGGAAAGGTCCCATGAAATCAATCCCCCATATGTCAAAAACATCAACTTCAAGTATGAAGTTTTGCGGCATCTCATTCCTCTTACTGATGTTACCCATTCTTTGGCAATCATCACATTTGGATATGAATGTCTGGGCGTCTTTGAACATCGTGGGCCACCAAAAACCTGCTTGCAGAACTTTAGAAACAGTTTTAAAGGTTGCGAAATGACCTGCGTAGTAGGATCCATGACATCCGAATAGAACTCCTTCAACTTCTTCTTCTAGAACCGTCCGAGTGATAGTTTGGTTTTTAGTGTGTTTTCACACGATGCTAGCCTTTCTTCACAACTCAAGAGTCAATGACTCTGAGGACTAAGTCTCAGAGTGAAGCAAGTCTAGTAAAGTGTAATATCCAGTTTAACCATGCAATTCCTTAATGCACTATCATGTCATTGCAGCACAGAAAGGTGTCAATCCAAATGGGTGAGATGCTGGCAAATAGAGTGCAATCAAAGTCACTTAAGTCAAGCCACGCAAATTAATTTTTGGGTGTCTAATAAACTAAGTAACGCAGGAAATATGCAAAATAAAAATTAAGTAAAACTACTAGTGCAGCAAGTAAAACTGCTAGTGCAGCAAATAAAACTGTTAGTGCAGCAAGCAAACTTGGTAAATAAAACTAAGTCAAGACAATGGAAAAACGGGGCAGATAAGTGAAACGAAGTAAAATCAATCAAGACAAGCAAACTCTCAAGGATGGGGTAAGGCGCTGAAATCAATCAAAATCAATCAACCAATGACTCCTCTACAATCTACCTAAGGCGCTGAAAACAAAACTCGAACAGAGCTAATCCCTAGACAACAGGTTCACAAGCAACCAAATCCACTCTCATGATAGATGACCTCAAGCAAGGGCAGTTTTAGACTCAGATCTCTCTGACGAAATCTACCTTAGCAGGCATTAAGATCCAACATGTTTGTGTCAATGAACACCCTAAACATCCAATATCTTAGGCTAGGAATGCAAATCTCTGGTATTATTTGTTCAAGCATTTCATCAAACACTTTTTGGGTGTGGAAATGCTTGAGATCTAATTCCAATTGATCAGAGAGAAACCAACATTAAGAACACTAATCTAGAAGGGATTCATACATAAATAAACTCAAACACCTTAGAAGATCAGAGATTCATCACTAATCTATCCCATCCTCAAGAACCCTAAAAAACTACTCACACATAATGATGAACATAAACCCAGAAAAATCAAACATTTCAGAATTCATTGAAAATAGTCTAGAAAGATAGATTGAGATGAGAATAGTAAGACTGCAAGGAATCAAGGCAAACTAAATATTAGATTAAGAGAAATTTGAATTACAAAATGAAGAACACCCAGAATAATGTTTGGAGGCAGAGAGAAACCCTAAAAATAATAGAATCCCCCTGGTTAATACCCAACATGGGTATTTATAATAAAATGCAGAAAACCCTAAAACTGAAAAAGACAAAGAAAGATAGCTAAGTCTCCGCGGATGGTGCAGCTCGACCAAATCTGGTCGAGTGGTGTCGAGTGGTGTCGAGTTGCGTCAGTCTTCAAGATGGCATTTTTGTGGTCAACTGGAGATGGGGTTGCGGGTTGGTGCACATTGCTTCCCTTGTCTTCAAATGATGAGATCTTCCCTAGTTTGGCACTTGTGAAGTTGAAACGAGGCTAGAAAAGTGATTTGGAGGGCCAAAGATGATGACTCGGGTGATGAGCTCGAGTTGGGAACCCAACTGGTGGTCGCGATGTGTGGTCGCAGGTTAGTGTTGCAGCTCTTGTTGCAGAGGTCAAGTGGCATTGAGTGTGGACGTCGAGTGGCAGACGGGTCGATGTTTTAGATTGGTGACTCAAGTGGTGGAGTTGGTGGAGTCCGTCAGCGTGTTGGTCGAGTCCGTCAGCCTGTTGGTCGAGTCTGTCGTTAGGCCTGACAGAGTTGCAGTAATTCGGTCATAACTCCTTCAAGACTCATTAAAATGATTCACGACTACTTCCATTAAAAAGCTTACTCACTCCTCTACAACTTTTATGAATACTGTTGAGGCTGAATCCAAACTCAAAGTCCTCGTCCAGGCGCATCTTTCCGACAAGTCGGATGAACATCACATCCTACTTTGCTCCGTGACTCCAAATTTCTCCAAATGCCTCCAAAACACCTAGAAGCACTCCAAACATGCAATATGTATGCAAATCCTAATACGATTGCTAAATGAGTGAAAAGGACTCTAAATGAGGTGAAACATATGATGAAAATACACCTAAGTGATGTCAAATGCATGCTAAAACATGTGAAAATACAGAGACATCAACTCCCCTAAACTGTCTTTGCTTGCCCTCAAGCAAACAAATCATAAGCAGAAAGAGAGGTTTGAAAGTGGGGTTTCAGAACCTAAGCAACGCCAATAAACAGGAGAAAACTAATGTCCTATTTAATAGCTCAATGATGCAATTCAAGCGAGCTCTATTTCAAAAACCTTAGCCATGCTATTCACAACACAACCTAACCTTCAGTCTTAACCTACACATGCATTCAAATCTACCAATCCCTTTAACATTCATTAAGCAGAAACTATGAATCAAGCTATGCATGTCCAATGAACTCATTTGGCTAAGGGAAAGGGTAAAAGACAAAGATGGTCCCTTCGTGTAACTGGTTAACACTCTTTCTCACTCAGGGGATTCTCAAGAAAGGACTGAGCTTTAGGAGAAGGCTAAAGGTCATGGCCAACCGATGCATACAAGGATAGACTCCCATCTACCCATCCATATACATAATCAAACCCAAGCCCCTAAATCTAAACCCATAAATGATTCTGTTACTACCCTTTGACACTTTTTTTTTGCCTTGAATCTCTTTGATCAATCTTTTTCTTTTTCTTTGTGTCTAAAGGGGTTCCTTTACTTTTGATTACTCTAGCGGATTGGGTTTCTATCTGAGGCTCTATCTTTTATGCAACTCATACATGTTTCTCTTTTTTTTTCTTTTCCTGAGCCTATACATATATATTTTTGTTTTTTTACTACCCAATCCTTTATTAGAGCTTCAATCATACATATCCCTCTACTTAGAAGTTTCTTTTGCTTTCCCATTTTCTTCTCTTTTTCATTTTCAACACATCCCACAATGATTTCCCATAACTCGGCCTTCCTAGCTCAGTGTAGCATATCGAGTTTGCATCTCAAATAGAATTTCCACCCACTCGGTCTGCATGACTCGATGCAAGAGACCGAGTCTACCTAGTTGAGTTCTCTACCACGAGTTGGATATTTCTATTCCCATTTCTACCCAGAATCATATTCCCACCTAGTCCAAGCTAGTCCGAAAACCATGAACTAGAACTAAATGCGAACCTATCCTTGTCGGCTCCAACCTAACAGTTTCTACTAAGCTCAGTCAATAAAAGGCCTCACACACACAGAGAATAATATTGGCTTGAAAGAAAGGTAGGTTCATGGTGGGGGAAACTGTTCCAATGATGGGAATCAGCTATTTAGATAGCAAGAGTGGTAAAAAGTATGAAAGAATATCCAAGTATGTATATAGGTATCCATGAGTTCAAGTTCAATGCATAAACATGATAATTATAAGTCAAGTTTAGATTCTAATAGATAGAGAAAGGCATCAGATCACAACATGTTTCAATCAAGACAAGAACGTCGAGTTATGTATTCAAAGCATGGTGCTGTCTTAACTTCAAACTCACTCAATATGCATCAGACAATGTTGGGCATTGATTTTATCTAGTGAATCAACATGCTTACAAGGTTATACTCAAATCCCCTATGCAGATGCATGAATCTTGAATGAAATGCAACTAGACTCAATCCTAAGATGCTAATGCAACTACATGGACACTTTGTTTTTATGGAATGATTTTTGAAAAAATTTTAAATTTTTATGGGTTTTTATATGCAGTAAATGATGACTAATGGTATGCAAAATTTGAAATAAGAAAACAGAAAACAATGTCAAATACATCTCAAACCCTCGGACTCCCCCAAACTGAAATTACACAGTCCCTTGTGTAATAAAAATTCAAGGGAAGGTTGGAGATATTCAAGAAACAAAACAATTTAAACTAGAAATGCAATGGTATTTACAGTGGAGTGATGGAGTAGGTACCTCATAGGATGGTGAAGAAGGAGTCAATTGACTCCTCCATGCTCTCGTATGAGTATGCTTGGTGGGGGTCATGACATTGTGGTCGAGTCGCTTGCTCGAGCCTGCGCTGTTCGATCCTGCAGCTTGTCTCTTGTGTTGCTGTGGTTCAAAGGAGGAAGCTCTGGGAAGCTCGAGTGGTGTGTTACGCTTAGAGCTCGTGTTCACATAACCACTTTTCCGCAAAACGCTTGGTTGACCTGGTTCATCATTTCTTTGAATCTTGTTTAGATGTTCCTTCATCTCCTTCCACCCATCCGACATCTTTCTCACGGTGCCTTTTAATGCTTTGATCGCTTTGTCCTGAACCTTGTTCCACTTCTGAAGTAGTCTAATCCGCTTGTGAGCTTCCCATAGACTCTTGTGGTGTTTAGGTGCGGCAAACTCTTCAAAGTGAAACGTCTCAGGTGCAACATCTTCTGGAGGGCTCGAGTGACTGACTCGAGCAGTCTGATCGAGTCCATCCCCTTCCTGCGCTTGTTGGAGGTCCTCTGAAGATGGTAGTTGAAGCAGTTCAAGTGGTGGTGAAAAATCAATGTCGGAGTCTAGAGAATTTCCTTGTATGGCTACGCAAGGAAGTTGTAGCCGAGCTGGTCCTGCGGTAGGGTGAACGAACTAGTATAAGTAGATCTCCGTGTCTGTGGTTCTGTCTAAGAACTGTGCCTTCCTAAGATGTACGACGTCCAACCACCTTGGTGCGGTTGTTTCTGAAGTTATAGGCACATGGCAGGCAATGAGTATGGGCGTGATCACTCCCCCAATGCAGAGTTCTCCTTTTGCATTCCTCCTATGCATCGTCACAGCCCACTTTCTGTAGTACTGGGACTGAGCTAGCAAAACTAAGGTGAGGATTGTATTAGCCTTATCCCCTACCTGTACTCTTCATTGTAGCGCCTTGCTATGGCTTCAGCTTCTGCACACCCGCGGAGGTTAGACATAGGTTCGAAACCTTAATATGATAACTCAAAACCAAGAGAGAAATAGTGAGAGCGTAAGGAGTGAGAGAAAAAAATGTGAGTGAGTATAATGTGTGATAGAAAAATGTGAGAGAAGATGTGTGAGTGATGGAGTTGTAAAAGGATAAAGGAGAGGTGGGGAGGTAAAGGTGGGAGGGGTAAAGTGTTAGTGGAAAAATGTGGGGGAAAGGTAAAGGTGGGAGGGGTAAAGTGTTAGTGGAAAAATGTGGGTGAAAGGTAAAGGTGGGAGGGGTAAAGTGTTAGTGGAAAAATGTGGGTGAAAGGTAAAGGTGGGAAGAACATGGGACATTAGCAAAAACAAGCCAAAAACTTCAAAAATATTTACAAAGATAGACATGGGACTTCCTCCCAAGTGAGCTTGTTTAAAGTGACTAAGCTTGACTTCCTTTCTTTTTTGGCCTTGAGCGGCTCATCAAAGGGAATTGAGGTCCCCTCTGGTATGTAGTCAGCCATGTATGGTTTAAACCTTTGCCCATTCACTGTAAATTTTTTACCATCCTTAGTAAGCAGGGTCACAGCTCCATATGGTAACACATCCTTAATGTCAAATGGTCAGGACCACCTAGACTTCAGTTTTCTGGGAAAGAGCTTAAGTCTTGACTTAAATAGGAGAACTTGATCTCCAGCCTTGAAGTCTCTACGCAAAATTTTCTTGTCATGGAAAGCCTTAGTTTTCTCCTTATACACTTTTGAACTTTCGTAGGCTTCAAGTCTGATTTCCTCCAGCTCATGTAGGTCCACCGTTCTCGTCTTCTAAGCTGTCTTGATGTCAAGATTTAAGAGCTTTGTTGCCCATAATGCCTTGTACTCGATTTCAACAGGTAGGTGACAGGCCTTTCCATACAGCAGCTGAAATGGAGTCCTTCCAATTGGAGTCTTAAAAGCAGTTCTGTAAGCCCATAGAGCTTCATCTAGTTTGGTTGACCAATCTCTTCTTGAAACGCCTACTATCCTCACTAGGATGGCCTTGATCTGCTTGTTGGAGACTTCAACTTGGCCAGTGGTTTGAGGACGGTAAGGTGTTGCCACCTTATGCTTTACTCCATGCTTCCTTAGAAGACTCTCAAAGACCTTGTTGATGAAATAAGAATCTCCATAACTGATCACGACTCTGGGAACTCCAAATCTAGGGAAAATAATAGTTTTGAACATCTTCAGCACCACCCTTGCATCGTTAGTGGGACTAGCTATGACTTCTACCCATTTTGAGACATAGTCTACAGCAACCAATATGTAGCTATTCCCATAAGAAGGTGGGTTGAAGGATCCCATGAAGTCAATACCCCAAACGTCAAAAATTTCAACTTCAAGGATAGGGTTTTGAGGCATCTCATTTCTCCTGCCTATGTTCCCCATCCTTTAGCATGGATCACACTTGGCTATGAAAGCATGTGCGTCCTTGAACATGCTCAGCCACCAAAGACTAGCTTGGAGTATTTTCTGCACTGTCTTGACTGTAGCAAAGTGGCCTCCATATGCGGAACCATGGCAATGTTCTAGCACTCCTCTGACTTCTTTCTCTACTATGCATCTTCTAAACAAACCATCTGAACATTTCTTGTAGAGATACGGTTCATCCCAGTAGTAATGGTTGATGTCTATGAAAAACTTTTTCCTGTTGTATGTATCAAGACTGCTAGGAATTTCACCACTTACTAAGTAGTTAGCTAGGTCTGCGAACCATGGCAACTTCTCCTCTGCTATTGCCAGGACTTCCTTGAAGTATACTCTGGTGCACTGGGTCCCTTCAAAGGTCTTGAGTAACATCAACTGTTCTTCTGGCATGGAATCATTGATTGGCAACGGATCTTCAATCCTCATCCTGGATAAGTGATCAGCTACCCCATTTTCGATCCCCTTCTTGTCAACTATCTCCATCTCGAATTCTTGGAGTAGAAGGATCCATCTCAATAACCTGGGCTTGGTGTCTTTCTTGGCATAAATGTGTCTTAATGCTGTGTGATCAGTCTAGACTATTACCTTTGATCCTACCAAGTAGCTTCTGAATTTCTCATAAGCGGAAACTACAACAAGTAACTCCTTTTCTGTGGTAGCATATCTCCGCTGAGCTTCATCTAAGGTTCTGCTTGCATAGTAAATCACATTAAGCTTCTTCTCTATTCTCTGACCCAAAACTGCTCCAACTGTATAGTCTGAAGCATCACACATGATTTCGAATGGGTGGTCCCAATTCGGGGCTTGGACTATTGGGTATGAGATCAAGGCTCCCTTTATCAGCTGGAAAGCATTCAAGCACTCAGAATCGAAGTTGAACTCTTGCTCCTTGCAAAGTAGCCTAGGTTGTGGTCTAGCTATTTTAGAGAAATTCGTAATGAACCGCCTGTAGAACCAAGCATGTCCAAGGAAACTCTTGATATCGTTGACGTTCTTAGGTGGTTGTAGCTGCATCATCACATCTACCTTGGCCTTCTCTACCTCTTTCCAATTCTCAGAAATCTTGTGCCCCAAGACAATCCCTTCTCTGACCATGAAATGGCATTTCTCCCAATTTAGGACCAGATTTGTCTCCTTACATCTAGTAAGCACCCTGCACAAATTCAACAAACAGGAGGAGAAGGAGGGGCCATACATGAAAAAATCATCCATGAAGACTTCCACCATCTCCTCTATCAAATCTGAAAAGATGGAGGTTATACACCTCTGAAACGTTGCAGGTGCATTGCATAGACCGAAAGACATTCTTCTGTAAGCAAAAGTTTCGTATGGTCAAGGAAAGGTGGTTTTTTCTTGTTCATTTGGATGTATTGGGATCTGAAAGAACCCACTATATCCATCTAAGAAACAATAGTAAGGGTGGTTTGCAAGCCTCTCTAGCATTTGATCAATAAATGGCAAAGGAAAGTGATCTTTTCTAGATGCTGCATTTAACTTCCTATAGTCTATACACATCCTATGACAAGTTATTGTTCTAGTGGGTATAAACTCATCTTTATCATTCCTTACTACTGTTATACCACTTTTCTTAGGAACGCAATGCACTGGAGATATCCATGTACTATCAGAGATAGGGTAGATGATTCGAGCATCTAATAGTTTAAGAATTTCCTTCTTAACTACTTCCTTGAGGTTAGGGTTTAGTCTTCTCTGAGGTTCAATACTAGAGTATGACTCATTTTCAAGATGAATTCTATGAGTGCATAAACTCGGTGATATGCCTTTAATGTCATCAAGAGAATACCCAATTGCTCTCATATACTTTCTCAATTGAGTCAACAGCAAATGCAACTCATCATGACTAAGTTTATCATTTATTATGACAGGGTAAGTGGAGTTAGGACCAAGAAAAGCGTATCTTAGCCCTGTTCGAAGTGGTTTAAGCTCAACTTTAGGTGCTCTAAGTTCTGACCAGTCATCCGAGTGTAAGTAGCCATCTTTACCATCCTTGGTCAAGGCTGTCTGGAGATGATCTTCTTCATTAAGCTCTTCAAGTAACTCATCTGCAAGCTGATCCATTTCTTCAATCCAAAAGAGCTGACCCTCTATCGTAGGCTTCCTCATTGTATCTTTGATGTCAAAATGCATCTTGAGATCTTTTCCCATATTGAGTTCAATTTCTCCCTTCTTGACGTCAATGAGAGCTCCAACACTGGTGATGAGGACATTCGAACCAAGGTAGAGCTTGGCGAGGAGACGATGCACACAGATGAAATTGTCATAACCAATGATAAGGAAGAGACGAGATATGATTCTTCAACTGTCTATGAGAAAGCTCATGGAACTACTACCACTTTAGAGAGGGACTGTACTGTGCGTACGGCAGGCTTAGATCCTGATCCTATTGGTGACAGCGGGACCTTTCTCGTTGTTGGGGCAGTTGCTCCTACGCTACTATCGCCCAACACCTGCGGACGAAACAAAACCGTAGAATCTCCATCAACATGTACCAGCGCCAAATCTGCTCATTCATTCAACATGGGCTTCAAGATTCATCAGCAAACCATGCATTTTAGAAGTAGTGATCGAGCCAGAACCCCGCTGGAACGATTCCATGAAGAGCCAACATCCGAATGCCTTACCGGAGCTATCATTGAACCAAGGAAGCTGTCCTTGGAGGAATCCACTTGTGCATTCAGCCTCTACCTCTGTATTCACTCGAAAATGACATATTTTGAAGGTTTGGGTCGAGCCAAATTGCCAAAAGAACCAGCCAATTAGAAGGAGTCCAATTTGAAGCAATTTGGTCGGTTTACTTTAAGTGAACCAACAAATCCAGATAGAAGACTCTCCAGCCACGCCTTGATGTTTTCCAACACTCATTTGAAGACTACATGCTGTTTTGGGATGCCCAAGACTGCAAGCAAGCCAACCCCACGAGTTTGTCCAAGAAGATCACACTTACCTTACACGGACTTACCATATTTGGACCAAGGAGCATTCAAACCACAACGGCTCCTTTCTGATCCTCTTGGGCACGAATCAAGACAAATTCAAGACCTCCAAACCGTGCCAAGACACTCCAGCTTCGGCCCTAAGCTGTCAAGACTCAAGCCATCTCGCAACTTGCCTTATTTGGCCGATTTCATCATTAAACCCACCAACGGCTCTTTTCTTTTAATTTCTGTGATTTGTTTCTTTTTTTAGACCTTAGGACCATTGTATTCTGAGCCTATAAAAGCTCAGCTCGTTCCTCCTTGTAAATCACCCTTGATCATTGAATTTAGTAAAGTATTTCGTTTTCTTTCAAAGACCGAGTTCTTGAGAGATTGTTCTTGTCTTTAGATTTCTAAGTGTGTGATTCACTTTGAGTCTATAGAAACCCACGATTTTAGGAGTGTTTTGAGTGATTCAACATTCTTATTCGTTCCATTGATTGAGTGAGTCAATCGCCTTCACCATCCATATCTATCATCGCCCCTTCCGCCAAAGCTTGTTGTCTTTGACAACTTTGTGATCACTAAGACAAAGGAGTGAGTCCGAGTCTTGTATCATTTTGGTATCAGAGCTAAAAGCTCCTATCCCCAGTCCCAGGTTGTGTCTTTTATTTTAGTTCTTGTTTTTTATTTCATTTCCTAAAAGAAAACCAAACAAAAAAAATTCCCAGTTTTTGCATCTGTTTTGTCCGAATTTTATAAAATCTAAAAATCATCAAAAAATTTATTTTATTATCATTTCTGCTTTCTTAGAGTCTTTAAACCCCATAAATATTTTATCCCAGAATTAAGAAGTCCGTTTGGTATTTGTTTTGAGAATTAAATCTTAGACATATCAAAAACCGCTTCTGGATTTTGATCTGTTTTGTTTGAATTTTATAAAATCCATAAAAACTCAAAAAAATCTTTTGTCTTGTATTTTATTTTTTCAAATAATTTAAAAACCCATAAAAATTGTCCTTTTAATTTTCGGAGTTCATTTGCTTTTTTATTTTGAAATAAACAAGAAAAGAACATAAAAATTGTCAATTTCCCATTCTTTGATTATTTGTCAAGTTTCCTTTTCTTGAACACTTAACCTAGCTCGAGATTTCTCTTCTCTTGCAGGAACAGCCACATCAATGGATGATTCTGATGAAGAAGGTCCTTACCAAGCTGTTGAGAACCATTGGAGTCAAGGAGGAGAAAGCCAAGCCTTGTCCGATAAAGAAGCTGACTATGAAGCACCGCCATGGCCTGGAGACGAGTACTCATGTCCTAATTTTGAAGGGGACCACGGCCATGAATCTGAAGAAGAAGGAGACCCCTATTGGTCTGATGATGGAGTCGAGCCTGAACCAGAGCCACCAGATTATAGCCGAGATTATTCCAGTCACCAGAGTTGGTGAGAGGAGGAAACTGATTCACAGAATGGAGATAATGATTTCCAAATCAGTCACAGCGATGAGTCATTGCATGAGGAAGATCAAATCAACAATGAGGGCTTCAATCACGAAGGAGAACCAGAAAAATTCGTGGAGTCTTACCATGAAGATAGACCGTGGTGTGAAGAAACTGACTATCAAATCAGTATAGGTGAGACTGACCCGAATGATGAAGAAGATTTCGGTGAAACTAATTCCCAAATCAGTTTAAGATACACCAATCAATCTGATGAAGCAAATTCAGAAGTTAACATTGGGTGAGGAACCAGAGTATGCAAAAGAATATGAATATGAGAGCGACGAAGAGGCAGAAGAAAGAAGTGGGGCCGGAAGAGATGATCATTGGGAAGACCTATCCAGAGAAAATGAAGTTGTAAGTGAGGCAGGAAGAGATGCTTATGATGATCCCACTTACCTCTATTTTTCAGGTTTTCAACAAGGATATGAAGCATACATTCAATGGGAGGAAGACTTGGAGCATTGGTTCCGTTCCCCAGACATACCTAAAGAAGAAAGGCTTTCCGATGCCTTAGACACCCTAGTTGGAAAAGCACAAGAATGGTGGCAACAAGAAGATTTTAGGCGTCAATATTCCCAGCCAATCAACACTTGGGGACTACTCAAACAGAGCATGTACCGAACCTTTGTGCCAAAATCCCTAAACAAGAATTACACTCCCAAGAAGTTGTTGTTCCAATCAGCTCCAAAGGAGAAGTCAACTCCAAAACAACCCTACAGCTCGAAGATAAAAAAGAGGATGCCAACAGTACCAAATAAGGAGATTAAACTCGAGAGAATAACCCCAGCATGAGAACGAAATCAGAGACAAGCTTCCATGGCTCCCAATCCGAGCCTAAGCCCAAAGCTTGCACCTCACGCTAAGGAACATCGAGGTAAGTCTTCTAAACTGAGTAAGTCCCTCGATATAATTTGCTATAGATGCCATTGTAGAGGACATTTTGCTGCAACATGTCCCACTAGGCAAGGGATAAATCCTACAACACTAGAACTAAAAACCGATAATTATCTAGTTCAATCCGATTTTAATCTCGCAAATTCTAGTATAATACACTTGTCTTTGCCGAAGGTTTTTAATGCAGGGCTAGATCATGAATTAAAACACCTGGAGAAAGGATTAGACCTCAAGACGATCACTGAAAAGGATGAAGGTGTCACCAGCACCATCCTGCTACAAGAAGAGCCACCCGATCATGCATTAAATAAATTTACCGTGGCAACAAAGGAAACAAAGCTCACCAAGAGTTTTGACCAGGTAAGTAATCCCTTACTGTCCTTCATTTCTAATGATTCAATGAATGAGCTCATGAACGTGATAACTCCAATAGAATCTGGTAAAAAACAATTTTCGGTGGAAAAATCTATAAACCAGATTTTGTGTCTTGAGTCATACGTAGAAGAAAAACTACATGAATTAACTCAATCTGAATTTTGCTCTGTTGTTTATGATAACTCCATGACTGCCATAACACACTTGATTCTTGCCAAAAATGTAGAGAATATTTCAGGTACCAAAGAGAAGCAAAGGACCAAAAACGCAAAGGACCAATGGCGACATCGAAAGTGAAAAAGGAGATTTCACTAAAACGAATACCTTACTGCCCAAGGAAGTCAGCAACACGCCGTGGAGAGGAATCATCTATTCTTTGTTGATCAAAGAAGAACCACCTGATGTTCCACATCGATCCTATCCAAACCCCACACCAATTGTTACCCTAGTTAAATTTCTACACTCACTTTTTTACGAAGATACTAACTTGCTCTATTTTGGTGCAGATCTAGAAGTTTCGAGGATGAAATCTTTCCAAGGGAGAGGATATCCGAACCAAGGTAGACCTTGGCGAGGAGCGATGCACACAGATGAAATTGTCATAACCAATGACAAGGAAGAGACAATTGATGATTCTTCAATTGTCTATGAGAAAGCTCTTCGAACTACTACCACTTTAGAGAGAGACTGTACTGTGTGTACGGCAGGCTTAGATCCTGATCCTATTGGCGACAGCGGGACCTTTCTTGTTGTTGGGGAAGTTGCTCCTACGCTACTATCGCCCAACACCCGCGGACGAACCAAAACCGTAGAATCTCCATCAACATGTACCAGCGGCAAATATGCTCATTCATTCAACATGGGCTTCAAGATTCATCAGCAAACCATGCAGTTTTGATGTAGTAATCGAGCCAGAACCCCGCTGGAACGATTCCATGAAGAGCCAACACCCGAATGCCTTACCGGAGCTATCATTGAACCAAGGAAGCTGTCCTTGGAGGAATCAACTCGTGCATTCATCCTCTACCTCTGTATTCACTCGAAAATGACATATTTTGAAGGTTTGGGTCGAGCCGAATTGCCAAAAGAACCAGCCAATTGGAAGGAGTAAAATTTGAAGCAATTTGGTCGGTTTACTTTAAGTGAACCAACAAATCCAGATAGAAGACTCTCCAGCCACGCCTTGATGTTTTCTAACACTCATTTGAAGACTACATGCTGTTTTGGGATGCCCAAGACCGCAAGCAAGCCAACCCCACGAGTTTGTCCAAGAAGATCACACTTACCTTACACGGACTTACCATATTTGAACCAAGGAGCATTCAAACCACAACGGCTCCTTTCTGATCCTCTTGGGCACGAATCAAGACACCTTCAAGACCTCCAAACCGTGCCAAGACACTCCAGCGTCGACCCTAAGCTGTCAAGACTCAAGCCATCTCGCAACTTGCCTTATTTGGCCGATTTCATCATTAAAGCCACCAACGACTCTTTTCTTTTAATTTCTGTGATTTGTTTCTTTTTCTAGATCTTAGAACCATTGTAAACTGAGCCTATAAAAGCTCAGCTCGTTCCTCCTTGTAAATCACCCTTGATCATTGAATTTAGTAAAGTATTTCGTTTTCTTTCAAAGACCGAGTTCTTGAGAGATTGTTCTTGTCTTTAGATTTCTAAGTGTTTGATTCACTTTGAGTCTATAGAAACCCATGATTTTAGGAGTGTTTTGAGTGATTCAACATTCTTATTCGTTCCATTTATTGAGTGAGTCAATCGCCTTTACCATCCATATCTATCATCGCCCCTTCCGCCAAAGCTTGTTGTCTTTGACAACCTTGTGATCACTAAGACAAAGCAGTGAGTCCGAGTCTTGTATCAAGTGTCAACCTTGGCACAAATCTTCCCCATCTTGGTCTTCGCTGTCCGCAGTAACGGGCGTTAGTTCTTCCCTTGCAGGTAGCTTTCTTCCTTTCTTTGGGGTGATGACGTTGATTTGAGCAAAGTCTTTAGGGTTTTGGATTGCTTTTCTTGGCAACTGTCCAATAGGCTTTATGGACAAAGTGGATACGGTCTTGTTCTCCATGAATTTAATTTTATAGTGCAGCATCTCAATCTTGCTATCGAGATCATTGTAGGTGTAATCCATCTGGTTTTTCATTTCAGCAAGCTTCTTTGCGGTTTCCATTGTACCAGTCTCTTGCCCTTGGAGTAGCTGCTGCATCATGGTCTATAGGTCCTGGTCTGGGGCAGTAGATAGTTGAGCTTGCTGTGGCCCAAAACCAGGTGGGGTACCTATTACGCCTTGCTGTTGGTAGCCACACTGGAAATTTTGCTTAGGAACAAAACCTTGAGTTTGACTGTAAGGGACAAAAGGCTTGTTCTGGTTTTGTTGTTCTTGAGGATAGACTTGTTCTTGCGGGTTGGCCACGTTGATACTTCTATAGGATAAGTTGGGATGGTTCTTGTAGTTGATGAAGCCCTTGTTGTAGCTACCTTGGTTCTGAACATAACTGACTTCTTCCATTTGATCACCCTCCCCATCTTGAACTTGAAAGATCTCTTCCTCACATGCAAAGTGAACGTGCTTTTGCTGGCCATTAAGGATATCCAACTTCTCATTCAAAACTTTGATCTCCTTCTTAGTCTTCTCATCAGAATCAACATTTCTTCTCATGCTGCGGTCGTAATCGTCATTGTAGTTCCTATCTGATTGAGCAAGGTTCTCAACGAGTTTCCAACCTTCATTAACATCCTTGTTGAGGAAGTTACCATTGCTTGCTGTATCTAAAAGCATTCTTATCCTTGGAGGACATTGAGTGGTGTAGCCTTTGAATCTTTCCCAGGCTTCACAGACGGTTTCCCCATTTTTCTAGGCAAAGCCGGATATTTCGTTCAGCCCTTCTGGAAGTGGCTTGAGTTCGACAGTCGGTGCTTTAAGTTCCAACCACTCGGATGGTTTGATGTTGTGTGACTCGGGTGGGCAATCAAGTGAGTGAATCGAGTGCTGTTTTATCTGAGCCGACTCGAGTAGCCTACTCGAGTGCACCGATCGAGTGACTTCCTCGAGTGCTGCGATTTCCTCAGGTTTCCCCAGTGTTTCGATTGTATCTTCCTCAGGATGTACATGTCTTCCTCCACTATACGTAGTCAAGGCTGTCTTCAAGTGATCCTTTTCAACTATTTCTTCAAAGTCCTCTATCTCTCCTATTCCAAATACTTGAATGTGAGGTTGCTTCATTGCGTTCTTGATGTTGAATTGTATAACTTCTTTTCCCAACTTTAGATCAATGGTGCCATTCTTCACATCAATCAATGCTCCAGCAGTTGCCAAGAATGGTCTTCCCAGAATCAGTGGGTCTTGGGGTTCCTCATTCATTTCGAGAACCACGAAGTCAATAGGAACTTCGATGTGCCCTATTCTAACGGGAAGATCTTCGAGCAACCCATGTGGATGGCGGACAGATTGATCTGCTAAAAACCAGGGAGATATTTCTGGGAGAAAATCTGGTATACCCTAGTCTTTTTGCAACAGATAGCGGTATGAGGTTTACTGATGCTCCTAGGTCACATAAACAGTTTTTGAAAGTGAGAGCATCGATTGAGCATGGTAGCATGAAGGAGCCTGAATCTTGAAGCTTTTCCTTGCATATTATATTCTTCTGTATGATGGCGCTGCATTGATGAGTCAGAAGTACCATACCTTGAATTTCTTTAGTTTTCTCCTTGATTAAATCTTTCAAATATTTATGAGCTGGAGGTATAAGCATTAGAGCTTCCAGAAGAGGTATCTGAAGTTCAACATCTTTTAAATGTTTCTCAAAGAGTTTTTTGTATTTATGTGCCTGATTCTTCTTGTTTCTCCCTGGGAAAGGTATTGGAGGTGCATAAGCGCAAGTCATCAGGATTGCCTTTTTCCTTGGACTTCATAAGAATATCTTCAGGTGTTGATGCTACTCGACCTGCTACTCGAGTAGTTGACTCGAGTGGTGGTTCAACTGGTGCTTTTTGTCTTCTCGTGATAATCACTCTCCTCCTCCTGGATCTCACTGTCCTCAGGGATAGAAACAGGGGTTCGTTGTGGTAGCTGTTTTCCATTTTGCAGTGTGATCGTACTAATCGTCTGGTCTGGTAGGGGTGTAGTTACGGTCGGACTGGTATGAGTAGAGTAGACAAGTGTGCGCAATGATTGTTGTTCGGTGTAGAGGTTGTTGAGTCGTTGCTTAATATCAAGATTCTGCTGCGGAAGATCAAGAGTTTGCTTCGTGGAGGTAATAGCAGCTTGGTCTTGACAATGTACGACTTGTTGTAATAATAGCTTGATGTCGCCATCTGGTGCAACTGGTGGTGGAGGTGGCTGAGATTTGAGTAGCATCATGTCAACCTTCTCGTAAAGAATCTGAATATCTGATTTGCCATCGGCCTCGAATGCATGAACATTCTGAATACCTCGTCCATACTCCTCGATGGAAAATACTATCTGATCTTGCTAAGTTTTCTACCAATATCCAACCGGCTTGTGCTTCAGCGCTTAAAAAATTCCCATTGCTACGAGTGTCAAGGAACATCTTGACCATGGGTGAGACGCCACAGTATATTATGCAGAGTAATGATGCTTTGGAGAAACTGTGGTGTGAACACTTCATGAGATAACTGTTGAATTGGTCCCAAGCGTCATATAAAGTTTCACCCAACTTCTGGTGAAATGTGGATATCTCTTGCCGAAACATCGCAGGTTGTTGGATTGAGAAGAATTTGGTGAGGAACGAAGCCTTACAGGATTCCCAGGTTGTGATGGATCCTCGTGGGAGAGATTTTTCCCAGGTAGTGGCTTTATCCACTATGGAGAATGGGAACAGTCTTAGCTTGTATCCATCTTCAGTTATCCCGCGGATCCTTGCGAGGCTGCAGATTCGTTCAAAGACATCTAGATGTTCAAAAGGGTCGTCAGATGCCCACCCGTGAAACCTGTTGTTTGAAACCATAGAAATGATGCCCCTGGAAATTTTGAAATCAGCATCTGCTTCTGGAGCAGCTATTCCACGTCTCTTTGGAGTGTGAAATGGTGTCTCGTGTGAGACTATTGATGTAGCATTGGAAAGTTGTGATACACTCGACTAGGTGACCCAGGTAGATAACTCGAGTTATAGGGGTACCTAAATAGAAAGAAATTTATCAGAATTAGTAACAGGATAGAATGTAAAAGAACTAGATCTCAAATGCAATGAAATCCTAATTGAAATTCTAAATCAACCAAATGGCAATGGCGCCAAATTGAAACTTGGTTTTTACGTAGTAAAAAGGATGAGAAGTGATGAAACTAACACCCTAAACACAACACTAAAAGCCTGAGTTTTTAATCAATTGATAGTATAGTAAAGTGTCAATCCATCAAGTGAATGAAATTAGCAAAAAGGATGAGATCATTAACATTTAATTCTAGCCAAGTTTATAGAAGTTATTTGTGAATACTAACAGTCCTAAATGAAGCAATAGATGAATAGACTTAACTAGATCCTATAAATGCTAAAGTCTGTCACTCTTTAACAAGTCATGGAATTAACAGGAAAAGTCACAAAGTTAGGTATCAATCGAGTGAGTCACTCGAGTGGACAACTCGAGTGGATTGATCGAGTAACAGGAACAAAAACAGTGGATACTAAGTTAAACAATATAAATAAACTAGAGAACTAAAATTAAAACTATTGAAAACGATAGAGATCCCAGGGAGTGGAATCATAGGGTAATCTACACTTAAATGTACTATGGGTGTTGAAAATCTAAACTCAGGGTGAATCCCTTGACGACGGATCTCACTTCCAACCCAACCCACTGTCGTGGTGATGGATCTGAAGATCTAACCCACTCGAACCTAAAGGTCCAGTGATTACAGATCTTACACTAAGGATCGATCCGTCAAAGCCAAGAAAGACTCATAACAAGTGAGTAGTTGGGTCGTGACGTAAATCAACATCTGATGCACCGACTCTCACTCTATTTTGTCTTAATCCCTGGAAAAAGTGGATCTGATGGTTCAAGGCACTTTTGATGCTCATGAAATCACCAACGATCATGCTCGAATTGGCCAGAAAAGAGCAAGCATTAAAATCACTAACCCAAGAGGGATCTAAAGCCGAATCTACGAACAATCAACAAAAATCCATAGAGATCGAGTGAAATCACCCTAATCCATCCTCGAAATCCCTAAATTCACTACTCACATATCGCGATCATTATCAAAATCAAAAACCCAGAAAAGCTTTGACTCGTCATAGATGATCCGATGAACAGAGATTCCAGTAAAATAACAGTAACGATAAATTTGATCTATTGAAATTCCCAAGAGTGCAAAAATCCGAATCAAAATCTAAAGATAAACTAGAGAGAGAAAACTCATAGAGATAAAACTAATTATGCTCAAGCGGCACAGAATTAAAAATTGTCCGATCTGGTCCTGAGTTATCATTCCTCGGTATTTATACATAAGAATTATGGATAATGAGAATTCGCTATAATTTGCAAAATCTTGTCGACGCGATGCTCACCACTCGACCCAGGAGTCGAGTGGTCTGGTCGAGTAGCCTCCTCGAGTAAGTTGAGTTTCCTTTGCAGTCTTCAACCCCTTGGCTCCATGTCACTCAAGTCACGACTCCTCACAGAAACCCCTACGTGTCTTCATGGCTAAGTGGTTACTCAAGTGATGACTCCTCACAGCTCCAAATACCCAAAAATACCACATGTATGCAAAATGCATGCAAACTAATGCAAAGAGGCTAAATATCCTATATGCCAAATAAATGCACAAAGTGACATGGGTGATGATTAAAACCTATGCTAAGTTGTAATAAAACCATAGTAAAAACCTGCCAAAATGCAGTGTTATCAAGTGTTTCACACACTCCAGCTGTAGTACTTTCCAAGTCACCAATCAAAAAGATTCGATTATCATATACCTTATGATCACAAACGAAGTCTATGATCAACTTTTCTATCCCATCGGCCACCTGGAGTACATTCTCACCTCATCTAGAGCACATCTCGAAGTTGAATCACTCCAATCTGAGTTCAGGTGAAGAAGTTATTCAACTTCCAAGTCAAGTGACTCCCAGCTTACGCGATTCAGACATACGTGCGTTCAATAATTATTTCCAACAAAACCAGAAAGAATCAAGCTATGAAAAAAATTATTCTGGAATCTTGATTCATCATAGAATCTGGGAACATTGTATTCACCACAACACTGGTTCAGACTTGGGAGATATGAATTTTACAAGTCAATGGATCTGCTTCAGGCCCTATTGCGCGACTGAGCCAAAGATTATGATGCACAGACAAACTAAGTACAATCTCGACGTAAAACCAATTGGATAATCATACTGGATCTCTTAGGTTTCCAATAAGCCGAAGAACAGAAGAAATGGATATCGGACAACAAAGTTATTGCTCAATTCCCTAAATGGGTCAACCTGGTGATGTACTTGAAGAACTCCAAGTCCAGTCCGTTTAAGAGCTTACAAAATCATATTTGGCATCCTAGAACATCTACTAAGCCCAAGAGGAGATTTTTTTGGCCCAATTAATAAGTCCATCTCGTGGAGCTGACCAGCAAGAAGCTCAAGAGATATTTTCATTCTTGTTTTAAGACCTTTTAGTTTATTTCAGCAATTAATATTGCTTTGATATTTTCTAGACTTTCTTTTTGCTATTTAAGCATGTCGAGACGTTCCATAAAAGACATCAACTTTTTTTCTTTTTATCATTTGAGAGTGAATCTCTTCTGTTCTTCTAGAACAAACCCTAGATTGGTCTGTCATATCCAGTCTGTTCTTCTTTTGTTTTCTTGGTGAGTTATATCCAAGTAAAACAGTAGATTTGTCTCGTCCAAGTTTGTCATATCTTGGGAGACTATTCGGTATATTATGAACCATTCCGCAACTCCTGTGTGACCCTTCATTCCATCCAACAAATCTATCCTTTTCGCCAACCTGAAAGTGCAATCCGGGGAAATCCATCACCAGGATCGTATCATTTGGTATCAGAGTCACTTTCAGGTTTGGATTCTATCAAAATCGAGTCTTTCTTTTTTTCCATCTCTTTTCTGTCTTTCTGTGTGATACAGGCATGGAATCACTCCTAAGCCGAGATCAATCCGATAATCAAGAGATTCCAAAACCTAGACTTGCGGAAGGTGGAAATGATGGTAGGGATGGGGGTGATGGGTTGATTGACTCTCTCAATCGAGTGTTGATTGACTCTCTCAATCTAGTGATCAAACCAACTACTTGAATCAACCAAATAGTTAAATCCGAGGTTGTCTTAAGAACAAGGTGTATCTCACACAATATTCAAAAGAGATGGACAATTCTTTAAAGACACTCTTTGGAAGAAAAACGAAATACTTTGTATTAATTTGATTGAAAGGTGTTTTACAAAGGAGAAAGAGCTGAGCTTATAAAGAGCTCGAAACTAGGGAACTTCTAAAGTTCTAGAAACTTAAACAAAGGAAACAAATCACAAAATTAAAGGAAAAATGAGCCATTGTTCATAATTGGCGAAATCTGTCCAAATGAGGCAAATTGTGAGATTTCTTGATTCTTGATAGCTTGGGTGCGAAGGAGAGGTGCCTAGGAACGTCCAGGTGCATTGAATTAGCCTTAAATTCGTGCCTAGACTGTTGGGGGAAATCCCTTGTGAATAAGGCAACTCGGGTCTCGCAAAAGTAAGTTGATTCTTGAGATGATCCAGATGATACTCTGCGTTTTGGCTGAGGTAGAGGAGTATTGGAGAGTCTCTGGTTGGTTTAGAATGTCTCCAGGTCGCCAAATATGTGATTGAAGACTCCCAAATCCGCAAGACTCCAAATAAGGCAAGTCTAGAGTGTTCCGGTTTAGAAATTGAATAACTTCCTCATCTGATATCGGTTTGGTACGAATCCAATTTCCTGAGCTTCTATGATGAGTAAATAATACATACCAAGTTGCTTTGTAACGTAATTCCGTGTGGTTCGTCCGTAATCCTCAAAATAGTGCAGGTAGGTCCAAACCGGGTGAGTTCAGATTCACCTGACTTGTAAAACTCATATCTTTTAGTGTTGATTTGCTCTCCTTGGTCTCATCGGCTTATCATTGCTCATCTGATCTCTCTCATGGTTAGTACTAGGTTTGATGACCGCATCACTGTGTCTAGATTAATCTGATCATTTGTTTTAAAAAAAAATAGAGCGTCTTTTCGTGTCAGATCATTTTCTAGCCTTCATTTTCGTGTCAGTTACATCTCCACTCATTCAGAAGGTCGAGTCCTCTTGATCGAGTTCTATAATCTTGTGTCAAAAAAAAAAAAGTTTCTCTCAGCTCGGCTTGTTTTACTCGGTCTATCAACCCGAGTTAGTGTTGAAATCACGAAATCTTGTCTTTTGGTATTCCACTTGGTCAGTTCATCGAGTTATCTTGATCGAGTAATAAAATTCTGTGACGATTAACTCTTGTTAATGAGGGGTATTAAATTGGAGTTTCCACCGTTCTATGGAAGAGACGATCCAAAAGAGTATCTAGAGTGGGAGAAAAGGATTGACCTAGTTTTTGATAGCAAAAACTATTCTGAGCTTAAGAAGGTACGAAAAGCAACCTATGAGGTTTATGGTTATGCTAATATTTGGTGGAATCAGTTGGTGACAATTAGGAGACGAAATGGCAAGAATCTCGTCAAAACATGGGCTGAGATGAACTCTGTTATGAGGAAACGTTTTGTGCCCTGCGGCTATCACCAAGAGCAACATTATGATGAGGACATCCGAACAAAGGTAAACCTTGGCGAGGAGACGATGCACACGGATGAAAATTTCATAGCCAATGACAAGGAAGAGATGATTGATGATGCTTCAATTGTCTATGAGAAAGCTTATGGAACTGCTACCACTTCGGAGAGGGACTTTACTGTGCGTACGGCAGGCTTAGATCCTGATCCTATTGGTGACAGCGGGACCTTTCTTGTTGTCTTTTCAGGTATATTAGTATTTTGTCCCATTTTAGCTAGTATTTTCAAATTGTTTTCGAGTCTTTTCTAGTCTTTTTGTGTCTTTTCAGGTATTTTAAGGCTCTGGAGCATGGATTGAAGATGTTGGAAGACATTGGAGAAAAAGGAGCAATTTTGAGCCAAAAGAAGATTTTCCGGCTGCGCGAGCACCTGCTCGGACTTGGCGAGCACCTGCTCGACCTATTTTACCTAGACACGTTTTTTATATTTTATTTTTAGAATAAATAGAGGCCAGCCGCCTCAGACTTGTAGCACGTTCCAATACATTCTATAACGTTCTTTCTCAGACCTCAGAGTTTTCGTTCTAGGTTTATTTTGGTTTCAAGACTCCACCACTTTGTTCCTTTTCGATTTGGATTTATATTATTCAGCTTTGGATCTCTATTCCCCTACTGTCGATCAATCCACAACTTGTTTGAGAAGTTTTCCTGAACCTTATTCTTTTAATAAATCATGAACTCATCTCCTTGCTTTGTTGTGTTTGATTTTGCTATGTGTGAGTAGATCCATAGCTAGAATAAGGTTTTCAATGGTGATTTAGGTTGTTAATGGCTGAGCACAAATAGGATTGGAATTTATATGTCTTCACCAATAGGGGTTCGTAATGCTTAGATTAGTTTGATCACCTAGTCTATGATTTTTAGGTTAAACTTATTCATGAGAGTGCTCTAGGTTGCTAGAAAAATCATTGGTGAGCAATTGATGCGTAGCCAACGAGAGTTGATTGCTGCGATTGATTGTGAACATATTGAACTTGTTTGTTAATGCTTATCGTCTTCGTTAGATCCAAGCGAGAATTTCGGTATCTAGGTTGTTAGATAAAGGTGTCGATACATCACGAGAGTGGGGCGACATTCATTTGTGTTTGAGTTCTAGACCGGTAGTTAATTAGCCCTGAATAGTTGCTCAGCCTTGTCTCCGAATCACCGCCAAAACGCCTTAACCTAGTGCTTTTTATTAATTGTTTTACACCGATTTATTTAATTATTTGTTGTTCCGAAAATTTACACAAAAAAACTATATTGTCTTAGCTTTGAATTAAAATCTCATAATTTCATAGTGTAACCTTGGTCTCTGTCGATTTGATACCCCATATACTACTGCGTGTGTCTGTGCACTTGCAGAAAATATTTTGGGTTAAAACTCGACACATCAGTTGTTGGGACAGTTGCTCCCGAGGAATCTCCATCAACATGTACCACAAATCAAAAGACTCAAGAACAGGAGTTCTGCTTGAATATTCACTCAGAAACCACCTATTTAAAAGACTTTGATCGAGCCAAATTGCCAAAAGAACCAGCCAATCGGAAGGAGTCCAATTTGAAGCAATTTAGTCGGTTTACTTTAAGTGAACCAACAAATCCAGAAAGAAGCAGCTCCAGCCACGCCTTGATGTTTTCCAACACTCATTTGGAGACTACATGCTGTTTTAGGATGCCCAAGACTGCAAGCAAGCCAGTCCCACGAATTTGTCCAAGAAGATCACACTTACCTTACACGGACTTACCATATGTGGACCAAGGAGCATTCAAACCACAACGGCTATTTTCTGATCCTCTTAGGCACGAATCAAGGCACATTCAAGACCTCCAAACCGTGCCAAGACACTCCAGCTTCGGCCCCAAGCTGTCAAAACTCAAGCCATCTCAGAACTTACGTTATTTGGCCCGATTGCTTCATAAATTCACCAACGGCCATATACATTTAATTTGCACGATTTCTTTCTGTTTTCTAGTCCTTAGAATGTTGTAAGAGAGATCTATAAAAGCTCAGCTCGACCCCCTTTTTAAAACACCCTTAATCGAATTTTCAAAATTAATAAGAAAACTGTTTTTCTTCTCTTCCACAAAGTTGTGAATTCTTTGTGTTTATTTTCATTAGTTCTTATTTGAGTGATTCATTTAAGTTCTTTTGAGTCTTCAACTTAAGTTATTGAGTGATTCATTAGCTTGTGTTGTTCATCGATTAAGTGAGTCAATCATTTCACCCCATCTCGATTCTATTTCATCTTCCGCTTCGCATAGGCTTAGAATCCTTTGATTATCAAGTGGTCTAAGCTCGGTGTGATTCCGTGCCTGCATCATCTGGTATCAGAGCTCAAAGCTCCTATCCCTCAGGTTGTATCTCTTCAATCTTTATCTCTTTCAAATTTTCTGTTTTGTTTTTTCGAAGTTGTTTTCCAATCTGTGTCCAAGTGGCTTAAATTGTCTAAATCGGTTCTTTTTGTTGCTAGAGCTTTGATATTGTGTTGAATCTTTTGCAGGTACCATCCGCCATGGACTATGAATCTGATGTAGAGGATGAAAGGAGTGAGTTTAACACCTCTGAGATTGATTGGGGTGAAGAACAAGACCTCTCGGGGAGTGAAGAAGAAGAAAAAGACTACAATTCATGGAAAGGAGATGCTGATTCTGAGTTCGTTACTGGAGAAGGCTATGAACGTAATGAAGAACACTGGGATGATGAGACAGAGTCAGAAAATGCGTCCTATGAAGAAGAAGACCTTGGAGTCACTAGCTCTCAAATCTGTTTAGAAGAAGAAGCTGATTATGAAGCACCGCCGTGGCCTGGAGTTACAAACATTAGCCACGAGGGTGAGTCAGATGACGAGTCAGAACCGTACTCATATCAGGACAATCACCAACAATGGTACTAAAGAGAAGATGAACCCCAGAGCAAAGATGCTGATTCACGAACCAACTTTAAAGAAGAATCAAGTCCTGCTGAAGATGAATCATGCCATGATGAAGGAGAAAACTATGAAGATACTGGTTCAGAATGTGAAGAAGATGAAAAACCATGGTGTGAGATACCATATTCATATCATGAGGAAGAACACCAAGAAGAAATTCACTCTCAATGCTCCCAAGAAACTGCTGAAGAGAAAGAAGTCGAAAGTGAGGCTGGAAGAGATGATGAAGTAGATGAACCACACTACATTAACTTTTCTGGAAGCGGACAAGGAACATTAGCTTACCTACAATGGGAACAAGACATGGAGCATTGGTTCCTATGCAATCAAATGCCCGAGGATGAGAAGGCAGATATTGCGGAGGAAACTCTAACTGTGGATGCCTTTGCCTATTGGGATTTAGAGGCATATGAGAAATTAGGTTGGAGAGCATCAGACGCCACTTGGGAAGAGATGAAACAGATCATGAGAGATGGGTTTGTCATAAGTGCTAAAAGGAAAAACCAATGCTACGCCGAGATTGAAACCTATTCCAAACCAAGAAGAATGGTTCTAGCCCCAACACCAAGGTCTAAGGTGACAACACCAAAGGACGCTAGCAGCCCTGAGCCAAGGAAAACGCCTCCGCCTCCACTTAAGGATAAAATTGATTCCCATACAACAACTCAAGCAAAGGAGGAGAAGCAGAAATGAATCCCAAAAGACGTGGTTTACAACCAGAATCTGAGTTCAATGCTTAAACCACACGTTGAACCAAAGCAATGTAAGTCTCCTAAGCTATCAAAATCAAAAGAGATAATCTGTTATAGATGCCATCAAGGAGGACACTTTGCGGCTAATTGCCCCACTAGACAGCTAGAAAAATCTGCATCCATAATGTCAAAAGTGGATATGAGTCCTATTCAAACGAGTTTTGACAATTCCTGTTCTAGCATAATACTCTTGTCTATGCCAAAGGTTGATAATACATGTCATGTTGTGGAGCATGGAGCTAAAGAAGATACTAGAGACTTGGAACGTAGGAAGAAACCTCTGGAGACAACAGTAAAACTTCTAGTAAGTGACATTTACGAGTTGATTAATTACTGTCAAACTCTCATATTTACTCGTAGTCTCAAGCCTGATAGTTTAAGTCCTTATGTCCCGAGTGAGATCACCTACTTACTGATTTTAGAAAAATGTGATAACAATTCTATTGCTCTACAGAGATTTATGAAACAAAACATTTGTTTAATTACACAATTAAAACATGAGCAAGGATTTTATCAAACTGAGACTTTCCTACTTTCTTATAATTACTCCATAACTGTATTAATGCATTTGATTTTTGCCAAAAGAGTTAGGATGATTGCAGGAACCAAGGAGGAGCCACCAGATACTAAACCACCTATTGGACGAGCTCAACACCATGAAGGAGTCCCATTTTGTCCAGCCAAGGCGAAACCACCAGATTCTAAACAACCTATTGGACGAGCTCAAAACCATGAAGAAGTCCAATTTTTCCAGCTCAAAGATGAACCACCAGATGCACCACACATCTACAAACCATCACTATACCGGGGTTAGACTCTAGAATCCCAAAGACGAATGAAAGCTAACTTGCTTTCTCTTGGTGCAGATTGTATAATTTCGAGGTTGAAACTTTTCAAGGGGGAGGGTATGATGAGGACATCCGAACCAAGGTAAACCTTGGCAAGGAGACGATGCACATGGATGAAAATTTTATAGCCAATGACAAGGAAGAGATGATTGATGATGCTTGAATTGTCTATGAGAAAGCTTATGGAACTACTACCACTTCAGAGAGGGACTGTACTGTACGTACGGCAGGCTTAGATCCTGATCCTGTTGGCGACAGCGGGACCTTTCTTGTTGTTGGGACAGTTGCTCCCGAGGAATCTCCATCAACATGTTCCACAAGTCAAAACACTCAAGAACAGGAGTTCTGCTTGAATATTCACTTAGAAACCACCTATTTAAAAGACCTTGATCGAGCCAAATTGCCAAAAAAACCAGCCAATCAGAAGGAGTCCAATTTGAAGCAATTTTGTTGGTTTACTTTAAGTGAACCAACAAATCCAGATAGAAGCAGCTCCAGCCACGCCTTGTTGTTTTCCAACAATCATTTGGAGACTACATGCTGTTTTAGGATGCCCAAGACTGCAAGCAACCCAGTCCCACGAATTTGTCCAAGAAGATCACACTTACCTTACACGGATTTACCATATGTGGACCAAGGAGCATTCAAACAACAATGGCTCTTTTCTGATCCTCTTAGGCACGAATCAAGGCACATTCAAGACCTCCAGACCGTGCCAAGACACTCCAGCTTCGGCCCCAAGCTGTCAAGACTCAAGCCATCTCAGAACTTACGTTATTTGGCCCGATTGCTTCATAAATTCACCAACGACCATATACATTTAATTTGCACGATTTCTTTCTATTTTCTAGTCCTTAGAATGTTGTAAGAGAGCTCTATAAAAGCTCAGCTCGACCCCCTTTGTAAAACACCCTTAATCGAATTTTTAAAGTTAATAAGAAAACTGTTTTTCTTCTCTTCCACAAAGTTGTGAATTCTTTGTGTTTATTTTCATTAGTTCTTATTTGAGTGATTCATTTAAGTTCTTTTGAGTCTGCAACTTAAGTTATTGAGTGATTCATTAGCTTGTGTTGTTCATCGATTGAGTGAGTCAATCATTTCACCCCATCTCGACTTCTATTTCATCTTCCGCTTCGCATAGGCTTAGAATCCTTTGATTATCAAGTGGTCTAAGCTCGGTGTGATTCTGTGCCTGCATCACATTATGTAGACATTTTTTGGAAGTTAGAGGACTTGATGTTTGAGTATCTTCAGGGTGAGCAGCAGCAGCCCAAGAAGAGAAATACAAAACCAAAAGTCGAAGCCAAACCACCCACAGAAGTTGCAAAGTTTGTGGAACAATCTGGTCATGAAGAAGTGATAGCAGTTCAAGAGAATTTACAATCTGCTCTTACAGCGGAAGAGGAGAATCACGAGAAGAATGAACAACCTGAATGCGCGGTTCAAAAGCCAGAATCAAAGAAATCCGAGGAAGGAGATTCGGGAGAAAAGCAAACAGGCGGAAACATTACCGAGGCTGTCCCGAAGAAGCCGTGCACCAAAATGATTGAGGAAAATCATGGAGTCATATATTCCATGCTGATAAAGGAGAAGAAGCCAGATTCACCTCAACTTTTCCAATCAAAGACGGTATAGTTTCGAGGAGAAAACTTTTTTCAAGAGGAGGGGTATGATATGATCATGGAATCATGCGACAAGACCCGTGTGCCTTGTTCAGCACAAACGAAGTCTATGATCAACTATTCTATCCCATCGGCCACCTGGAGAACATTCTCACCTCATCTAGAGCACATCTCGAAGTTGAATCACTCCAATCCGAGTTCAGGTGAAGAAGTTTTTCAACTTCCAAGTCAAGTGACTCCCAGCTTACGCGATTCAGACATACGTGCGTTCAATAATTATTTCCAACCAAACCAGAAGGAATAAAGCTATGAAAAAACTTATTCTGGAATCTTGATTCATCACAAAATCAGGGAAAATTGTATTCACCACAACGCTGGTTCAGACTTGGGAGATATGAATTTTACAAGTCAATGAATCTGCTTCAGGCCTTATTGCGCGACTGAGCCAAAGATTATGATGCACAGACCAACTAAGGTACGATATCGACGTAAAACAAAATGTATAATCTTACTGGATCACGTAGGTTTCCAACAAGCCCAAGAACAGAAGAAATGGATATCGGACCACAAAGTTATTGCTCAATTCCCTAAATGGGTCAACCTGGTGCTGTACTTGAAGAACTCCAAGTCCAGTCCGTTTAAGAGCTTACAAAATCATGCTTTGCATCCTGGAACATCTACTAAGCCCAAGAAGAGATTTCTTGGCCCAATTAATAAGTCCATTTCGTGGAGCTGCCCATCAAGAAGCTCAAGAGATATTTTTCATTCTTGTTTTAAGACCTTTTAGTTTATTTCAGCAATTAATATTGCTTTGATATTTTCTAGACTTTCTTTTTGCTATTTAAGCATGTCGAGACCTTCCATAAAAGACATCAACTTTTTTTCTTTTTATCATTTGAGAGTGAATCTCTTCTATTCTTCTAGAACAAACCCTAGATTTGTTTGTCATATCCAGTCTGTTCTTCTTTTGTTTTCTTGGTGAGTTATATCCAAGTAAAACACTAGATTTGTCTCGTCCAAGTGTGTCATATCTTGGGAGACTATTCGGTATATCAGGAGCCATTCCGTAACTCCTGTATGAGCCTTCATTCCATCCAACAAATCTATCCATTTCGCCAACCTGAAAGTGCAATCCGGGGAGATCCATCACTAGGATCGTATCAAACCTTCCTGTGGATATCTTCTGCAAAAGTTTGACAGTTAGCCTTGAGTTCCATTAAATCTTCAAAAATTAAATGCTGATCCATTGGGTTAGGATCCTGAAATCTTCTTTGAAATCCTTGAACATCGGTGAATGTGGCTCTTTGACGAAAATTCCCTCAGTTGAAATCACGCCTTTGATCTCTGAAGTTATGATTGACAAATCTTCTTTGGTGGCTTTTCCTCAGTCCAATGTAATTCATATCTTCTTCTTGATCATCAAACTCTTCTTCTAAGTCATAAGTGCTGAAATACCTTTGAACATTTTGTGCCATTGAATTTACTGCGCTTGTAAGCTCCTTATTCTGTAGACATAACTGAATCCTTGTCTGAGCTTGAGGAGTTTTGGTGGCTGTAACGGTAGCTGTCACTCCAACCAACATTGGAAATCAAAATACGGGCATCTTGGATAAATTTTGTTGAAAAATCTTAATTGCTTGCAACATCAAGCAACTCCTGGTACTTATAATGAATTCCTCGGTTGAATGTATTCATCATATTACCGTCAGTAAAACCATGATAAGGACAGTCCCTTTCATAGTCTTGAAATCGCTCCCATGCTCCGAGAATTAATTCTTCGGCTCCTTGTTGAAATCCTTGTATCTTGTACCTTAAGAGGTTGGAACGAGATTTGGTGTAAAAGTGGTTAAGAAAGGCAGCCTTACAATGTTCCCAAGTCGAAATTGATGCTTGTGGTAATGACTTCAACCATTTACTCACCTTGTCTTTAAGAGAAAACGAGAATATTGTGCACTTCAAGTAGTTTTTAGACTCCTCATTCGAACTGGTGGCATCACATACCTCCTCGAAAAGTTGTATATGATCCATTGGGTGCTCTGTAGCAAAACCATGGTACTGGTTTTCCTTCACCAAAATGATAATGATGGCTAATCTTGAAATCTTCTTGCTGCAGTCTCATCGGCTGAAGCGCGGATCCGCTTTGAAAGTGTTGGTTGGGAGTGTCAAACTCAGCAATTTTCTTAGCAAGAGGATCCAGGTGATCCTGCTCGTGTGCTCCATTGTCTCCAGCAAATTCTTGATAGTTCCTCCGAGGTGGTGGATTGTTAAGATCTCCTAACGGTTTTGGTCATCCATTTGAGCTAAGCTCAAGAGTACCTGAAAATAAAAATAAAAATATCAAAGCAAAAATGAAAAGTAAAACGTCTTAGACTAATATTCAAGTCCCCGGCAACGGCACCATAAACTTGATGTGTGCTGTTTTGTGAGGTGTAAATAATGCGTAGTCAAGTTTTCCTCAAACAACACAATGATAAAGCTGCAGGTGCACAGCCAAATGAATTGTAGTACTTAAGGTATATCGATTTCACAGAGACTTATAAATCACGTTACGAATTTGTTGGAGAGAAATATGGCTAAGACAACAATAAAAAAGGGGTTCGGTTTGTGTTTTTGTCACGGAAACTAGCAGTGAATAAATGCGAAATAAAATGATGTAACTATCAATAAACTAAATGTTGGGCTGTAGGGAATTCTCGGGGTTTCATGGGTCAAATGCATGCATAGGAAATCAAACAGGAAATATCAATGATATGTAGTTCATAAACTACAAAACACGAATGAACAAAAGATATGCAAATCATACTATCAATCGTCTAAAGTCTACATACTCTGTTACTCAACTTACGCAGGCAACAACGCATATATCCAAGCATTAATAACGAGCTTGATTATAGTTCATAAAGCCCTATAACTCAACTTGCGCAGGTTATAACACAATACCATGTAGGCTAGTGCAAGCAAATTTACAACACTTTTGATGTGTAAATCGCCAAACATCAATCACAAGTTAGCTACTCAAGCAATATGCATTCAGAACAAACCTACAAAGAAGAACAATGACGAATAATTCCAGATCTAACAACCTAAACAATCGACCACATGAATCCCTTTGAATCACCCCATAAAACCCAACAAAGAGAACTACTCACACATACTCAAGCAAAGCAAAACCATATGGACAATAGATTGCATAAACAATTAAGAGTATGAGAAAAGGGTTAAGAGATCTTCTCTGTGATACAAAGTAGACGAAACTTCTCCCTTATACAAGTAGGAAAGTGAAGCAATGGAAGAGAATATGCTAGAGAACAATATGGTGGCTTAAGCGGTGGACTGCTAACACTTGGAGGCAACAAGGAGGCTCTGTAGGTCCTAGGGCTTCAAGCTCGAGGTTGTGGAGGCACAGGAGGAAACACCAAGGAAGCACACGAAACCCTAATGATTAGGTAAGTATTTATAGGGCTTGGGGTCCAAAAAGTCAGTTTTAGGGTTTTTAGGGTAAAACTCGTCGTTTTGATAAGTTTGGAGGCAGGGGAGTCGGCCTCAGTCACAGTCCTTGTGATCGAGGTGGTGAGGAAGGCTGGCCTCGGTCACAGGACTTGTGACCGAGGTCACCAAGAAGCATGGCCTCGGTCACACTTCTTGTGACGGAGGTTGACAGGGCTTCACTCTTCGGGTTGTATCTTCCAAACGGCTGAATGGATTGCTTTGATTCTTGTTCGAGGTGAATCTTGACTCTTCCAGATTTCTAGGGATATAAATATCTCTGAATTTTTTCCACGGGAAAGTCTTCAAAGAATATCAAACTTCTGATGCACTGAAACTGCCTTAAAACGGGTTTTGCTCCTCATTGGTCCTTTTTGGTCCATTTTCTCTTAAAACCTGTAAAACCTCTTTGAAATTAGAAATATATGATAATAGCCTATTTAGCTTTGAAAACATGCGAAACTCTTTATAAAAATATATGAAAATGATAGTAAAAATATGTAAGAATATGATGTTATCAAACATCCATTCACCATCACTTGCGAGTCCAAGAGCTTGCAATGATGTGTAATCAACTCTCAAGGTGGGTATGAGCTTAAAACCATTGAGTGGTGTACGGTAGTCAACATTGTCCTTCATCTTCTGTCCTACAAGCATCATAGGAAGCTCCGTCTTCTTAGCTTGTTGGCGTGAAAGGCGAGTAAGGGCAGCTTGGAATCGATGGGGAAGTAGTGATGAAAGAACGGTATCATCCCCAATGTCTTCATCGGAACCATAGCTTGATCCTTGTGCTGCTGTTGACTTTTCTTGTTCAATCATCACTTCTTTTCCTTTGTTTGCTCTTGTTGCTCTATCATGTATCCTCTTGGTTCTTCTCTCATCAATCCCCTCATCAAGCGGTGTGTAGCAACGAGGTGGGCGTTCCAATGTAGGTGCGCGAGAGCTTCGTCTTGTTGTTCTAGATTCTATTGATTTGGTACCTAAAATTGGATAAGAGGTTTATATAAGTAAGCAAAGTGGCATAATTAGAAACAAATGTCAATCCTGCTCATAAGATGTAGGCATACAGGATTGATTTTGACAAGTTAAGGAATGTTCAAAGTTTCAACTCAAGAAATCAAAACATATGTTTCAATTTTCGGATTCAATGAGACCTTCACAAAATTTTGCAATCAAATTCAAAATTCAATGCTTGTTTATGTGAAAAATCAATCCAATTTCTCATAACTATGCTGAATAGAGTCTAAGGAATCAATTTCTAGCAATTTGCATCATTAATTTTGTTTTACAATTAGGGCACAAAATTTTGGCATATCAAAAGTCAAATTCCATTAACAATATAAAACCAAAATCGATGGGTATATAACCTAGAAGCATATATATAAGTTCTCTATCAATTCCAAGTAACAAAAGCTATTGAATCAAGGGAATTTAGAAATACCTCTTTTGAAGTTCAAAGAAAAAATTAGAAATTTAGAAACATACCTTGGTTGTGATGAATGTAATAAGAGATTTGAATTCTCCTAATGATTTGGATTTGAAAGCACCAATCAATTTAATAAAGCCTCAAACATGAAAAATATGAATTCAAATAGTGTTGGAGAGATGATAAAGGCTTCTTTGAATCTTATGAATATACTTTTTAGTTTAAAAACTTGTTTTAACCTAAAAAGGGTGGGCTTTTTAAGAAGAGAGGGAAAAAAGAAAACTTACCTGTGGGGACCACGTGGTTTTGGTCTTTCTAAAAACTTACAGGGATTTCTTTCCGGGAAAAATCTGATCGGGCATGGTTGTGAATAACAGACGATGGAAATGCTCTTTTGTATCGTTCACGGTTTGTGTCGATGGACAGAAAGGTTTTAGATTGCTCGGAATCGAAGAAATCGAAAATTGGAACTCGGTGTGACGACCTCGGTCACGGAACTCATGACCGAGGCTGGCCTTCATGATGACCTTGATCACGGCTCATGTGACCAGGGCTGGCCTCCTTCACGACCTCGGTCATGGCTCGTGTGACTGGGGCTGGATGCTTCCTGTTCTTTCTTTCTTCAGTTGGCCTTGTAATCTCTTCCTTGTTTGTTTCATCAACCTAACCCAATGATAGCATAGTTTATAATGACAATAAGGTCTAGGAGAGACACTTACTTAGTAGATTTTGGAACTAGAATGGTTCCGTGAAGATCTTCAGTATCTTGGTACGAACATGGTTCCACGGAGGGTCTTGTTGGGGATCTTCAAATTGATAACATCGTACTTTCGCCCACTTTTTATATGTTTTTATTAGGTTTTTAATGAAGAAACATGTGATTATGGACACTGCTAGGCCATTTTCCACCAATTTCACTTCTTGGAGACTTTTAGAAGTTTTGGAGCAAAAAGCACACAAAGTGAAGCAAAACCCGTTTTAAGGGAATTTCAGAGTATCAGAAGTTTGCCATTCGTTGAAGAACTTCCCTTGCAGAAAATCCAGAGATCTTGGTGTCTATGGAAAGCTAGAAGAGTCAAGTTTCACATGGGACAAGTATCAAAGCAATCCATTCAGCTTTTGGATGATATGACCCAAGGAGTGAAGCCCTGTCAACCTTGGTCACAAGGAGTGTGACCGAGATCAAGCTCCCTATCAACCCCGGTCATGGCACCTGTGACCGAGGCCAGCCTTCTTCACCACCTCTTGACCTAGGCCAGAAGACTTCATCCATCCTTGCCTAAAACTTCGAGTTTTGCCCTAAAAACTCTTAAACGGACTTTCCACACTCCAAGGCCTATAAATACTCATTTAACCTAATATTTTGGTTTGTGCTTCTTCGGTGAACCTCTGTTCCTCACCAGCCTCGCCATGAGAAACCCTAGGACGTCTCTACAGAGTCTTCTTCATCACCTCCAACCCTAAAAGTCGCCACTTTGAAGTGTCATCCTTGTTCTTCATTGTTTCTCATCTCTCTCTACTCTTATTTGCTTTTGGGGAGACAAGTTATCTTCTGTGACATCTAGAGAAGTTTTTTTTGAACCCCCTTTGATTATTTGAATCGTTTGTGATGTTATTTTCTATGATATCTATTGCGTTTCTTATCATCATGAGCGAGTAGTTCTCTTTGTCGGGTTTTATGGGGTGATTCAAGGGGAATTCATGGTTCAATTCATCTAGGTTGTTAGATCTGATTTTTGTTTGCTAATAGAGTTCTCTTAGGACATCTTTTAATTAATGCATGTTGATTGAATTGATCACTAGTGTTAAGAGAATAGGAGCGCTAACCGTGTAAACCTACTTCTCGGAGCTAGTGTTACTGAAGCTTCGCGTCATAACCTGCGTGAGTTGAGTAATGGGGCTTTGTGAACTTATCGAACTTGTTTAGCTTGCTGGTTGATGTATGTCGTTGCCTGCGTAAGATGACTAACGGGGTACTGAGACTTTAGATATTCATTCTATGAACTATTGCTTGTTTGTTTATCTGTGTTCGTAGTTGAGAACCTAGAACGAAAACATATGCATATTATCTTTCACTGGATATGTTGAGATCCATGGAAACCCTAAGATATTCTTCAAATGCCCAACGCCTTTATTCATTAGTTTAAAACCGATTTTACTTTATTGCTTCCTATTTCATTGCATAAACATTTAGAAAACCCATAAACAAAACCCTTTTCATATTGTCTTAGTTAGATTTCTTCTTTGAATTCATTACGCGTAGCTATTACTCTCTGTGAGATCGATAACCTTAAATACTATACCCGATTGACTGTGCACTTGCAGTTTAGAAGTTGTGATATTGAAAGGAAAACTTCATATAAAGATATACAACATCGCATCGCATATCAAGTTTTTGGCACCGTTGCCGAGGAGTATACTAGCTGCCTTTGAATTCGATAAGAACTCTCGTGTCAGATACTTTGAATTTTTCAATTTTATTTTGCTTTTACTTCTTTGTTTCTAGATAACCTCTATTTTCCCTTTTAGTTTTTGTTTTTGGATTTGCAGTTCATGACAAGGAGCCAAAACATTGATCGACTAGAACGCGAACTTAGAAAACTTCAGAGACAACAACTCATGGCCGAGTAAGGAACCAACACCAAGGTGTTCTTGACGTCGACCAACAAAATCAAGCTGCTGTCCTTGATGCTCAAAGACAACTGATGCACGATGAGGATGACAATCCCATCTACGAAGCTGCTGAAGCACAAGCCAACCCTTTGGAGGTCCACAACCAAGCTCGTGAAGCTAACCATTTAGGTGTGGGAGACAACCTCAATGATCCTCCTCACCAGCCTCCTCACAAGATGCATATGTGCACCCTCTGAGATGTGCCAATCTTCACCATACGATAGCCGACTTTGATACTCCTCAGTACCCTCAAGACCGAGCTGCCATACAAGTTCGTAATCCACCAAGACGTGACTACAAGATAAAACCTCAAATCATTGCTTTGGTGAAGCAAAACCAGTCCCATAGCCTTTCCACAAAACACCCTATGGATCACATTGATCTCTTTGAAGAAATATGCAGTACAACAAGAACAAATGGCGTACCTGAAGACTATTTGAAGTGTAAGCTTTTTCCTTTCTCTCTCACCGACAATGCTCATATATGGTTAAAGTCTTTACCCCCTGGATCGGTCACTACTTGGGAAGGATGCAAGTCAACCTTTCTTAACTACTTCTACACGAAGTCAAGATCCAACTCTCTGAGGAACAAGCTCCAAAGCTTTCAACAAGGACCTATCGAATCTTTCTATGACGCATGGGAACGCTTTAAGGACTATGAATGTGATTGTCCACACCATGGCTTCTGTTAAGGTAATTTCTAAGTACTTTCTATAGAGGTTTACATCCCATGTTTCAGCTTTCACTCGACATAGCCAGCAATGGAGACTTCACTCTCAAGACCGTTCTAGAAGGACGAGTTCCCATCAACAACCTTGCTGCAAGTAGTAGCAACACTTGCACCGACTTTGATAGAACAATCCGTTCTAGTGATTCTGATGCTAAGCAAATCACTGAGCTCAAGAACATGATGAGCCAACTTCTAAGAAACAAAAACCGCGCAATCAATGCTTGTGAGGTGATTGAACATAGAAATGCTGATGCTTTACAAGAGTTTAATGATTCAGTCGATCAGGAAGAAGATGTTAACTATGTTGGTAATCAAGGCTTCAACCAGAACCGTGGATACAACAACAACTTCAACAACAACTTCCACAAAACTTCTAACCTTTCCTACAGGAACCCGAATGTGGAGAACCCTCAAGATCATAACTATCCGCAGCAATCAAAGCCATTTCAAAACCGCTTTGAGAACAACAACTTTGGTCGCAACAACAACTTCCAGCCACGTCCTCCTTTCAACAACAAGATACCCTTTCCGAACGTCAAAAACGGACCAGCTCAAGTGCCTTAACCTCAAGGTAACAAGATTGAGAAATTGATGCAGGAAATACTTGTTTCTTATCAACAAGCAACAAGGGATATCAACACGAAGATAGACAATATCTATGGTGAATTGAATGAAAGTTTGAAAGCCTTTCTACATTTTACAAGAAGCTGGAAACTCAAGTTGCTCAAACTGCGAATGCTGTCCCTAGACCAGCCGGTGTACTTCCGGGAAAGCCCAAGGAGAATCCTAAAGCTTACCGTACCAGCCCTCACTAGACGTGTAGCTGAGCCATTGGTACCACTCTTTGATTCTCATGAAGACATTGTCCGTATGACACTACCCTCTAAGGAGACTACCAAAAGTAGAAGACCCTAGATGCTTTGTCTGCTCTTGCTCCATAACAGGCATCGAATTCTCTAACTCTCTTTGTTATTCTGGTCCTAATGTTAATGTTATGTCAAGAAATGTTGCTGAAAGACTTGGACTTAGAGATGTGTCTCCGTCCAACTTAAGTCTTGTCTTTGGAGACTCATCACAGAAAACCCCTGATGGATTAGTGCGTGACTTGCAACTAATCATAGAGGACTGCATAGTCCCTATGGATTTTCACATCTTAGAGATGGATGAAAGGACCGAGAGGCCTTTGATTTTGGGAAGACTGTTACTTGCAACATTTGGTGCTATCATTGACCACAATACCAATATAACAATATTTGCTATCATCAACGAGAAGGTTTACTATCCAGCAGTTTCACTGACAACACCTCAACCCCACCGTATTGATGTGATCCTCCCAAGGAGTCGACACTTTCGAGGGGTAAAACAAAAGAAAGGATAGATGGATAGAAAAATGGATCGAATGGTCGCACAGGAGATGCAGAATAGCTCCTGATATACCTCAATGCCTCCTAGGATATGACACACCTAGACGAGACAAGGTTTGATACCCCGGATATGACACACCAAGACGAATCGAGTTGATCGTTGGATATTACACACCAAACAATCAAAAAGTACTAAAAGAACTAAAGAGAATCACTCTCAAGGTTTGAAAATAAAAAGTTGGATGATTTTATTCATGAACTCAACATTGTTTAAATAGCAAAAAGAAATATAAAATATCTAAGCAATATTAATTACTAAATTAACTAAAAGTATTAAAACCAAAAAAATGAAAATGATCTCTTGAGCTTCTTGAACTTCAATCCTACGAAATGGACTTCTTTTTGGGCCAAGAAAACCTTCTTGAAGGCTTAGATGTTCCAGGATGCCAAACATAATTTTGTAAGCTCTTAAACGGACTGGGCTTGGAGTTCTTCAAGTACAGCATCAGGTTGACCCCTTTAGGCAAATGGGTAATAACTTTGTGATCCGATGTCCATTTCTTCTGTTCTTGGGCTTGTTGGAAACGTAAGAGATCCAGTAAGATTATCCAATTGGTTTTACCTGAGTTGGGCTGTGCATCATAAGATCGTACCTGAGTTGGGCTGTGCATCATAATCTTTGGCTCAGTCACGCAATAGGTCCTGAAGCAGATCCATTGACTTGTGAAATTCATATCTCCCAAGTCTGAACCGACGTTGTTGTGATTCCAATTTTCACAGATCCTCTGATGATTCAAGATTCCATAATAATTTGTTTCATAGCTTGAATCCATCTGGTTTGGTTGGAAATAATTATTCAACGCACGTATGTCTGAATCGCGTAAGCTGGGAATCACTTGACTTGAAAGTTGAATAACATCTTCATCTGAACTCGGATTGGAGTGATTCAACTTCGAGGTGTGCTCTAGATGAGGTGAGAATATACTACAGGTGGCTGATGGGATAGAAAAGTTCATCATAGACTTCTTTTGTGCTGAAAAAAGCACACGGGTCTTCTCGGATGATTCCATGATCATATCATACCCCTCCTCTTGAAAAAAGTTTCGTCCTCGAAACTGTACCGTCTTTGATTGGAAAGTTGAGGTGAGTCTGGCTTCTTCTCCTTTATCAGCATGGAATATATGACTCCATGATTTTCCTCAATCGTTTTGGTGCACGGCTTCTTCGGGACAGCCTTGGTAATGTTTCCGCCGGTTTGCTTTTCCCCTGAATCTCCTTCCTCGGATTTCTTTGATTCTGGCTCTTGAACCATGCATTCAGGTTGTTCATTCTTCTCGTGATTCTCCTCTTCCGCTGTAAGAGCAGATTGTAAATTCTCTTGAACTGCTATCACTTCTTCATTACCAGATTGTTCCAAAAACTTTGCAACTCCCGTGGGCGGTTTGGCTTCGACTTTTGGTTTTGTGTTTCTCTTCTTGGGGTGCTGCTGCTCACCCTGAAGATATTCAAGCATCAAGTCCTCTAACTTCTGAAAAGTGTCCACATAATGTTGCTCTTGGTGATAGCCGCAGGGCACAAAACGTTTCCTCATAACAGACTTCATCTCAGCCCATGTTTTGACGGGATTCTTGCCATTTTGTCTCCTAATTGTCACCAACTGATCCCACCAAGTATTAGCATAACCATAAAACTCATAGGTTGCTTTTCGTACCTTCTTAAGCTCAGAATAGTTTTCCTATCAAAAACTAGCTCAATCCTTTTCTCCCACTCTAGATACGCTTTTGGATCGTCTCTTCCATAGAACGGTGGAAACTCCAATTTAATACCCCTCATTAACAAGAGTTAATCGTCACAGAATTTCAGTACTCGATCAAGATAACTCGATGAACTGACCGAGTGGAATACCAAAAGACAAGATTTCGTGATTTCCACACTGACTCGGGTTGATAGACAGAATTAAACAAACCGAGCTGAGAAAAATATATTATTATTATTTTTTTTAATAACAAAAACGAAAATTAAAGAATAGAAGAAAAGAAGATGAAAGGATAAGAAGGTGAAGAGATAAAAGTGAAGATGAAAAAATAGAAAATGAAAGAAGATGGAAAGATGAGAAAATGATAGCTCTAAATAAAATACAAAAATTATGGAAACGAATACCGATCCCGAAAGTGTGCTCTGATACCAAATGATGTGATCCTCCCAAGGAATCGACACTTTCGAGGGGTAAAACAAAAGAAATGATAGATGGATAGAAAAATGGATCGAATGGTCGCACAAGAGATGCGGAATAGCTCCTGATATACCTCAATGCCTCCTAGGATATGACACACCTAGACGAGACAAGGTTTGAATTCCCGGATATGACACACCGAGACGAATCGAGTTGATCGTTGGATATTACACACCAAACAATCGAAAAGTTCTAAAAGAACTAAAGAGAATCACTCTCAAGGTTTGAAAATAAAAAGTTGGATGATTTTATTCATGAACTCGGCATTGTTTAAATAGCAAAAAAGAAGTATAAAATATCTAAGCAATATTAATTGCTGAATTAACTAAAAGTATTAAAACCAAAAAAATGAAAATGATCTCTTGAGCTTCTTGAACTTCAATCCTACGAAATGGACTCCTTTTTGGGCCAAGAAAACCTTCTTGAAGGCTTAGTAGATGTTCCAGGATGCCAAAGATAATTTTGTAAGCTCTTAAACGGACTGGGCTTGGAGTTCTTCAGGTACAGCACCAGGTTGACCCCTTTAGGCAAATGGGTAATAACTTTGTGGTCCGACGTCCATTTCTTCTGTTCTTGGGCTTGTTGGAAACCTAAGAGATCCAGTAAGATTATCCAATTGGGTTTACGTCGAGATCGTACCTGAGTTGGGCTATGCATCATAATCTTTGGTCAGTCATGCAATAGGACCTGAAGCAGATCCATTGACTTGTAAAATTCATATCTCCCAAGTATGAACCGACGTTGTTGTGATTCCAATTTTTACAGATCCTCTGATGATTCAAGATTCCAGAATAATTTGTTTCATAGCTTGAATTCTTCTGGTTTGGTTGGAAATAATTATTCAACGCACGTATGTCTGAATCGCGTAAGCTGGGAATCACTTGACTTGAAAGGTGAATAACTTCTTCATCTGAACTCGGATTGGAGTGATTCAACTTCGAGGTGTGCTCTAGATGAGGTGAGAATGTACTACAGGTGGCTGATGGGATAGAAAAGTTCATCATAGACTTTGTTTGTGCTGAACAAAGCACACGGGTCTTCTCGGATGATTCCATGATCATATCACGTTTGATGAAGAATCAATGGATCCCGCTATCGACAAAACCAAGATCAGAAGCAAGACTGTCAGGAAGAAAACTCGGAAACTACCATCCAAGCCACCTGAGCAGCCTCAAATTTCGAAGATAAAGATCATAGTTCCTCCTGAGCTTAGCAAGGAAAGCAAGGAACAAATCAAAGAAATGATAAGGCACACCAAGGAAGTTCTTCTTCAAGCCAAAGTCTTTGAGACAGCCGCTAAAGGACAACTTGTGATAGAAGCTGGAGGGGACTATCAAGATATCAAAGGAACCGAAGGAACATCAATTCCCGAGGCTACTTGTTCTCAAGCCTAACCGGCTACCAAGGTCGAACCAACGACGTTAAACAAGTGCACTTAGTGGGAGGCAACCCACTTGTAAGTTTTCATTTCATTTCTTAGTTTTAATTTCCTTTCACTTTGTTGTTTTCATGTTTTATTTCAGGTTGTTCATAAAAATATAAAAAGAAAATAGAAAAGAAGAAAATGGAAAAGAAAAAAAAGAGAAAGAGGAAAGAAAGAACCAACCTAGGTCACAAGAGCCGTGACCTAGGTCATAAAGAAGAGCCACCCCGGTCACAAGGTCCGTGACCGAGATCCAAAGAAGAGCCAACCCCGGTTACGTGGCCCGTGATGGAGGTCAGCATGAAAGATTGAGATTTTGTCATTCCAGCCATCCCTTGTCCTCATGGAACATCCCTGAGTCATCTACATACGCCCCCAACCTCACCAAACCACAACAAGACTGAGGATAGAGCCACAGCCAACAACACTAAGCCACAGTAATATCTCTTGCACCTAGTTGACCCAAATCAAATTTTTGCAATCAAATGATCTATGATCAGTTATACAATGAAAATTTAAGTATATTGGGAGTAATGATTGAGACAATATCGACAAAAGTTGTTTGGATTGAAAACTTGGCAACCTTTATTCCATGGATCGTTCCACCACAATTCCAGCACCGTGGAACACATGAAGGAGTGCCGAAAACCTATTCAGCTCGATCAAATAAGCTTTGGTTGAATATTCACCAGTAAGCTAGTCAAATTGGGAGTGTTCATCGAAGCAGTTTTGGAAATGGAAGTCTGGATCGCAAAATTTGCAACTTTAGTTCCATGGATCGTTTCACAGACGTAGATTGACTGTTCCATGGACGTAGATTGATCGTTCCGCAGACGAAGATCGACTGTCCCACGAACGTAGATTGATCGTTCCACATATGAAGATCGACTGCTCCATGGATGTAGATTGATCGTTCCACGGACTTAGATCGATTGTTCCACAGACGAAGATCGATCATTCCACAGCTGTTCCACGACCGCAGAATCCAAGAAAACGTGCCATAAATCGAATTGGCTCGATCAAATGATCTAAGATTGAATGTCCAATGATAAGAGGATATTTCATGAGGAATGATCGAGAAAGTAACCAAATAGGCCATACCATCCGACAAAAGTCAAAGTCGTCAGAATCATCCAAGATTCAATATTCACCGGTAATGTCATTGCTCTGAAGATAATGCCTGAAGAAAACCAGCCCATGATTGGAGTAGTTTAAGAGATCATTAACATAGAGGTATGTAACACGAACCACCACAATATTGGAAGTTCTTTCTTTGCAGAAGTGATTTAGGAATCCATATCCTCAAGTAATTCGAGTATTCTGGAGACAATGATCAAAAGAAAAATAGCCATGAACGGGCTATATTTGAAGATCCCCAACAAGACCCCCTGTGGAACCATGTTCGGACCAAGATACTGAAGAACTTCACGGAACCACTCTAGTTCAAAAATCTACCAAGTAAGAGTCTCTCCTAGACCTTATTGTCATTATAAACTATGCTATCATTGGGTTAGGTTGATGAAATAACTAAGGAAGAGATAACAAGGCCAGCTGAAGAAAGAAAGAAGAGGAAGCATCTAGCCCCAGTCACATGAGCCGTGACCGAGGTTGTGAGTGAGGGCCATCACACGAGCCGTGACCGAGGTCATCACACCAAGTTCAAATTTTCGATTTCTTTGATTCGGAGCCATCTAAAACCTTTCCGTCCATCGACACAAATCGTGAACGATGCAAAAGAGCATTGCCATCGTCTGTTATTCACAACCGTGCCCGATCAGATTTTGCCCGGAAAGAAATCCCTATAAGTTTATAGAAAAACATAAACCACGTGGTCCCCACAGGTAAGTTTTTCTTTTTCCCTCCCTTCTTAAAAAGCCCACCCTTTTTAGGTTAAAACAAGTTTTTAAACTAAAAAGTGGATTCATAAGATTCAGAGAAGCCTTTGTCATCTCTTCAACTCTATTGGAAGATAGAACACTTTGAATCCATATTTTCAAATTTGGGGCTTTATTAATTTGATTGGTGCTTTCAAATCCAAATCATTAGGAGAATTCAAATCTCTTATTACATTTTTCAAACAGCCAAAGTATGTTTCTAAATTTCTAATTTTCTCTTTGAACTTCAAAAAAGGTATTTCTAAATTCTCTTGATTCAATAGCTTTTGTTACTTGGAATTAATAGAGAACTTATAGATATTCTTCTAGGTTATATACCCATCGATTTTGGTATTATATTGTTGATGGAATTTGACTTTTGATATGCTAAAATTTTGTGCCCTAATTGGAAAACAAAATTGATGATGCAAATTGCTAGAAATTGATTCCTTAGACTCTATTCATCATAGTTATGAGAAATTAGATTGATTTTTCACATAAACAAGCATTGAATCATGAATTTGATTGCAAATTTTTGTGAAGGTCTCATTGAATCCGAAAATTGAAACATATGTTTTGATTTCTTGATTTGAAACTTGAACATGCCTTAACTTGTCAAAATCAATCCTATTTGCCTACATCTTATGGAGAGGATTGACATTTGTTTCTAATTATGCCACTTTGCTCACTTATATAAACCTCTTATCCAATTTTAGGTACCATACCAATGGAATCTAGAACAACAACACGAAGCTCTCGCGCACCTATATTGGAACGTCCACCTCTTTACACATCATTGCAAACTCTTGGACTCGCATGTGATGTTGAATGGATGTTGAACGCATTAGGACTCCACAAGTTCATGGAGACCACTCCCCAAGAAATCTATGAAGAAGAGACACGCCAATTCCTCCCCACCGTCACTCTAGCCTTTCCGCGCACACAAGTTCCACTAGCGCGAGATGGAGTCCTCTTTTTCACAATCCATTACCCAGCTCGGACAAGACCTTGGATTTTGGACCCGAAGATACCAATGCGATATGGCAACGCTTTGGCCGTGATACTTTTGATGGTGGGAAGACCAAGGCATCTTCACTCTCTCACCCAGCCATTAGATGCATTCACAAGCTCCTCGCCAACACCATCTTCTCACGCTCAGCTCAAAACAACATCATTAGTGATGAGCTTCTTGTCTTGACGATTCCTTTTGTTCATTTCCCAAGAAAAATCAACTATGCCGCACTCATTGCCAAGCGCTTGATCAAGATCAAGCATGATGCTTTCAAGTCTAGCGAGAAACAAGCAACCATTAGCTTTGGAGGAGTCATCACTACCATCCTAGAGACTGCTTGAGTTTATCTCACACACAGCCCTGACACCTCCAAGGACAACCACATAAATTTGGAGAAGCTTGGTAAGATGAGGACTCTTGAAGGAGCAAGCATAAAAAAAAAACCAGAAAATGAAAATCATTAGGAGACTAATCCTCGTCTTCATCATCATAATTCGCAGCGGGATCGGGTGTCAGAGAACGACGACGTTTGCGAGTGGGGGAGGTGGACGTGTACAAGTGACACCAGCAGTTATCATCCTCCATATCTGGCGCATAATACTGACCATATACCGTCAGAAAGCTAGACCATCCTCATCATAGCCTGTTGGAGGTTCTGAAAATATCAGGTCAAGAGAGGGTGCTCTGGTACGGTCATCGACCACATCATCCTCAGCGGTGGATGGTGCAGAACTCAAAGAAGCTCCCTTACGGAGCTTCCTGCGTGGGACAGAGCAGAGGAGTCTGGGATCTGGCTGGAAACTCAGTCAGAGTGCATCATCGTCTACAAGGGACATGAGGTCGGGCAAGGGAAGCTGGATGCTCCAGTCTCAATCTTGTGCATCAGTGAAAACCCAATAATGGTCGGGTTTCATCCAAGTAGCACTCCGCAGATGGTCTTGGTCCATGAGCAACCTATCGGTGTTGATGGTGTTGTTGCTCAAGACGATCCCAAAGTACTCAAATATCAGAGTCAAAAGACTCCCGACACCCTCTACCTTCTTCCCTGCAAATGCTTTTGTCTTCAGTGTGCAGAGATGGTTGCCGAAAACTACGGCCCATGTTGAGATCCTCGCATGGCTCTCCCCATTTTCAAACTTCCTTGGGAATCATAGTAGAATGAGCTCGGACATCCTCATCTTGATGGGCTCGGCTTTGCAGAGGATGATGTTCCCCAAAACATGCAAGACATACCTTAGGACCGGATGTCTAACCTCTATCTGCATGCTCTCTTTGGAGTCATAAATCCCGTTACCAAAGAAAGACCAGAAAGTATGAATGTCGTGCCACTCGGGGGTGCGAACCGCTCGTTTTGGGTTCTTCCTGAAACCATACAAACAACACAAATCATGAATACGGATGCGATACCTCACTCCTTTGCACGTTAAGGACAGGACCCCTTCTTGTGAAACCTTGGCCCGCTCATTGGTGTAAGAAACCCGACATGTAGCTAGAAACTACCGCACCAAGTCAAGATAGAGGTTATATTGCTTCAATGCCAAGGTGCCTACCCCGATCCGATGTAGAGTCTGATAGCATTGCATTTTCGCATGTTTTTACTATTGTTTTATTGCAACTTAGCATAGGTTTTAGACATTACTCTTATCACCTATTGCATTTATTTGACATTTAGGATATTTAGTCTCGTTGCATTAGTTTGCATGCATTTTGCATACATGTGGTCATTTCAGGTACTCGGAGCTGCACGGAGTCATCACTTATGTGACCTCTCAGGCTGTGAGGCGACGTAGGGATTTCTGCAAGAACTCATGACTCGAGTGACGTGGAGCCATAGAGTTGAAGATTGCAAAAGAAGCTCAAGTTGCTCGAGGAGGCTACTCGGATGAAGACTCGAGGAAGCTACTCGACCAAACCACTCAACGTCAGGGTCGAGTGGTGAGCACCGCTTCTAGAAGATTCTATACCTGATGCGGACATCAATCCAGCGACTGAACCATTAGACGAAGACACACGTGAAGGACATGCTGAGGAAAAGACTCAAGAAGGTCCAGTAACCCGAGCTAAAGCCAAGGCGTTGAGTGTAGGACCACACGACAAACATGTAGCGAAACAAGTGCGTCAAGTGGAAGACGATCATGTCATCAATATTCCAGAGATAGCTGGACCTATCACAAGAGCTAGGAGGGATAAACTAAGAGAAGAATTCAACGTAGCCATACAAGCTCTACTCGACACTCCACACGACGTCAACAATGATGAGTCCACACTCGAGTCCAACTCACAGGTTCGTTTTGTTTTCAATTATTCATGTCTTCTTGCAGGTGATAAGGCCCCCCGCCTAGTGGCTCTAGTAAGCCCACAATGAGTCTAGTTCGAGTCCCAGTAGAGTCTTTTATTTTATTTCTTTTTATTTTGTGTCTGTAGCTACACTTTCCATATAAGGAAACATCATGTTGTTTCCATTGAGAGTGTGTGTTGTTTGCTTTAATTTTTCGTACAACTCCTGTTGTTTTGATTTGAGTCGCAACACTAGGGGTTGTAGCCGTAAGGATCAAACTATAAGATCCCCGCCGGTATCATTTTATTTACCCTACATCAATAAACGAGAATTCTCTTAGCTTGAAAGTTGCTGAACCTTTTGTCTCTGATCTTGTCTTTGTGTGTGATTCACAAAGCCACGATTCTAAGCTGTATCAAGGAGCCTCTCACACTCCCTGTGGTGCTTATCGATCAATCATCACGACCCCATTCATCAGGTTTCACAAGATGAGCTGCTAGCTGCTTGTCTAGCCTTCCACACCGGTTTTATGAAGTTGTAGCGGAGGAGGAGCTTGAGCTAACTTCGACTCTACTTCAGATCCGGACCAAAGACTCCCCATCCGAAGTCTTATATCATTGGTATCAGAGCCTAACCAGCTCCTATCCCAGGTTGTTTCTTTTCAATCTTAGTTTCTTTTCTTTTCTTTCTTGTTTCTAGATTTTCCAGCTTTTACATCTGACTTGTCAGATTTTTATAAAATCAACAAAAACTCAAAAAAATATTTCGTCTTTTGTTTTAGTTTCTTAAAACATACAAAAAATCATAAAAATTGTCGTTTTCAAATTAGGAGATCATTTAGTATTTTTCGTTCATCAAAACTTAAAACCCTAGAAATTTTCTGTTTCTGTTTTGTCTGCTTCAGTGTTTCAATTTTATAAAATCCAAAAAAACTCATAAAAATATTTCGTCTTTTGTTTTTGCTTCTTTAAACTCTTCAGAAAATATAAAAATTGTTATTTTGATTTTTGGACATTGTTTCGTATTTTTCCCATATCGAAACCTAAACTGCGATTCCCTTTGCTGTTTAACTGTTTGTTTGAGAAGATTTGATTCTTGTGTGATTCTTTTTGCTAGGAAAATTCACCTTATTCTTAGCACTTTGAATTCGATTCGGATTGGAGTAGAGCATGGCTGACGGAGGTCTTGAACGTCAACAAGATATGATGGAACTTTTACAAGCAATGAGAGCCGACATGAGAACTATGAACCAACGCATTGCTGAAAATCACCAAGAGCTTGGCAATCGCCTCAACAACTTGGAACGACCTCAACAACACCCAGAAGGACACAACTTACGAGCTCCAGGAATCCAACAGCACTTGCCTCGCCCTGAACTTGAAGAGGAAGTTCTTTCAGAATCCGAAGGAGACTCACTCGACACCCTAGCTCGACAACAACGTCGAGTTGATCCTCTTCGGAGACACCGCCAAAGAGAAGTAGAACCTAGAGAAACTAATCACGATATAAACCTAACTCCACCATCTTTTGCAGGCAAAACTGATCCCAAGCTTACTTGGATTGGGAAAGGAGACTTGAGTATATCTTTGAATGTTATGGGTACCGAGAGAACAAAAGGGTGGCTGTAGCTGCAGCTCAACTCACGGGAAACGCCCTAGCATGGTGGGACAGAACAGTAGCTGAGCGGAGACGACTTCACTTTGGAGCTGTCACCAACTGGCCCGACATGAAGTACCTAATGAGGTTAAGGTATGTCCCTGAACATTTTCATCGAGACTTACAAAAACGTTTCCGTAAGTTGACACAGGGAACAAGGAGCGTGGAGGACTATTTTGAGGAGTTTGAAAAGTTAATGAACTCGCTGGAGTTGGAAGAATCCGAGGAGGCTATGATGGCTCAATTCATCGATGGATTACAAGATAGGATTCAAAGAAAAGTTGAGCGTGCCAAGTACAAGAGTTTACATGAACTCCTACACTTATCAGTCCAAATAGAGCAGCAGATTAAGCACAAGAACAACAGCAACACTCGCCCAGGAATGTACCACAAACATGGAGAAATGATGTGTCCAAAGTACAAGACAAGGGAAAGGCTGTTGAGATAGATTCAAGATTCAAATCAAGAACAACCGAACCACAAAGGAGTTTCCGTGACGAACAAGGTAAGTCTTCTAACCAAATTAATCGTACTCGTGACATTACTTGTTTTAAGTGTCAGGAAGAGGACATATGGCAAGAGATTGTCCAAACCGGAGAGTAATGATCATCACCAACACGGGAGAATACGAGTCACAAGATGAGGCTGTAGACGAGTCCGAAGAACACGGGAAGATATCGAGTATCCGGACACCGGGGAATCACTCATGATCTGACGAGTTCTCAATGTTCAAGTAGGACCTGAGGAGACCGCACAAAGAGAAAATCTCTTTCACACACGATGCACCATCAATGGCAAGGTTTGCAATTTAATTATAGATGGTGGTTCTTGTACTAACGTGGCCAGCAAGCTTCTTGTTGAGAAATTAGGTCTCGTGAAAACTAAGCATCCACGCCCATACAAGCTTCGGTGGCTCAATGACAAGGCCGAGATGAAGGTCTCCGAACAGGTAACGGTTCCATTTAGCATTGGTAAGTATGTTGATCAAGTTACTTGTGATGTAGTGCCCATGCAAGCCGGACACCTCCTCTTAGGGAGACCCTGGCAATTTGACCGAGAAACTCAACATGACGGACGTACTAACCAATACTCGGTAACACACCAAAACCGTAAGTTCACTCTTGCACCCCTCAGTCCCTCCCAAGTTCATGCACTTCACGCAAAAATGGCTAAGGACGGAGAGGTAAGTACATCGAACCTTTACGTAAGCTACGGATCAGTTGGTAAGTCCCTTGGTACCAAGGGCGCCTCCTACTAATGTTCTACCAAGAGTGTCTAAGTGCAGGTGCAAGTGACCTAGATATTCCCGAGGAAGTTCAACCCTTACTCCAGAATTACTTGGACGTATTTCCCGAAGAACTACCACCCGGACTACCGCCACTTAGAGGGATAGAGCATCAGATCGATTTGGTTCCGGGAACAGCTCTGCCGAACAAACCCGCTTATAGGATGAATCCGGAGGAAAGCAAGGAGCTGGAGAAACAAATCAGTGATTTACTAGACCAAGGTTATATCCGAGAAAGTCTTAGCCCATGTGCTGTGCCCGTTCTGCTTCAAAGAAAGGAGGCACGTGGAGAATGTGTAGACTGTCGTGCCATCAACAACATAACCATCAAGTACCGGCACCCTATTCCACGTCTCGACGACATGTTAGATGAGCTCTGCGGTTCCACACTCTTCTCAAAGGTGGATCTTAAAAGTGGATATCATCAAGTACGTATGCGCGAAGGCGACGAATGGAAAACTGCTTTCAAAACAAAACAGGGGCTATCTGAGTGGCTTGTCATGCCCTTTGGTCTCACCAACGCCCCCAGCACCTTCATGCGCTTGATGAACCAGGTTCTTCGTTCTTATATTGGAAAATTTGTAGTAGTTTATTTTGATGACATATTAATCTACAGCAAAAATCTTAAGGATCATTTAGAACACCTAGAACTTGTATTTGAATCACTTCGAAGGACAGCTTATACGCTAACCTAAAGAAGTGTGTCTTTTGTACTAACAAACTTGTGTTCTTAGGTTTTGTTATTAGTGAACAAGGAATACAGGTGGATGAAGAGAAGATAAAAGCTATCCGAGATTGGCCCACTCCCACTACCATCGGACATGTTCGGAGTTTCCACGGACTAGCTAGCTTCTATAGACGATTCGTCAAGGATTTTAGCACACTAGCTGCACCACTCACAGCTGTGATCAAGAAGAATCAGCCATTTAAGTGGGGAGTTGCTCAAGAACAAGCCTTCAATACTTTGAAGGAGAAGCTAACACAAGCACCGGTTCTTTCTTTTACCTAACTTTGATATTATTTTCTAGATTGAATGTGATGCTCCAGGGAGAGGAATGGGCGCCGTGCTACACCAGGAAAAGTAGCCCGTGGCACTCTTCAGTGGGAAGCTCAACGGCGCGGCACTCAACTACCCGACATATGACAAAGAGTTGTACGCCTCTAGTCCGAGCCTTACAAACCTGGCAGCACTACCTACTGTCCAAGGAGTTCATCATCCACACCGAGCATGAGACTCTTAAGCATCTTCGAGGTCAAACAACACTCAAGAGGCGACATGCAAGATGGCTGGAGTTCATAGAAACGTTTCCTTACATCATTAAGTACAAGAAGGGCACGGAAAATGTGGTGGCGCGCCTTATCCCGACGATACATACTAATCACCACACTAGAAGCCAAGATCTTAGGATTTGAGCATCTCAAGGATCAATATGCCACGGATCCTGATTTTTCCGAGGCTTATGAAGCTTGTGGTAAGGGTGAATACCATTCCTATTATTTGCATGATGGATTTCTTTTCAGGGATAAAAGACTATGCATACCAAGAGGATCCATGCGAAACTTGTTACTCAAGGAAGCTCACGGAGGCGGCCTTATGGGACATTTCGCTGACAAAACATTAGCTGTAGTGACGGAACATTTCTATTGGCCCCATCTCAAGAAGGATGTCGAGCAGACTTGTGCCAAATGCGTAACGTGCCACAAAGCCAAATCCAGGTCCCATCCTCACGGTTTATACTTACCTTTACCTATCCCTAACGCCCCTTGGGAAGATGTTTCTATGGATTTTGTCTTAGGATTACCGCAGGTTCAACACAAGGATTCCATTTTCGTGGTGGTTGATAGATTCTCGAAGATGGCCCATTTCATACCGTGCAACAAGACCAATGACGCCTCCCAAATCGCCGATCTGTTCTTCAAGGAAGTGGTAAAATTACATGGTATTCCTAGGACTATTGTCTCTGACCGTGATGTCAAATTTTTAGGACACTTTTGGAGAACCTTGTGGAGAAAGCTGGGGACAAAGCTCTTGTTCTCGACTACTTGTCATCCCCAAACGGATGGACAAACGGAAGTGGTAAACCGTACTCTTTCCACTTTACTTAGAGCCACACTCGGTAGAAACTTAAAAACATGGGTTCATTGTCTACCATTTGTTGAGTTCGCCTATAATCATGCCCGACACTCTACTACTAATCTTTCTCCCTTTGAGATTGTTTATGGTTTCAGGCCCTTAGCACCGATTAATCTAACTCCTATTCCACAAACCGAACAAGTCAATATCGATGGCAAGACCCGAGGCGAATTCATAAGGCAGCTACATGAGCAAGTGCGAGACACAATTCTCGAGGAAAACCGAGAAGATCAAAGCAAAAAGGGACAAAGGACGCAAGCAAGTCATCTTTGAGCCCGGAGAGTGGGTATGGATTCACATGCGACCGAGCGGTTTCCTCGGAAGAGAAGCTCCAAACTAGCACCCCGAGGCGATGGACCATTCAAAGTGCTTGAAAGAATCAACGACAACGCCTACAAGCTGGAACTTCCAGGTGAGTTCAATATTTCACATAGCTTTAATGTTGCTGACCTTTCACCCTATGTTGCAGATGAACAAGATGGTGAACCGGTTTTGAGGACAAAACCTTCTCAAGAGGGTGAGTATGATGCGGACATCAATCCAGCGACTGAACCATTAGACGAAGACACACGTGAAGGACATGCTGAGGAAAAGACTCAAGAAGGTCCAAGTAACCCTGAGCTAAAAGCCAAGGCGTTGAGTGTAGGACCACACGACAAACATGTAGCGAAACAAGTCTCAAGTGGAAGACGATCATGTCATCAATATTCCAGAGATAGCTGGACCTATCACAAGAGCTAGGAGGGATAAACTAAGAGAAGAATTCAACGTAGCCATACAAGCTCTACTCGACACTCCACACGACGCCAACAATGATGAGTCCACACTCGAGTCCAACTCACAGGTTCGTTTTGTTTTCAATTATTCATGTCTTCTTGCAGGTGATAAGGCCCCCGCCTAGTGGCTCTAGTAAGCCCACAATGAGTCTAGTTCGAGTCCCAAAGAGAGTCTTTTATTTTATTTCTTTTTATTTTGTGTCTGTAGCTACACTTTCCATATAAGGAAACATCATGTTGTTTCCATTGAGAGTGTGTTGTTTTCTTTTATTTTTCGTACAAGTCCTGTTGTTTTGATTTAAGTCGCAACCCTAGAGGGTGTAGCCGTAAGGAGCAAACTATAAGATCCCCGGCCTGGTATCATTTTATTTACCCTACATCAATAAACGAGAATTCTCTTAGCTTGAAAGTTGCTGAAACTTTTGTCTCTGATCTTGTCTTTGTGTGTGATTCACAAAGCCACGATTCTAAGCTGTATCAAGGAGCCTCTCACACTCCCTGTGGTGCTTATCGATCCATCATCACGACCCCATTCATCAGGTTTCACAAGAGGAGCTGCGAGCTGCTTGTCTAGCCTTCCACACCGGTTTTGCGAGTTGTAGCGGAGGAGGAGCTTCGAGCTAACTTCGACTCTACTTCAGATCCGGACCAAAGACTCCCCATCCGAGTCTTATATCAATACCTTATGACGAATTCTCATTATTCCTAATTCTTATGTATAAATACCGAGAATAATCATAACTCGCGGGGAGAACGCTGACACAAATAGAATTTTTTGCCGCCTTAGAATAATTAGTTTTCATCTCTCTTAGTTTTCTCTCTCTAGTTTATCTTTAGATTTCGATTCGGAATTTTGCATCTCTTAGTAATTTTAATAAGATCGAGTTTTGATTTACTGTTCCTTTTTCGAAATCTCTTTCTCATCAGATCATCCTTCATCTATGACAAGTCTTAGCTTTTCTGGGCTTTTGGCTTCGATGATGATCTCGATGAGTGAGTAGTCGTTTTAGGGATTTTTGGGGATGGATTAGGTAGTCTCACTTGATCGCCATGGGTTTTTGCTGATTTATGCCGATTCAGTTTTAAAGTCGCTCTTGGGTTCTCGTTTTTAATGTTTGTACCTCTCTGATCAAGAGGATCATGATTTTAGATGAATTCATGAGCAGCAAAAGTGCCTTGATCCATCAGATCCAGTTTTTCCTTGCTTGACTTGCTAGTAAGAAAAAACCCAAAAATATATTGCTTGACTTGCTAGCTTAATCCACATGTTAAGTGCTACAGACATGCTCTAGATTAGGTTCGACATTTCACCCTTTATACTATCAATCGATTGAAACCCACGAAAAATACTAAGTTTCAATTTGGCGCCATTGCCAGTTTAGAGTCATTGTCTGCACATTAATCATTTTTAAGCTTCCTAGATCAAGTTTCTTTTGCTTAAAAGATCTAAGATTTTCATCTAGCAAGGCTTGTTCTTGTTACTAAAATTCTCGGATCGATATTCTATTTGCATTAGCCTTTTGTTTAAAGTCTTACTGATCTGTGTTGAAGTTCTGTTTGTGTTGCATCAAGTACCATTCTACTCGATTTGTCTACTCGAGTACTCTACTCGAGTGCTTCTCTCGAGTCGTCTTTACACCGCATGCGAACACGCTCTCAGACTCGCTTAGATCAATCCACGAAGGAGACACCAGTTGAAATGGCAGAGCAACCTGCACCATAAGTCATTGGAGCTGGTGATGCACCAAGCACACACTCCACCAGGCATTGGATTGTAGCACCTCCTGTTGCCAACAACAATTTTGAGATCAAATCCGGTCTCATCAGCATGGTCCAGAGCCACAAATTTCACGGTCTCCCCATGGAGAACCCATTGGAACATCTTGACCAATTCGATCGTTTGTGTGAACTCACTAAGATCAACGGTATCTCTAAAGACGGGTTCAAGCTTCGTCTATTCCCCTTCTCTCTAGGAGACAACGCCTCTCAATGGGAACGTGCTTTGCCCCAGAATTCTATCACTACTTGGGATGATTGCAAGAAGGCGTTTCTCCTTAAATTCTTTTCCAACTCCAGAACTGCAAAGCTGAAGAATGACATCTCAAGCTTCACTCAGAAGAACAATGAAAGCTTCTCAGAAGCGTGGGAGAGGTTCAAGATGTATACCACTCAATGCCCTCATCACGGATTCAGCAAGGAATCACTCCTTTGCACACTATATCGAGGCGCAAGCCTGAAGATCAGAATGCATCTAGACACTGCTAGCAATGGCAACTTCCCAAACCAAAATGTCACTTCTGGATGGGATTTAGTTGAGAATCTAGCCATTTCTGATGGAAACTACAATGAAGACTTCGACAGAACGATCAGGGGATCTTCTACCTCTACTACTTCCAACAGCAAGGAGATTCAAGCACTGAACGACAAGCTCGATAAGCTTATCCTCGCTCAGCAGAAACAAGTCCATTTTGTGGGAGAGTCATCCTCACCTCAGGATCCAACCGTTGAAGACGATCAGGTTGAAGAGATAGTTTACATTTAGAATCAAGCTGGTTTCAACCGAGGCTTCTTTAACTACAGAAGCAACCCCAACTTATCTTACCGTAACACCAACATTGCAAACCCTCAAGACTAGTTTTATCCTACTCAGCAACCTGCTCCGAACAAGACTTTTGTTCAAAATCCTCCAACAAATCCACCTGGATTTGTCCCAAGACCTGCTCCGCAGTCTGATAGTGAGCTTAAGGCATTGCTTCTCCAACTTCTTCAAGGTCAAAACGCTGCAACTCAAGATTCCCCAAAGTGGTTCACTGAGCTTCAAACTCACATTGATTGCTCCTACGATGATTTGAACCACAAGCTCGAAATCTTGAACAGCATATTGAAGCATGTTGAGTCCAACTCTCCCTCAGCTTCCACTAAGTCCACAGGTCAACTTCCTGGGAAAGCAGTTCAAAACCCCAAAGACTCGGCAAATGTCTATGCAGTCTCCACAGCCCAAGTTATCCATCCCTTTCCTTTCAAGAAGAGATTCTCACACATCACCTGGGACGGTGATCTTCAAGGTGGGGGGTATCCTGTCAAGCTGCTGCTGTGATCGCTGAGAGCACACCACTCGAGCAATCCACTCGAGTGAGTGATCGAGTCGACTTCGTCTCAGTGAATGAGAAGCGAATTCTAGACCTGCACGCCATGATCACGAGTCCTTTCCCAGAAAGATTCACCAAAGATATTGAGAAAGAATATGAGATCATGTTGGAAGAAGAACTTCTAGAGCTGGAAGAGACAATGACCTTTGATGAAGCTATTGAGAAACTGAGACCTTTTGGGTATGGTTTGAGAGAAAGAACCTTGAAGAGAATTCAAGATAGGAGAGCAACAGCTGCTAAGTCTCAGAAATGCCAAGTAATTGCTCAGCAGGAGGTTTTGGTACAGGAGAAGTTAGAAGATCCAGGATCTTTCACTTTACCATGCTCAATCAACAACAAGACATTTGGTAAGTCTCTCTGCGACTTGGGTGCTTCTGTCAGCATCATGCCTTTGTCTATGGCAGAAAGGCTTGGTTATCACAAGTTCTTGCCAAGCATGTTATCACTAGTCCTAGCTGATAGAACGGTGAGATTTCCACATGGACTACTTGAGAATGTTCCAGTGAGGATAGGGAAACTTGAAATACCCACGGATTTCATCATCATGAAGATGGATGAAGAACCCGAAGATCCTTTGATTCTAGGGAGACCCTTTCTAGCATCCTCGCAAGCCGTCATCGATGCCAAGACTGGAGATATACTTCTTCGAGCTAGCAACGGTTTAGTGGTGAGATTCAACACTTCATCTAGATTGGAGAGCTCAACCTTTCAAGGTCAGCTATACTCCGTGGAAGCAACCGATGATAAAGAAATGTTCGAGCGTAACTGTCGACTCCTGGGCTCTAACGTCAATAGGAGGAGTCATTATGAAGGAGCAGTGCAACCCTTTGTCACATTTACTGAAGATGGGACACCAAGTGAGGAGTCCGCACAGATCACTCGACCACCAAACTCGAGTAACCACTCGAGTGACCGCACAAACCACTTGACTTCATCCACTCGAGTGAGTCTCTTGGATGCTTCTCACCACACTCTTATTCAACTAGCTGTGCCATCATCCACAACTCAACAGGGTGCAGATCAGGGTACACTTCTTGCCCTACAGAGTTTGGTAGCTGAACTCTCACTTTCAATAGAAAGGTTAACTCTGGAGGTTTCAAGGGTTAAGCAGATTCAAACTCCACTAGAAGATTTCAACAAGAAGCCTAAGCCACCAGAGATGAGTCAAAGGTTCTATAATGCTATCCAATCATCATCTTACCATCATTCCAAGCCAAGTCCAGAGAAGTCCATACTGACTCTCAAGGACACTTTTTCAGCCTAAAAGAGTAAGAAGTCAAGCTATGTGACTATAAACAAGCTCACTTGGGAGGAAGTCCCTTGACTATCTTTGTATATATCTTTTTAAGTTTTTATGAATCTTGTCATTTTTGATGTTTTTCTTTAGTGTTCTTGAATTCAAGTGTGCGTGAAGAGCCGGAGTCTTAAAGATGCAAAAGCACTCGAGTACTCCACTCGACCAGGTTTTTTTGAAAAAACTCAACTTTTAATCTTAACCACTCGATTCATCTAACATATCTTTTATCATTCCACTCGACTCCTCCTCTCCCCATATCACGATTTCATCGAAATTTTTCCCAAAAAATCACTAAATGTTTTTTGAAATTCTTCAAAGCTTTCATAAAATTTTCATCATGTCATCTCACTCGCACCATTCCGACCCAACTTTTAAGTTTTTTTTACAACTTTTTGATCCATTTTGTCGCGAAAATCTGGGTTTGAAGTTTTCAAAATTTTTGAAAATTTTTCACTTGCATGTTGTTAAATCAGGTTGGTTATAAGTAGAGCTTAGCATAAGAAGTGAACCTCATGGTTGAATTGCTTCGAATTGTGAAAATTTTGTTCTAATTGGTGCATAAGAATTCTCGGAATTTCGAATTGAATTAGAACATCAAATTTCACCATTGTCACTTTCTTGTTTAATGATTTGTGAACTCCTTAGTAGTTTCATTGTTAAATTTAAGCAAAGTCTTGAAATTTGTAACTCAACCTCATCAAACCAGTGATAATCATTGAAAACTTTTGAAATTCTACGACTTTGGGCATTTAAACATGAATTGCTTTGAATTTTCAATGTCTTTGATTGTTTGTTTAGTAGCTCGAGTCGAGCACTCGATTTGGCCAAGTCGGATACAAAAATTATTTGGAAATTTTTGTCGACTCGACCTGACTGGTCGAGTGACTTACTCGAGTGGTCCAAATTTTTGCTAAAACTTACAATCTTTGCCATCGTTCCAGGTACTCAGGTAACACCAGGACTCGAGCAACTCGAAGCACTACACACGCTGAGAGTGGATTCTCGAGATCCCGAAGAGAGATAGCTCGAGGAAAGAGAGTTTTAGAGGAAGAGTCTATGCAAAGGGATGTTAGAGACAGTGATGATTCTGAGAGTTCAGAAGGGGGTGAGAGTGACAACTCAGAGGAAACCCAGATTTTCTCGATACTGAAGCGGATGAAGTTCTTCGGTACTAGATACCCGCACTGCCCCACTATGCAAACTCTGGGAATTTGTAGAGAAGTTGGGAAGCTTTACCAAGCAGCTGATATCATTGGGCTCACTCAGAGACCCTTTGATGGTTTCCAAGATGAAACTTGCCACTTTTTGGCAACGGTGAAGCTTCATCTCTACGAGGTGAGATCTGGGATGGGATCCGATGAAGAACTTGGGTATGTCACCTTCAAGATCAGAGGCTTGGAGTACACATTGCCTCTAAGCGTGGTTGATAGTGAATTCGGGTTTAAAAGAGGGTCAAGTCAAGCTCAAGACTTTGACAAAGATGAGCTCAATGAGCTGTGGTTGACGTTGGGAGGCAAGGACAAGTATAAGTCTTCCAGAGCTAAGAGCAGTGAGATCAGGCACCCTTCCGTGAGGTATCTACACAGGACTCTTGCAAACACAATGTTTGCAAGAAGGGCTACAGAGACAGTAAACGAAGGGGAACTGAGGATGCTGGATAAGTCTCTCCAAGAGTACTTGGTCTACTCTTCCCAGGAAAAGAGACACAATGGAGAAGAGATGCGAGGAGACATGGCTGATACTGGAAACGCCATAGTTTTGGTTAAGCATCTGATGAGCTACAGGGCGAACGCCATCAGAAATGAAAAAATGGTGAATAAAGCTGAACTTGCTGTGGGAGGTATTGTCACTCCTTTTCTTCACGCGGCTGGGGTGAAGATCACATCTCACCCTACACCACCACTTTGGATGGATATGGACCACATGCGTGACACGCAGACCCTCAGCACAAACCGGGAAAAGGACAAGTATGCCTTCAACTTCACTCACCCACTAGCTAGAAAGGCAAAAATCCTCCTACCTTATGGAGGATTGCCCAAGATCTACACTGAAGAAGGTGCGAAGAGTGTCGGCTTTGTCACACCTATGAGAGATCTTTATGATCCACACGCTAAAGTGCAAGAATCTGATGATGAAGTCCTTCGATCTTTCATGGTTAGCACTCAGCCACCTTAAACCTTCCATTTTGATGACTCGGAGTGTACATCCCAATGCGAAGCTAATCAGAAGATTGGGTTTCCATGCCAGGACAAAGAATTGAAAGCCTTGAAGAACAAGGTGAAAACCCTCACTAAGAAGTTGGCAGCTGCTGAGAATAAGAAGAGAAAACCAAGTTTAGTTCCCACTTACTTGAGGAGAGCCAACTCGCTTAGGGGTTTTTCACGAAGATTCCACCATGCTTCACCATCACGGATATCATCAGTTGATTAGATGCTGAGGAAGAGACGTCCTGACCATCCCGCTGAATAATTGGAACATTCGTCACCTGACTCCAAACCCACACGGATCAGGCTGAGCACGCAGATGACGCCACTCGACCATCTGGGTCGAGTGGTCCACTCGAGTCAGACCCCAGACTTCAGCAAACTTCACCACTCGACCAACCTTGGTTGAGTGGTCCACTCGAGTCGCATGAGGGAGCTGAGCCGATGCAAGGAACCTCCCCAGTCATTCCACACTATACCCAGGAGAGCATGTAGGCCAGCATTGGCGCCTACTTCACTCCACACCAATGAGGTACCACAACCTTCCCTTTGTATATACCATTGCATAACTCTTTTTTGTTTTCTTTGTTTAATCTCTTAGGCTTTCCTTTGAATTTTTATTACACAAGGGACTGTGTAATTTAAGTTTGGGGGAGTGTCTAAGAGATGTATTTGACATGCTTTCTTTGTTATCTTAATTCAAATTTCACATTCATCTATGTGCATCTAAAACCCATAAAAATTTAAAATTTTTTAGAAAATGATTTCACAAAAACAGAGTGTCATGTAGGTGCATTTGCTTAGGATTGTTGCACTTAGCATAGGGGATGATGACGAGTTAACCAATTAAAGCTTAATAACCAAATATATGATTTCAGTGCCATAGTTATAAGTTGTCTTATGCATTCACCTTAGTTTGAAACATAGGGCTGCACCTTGCTTGGAATTGAAATTAGCACTCTCACTTGGTTAAAAACTTGCTGTAACTTGTAAATCTATCCCTATGAATGTGAACCTTAATTTTAAAACTTAATTATCATGATATGCTCTAAAACTTAAAACTCATGGATACCTCAAAATACTTGGGTTTTCTTTCACCTTTTACCACTCTTGCTAATCCAAGTAGCTGCTCTCACCTTTAGAGCAGTTCTACCATACCAAAACCGTGACTTCTTTCAGACCATTAAATCACTCTTGCGTGTGTGAGGCCTTTTACATTCTGATTGAGCTTGGTAGGAAGTGTTAGGTTTGTGCCGAAAAGGATAGCATCCCATGTAGAGTCTAGCTCACGATTTTTGAGTTAGTATAGTTATAGGGAATCATTGTCCTGGGTTAGTGATATTGTGAGCATAAAAGAAAGAGTGAAAAGAGAAAAAAATATATGAAAAAGTATCTAAGGAGTTGGGAATATGTATAAGATTGTTGGGTCTAGTAAAGGATCTAGAAGTATGAAGATAAAATGAAAAGTTAAGCTCAGTGTAGTTAAAAAGAAAAGAAATCGAGTCCAAGTAGAGCACTCGAGTGAACTGCTCGAGTGAATCACTCGAGTCTAAGCCCTAAATCAAAGTTTAAGAAGGTTTAAAAACCAGATCCGCTAGATTCTACCTTTGTAAAGAAATTTCCACTTCTTAGAACCAAAAAGACTAAGGGAAAAGAAAAAGATTGAGTAGTTTTGAGAGTTTATGTGAGGCTGGGGGTTGAAGGTCATAGTTGTCTTATGGGTTGATGAGATTCTATCCTTGTATGCATCAGTTGGCTATCCTACCTTTAGCCTTCTGCTAAACTTCAACCACTTCTTTGAGAGATCCTGATACTTGCGCTTAAACCAGAGGAAGAAGAGATAATTTTAATCTCTTAAAACATGTCCCTCAACCAAATGAGTTTTAGTTATTGCATATCATGATCCACCTGTTCGTGCTTAATAAATGTTAAAGGGATAGTTTACTTTGAATGCTTGTTTTGGCTGAGTCTTAGTGTTGAATTCTATGTGATGAGTATGGCTAAAGCTTTTAAGTAAAACTGTTGTGATTTTCATGCTAGAACTAATAACTGTGGTGTTGACTTCAAAGGTTTGCTTTGTTTGCTAGGTTCCGAGTTCCAACTTTCAACCTTACTCCTTTCATCTTATTCTTTCTATTTTGCTTGAGGGCAAGCAAAGGATAAGTTTGGGGGAGTTTGATAGCATTGCATTTTGGCATGTTTTTACTATTGTTTTATTGCAACTTAGCATAGGTTTTAGACATTGCATTTAGGATATTTAGTCTCTTTGCATTAGTTTGCATGCATTTTGCATACATGTGGTCATTTCAGGTACTCGGAGCTGCAAGGAGTCATCAATTATGTGACCTCTCAGGCTGTGAAGCGACGTAGGGACTTCTGCAAGAACTCATGACTCGAGTGACGTGGAGCCATAGAGTTAAAGATTGCAAAGGAAGCTCAAGTTGCTCGAGGAGGCTTGTAACACCCGTGTTACGGGCAATGGATTCTCGGTACGGGCAATGTTACGATCAGTAGAGAAATTCCGAGGTTTTGTCATTCGGACAGATTCGGTCGTTCGGACATGTGTGTTCGGAAAAACATGTTTCATCGGAAAATGAAGTTTGGTCTGCAAATGGAAATTTTTGGTCTGAAAATCGACAAGTTGGTCGGAAAAATGGAGTTTGGTCACGTTCGGACAGTTCTGGTTGGATCCGGACAGGTTTGGTCCGATTTAGGACAACTTTTGTCCAAAAAATGAAAATGGTCGGCTCAGGCTGGGGAAGTCAGGGTTGAATCATTTTGGAAAATGATTAAGTTGGGTTGAGGTGGAATTTGGCTGGGCCATCTAGAAATCCCGATTGGACCAGGATTCATTAAAGAAGGATTACAGACCAAATAGGGGAAATTGTTGGGCTTGGACCAATTGGCTCGGTCAAATCAATTTCTGTTTCGATCAATCCTAATATTTTGGGAATTAATGACATTCGAACGAGCAGGAATCGGTTTAAGAAGATTTTGATATTTTGGGTTTGTTATGGAACCGAATATGCGGATTTAGGTGTTTTGTGACCCAAATTTGATTGGTTCAGTCAAATCGAGTTTTGTCAAGTCCCAAACTTGTAAAATATATTCTAAGTATGGAATAAGGCGGTGGTGTGAAGGGCCGAGTCATATTATGAAGATGGGCCATTATTTGTGAGTTTTTGGTGGGTTTTTCTTAAGGACCAAGGTCCAATTCGTGGATTAAACTTAAGAGACGATTAGTATAAGAGTTTTGAGGGTTTTAGTGTCACATAACACAGAGAGTTTGCGCAGTTAGAGCTAAGAACCCTAGAGCTTCGAGTTTTGGAGAATTTGGCCGAGAATCAAGGTTCGTGAAGGGGTAAGCGATTCCTTTGTGATTTTTGTGATTCTGTTCCGATGAGATCTCGTTATTAAGGTATTAATGTTGATCTATCACAGAAAATCTGCCAGTTGTCGATCTGTTTGAGGAGTTGTTCGTGAACCCTTCGTTCGAGAGTTCGTCGATTGGTAAGCGAATTTCATCGCAAATCCAGTATTCTGGTCCGATAGTTTTGGGTTATTTAAGATGTTTAGTGGTTCTGTGGCAGAGATCTTCGAGAAGCTTGAGTAGTTTGGGGATTTGGTTAGCATAGCTCACGCGGACCCGAACCGGTAAGGGTTTTTGTGTTAGTTGTGAGTATGCAGTTTGTTGGGGTTTTGGTTAGATATTTGTATTGATTGATTTTATGTGTCTGTGGTTTGTGGCACAGATTATGGTTTGTATTTGTGGGTGCTTGTGAGTACGTAGCCGTAGGTTGTGACTACGGGTTGTGCTGCAAGTATTTGTGAGTGCGTGACCGTGGTTTGTGTTTGTGGTGATTTGGTTGTGTTGGTTGTCTTCTTTATGTTAAGGGTATTGCGTTTGATGTCTTGACGGGTTGGTTCCATTTGTGTGTTGTATGTGCTTCGACATATGCGTTTGAGGGAACCGTTGCTTTACATTGACTTAACTTGATTAATCATGCACATATATTGAATTGTCTTGACACTAAAACCTGGTTAGACGGGACGATCGCTTCACTAGGCAACTTTTGTTGTTTACGCATCCACTCGTTGATGCAGGTAATAAAGATTAAGGAGGAGCTCGCGGGACCTGGAGGCGTTGGATGGGACAGATAGTTTTATTGGGAGTTTGAGTTTAGTTGATTTTATTATTTTGTGCTTTGAGTTTGATGTTTAGTTGCTTAAGATCCATGTTAGTGAGTATTTGAGATATTTGAGTTATTGAATTATTGAGGAATTCTTTTGTTGAGATTTGGTTAGTTGAATGGAATTTATTTGAGAAATTTTGAGACTCGCTTGCATGACTTAAGTGTTGTAGTTCCGCTGTGCATATAAACTTTGAATTTGAGGAAATCCGGAAACCTCGTTTGAGACTTAGAGAACTATCGAGAAAAATTTTGAGGTCTACCAGTTAACACCATTGTTAGGGTAGATTTTACGGATAGGGGGTTACAAGGCTATTCGGATGAAGACTCGAGGAAGCTACTCGACCAGACAACTCAACGTCATGGTCGAGTGGTGAGCACCGCTTCTAGAAGATTCTACAAATTATGGCAAATTCTCATTATCCCTAATTCTTATGTATAAATACCGAGAATAATCATAACTCGCGGGGAGAGCACTGACACAAATAGAATTTTGCGCCGCCTTAGAATAATTAGTTTTCATCTCTCTTAGTTTTCTCTCTCTAGTTTATCTTTAGATTTTGATTCGGAATTTTGCAACTCTGAGTAATTTTAATGAGATCGAGTTTTGATTTGCTGTTCCTTTTTCGAAATCTCTTTCTCATCAGATCATCCTTCATCTATGACAAGTCTTAGCTTTTCTGGGCTTTTGGCTTCGATGATGATCTCGATGAGTGAGTAGTCGTTTTAGGGGTTTTCGGGGATGGATTAGGTAGTCTCACCTTATCGCCATGGGTTTAGTCCATGATTTGTTAGAGTGTGACAGACTCTGCATCTCTAGTTTAATTTTATGTATTTTAGGCTGTTAGTAAGAAAAACCCCTAAAATATATTGCTTGACTTGCTGCTTAATCCACATGTTAAGTGCTACAGACATGCTCTAGATTAGGTTCGACATTTCACCCTTTATATTATCAATCGATTGAAACCCACGAAAAATACTAAGTTTCAGAGTCCTGAGCACATCATCGCGTATGCCCATCGCCTTAATGGTGTTCCGATCGATGAAACGGGTGGGCTTGATCTCCACCGATAACCATGCATTGTAAAAATGCGTGTCACACTCGTCCCAGCTGTCCGAGATGGGTCAGTTGAAACACTTCGGTTTCTCGATCTCCATCTTCGGATCATTAGCCCAATTAACCCTGCTCTTGATCTTGAGATGTTCCGCTTTAGGCCAAGGGGCGCTGATCTGTGCAGAAAGGTATCTCGGGGAAGGAGGAAATGTTGGTGAGGAGGGTGGTGAATGAGGCGGTGATGGGGAGAGTGTAGGCGAGTGCAAACTGGATGCACCATCTTGTTGCTGATGGGATTTCTTCGGAGGCATCTCGTGGGGGTTAGTGTCGACTGACACCACTTGTGGTGTCGATCGACACCAACACTATGATATGTGTTTCTTCTTCTTTGCATCGGTGTTGACCGACACCAAGGGGGGTGTCGATCGTCACCGACCCTCATGGTCGACAAAGAACTCCTTTTTCTGCTTTTCATGATGCGAAACATAAGAAAACAAAACACCAAACAAAGACAAGACTCAAAATTAAAGCATATACAAACTTACGAGTCAGTTGCCTCCCACTCAGCGCTTGTCTGTACTACGCTCATGCATCAGTTGTGTCCTTCTGAGCCACAAATCCATAGACGTTCTCTTTAGGTGGAAAATCATCAATAGGGACTTCATCATCAACTGTAATCCTGGATAAATGATCAGCGACTCCATTCTCCACTCCTTCTTGTTCCGTACGTCAATATCAAACTCCTGAAGAAGCAAAATCCACCGAAGAAGCCTTGGTTTTGCATCATTTTTCTGCATCAAGTACTTCAGAGCCGAATAATCTGTGTGTACTAACACCTTAGAACCAACCAAGTACTGTCGAAACTTCTCAAATGCGAACACCATAGTCAACAACTCCTTCTAAGTAGTAGCATAGTTCCTCTGTGCGTCATCAAGTGTTCGGCTAGCATAGTAAATGACATTAAGTTTCTTATCCTTCTTCTGTCCTAGTACAGCTCCAACTGCAAAGTCGTTGGCGTCACACATCACCTCGAAGGGCAAATCCCAGTGCGGAGATTTTACTATTGGAGCATTGATGAATGCTTGCTGAATTCGCTCAAAAGCTGAATGATATTATGTGGTAAACTCAAACTTTGCATCTTTACACAGCAGAGCAGTCAATGGTCGCACAATCTTGCTGAAGTCTTTTATGAATCTCCTGTAAAACCCAGCATGTCCTAGAAAGCTTCTCACAGCCTTAACAGAATCTGGTGTCTGCACACTTTTCATAACCTCAATCTTTGCGCGGTCAACCTCAATCTCGTCGAGTGAAACCTTGTTTCTAAGAACAATACCATCTCTAACCATAAAATAACACTTCTCCCAATTCAAAACCAAGTGCATCTCTTCACATCTAGCAAGCACTTTACATAGATTATCCAAAAAGTCATGATAAGATGATCCATAAACTGAAAAGTCATCCATGAATACTTTCATGTAATCCTCAATCATATCTGTGACTGTGGATATCATACATCGCAGGAGCATTACATAATCCAAACGGCATCCTACAGTATGTGAAAGTACCATAGGGACATGTAAATGTAGGCTTGTTCTGATCGTCGGGGTAGATAGGAATCTGAAAGAAGCATGATTATCCATCTAAAAAGCAATAGTAAGGATGATTAGCTAACCTCTCAAGCATCTGATCAATTAACGGCAACGAGAAGTGATCTTTCCGTGTTGCAGCATTCAGCTTCATGTAATCAATAGACATCTTGTCTCCAGTCACAGTCCGCATAGAAATCAACTCATCCTTCTCATTCTTAACCACTGTAACCCCTCCCTTCTTAGGAACCACATGCACCGGACTAACCCAATCGATGTCTGAGATAGGATGAATGATCCCAGCTTCAAGGAGTTTCAAAATCTCCTTCTTGACAACATCCTTCAGATTCGGATTCAACCTCCTCTGATGCTCAATTGATGATTTTGTTTCATCCTCGAGATGAATCCTATGCGTGCACAAGTCCGGAGAGATACCTAAAATGTCATCAAGAGAATAGCCAAGAGCTTTGCGATACTTGCGTAGCTTACTTAGCAGTAAGGTGAGCTCTGCATTTTTCAAAGAAGCATTAATAATGAAAGGGTAAGTTGAATTAGGTCCAAGAAATACATGCCTTAGCCCGGCAGCAAGCTGTTTAAGCTTAATCTTTGGAGCCTTTTCCTCGCTCCAATCACTCAACTTTGTAGCTTTCTTCGGATTACCAATGAGTTCTCCTTGTGTGATCAAGTGCATCACGCTCTCACTAGCATCCATCATATTGATATACCCAGTGGTAATGTCATCTAGATGCTCTATTCGATGCGTGGAACTAAGTAGAGTTCTCTCGAGAGGGTCTTCAAAATGCATCTCATGGAAAATCTCCTCTACGAGATTGCTGAGAGTGTCAACATAAAACGTCTGTCCGTCTATGGTGGGTCGCTTCACTAGCTTATCCATGTCAAAGTTCATAATAAAGTCTCCAACATTCAAAGCTATCTTACCATTTGGCACATCAATGAGTGTGCCAGCTGTAGCCAAGAAAGGCCTGCCTAGGATAAGAGGATCCTTAAGCTCATCGGTGTATCGCAGCACCACAAAGTCGGTGGGAATCATGCATTCCCCTATGCGCACATGCACATCTTCCAACACACCTTCTGGAATCCTAATACTTCTATCAGCTAAGATCAAAGAAATCACTGCACTACAGACTTCGGAGATCATCATAACACCTTCCTCTGCGTAAGCAACTTCTTCAAACATCTCTTAACGACAGGGGTGGTTTTGATTGCATCAATCAATGGAATCTCAATGGTGAGCTTTTGCATCATAGACTTACACTTTTCTGGGATTCCTGAGGAAACGTACCTTAGGTTTGTAGACTCGTTCTTCTAAAATCTATGACTTCACAGAGCTTGGTTTCTCAAATGTGTCTTGGTGTCGACTGGCACCAATGTTGTGTCGATCGACACTGGTTGGTTGATTTGATCCCTCGTTTCTGGACTGCTGGTGTCGATCGATGCTGGCAGGTGTGTCGATTGGTGCCGGCACTTTAGAACTCAGAGGTGTTTCATCTGGTTCTGTAACATCTTCTTCAATTTCCTCTAACTCCACGATTTCATCAATACTTAAACCACTTCTAAGTATAAGATTAAGCTTCATACCACTTCTCAATGTCACGGCATTGCAGTGATACTTCGGGTTAGAATCTGTTATTCGTGAAAGAACTTCATCTTGTCTTTTCATAGACCCAGTAGTCTGCGCGATCTGAGTATCCAATTGCTTGATATGAGTGTTCAAAGCCTCAAACTTCCAATTTAAATCCATGTACAGAGCATCAATCTTGTCATTAAAATCAACTGTAATCCTCTGTTGAACCTTAAAAATCTGCTCAAGCATGGACTTCATCTCACTTTGCTCAGTTGGTGCAGGAGGTGTCTGGTAAGACGAGGATGAATAGTTCCTAGTGAAACTACTGTTGCTCTGAAAGGGCTTCTGGTACTGTGACTTGGAGACATAGCCAGAAGAGTTTTGGTTATTTAAGTAAGTATTCCTCTGATTATTCCCGTTGTAACCACCTCTGCATTGTTGATTATTCATGTTCATCACATCTTTCATCCTCTCGCTCGAAAGTTATAACCTCTGCAGCAAACTGAACCGTCTTCTTATTCACCAGAATCTTATGAACCAAATCCAACTTAGTTTTCAGCTCTGTAATCTGTTTTCCATCTATATTCCCAGCTTGCTTCTGTGTCTCAAAATCAGCATTCTTGGTACTATTACTAGAGGCCAAGTTCTCAATCAATACATAAGCTTCTTCTGGAGACCTTGTGTTAAAATTCCCGTTACTAGCAGCATCTAAAGCCATCTGATATCTCCAATCAACACCTTTGAAGAAAATACCCAACAGCTGAACCTCACTGAAACAATGATGCAGACAATCTCTCTAATAAGCCCTGAATCGCACCCAAGCAGCCTTGAATGCTTTAGTAGGTCTCTGCATGAACTGAGAGATGTTATTCCTCAAATCCTCTGACCTCGCATCATCATAAAATTTTCGCAGAAAAGCTCTCTTTGTATCCTCCCAATTGGTTAAAGACCCTGTAGGCAATTGTTTTAACCAATAAGTTGGTTCACCACTAAGAGAGTGTGGGAAAAGCTCACAAAAGAGGTAGTCATAGCTGACTCTGTTGTGCTTCATGCTAGTCACCAGATCTTCGAACCTCTCAATGTGATCCATGGGGTGCTCATGAGAAAGCCCATGGAAAGGATGTTGTCCAACTAAGGCGAGTAGGACGGCTTCACCTCAAAATCAGCTCGCTGGAAAGTAGGAAGTCGAATCGCAGACCTATTCGCATAAAACTCATCAGGTCTGTTGTAATCTCCAAGTGTTCTTCCTCTTCCCGCGTGCGATGATGCATTCTCTATGCCTGCAATAGCTACTGGCACAATGGGGTTCCCATTATCATCATGTCTCTACCCTTGGTTGTTGCACACGTGAAAACTTAAGATTTTAAACAAGCATTAAGTTCATGTTTGATTTGTTCACAAATTCTCTAATCCAAATTTCTTTGTAATTATCAAATTTGCTCACCCAAAGTTTTGTCAAGTTTCAAATCACACCGTCGTGCTAATTCAATAACCTAAGATTCATTTTCTAGGTGATCAGGCCAGATCTAGCATTAAGGATAACATAGATGAAGAACTTATAAAGTTATGAATCTTAACCAGTCAATCAGTATAACAAATCCATGAAAAACCCTAGTGAGAATCCCTGAACCTAACAAGTGATATAGTCAGACATAATCAATGAAATCGAAGACATGAATAGAATAAATATCATAATAAAAACTCAAAAGAGAAATAGAAACAGGGGTTCAAGATCTTGTCTCAGAAGTACAGAGTAAAGTCAGCCCCAAGCTCTTAATCTCTCCAAAAGTCTCCTTTCACAAAGAGTGATCTCTTCTAAACCTAAAAACCCTAAAATATACTCTAAAACACGACTTAGGTCTTTTTGTAAATAATAAAAACTTCTGGGAAAAGTTGCAAATCTTCAAAACATGTAAATTTTCGAGTGGCTTCAGCATGTGGCACGTGTCGATCGACACCCATGGTGGTGTCGATCGACACCAGGGGTCTGTCTGGTCACCAGCTTCAGCTTCTTAACAACAATGCTCCAAATGCTCCAAAAAGTCCAAAAATCCTCAAATGCGTGTAAACCTGTAAAAAACTCTAATAGGACTCTAAAGACACATAAAAGACTCAATCAAGGACATATATCATGACTTTAAATTGGTAAAAACCATGATATATCATGATGCGATCCTCCCAAGGATTCGTCACTCTAGAGTTGGTAAGATAGATGGATAAGCCTTCGAACTAAGAAGAGAAGATCTTCGAAGGACAAGGTGGTGGTGGATCGAAAGGTCACACAGAAGTTGCGGAACGGCTTCTGATTTACCCCAACTTGAATCCCTTAGATATGACACACTAAGACCATTTCAAGGTTGATTGAATGGATATGGCACACCAAACAATCGACAAGACCCCTCGGATATGACGCACCAAGACGGATCAAGTTTTGATCAATGGATATTACACACCAAGGATCAGCAAAAGAGAATAACTCTCAAAGTTTTTGATAAAAAGCTGGATGATTATTCTCAAATGAGATTACATGAATATAAAGAAAATAAAACTTGGTAACAAAGCCAAGTAATAAATTGTCTTGGAAATAAAAATAAATAAACATAGGGAGTTGAATGTGGATTCAACTCTTGGACTCCTCCATGCATGCACCAACAAGTGACTCTTGGACTTCATTTTCGTCACTCCCTTGGGCCACCACATAAAAAGTTCATTTTTGGACTTTATTGGATTTATTTAAGATTATACATGGGCTAAATAGCATTAAGATCCAATTTTGCCTCATTAAAACTTTTCCAAGGAAAACCCATTGGCATAAAACCAATGATAAGGAAAAAGAGTACAAAATGGTCTCAAGCCTATTTAGTAATCTGCTCTTGCTTGTATCACTACCATTATAGTGTTAAGCTTGTCTCCTTGAGTGGATATTTGATTGAGTAATCCTCGAATTTCCTCCTTCAGTTTCTTAGCTCTTCCCCTTGTCATAGATCCAACTGGTCCAACTAAGTCTTCCTCGGCTTCAAGCTCTGGTTCAAGCTCAGCTACAAGCTCTGATATGTCCTCAAATCTGGTTCATCTGCAATAAAGGGAATTAGGTCAGCAACGTTGAAGCTTGAACTTACATTGTACTTACCTTGTAGATCGAGCTGGTAAGCATTGTCATTGATCTTCTTTGTAACTCGGAAGGGACCATCGATCCTTGGTTTCAGTTTGGACTCCCTCTCAGCTGGAAATCTTTCTTTTCTCTGGTGTATCCACACTTGGTCTCCTTCCTCAAAGATCTTCTTGCGTCGGCCCTTGTTGGCATATTTTTCGTACAACTTGGTTTTCTCTTCTATGTTCATCCTAGCTTTCTCATGGATCTGTTTAACAAGCTGAGCTTTCCTTTTCCCATCTATGCTTGTTCTTTCACTCAAAGGTAACGAGGTTAGATCCAAATGGGATATAGGATTGAATCCATAAACAATTTCGAATGGAGAAAACTTTATGGCTGTATGCATTGAGCGGTTATATGCAAATTCTACATGCGGCAAACAATCTTCCCAAGTTCTCAAGTTCTCAAGTTCTTTTTAATCAATGCACACAACAAAGTTGAAAAAGTTCTATTAACTACTTCAGTTTGTCCATCAGATTGGGGATGGCAAGTAGTCGAAAATAACAGCTTAATTCCTAGCTTAGACCAAAGTGTTTTCCAAAAATAGCTCAAGAAATTTGTATCCCTATCACTAACAATAGTCCTAGGCATACCATGAAGACGAACTATCTCTTTAAAGAACAAGGTAGCTACATGAGAAGCATCATCGGTTTTATGACAAGCAATGAATTGTGCCATTTTAGAAAACCTATCAACAACAACAAATATTGAATCTTTGCCAGTCCTAGTTGTAGGCAATCCAACCACAAAATCCATAGATATGTCATTCCACAGCTGAGTAGGGATTGGTAAAGGGGTGTACAAACCTTGTGACTGGTAAAGTGGTTTTGGTAAAGTGTTTTTGGTAGGGATTGGTAAAGTGTTTTTGGTAGGGATTGGTAAAGTGTTTTTGCATTACTTTGAGAGTCTTAGCAATCCCAAAATGACCCATTAAGCCTCCTCCATGTGCTTCCCTAACTAGTAATTCTCTCAGAGAACAGTTAGACAAACACAATCGATTTTCAAAGAATAAAAATCCTTCATGCCTAAATTACTTTCCAAAAGCGAATTTAGCACAAGACTTGTAAATCTCTTGAAACTCAGCGTCAGTTTCATAAAGATTCTTAAGTTGCTCAAATCCTAACAGTTTAGCATCCAAAGTTGCTCTTTTAGCGTATGGAAAGCTTTTTCTTGTGTGTTTTCCCATTTGAATCCCATATTCTTCTTGATCACTCAAGTGAGGGGAGCAGCAATGGTACTGAAATCTTTCATGAATCTCTTATAGAATCCTGTAAGTCTATGGAAATCTTTCATGAATCTCTTATAGAATCCTGCAAGTCTATGGTCTTGACCATTCACGGATAGCTCTCACTTTCTTCTCATCAACTTGGATGCCATCTGCACTTATGACAAAGCCTTGAAACACAATGTTATCTGTACAAAAAGTGCATTTCTTCAGATTGACATATAGTTATTCTTTCCTAAGAACAATCAAAACAGCCTCTAGATGCTTAACATGCTCATCTAAACTCTTGCTGTAGACTAGCATATCATCAAAGTAAACTACAACAAATAACCCAATGAAGTTTTGAAGGGCATGGTTCATTAACCTCATGAAAATACTGGGCGCATTGGTTAAGCCAAAGGGCATAACTAACCACTCATCCAAGCCATGTTTAGTTTTGAAAGCAGTTTTCCACTCATCTCCCTCTTTCATCCTAATTTGATGATAGCCACTCTTAAGATCTATTTTCGAAAAGACTCTAGACCCATGCAACTCATCTAACATATCATTTAAATGAGGGATAGGATGACGATACTTTACAGTGATGTTATTGATGGCTCGGCAGTCAATGCACATTCTCCACTTTCCATCCTTTTTAGGTACGAGTAGTACTGGCACAGCACAAGGACTCATGCTCTCTCGGATGTATCCTTTGTCCATAAGTTCAGCCACTTGCTTTTGCAACTCATTGGTTTCAACTGGGTTAGTTCTATAGGCTGGTCTGTTTGGAAGTGAAACTCCCGGAACAAAGTCTATTTGGTGCTCAATCCCACAGATAGGTTGTAATCCTTTGGGGTTCTCCTCATGGAAGACTTCTTCAAATTCCTGCAAAAGAGAGGTAACTTTACTCGGCAAATCCGGTTTGAGGTTAGTAAAAACTTCTTTGTAAACAAACAAAAGAATGGGTTGTTTAGAGAAAAGAGCTCTCTTAACCACATTAGATCTCACAAATAAGTTTGAATGCCTCACGGGTTTGCTCTCACAGGCCTTTATCTTGGTTTTTCTCAAACTCTCACTCATTTTTTTGGGTGAAGTGTTTAGATGGTCGCTAAAACTGTTTGTTTCCTCCTTTTTGCTCAAGTGTTTCTGATCTTCATATATCTCTAATGGTGTCATAGGTATGAGAGTGATTTTTTTACTGTTGAGCTCAAATGATTGCCTATTGGTGTAGCCATCATGTGTTACTTTGCGATCAAACTGCCATGGCCTTCCTAAGAGAATATCACCGACTTCCATGGGTAACGCATCACATAGTACTTCGTCCACATATCTGCCTATGGTTATGGGAACCAATACTTGGCTGCTCACTTTCATTTCTCTACTATCATTCAGCCATTGAAACTTGTATGGTTTCGGATGTTTCATTACTTTCAAACCAAGCTTCTTGACCATGATTTCACTCGCCACATTGGTACAACTCCCTCCATCAATAATGACCCTCCATACTTTGTCTTGAACATGGCACCTTGTGTGAAACAAGTTCTCCTTCTGCTCTTGTTTTTTTGGTTTTACTTGCACACTTAGCGATCTCCTTGCTACTAACAGATCTCACAAAGAAGTTTGAATGCCTCACGGGTTTCCTCTCACAGGCCTTTATCTTGGTTTTTCTCAAACTCTCACTCATTTTTTTGGGTGAAGTGTTTAGATGGTCGCTCAAACTGTTTGTTTCTTCCTTTTTGCTCAAGTGTTTATGATCATCATATATCTCCAATGGTGTCATAGGTATGAGAGTGATTTTTTTTACTGTTGAGCTCAAATGAGTGCCGATTGGTGTAGCCATCATGTGTTACTTTGCGATCAAACTGCCATGGCCTTCCTAAGAGAATATAACCGGCTTCCATGGGTAACACATCACATAGTACTTCGTCCACATATCCGCCTATGGTTATGGGAACCAATACTTGGCTACTCACTTTCATTTCTCCACTATCATTCAGCCATTCAAGCTTGTATGGTTTCGGATGTTTCGTTACTTTCAAACCAAGCTTCTTGACCATGATTTCACTCGCCACATTGGTACAACTCCCTCCATCAATAATGACCCTCCATACTTTGTCTTGAACATGGCACCTTGTGTTTAACAAGTTCTCCCTTTGCTCTTGTTTTTTTTGTTTTACTTGCACACTTAGCGATCTCCTTGCTACTAACAGATCTCACAAAGAAGTTTGAATGCCTCACGGGTTTGCTCTCACAGGCCTTTATCTTGGCTTTTCTCAAACTCTCACTCGTTTTTTTGGGTGAAGTGTTTAGATGGTCGCTCAAACTGTTTGTTTCTTCCTTTTTTCTCAAGTGTTTCTGATCTTCATATATCTCCAATGGTGTCATAGGTATGAGAGTGATTTTTTTACTGTTGAGCTCAAATGAGTGCCGATTGGTGTAGCCATCATGTGTTACTTTGCGATCAAACTGCCATGGCCTTCCTAAGAGAATATCACCGGCTTCCATGGGTAACACATCACATAGTACTTCGTCCACATATCTGCCTATGGTTATGGGAACCAATACTTGGCTGCTCACTTTCATTTCTCCACTATCATTCAGCCATTGAAGCTTGTATGGTTTCGGATGTTTCATTACTTTCAAACCAAGCTTCTTGACCATGATTTCACTCGCCACATTGGTACAACTCCCTCCATCAATAATGACCCTCCATACTTTGTCTTGAACATGGCACCTTGTGTTTAACAAGTTCTCCCTCTGCACTTGTTTTTTTGGTTTTACTTGCACATTTAGCGATCTCCTTGCTACTAATAGATCTCACAAAGAAGTTTGAATGCCTCACGGATTTGCTCTCACAGGCCTTTATCTTGGTTTTTCTCAAACTCTCACTCGTTTTTTTGGGTGAAGTGTTTAGATGGTCGCTCAAACTGTTTGTTTTTTCCTTTTTGCTCAAGTGTTTCTGATCTTCATATATCTCCAATGGTGTCATAGGTATGAGAGTGATTTTTTTACTGTTGAGCTCAAATGAGTGCCGATTGGTGTAGCCATCATGTGTTACTTTGCGATAAAACTGCCATGGCCTTCCTAAGAGAATATCACCGGCTTCCATGGGTAACACATCACATAGCACTTCGTCCACATATCTCCCTATGGTTATGGGAACTAATACTTGGCTGCTCACTTTCATTTCTCCACTATCATTCAAGCATTGAAGCTTGTATGGTTTCGGATGTTTCATTACTTTCAAACCAAGCTTCTTGACCATGATTTCACTCGCCACATTGGTACAACTCCCTCCATCAATAATGACCCTCCATACTTTGTCTTGAACATGGCACCTTGTGTGAAACAAGTTCTCCTTCTGCTCTTGTTTTTTTGGTTTTACTTGCACACTTAGCGATCTCCTTGCTACTAACAGATCTCACAAAGAAGTTTGAATGCCTCACGGGTTTCCTCTCACAGGCTTTTATCTTGGTTTTTCTCAAACTCTCACTCATTTTTTTGGGTGAAGTGTTTAGATGGTCGCTCAAACTGTTTGTTTCTTCCTTTTTGCTCAAGTGTTTATGATCATCATATATCTCCAATGGTGTCATAGGTATGAGAGTGATTTTTTTTACTATTGAGCTCAAATGAGTGCCGATTGGTGTAGCCATCATGTGTTACTTTGCGATCAAACTGCCATGGCCTTCCTAAGAGAATATAACCGGCTTCCATGGGTAACACATCACATAGTACTTCGTCCACATATCCGCCTATGGTTATGGGAACCAATACTTGGCTACTCACTTTCATTTCTCCACTATCATTCAGCCATTCAAGCTTGTATGGTTTCGGATGTTTCGTTACTTTCAAACCAAGCTTCTTGACCATGATTTCACTCGCCACATTGGTACAACTCCCTCCATCAATAATGACCCTCCATACTTTGTCTTGAACATGGCACCTTGTGTTTAACAAGTTCTCCCTTTGCTCTTGTTTTTTTTGTTTTACTTGCACACTTAGCGATCTCCTTGCTACTAACAGATCTCACAAAGAATGCCTCACGGGTTTGCTCTCACGAGCCTTTATCTTAGTTTTTCTCAAACTCTCACTCGTTTTTTTGGGTGAAGTGTTTAGATGGTCGCTCAAACTGTTTGTTTCTTCCTTTTTTCTCAAGTGTTTCTGATCTTCATATATCTCCAATGGTGTCATAGGTATGAGAGTGATTTTTTTATTGTTGAGCTCAAATGAGTGCCGATTGGTGTAGCCATCATGTGTTACTTTGCGATCAAACTGCCATGGCTTCCTAAGAGAATATCACCGGCTTCCATGGGTAACACATCACATAGTACTTCATCCACATATCTCCCTATGGTTATGGGAACCAATACTTGGCTGCTCACTTTCATTTCTCCACTATCATTCAGCCATTCAAGCTTGTATGGTTTCGGATGTTTCATTACTTTCAAACCAAGCTTCTTGACCATGATTTCACTCACCACATTGGTACAACTCCCTCCATCAATAATGACCCTCCATACTTTGTCTTGAACATGGCACCTTGTGTTTAACAAGTTCTCCCTCTGCTCTTGTTTTTTTGGTTTTAATTGCACACTTAGCGATCTCCTTGCTACTAATAGATCTCAAAAAGAAGTTTAATGGCCTCACGGATTTGCTCTCACAGGCCTTTATCTTGGTTTTTCTCAAACTCTCACTCGTTTTTTTGGGTGAAGTGTTTAGATGGTCGCTCAATATGTTTGTTTCTTCCTTTTTTCTCAAGTGTTTCTGATCTTCATATATCTCCAATGGTGTCATAGGTATGAGAGTGATTTTTTTACTGTTGAGCTCAAATGAGTGCCGATTGGTGTAGCCATCATGTGTTACTTTGCGATCAAATTGCCATGGCCTTCCTAAGAGAATATCCCCGGCTTCCATGGGTAACACATCACATAGTACTTCGTCCACATATCTGCCTATGGTTATGGGAACCAATAGATGGCTGCTCACTTTCATTTCTCCACTATCATTCAGCCATTGAAGCTTGTATGGTTTCGGATGTTTCATTACTTTCAAACCAAGCTTCTTGACCATGATTTCACTCGCCACATTGGTACAACTCCCTCCATCAATAATGATCCTCCATACATTGTCTTGAACATGGCACCTTGTGTGAAACAAGTTCTCCCTCTGCTCTTGTTTTTTTGGTTTTACTTGCACACTTAGCGATCTCCTTGCTACTAACAGATCTCACAAAGAAGTTTGAATGCCTCACGGGTTTGCTCTCACAGGCCTTTATCTTGGTTTTTCTCAAACTCTCACTCGTTTTTTTGGATGAAGTGTTTAGATGGTCGCTCAAAATGTTTAATTCTTCCTTTTTGCTCAATTGTTTCTGATCTTCATATATCTCCAATGGCGTCATAGGTATGAGAGTGATTTTTTTACTGTTGAGCTCAAATGAGTGCCGATTGGTGTAGCCATCATGTGTTACTTTGCGATCAAACTGCCATGGCCTTCCTAAGAGAATATCACCGGCTTCCATGGGTAACACATCACATAGTACTTCGTCCACATATCTGCCTATGGTTATGGGAACCAATAGATGGCTGCTCACTTTCATTTCTCCACTATCATTCAGCCATTGAAGCTTGTATGGTTTCGGATGTTTCATTATTTTCAAACTAAGCTTCTTGACCATGATTTCACTCGCCACATTGGTACAACTCTCTCCATCATTAGTGACCCTCCATACTTTGTCTTGAACATGGCACCTTGTGTGAAACAAGTTCTCCCTCTGCTCTTGTTTTTTTGGTTTTACTTGCACACTTAGCGATCTCCTTGCTACTAACAGATCTCACAAAGAAGTTTGAATGCCTCACGGGTTTGCTCTCACAGGCCATTATCTTGGTTTCTCTCAAACTCTCACTCGTTTTTTTGGGTGAAGTGTTTAGATGGTCGCTCAAACTGTTTGTTTCTTCCTTTTTTCTCAAGTGTTTCTGATCTTCATATATCTCCAATGGTATCATAGGTATGAGAGTGATTTTTTTACTGTTGAGCTCAAATGAGTGCCGATTGGTGTAGCCATCATGTGTTACTTTGCGATCAAACTGCCATGGCCTTCCTAAGAGAATATCACTGGCTTCCATGGGTAACACATCACATAGTACTTCGTCCACATATCTCCTTATGGTTATGGGAACCAATACTTGGCCGCTCACTTTCATTTCTCCACTATCATTCAGCCATTGAAGCTTGTATGGTTTCGGATGTTTCATTACTTTCAAACCAAGCTTCTTGACCATGATTTCACTCGCCACATTGGTACAACTCCCTCCATCAATAATGACCCTCCATACTTTGTCTTGAACATGGCACCTTGTGTTTAACAAGTTCTCCCTCTGCTCTTGTTTTTTTGGTTTTACTTGCACACTTAGCGATCTCCTTGCTACTAACAGATCTCACAAAGAAGTTTGAATGCCTCACGGGTTTGCTCTCACAGGCCTTTATCTTGGTTTTTCTCAAACTCTCACTCGTTTTTTTGGGTGAAGTGTTTAGATGGTCGCTCAAACTGTTTGTTTCTTCCTTTTTTCTCAAGTGTTTCTGATCTTCATATATCTCCAATGGTGTCATAGGTATGAGAGTGAGTTTTTTACTGTTGAGCTCAAATGAGTGCCGATTGGTGTAGCCATCATGTGTTACTTTGCGATCAAACTGCCATGGCCTTCCTAAGAGAATATCACCGGCTTCCATGGGTAACACATCACATAGTACTTCGTCCACATATCTGCCTATGGTTATGGGAACCAATACTTGGCTGCTCACTTTCATTTCTCCACTATCATTCAGCCATTGAAGCTTGTATGGTTTCGGATATTTCATTACTTTCAAACCAAGCTTCTTGACCATGATTTCACTCGCCACATTGGTACAAGTCCCTCCATTAATAATGATCCTCAATACATTGTCTTGAACATGGCACCTTGTGTGAAACAAGTTCTCCCTCTGCTCTTGTTTTTTTGGTTTTACTTGCACACTTAGCGATCTCCTTGCTACTAACAGATCTCACAAAGAAGTTTGAATGCCTCACGGGTTTGCTCTCACAGGCCTTTATCTTGGTTTTTCTCATACTCTCACTCGTTTTTTTGGATGAAGTGTTTAGATGGTCGCTCAAACTGTTTAATTCTTCCTTTTTGCTCAAGTGTTTCTGATCTTCATATATCTCCAATGGCGTCATAGGTATGAGAGTGAGTTTTTTACTGTTGAGCTCAAATGAGTGCCGATTGGTGTAGCCATCATGTGTTACTTTGCGATCAAACTGCCATGGCCTTCCTAAGAGAATATCACCGGCTTCCATGGGTAACACATCACATAGTACTTCGTCCACATATCTCCCTATGGTTATGGGAACCAATACTTGGCTGCTCACTTTCATTTCTCCACTATCATTCAGCCATTGAAGCTTGTATGGTTTCGGATGTTTCATTACTTTCAAACCAAGCTTCTTGACCATGATTTCACTCACCACATTGGTACAACTCCCTCCATCAATAATGACCCTCCATACTTTGTCTTGAACATGGCACCTTGTGTTTAACAAGTTCTCCCTCTGCTCTTGCTTTTTTGGTTTTACTTGCACACTTAGCGATCTCCTTGCTACTAACAGATCTCACAAAGAAGTTTGAATGCCTCACGGGTTTGCTCTCACAGGCCTTTATCTTGGTTTTTCTCAAACTCGCACTCGTTTTTTGGGTGAAGTGTTTAGATGGTCGCTCAAACTGTTTGTTTCTTCCTTTTTTCTCAAGTGTTTCTGATCATCATATATCTCCAATGGTGTCATAGGTATGAGAGTGATTTTTTTACTGTTGAGCTCAAATGAGTGCCGATTGGTGTAGCCATCATGTGTTACTTTGCGATCAAACTGCCATGGCCTTCCTAAGAGAATATCACCGGCTTCCATGGGTAACACATCACATAGTACTTCGTCCACATATCTCCCTATGGTTATGGGAACCAATACTTGGCTGCTCACTTTCATTTCTCCACTATCATTCAGCCATTGAAGCTTGTATGGTTTCGGATGTTTCATTACTTTCAAACCAAGCTTCTTGACCATGATTTCACTCACCACATTGGTACAACTCCCTCCATCAATAATGACCCTCCATACTTTGTCTTGAACATGGCACCTTGTGTTTAACAAGTTCTCCCTCTGCTCTTGTTTTTTTGGTTTTACTTGCACACTTAGCGATCTCCTTGCTACTAATAGATCTCACAAAGAAGTTTGAATGCCTCACGGGTTTGCTCTCACAGGCCTTTATCTTGGTTTTTCTCAAACTCGCACTCGTTTTTTGGGTGAAGTGTTTAGATGGTCACTCAAACTGTTTGTTTCTTCCTTTTTTCTCAAGTGTTTCTGATCTTCATATATCTCTAATGGTGTCATAGGTATGAGAGTGATTTTTTTACTGTTGAGCTCAAATGAATACCGATTGGTGTAGCCATCATGTGTTACTTTGCGATCAAACTGCCATGGCCTTCCTAAGAGAATATCACCGGCTTCCATGGGTAACACATCACATAGTACTTCATCCACATATCTCTCTATGGTTATTGGAACCAATACTTGGCTGCTCACTTTCATTTCTCCACTATCATTCAGCCATTGAAGCTTGTATGGTTTCAGATGTTTCATTACTTTCAAACCAAGCTTCTTGACCATGATTTCACTCGCCACATTGGTACAACTCCCTCCATCAATAATGACCCTCCATACTTTTTCTTGAACATGGCACCTTGTGTTTAACAAGTTCTCCCTCTGCTCTTGTTTTTTTGGTTTTACTTGCACACATAGCGATCTCCTTGCTACTAATAAATCTCACAAAGAAGTTTGAATGCCTCACGGATTTGCTCTCACAGGCCTTTATCTTGGTTTTTCTCAAACTCTCACTCGTTTTTTTGGGTGAAGTGTTTAGATGGTCGCTCAAACTGTTTGTTTCTTCCTTTTTGCTCAAGTATTTCTGATCTTCATATATCTCCAATGGTGTCATAGGTATGAGAGTGATTTTTTTACTGTTGAGCTCAAATGAGTGCCGATTGGTGTAGCCATCATGTGTTACTTTGCGATTAAACTGCCATGGCCTTCCTAAGAGAATATCACCGGCTTCCATGGGTAACACATCACATAGTACTTCATCCACATATCTGCCTATGGTTATGGGAACCTATACTTGGCTGCTTACTTTCATTTCTCCACTATCATTCAGCCATTGAAGCTTGTATGGTTTCAGATGTTTCATTACTTTCAAACCAAGCTTCTTGACCATGATTTCACTCGCCACATTGGTACAACTCCCTCCATCAATAATAATCCTCCATACATTGTCTTGAACATGGCACCTTGTATGAAACAAGTTCTCCCTCTTCTCTTGTTTTTTTGGTTTTACTTGCACACTTAGCGATCTCCTTGCTACTAACAGATCTCACAAAGAAGTTTGAATGCCTCACGGGTTTGCTCTCACAGGCTTTTATCTTGGTTTTTCTCAAACTCTCACTCATTTTTTTGGGTGAAGTGTTTAGATGGTCGCTCAAACTGTTTGTTTCTTCCTTTTTTCTCAAGTGTTTCTGATCTTCATATATCTCCAATGGTGTCATAGGTATGAGAGTGATTTTTTTACTGTTGAGCTCAAATGAGTGCCGATTGGTGTAGCCATCATGTGTTACTTTGCGATCAAACTGCCTTGGCCTTCCTAAGAGAATATCACTGGCTTCCATGGGTAACACATCACATAGTACTTCGTCCACATATCTCCCTATGGTTATGGGAACCAATACTTGGCTGCTCACTTTCATTTCTCCACTATCATTCAGCCATTGAAGCTTGTATGGTTTCGGATGTTTCATTACTTTCAAACCAAGCTTCTTGACCATGATTTCACTCGCCACATTGGTACAACTCCCTCCATCAATAATGACCCTCCATACTTTGTCTTGAACATGGCACCTTGTGTTTAACAAGTTCTCCCTCTGCTCTTGTTTTTTTGGTTTTACTTGCACACTTAGCGATCTCCTTGCTACTAACAGATCTCACAAAGAAGTTCGAATGCCTCACGGGTTTGCTCTCACAGGCCTTTATCTTGGTTTTTCTCAAACTCGCACTCGTTTTTTGGGTGAAGTGTTTAGATGGTCGCTCAAACTGTTTGTTTCTTCCTTTTTTCTCAAGTGTTTCTGATCTTCATATATCTCCAATGGTGTCATAGGTATGAGAGTGATTTTTTTACTGTTGAGCTCAAATGAGTGCCGATTGGTGTAGCCATCATGTGTTACTTTGCGATCAAACTGCCATGGCCTTCCTAAGAGAATATCACCGGCTTCCATGGGTAACACATCACATAGTACTTCATCCACATATCTCCCTATGGTTATGGGAACCAATACTTGGCTGCTCACTTTCATTTCTCCACTATCATTCAGCCATTGAAGCTTGTATGGTTTCGGATGTTTCATTACTTTCAAACCAAGCTTCTTGGCCATGATTTCACTCGCCACATTGGTACAACTCCCTCCATCAATAATGACCCTCCATACTTTGTCTTGAACATGGCACCTTGTGTTTAACAAGTTCTCCTTCTGCTCTTGTTTTTTTGGTTTTACTTGCACACTTAGCGATCTCCTTGCTACTAATAGATCTCACAAAGAAGTTTGAATGCCTCACGGATTTGTTCTCACAGGCCTTTATCTTGGTTTTTCTCAAACTCTCACTCGTTTTTTTGGGTGAAGTGTTTAGATGGTCGCTCAAACTGTTTGTTTCTTCCTTTTTTCTCAAGTTTTTCTGATCTTCATATATCTCCAATGGTGTCATAGGTATGAGAGTGATTTTTTTACTGTTGAGCTCAAATGAGTGCCGATTGGTGTAGCCATCATGTGTTACTTTGCGATCAAACTGCCATGGCCTTCCTAAGAGAATATCACCGGCTTCCATGGGTAGCACATCACATAGTACTTCGTCCACATATCTGCCTATGGTTATGGGAACCAATACTTGGCTGCTCACTTTCATTTCTCCACTATCATTCAGCCATTGAAGCTTGTATGGTTTCGGATGTTTCATTACTTTCAAACCAAGCTTCTTGACCATGATTTCACTCGCCACATTGGTACAACTCCCTCCATCAATAATGAGCCTCCATACTTTGTCTTGAACATGGCACCTTGTGTTTAACAAGTTCTCCCTCTGCTCTTGTTTTTTTGGTTTTACTTGCACACTTAGCGATCTCGTTGCTACTAATAGATCTCACAAAGAAGTTTGAATGCCTCACGGGTTTGCTCTCACAGGCCTTTATCTTGGTTTTTCTCAAACTCTCACTCGTTTTTTTGGGTGAAGTGTTTAGATGGTCGCTCAAACTGTTTGATTCTTCCTTTTTGCTCAAGTGTTTCTTATCTTCATATATCTCCAATGGTGTCATAATTATGAGAAGGATTTTTTTACTGTTGAGCTTAAATGAGTGCCGATTGGTGTAGCCATCATGTGTTACTTTACGATCAAACTGCCATGGCCTTCCTAAGAGAATATCACCGGCTTCCATGGGTAACACATCACATAGTACTTTGTACACATATCTGCCTATGGTTATGGGAACCAATACTTGGCTGCTCACTTTCATTTCTCCACTATCATTCAGCCATTGAAGCTTGTATGGTTTCAGATGTTTCATTACTTTCAAACCAAGCTTCTTGACCATGATTTCACTCGCCACATTGGTACAACTCCCTCCATCAATAATGACTCTCCATACTTTGTCTTGAACATAGCACCTTGTGTGAAACAAGTTCTCCCTCTGCTCTTATTTTTTTTGTTTTACTTGCACACTTAGCGATCTCCTTGCTACTAACAGATCTCACAAAGAAGTTTGAATGCCTCACGGGTTTGCTCTCACGAGCCTCTATCTTAGTTTTTCTCAAACTCTCACTCGTTTTTTTGGGTGAAGTGTTTAGATGGTCGCTCAAACAGTTTGTTTCTTCCTTTTTGCTCAAGTTTTTCTGATCTTCATATATCTCCAATGGTGTCATAGGTATGAGAGTGATTTTTTTACTGTTGAGCTCAAATGAGTGCCGATTGGTGTAGCCATCATGTGTTACTTTGCGATCAAACTGCCATGGCCTTCCTAAGAGAATATCACCGGCTTCCATGGGTAGCACATCACATAGTACTTCGTCCACATATCTGCCTATGGTTATGGGAACCAATACTTGGCTGCTCACTTTCATTTCTCCACTATCATTCAGCCATTGAAGCTTGTATGGTTTCGGATGTTTCATTACTTTCAAACCAAGCTTCTTGACCATGATTTCACTCGCCACATTGGTACAACTCCCTCCATCAATAATGAGCCTCCATACTTTGTCTTGAACATGGCACCTTGTGTTTAACAAGTTCTCCCTCTGCTCTTGTTTTTTTGGTTTTACTTGCACACTTAGCGATCTCGTTGCTACTAATAGATCTCACAAAGAAGTTTGAATGCCTCACGGGTTTGCTCTCACAGGCCTTTATCTTGGTTTTTCTCAAACTCTCACTCGTTTTTTTGGGTGAAGTGTTTAGATGGTCGCTCAAACTGTTTGATTCTTCCTTTTTGCTCAAGTGTTTCTTATCTTCATATATCTCCAATGGTGTCATAATTATGAGAAGGATTTTTTTACTGTTGAGCTTAAATGAGTGCCGATTGGTGTAGCCATCATGTGTTACTTTACGATCAAACTGCCATGGCCTTCCTAAGAGAATATCACCGGCTTCCATGGGTAACACATCACATAGTACTTTGTACACATATCTGCCTATGGTTATGGGAACAATTACTTGGCTGCTCACTTTCATTTCTCCACTATCATTCAGCCATTGAAGCTTGTATGGTTTCAGATGTTTCATTACTTTCAAACCAAGCTTCTTGACCATGATTTCACTCGCCACATTGGTACAACTCCCTCCATCAATAATGACCCTCCATACTTTGTCCTGAACATGGCACCTTGTGTGAAACAAGTTCTCCCTCTGCTCTTATTTTTTTTGTTTTACTTGCACACTTAGCGATCTCCTTGCTACTAACAGATCTCACAAAGAAGTTTGAATGCCTCACGGGTTTGCTCTCACAGGCTTTTATCTTAGTTTTTCTCAAACTCTCACTCGTTTTTTAGGGTGAAGTGTTTAGATGGTCGCTCAAACTGTTTGTTTCTTCTTTTTTGCTCAAGTGTTTCTGATCTTCATATATCTCCAATGGTGTCATAGGTATGAGAGTGATTTTTTTACTGTTCAGCTCAAATGAGTGCCGATTGGTGTAGCCATCATGTGTTACTTTGCGATCAAACTGCCATGGCCTTCCTAAGAGAATATCACCGGCTTCCATGGGTAACACATCACATAGTACTTTGTACACATATCTTCCTATGGTTATGGGAACCAATACTTGGCTGCTCACATTCATTTCTCCACTATCATTCAGCCATTGAAGCTTGTATGGTTTCAGATGTTTCATTACTTTCAAACCAAGCTTCTTGACCATGATTTCACTCGCCACATTGGTACAACTCCCTCCATCAATAATGACCCTCCATACTTTGTCCTGAACATGGCACCTTGTGTGAAACAAGTTCTCCCTCTGCTCTTGTTTTTTTTGTTTTACTTGCACACTTAGCGATCTCCTTGCTACTAACAGATCTCACAAAGAAGTTTGAATGCCTCACGGGTTTGCTCTCACAGGCTTTTATCTTAGTTTTTCTCAAACTCTCACTCGTTTTTTTGGGTGAAGTGTTTAGATGGTCGCTCAAACTGTTTGTTTCTTCCTTTTTGCTCAAGTGTTTCTGATCTTCATATATCTCCAATGGTGTCATAGGTATGAGAGTGATTTTTTTACTGTTCAGCTCAAATGAGTGCCGATTGGTGTAGCCATCATGTGTTACTTTGCGATCAAACTGCCATGGCCTTCCTAAGAGAATATCACCGGCTTCCATGGGTAACACATCACATAGTACTTCGTCCACATATCTGCCTATGGTTATGGGAACCAATACTTGGCTGCTCACTTTCATTTCTCCACTATCATTCAGCCATTGAAGCTTGTGTGGTTTTAGATGTTTCATTACTTTCAAACCAAGCTTCTTGACCATGATTTCACCCGCCACATTGGTACAACTCCCTCCATCAATAATGACCCTCCATACTTTGTCTTAAACATGGCACCTTGTGTGAAACAAGTTCTCCCTCTGCTCTTGTTTTTTTGGTTTTACTTGCACACTTAGCGATCTCCTTGCTACTAACAGATCTCCTTTAGCCGGAATGACTTCATGCTCTTCTTCCGATGATAGAGAATCAGAAACGATTTCCTCTTCTTCTGATTCTATATCACCATTTTCCATAAGGATCATGATTTTCTTGTTTGAGCATTCATTGGCATAGTGCCCTACTCCATGGCACCTGAAACATTTCACGTTGAGAGTTCTAGTAGTAGAAACCTCAGTTTTTCCTCTAGCGACTTGACTTGTGATGTTAGGCTTAGGGTCAGCCTTTGGGATGACTTTAGATTTTTCTTCTCTTTGGTAACTTGGTCTAGCATTAGATGTTCCAACTCCATAAGTTAGTCGAGAAGGACCCTTTCTTTTGAGTTGTTGTTCCACCAGAATCGCCTTGTGTAGTATTTCTTCTATCTCCACATAATGCTGCATTTCAAGTTTATCTTGTATATCTCGGTTCAAACCACTCAAGAATCTAGCCATTGTAGCCTCTCTATCTTTAGAAACATCAGCCCTTATCATGAGAGTTTCCATCTCTTGATAGTAATCTTCCACATTACGGCTTCCTTGGGTTAGTCTTCCTAGTTTCTGATGAAGCTTGTGATGATAATGACTAGGAACATATCTCTTCCTCAAAATAGCTTTCATATGAGCCCATGTCTCTACTGGACGTTCTGCATTTCGTCTCCTTAATGTAACCAACTGATCCCACCAGCTAAGTGCTTAATCATAGAACTCCGTAGTCTCCACTCTCACCTTGTTGTACTCCGAATAGTTTTGACAATCAAACACGAGCACTATCTTCTTTTCCCATTTCAGATATGTGTCTGGATCATTTCTTCCGTGACATGGTGGAATTTTAAGCTTCAGACCTTCAAGAGTGTCATTAGGTCAACCTCTACATTCCCTCTCATGTCTAGGTCTCCTTCGGCTTCCTTGAGACGAGTCATCTTCATGACTGTAGTAGTCCTCTTCATCATTACTCCTTGCTTATCTACGGTGATCTCTATCTCTTCTATTAGGCAAATTTTGGGGTTGCCTTTGTCGTACCTCTGCTCTCACTTCTTCCAGACTTTCATAGATCTCATTCATCTCAGTTCTCATCAAACGTCGCATCTCTCCCATAAAAGCTTGAACTTGGAGATTTGGAATCGCTGGTTCATCTTCTACTTGGCTATTGTTTCCTCCATTGTTTCACATGATTGTTACCTGCAAAATTTAGCAAAACAGATTAGAAGTAAAAGTCCTCACAAGTGTTTCTCTCAAAGGTGTTTCACTCAAGTGTTTCACTCAATTTGATATCCCTTAGTGACTCCCAAGAGTTCTAATAGAGCAAATCAATACAACTCAATGTGTAGTCCCCAAGTAACCAAAATAATAACCCAAATGAAATTAGCGAAAAGATGAGGCAAGAACTTGATGAAGAACATAAAACTTTTCAATAGCAATGGATGAATAAGTTCTAGAGAAATAAAGATAAAAAGGAATTTTAGAAGATTAGAAGAAAAAAATGAAAAGACTAAAAGAAGATGAAGAATATGGTGAACTCTGGTGAAGTCGGGTGAAGTCTAGTGAAGTCTAGTGAAGTCTAGTGGAGTTTTTCATCTAGTCTGGTGAAGTCTGGTACAGTCCGGTGAAGTCTAGTGAAGTTTTCTTCGAGTCTGGTGAAGATTTTTGTTTTTTTTTCTTCTTTCCTCTCTACTAAAACGTAAATAAATGATAACATGGATTTTTTTTAGAAGAATACAATAAAGAAGATGAAAATATAGAAAAGAAGGTGAAGAGATAAAAGTGAAGATGAAGAGATAAAAATGATGATAGATGAGAAGGTGAAGATATAAGAAGATGGTGAATGAATACCGAACTCAAGAGTGTGCTCTGATACCACTTGATGTGATCCTCCCAAGGATTCATCATTCTAGAGTTGGCAAGATAGATGGATAAGCCTTAGAACTAAGAGAAGATCTTCAAAGGACAAGGTGATGGTGGATCGAAAGGTCACATAGAAGTTGCGGAACGGCTTCTGATTTACCCCAACTTGAATCTCTTAGATATGACACACTAAGACCAATTCAAGGTTGAATGAATGGATATGGCACACCAAACAATCGACAAGACCCCTCGGATATGACGCACCAAGACGGATCAAGTTTTGATCAATGGATATTACACACCAAGGATCGGCAAAAGAGAATAACTCTCAAAGTGTTTTATAAAAAGCTGGATGATTATTTTCAAATGAGATTACATGAATATAAAGAAAAAAAAACTTGGTAACAAAGCAAAGTAATAAATTGTATTGGAAATAAAAAGAAATAAACATAGGGAGTTGAATGTGGATCCAACTCTTGGACTCCTCCAACCAACACATGTAATGATCTTGTTAATTATAATTTTGACACAAGTCAGCTTCTGGTGAAAACAAAAAAAGTTGATATAATAATATATATGTATGCATATAATAGGATTTAGGGTTTAGTTTAAGCCTAATTTGAATATCGAGCATAAATTTACATTAATATATCGTGTATATATAAATCCTAAAAAATGCAAGTTCGTCTTTCTTAACCAACTATGACAAAAACCAAGCAGTTTTTGTCGTTGACAAAAGAAGGAAGAAATTAGAAACGATTAAGGGTTTCAAAACTGAAAATGTAGAAAGAACTCGTTTACTTTAATAATAATAAAAATATGTATACTTTTTTGATGTTTTTTATACACATTCGTAATTCGACAGCCGGATGATGATGCATTGTAATTTGTAAGTTTGCCAGTGGTTTCAATAGTTTAATTTTGTGGTCATCGTCCACTTGAATATAATAACCGAGATTATTTTCCAAAAGAGGGTTCGATTCATAATTATTGTGATGGATACTCAAAAGGAAAAAAAGGGTTGATGATGCAAATTGGAGCTTGCAAGAATGGTGCCCAATTATATGCATAGCATCTTCCCTAATCTTCAAATATCTCATTTTATTGGGTTTAAGAATCTTATCATCCTTTAATTATTAATTAATCTTCTATTGTTTTCTATAACAACTTGTGTTATTACATAGGTTTTTTTGTCAACATACATAGGTTGTTCGCATCTGAATCTTTATTTTGTATATTTAAATCGAGAATGGTAAAAAGAGAAAACAAAAAGAAAAGGTCAAATTTAAACTGTTTATAGAGACCTAAGTTATGCATATTTTATTTAAACCTCTAACTATATAAGTTAATCGAAACTGCACAAAAGCATTGAATTTTACATCGTACCACGGTCAACAGAGAATTTGGAAACCATGAGAAAGGGTTTTTGTGATAGGAATGATTACCTTAACACGCTGTGCGGGTGATGATTATTACTTGAGGATTTTATTTAACATAGGCAGAGGTTCAATGTCTTATGATGATATAAAAACAGTTAAGGATACTATTTACTCATCTTACCAAAATGAATGTTACGCATTATAGGGTTATTTGACGACGATGACAAAAGATACATTGAAATTATTAAAAAGCATTTTTATGGCGTATGGGTCTATCTATGCAAATTATTCGTGGTAATGCTCATGTATAATATAATTGTACATCCGATTAAAGTGTCGAATGATAATTGGCAAATAATGTCTGAAGACCTATTGTTTAGCGAAATAAATTATCGTGAAAATCCTCGTTAGTAGCTCACAAGGCCGGTCCAACATTTATGGTGGTTCGAAGCTGAGAAAAAAAAATGTGGCCTTCTTCATATTTTCGTTAGGTTTAGAGTTTAATTAATTTTAACAAATAACAAATAGGAAATTTTTTTTAAATAACGTAAGAACAATAAGAAAAATGAGGAAAAATAAAAATAGTTGATCTCTTTTTATAAATTGAACAAACTATTATTTTCTAAAATGTTATGGGCTTGCCCAAAAACACATACCTATAATAAATATATGGTCCCTAAAACAATTGGTGGCCATAAAATTGCCTGTGTTACAGGGGAGACTTTGTACTAGCTCAAACTTTAACATATAATGATATTAATGAGTCAAATTAATTTATATGGAGTTGATTTCTGAGGGAAGGAAAGGTCAAGCTGGAGACAAATATAGATCTTTTATTTTTAAGTCTAAATTTTCTTAACGTATGATCTATGACTTACTTAATGCGACAGTCAGATTAAAAACATGGATTTGGCCGCCATAGAAGAAATAATGTGCATTAATGGCAATTTTCTAGCCATTTTTCAAGGAATGTCGTTTATTGATACATGTTGAAGTGATAGTCCTAGAAATAGTTTAATTGATGATGAGCTTAGATACGACTATGCTGAACAACATGAATTATTTGGAAATCTATTTCAGAAGTTAACTGATGAACATAGGAGTGTATACCAAAAAATAATTGATGCGGTTATTCATGATAAAGGAGATGTATTTTTCTTATATGGTTTTGGAGGCATTGGAAAAAAAATTCTTTTGTCGATTTTATCTGATGCTCTTCCGTCAAAAGGATTGGTTATCTTTAACTTTGCATCCCACAATATTGCTTCATTGTTATTACCTGGTGGAAGGACCATGCACTCATGATTGGGGATACTTCTTAGCCCAAATGAATTCACCACTTGCTCGAAGAATATAGGTTCTGATCACCTTGTCGAATTAGTTAGCTAGGGTAATGGTATAAGGTTGAGCAATGCGTGATATTTTGAGATGCAAATAGTATAAACCGCTTGGGAGTAAAGTCGTAGAGTTTGTGGGTGACTTTTGATCGATTCTACATCTTATCGTTGAAGCTGGAAAAGAACAAATTGTGTTGGCTACTCTTAATGCATCGTAATTTTGGTAAGTATATTGTAATAAAATAAACTCTATAAAGTTGTAACATTTTTTTAGATTGTTGTGGGGCTAATGTTTATGCAACAACTATCTTCACCTTTGGCCTTATCTGCACCGTGCTGAAAATCAGAAAAAGTGAGGTCTTTGAGATACAAAATAGGTAAGAGAGATGAATTTTCTTATGCTTTAGTGGTCATTCTGTGTAAAATCAAACATGTCTTAAAATCCGATTTCTTGGAAAGGATAGTACAAAAGCTTAATTACCGAATGTGGAGTTTCTTTGATAGTTATGATTCGGATACTATTGTCTTTCGATACACTATCGAAACAGTTCTAAGAATACTCTTTAACTCCTACTCTATCGGATTCTGATTCTTTATCACATTGAGTTTACAACACTACATTTAAGATATTGATTTCATCATCTAAACATCTATAAAACTTGGCTTTCGTCTGTACAGGGCATGGTAAAAATCCCTTTGGGCTACACTTTTACAGTATTCATACCCATGGGGATGATCACGTGGTTTTACTTCTTTGACTAAATCGCTCTCTCACATCTCACACAAGAGAAAAACGAATGGATAATGAAGAGGCAAAAATCAAATGACGTGCGCGAACGAGGTCTACGTTAGCACATTTATTTAAACCGGCTGATGACTAAAATTGTTCCATAAGAGTTATTGGATTTAACGCATTATATTTTCCAGGTGAAATATCTTTGTTTAGTCATAGCTTTCAAAGTTGTTAGTATTTTTGTTTTTGCTTCTGTCGGGGTTTTGAGGTTAAAGTTTTGTGTTAATTTTATATTTTGTGACCAATTATGTGCAACGGTTTCAGTATTATATTTGTTATTTACTAATTGTGTTCATTATATTGTTTAGTTTTACAATGATAAATTTGAAATTCAGTCTACTAACAACAAATTATACAATATTATGTCAAAAATAAACAATAGAAATCTATACCCCGCGCAAGGCTTGTGTTCATGTGTTTGACACCAATTATTTCAGATTTCATTTTAGAGCTTTAGAATTTTTATTGTCCTGAACGATCAATTACATGAGACTGTTTTAGATATTTGATTTTTGACTTCTAACCGAACAATCAGGGTAAATATTGTATATTGTTTAGTATTAAATGTTAAACTATAAATAGACTCAACTAACTATATTTTGACAATATTAAAACAAAATAACTAAAACATTTTATACCCGCGCAGGGCACTTATGTTATCACCTAAAAGAGCTAGGATAAGTCAATATGAACCATCATTGTCGACAATGAAATCAAATATTCTTGAAACTACCAATTAACATGTCTAGATACCACATTCAAAACAAATAACAAAATAATAATATTAAATGTGTTTAAAACAACCATTTGATAAGTTCTATATATCTAATATGAGAACCTACCTAGCCGAGGTCGAGGGTTCAGTGGCAAATAATGTACTACATCGCTTATGTTCTTGAACAACACATATTGGGAGTTTGCTATTATACTTTTTTAAGTTTATTGCACTGGTAAATAAAAAGAGACTATGTGGCTTGTTCAAATTTTATGCATCTATATTTTGCTTTCAATAGCATTTGGCATTTGCAAAAGATTCGAAGTTTGATGCTAGAAGGCTATCCACATAATTTGCAGTTAGTTTCTTCAGCTATATGGTAAAGTATATATTTGAATTGGCTTTATAAACACAAATTTTTAGGCTTCATTTTCACCTTTGGTCTTATCTACACCACTTCGAATAACAGAAAAGCAAGGTCCTCGAGATACAAAATAGGTAAGAGAGATGAAAATTTTAATTCTTTAGTGGTCATTCTGTATAAAATCAAGCATGCCTTAAAAGCCAATTTATCGGAAATGATGGTACAAAAGCTTCATTGCGAAATGTGGAGTTCCTTTGATAGTTATGATTTGAATAGTATTGTGTTTTGGTACGCTATCGAAACTGTTCAGAGAATATTCTATAACTTATATTCCGTTACACTTTGATTTTTTATCACATTGGGTTTACATTACTACATTTAAGATATTGATTTTATCATATTAACCTCTTAGAAACTTGGCTTTGGTCTTTACAGGGCATGGTGAAAATCTCCATGGGCTACACTTTTATGGTTTTTATACCCATGGGGATGATCAGGGGGTTTTACTTCTTTGATTATAGTGTTGTCTCACATCTAACACAATAAAAGAACGAATAGAGGATATGGAATGTGATAAAGAAGAGGTGAAATTAAATTGAAATACGCTAACGAAGTCTATGTAATCATATTTGTTTAACCGGTTGATGACTAATTTTTTTTCATAAGATTTTTTGAATTTAACATAAAATAACTTTTTAAACATATATTTTACTATGGTGAACGACCAATTTTGTGCAAGTTTTTTTAAATATTTGGCGTTTGTTTTTCATTATGGACTACCAAGTTAGATATCATTTATTGTTTTATATCAAATGTTAACATTAAAATTTTGATTATATTGCCAAAAATTGGAATGATGTTAACAAAATTGAATAACTGGCCTTATACCTTGGGCAAAGTGTGGGTACATCATCGTGGTCGCCCATATCGCGCTTTATATTATCCAACTGAAATATCAATTCGATTAGTCGTAGATTTCAATGTTATTGCTAATTTTTTTTAACTTCCCTTAGAATTACGATGTTAAGTTTTTTTTTAATTTCATAATGTGTGACCAATTATGTGCAACGGTTTTGGTATTTTATTTGTTATTTACTAGTTTTCATTATATTTTTAGCATTACAATGATAAATTTCAAATTCAATCTACTAACAACAAATTATAAAATATTACATCAAAAATAAACAATAGAAAAATATACCCCGTCCAAAGCTTATTTTCATGTGTTTGAATTTCCACAAATTATTTTAGATTTAATTGGATTTGGAGTTTTAGAGTTTTTATTGTATCGAACGACTAATTACATGCAAATGTTTTCGATATTTGATTTTTGACTTGTAATCAAATGATCAAGCTATAAATTATATAGTTTTCATATTACATGTCAAATTTAAAATAGAATCAACTAACTAAAAATTTTACAAAATTAATTAAAAAATACTTTAAATACTTTATACCCGGCGCCGGGCGAAATAGGTTCTGACCTCGCCGAGTTAGTTAAATTATCTAAATTAATAATATGGGATGAGGCTCTGATGATGAGTAAGTACTACTTTGAGACGTTGGATAGGAGCATGCGTGATGTTGTCCGTGATAAGTTTGATAAGCCATTCGGAGGCAAGGTCGTTGTTTTTGGTGGTGATTTTCGACAGATTCTAGCTGTTATTCCTGAAGCTGGAAGGGATGAGACGCTATTGCTGCCATAAATTCATCTAAGCATTGGAGGAAAATGATAGTTCTCACACTTACCAAGAATATGAGGCTTCTCGGAGGTATTAACAATGCTGATGCACAAGAACTAATAAAGAAAACCGTGTTTTTTAAAGCAGAGACCCATATTGAGTCCAACTAATAAAGATGTTGGTCTAATTAATGATTTCATGCTCGCCAGTTTTGAAGGTAACATATTTTACTAATTTTGTTTTATTTTTATTGGCTATTGTTTCAGTTATGCTTTAAACAATAATATCTTCATATAGGTGAGGAAAAAGGCTACCTATGTTCTGATAGTACTGAACCAACGGAAGATACCGAAACGGATAGGATGGTTTATTTTCAATAGTTTTTGAATAGCGTTAAAGTTCTCGGGTTTCTTATTCATGATTTGTGGTTGAAAGTTGGTGTTTTGATTATGCAACTTAGAAATATAGATCCTAAAGAGGTTTTGTCCAATGGTACAAGACTTCAGGTTACTCAATTAGTGAATCACGTAATCGAAGCAAAGATAATAACTAACGAAGATGATCAGGTCAAAAGGGTATTGATTGCGAGAATGTTTCTTTCTCCACTGGAGACAAAATTTCCTTTCAAGATGAGGCATAGACAATTCTCTGTGGCACTTGCATTCGCTATAACCATTAATAAAAGCCAGGGTCAAACGCTATCAAGCGTTGGACTATATCTGCCTCCACCATTTTTCTCACACAGTCAATTGTATGTTGCTCTGCCTAGAGTCAAGTCAAGGAGTGGTTTGAAAATTTAATCATAGACGAAAAAGAGAAGCCTCAAGTAAGCACACGTAACGTCGTATATAAGGAGATTTTCCAAAACATTGTTCCATTATAGATTCTAGCTCTCTTACAGGTTGGTTGTCATCTCCCACACTTGTTTGTTTATTTTTTTAAAACTTCTTTTAACGTTTTCATTTTATTATTCTGGAGTTTTACAAATTTATTAAATACTTAGTATTAAAATGCATACCAAATTTCATGGCATGTGCCGGGCGCGGATACCTAACCTAGTGTCAATTAATAGAGATTTTGTTCATATTTCTTCTGATTACTTTTTTACCTATGCGCCCATTCTACATTTTTACCACATTAATTCATTTTTGTTTGTAGAATTTTCATTTTCTATCTTATATTTTCCTAATACAATTTTTTTATTCTAATTACGTTTATTTACGAATTGTAAAATTAATAAAAATATTTGTTGTTGGGGTTATTTAAGAGTATGTTCGTCGGTAGAGACTCTATTAGTGTTTCTTATATAATATAATAATATTATTATTTATATAACTTAATTGTTTGATTATTTTTAGATGGAAAAGAAGATTCAACCACTAATAATAAAACATCTGGAGATATCATCTCTCATGAATCTCTCCATAGAGAGATATTTCTAACATCTCTCTTCCTCTTTTCAATTTTTTTTAATGGGTTAGGATTCTCAATTAAAGTGCTCTAAGTATAAATACATAGAGGACCAAAAAATTAATAAACTAACAATAGGTATATGAATACTAGTTATCTCACCTCGAGAAAGAACATGTAGACCAGTGGTTGATCCACTTCTGCTGTCATTCCACCAAACCCAGGTTTGAACCTGATTCTCTCCGAGGTGTAAGAGAATAATTATGACAAAAAAAAACAAGTTATCTCACCTCAATATTTAAAATAAAACTATTATGCCCCCTCATATTAAAGACGGAGATATGATAGAGGTGGTACGATATAGAATAGTTAATGCTCTATGACATCTAGAAAGCTATCAAAAGATTTAATTAGAAAAATCATAAAAGTATTACCCGATTTAACTTGGTACATGTTTTAAACGCTAACTAATTGACACACGTTAGAGAGTGAAAATCAAAATATGCGAGTAGAGCTTTAAATTTATAAAATCTGAAAATTCACAAGTGCATGAAACAGCGAAGATTACTTAAAAATTAATCCACAAGGACAAAACGATTTGACACCAATGATACATGACACAAAATAAGTTAGAGAAAATAATTTTGGAGGGTTTTTGTTTGGATTAAAATTAAGAAATAGAGAAGTAAAATGCAAAGAGAAAAGCATTAGATCATGAGTTAACTATCATAAAAATGGATTCACAGTCAAACAATGATGCAATAGGTTAAATTAAACACCATCGTAGTACATGGCACTCAAAAATAGGACTAATCTGTTCTCATGGTACTAATTACTTCACTAATCACCATCATGAAAAATGTGGGACTAGAAAAAACAGTGAGTTTTGCAAATGGAGCGATTCTTTGGCGATTAAGGTTTTTTGGTTATGTTTTTGTGAAGCAAGGTCACTGCTGGTTTTGCCATGGCGAAGGTCACTTCTCCAGTGGAGTCTCTACATCCTGGAAGTCAATCTCCAACTTTGAATGGGATCCCTCATGTTATACCATAAATTTTGAAAATATGGTGGTGCATGGAGAACACTTAAAAGATTTGATTTGTCTACCTATGTCACCAAAGTGCACTTAACTTTTCCGTCACTTGTTTAGAGAGAACTTCAGAGTTAAACGTGTTTGACTTGGAGCAATTTAAGGATGGATGACCTACCGGAAAGCCATTGTCAGTACCATGTGAATGAGGACAAAACACGGGAAAAGATCATATAGTGATTTTTAGGGATAGTAACAAGTCCTTTGAGCCTCTCAGGATAGAGCGTTAGCTGTCGGATGAGAGTGGGGCCCACAGGCTGTAAGAGGGTGTGAGGGCCTACGGACAGTGGCTGTTGGGGTGTTGCAAACGGTATCAGAGCTGAACCTATATGAGTGTGGTTCACACCATCGGGGGTGACGGTCTCGGTGCACAACAAAAACGTTGCGATCTGTTAGTGGTGATGATTGTAACAAACCAATTTTGGGTATATGATGGTGCATAAAGAGTGTTTAAGAGATTTGATTTAACTACATATATCACTAATGTCTCAGGTTTTAAACCTTTTCAATATCGAATTTCATTACTAACTCACTAAGATGAAGATCAATCTTTCCTTGCTCCACAATGGTCTACCAAGGAGGATAGGATCTTGTGGCTTGTTTTCCTGTTCCAGCACAATGAAATGTGTCAAGATCCAACATCCACCAATCTTTCTTGGGAAGTTTTCAAGCAATCCTTCTGGGTATCGGATTGACCAACCTACCAGTACCAACGAGATATTTGTTGGCGTAAATGTAAACAGTCCTAGACACTTGAAAACCAACAGTCACTATAGGAAAATCGCTCAATTATAGCGGCCGAAAAATGCTATGTGTCGATATCGCAGCGTATTTAAAAACGCTATATCTGCGGCTGCGATAATAGGTTAGCGAGCTTTCGTTGCGGTTTTATGTTATGCTATGTAAGTTATTTTTACAATAGCGTTTTAGTATATGCAATAGTGTTTTTTGTGTTATTCATTTGTTATTTAACGTCATAATTGATACCTATATTGTAGCATTTTAGTTTTTTTTTTGTGTTATTCTTTTGTTATTTAACGTCATAATTGATATCTATATTGTAGCATTGATCTGTTATCCATTTTTTGCAATGAGGACCTATGTAATACAATTTCTTGGACCAACAAATATTCATAAATCAGAAGATGTTTTATTAAAACCAAAGTACATGTTCAAACACAAACACAACACCACTTATTCAAAGTACACAAGTTTGTCGTTTGGCCAAGCAACTATACTGCCCAAAGCATCAGCAATGATTTTAAGTTCTGAATTTGTTCTCCAAAGTGGTGCGTCTGCGCTGAGTCTTCAGTGACTCAACACTTGCATCTTCACCTTTTTGACGCTTACTGCGACGTGGAGCTACATCAGTTTTCTACTTCATATTGTTTCACCTGAAACTATAGTAAACTATAAGAAACTAATAGCTAGCTAGTAATAAAAACTGGACCACAAACTGTCTAGAAATTAATAAACTATCTAGTAAAAACTGGACCACTAACTGTCTAGAAATTCAGAAACTATCTAGAAATTAACCAATGACTAAGACCCCTTCACAATCAGCCCTAACACAAAAACTCTCATCATCAGAAGATTCATTCCCCAAATCATCATTGTCTTCGATGGGTAATGGTGCAGTAACAAACTCCTCAACTGTGAAATCGATGTCCACTGATGATAAGACCCTTCTACGTCTGAGCAATATGTCTTGGACCATATGCTAACCATCTCAGCTTTGTCGAATGTTCCTTTGATTTAGTAGGGATCTGATGAAAACAAAAAAACAAGATTCAAAAAGTGTGTTAATATCAATATTATTGAGTAACAGAGAAAGAGATATATCTGCAACTTTGTTTATACCTTTTCTTTTAGCCACTGTGAAAACCGTTCCCCATGTAACTTCCATAAAAGAGTTTGATTTCTTCTGCAGTGAAACTTGATATTTTTGGTGGGTTTCAATCGATTGATAGTATAAAGGGTGAAATGTCGAACCTAATCTAGAGCATGTCTGTAGCACTTAACATGTGGATTAAGCTAGGAAGTCAAGCAATATATTTAGGGGTTTTTCTTACTAACAGCCTAAAATACATAAAATTAAACTAGAGATGCAGAGTCTGTCACACTCTAACAAATCATGGACTAAGGATGCAAAAACTAAAACTAGTCGCAAAATCCTAAGTGACTCGAGTAGGGCACTCGAGTGGTGCACTCGAGTGGACTACGCTGAGTGGTAAAAGAACTCAATGAAAGCGGTAAACAAGAGACCTAAAAATGATAACTAGTTCAAATAAAAGACAAAGGGATCTCTAGGATAGACTCATAGGATCATTTACACTCTCACGCCATGGGTGCTAATTTACTAAACTCAGGGTGAATCCCTTGACGACGGATCTCACTTCCAATCCAACCCACTGTCATGGTGAAGGGTCTCAACAAGTGACTAAGGATCGATCCATCAAAGCCAAGAAAGACTCATAACAAGTGAGTAGTTGGGTCGTGACGTAAATCAACATCTGATGCACCAACTCTCATGCTATTGTGTCTTAATCCCTGGAAAAACTGGATCTGATGGTTCAAGGCACTTTTGCTGCTCATGAATTCATCTAAAATCATGATCCTCTTGATCAGAGAGGTACAAGCATTAAAAACGAGAACCCAAGAGGGACTTTAAAACCGAATCGGCATAAATCAGCAAAAACCCATGGCGATCGAGTGAGACTACCTAATCCATCCCCGAAAACCCCTAAAACGACTACTCACTCATCGAGATCATCATCGAAGCCAAAAGCCCAGAAAAGCTAAGACTTGTCATAGATGAAGGATGATCTGATGAGAAAGAGATTTCGAAAAAGGAACAGTAAATCAAAACTCGATCTTATTAAAATTACTAAGAGTTGCAAAATTTCGAATCGAAATCTAAAGATAAACTAGAGAGAGAAAATTAAGAGAGATGAAAACTAATTATTCTAAGGTGGTGCAAAATTCTATTTGTGTCAGCTCTCCCCCCGCGAGTTATGATTATTCTTGGTATTTATACATAAGAATTAGGGATAATGAGAATTCGCCATAATTTGTAGAATCTTCTAGAAGCGGTGCTCACCACTCGACCCTGACGTTGAGTGGTCTGGTCGAGTAGCTTCCTCGAGTCTTCATCCGAGTAGCCTCCTCGAGGAACTTGAGCTTCCTTTGCAATCTTCAACTCTATGGCTCCACGTCACTCGAGTCATGTGTTCTTGCAGAAATCCCTACGTCGCTTCACAGCCTGAGAGGTCACATAAGTGATGACTCCTTGCAGCTCCGAGTACCTGAAATGACCACATGTATGCAAAATGCATGCAAACTAATGCAAAGAGACTAAATATCCTAAATCTCAAATAAATGTAATAAGTGATAAGAGTAATGTCTAAAACCTATGCTAAGTTGCAATAAAACAATAGTAAAAACATGCCAAAATGCAATGCTATCAAACTCCCCCAAACTTATCCTTTGCTTGCCCTCAAGCAAAATAGAAAGAATAAGATGAAAGGAGTAAGATTGAAAGTGGGAACTCGGAACCTAGCAAACTAAGCAAACCTCTGAAGTCAACACCATAGTTAATAGTTCTAGCATGAAAATCTCAACAGTTTTACTTAAAAGCTTTAGCCATACTCATCACATAGAATTCAACACTAAGACTCAGCCAAAACAAGCATTCAAAGTAAACTATCCCTTTAACATTTATTAAGCACGAACAGGTGGATCATGATATGCAATAACTAAAACTCATTTGGTTGAGGGACAAGTTTTAAGAGATTAAAATGATCTCTTCTTCCTCTGTTTTAAGCGCAAGTATCAGGATCTCTCAAAGAAGTGATTGAAGTTTAGCAGAAGGCTAAATGTAGGATAGCCAACTGATGCATACAAGGATAGAATCTCATCTACCCATAAGACAACTATGACCTTCAACCCCCAGGCTCACATAAACTCTCAAAACTACTCAATCTTTTTCTTTTCCCTTGGTCTTTTTGGTTCTAAGAAGTGGAAATTTCTTTACAAAGGCAGAATCTAGCGGATCTGGTTTTTAAACCTTCTTAAACTTTGATTTAAGGCTTAGACTCGAGTGATTCACTCGAGTGCTCTACTTGGACTCGATTTCTTTTCTTTTTAACTACACTGAGCTTAACTTTTCATTTTATCTTCATACTTCCAGATCGTTTACTAGACCCAACAATCTTATACATATTCCCAACTCCTTAGAAACTTTTTCATATATTTTTTTCTCTTTTCACTCTTTCTTTTATGCTCACACTCTCACCAACCCAGGACAATGATTCCTTATAACTATACTAACTCAAAAATCATGAGCTAGACTCTACATGGGATGCTATCCTTGTCGGCACAAACCTAACACTTCCTACCAAGCTTAATCAGAATGTAAAAGGCCTCACACACACAAGAGTGATTTAATAGTCTGAAAGAAGTCATGGTTTTGGTATGGTGGAACTGCTCTAAAGGTGAGAGCAGCTACTTAGATTAGCAAGAGTGGTAAAAGGTGAAAGAAAACCCAAGTATTTTGCGGTATCCATGAGTTTTAAGTTTTTGAGCATATCATGATAATTAAGTTTTAAAATTAAGGTTCAAATTTATAGGGATAGATTTACAACTTACAGCAAGTTTTTAACCAAGTGAGAGTGCTAAGTTCAATTCCAAGCAAGGTGCAGCCCTATTTTTCAAACTAAGGTGAATGCATAAGACAACTTATAACTATGGCACTGAAATCATATGTGTGGTTATTAAGCTTTAATTGGTTAACTCGTCATCATCCCCTATGCTAAGTGCAACAATCCTAAGCAAATGCACCTACATGACACTCTGTTTTTGTGAAATCATTTTCTAAAAAATTTCAAATTTTTATGGGTTTTAGATGCACATAGATGAATGTGAAATTTGAATTAAGATAACAAAGAAAGCATGTCAAATACATCTCTTAGACACTCCCCCAAACTTAAATTACACAGTCTCTTGTGTAATAAAAATTCAAAGGAAAGCCTAAGAGATTAAACAAAAAAAACCAAAAAGAGTTATGCAATGGTATATACAAAGGGAAGGTTGTGGTACCTCATTGGTGTGGAGTGAAGTAGGCGCCAATGCTGGCCTGCATGCTCTCTTGGGTATAGTGTGGAATGACTGGGGAGGTTCCTTGCATCAGCTCAGCTCCCTCGTGCGACTCGAGTGGACCACTCGACCAAGGTTGGTCGAGTGGTGAAGTTTGCTGAAGTCTGGGGTCTAACTCGAGTGGACCACTCGACCCAGATGGTCGAGTGGCGTCATCTTGATATGTTAGGAATTTGTCCCATATTAACTAGTCTTTTTATATTGTTTTCGAGTCTTTTCTGGTGTTTTTTGTGTCTTTTCAGGTATTTGGAGGCTCTAGAGCATGTATTGAAGATATTTGAGCACATTGGAGCAAAAGAAGCAATTTAGAGCAAAAAGACGATTTTTCACCCGGAGCAGGTGCTCGCCAGGGTGCTCCAACCTATTTTACCTAGGGACGCGTTTTTAATTAATTTTTGGGAAATAAATATCCTAAGCCGCCTGCAGACTCAGACATCTTCGTTTTTTTACTTTTCATTCTACGTTCTTTTGGTTTTGGGGATTTTTCCCCTTAGTTCTTCTACCTCTTGCTTGTATCACTTTGGATTTTGCTACTTCAACCTTGGATCTATTCTCTCCTCTTGTCAATCAGACCACGACTTTGTTTTGAGAAGTTTTCCTGAACCTTATTCCCTTTAATAAGAATCATGATTTCGTCTTATTGCTTTGTTGTGTTTGGATTCGCCATGTGTAAGTAGATCCCTAGCTAGGTTAAGGTTTTCAATGGTGATTTAGGATGTTAATGACTGAGCACAAATAGGATCAGAATTTATAATGTCTTCGCCAATAGGGATTCGTAATGCTTAGATTAAACTGGCCACTTAGTCTATGATTTTAGGTTAAACTTATTCACGAGAGTGCTCTAGGTTGCTAGATAAATCATTGGTGAGCAATTGGTGCGTAACCAGCGAGAGTTGATTGTTGCGATTGATTGTGAACAGATTGAACCCATTCGTTAATGCTTATCATCTTCGCTAGGTCCAGATGAGAGTTTCGGTATCTAGGTTGTTAGATAAAGTTGTCGATACATCACGAGAGTGGGGCGATATTTATTTATGTTTGAGTTCTAGACCGGTAGTTACTTAGCCCCTGAATAGTTGCTCAGCCTTGTTTCAGAATCACCAGCGAAACACCTTGACCTAGTACTTTTCTTTATTGATTTATTACTGCTTTTATTTACTTGCAATTCTGTTTCGAAATCAACCATATCTTTTGTCTTAGCTTTATTTACAAATCTCATAATTTCATAGTGTAACCTTGGTCTCTGTGGATTCGATACCCTCTATACTACTGCGATTGTCTGTGCACTTGCAGAAATATTTAGGGTTAAAACTCGACACATCAAGTTTTTGGCGCCGTTGCCGGGGACCAATTGTGTTACCTTTGATTTTTTATTTTAAATTCAGTCTAAAAAACTACTAATTCTTTATTTTTCCTTTTTTTTTATTTATTTTATTTTATGTTTTAGGTGCATGACCAGTTGACTCATTACCGCTGACATGGGCGAGCAAGATAACGGACTGGCTGCTTAGTTACAAATGCTTCGGGTTGAGATGGAGCAACTACGGAGAGATAGACAAGAGGTTCAGCAACCGCAGCCTGGTATTGGAGACTCGGACTATCCACATGCCTACTACCATAACCGAGCCGCCATCACACCTCCAGCCATTCAGCGGCAAGACTTTGAAATCAAACCTCAATTGATTTCGTTGGTGACGCAACACCTTTTCCATGGGCTCCTAGCTAAAAATCCCATAGATTACATCAAGAATTTTTAGGAAATCTGTAGCACCACGGGTTCTAAAGGAATACCGAGTGAATTCTTTAAGTGCAAGTTATTCCCGTTTTCACTTGCAGACAAAGCATCTCGATGGCTGAAGTCACTACCACCGGGTTCGTTGAAGACATGGGCTGAATGTAGAGCAGCATTCTTGAATCACTTCTACACCAAGTCAAAAACCGCATCCTTGAGGAACAAGATATCTTCATTCCAACAATATTATGGGGAATCTTTTTGTGAGGCTTGGGAAAGGCTGAAGGAATATCTCAGAGAGTGTCCTCACCACGGATTCAAGAACGAGCAGATTCTGGAAATTTTCTATGATGGTGTTGAGTGGGATTATAGGAATACGCTGAATGCGGCTAGTAATAGCGATTTTATGACCAAGACTAGAGATGGTACTTTTGAGCTGATTGAGAACCTTGCTTCAAGCTCTAGAAACAGGTCTCCTGAGTATGATAGGTCCAGGAAAGTCAATAGTGTGGACACTCAGAAGATTGAGGAGGTGACAGCAAAGGTAAACATCCTTCTACGCGAGAGTCAAAGACCGGTTAAGTTTGTGGAAGAGAATGGGGATGCACCTATTTTTCAAGAGTTTGAAGAAGATAATGATGCTGGTATACAAAAGGTTAATCACATGAGTGGACAAGAATATATTCAGAACCATGGGTTCAACTCAAACTACTGGAGCCACCCGAACCTTTCTTACCAAAGCACCAACATCGAGAACGCACATGATCAGGTTTATCCGCAGCAAGGAGTGGCTATGAATCAGTTGCCATAGAACCAAGGATTTCAGAAGTTGTACTCCAGTAACCAACAGGGGGAACAGTTCATCCCCAATCAAAACCAGAACAGATTTCAAGGAGATACCCAACAAAAGCCCTACTATGCAACCGCTCAACAATCCACCTCTACACTAGATTCTCAAGATGAGCTGAAGACTCTCATGCAGCAACTCCTAATCAATCAGCAGAAGGCTGTAACTGAGATTAATGCCAAGGTAGATCACATTTACAATGATCTAAATGCTAAGTACGAGGCTGTCACCGCTCATGTGAAGAAGCTAGATACACAAGTAGCTCAAACCACCGAGGCTATCAAGAGACCAGCTGGAGCTCTTCCAGGAAAAGGAGAATTGCCCAGGAATGAATATCATGTGAATGCTGTAGAATTGAGGAGTGGAAAGTTGCTGGTACCACCTAGGATGACAAGCTTCCATGGGAAAGCTAAGGAGAAGGTTACCGAGCACCATGCTCAAGGGAATGAGTTTGCTGTGAAAGATGGACATGTTGAGATTGGCTCAAGCTCAGAAACACTTATGGGAACTGTTCCAACCGAGTTTGAAGAAAAATCCAGCGAGCACCCCAATTCCGCTCTGGAGTACCTGCTCCCACAAGGTGCTCCCGCGAAAATTCCAGAAACTCCGCCAGAGCGAATTTATGTACCTAGAGTTCCTTACCCAGTACCTTCTATGAATCTCAGGTATGAGTATGTTAACGTCGTAGAGCTTAGAAGTGGACGAGTGTTGACACCGCCAACTAGTCCTAAAACCATTGAGAAAGATAAGGAGAGTGCTACAGAGCACAATACCTAAAGGAAAGCTCTGGCCACAAAAGAAATACAGATGGAACATGATTCACACTCAGGAACACAGGTTGAACCGACTCCAGCGGATTCTCAGACCAAAACGACCGAGCAACCAAACCCTTCTCGGGAGCACATGCTTCGACAGGGTGGTCCAGCCAAATCTGCAGAAACTCCTCCAGAGCGAGTCTACATGCCTAGGGTCCCTTACCCAGTTTCTCCAAAGGAAACTCAGAAAGATTTGGAAGATACGAAGTGCTTGGAGATAATGGAAGCTCATGAACTTAAAGAGGTAAAATATTGGGTTTCACCAATCCATCTAAAAGGTACATGCGATTCAACCCTTGCAATTCATAATTTTGAGGATATTCAGTTGCCTAAAGTTGTTGGAGATGAAGTTGACTATTCTGTGCTAAACTCGTTTACTCCAGAAGTTGACTTTATTTTTCATTAAATGCATTTGATTCTGTTGGGCATTCAATCATCCAAGAATATTTCAAGATATATGCTACAATTGTAGTAAACTTTATTGGTGAATGTTTTGTCTATCTACCATGGGTAATTGTGCGTGATTTTGCAGAAATTATCTATTGCCTTAACAGGAGAAGGACCAAAGGACCATTGGCCCAACCTTTTGATTCTCATGATTAACACCTTTCGTACATCGGTCAAGCTATAGACCTTAAACAAGCGCTTTGTGGAAGGTGACCCACCGGTAAGATTATGTACATACTTTTCTAAATTTGCTTTTATTACTAATTTTGTTTTTAGTTTCATAAAAAAAAAAGGAAAAATTGGTGAGCACCCCGCACCAGTTCGAGAGCACATGCTCTGCTAAGGTGCTCCGCATGCAAGAACCGGAACAGAAGTTGAAATCCAATCCTCAACACACAGCCCCAGCCTTCGCCCAGCACCTCCGACATGAGCCAGCTCTGGCGATAATGGAAGCAAAGAGCCAGCTGTGATGATCCGGACACCGCTACAATGCGGTGAATTCTATCCACACTTTCTTACCATTGTATTATCCATTTTAATCTCTTTTATTTTTCAGCCAATCCTTCGGTTCTTTTTCACACCGAGGACGGTGTGATTTAAGTCTGGGGGAGCGGTTAGTTACTAACTCTTTTTCTTTGTCTTTGATTCTTATTTTTGTGTCTTTCGTTATTGTCTTTGTCTAGGTTCGACTCAGGTCCAGCTGCTTGCAGCTAGGTGTCATTTTCCATTTTTATTTTTTTCTTTTTATTGAGTCAAGCTTGTTTGGGAATTATGAACTTGATCTATTGGATTTATTTTTGGACTAAGGATTACTTGTATGACTCACAGTTTGGCCAAAGTTCTGTGTCGAAAAGGCATTGGGCGGATTAAATATTCCCCAAAGCTCACACTCAGCGGGAAATAGGTTGAACCAATGTCATCTCTAATTTTTCTTTGGTTTCTAATCTTGAATTTTAATTTCTTTCTCAGGGATTTGATGTCCATTGGGCAAGACCTATTCGAACCATAAAAGACACCGCAACTCTCCACAAAGTATGCTCTTTTCTCTCTAACTCTCCTCTCGGTCCGACATTCTAAAAAAAAAAAGAAAAAAAAAGAGAGTTCAAAGCAACAAGTTCAAGTGAACCAAGGGATGATGCGTAAACCCGTGTATCCTTTGTGACCTCATGGAAAGCTTGTTGTAAGGGAAACTAAAAGTTTCGAAGTGAACCAAGGGATGATGCATAGACCCGTGTATCCTTTGTGACCTCATGGAGATTCGTCCCATAAAAAAATATATAGTAATAAGAAGAAGCATCAGAAAAGTGATGGCTGTGAGGGAAAGCCTCAGTAAAAAAGAAATATGTTGTTGTGTTCGGAAGAGGAAAGAGTTAAGAGAAGAGCATGCGGGAGAGAGTCTTCGGTTAGAAGAAGTCGGCACCCTTTGGACCGATTTCCCTTGGTAAGATCACTGTACTTTTTATTTTCATTAATTTATGTAAGAGTTGACAGTGGGGATTCCGAAATTTCTGTTGGGTTGTGAGTTATTAAGGTTAGGTTATGAACCCCACGGCTAATTACGGTACATGTTCTAAGGTCAAGTGAAGAAGGTATGAAGTCCGAAATTTTTCCAACAAGCAAGTGAGTTCCCGTAATTTTCAAACCTCTTCTCTGTTCTTGATCTTGTTTTGTTTGAGGACAAACAAAGGTCTAAGTCCGGGGGAGTTGATATGTTAGGAATTTGTCCCATATTAACTAGTCTTTTTATATTGTTTTCGAGTCTTTTCTGGTTCTTTTTATGTCTTTTCAGGTATTTGGAGGCTCTGGAGCATGTATTGAAGATATTTGAGCACATTTGAGCAAAAGAAGCAATTTGGAGCAAAAAGACGATTTTTCACCCGGAGCAGGTGCTCGCTAGGGTGCTCCCCAGGGTGCTCCCCAGGGTGCTCCAATATATTTTACCTAGGGACGCGTTTTTAATTAATTTTTGGGAAATAAATATCCTAAGCCGCCTGCAGACTCAGACATCTTCGTTTTTTTACTTTTCATTCTACGTTCTTTTGGTTTTGGGGATTTTTCCCCTTAGTTTTTCTACCTCTTGCTTGTATCACTTTGGATTTTGCTACTTCAACCTTGGATCTATTCTCTCCTCTTGTCAATCAGACCACGACATTGTTTTGAGAAGTTTTCGTGAACCTTTTTCTGTTTAATAAGAATCATGATTTCGTCTTATTGCTTTGTTGTGTTTGGATTCACCATGTGTAAGTAGATCCCTAGCTAGGTTAAGGTTTTCAATGGTGATTTAGGATGTTAATGACTGAGCACAAATAGGATCGGAATTTATAATGTCTTCGCCAATAGAGATTCGTAATGCTTAGATTAAACTAGCCACTTAGTCTATGATTTTAGGTTAAACTTATTCACGAGAGTGCTCTAGGTTGCTAGATAAATCATTGGTGAGCAATTGGTGTGTAACCAGCGAGAGTTGATTGTTGCGATTGATTGTGAACAGATTGAACCCATTCGTTAATGCTTATCGTCTTCGCTAGATCCAGACGAGAGTTTCGGTATCTAGGTTGTTAGATAAAGTTGTCGATACATCACGAGAGTGGGGCGATATTTATTTATGTTTGAGTTCTAGACCGGTAGTTACTTAGCCCCTGAATAGTTGCTCAGCCTTGTTTCCGAATTACCAGCGAAACACCTTGACCTAGTGCTTTTCTTTATTGATTTATTACTGCTTTTATTTACTTGCAATTCTGTTTTGAAATCAACCATATCTTTTGTCTTAGCTTTATTTACAAATCTCGTAATTTCATAGTGTAACCTTGGTCTCTGTGGATTCGATACCCTCTATACTACTGCGATTGTCTGTGCACTTGCAGAAATATTTAGGGTTAAAACTCTGTGACATCACATCTGCGTGCTCAGCCTGATCCATGTGGGTTGCGAAGTCAGGTGACGAATGTTCCAAGTATTCAGCAGGATGGTCAGGACGTCTCTACCTTTGCATCTGATCAACTGATGATCTCTGTGATAGTGAAGCATGGTGGAATCTTCGTGAAAACCCCTAAGCGAGTTGGCTCTCCTCAAGTAAGTGGAAACTAAAATTGGTTTTCTCTTCTTATTCTCAGCAGCTGCCAACTTCTTGATGAGGGTTTTCACCTTGTTCTTCAAGGCTTTGAATGCTTTATCCTGCCACTTGTTCCACTTTTGAAGAAACCCAATCTTCTTATTAGCTTCACGTAGGGATGTACACTCCGAGTCATCAAAATGGAAGGTTTGAGGCGGCTGAGTGCTGTCCATGCAAGATCGAAGGACATCATCATCAGATTCTTGCACTTTAGCGTGTGGATCATAAAGATCTCTCACAGGTGGGACAAAGCCGACACTCTTCACCCCTTCTTCAGTGTAGATCTTGGGCAATCCTCCATAAGGTAGGAGGATTTTTGGCCTTCCAGCTAGTGGGTGAGTGAAGTTGAAGGCATACTTGTCCTCTTCCCGGTTTGCGCTGAGGGTCTGTGTGTCACGCATGTTGTCCATATCCATCCAAAGTGGTGGTGTAGGGTGAGATGTGATCTTCACCCCAGCCGCGTGAAGAAAAGGAGTGACAATACCTCCCACAGCAAGTTCAGCTTTATTCACCATTTTTTCATTTCTGATGGCGTTTGCCCTGTAGCTCATCAGATGCTTCACCAAAACTATGGCGTTTCCAGTATCAGTCATGTCTCCTTGCATCTCTTCTCCATTGTCTCTCTTTTCCTGGGAAGAGGAGACCAAGTACTCTTGGAGAGACTTATCCAGCATCCTCAGTTCCCCTTCGTTTACTGTCCCTGTAGCCTTTCTTGCAAACATTGTGTTTGCAAGAGTCCTGTGTAGATTCCTCACGGAAGGGTGCCTAATCTCACTGCTCTTAGCTCTGGAATACTTATACTTGTCCTTGCCTCCCAACGTCAACCCCAGCTCATTGAGCTCATCTTTGTCAAAGTCTTGAGCTTGACTTGACCCTCTTTTAATCCCAAATTCACTATCAACCACGCTTAGAGGCAATGTGTACTCCGAGCCTCTGATCTTGAAGCTGACATACCCAAGTTCTTCATCGGATCCCATCCCAGATCTCACCTCGTAGAGATGAAGCTTCACCGTTGCCAAAAAAGTGGCAAGTTTCCTCTTGGAAACCTTCAAAGGGTCTCTGAGTGAGCCCAATGATGTCAGCTGCTTGGTAAAGCCTCCCAACTTCTCTACATATTCCCAGAGTTTGCATAGTGGGGCGGTGCGGGTATCTAGTACCGAAGAACTTCATCCGCTTCAGTATCGAGACAATCTGGGTTTTCTCTGAGTTGTCACTCTCAACCCCTTCTGAACTCTCAGAATCATCACTGTCTTCAACATCACTTTGCATTGATTCTTCCTCTAAAACTCTCTTTCCTCGAGCTATGTCTCTTCGGGATCTCGAGAATTCACTCTCAGCGTGTGTAGTGCTTCGAGTTGCTCGAGTCCTGGTGTTACCTGAGTACCTGGAACAATGGCAAATATTGTAAGTTTTAGCAAAAATTTGGACCACTCGAGTAAGTCACTCGACCAGTCAGGTCGAGTCGACAAAAATTTCCAAATAATTTTTGTATCCGACTTGGCCAAATCGAGTGCTCGACTCGAGCAACTAAACAAACAATCAAAGATATTGAAAATTCAAAGCAATTCATGTTTAAACGCCCAAAGTTGAAGAATTTCAAAAGTTTTCAATGATCATCACTGGTTCGATGAGGTTGAGTTACAAATTTCAAGACTTTGCTTAAATTTAACAATGAAACTACTAAGGAGTTCACAAATCATTAAACAAGCAAGTGGCAATGGTGAAATTCGATGTTCTAATTCAATTCGAAATTACGAGAATTCTTATGCACCAATTAGAATAAAATTTTCATAATTCGAAGCAATTCAACCATGAGGTTCACTTCTTATGCCAAGCTCTACTCATAACCAACCCGATTTAATAACATGCAAGTGAAAAATTTGAAGAAAACTTTCAAAAATTTCGAAAACTTCAAACCCAGATTTTCGCGACAAAATGGATCAAAAATTTTATGATGATCTACAAGTTGCTGTCGGAATGGTGCGAGTGAAATGACATGATGAAAATTTTATGAAAGCTTTGAAGAATTTCGAAAAAAATTTAGAGAGTTTTTGGGAAAATTTTGATGAAATCGTGAAATAGGAGAGGAGGAGTCGAGTGGAATGATAAAAGATATGTTAGATGAATTGAGTGGTTGAGATTAAAAGTTGAGTTTTTTTGAAAAAACCTGGACCACTCGACCAGTCTGGTCGAGTGGTGTGGTCGAGTGGAGTACTCGAGTGCTTTTGCATCTTTAAGACTCTGGCTCTTCACGCACACTTGGCTAATCTCATAAACCTGAATTCAAGAACACTAAAGAAAAACATCAAAAATAACAAGATTCATAAAAACTTAAAAAGATATATACAAAGATAGTCAAGGGACTTCCTCCCAAGTGAGCTTGTTTATAGTCACATAGCTTGACTTCTTACTCTTTTAGGCTGAAAAAGTATCCTTGAGAGTCAGTGTTGACCTCTCTGGACTTGGCTTGGAATGATGGTAAGATGATGATCGGATAGCATTATAGAACCTTTGACTCATCTCTGGTGGCTTAGGCTATTTGTTGAAGTCTTCTGGTGGAGTTTGAATCTGCTTAAGCTTTGAAACCTCCAGAGTCAACCTTTCCACTGAAAGTGAGAGTTCAGCTACCAAACTCTGTAGGGCAAGAAGTGTACCCTGATCTGCACCCTGTTGAGTCGTGGATGATGGCACAGCTACTTGAATAAGAGTGTGGTGAGAAGCATCCGAGAGACTCACTCGAGTGGATGAAGTCAAGTGGTTTGTGCGGTCACTCGAGTTGTTACTCGAGCTTGGTGGTCGAGTGATCTGTGCGGACTCCTCACTTGGTGTCCCATCTTCAGTAAATGTGACAAAGGGTTTGATATGATCCTAGATGAGGATCAAGTCCCTGAATACTCTCCAAGAGGTTGTGATGGTCGGACTGATGTTGAGTGATGCGGAAGAGATGAAAATATGTTGAGACAGCGAGTAAGATCTGATGGTGTTGGGGATTGATGCGAAACTTCCAAAGGAAATGGTGAACCTTTAGACTTTCAGGCTTGTTCTGTACATGGGTGAAGACCCTAGACGTGGTGAACAAGAGATGGATCGTAGTGAAACTTCTTAGGAGTTGTGACAGACCCTAAGACTATCGAACTTGCTTTGGTGAGGATGAAGATCCGATCACTATAAGCAAGGAATGATCAAACAGGTTCCAGAGAGTTTTGAGAATATGAAAAGAGTTTGATAACTTAGAAATGAAGCCTTACATGAGTTTAAATCAGCAAATGAGTAAAGAAAAAATCTCGAAAATAACATAGCATTAAAACAAAGTTTGAACATAAAAATGACTCTTCAAGTCTTCCATTTTTGGCTGATTCTTCTTGGACTTGGGCTTCTTTATTTCGTGATAAGAGATAGAAGTGGGCTTAGGCTTTATCAAGAGGCTGATGAGTGAGTGATATGGCTTACCTCATTAAAAACCTTATTTGGAAAACCCAAATGGGACAAAACCAAATGAAGGGAAAAAGAGTGTAAGTCATATCACCTCTCTTGATAAATGTTTTGGTGGCTTGGATCACAATTAGTGTAGCTGGATTAGCACACACTAAACTGCCCGGAATGGTGTTGAGAAGATGTTGCAAAGTGGTCTTGAGCTTTTCTTGTTTAGACTGAGTGATAGGACCCAGAGAAATGCATAAGTCTTCAGTTCCTTGTAGCTCCGGTTCAAGCTGCTTCCTTTGCTCCTCATTGTCGTCTCCATGTTGAATTGGTTCCTCGTCCTTGCTAGCCGTACTCTCATCATCCTCCCCCTCTTGAAAAGGATTTGACCTCAAATCTGTTTCTTCTGCAAAATAAGGAACCAAATCAATAATATTAAAACTCAGACTTACATGGTACTTACCTTGGAGATCAAGCTGGTAGGCGTTGTTGTTGATTTTCTTGATGATTTCGAATGGACCATCAATCCTGGGCATAAGCTTGGATTTTCTCTCATTAGGGAACCTTTCTTTTCTCAAATGAATCCACACCAAGTCCCCTTCTTTAAATTCCATAAACTTTCGGCCTTTGTTTGCATGCTTAGCGTACAACTTGGTCTTGTGCTCTATGTTGTTTTGAGCCTTCTCATGGATCTGTTTCACAAGCTCAGCCTTTTTCTTACCATCAAGACTTATCCTTTCATTCACGGGTAAAGGCATTAGATCCAAAGGTGAGATGGGATTGAACCCATAAACAATTTCAAATGGTGAATACTTAGATGCGGAATGTCTAGCATAATTGTAAGCAAATTCAACATGAGGTAGACATTCTTCCCAAGTTCTAAGGTTCTTTTTAATGATAGCACACAACAAAGTGGATAAGGTTCTATTGACTACTTCGGTTTGGCCATCGGATTGTGGGTGACTTGTGGTGGAGAAACAAAGCTTGGTTCCTAGCTTAGACCAAAGGGTTTTCCAAAAATAACTAAGAAATTTGGTATCCCTATCCGATACAATAGTTCTAGGCATTCCATGCAACCTAACAACTTCTTTAAAGAACAAACCAGCTACATTAATAGCTTCATCGGTTTTATGGCAAGGTATGAAGTGAGCCATTTTAGAGAATCTATCAACTACCACAAATACCAAATCCTTTCCAGTCTTAGTCCTAGGTAATCCAACTACAAAGTCCATGGATAAGTCATACCAAGGATGCAAGGGAATGGGAAGAGGGGTATACAAACCGTGATTCTGGATTGTCGATTTAGCTTGCTTACACGTTATACATCTTTGACAACATTTCTCAACATCACTTTGCATGTGCGGCCAAAAGAAGTGCTCACGTAACACGCTTGACGTCTTTGCCACGCCAAAATGTACCATGAGACCATCTGCATGAGCTTCTTGGACAAACAAATCTCGCAAGGAGGAGTTAGGTACACATAGGCGATTATCATAGAACAAAAATCCATCACTCCTAAAATATTTTCCAACACCAAATTTTTCACAAGCAGCATAGGTTTCCTTGAAGTCAACATCACTGTGATACAGTTCTTTGATTTATTCAAATCCTAATAACTTAACCTCAAGAGAATTCAAAAGAACGTACCTCCGAGAAAGAGCATCGGCTACTACATTCTCCTTACCTTTCTTGTACTTAATGACGTACGGAAACGTCTCAATGAATTCAACCCACTTGGCGTGTCTCTTGTTCAGCTTTTGTTGTCCCTTGAGATGCTTGAGTGATTCGTGGTCAGTGTTTATGATAAACTCTTTGGGCCAAAGGTAGTGTTGCCATGTTTATAGAGCTCAGACGAGTGCATAAAGCTCTTTATCATATGTAGGGTAATTGAGTGTGGTGCCTCCAAGCTTTTCACTAAAATAAGCTATGGGCTTCATCTCGTGCATAAGAACAGCACCAATACCAATACCTGAGGCATCACATTCAATTTCAAAGATTTTATCAAAGTTAGGAAGAGATAAAACCGGGGCAGTTGTTAGCTTCTCTTTCAAGGTTTGAAATGCATTTTCTTGAGCTTGTTTCCACTTGAATCCGACATTCTTCTTGATAACCTCCGTGAGTCGAGCGGCTAAAGTGCTGAAGTTTTTAACAAACCTCCTATAGAAACCGGCTAAACCATGGAAGCTTCTTACTTCACTAACAGTCTTTGGACTCGGCCAATCTTTAATAGCTTGTATCTTCTCTTCATCAACCTTGATACCATCTATACTCACAACAAAACCTAAAAAGACAAGGTTATCCATTCCAAAAGTACATTTATTAAGATTAGCGTACAAGGTTTCCTTCCTAAGAACTTCTAAAACTTTTCTAAGATGCTCCACATGTTCATCTAAGCTTCGGCTATAGATTAAAATGTAATCAAAATATACCACCACAAAACAACCTATAAATGATCTAAGAACGTGGTTCATTAGTCTCATGAAAATACTAGGTGCATTTGTTAACCCAAAAGGCATGACTAACCATTCATAAAGACCATGCTTAGTTTTAAATGCCGTTTTCCATTCATCCCCTTCTTGCATTCTAATTTGATGGTATCCACTTTTAAGATCTACCTTAGAAAAGATGCTAGAACCATGCAATTCATCAAGCATATCATCTAACCTAGGTATGGGATGTCGATACTTTACAGTGATATTGTTGATAGCACGGCAATCGACGCACATCCTCCAGCTACCATCTTTCTTCAGAACAAGCAAAACGGGTACGGCACATAGACTCATGCTTTCGCGGATATGTCCTTTTTCCATGACCTCGGTGACTTGTTGTTGAAGTTCCTTAGTTTCTAGAGGGTTGGTTCTGTAGGCTGGTTTGTTGGGAAGAGACGCTTCGGGTATAAAATCAATTTGGTGTTCAATGCCACGGATTGGCGGCAAACCTTGGGGAGGTTCTTCCGGGAAAACATCTTGGAACTCCTGTAAAAGAAACTGAATTTTGCTAGGAATTTCCTGCATAGTTTGGTTAGTATTAAAACATTATTTAAACACAAAAAGGAGGGATGAGGAATAACTCCCTTGTCGAGGCGTGATCATAAAGTTGGCCGGTTCTTTGAGCTTGGCTTCGGAAGTGGGTTTACTTTTCTTCAAGGCCATTTGATCTAGATGAACTTCTTGCAGAGTTAAAGGTACAAGGATGTTCTTTCTGCCCTTAAACTCAAATGAATATCTGTTGGTAAATCCATCATGCATTACTTTCCGATCAGATTGCCAAGGTCTTCCAAGCAAGATATGTCCAGCATCCATTGGTAAAATATCACATAAGACCTCATCTTCATATTTCCCTATAGACAAAGGAACTATGACCTGGTTCTCGACTTCCAATTCTCCCTCATCATTAAGCCATTGCAACTTATAAGGCTTAGCTCTCTTAGTGATTGTGAGTCCAAGCTTATCAACCATAGACTGGCTGGAAACGTTGGTACAGCTACCGCCATCAATCACTAGGCTGCAAACCTTGTTTTGAACAAGACAACGAGTGTGGAAGAGGTTTTCCCTTTGCTCATCTTTCTTGGCCTAAATGTGTGTAAATTAAGGGTTCTTCTAGTGACCAAAAGTTGTCCGGACTCTGGCATTCTAAGTGGTTCCTCTACAGGTTGAGGTTCCAAATGATCTTCTTCTGAGTCTATCTCGCCGTTGTTCCTAATAACTATGGTTCTCTGATTGGAGCACGAACGGGAGTAGTGACCAAAACCTTTGCAGTTAAAACACTAAATTTCTCTAGCCTTGGTGCTTGAACCTCGATCAATTCCCTTGAGCGGAGACTCGTCTATCTTGAGTTTGGTAATAGGTTTGCAATCCTTAGGCTTGTAATCTTTGCTGAACTTGGTAGAGTTGTATCCGGTCCTAGAGCTCTTCCTCTTAAGTTGTTTTTCAAACAGGATAGCTTTGTGGAGAAGCTCTTCTAGCTCGACATAATGATGTACCTCCAGTTTTTCAATGATATATTTGTCAAGACCTCCCATGAATCTGGCCATAGTAGCTTCATTGTCTTCTTGAATATCGGCTCTAAGTAACAAGGTTTCCATTTCTTTGAAATAATCTTCAACGGATCTACTTCCTTGAGACAAATTCTGAAGCTTAAGGTGAAGTTCTCTGTAGTAATGACTAGGTACGAACCTTTTTCTCATAATGATCTTTAGTTGGGTCCAAGTCTCAACTAGTATATCTCCAGCCCTTCTTCTAGACGTCATTAACTGATCCCACCAACTTAGAGCATAATCCTTGAATGCGGTTGGGGCAAGTCTGACCTTAGTCTCCTGAGTAAACTCCCGGCAATCAAAGATAATTTCAACCTTCTTTTCCTACTCAAGATACTCTTCAGGGTTACTGGTTCCATGGAAAAACGAAATTTCTATCTTCACACCGGCTAAAGGATCTCGAGTAATGGGTTGGTTATTTCTAACAGTTTGGTCTTCTCTTGGCTGTCTTCTTTGAGAACGATTTGATCGAGAAGTCTGACTATAGTAGTGCTCAGCATCAGAAGGTCGTAGGTTCCTCCTAAGTTGTTCTTCAATAACAGGTTGTTGATGTTCTCGGAGTCGGTTGTTGATGGACCTTTCTAAGTCGGCTTTCATAGTGGCCATACTCTCAACCATCATAGCTTTGAAGGAGTCCATAAGTTGCTTGTTGGAGTTCGAAGACTCTTGTTCATCATGGTTGATTCCCGCCATGGTACCTGTTCAGATCCCAACAAGTAAACAAGTAAAAATTCTCAAACACAACAAGGAAAAACTCGGCAAGACCCTAAACGACAGCTTGACCTGATCAAACAGAATAAAATATCCAATCACGTTCAAAAATTCCAGAGACAATTTTAACAAATAATAGACTCAATCTAGGTTTCAATGCAATAGATTTCATGATTTTAGGATTAAACAATGATTTAAACAATTCTAGCAAGTTAACACGAAAATAACTTTTCAAATTCCGATAACCTCTAGTTGTGACTGTTCGACGAAATCAACCTCAAAAAATTATCAAAAAATGTTCAAAAATTCTAGAATCAATTTTAACAAATACTAGACTCTTTTTTGAAGCAGATTCAACAGATCTCTTGATTTTATCAGACAAAATGAATTTATGAAAATTCCAACAGTCAGCAGACAAAACAGATCGGAAGGTAAAGAGGTGTAATAGATCGGAAAAGATACAACCTGGCATGGAGTCAGCTCTGATACCACTTGATATGATCTTAGATGAGGATCAAGTCCCTGAATACTCTCCAAGAGGTTGTGATGGTCGGAGTGATGATGAGTGATGCGGAAGAGATGAAAAGATGTTGACACAGCGAGTAAGATCCGACGGTGTTGGGGATTGATGTGAAACTTCCAAAGGGAATGGTGAACCTTTAGACTTTCAGGCTTGTTCTGTACGTTGGTGAAGACCCTAGACGTGGTGAACAAGAGATGGATCGTAGTGAAACTTCTTAGGAGTTGTGACAGACCCTAAGACTATCGAACTTGCTTTGGTGAGGATGAAGATCCGATCACTATAAGCAAGGAATGATCAAACAGGTTCCAGAGAGTTTTGAGAATATGAAAAGAGTTTGATAACTTAGAAATGAAGCCTTACATGAGTTTAAATCAGCAAATGAGTAAAGGAAAAATCTCGAAAATAACATAGCATTAAAACAAAGTTTGAACATAAAAATGACTCTTCAAGTCTTCCATTTTCGGCTGATTCTTCTTGGACTTGGGCTTCTTTATTTCGTGATAAGAGATAGAAGTGGGCTTAGGCTTTATAAAGAGGCTGATGAGTGAGTGATATGGTTTACCTCATTAAAAACTTTATTTGGAAAACCCAAATGGGACAAAACCAAATGAAGGGAAAAAGAGTGTAAGTCATATCACCTCTCTTGATAAGTGTTTAGGTGACTTGGATCATAACTAGTGTAGCTGGATTAGCACACACTAAACTGCCCGTAATGGTGTTGAGAAGATGTTGCAAAGTGGTCTTGAGCTTCTCTTGTTTAGACCGAGTGATAGGACCCGGAGAAATGTATAAGTCTTCAGTTCCTTGTAGCTCCGGTTTAAGCTGCTTCCTTTGCTCCTCATTGTCGTCTCCATGTTGAATTGGTTCCTCCTCCTTGCTAGCCGTACTCTCATCAGGGTTGCACTGCTCCTTCATAATGACTCCTCGTATTGACGTTAGAGCCTAGGAGTCGACAGTTACGCTCTAATATTTCTTTATCATCGGTTGCTTCCACGGAGTATAGCTAACCTTCAAAGGTTGAGCTCTCCAATCTAGATGAAGTGTTGAATCTCACCACTAAACCGTTGCTAGCTCGAAGAAGTATCTCTCCAGTCTTGGCATCGATGATGGCTTGCGAGGATGGTAGAAAGGGTTTCCCTAGAATCAAAAGATCTTCGGGTTCTTCGTCCATCTTCATGATGATGAAATCCGTGGGTATTGCAAGTTTCCTTATCGTCACTGGAACATTCTCAAGTAGTCCATGTGGAAATCTCACCGTTCTATCAGCTAGGACTAGTGATAACATGCTTGGCAAGAACTTGTGATAACCAAGCTTTTCTGCCACAGACAAAGGCATGATGCTGACAGAAGCACCCAAGTCGCAGAGAGACTTACCAAATGCCTGGTTGTTGATTGAGCATGGTAAAGTGAAAGATCATGGATCTTCTAACTTCTCCTGTACCAAAACCTCCTGCTGAGCAATTACTTGGCATTCCTGAGACTTAGCAGTTGTTGCTCTCCTATCTTGAATTCTCTTCAAGGTTCTTTCTCTTAAACCATACCCAAAAGGTCCCAGTTTCTCAATAGCTTCATCAAAGGTCATTGACTCTTCCAGCTCCAGAAGTTCTTCTTCCAACATGATCTCATATTCTTTCTCAATATCTTTGGCGAATCTTTCTAGGAAAGGACTCGTGATCATGGCGTGCAGGTCTAGAATTCGCTTCTCATTCACTGAGACGAAGTCGACTCGATCACTCACTCGAGTGGATTGCTCGAGTGGTGTCCTCTCAGCGATCACAGCAGCAGCTTGACAGGATACCCCCCCCACCTTGAAGATCACCGTCCTAGGTGATGTGTGAGAATCTCTTCTTGAAAGGAAGGGGATGGATAGCTGGGGCTGTGGAGACTGCATAGACATTTGCAGAGTCTTTGGGGTTTTGCACTGCTTTCCCAGGAAGTTGACCTGTGGACTTAGTGGAAGCTGAGGGAGAGTTGGATTCAACATGCTTCAATCTGCTGTTCAAAATTTCGAGCTTGTGGTTCAAATCGTCGTAGGAGCAATCAATGTGAGTTCGAAGCTCAGTGAACCGCTTTGTGGAATCTTGAGTTGCAGCGTTTTGACCTTGAAGAAGTTGGAGAAGCAATGCCTTAAGCTCACTATCAGACTACGGAGCAGGTCTTGGGGCAAATCCAGGTGGATTTGTTAGAGGATTTTGAACAAAAGTCTTGTTCGGAGCAGGTTGCTGAGTAGGATACAACTGGTCTTGAGGGTTTGCAACGTTGGTGTTACGGTAAGATAAGTTGGGGTTGTTTCTGTAGTTAATGAAGCCTCGGTTAAAACCAGCTTGATTCTGAATATAAAGTATCTCTTCAACCTGATCGTCTTCAACGGTTGGATCCTGAGGTGAGGATGACTCTCCCACAAAATGGACTTGTTTCTGCTGAGCGAGGATAAGCTTATCGAGCTTGTCGTTCAGTGCTTGAATCTCCTTGCTGTTGGAAGTAGCAGAGGTAGAAGATCCCCTGATCGTTCTGTCGAAATCTTCATTGTAGTTTCTATCAGAAATGGCTAGATTCTCAACTAAATCCCATCCAGAAGTGACATCTTGGTTCAGGAAGTTGCCATTGCTGGCAGTGTTGGCAGTGTCTAGATGCAACCTGATCTTCAGACTTGCGCCTCGATATAGTGTGCAAAGGAGTGATTCCTTGCTGAATCCGTGATGAGGGCATTGAGTGGTATACATATTGAACCTCTCCCAAGCTTATGAGAAGCTTTCATTGTTCTTTTGAGTGAAGCTTGAGATGTTATTCTTCAGCTTTGCAGTTCTGGAGTTGGAAAAGAATTTAAGGAGAAACGCCTTCTTGCAATCATCCCAAGTAGTGATAGAATTCTGGGGCAAAGCACGTTCCCATTGAGAGGCCTTGTCGCCTAGAGAGAAGGGAAATAGACGAAGCTTTAACCCGTCTTCAGAGATACCGTTGATCTTAGTGAGTTCACACAAACGATCGAATTGGTCAAGATTTTCCAATGGGTTCTCCATGGAGAGATCGTGAAATTTATGGCTCTGGACCATGCTGATGAGACCGGATTTGATCTCGAAATTGTTGTTGGAAACAGGAGGTGCCACAATCCCATGCCTGGTGGAGTGTGTGCTTGGTGCATCACCAGCTCCAATGACTCGTGGTGCAGGTTGCTCTGCTATTTCATCTAGTGTCTCTTTTGTGGATTGATCTAAGTGAGTCTAAGAGCGTGTTCGCATGCGGTGTAAGGATGACTCGAGAGAAGCACTCGAGTAGAGTACTCGAGTAGACAAATCGAGTAGAATGGTACCTGATGCAACACAAACAGAACTTCAACACAGATCAGTAAGACTTTAAACAAAAGGCTAATGCAAATAGAATATCGATCCGAGAATTCTAGTAACAAAAACAAGCCTTGCTAGATGAAAATCTCAAATCTTTTATGCAAAAGAAACTTGATCTAGTAAGCTTAAAAATGATAAATGTCCAGAAAATGACTCTAAACTGGCAACGGTGCCAAATTGAAACTTGAAATTTTTGGTGGGTTTCAATCGATTGATAGTATAAAGGGTGAAATGTCGAACCTAATCTAGAGCATGTCTGTAGCACTTAACATGTGGATTAAGCTAGCAAGTCAAGCAATATATTTTAGGGGTTTTTCTTACTAACAGCCTAAAATACATAAAATTAAACTAGAGATGCAGAGTCTGTCACACTCTAACAAATCATGGACTAAAGATGCAAAAACTAAGACTAGTCGCAAAATCCTAAGTGACTCGAGTAGGGCACTCGAGTGGACTATGCTGAGTGGTAAAAGAACTCAATGAAAGCGGTAAACAAGAGACCTAAAAATGACAACTAGTTCAAATAAAAAACATAGGGATCTCGGGGATACACTCATAGGATCATCTACACTCTCACGCCATGGGTGCTAATTTACTAAACTCAGGGTGAATCCCTTGATGACGGATCTCACTTCCAATCCAACCCACTGTCGTGGTGAAGGGTCTCAACAAGTGACTAAGGATCGATCCATCAAAGCCAAAAAAGACTCATAACAAGTGAGTAGTTGGGTCGTGACGTAAATCAACATCTGATGCACCAACTCTCACGCTATTATGTCTTAATCCCTGGAAAAACTAGATCTGATGGTTCAAGGCACTTTTGCTGCTCATGAATTCATCTAAAATCATGATCCTCTTGATCAGAGAGGTACAAGCATTAAAAACGAGAACCTAAGAGGGACTTTAAAACCGAATCGGCATAAATCAGCAAAAACCCATGGCGATCGAGTGAGACTACCTAATCCATCCCCAAAAACCCCTAAAACGACTACTCACTCATCGAGATCATCATCGAAGCCAAAAGCCTAGAAAAGCTAAGACTTGTCATAGATGAAGGATGATCTGATGAGAAAGAGATTTCGAAAAAGGAACAGTAAATCAAAACTCGATTTTACTAAAATTACTAAGACTTGCAAAATTCCGAATCGAAATCTAAAGATAAACTAGAGAGAGAAAACTAAGAGAGATGAAAACTAATTATTCTAAGGCAGCGAATAACTCTATTTGTCTCAGCTCTCCCCCCGCGAGTTATGATTATTCTCGGTATTTATACATAAGAATTAGAGATAATGAGAATTCGCCATAATTTGTAGAATCTTCTAGAAGCGGTGCTCACCACTCGACCCTGACGTTAAGTGGTCTGGTCGAGTAGCTTCCTTGAGTCTTCATCCGACTACCCTTCTCGAGCAACTTGAGCTTCCTTTGCAATTTTCAACTCTATGGCTCCACGTCACTCGAGTCATAAGTTCTTGCAAAAATCCCTACGTCGCTTCACAGCCTGAGAGGTCACATAAGTGATGACTCCTTGCAGCTCCGAGTACCTGAAATGACCACATGTATGCAAAATGCATGCAAACTAATGCAAAGAGACTAAATATCCTAAATGTCAAATAAATGTAATAAGTGATAAGAGTAATGTCTAAAACCTATGCTAAGTTGCAATAAAACATTAGTAAAAACATGCCAAAATGCAATGCTATCTTGCAGCAAACATCCTTATTTTGCAAATCTTGAAGATGCAAACGAATTTAAAAATCGAAAGAGTAAATATTCAGATAGTGAAAGTAATAAACAATCTTAAATGAAATAACAATTAATAAATAACAATCACAACTTACTTAACATATGGATTTACAACTGCCATATTCATTAACACATATCTGTGAGCAATGTCACGCTCTTTATCAGATAATGTAACTTCTTTAGCCTTATGAATTGGACGACTTTCAAGTAAATGCTCATATAAATATCGATGTTATTACTGGGTGCAGTTGGTCCAGGAATCAGAAGGGTTACCATTATATTCTCTGACTTCATACACATAGTTGGAGACATGTTGTAGTTGACTAACATCACTGGCCATGTGCTATACTTTGTGTTCTGGATAGAAAAGGGATTCAACCTATCTGTAGATATACCTAGCCGAAGGTTTCTCGGGTCAGCTGCGAATTGTGGCCATTTAGCATTGACCTGCGTCCAAGTCAATGAGTCCACCGGGTGTCTCATTGTTCCATCTTCAGAAGCATTACTGAAATGCCATTGCAAATTCTTAGACATTATCTTCGATCTAAACATCCTCTGGAATCTGTCTTTGATCGGGAAATACCTGAGAACCTTTGCTGGAATCCCATTCTTTGTCTCACCAGAATGTTTATGAACTTCCCATCTTGAAGCACCACATCTTGGGCAGCTACTCATCTCCTCATACTGCTTTTGGTACAAAATACAGTCATTCTTACAAGCATGAATAACCTCATAACCAACACCAAAGACCTTCAAGAATTTCTTTATCTCAGCTGTGGATTTTGGAAGCACATTACCTTTAGGAAGCATGTCATGGACCATAGTCAAAATCTGATCAAAGAAATTCTCTGAAATTCCACTCTTAACTTTAATGCGGTATAGCCCATAATTGCTGCAACTTTGGTGTAGTTTGGGCAGCTCGAGTCAAGGGGAGTTTCTGCATCCTCTAATTTCTTCTTAAACTCGGATTCTTCTTCAAATATTTCAGGTGGTTCTCCATTCTTATTCGAGAACTGTGTATTGTCTTCATATTGTCAAAGAAAGCAGATCTAAACAACTCATAGGCTTCTAAGTCACCACGTTGCTCATCAACTGTCTTCTCACTGCTTATATCTCCATGAATACTCCAGCAAGCACTCCTTTTATACTTTTGATCCATACCACGAATAACCAAATGATCCAGGACTGTGTTTATATCTTGATGATTAACATTCCGACAATCCATACAGGGGCAGAACATCTGCAGAGGATTACCCAACGTTTTTGCTGATGCAAACACAAAAGCACGTGCACCTTCCTCATACTCAACGCTTGCCCTGTCATTTACCAAAAGATTCAAATTTCGATTAGCATTAGATTCTAAGCTGTGTGCAAGATTTTGACAAAATTAAAAATACAAGTCCATACCTCGGAAGCCAAACCCATGACTTGTCCATTTTACAACACCGCAACAGCTCCCACACCAAAGTGAAATCAAAGAACAGTGAAATCAGACCCAGAAATAGTGAAACAAACGAAATCGATGACCTAAATCGAAACCACTAATTGAAACGATGACCTTCTGAAATTAGCCCCAAATTGAAACGAAAACTCTAAAATTTCCCAAACCCTTTTCTCAAAGATGTTTGTAAACCAGCGATAATAGTTTCTAAACCCTAAATATCTATGACATCGAGCAGCAAGAACCAAATTAAAGCTAACCTTGAATCGAAAAGTTTTGCTTCTGACAAATCGAGGTTGATTAGGAGGTGGACAGCTTTGGAAATCGATATGCATGATAGCAGGAGGAGAGTGAGAATAGAAGAGGAGCTTGAGAAATCAAAGAAGATGCGAAATCTGAAAGTGAAACTAGTGGGAGAGTGAAAGGAGATGAATTTCTCTGAGTGAGATGAGAGAGAACGAGAATGGAGGGATTCTGAAAATTTCACTAAGTGTTAAGCGGGGCAAATAAGTATATTAATTTGTCTTCCCGCTTTCAACTTAGATAGCGTTTTAAAATAATAATGCTATGCATTTACAAAATAACAAACGCTATGAAAAACTAAACCATAGCAAAATAACAAGAAACGCTATAATGCACCGCTATAAATGCCTCATATTCCTGTAGTTAATGGTATCAAGTTTACACTAGCACCAAATTCGCACAAACAACGGTTGAATTTGAGGTCCCCAATAGTGCAAGACAATTTGAAACTTCACTGATCATCACATTTTTCGAGCATTTGGTTATGTAGAATGACGCTACACTCATATGTGGGTGTTATTACCCTTTTCTAATGTGATAATGTCTGTAAGGATGTCCTTCGTGTATTTCTTGAGTATCAAAACCATATTTACAACAGCCAAAAATGAAAGCCTCAGTTGTAGTTCACCCACGATGTTTTTCATTTTCTTAAACTCTTTCTCTTGAGTTTTATTCTTCTTCTTGAATATGGATGCTCTGGTATATAGAGTGGTTAAGTTTTAACATCAACATTGGATCTTGACCCTTTAGTACAAGTAGCTTGATCCTTGGATTTTTTACTTAAAGAGTCATGGATTCGGTTGATCCTAATTTGGATCCATTGATCCTCGTCATCATATAAAATCTAGATCCATGTTCTTTATCAAATATTGATCAACTTTGGCAGAACCTTGATCGATTGTTGAGGCAAATCAATCAATCTTACAGTTGATCTCGGTGCCAGTGACTTTGGATCAATTTCCTTTCCACTCCTAAGTGTGATTGCATGAATGTTCTCTTTTGTGTTGGTCTTTGACTATGAAAGTACTCCTAGGGGTGCGTTGACCAATGCATAATTTCGAACATCTTGATTTCTCAACACACGCATATGCGTACTTAAGTTCTCAAACTTCCCATTAAGATTGATGTACATTCCATCAAACTTGGCATTGATTTCACTGGCAAACTACTTTGCCCTTCTAGAACTTGGTGGAACATTTGTTCAATACTATCTTTATAACTATCATTCAAAAATTGTTGCTTAGGCTGAAACCTTGTATTACCATAATCTGCAGTCTTGTTCTGAAACCCATGCGTAAAGGTCTGATGAGGCTAAGCTGGGGAGAATGATTTGGCATTGTAATTCTGCCCCAGTTGGTTTGCACGTGAAGAATATAACTGATCGGTTGGGTTCTTCACATTGGTGCTTCTATAAGAAACGTTCGAGTGATTTATATAGTTATGATTGAATCCTTGATTCTGGAAATTACCCTGTCTTCCTACAAAGTTAACTTCTTCAGTTCCCTCAGCAATTTCATCATTACCAGAATCTTGGTAATCCTGATCCTCACATAATGTCACAATCCTCCGTTGTGCCTTAAGCAGCATATCAATCTTAGCATTAAGCTCCTCGATAGTCTTACTCCTAGTAGCGCCTCGCTGCTCTTATCATAATCAGGGCAATGATTACCATTGCTTGCTACTCAATTTTCAATCAGCTTAGTTGCTTCATCAAGCGTATTGCTCATAAAGTCACTTCTACTTGCTGAATCCAGTGCCATTTGATATTTCTACTCAATCCCATTGTAGAAGAAGTTCATCCCATCCGATACAGTGTAGCTTTGATGCGGACAGTCCCTTAAGTGTTGCTTGAAACAATCACATGCCTCATAGAACAATTCAGTGGCATTTTGTTGGAATGTAGCTAGCTTGGTCTCTAGAGAAGCAGATCTAGCCTTAGTGAAGAAGTGAGCCAAGAATACTGCTATGCATTGTCCCTAACTAGTGATAAATCACAGCTTTAACGATATTAGCCAACTGTGGGCTTTGTCACTCACACAGAACGGGAATAGCTTACAGCGTAAGTAGTCCTGTGGTATACCTTTCGAGCTTGTCGGGCTACAAATTTCCTTGAATATGTCAATGTGATCCATAAAGTTCTCGATAGATAACCCATGGAACTGGTTCTCCTTGACTAGCGCAATGATCTAAGGCTTGATGTCGTAATCTTGCCTCTGAATGGTGGGTGGAGTGATTGATGTGCGGTTCCTGTAATTAACATATGGCACATCTTATTCATAAAGCGTTGTCAAAAATATCGAATAAAAACTACTAAAATCATAACACATGATTCACCTTAAAATTTAGTTGACGTCTTCTTCCTTTTCGGGGTACGATGCTTTCTAATCTTTTATAATCTTTATAAGATTTTGAATCTATACAATATAATAGTGGAGTCATAGTGAAAGCTATCATTCCTTTGACATTAAAAAATTAATTACTAAAACATTTTTGGATGTGTCTTTATTTTTCCTAGGGCTTATTCTTCTATGTTCTTCTTCTTCATCTATATAAAATATATAAGAGATTAAATACGGATTTAGAAATATTATTCAACCAATTGCCTTTATAACTTTATTTTAAAGGCTGATAATTTCTTTTTCTTTTTAATATTAAATAATTCCTTAATTAATTATCTGGAAAATATTAAGTTATGAAAAAATAAATATTTTTTTTATTATTCATTAATAAGAAATTAAGACATAATTTCTTTATATACTAAACTCATTATTTTGAGTAATTTCTATTAATTTGTTACTTATTTTGGCGATGATTTTTCTTTTAAGTTTTTGGGAGATATCGATTTTTTTTCTTGTTTAAAGTTTTGGCAGCTTATCGTCATAATTTATGTTAAACATTGACGAAGACCAATAATAAGATGTTTTAAAAATCCTATGTGGACGCCTACAAAACTCTATACCTTCAATTTTGTGTAGTATAGATAAAAATAGTGTTTGAATTTATTTTTTAAGTATATATTTCCCTAATACCATACGATTCTAATTTTGTTTCTCAAGTAATTTGAACTTGGCAGTTTTAAGGAATCATGTAATCACTATGAACGATCCCAAATACCATACTGTCTTTATTACTATCACAAATCACTAAGCTATATATACACCTCTAATTCGTAACCTCTTATAGAAGTAATAGAACCAAATATTATTTTCCAAAAACATAAAAATCTAGAATGCAAATGTTGTATTAATAGTAAAAGAGTTGTGTCATCCAATTTGCTCTAAGATCATGTTACAAAGATATATAATTCCATAGACCTATGTTCTTAAAAATCACATAAAACACGACTGTTGTAAAATTGATAACAAAAAGAGAAAGAAGTCCCTTCTAATACACATCCTAGTTAGATATAATTTGGTACCTACGACTTACTTGCTCGTTTTCTATATAAGCTACATTGCATCTTCATTCAAAAACCAATAATCGTTTCGTTAACTCAGGCTCATCTTTCGCCACCTTCGAGCTCTTCTTGATCTTCAAGCTGGCCTTCTTCCTTGTTGTTAGCTTCTGAATTTACAGTCTCATTGTTACCATTATTGTTCCCTCCACTTCCCTTATGACCAAAGAACAATCCCGAAGAAGACAAGTCCTCTTCATCAAGATCCTCTTCTTTCTCTAAATTCTTATTATCCTTTGATCTTTTGATTACAACGCCATCCATCCATTGTGGACAACGGTGTGTCACCCCGAGATCGGCTTCAATTAGTGAAGAATTTGAAACCCGAGTAGCTCCCCTAGTACAAGAACATTCGGGTACAGGATGTGAAAGAAAACTAAAGGCTTTTGATTTTTTGGAAGATTCCATTAGACCCTCGAGTATGCTTCTCTTGAGTAGCTTCCTTACCGATGTTATCCAAGTGTGATTCGCCTCGTACATATGGTCTCGGATATCTTCCAAAAGCATTGCAATTCGTTTCCTGCATTACAATAAATATCGAGATTACTACTCTGGTCTCAACACAAATACGATAATACATTCATTACATTACCTGTCTGGTCGAAAAGTCTTAGCAGAGGCAGACTGATAAAGCCGGTGACCCATCACAAAACTAGCAAAACTCGGATGTCCTTTCCCATCACGATCGAATCCCGAGATAAATACATCTGCTTCCACGCTAACAACATAATCAATAGCTTCCCACAACAGCTTGTGAGCATTAGTTCTCAACTCAATAACTGTGCTTTCCGGCTCATTGTCACTCTCAGCTACCCAACCCCACCAACCTTCAATGTTGTAGTACTTTGGTCTAGCTGGTGGAGGCGGAAGCGGTTGAGGCCGTTGTCTTGTGCTCTTTAATGAATCATGTTTCGTTTCTTCCTCAATGGAAGGAGGTGCCATTGTCTTGATATCTTTATGTTTTGCCTCACGCCCATACATCTTAGCAAGCTCCCAGCTAGTACTAAGAGAAGTACGGTCAACAACATTTTCAAACATACCATGTAAAGGAATTAGGGTTCTTTGCCCACCGAAAACCTCTCCCCCAGCAACATATATGATTGTGTCCCATGAGTATCCGTAAGCTCGTAGAAGAATACCAACCTGAAGAACCAAAAGCATTTAATCTGGAGCTTGTCACTGTATCCAGCTAAAATCCGTAAATATTTACACTCTTGCTTACTTCTTCAGGCATTAGAGGACATAAGCCTGCGAGACGTTGCTCAGCTGAGTCTACAGAGAGCTTCCCTTTGACAATCCCTCGTTTTATCATCCAAGCTCGTTTATGTTGAATCAACTCGGTATGAACATCCTTTGAGTAGCTCCAAAATGCAATAAACTCGTAAATTGTAATATACTGTGAAACAATTTACTTCCCAAACTAAACAATACTATAAACTTCAAAGTACCTGGAACAGTTCAGCACAACCATGATAAGCCAAAGCTTCTCTTGTCATCCCAGGATCATAGGCTATAAAAGGTCGTCCCAAAGGTCTAAGCCTGTGAAATCACACATGAAGAAGTCACGAGAGCATAAAGAAAAATAAAACATCAAAACAAACGATGCACACGGGTTTTGAAGATACTAGCCTTTGCAATACTTTAGTAGAAAGTTCTTGAACCTCTTTCCGAAACTGTAATGCGTGGAACGCAACTCTACAACGTAACCTCTGATATTCTTCAAGATCACTCGGAAGTATAGCCTACATAAAAAAATCAATTAAAATATGGTCAATGATTAATAATATAGAGAAATGATTATGACAAAGATGGGAAATTTTTCATTACTTGTAAGCATCCACCGTGAGGGACAACTAGTTCAACGACAGAGTGCTTAATGAGAACAGGTAGAACATGATGTAAGTAGTAATAAGGCGAAGTTCCATAAGAAACTTTAAAAGAAGGAATTTGTTTCTTTCTTCTAGCCCATTTGAGATTCTTGGGAAGAGTTTTAACAACTCTAACATCATTTGCAATTGAAGCCATGAAATGTTCTTCGTTGTACAAATACGCAAAGCTCTTGAATTGTGAACTGCTCGTAAACAACAACAATGGATCAATGAAATTAGAGGTAAAGAACCAAATCTGTAACATCAATCATAAAGTATAAGTAAGTCCAAACCTAATCCCTTTGCTGCTAGTTGTTGATTGGATCTCAGGAATCACCAGAGTAGCGTTAAGAAGCCGAGAAACCGCGACAACATCAGGAATCTAAGAATATAACCAAAGATTAAAGGCCATGAGAAGAGTCACACTTGATTGAAATGTCAAAATAATCTTCTTTTTATTTTTTCTTACCGAGTTTCTAATCTCATGGAAACCACCTTGTATTCTAACAAAAACAAAGCCGGTTGTTCTTGCCGGAGGATCTGTTACTCCAACCAAATTACAAAACCAAAAAAACACACGAATGAGATATAAAATTTCAAAAAGAGAGATAAGTGATACAGAACACCAATCTAATACAACTTATCATAAGACAACAAGGTCAACTATGATTCCAAGTTAAGACAGTAAAAGGGCAGTCTCAAAGATTCAGCTATAGTTCCGATAATGTAGGATGAAACATAATTGGTAACCTACAAACCAAATAAACACAAATCGAAAGACAACAATGTCAACTATGATTCCAAGTAACCAGAAATAACTCTAAAACAGGCACAATCTGAAAAGATAGGTAAGTAAGACAGAACACAAATTTAGTTCCACTTATCAAAAGACTACAAGGTCAACTACGATTCCAAACACCAATCTAATTCAACTTATCAAAAGACAACACAGTCAACTATAATTTCAAGTTAAAAACTGTAAAAAAGCACAATTTTCAGTGATTCAGTTACAGATCCGATAATGTAGGAAGAAACTTGAATTATTATAAGGAAGATAACCAGAATGGAATCCTCTGGGATTAGCATCAGGAAGTAATTGCTCCACATGCCTTGTTGGACCCCAAAGTCTTCTATACAATGGTGTCTGTAACATACATTAAAAAAAAATTGGAAGATCTAAAGCTAAACATAGAGAGATGAATGTATAGGCCAGAAAGTTCATAAATTGTGAGTGAAGCTAACAGTGAAATCTTGGTCAAATTGATCTTTTTAAATTAAGAAAAGGCAGAGTCATAATTACATAGAACATACGCAAAAAGAAGAAAACTTTTCGAAGGAAAGAAGAACAATTTGTATATTAATCTTTACAAAATTCCAATGAAATTAAGATACCCAGAAGAAAAGAACAATGGCCCACTTAAGCTAAACCTCAAACACTTGAATAATCAAATTAAAAACAATAAAGGTGAGATTTTTACATGTCGAGCAAATCTGGGATTGTCGAAGACAGGTCTCCAAGAGAAGATAGTAACAGGGATTGAGTAATCGGAGATGGAGTAATTAGTGAATCCAGCAAGAAGAAAGTGAACGAGGAGAGAGAAAACAGACAGAACAAGACCAAGTAGACCAATCCATTTCATACGCGACTTCAAGAACACTTTACCTTCTCCCTTCATCTCTTTAGATATGAAGTGAAGTGAAGTGAATTCCCTCTCAGTTAGGTTAATCTAATGGAGAACATAACAGAGACTAAAGAGTAGAAGAAGAGACACGTGTGAGAACATGTCTGGAGAAGTAGATCGGTGTTCAATGGGTTGTTGGTCTCTCTCTCAAAATCTGCTCTCATTGAATTTACTTTTTTTTTCTCCAAATGTTTTACCCACGCGCTTCTTACACCCGTGAATCTCAATTATTACATTAAACTTGTTGTTTCTCCAAATTTAGTGACTTTAAAGTTTATTCCAAAATTATATATTTAGAGGTTTGATATAAAAACAGAAAAGTTGGAAGTTTTATTTGGAAAAATATCAATATTTGGAAGATTTTAATGGTATTTTTTTAAATATATATGTTATAATATACTACTAGGTGAGTTATCCGCATTCGGCGCAAGGTAGAAAATCGGATATGAATTTGAAGAAATCAGTTTTTAATACTAATTATGTAATTAAATAGTAAAACTCGTAAATAATAAAGTGGAAGTGTGAGAAAGTTTAAAAATAATAAACAACAAACTGAAATTTATGATGGTACAATATTTTGGAAAATCTCCTTGTATACGACGTTATGTGTACTTACTTGAGGCCTCTCTATTTCGTATGTGATTAAAAATTGCAAACCAGTCTTTAACTTCACCCTTGAGAAAGCAACATAAAATTGACCGTGTAAGAATACTGGCCGAAGAAGATATAGTCCAACGCTTGATAGGGTTTGGCCTTAGCTTTTATTAATGGTCATAATGGATGCAATTGTTACAGGAAATTTTCTGCACTTCATCTTGAAAGAGAATTTTGTTTCCGGTGGAGAAAGAAACATTCTCGGAATAACTACCCTTTTGACTTCATCATCTTCGCTAGTTATAATCTCTGCTTTGATGACATGATTTGCTAATTGAGTAACTTGAAGTCTTGTACCATTGCACAACCCTCCTTAGGATCTATATTTCTAAGTAACATTATCGGAACACCAACTTTTGACCGCAAATCATGATTAGGAAATCCGGAAACTTTAACGCTATTCAAAACTCTTTAGAATAAACCATCATATCCGCTTCAATACTTTCCATTAGTTCAATACTATTAGAACTTAGGTAGCTTTTTTCCTCACCTAAATGAAGATATTATTGTTTAAACCGAAACCAAAACAATAGTCCATAAAAATAAAACAAAAGTTGAATATATGTTACCTTCAAAACTGGCAAGGATGAAATCATTAATTAGAGAGTTGATAACACTATAACCCACTATTTAAGTTTTATTTACACAATAACCCACTTTTTTCTCCAGGGTTACTTTTGAGTGGCTAATGTCTTGACTACCCTCTCACTTATGTCTTAACCATCCTGTTAGTGTAACTTTTGGATCATTCGTATTGTTTGCAAATAAAGAGTAGAAAACTGAACTTTTCCTCAATAACTGGTAAGGTGGAAAGACTTGAGATTTTGTGAAATCCTTTCGTGGGATTAGTGTTCAAGTTTTTCTGGTTAGTGTTTTCGTGTAGAACAGAGGCGCACGGCATGAAAAACAAGAGGGTAACTGGTAAGAGTAGAAAACAGAGGCGTGCGGCATGAGGCGCGTGTCCATATTGTTTGCAAATAAAGAGTAGAAAATTGAACTTTTCCTCGGTAACTGGTAAGGTGGAAAGGCTTGAGATTTCGTGAAATCCTTTCGTGGGATTAGTGTTCAAGTTTTTCTGGATTGTGTTTTCGGGTAGAACAATGGCGCACGGCATGAAAAACAAGAGGGTAACTAGATACTTTAGCAGGGTGGGGATAGCGGAGGCTATGGAGGAGGGGAAGCTTCCGTCTTCTTCGGGTGGGACAAATGGAGGGGAATTTGAAAATTGGGATATTATGCTTCCTACTCGGTTATTTGCAACAGAGGGATACCCATACGGGAGATTGAATGTATATTTGAAGCCAAACATACAACTGTTCCTGGCCGCGACTTTAAAAGGTACACCGAAATGGACAGAATCCTCCAATCATGTTTCGACCCACTTTTTTCTCTCCCCGTGGGAAGATGCCCCATATCTTGCAAGTTGATTCATTCCTTAATGTCTCGACAATTATTGACGAAAAAAAAGTATGAGATGTGGACGGTGTTTGGTGGTCAACCTCTAAGGTTTTCACTGATAGAATTTGGGGCAATAACTGGGTTGCCATGTGGAGAATTCCCTGAAGAGTATGGCCCCGAGTTCTTCCCTGCAGTTGTGGCAAACGAACCATAGTATTGGGAAGAATTGGTTGGAGACAGGAAAGCAACTTTGGGAGATATTGCGGAGATGTTGAGAAGGGCCAAATATTTAGTGGGGGATAGGAAATTAAAACTCGCCCTTCTTCTAATTGTTGATGGAGTTCTAATTGCTAGCATACAAACAGGTAAACCAACGTTAAAGTATGTTGAGATGTTGGAGGATTTAGATAGTTTTCTTGAATTCCCGTGGGGTAGGGTATCTTTCTTGAATACCATTTGTTCAATGATGCCAATGAAGAATAAGACTATGGTGAAGAAGTTAAAAACTACAGTTAAAAGTGATGATCCAGTGCAAATGTTGGTTAATCAAATGAAGCAGAAAACACATTTTTTGACTAGCTTCCCTCTGGTTCTGCAACTCTGGCGTTTAACAACATTCAATCTTTGCTTAACAAAATACCGGAGGCTACAGATAGTCGAACCTTGCTTGAATGGGAGCATGAATATTTCCCAAACATCGCCGCACTACAAATGAGTGAAAGACATGATGTGGAACGAGAGGAAGAAGTAAGTTTTTGAATGTATAAAATTTGGCATGTATGTTATGTTGAAAAATTTGATTGATTTGTGTTGCTTTCATAATTATTCAGTTAAGTGTTGTTCCATTCCTTAAACATGAAGATGTTGAGGGAGAATGGAGAGAATGGGATGATGAAATCAAGGATTAAAAGGTGAACCACATTATAGAGTTGATTAAAAAAAGGCATTGCTTTAATAAGACAATTTGGCCGGGAGGAGACACATCGTTGCCATTCATTGTCTTGAAAGAGAAAAAGGTTAATGTGACCCATAAGAAACACATAGTCCATAGGAAGGGGAAGAAAAATACTGAGAAATTGGGTGTTAGGAAGAGTAAAAGAAGAGGGAAGGAGAGGAAATGTAGTGAAAGCATCCCATGTGTGGATGTTGATAGTTTGAAACAATAGATGGAGGAGAAGATGATGGCTGGTAAACTGGCAGTCATGAAGAGGAGATATGAGAGGAAAAGGAGGTTAAACATAGGTGCCAAAATAAAAAACCGTTGTAGTTACAAGCATATGAGAGGTGGTCATGAGGTGGGGGTTGAGATGAGGGACTCAAATGTTAATGAGAATGAAGGAAATGATGGTGGGGAGGAAGGAGAGCCTGAAGATTCCATAGAGGAGGTTGAAGAAGGAAAATACAATAGGATGGAAGAGAATGAAGAGTTGGAAGAACGAAGAAGTGTTGAAGAGGGCGAAGCTGCCCTTATGGATATTTTCGAGGGTAAAAATCATGACTGGGGCCAGTATACAAAGGATTTGGGCCTATCTCCCCTTATAGTTGATGATGTGATGGATGATACAGAGGTTTGTGTAGTTATTTAGAGATCAAGATGGTAAAATTTGTTGATTAGTTGAAAATGAAATAAATTTTAATTATGCATTTCAGGTGGGAGTGGCAGAATAGATGGTTAATCTTAAGGTACAAGTAACTATATAAAGACAGTATATAAATGGTGAAATGTTGTGTAATAGAAAATGAACTTGCAGATGCGTCCAGAAGTGTATGTGGTTGTGGACAGGGGAGTATCGTGCGTTGATGAAGAAAATGTAGAAATTTAACATTGGAAGTTCGATATATAGTAGTTGGTTAACGTGCTGATACAAGCACGGAATCACACCAAGCTTAGATCACTTGATGATCAAAGAATTCCAAGCTTTGACTCGCGGAAGGTGGAATTGTAGGTAGAGATGGAGGTGATGTTTTGTGATTGACTCTCTCAATCGGTGGGCTTGATTGACTCGCTCAATCGGTGGAGAACTAGACTTGTTTGAATCACACAAACAATCCTAATCCTATAATCTCAAGAATCAAATGAATCTCTCAAATGAAACTTAAAGACAAACTTTAAACAAAGACAGACTTTGAATAAAAAGGAAACTTGTATATTTCTTAGATGATTGAAAAGTCAATTTGTACAAAGGACGAAATGAGCTTTATATAGAGCTCTTACATGAGTACTCTAACGTTCTAGAAGGTTAGAAACAAGAAAGAAATCACAAAATTGAATACAAACTAGCCGTTGGACCATTATGAGCAAATCGGGCCAAATAAGGTAAGTTGTGAAGCGCCTTTATTCTTGAAAGCTTAGGTGCGAATTGGTGGTGTCTTGGGACGTCCAGGTTCACTGAATAAGGCTCCAGAATGCACACAAGTGAATAGGAAAAGAGCCGTTGCTGAATGATATCCTTTGGCTCCAAACAAGGCAAATAAGGCAAGCTCGGTTCCAGATATGGGAAGTGAAGGTGTGGGAGGATCTGCCTGATCCTGTGCGTTTTAGTTGAAACAAATACGTGTTGTAGAGTCTCTGGATGATGGGGAAGGTCTCCAGGTCGCCAAAGATACGTTTGAAGACTCCCAAATCCGCAAGACTCCATATAAGGCAAGTCTAGAGTGTTCGGTTTAGAAATTGAATAACTTCCTCAGCTGATATCGGTTTGGTACGAATCCAATTTACTGAGCTTCTATGATGAGTAAAGAATACATACCAAGTTGGTTTGTAACTTAATTCCTTGCGGTTCGGCCGTAATCCTCCAAATAGTAGCCGTTGGTCTCTATCGGGTTCATTGGAAGTCTGCTGACTTGTAACTTGAATATCTTCCTCATGTGGAAAGCTTTTGAACCAAATCAACTTCTCTGTGATTCCTTGATGACTTAATATTGCCTCATTAAAAACCTTTCTAGGTAAACCCATTGGGAAAAACCCTAGACAAGGGAAAAAGAGTGCAATGTCATTTTCCAACACTTGTTAGGTTGATATGCTTCAATAAAGGCATATATGTCTTTGGTACGCTCAGGCTGGTTCTCTCCAAAGGTATTGGTCGTCTGGTTGATGTCTCCTCCATGCTCCTTGATTGATGGTGACTTGATGTCCTCATCATACCCTCCCCTCTTCAAAACGTTTCGACCTCAAACTGTATAATCCTGGTATGGTGATTGTTTGTTCATGTGTTGTGCATCTGGCGGCTCATCTTTGAACTGGAGTATTGGGACTACTCCTCTGTTTTTCCTAGTAGGTGGTGGTATCATTGGCTCAACTCTTCCTCGGACATGGTCTTCAATTTCTAAGTCTGGTGGTTCTTCCTTTGTACCTGCAATATTTCCAACTCCGTTTGCACAAATCAAGTGAATTAATACAAGTCATGGAATTATTATAAACAGGTAAACATGGTTTATTCAATATAGATTTTTGCTCAGGTTTTAAATGTGTAGTAAAACAATTATTTTGAATCAAGTGTTTCCGTGGGGCACCAACGTTTTCATCAAACTCTTCTAGACTTAATAGGTCTGTCATCACACTTTTAGAATCATCAGAGATTAGTTGAAGCAATGAGGCACTTACCTGACCAAAACTTTCGATGAGTTTTGTTTCTTTTGATGCCACGTCATATTGAGTAAATGTGTGATCCGGTGGCTCTTCTTGCATTAGAATGAAGCTGGGGGAAACTTCATCTTTCTCAGGGCCTACTTTCCTCACCGTGTGCTCCATGACTTGATCGAGACCTGCATCATTAACCCTTGGCGAAGACAAGCACATTATACTAGAATTGGACATTTCAAAACCAGATTGTGCTAAACAATCACTTGAGTTAGATGAACTCGGTTTTGGTTCAAGTGTTGTTACATTAACTACTTGTCTTTCAGGACATGTTGCAGCAAAGTGACCTTGCTTATGACATCTATAACAGATTATTTCTTTAGATTTAGATAGCTTAGGAGGCTTACATTGCTTTACATTGCCGTGTGGCTCAAGCTTTGAGCTCGGACTTTGCTTGTGAGCTACGACTTTTGCTTTTGGCTTCTCCTCATGTCCTTGAGTGACTAATGTGGCCTCAGTCCTCTTAATTGGTGTTTGTGTCGTCCTTCTCTTCAGTTTAGAACTGTGTGGTTGCTTTGGAGCCGACCTCTCCTTTGGAGCTGATTGGAACAACAACTTCTTGGGAGTGTAATTCTTGTTTAGGGATTTTGGCACAAAGGTTCGATACATGCTCTGTTTGAGTAGTCCCCAAGTGTTGATTGGCTGGGAATATTGACGCCTAAAATTCTTCTTGTCGCCACCATTCTTGTGCTTCTCCAACTAGGGTGTCTAAGGCATAGGAAAGCCTTTCTTCTTTAGGTATGTGATGGGAACGGAACCAATGCTCTAAGTCTTCTTCCCATTGAATGTATGCCTCAGATCCTTGTTGAAAACCTGAAAAATAGATGTAATTGGAATAATCATAACCATCTCTTCCTGCCTCACTTACACCTTCATCTTCTCTGGATAGGTCTTCCCAATAATCATCTCTTCCAGCCTCACTTTTGACTTCCTCCTCTTCAACAAACTCTTCTGGAGACCTTTGAGACTCAGTCTCATCTTCATGGTTGAAGTAAGGAGTCTCACACCATGGTCTATCCTCTTCTTCACGTTCTGAACCAGTCTCTTCATAGTTTTCTTCTTCATCATGGCATGATTCATCTTCAGCAAAACTTGACACTTCTTCATAGGCGTGTTGCTTGAGCCTCTGTTCATCTCTTGATTTGTTTTGCAAATCAAATTCGTGGTGTTGATCCTCCAAACTGTCATGAAAGCCAACTTCTTCACAGAAACTTGATTCTGATTTTTCTTCATCATGCACATTAGTTTCTTCCTCTAAACCGATTTGAGAGCTAGTAACTCCAATGTCTTCTTCTTCATAGAGCACACTTTCTGACTCTTTCTCATCATCCCAGTGTTCTTCATTACGTTCATAGCCTTCTCCAGTACTGAATTCAGAATCAGCACCTCCTTCCCACGAGTTGGGGTCATATCCTTCGTCTCCACTCCATGAGGGGTCCAGTTCTTCACCCCAATCGATCTCTGAGGTGTTAAACTCACTTCTTTCATCCTCTACATCAGATTCATAGTCCATGGCGGATGGTTCCTGCAAAAGATTCAACACAATATCAAAGCTCTAGCAACTAAAAGAACCGATTTAGACAATTTAAGCCAATTGGACACAGTTTGGAAAACAACTTCGAAAAAATATTAAATGGACTCCAAAATTTGAAATTCTACTTGATAAATCTTTTTAAGAGATTAAATTAACAAAATCAAAAAGAAAAAATATTTTTTTGGAAATTTTCGGATTTTATACGACTCAAACAAAACAGATCAAAATCCAGAAGCGATTTTTGATATGTCTGAGATTTAATTCTCAAACAAATACCAAACGAACTTCTAAATTCTGGGATAAAATTTTTATGGGTTTTCAAGACTCTAAGAAAAGCATAACAAAAGACGAAATAATTTTTTTGAGTTTTTATGGATTTTATAAAATTGACACAACAAAATTGACGAAAAACTTAAACTGTGAAATCAGAAACTTTTTATGGGGTTTTTATTTATGAAATCGAAAAAAATAACAAACTGAAGCAAATAATTTATTCTTTTTGTTTTTATGAAAGATACTGAAGCAAACTAGCAAGAACAAAAGAAAGAAAAATGATTTTTATATGTTTTCGATTTTTTTAATGAAAATTGAAACAACAAAACAGAAAATTAAAAGGGATAGAGGTTGGATGAATACAACCTGATGGGTAGGAGCTTTTGAAGCTCTGCTACCAGATGATACAAGCACGGAATCACACCAAGCTTAGATCACTTGATGATCAAAGAATTCCAAGCTTTGACTCGCGGAAGGTGGAATTGTAGGTAGAGATGGAGGTGATGTTTTGTGATTGACTCTCTCAATCGGTGGGCTTGATTGACTCGCTCAATCGGTGGAGAACTAGACTTGTTTGAATCACACAAACAATCCTAATCCTATAATCTCAAGAATCAAATGAATCTCTCAAATGAAACTTAAAGACAAACTTTAAACAAAGACAGACTTTGAATAAAAAAGGAAACTTGTATATTTCTTAGATGATTGAAAAGTCAATTTGTACAAAGGACGAAATGAGCTTTATATAGAGCTCTTACATGAGTACTCTAACGTTCTAGAAGGTTAGAAACAAGAAAGAAATCACAAAATTGAATACAAACTAGCCGTTGGACCATTATGAGCAAATCGGGCCAAATAAGGTAAGTTGTGAAGCGCCTTTATTCTTGAAAGCTTAGGTGCGAATTGGTGGTGTCTTGGGACGTCCAGGTTCACTGAATAAGGCTCCAGAATGCACACAAGTGAATAGGAAAAGAGCCGTTGCTGAATGATATCCTTTGGCTCCAAACAAGGCAAATAAGGCAAGCTCGGTTCCAGATATGGGAAGTGAAGGTGTGGGAGGATCTGCCTGATCCTGTGCGTTTTAGTTGAAACAAATACGTGTTGTAGAGTCTCTGGATGATGGGGAAGGTCTCCAGGTCGCCAAAGATACGTTTGAAGACTCCCAAATCCGCAAGACTCCATATAAGGCAAGTCTAGAGTGTTCGGTTTAGAAATTGAATAACTTCCTCAGCTGATATCGGTTTGGTACGAATCCAATTTACTGAGCTTCTATGATGAGTAAAGAATACATACCAAGTTGGTTTGTAACTTAATTCCTTGCGGTTCGGCCGTAATCCTCCAAATAGTAGCCGTTGGTCTCTATCGGGTTCATTGGAAGTCTGCTGACTTGTAACTTGAATATCTTCCTCATGTGGAAAGCTTTTGAACCAAATCAACTTCTCTGTGATTCCTTGATGACTTAATATTGCCTCATTAAAAACCTTTCTAGGTAAACCCATTGGGAAAAACCCTAGACAAGGGAAAAAGAGTGCAACAGTCATTTTCCAACACTGGTTAGGTTGATATGCTTCAATAAAGGCATATATGTCTTTGGTACGCTCAGGCTGGTTCTCTCCAAAGGTATTGGTCGTCTGGTTGATGTCTCCTCCATGCTCCTTGATTGATGGTGACTTGATGTCCTCATCACGTGCTTTGGATTTGTAGGTAAATGAGGCTGTAAGGGTAAATGATTGTAATACACCAGAATATGACACTAGGAAAAAGGTTGGTTGTGGTATAATTTAAAAGATTAGTAAGGTAATAAAATGAAGTAGGATTCATAGTAAATAACTAATAGTTGCATCGTAGAGTGAGGAGACCATGCATAGTTGTGACAGGGAAGGGAGTGTTGGTAAGCATGATATGGGAGAGAAAAGTATAAGCCCTGCTAATGACACCGAACCCAATAAAACAATTTTGGGTGGAAGAAGTAATTCAAAAGAGAAGGTAGGAGATATTATATCCATTGCGTAGCTAAGTGTGTGAAGTAAACTAAAGGTGTTGTGTTTGGGTGGGCATGAAAGGAAGATGGAAGAAGATATCATGGAGAAAACGGATGATGCGGTAAGAATATGATATGTTGTAATTTTGTGTATTGTTTTACGTGGTTTGGATTATACTGATTAGTCTCTACTACTCAAAAATGTGTAGGGCTGTTTAGAAACTACTAGCTGGAGACACAGGTGAAGACGTGGATGTAGAAAGTAGCTCTCCCAAGATACAATAGACATAGAAAGAAAAATGAGTACTAAGAAGATGTTTATGTTACTATAATGTTGTTTAGTAAGTGTGTGAAGCACTTAATTTAAAAGATTGATCCATGTGGTCACTCATATGTGTTATAGGATTCCTCAAGGAGAGGTTTTAACTAACTGGTAATAGTGTTTGAGATTTATATTAAATCTGGTTTCTAAGTTTGTTTATATATTCAATGTCTCATAGAGAGACAATTGCTAAATAGTCTCGGGAATAGGCTTTAAAAGACATATGGGTTTGGAGTTGGTGAATTATGCATTGAAGAGGAAAAAAAGGTAAAGATCACAAACTGCTGTGTATTCATTTAGGAAAATGTCTATCTGAGTGATTCATCACCTGCGAGACTACGGGAAAAAACTATTATTCTATCAGAAGCGGAAGCAAACCTAGTTAAAGTGTTTGCTAGGAAAGAAAAAGAAAGAAAGATAGAAATAGTACCTACTCCAGATGAAGACGAAGTTGCATTGTTTGAAGCCACTCTTGTCAAAGCTCCAAATAAGTACATTCTCTGCCCATATGTGATTCAAATATTCTTCAATATTATACAGAAATAAGAGAGTCAACTAACTCATTGTTAATGAACATCAACCATTTAACTGCAAGTAGTGTTGTTCTGGACAATACTTTTTTCATACAACTCTTGAGGCCATAAAATTGGGTGACAACATTGGTATGATAGATTGATTTAGTATACTTGAAACTCATTATTTTTCTCGGTTTCAATCGATAGATAGTATAGAGGGTGAAATGTCGAACATAATCTAGAGCATGTTTGTAGCACTTAACATGTGGATTAAGCTAGCAAGTCAAGCAATATATTTTAGGGGTTTTTCTTACTAACAACCTAAAATACAGAAAATTAAACTAGAGATGCAGAGCCTGTCACACTCTAACAAATCATAAACTAAAGATGCAAAAACTAAGCTTTAGCCATACTCATCACATATAATTCAACACTAAGACTCAGCCAAAACAAGCATTCAAAGTAAACTATCCCTTTAACATTTATTAAGCACGAACTGGTGGATCATGATATGCAATAACTAAAACTCATTTGGTTAAGGGACAAGTTTTAAGAGATTAAAATGATATCTTCTTCCTCTGGTTTAAGTGCAAGTATCAGGATCTCTCATTGAAAAGGATTGAATTTGAAGAGAATAATGCTAAAGGTAAACCCAACTGATGCATACAGGAGCAGACTATCATCTACCCATGACCATACAATGACTTTCCTAACTCTAAAGCCCCAGAAACTGATCCTAACTCTACCATTTGGTGTTTAAAGGCTTTCTTTCTTTTTTATGACTTCAAGGATCAACTTTCTGCTTTTCTTCTAAGGAGAGGATGTTTCTACATTTTCTTTAACTTCTAGCGGATTTGGAAAATTTTATATTATATTATTTTTTTTTTCTAAAGATATGACTCGAAGCTAACTCTTATCTTCCAAATCCTTTACTAGACCTATACATTTTTCACTACCCTCTCCAAAGGCATACATTATTTTAGCAAACTCTTTTCTTTCTTTTTTTTCCCAAACTCAAACCCAAAACCCATTCGAACCCCTTAGCCTAATCTGATTCAAAAAGTGTGAATCCGAGACTACATGAGAGGCTACTCCTGTCGGCAAAACCTAACACTTTCTCTACAATTCAATCCGAAAATAGGCCTCACTTCTCTCACAGTTGATGTATTGGTCTGAAATGACGTTTTTGGTTTGGTTTTTGTGGACCTGTCTCAATAATGGAGACAACTACTTAGATTAGCAAGAGTGGTAAAAGGTGAAAGAAAACCTAAGTATTTTGAGGTATCCATGAGTTTTAAGTTTTAGAGCATATCATGATAATTAAGTTTTCAAATTTAAAGTTCAAATTCATAGGGATAGATTTACAAGTCACAGCAAGTTTTAAACCAAGTAGGAGTGCTAAATTCAATTCCAAGCAAGGTGCAGCCTTATGTTTCAAACTACCGTGAATGCATAAGATAACTTATAACATGTGGCACTAAAATCATATGTTTGGTTATTAAGCCTTAATTGGTTAACTCGTCATCATCCCCTATGCTAAATGCAACAATCCTAAGCAAATGCAACTACATGACACTCTGTTTTTTTTTGTGAAATCATTTTCTAAAAATTTTCAAATTTTTATGGGTTTTAGATGCACATAGATGGATGCAAAATTTTAAGAAAACAAGAGAAACATGTCAATACATCTCTTAGACACTCCCCCAAACTTAAATTACATAGTCTCTTGTGTAATAAAAATTCAAAGGAAAGCCTAAGAGATTAAAAACAAAGAAAGACAAAATTATGCTATGCTAAATTCAACTCCTGGATGAGTGAAGTTGAATGCGTACTTGTCCTCTTCACGGTTTACGCTGAGGGTCTGCGTGTCGCGCATGTAGTCCAAATCCATCCAAAGTGGTGGTGTAGGGTGAAATGTAATATCTAATCTAGCTGCATGTAGGAAAGGAGTGACAATACCTCCTACAGCAAGTTCAGCTTTGTTCACCATTTTGTCATTTCTGATGGCGTTCCTTCTATAGCTCATCAGATGCCTCACCAGAATTATGGCGTTTCCAGTATCCACCATGTCTCCTCGCATCTCTTCTCCATGGTCCCTCTTTTCTCCTATCTGAACTTTCAGAATCATCACTGTCTCCGTCTTCCCTTTGCAGCGACTCTTCATCTAAAACTCTCTTTCTGCGAGCTAAGTCTCTTCGGGATCTCGAGAATCCACTCCCAGCGTGTGTAGTGCTTCGAGTTGCTCGAGTCCTGGTGTTACCTGAGTACCTGAAACAATGGCAAAAATTGTAAGTTTTAGCAAAAATTTAGACCACTCGAGTAAGTCACTCGACCAGTTAGGTCGAGTCGACAAAAATTTCCAAATAATTTTTGTATTCGACTTGACTAAATCGAGTGCTTGGCTTGAGCAACTAAACAGACAATCAAAGACATTGGCAATTCAAAGCAATCCATATTTAAACACCCAAAGTTAAAGAATTTCATCAATTTTCAATGCTCATCACGAATTCTATGAGGTTGAGTTATAAATTTCAATATTTTGCTTAAATTTGACAACGAAAACTACTAGTGAGTTCTCAAATTAACAAACAAGCAAATAGCAATGGTGAAATTTTATGTTCTAACTCTATACGAAATTCCGAGAGTTTAATGCTTCAATTAAAACAAAATTTCAGAATTCTAAGATTTTCAACCATGGGGTTCACTTCCTATGCCAAGTTCTACTCATAACCAACCCGATTTAACAACATGCAAGTGAAAAAATTTCAAAAATTTTCAAAAATTTCGAAAACTTCAAACCCAGATTTTCACGACAAAATGGATCAAAAAGTTGTAAAAAAACTTACAAGTTGGTGTCGGAATTAGTTGAGTGAAATGACATGATGATGATTTGATGAAAAATTTGAAAATTTTACGAAAATTTCTAGAGAGATTTTTGAGAAATATTTTTTGAGAAATCGTGTAAATGATAGTACTCGAGTGCTTTGGCTTTTCAAGATTCCGGCTCTTCACGCATACTTGGCTAATCTCATAAACCTGAATTCAAAAACACTAAGGAATAAATATCAAAATAACAAGATTCATAAAAACTTAAAAAGATATATACAAGGATAGTCAAGGGACTTCCTCCCAAGTGAGCTTGTTTAAAGTCACATAGCTTGACTTCTTACTCTTTTAGGCTGAAAAAATATCCTTGAGAGTCAGTGTTGACCTCTCTGGACTTGGCTTGGAATGATGGTAAGATGATGCTCTGAGGGCATTGTAAAACCTTTGACTCATCTCTGGTGGTTTAAGTTTCTTGTTGGAGTTCTTAGATGAAAATTGGGTTTCCTTGAGCTTTAAAACCTCCATAGTCGACTTTTCCACTGAGAGTGAAAGTTCAGCAACCAAACTCCGTAGGTCAAGGATTGTATCTTGATCTGCACCATGTTGAGTCGTGGATGATGGCACAACTACTTGAATAAGAGTGTGGTGAGAAGCATCCGAGAGAAGTATGCTGTGAGCAGCATCCGAGTGATTCACTCGAGTGGATGAAGTCGAGTGGTTTGTGCGGTCACTCGAGTGGTCACTCGAGTTTGGTGGTCGAGTGACCTGTGCGGACTCCTCACTTGGTGTCCCATCTTCAGTAAATGTGACAAAGGGTTGCACTACTCCTTCAGAATGACTCCTCGTATTGACTGTATAACCTAGGAGTTAATAGTTACACTCGAACATTTCTTCATCATCGACTTCTTCCACGGATTATAGCTGACCTTCAAAGGTTGAGCTCTCCAATCTGGATGAAGTGTTGAATCTCACCACTAAACCATTGCTAGCTCGATGAATTATCTCTCCAGTCTTGGCATCAATGATGGTTTACGAGGATGCTAGAAAGGGTCTCCCTAGAATCAAAGGATCTTCGGGTTCTTTGTCCATCTTCATGATGATGAAATCCGTGGGTATTTCAAGTTTCCCTATCCTCACTGGAACATTTTCAAGTAGTCCATGTGGAAATCTCACCGTTCTATCAGCTAAGACTAATGATAACATGCTTGGAAAGAACTTGTGATAACCAAGCCTTTCTGCCATAGATAAAGGCATGATGCTGACAGAAGCACCCAAGTCGGAGAGAGACTTACCAAATGCCTGGTTGTTGATTGAGTATGGTAAAGTAAAAGATCCTGGATCTTCTAACTTCTCTTGTACCAAAACCTCCTGCTGAGCAATTACTTGGCATTCCTGAGACTTAGCAACTGTTGCTCTCCTATCTTGAATTTTCTTCAAGGTTATTTCTCTCAAACCATACCCAAAAGGTCCTAGTTTCTCAACAGCTTCATCAAAGGTCATTGACTCTTCCAGCTCCAAAAGTTCTTCTTCCAACATGATCTCATATTCCTTGTCAATAGTTTCGGCGAATCTTTCTGGGAAAGGACGCCTGATCATGACGTGCAGATCTAGAATTTGCTTCTCGTTCACTGAGACAAATTCGACTCGATTAGTCACTCGAGTGGTGTGCTCTCAGCGATCACAGCAGCAGCTTGACAGGCTACCCCCCACCATGAAGATCATCGTCCCAGGTGATGTGTGAGAATCTCTTCTTGAAAGGAAGGAGATGGATAGCTGGGGCTGTGGAGACTGCATAGACATTTACCGAGTCTTTGGGGTTTTGCACGGCTTTCCCAAGAAGTTGACCTATGAACTTAGTGGAAGCTGAGGGAGAGTTGGACTCAACATGCTTCAATCTGCTGTTCAAGATTTTGAGCTTGTGGTTCAAATCGTCGTAAGAGCAATCAATGTGAGTTCGAAGCTCAGTGAACCGCTTGGGGGTATTTTGAGTTGCAGCGTTTTGACCTTGAAGAAGTTGGAGAAGCAATGCCTTAAGCTCACTATCAGACTGCGGAGCAGGTCTTGGGGCAAATCCAGGTGGATTTGTTGGAGGATTTTAAACAAAAGTCTTGTTCGGAGCAGGTTGCTGAGTAGGATACACCTGGTCTTGAGTGTTTGCAATGTTGGTGTTACGGTAAGATAAGTTGGGGTTGCTCCTGTAGTTAATGAAGCCTCGGTTAAAACCAGCTTGATTCTGAATGTAGAGTATCTCTTCAACCTGATCGTCTTCAACGGTTGGATCCTGAGGTGAGGATGACTCTCCCACAAAGTGGACTTGTTTCGGCTGAGCGAGGAGAAGCATATCGAGCTTGTTGTTCAGTGCTTGAATCTCCTTGCTGTTGGAAGTAGCAGAAGTAGAAGATCCCCTGATCGTTCTGTCGAAGTCTTCATTGTAGTTTCCATCAGAAATGGGTAGATTCTCAACTAAATCCCATCCAGAAGTGACATCTTGGTTTAAGAAGTTGCCATTGCTGGCAGTGTCCAGATGCAACCTGATCTTCGGACTTGTGCCTCGATATAGTGTGCAAAGGAGTGATTCTTTGCTGAATCCGTGGTGAGTGCATTGAGTGGTATACATCTTGAACCTCTCCCAAGCTTCTAAGAAGCTTTCATTGTTCCTCTGAATGAAGCTTGAGATGTCATTCTTCAGCTTTGCAGTTCTGGAGTTGGAAAAAAACTTCAGGAGAAACGCCTTCTTGCAATCATCCCAAGTAGTGATAGAATTCTGGGGCAAAGCTCATTCCCATTGAGAAGCCTTGTCACCTAGAGAGAAGGGGAATAGACGATGCTTGAACCCGTCTTCAGATATACCATTGATCTTCATGAGCTCACACAAACGGTCGAATTGGTCAAGATGTTCCAATAGGTTCTCCATGGGGAGACCGTGAAATTTGTGGCTCTGGACCATGCTGATTAGACCGGATTTGATCTCGAACTTGTTGTTGGCAACAGGAGGTGCCACAATCCCTTGTCTGGTGGAGTGTGTGCTTGGTGCATCACCAGCTCCAATGACTCGAGGTGCAGGTTGCTCTACCATTTCAACTACGGTCTCCTTCGTGGACTGATCGAAGCGAGTCTGAAAGCGTGTTCGCATACGGTGTAAGGACGACTCGAGAGAAACACTCGAGTAGAGTACTCGAGTAGACTAATAGAGTAGAATGGTACCTGATGCAACACAAACAGAACTTCAACACAAATCAGTAAGACTTTAAACAAAAGGCTAATGGAAATAGAATATCAATCCGAGAAGTCTAGTAGCAAGAACAAGCCTTGCTAGATGAAAATCTCAGATCTTGTATGCAAATGAAATTTGATCTAGTAAGCTTAAAAATGATAAATGTGCAGACAATGACTCTAAACTGGCAACGACGCCAAATTGAAACTTATTATTTTTCTCGGTTTCAATCGATAGATAGTATAGAGGGTGAAATATCGAACCTAATCTAGCGCATGTCTGTAGCACTTAACATGTGGATTAAGCTAGCAAGTCAAGCAATATATTTTAGGGGTTTTTCTTACTAACAACCTAAAATACAGAAAATTAAACTAGAGATGCAGAGCCTGTCACACTCTAACAAATCATAAACTAAAGATGCAAAAACTAAGACTAGTTGCAAAATCCTAAGTAACTTGAGTAGGTCACCCGAGTGGTGAACTCGAGTGGACTCACTGTTCGAGATCATCATCCAAGCCAAGAACCCAGAAGAGCTTTGACTCGTCATAGATGAAAGATGATATGAAGAGGAAGAAGATACGAAAAAGGAACAGTAAAGATAAACTTTGATCTATTAAAATTACAAAAGAGTTACAAAAATCCAAGACGAAAACGTAAAGATCAACTAGAGAGAGAAAACTAAGAGAGATAAGATAAATCTACTAAAAACGGCGCAGAATGAAAAAAGTCTTAAAAAATCTCTCTCTCTTGCGAGTTATCATTAACCTAGATATTTATACACAAGAATTAGGGTTAATGAACGTCTCGCTATAAATTGCGGAATCTTCTCGAAGCGGTGCTCACCACTCGACCCAGCAGTTAAGTGGTCTGGTCGAGTAGCCTCCTCGAGTCTTCATCCGAGTAGCCTTCTCGAGTAACTTGAGCTTCCTTTGCAGTCTTCAACTCTATGGCTCCATGTCACTCGAGTCAAGACTCCTCACAGAAATCCCTACGTGTCTTCATGGCTGAGCGGATACTCGAGTGATGACTCCTCACAGCTCCAAATACCTGAAAATACCACATGTATGCAAAATGTATGCAAACTAATGCAAAGAGACTAAATATTCTATATGCCAAATAAATGCACAAAGTGACATGGGTGATGACTAAAACCTATGCTAAGTTGCAATAAAACCATAGTAAAAACGTGCCAAAATACAGTGTTATCAATACTCTGATATATATATTGGACACATATCAAATCCTTGTTAACTACCTCATTTGTATGCAGCATATGGAGGTGTTGCTATCCTTGGTGGAGATAAAGCATGCAAACACACTACATAGAGAGAGACAAGCTTGTCTCCCACCATGGATTTGCAACTTCTTGCAAGGAAAGTATCGTGCATTCAAAGCTGCAAAAGCAAACAAGTCAAAGGTTCTCAATTGGTCTGAATAGATGAAACAGTTTATTTCCAGTCTTGGAAAAGAATAGTTTGAAGACATTGACACATTTTATGTTCCAATGATATGGGCGGATGAGCATTGGGTGGGGGTTGTCATAAACCTGAGACTCTGGTTTGTGGAGGTCCTTGATCCATGCTTCTCATTGTATAGCGATAAACGTATTACATGTTATATAGAGCCAGTTGTTGAAATGTTACCGTATATAATTGATAAATTTTGTAGAGTGGAATTCTCTCAATCCCACGGGTTGATTTGGATATCCCTGACACGGTGGTACTTCTTAGAGAAGTTCCTCTCCTCTTCCAGATAAGGAATGTTTGCACAGTGGGATAAAACAATGAAGACAAAAGTACCTAGTGAAAAACTATCTTTGATCCTAATAAACATTTATACAGCGAGATCGAGCTGCCCACAACAGAATGCTAACCTTAAACCCTCAACAAAAATGGCAAATCGGTTGTTAGCAAGAAGACATTTTTTGGAAGAAAGGGAAATAATTTGAATAAGGAAGGGACCAAGTAAGCCATCCAGGGCTCTTGGGGAAACGAACACGAGACAAGGTTGATTCTGCCAAAACAGCAGATGCACCAGCAGGTCCAGAAAGGATCCAACTCTTGAACTGTTCAACTCGTCAACACCCTCGTCGGCGAGGTGACGAACAATCATTTCAAGGAAAGGTGCCGGGATATGGAATTGAAGCTATCACAGGGGAAAAAGATAATATTTGTGTACTAGCAGTAAGAAAAAAGTGAAAAAGAGGATATCAGCGACATCGACTACCTTAGCATTCGCATCTCGTTGTGTAGGGTAAATACATGTGCCGAGTGAGGAAGCGGGAGTTGTCTCACTGTGAGCCATGTCAGGAAATTGAGAAACCCTAAAACTGGAGAAATGATAGAAAAAGAGAGAGAGAGACGGCGAAAGTTAAAAGTGGAAAGAGGAGATTTTTAAAAATGGGGGGAAACAATTTAGGGGGAAAAATTGGGGAGAAAAATACTGCACAGAAACATCAAATTAGTATTTTCAGTTTTCAAATGGAGACAGAAAAAGCATGGAAATCGTAAAAAATCAATTCGGCATTTAAATCAAAAACATAGGAGGTAATAAATAGTGAAGCCTCTTTATCCATACAACGTAGTGGTTGTGGATGGATAACTGAACCTCAGTTAGTTATCAATTCAAAAAAAGAAAGACACAACGAAAGACTACATACTCCATGTTTCTTTATCAACAAAACATAGTGGCTGGGGATAGATACGGTAAACACTGAAGATTTGTTACAAATAGTGGTTTTGGATAGGTTTGTTTGGAAAAATAAATTGAATATTGTTTATCCACAAAACTTAGTTGGTGTGGATAGTTTATAAAAATGAAAAACATTAGGTTACGAAAGGATGAAACGCTCTTCAAAGAACAGATGCGAATGGGAGCCTTGCTATGCAGGTTACCCTCTTATGCCCTGGAAGTTTGCAGTGTGTGCAAATGTTAGGAGGGGGTGGAAAGGAATCGAGAAAATCCTGCGATTACAAAAACAGCACCAAGAGAAGTTAGTTATTTCCCAAATGATGAGGTAGGGGTTTTGAAAGTATGAAAACATGTTTTATACATTGAATCCGTGAACGTTTTGGCCTCCTAACTGATTTCTGACTTATTAATTTAGGACTAAAAATCCTTGAAATGAGTGTGGAGACATAAAGGGGGATACGAGAATTCATGAGTCGAAGACTGTGGATGTGATAAAGGATAATATCAAGAGTTAGTTGTAGACTCTTAACGCCGAAGTTGACGAAGTATTTAAAATCTTGATTAGTCAATGGCAAGTTTACGCGATGGGAAAAAATAATGAACATAAGACTGTCCAAAGGGAAACGATATTTGATTAGGGTGGAGATACGTAAAGCAGCAAGAAGGTCACTGTCTCTAAAGCCCACGATTAACCCTTGAACGTATAAAGCATAAGGGTTGTTATGAAAAATGCCCTTTTCGATAAAAAGGAAATGTGGAGAATAGGGATCGGACCAGGAAATGAAACTGGGAGATATGTCTAAATGAACAAGAGACAAGGTTGAAGGGGAAAGAACAGCAGATCTACTCTCGCGGCCGGCCAGAATCCAGTTCTTCATTGGCTCAACATCATCAACTGCAATGTAACCAACAATAATCTCAAGTAACGGGGGCGGGAGGTACTGGAAAATTTAAAGGAGGAGAAAGAGATATTAGAACAAAAGATACAAATAATGAGATAAAGAACCATTGATAGTGTAAGATTATACCATCGTAGTAAAGCACAATGGCATAGTGGGATTATACTTGGGGAATACTTGAGAAAAGCTTATATGGGCATACAGTGGCAATGGGATGGAGTTAGGGTTATAAGAAAGGATAAAGGGTTGGGTGTGAAAAATGGTGGGAAAAATCCCGCTAAGAAACATCAAATTAGGGATGGGAGGACAGACCAAAGATTACCCTACGGTGTTACGGATTGTCCACGTGTCTCTGGCCGCATGGATACACATGTATTAAAAGAAATGGATAGATTATAGGACCGGTATTTTAGCTTATAATTATATGTATATTTTCTCTGCAAGGAGGTTTAATCAATGTGGACGAAATCATCCAATTGAAAATATTGAATTCAAACGAAATCAAGTTTTCAATTCTAAGAAAACACAAAATCACGTTTAAATATTGAAACATTACTAAAAACTATTTTCCTAAGTTTAATGTATCTATTGATTTTTTATTTTTTTAAAACTAGAAAAAATATTAAATTATTGGGACATGGAAGTTAAATTTAGGCGGGAATGAGATTCCTATAATAATTTTTGCTAGTTCCAAACAGACTAAAATATTTGCTAGTTTCAAAAAGAGCTACAAACATTCACTGGTTCATCTTTCGGCCCCAGTTGCACTTTAATTCTGTTTTTATTTTTTTCTGTTATATATTTCGAAATGCTTGTAACTCTTTGCATTCACTGGAAAGTGAAAAGGGTGTCTTCATCAAGCGGCAACATTACCAGAGAAATCCTTAGAAAAAAGTGAAATTACTTACATTTCTGAAATATTCAAGCTTTGTTGCGACACCAGATTTAAAACTCTTCTTTTTTTTTTCTCTCAGGTAAGTCTAAGTTTGAGTATCAGTGTTTAGGTTTATGTTTTTTTGAATGAGTTTATCTGCTTCTGTATTTAAAAAGCTTTAGCCTTTATGTTTAGATATTGAGTTTTCAGGGATTTTGTATTTTAGGAGTTTAGGCCTAAAAAGTTTACAGTTTTCTTTGAATTCAATGCAGGACTGTTTTGCTCAAGGCGATGGGAACCATAGGAGAAGAAGTTATGGTGTTGTGTTACCAGAATGCTTGTATTAAGTATGGTCCTAATGGCGTCTACTATGAAGGATCCACTCCTAAAAAGTTCAGAGTTAAGCAAAAGACTGTGTTAAGCACATTGCTGGATGGGCTTTATCCAACTTTTGGATTAGATAAACAGAAATCAAAGTTCAAAATCTTCGGCAGGTACCCTGTAGTTCTTTCACCGGATCTGATTACGTTTGTATATGTTCCCGTGGTGAACGACACTAGTTTGGAGACTACGCTTGAGGTTACAAGCAAACATCCTTCTATTAAAACTGTGGAGTTGTATTTGGAAGTGAAATCTGATGGAGTTGTTGATCTTGATGATTGCTCCTCATTGTTGGGGAATCCCAGTAGTTCATTGAAAAGTCAGAGGACCCAACAACCCCAAGAAGCTACTGGTTATGCAAATGAACACAAGGATTTGAATGTGTCAGTCTTAGAGGTGTCTGAGAATGCATACTTAAATAATGGTGGCAATTCAAGTTCTTCAAATCTAAGGTCTATGTCCAATTTTTGGGTTGATGATCATGAATTGCATGTAGGGTTATGTTTTAAAGACAGAGATGAGCTGAAGAAGACGATGGACTGGTGCTCCATTAGAGGGCGGCAAAAGTGTGTAATAAAGGAGACTAAGAAGGATGGGTACATTCCCACTCCATAATCTTCCAGCCAAGCTGATACTTCCGGAACAGGAAAAAAAGTGTGGCTGTGTAAGTTTTGTATAATCGAATACAAAAGTGGCTGCAAAGGGTTAATTTTCAGCTTATCATTCCTGTTATACAATACTTACACAGCCACTTTTTTCCTGTTCCGAAAGTATCAGCTTGGCCTAACGGGCAATTACGCCCTCGGGCCTAAATGGGCTAACCCAATTATATCTTGTTTATTTTATAGTGTTACAAAATGGGCCACAGGCTTAAAATCTTATCTGAGACTCATTTAGCCCCGCGAGCATGATGCCCATTTAAACATCACTACTCACACCTACTCGAAGGAGAATCATCGCCATTTTCTTCCCTCTCGAAAGGTTACTGCTTGTTTTTTTTTACAGTTCGTTTTGACTCTTATTTACAGTTGTTTCTCTGAAAAATTTTCTGCGATCTTCTTCCTCTGATCTTCTCTTTTGGTTAGCGAAAACTTAGGTTTTCTGAAATTGGGTGAGTTGAATTTTAGTAGGTTTTTATAATGTCAGACAAAGCATTCTCTCCAAAAAGAGTTTGCCTTAATGTTGGTCCTAGAGAGGGAGAGGAACTTATCCACCTGGTTGGTGTCAGCCCTGGTGGTAATGAGGATACGATGTTTGTGGATCCGTGGAATGGGATCTTGAGCCAATACGTTGACATCAGTCCGGCTCTTGAGACAAAAATGAGAGAGAGGGATGAAATGATCAAGACATATAGTGAAAGTAAGTGTGTTTCTCTTAGGATGAAATCATGTTTTGGCTGGTTTAGTGTTCAGAAGCTTATTAGTTTACTTTTCAATGTTTAGAGATGAGTAGTATGCAGCAAAAGGCACGTGATTATGTGGTCAGTATTTACAAAGAACATGAAAAGACATATCAGCATCGGGAAGCTCGAAGGAAAGAATATGAAGAGCGGGAGAAATATTTAGATAAGTGTCAACCACTAAATAAGATTGAGCGACGAAAGCTTGAATGGCAGAAACAGAACGTAGCATTCACATCCTTTAGTTGAACTTTTTCCTTAATAAGAAAAAGCTTTCTTGATTCGTGAAAATCTTTTAATTATTTGTCACAGAACTTAATGGCTATTCAAGAGCAAAACAAAGCTGATGAAGAAATGACGAGATTGGCAGAACAGCTACATGTAGGCTTTTGCTTATTGTCTAAAAAATCATTCACTTTGAAGGGTAACTAATGTTCAAGTTATTTCACAGAGGGAAAAAATTAGTTACATAAGAAAGTCCGTGAGCTGGAGAAAAATCTCGATGTGGAGCAGGCATTGGAGCTGGAGATAGAGATCATGAGGGGCCACCTGCAGGTCATGCGACATATTTCTGATATGAAGGAAGATATAGAAAAATTAAAGAAAAAACTGAAGGAGGTTACTGTAAAATATGGCTACGCTAACAATGAGCTTCAGGATGTGCGCAAGGCTTTAATCCAAGTAAGCAATTCTCAGCCTCATGAACATTTTTGCTGTTGATCTAGTGAGATACTTCACTTGCTAGTAGATATTAGTTTAGTTCTGTTCTATTAACACATGTATCTAATGTAATATCCTTCAATTTTCTTGCATAGGAAGGAACGAGTGTGCCAGCTCTCCCAGGCAGAGGTTATAACGTGGAAGGGACCCATGACGTGGGAGAGACAGAAAGACTTCCAACAAGCGGAGTTCGACATGTGGTTAGAAGAGAATATTAGAAAGGATCCCCAGATGGGAGGAATGATGTTAGGTATAATTGTTTTTTTTTTATCTAAAAACATAAAGTAAGCAAGTGCAAAACGACACATTTTGAACATATATATTGCTGTTTCTACAGAAAACACCGGGGAAAAATGTTTATATTTGGTACAATTATTTTATTATGCGTATTACATTTTAGGTTCAACTGACACAAATATGTACAACTATATATTTTACGACTTCAACTAATTTGAACAACTGACACAACTATGTACAACTATATAATTTAAGACCAACTATTTTGAACAACTGTCACAACTATGTACAACTATATAATTTAAGACCAACTATTTTGAACAACTGTCACAACTACATACAACTATAAAATTTACGACCACTATTTTGAACAATTGATACAACTAGGTAAAACTTAATAATTTACGACCAACTAATTTGAACAACTGACACAACTAGGTACAACTATATAATATATGACAACTACTTTGAACAACTGACACAACTAGGTAAACCTATATAATATACAACTTAATTATTTTAAACAACTGATACAACTTAGGTTTAAGTCAAAATACCATATGTTCAAACAAATACCATAAGTTTTTAAATACCATAAGTTCAATACACAATACATATACTACTTCATCAAATTAATTGTCGCTCCCATAACAACGGCAAATCCATGACCTTTGCTTCTGTTGCTTGTGACTTGGTACTTAACAGGATTCTTGTCTGTCCAACCTTGTATAATTGTTGCTGGTTTATTGCAATAACAAAGGAAACCACGTTTATTGCTGTCAAATTCAGTTGGAAAAAAAAAACTCATGTTTTAACTATTATGCACACATGGCACCACCAAAAATCACGTGGCGCCGCCAATTGAAATTTAATCGTGAAAAAATACCACACAGTTGTACCCAGTTTTCTAGTTGTAATTCATTGTACATAGTTGTGTTTTTATGTTTTATTAGATATACCAAGGATAAAGCTAATTTATATTAATATTAATCAGTTTTACTTATCATATTTGGTTATTAAAATACATTTTGCAATGCTTTTCATGCAAATGTATAAATTATAACACATTTTCGTTTGAGTAGCATCATAATATGTAAAATGAACATAAAAATACAAGGTATATTATGTGTAAAAGAAAAAGATGATCCAACTATTATGCAATAATTTGTTAACTGTCACTAATAAGGTATAAGGTATATGATATGACAACTTGAAGATGTTCTAGGTTTTTTATATATTTTAAACATTTTTTTTTGTTTTTATAAAATGAAATTGAGCTTAGTTGTACTCTCAAAACAATAGTAATACCTAGTTGTACCTAAATGGTATTACCTAGCAAAATTGCGGGTCAATAAAATGGTATAACATATAATATTTAAAACTATCAATATGAATATATATATATATATATACAAATCAATAAGCATATTATATAATCATACTATAATTATATAATAAATAAAAAGTATATGATATTATTATCTATTTCAAAATAAAACTATTAACATATCTCAAATTCTGACTTCCACAAATATAGTTTGTGATAAAATAGATTGATGTATATTCTAAAGAAACTATTCACCATTCCTTTAACAAGATGCAAAAATATGATATAAGCTTATAATGAAATACTTACTAGTATCAATAAAAATAGTAAAAATTTATATGTTTCATCACACCAAAAAAACCATAGCTTATAGTATAATCATTATTTTTGTGTCGATTTGCACTTGCTTACTTTATTTTTTTAGATAAAAAAACAATTATACCCAACATAATTCCTCCCATCTGGGGATCCTTTCTAATCTTCTCTTCTAACCACATGTCGAACTCTGCTTGTTGGAACTCGTTCTGTCTCTCCCACGTCATGGGTCCCTTCCACGTCATGACCTCTGCCTGGGAGAACTGGCACACTTGTTCCTTCCTATGCAAGAAAAGTGAAGGATATTACATTAGATATATGTGTCAATAGAACAGAACTAAACTAATATCTAGCAGCAAGTGAAGTATCTCACTAGATCAACAGCAAAAATGTTCATGAGGCTGAGAATTGCTTACTTGGTTCAATGTCTTGTGCGCATCTTGAAGCTCAGCGTTAGCGTAGCCATATTTTACAGTAACCTCCTTCAATTTTTCCTTTAATTTTTCTGTATCTTCCTTCATATCAGAAATGTGACTCATGACCTGCAGGTGACCCCTCATGATCTCTATCTCCAGCTCCAATGCCAGCTCAGCATCGAGATTTTTCTCCAGCTCATGGACTTTCTTACGTAACTCATCTTTTTCCTTCTGTGAAATAACTTGAACATTAGTTACCCTTCAAAATGAATGATTGTTCAGATAATAAGCAAAAGCCTACCTGTTGTTTGCTGCCAATCTCATCATTTCTTTATCAGCTTTGTTTTGCCCTTGAATAGCCATTAAGTTCTGTGACAAATAAATAAAAGATTTTCACGAATCAAGAAAGCTTTTTCTTATTAAGGAAAAAGTTCAACTAAAGGATGTGAATGTTACCTTCTGTTTCTGCCATTCAAGCTTTTGTCGCTCAGTCTTATTCAGTAGTTGACACTTATCTAAATATTTCTCCCGCTCTTCATATTATTTCCTTCGAGCGTCCAGATGCTGAGACGCCTTTTCATGTTCCCTGTAAACACTGACCACATAATCACGAGCCTTTTGCTGCATACTACTCATCTCTAAACAATTAAAAGTAAACTAATAGCTTCTAAACACTGATACACAATGTTTTAACCCAAAATAATTCTGAAAGTGCACAGACAATCGCAGTAGTATATAGGGTATCGAATCCACAGAGACCAAGGCTACACTATGAAATTATAGATTTTAAATTAAAGCTAAGACAAAAGTGTGGGTTTTGTAATTTTCGGAACAAGCAAGAAATAATAAAAACGATGTAAAAGCAATTAAAACAAACACTAGGTTAAGGCGTTTCGCCGGTGATTCGGAGACAAGGCTGAGCAACTATTCATGGGCTAAGTAGCTACCGGTCTAGAACTCAAACATAAAATTAATATCGGCCCACTGTCGTGATGTATCGACAACTCTATCTAACAACCTAGATACCGAAACTCTTGTTTGAACCTAGCGAGGTTGATAAGCATTAATGAGCTGATTCAATCTGTTCACAATCAATCGCAACAATCAACTGTCGTTGGTTACGCACCAATTGCTCACCAATGATTTATCTAGCAACCTAAAGCATTGTCGTGAATAAGTTTAACCTAAAATCATAGACTAGGTGATCAAGCTAATCTAAGCATTAAGAATCCCTATTGGCGAAGACATTATAAATTCCAATACCTATTTGTGCTCAGCCATTAACATCCTAAATCACCATTGAAAGCCTTAACCTAGCTAAAAGACTACTCGGCCATGGAAGAACAAATCACAACAATAAAAGATGAAGAACTCATGAAATAATTCTGTAAAAATAAAGAGTTTAGAATTCTTCTCCAATGGTGTCGAGATCTCTTCTCCAAATCTTACAAAGGAATAAAAATCTCTATGTGATGTTCTTAGCAAAAGCGTCCCCCTTAGAAAAATAGAAGAAAAACAATATATACAGGTCTGGAGGCAGCTGGGTGACGATTAGGGCGTCCTTGGCGAAAAAATAGGAAAGTTGGGATTTCCCTTATTTGCTCTGTCAGGTCGTCGTGAGCGGTCGCTCAGGAGCTGAGCGGGTGCTCAGCGGGTGAATTTTTGACTTTTCTCCAATTTCTGCTAAGTTCCTCCCAGAAGCTCCAATCTTTATCCTTAGTCATCTTTTGACCTGTAATGACTCAAAATAAAACTAAAAGACTCGATAAAGACTCGAAAACAACTGTTAGAATACGCCAAAAACGCAACACATCAAACACTAAACCATGCAAAACATGATTTCATCGTAAGAGAAACACACTTACTTTCAATATGTGTCTTGATCAGAGAAACAACTGTAAATAAGAATCAAAGCGAACTGTAAAAAAACAAGAAGTAACCTTTCAAGAGGGAAGAAAATGGCGACGATTCTCCTTCGAGTACGTGTGAGTAGTGATGTTTAAATGGGCATCATGCTCGTGGGCCTAAACGAGTCTGAGATAAGTTGTAACACCATGGCCCATAATATAACACTATAAAATAAACAGGATTCAAACGGGTTAGCCCATTTTGGCCCACAGGCGTAACCCGTTTAACTTTTGTTTTTCACTTTTTTTTCCCAAACACCTTATTCTTCGTTTTTCCTAAACCCTAAACCCTAAACCCTAAACCCTAAACCCTAAACCCTAAACCCTAAACCCTAAACCCTAAACCCTAAATCCTAAACCCTAAACCCTAAACCCTAAACCTTAAACCTTAAACCCTAAACCCTAAACCCTAAACCCTAAACCCTAAACCCTAAACCTTAATTTCCGAGGCCTATGTCAAAATAGCAATGTATGTGTCCAATATACTCAACTATATGATGTAACTATATCCAATTACTTAAAAGTTAGTGGTGTAACAGAAATGTTAGTGTCAGAACTGGATACAGTAGAACCTCTGTAAATTAATACTCGATAAATTAATACCCTCTATATATTAATAAATGTTGTTGGTTCCGAGTTGAGCTGGTGTAATAATTAACACAATTCGATAAATTTATAAGATAATCATTTGTTTGAAAATCATATATAAATATAGGGTCCCATCAATATCAAAAATTAATAATCGTAGAATTTTATAACATATAAATAATATATTTTAGTAAATTATGATTCTAGTGTTATTGGTTTATTCATAAAATTACAATTTTGTTGGAGTTTATCTCTAATTTGTTCTTATTGTATCAAAAACAGTTAGTATTATCTTTTCAAATTGCATCCAAAAATTATGAAGGGATTTATATACAACAAATGTTTTTAATGTCTTATGCAACTATAAATATCAAAGTATTATCTTCAACTTTTTACTTTAAATAGATTTTTTTGAAAAATTAAACAAATCTCTCTATAAATTAATAATTATTAATTTATCGATAAATTAATATTATCGGTAAATTAATACTCTCTATAAATTAATTATTATTAATTTATCGATAAGTTAATACTCTCTATAAATTAATAATTATTAATTATCGATTAATTAATACTCTCTATAGTACTTTAGATGAACCTCAGGGGAGATAAGCTACCACATGAAAGGAGTTACTTGCTGTAGTCTTCGCTTTTGAAAAATTCAGAAGCTACTTGGTAGGATCAAAAGTAATAGTCTACACTGATCACGCAGCATTAAGACACATTTATGCCAAGAAAGACACCAAGCCCAGGTTATTGAGATGGATCCTTCTACTCCAATAATTCGACATGGAGATAGTTGACAAGAAAGAGATCAAAAATGGGGTAGCTAATCACTTATCCAGGATGAGGATTGAAGATCCGCTGCCAATCGATGATTCCATACCAGAAAAATAGTTGATGTTAGTCAAGACCTTCGAAGGGACCCAGTGCACCATAGTAGACTTCAAGGAAGTCCTGGCAATAGTAGAAGAGAAGTTGCCATTGTTCGCAGACCTAGCTAATTACTTAGTAAGTGGTGAAATTCCTAGCAGTCTTGATACATACATCAGGAAAAAGTTTTTCGGAGACATCAACCATTACTACTGGGATGAACTGTATCTCTACAAGAAATGTTCAGATGGTTTGTTTAGAAGATGTACAGTAGAGGAAGAAGTCAGAGGAGTGCTAGAACATTGCCATGGTTCCGCATATGGAGGCCACTTTGCTACATTCAAGACAGTGCAGAAAATACTCCAAGCTGGTCTTTGGTGGTCGAGCATGTTCAAAGACGCACATGCTTTCATAGCCAAGTGTGACCCATGCCAAAGGATGGGGAACATAGGCAGAAGAAACGAGATGACTCAGAACCCTATCCTTGAAGTTAAAATTTTTTACGTTTGGGGTATTAACTTCATGGGACCCTTCAACCCACTTTCTTATGGGAATAGCAAAATATTGGTTGCTGTAGACTATGTCTCAAAATGGGTAAAAGCCATAGCTACTCCCACTAACGATGCAAGGGTGGTGCTGAAGATGTTCAAAACTATCATCTTCCCCAGATTTGGAGTTTCCAGAGTCGTGATCAGTGATGGAGGTTCTCATTTCATCAACAAGGTCTTTGAGAGTCTTCTAAGGAAGCATGGAGTAAAGCATAAGGTGGCAACACCTTACCATCCTCAAACCAGTGGCCAAGTTGAAGTCTCCGACAAGCAGATCAAGGCCATCCTAGCGAGGGTAGTAGGCGTTTCAAGAAGAGATTGGTCAACCAAACTCGATGAAGCTCTATGGGCTTACAAAACTGCTTTTAAGACTCTAGTTGGAAGGACTCCATTTCAGCTGCTGTAGGAAAAGGCCTGTCACCTACCTGTTGAAATCGAGTACAAGGCATTATGGGCAACAAAGCTCCTAAATCTTAACATCAAGACAGCTCAGGAGAAGAGAGCGGTGGACCTACATCAGCTGGAGGAAATCAGACTTGAAGCATACAAAAATTCAAAAGTGTATAAGGAGAGAATGAAAGCTTTCCATGACAAGAAAATTTTGCGTATAGACTTCAAGGCTGGAGATTAAGTTCTCCAATTTAACTCAAGACTTAAGCTCTTTCCCGGAAAACTGAAGTCTAGGTGGTCCGGACCATTTGACATTAAGGATGTGTTACCATAAGGATGGTAAAAAATTTACAGTGAATAGGCAAAGGCTTAAACCTTACATAGCTGACTACATACCAGCAGAGACCTCAATTCCCCTTGATTAACCGCCCAAGGCCTAAAAAGAAAGGAAGTCAAGCTTAGTGACTTTAAACAAGCTCACTTGGGAGGAAGTCCCATGTCTATCTTTGTAAATATTTTTGAAGTTTTTGGCTTATTTTTGCTAATGTCTCAGACGTATGGGTTGCAGAAGGTGTTGATCAGAAAGGTAACAGAGGGTGTAAAGGAAATAGTGTCTCAGACACTCGAGTCTGACACCGCGTCGAGTCTTACACCGCGTCGAGTCCGACACTAGACCCACACCAGGTCCCCTCTAAAAAAAAAAAACAATTTTAAATTTTGAATTTTAAATTTTGTATTTCTTTTTCTTAGTTATTCCTCCTCATCTCTCCTTCATCTCCACGATTATGTCATCTATTTTGACCCACCTTTACCTTTCACCCACCTTTACCTTTCACCCACATTTTTCCACTAACACTTTACCCCTCTCACCTTTACCTCCCCACCTCTCTTTTATCCTTTTACCTCCCCATCACTCACACATCTTCTCTCACATTTTTCTATCACACATTATACTCACTCACATTTCTCTCTCTCACGCCTTACGCTCTCACTATTTCTCTCTTGGTTTTGAGTTATCACATTCAGGTTTCGAAGCTATGTCTAACCTCTACAGGCGTGCAGAAGCTGAAGCCATAGCAAGGCGCTACACTGAAGAGAGAGGACACGTGTCCTCTGTAAGGGACCCCATGGAGGCTGACGAAGCCACACCTGATTGGCGCAACCGCACAAGGGCTGCAACACTAGCTAGACGTTATGCAAGAATAAACCGTAAGACTAGAAGGGGAAGACCTATTGAAGCCGAAATCGAACAAGAAGCCGAGCAGGGTGATGGACTCGACCAGGAAGGGGATGGACTCGATCACAGTGATCGAGTTGAACACTCGAGTCCACCCAAATGGGATGCATCCCGGGAGATGCGAGACTAAGTTCAATAAAAAGAAATCACAGAAGTCGGAGCCAGATCTAACTGTGACGGAGATGCGAGCCATCTTGCTTGCTAGGGGTTTTCTAGGAACGCGCTATCCCCATCTCCCCACCATGGAAAAAGTTAGCATAAACGGGGATGTAAGCTGCCTTTTTGCACTATCGAGAACAAAGAGGTCAGAAATTCGACACCCCGCAGTGAGATACTTGCATAAGGCAATCGCTTGCACCATGTTTGTGCGTCGTGTCACTGACACTGTCAATGAAGGAGAGCTACAAATAATGATTTGGCATTAAAAGGGATTCTAGAATTTGCTAGGGATGGAAGAGAACTGGTAGGGGATAAGGCTAATACAAGCCTCACCTTAGTCTTGCTAGCTCAGTTTCAGTACTATAGAAAGTGGGCTGTGACGATGCATAGGAGGAATGCAAAAGGAGAACTCTGCATTGGGGGAGTGATCACGCCCATACTCATTGTTTGCCATGTGCCTATAACTTTTGAACCAACAGCACCAAGGTGGCTGGACGTCGAACATCTTAGGAAGGCACAATTCCTAGACAGAACCACAGACATGGAGATCTACTTATACCAGTTCATTCACCCTACCACAGGACCAGCACGGCTACAACTTCCTTGCACAGCCATACAAGGAAATTCTTTAGACTCCAACATTGATTTTTCACCACCACTTGAACTGCTTCAACTACCATCTCCAGAGGACCTCCAATAAGCGCAGGAAGGGGATGGACTCGATCAGACTGCTCGAGTCAGTCACTCGAGCCCTCCAGAAGATGTTGCACCTAAGACGTTTCACTTTGAAGAGTTTGCCGCACCTAAACATCACAAGAGTCTATGGGAAGCTCACAAGCGGATTGGACTACTTCAGAAGCGGATTGGACAAAACGATCAAAGCATTAAAAGGCACCGTGAGAGAGATGTCAGATGGGTGGAAGGAGATGAAGGAACAGCTAAACAAGATTCAAGGCAAGGGTAGGCGCCACTCTCAAAGAAATGATGAACGAGGTCAACCAAGCGTTTTGCGAAAAAGTGGTTTTGTGAACATGAGCTCTAAGCGTAACACACCACTCGAGCCCCCCAAAGCTTTCTCCTTTGAACCACGGCAACGCAAGAGAGAAGCAGCAGGATCGAACAGCACGGGCTCGAGCAAGTGACTCGACCACCACGTCATGCCCCCGACCAAGCATACTCATGCGAGAGCATGGAGGAGTCAATCAACTCCTTCTTCACCAACCTATGAGGTACCAACTCCATCACTCCACTTTAAATACCATTGCATTTCTAGTTTAAATTGTTTTGTTTCTTGAATCTCTCCAACCTTCCCTTGAATTTTTATTACACAAGGGACTGTGTAATTTAAGTTTGGGGGAGTCCCACGGTTTAAGATTTATGTGACATTGTTTTCTGTTTTCTTATTTCAAATTTTGCATACCATTAGTCATCATATAAAAACCCATAAAAATTTAAAATTTTTTCGAAAATCATTCCATAAAAACATAGTGTCCATGTAGTTGTATTAGCATCTTAAGATTGAGTCTAGTTGCATTTCATTCAAGATTGATGCATCTGCATAGGGGATTTGAGTATAACCTTGTGAGCATGTTTATTCATTAGATAAAATCAATGCCCAATATTGTCTGATGCATAATGAGTGAGTTTGAAGTTAAGACAGCACCATGCTTTGAATACATAACTCGACGTTCTTGTCTTGATTGAAACATGATGTGATCTGATGCCTTTCCCTATCTATTAGAATCTAAAGTTGAATTATAATTATCATGTTTATGCATTGAACTTGAACTCATGGATACCTATATACATACTTGGATATTCTTTCATCTCTTTACCACTCTTGCTATCCAAGTAGCTGATTCCCATCATTGGAACAGTTTCCCCCACCATGAACCTACCTTTCTTTCAAGCCAATATTATTCTCTATGTGTGTGAGGCCTTTTATTGACTGAGCTTGGTAGAAAGTGTTAGGTTGGAGCCGACAAGGATAGGTTCGCATTTAGTTCTAGTTCACGGTTTTCAGACTAGCTTGGACTAGGTGGGAATATGATTCTGGGTAGAAATCGGAATAGGGATATCCAACTCGGGGTAGCGAACTCAACTAGGTAGACTCGGTCTCTTGCATCGAGTTATGCAGACCGAGTGGGTAGAAATTCTATTTGAGATGCAAACTCGATATGCGACACCGAGCTAGGAAGGCCGAGTTATGGGAAATCATTGTGGGATGTGTTGAAAATGAAAAAGAGAAGAAAATGGGAAAGGAAAAGAAACTTCTAAGTAGAGGGATGTGTATGATTGAAGCTCTAGTAAAGGATTGGGTAGTAAAAAAAAGAAAAAAAATATATGTATAGGCTCAGGAAAAGAAAAAAAAAGAAAAACATGTATGAGTTGCATAAGAGATAGAGTCTCAGATAGAAACCCAATCCGCTAGAGTAACCAAAACAAAAGGAACCCCCTTAGAACACAAAGAAAAAGAAAAAGATTGATCAAAGAGATTCAAGGCAAAAAAGTGCCAAAAGGTAGTAATAGGATCATTTCTGGGTTTAGATTTAGGGGTTTGGGTTTGATTATGTATATGGATGGGTACATGGGAATCTATCCTTGTATGCATCGGTTAGCCCTGACCTTTAGCCTTCTCCTAAAGCTCAGTCCTTTCTTGAGAGTCCCTTGAGTGAGAAAGAGTGTTAACCAGTTACACGAAGGGACCATATTTGTCTTTTAACCTTTCCCTTAGCCAAATGAGTTCATTGGACATGCATAGCTTGATTCATAGTTTCTGCTTAATGAATGTTAAAGGGATTGGTAGATTTGAATGCATGTGTAGGTTAAGACTGAAGGTTAGGTTGTGTTGTGAATAGCATGGCTAAGGTTTTTGAAGTAGAGCTCACTTGAATTGCATCATTGAGCTATTAAATAGGACATTGGTTTTATCCTGTTTATTGGCGTTGCTTAGGTTCTGAATCCCCACTTTCAAACCTCTCTTCCTGCTTATGATTTGTTTGCTTGAGGGCAAGTAAAGACTAAGTTTGGGGGAGTTGATGTCTCTGTATTTAAACATGTTTTAGCATGCATTTGACATCACTTACGTGTAGTTTCATCATATGTTTCACCTCATTTAGAGTCCTTTTCACTCATTTAGCATTCATATTAGGATTTTCATACATATTGCATGTTTGGAGTGCTTCTAGGTGTTTTGGAGGCATTTGGAGAAATTTGGAGTCACAGAGCAAAGTAGGATGTGATGTTCATCCGACACGCCGGAAAGATGCGGCTGGACGAGGACTTTGAGTTTGGATTCAGCCTTAACAGTCTTCATAATAGTTGTAGAGGAGTGAGTTAGATTTCCAATAGAGGTAGTCTTGAATCATTTTGATGAGTCTTGAAGGAGTTATGACCGAATTACTGTAACTCAGTCAGGCCTAATGACGGACTCGACCAACAGGCTGATGGACTTGACCAACACGCTGATGCACTCGACCAACTCCACTACTCGAGTCACCACTCAACAATATCGACCCGTCTGCCACTCGACGTCCACACTCAATGCCACTCGACCTCCACAACTCGAGCTGCCACACTAACCTGCGACCACACATCGCAACCACCACTCGAGCTGGACCACAAGGAGCCAACTTTGAAGACACCACTTGATGTTACCACTCGACCAAAATGATCGAGTCAGGTACTCAATATGACAGCTTTGTCGAGTCACTCCAGAATCTGCAGACCCCTCTCGAGTTCACCACTCGGTTTGTGGTCGAGTCAAGCATTTTCAGAAGTCCCAGATCACCACTTGGGTTCCCAACTCGAGCTCATCACCCGAGTCATCATCTTTGGCCCTCTAAATCACTTTTCCAGCCTCATTTCAACTTCACAAGTGTTAAACTAGGGAAGATCTCATCAGTTGAAGACAAGGGAAGCAATGTGCACCAACCCACAACCCCATCTCCAGTTGACCACAAAAATGTCATCTTAAAGACTGACGCAACTCGATACCACTCGACACCACTCGACCAGACTTGGTCGAGCTGCACGATCCGTGAAGACTTAGCTATCTTTCTTTGTCTTTTTCAGTTTTAGGATTTTCCGTATTTTACTCTAAATACCCCTGTTGGGTATTAACCAGGGGCATATTCTATTATTTTTAGGGTTTCTCTCTGCCTCCAAACATTATTCTGGGTGTTCTTCATTTTGTAATTCAGATTTCTCTTAATCTAGTATTTAGTTTGCCTTGATTCGTTGCAGTCTTACTATTCTTATCTCAATCTATCTTTCTAGACTATTTTCAATGAATTCTAAAATGTTTGATTTTTCTGGGTTTATGTTCATCATTATGTGTGAGTAGTTTTTAAGGTTCTTGAGGATGGGATAGATTAGTGATGAATCTCTGATCTTCTAAGGTGTTTGAGTTTATTTATGTATGAATCCCTTCTGGATTAGTGTTCTTAATGCTGGTTTCTCTCTGATCAATTGGAATTAGATCTCAAGCATTTACACACCCAAAAAGTGTTTGATGAAATGCTTGAACAACTAATACCAGAGATTTGCATTCCTAGCCTAAGATATTGGATGTTTAGGGTGTTCATTGACATAAACAGGGTGGATCTTAATGCCTGCTAGGGTAGAATTCGTCAGAGAGATCTGAGTCTGAAACTGCCCTTGCTTGAGGTCATCTATCACGAGAATGGATTTGGTTGCTTGTGAACCTGTTGTCTAGGGATTAGCTCTGTTCAAGTTTTGTTTTCAGCGCCTTAGATAGATTGTAGAGGAGTCACTGGTTGATTACCCTATCCTTGAGAGCTTGCTTGTCTTGATTGATTTTACTTCGTTTCACTTATCTGCCCCATTTTTCCATTGTCTTGACTTAGTTTTATTTACCAAGTTCGCTTGCTACACTAATAGTTTTATCTGCTGCACTAGCAGTTTTATTTGCTGCACTAGCAGTTTTACTTGCTGCACTAGCAGTTTTACTTCATTTTTATTTTGCATATTTCCTGCGTTACTTAATTTGTTAGACACCCAAAAATCAATTTGCTTAGCTTGACTTAAGTGACTTTGATTGCATTCTATTTGCTAGCATCTCACCCATTTGGATTGACACCTTTATGTGCTGCAATGACATGATAGTGCATTAAGGAATTGAATGGTTAAACTGGATATTACACTTTACTAGACTTGATTCACTCTGAGACTTAGTCCTCAGAGTCATTGACTCTTGAGTTGTGAAGAAAGGCTAGCATCGTGTAAAAACACATTAAAACAAATTATCAATAACTGCTAGGCGGATTGCAGCACGATTCATAGATTGCAAAAAGATGTTTATTTCTCTCCTAAAGTGATCCTACGCTAAGGCTGTTCATGGTATGAGATCACTGCTTGTACATGAAAAGAATAACTCGGAAGAAAATTTTAAAATCTAAAAAAACATTAAATAAAGAGGATTGATTGATCCGTATGTAGATCATTCTTGATCTCGAACACTATTGTAAAGCTAACATACTCCCGCAGTGCTAACTATCTAACCATGGATAATCAGATTCCCCTAGTAGTGCTAGTATATGGATCCTAAATAAACATGCCAGCCATCTATATAGGTTTGGTAAGTTCACTTAGATGACACAACTTCAACTCTTGTTGGCTATGGATACTAAGCTCATCTATTGTTGATTCCGGTAACCTAACAATCGCTTTCGGTGCATAGATTTAACCTACAGATCATATGCTAGATTCATCAACCTAACATAAGCATTAAAAACACAAAGATAAAGACCTATAATGATAAATACCTAATAGAAACTTAAACCTAATCAATCATTGAATCCCTTTGATGCAAACCCTAAACCCAACTGGTGGATTACTCATACATAGTTGTAATCATTAAAAACGAATTCAAAGATTGCATAAATATCAAAAAACTATAGCAAGGTTTGGAAAACACTTCTAGAATATTTCTTATCCCAAAGCAACAAAAATAGAGAGAAAAACTGTAAAAACAAAGCTATGGGGTCGATCGAGCAGCCCTATTTATATGAAAAGAACGCCAAAATGAAACAAGTATTTTACTAGTTTGAGAATAGGGTTTCAATTGCCTATTACCCTAAACATGTCATTGTAGTGCAATAGGTATCAATCCAAATGGGTGCGTTGTTAACAATCAAGATGCGATCAAATTTAGTTAAGTCAAGCCACATCAGAAGGGTGTTTGTCACTAACAACCTAAATGGAATGAAAAATGCAGAAAATAAAATACTGGCTATGACTCGGTTTGATTTGGCCGAGTGGTAGTGAAAATACAGAAAATAACAAGAAATAATATGGAGAAGAAAGGTCCTGAGAGTGTGGTAATTGATCATGCCATCCTCCATAGTCTACCGTAGGTGTCTAACATGACTTTACATAAGCTAATCTCTAGACGTTGATCATCAAAGCTATGGTGATCCCACTGTCATGGTGACCCCCAACAATCCTAACCATATCCTAGGACCCAATACCTTCCCCCTAAGAACAGACCTCAATTGTTTTGGCAGAACATAGAAAAGGACAACAATAAGACCCAAATCAACAATGTCAAAATATAACCTAACACAGTGTCCTACCGAAAAGCTATAGATCTCTGGCATTAGGGGATCAGGGATCTCTACATGCACCTGTCGGGCGAGAGAAACCTCAGATCTAGCCCCTAGATTTTGCCAAACGAGCTAGCCTTAAGAATATCTAATCCAAAAGGGATAAAATCAAATTTAAAGCTTAGACATCTACAAGGACTAAGGACTCGGGCAGATCTACCCCATCTCGGAACCCTAGTTTCACTACTCAGACATGCAAATTGAAAACATAGAAATCAAAGTAAAAGATATGTTCATAAAAAATGATGAAAGAAAGCAACCTAAGAAAACGAATTCAATAAAAAGGTTGAGATTACAGAATCGAAAATAGCAGAAAAGTAAAAGGAGGCTAAGAAAAACAGAGATTCAGATTCAAAGATAAAAGTTGTTCCGCTCCCCTTCACTTCTGCGGCTCGGGTTTATATAAGACATTTACATATTAAACCTAATTCTAGAAAAGGAAACTAAGTCAGTCGGTTGCAGGACTCGGTCAGAATGACCGAGTGCTCTTGGTCGAGTCGTGCTAAAAACGGGTAAAATATGGAGACATCAACACCCCCAACTTAGTCTTTGCTTGCCCTCAAGCAAACAAATCGTAAACAGGGAGAGTTGGGTTGAAAAAGGGGACTCAGAACCAAAACATGCTGATAAGAAGTATACAATCAATGTCTCAGATACAATGCAAGTGAGTTCTATCCACAACACAGTCTAACTTTCAGCCTCAACCTACACATGCATTCAAAAATACCAGACCCTTTAACATTCATTAATTTCACACCATGAATCAGACCATGCACATCCAATGAACTCATTTGGTTAAGGTAAAAACATTTTTAGAACAAGGATCTCTCAGTAAAATGGAATGAGCTTTAAAAGAATGCTAAAGGTAAGATTGCCAACCGATGCATACAAGGACAGAATCCCATCTACCCAAGTAAACACAAGTGAAATCCCTCCTACTTCTAAACCCGGAGCTTGATCCTATCTACCCTTTTTCCCTTAGGGCGTTTTCTTTTGCTTTCATTCTAAGGAGAAGGTTTTTCTTTTTGCACAGCTAAACTCTAGCGGATTGGGTTACTTAATCACTTAGGCTCGCTCTTTCTCTTTTTTTTTTTTTTTCGCTCAAGATCTTTTAGGCTTTTTGCCTTTCTTCTAATACAGAGCCTAAACCTCATGAAAGTTTTTTTTTTCTTTTTCCCCAAATCCTTTACTAGGTATCATACTTTTTCTTTTTATTTCTCTTCTCCTACGAATCTCTTTACCCTTTTCTTTCTTCCCCTTTTCATCACGGCCCATAAAATCAGACATTACTAGACTCAATATGATGGACTCGGGCAAACACACCGAGTTGCCTCCTATAATCTAAACCCAAAAATGAAGTTTTCTTCCTAGTTCTATCTGATCCATAAGGGGAGAACCAGAACTACATGAGATACCATCCTTGTCGGCACAAACCTAACACTTTCAACCAAGCTCATTCCGAAATAAGGCCTCACACACACAGCAAATATCAGTGGCCTGAAAAGAAGTTTTGTTCAAGGTATGGTGAACTGTTCCAAAGATGGGAATCAACTACTTGGATTAGCAAAGGTGGAAAAATGTGAAAGAAAATCCAAGTATGTATGTAGTATCCATGAGTTCAAATTCGATGCATAGACATGATAATTAACATTCAAATTCAGTTCAAATTGATAGGGAAAGGTATAAAATCACAGCATGCTTCAATCAAGACTAGAAAGGATTTTCGAACATTACTTGAAATGCACTAGACAACTATTGAATCAGCATGCTTACAAGGTTAGTTTCATCATAATCCCCTATACAATGCAACAGCCCTAAACGAAATGCAACTAGACTCAATCTTAAAATGCATATGCAACTACATGAACACTCTATTTTTATGGGTTTTCTATGCATATAAATGAATGCAGACTCAAGTATGAAAATTTGAAATAAGAAAACAGAAAATATGATTAAATACATCTCAAACCCTCCCCCAAACTTGAATTACACAGTCCCTTGTGTAATAAAAATCTGAAGGTGAGTTCAAGAAAAAATAAGAAAACTAAAGTAGATGCAATGGTGTTTACAATGAAATGGTTTGGAGTTACCTCAGTGGTTGGTGAAGAATTGGGTGGTGTACTCGTCCATGCTATCCCGAGTGTAGGCCAGAACTGCAGCCAAGCTTGTGGGTGTTTCAGTGTAGAACTCGGGCTGTCTGACTCGGGCTGGCATCGAGTCCACTCTCCTGACACTAAACTCGGTCTGGTGACCAAGTCTTCTGGCCGAGCTCTCTCAACCAAGTTCGTACCTGGATCTTATGCAATGCTTAACTCGAGTCACGTTTAGCCCTTCCAACACCTACTTCTGACCTTCCTTAGTACGAATTTGATTACCAAAACAACTAGAAAAACGGATCAAAGATAACTGAAATAAAATAAAAATTAAAGCAGTATGTACAAGAATAGACATGGGACTTCCTCCCAAGTGAGCTTGTTTATTGTCTCTAAGCTTGACTTCCGTTACTCATCAGACTTGGGGTGGTTCATACAGAGGGATTGAAGCTCCCTCCGGGATGACTCGATCAGCCGCATAAGGCTTGACTCTCTGCCCGTTCACTGTGAAGTCCCCTCTGTCCTTGCCTATCAAAGTGATGGCTCCATAAGGTAGAACTTCCTTGATGTAGAATGGTCCTGACCACCTTGACTTCAACTTGCCTGGGAAGAGCTTCAGTCTTGAGTTGAAAAGAAAGACCTGATCACCAGACATGAAGTCCTTTGGAAGAATTTTCTTGTCATGAAAGGATTTAGTCCTCTCTTTATAGATCTTTGAACTCTCATTAGCACTAAGCCTCACTTCCTCCAACTCATGTAATTCCATTTCCCTATTCTCCTGGGCTGTCTTGAGATCGAAGTTCAAAAGCTTTGTGGCCCAGATGGCCTTGTATTCAATCTCTACTAGTAAGTGGCAAGCCTTGTCGTAGAGCAACTGAAATGGTGTTCTCCCTATGGGTGTTTTGTAGGCAGTCCTGTAAGCCCAGAGAGTATCATCGAGCTTGGCTGCCCAATCCCTCTTTGAAATTCCTACTATTCTTGCAAGGATTACCTTTATTTGCTTGTTGGAGACTTCTACTTGGGTGCTGGTTTGAGGGTGATAGGGCGTGGCCACCTTATGCTTTACTCCATGCTTCTTTAAAAGGCTTTCGAGCATCTTGTTGATGAAGTGGGATCCCCCATCACTTATTATAACTCGTGGCACACCAAATCGAGGGAAAATGATATTTTTGAACATCTTCAAAACAACCTTGGCATAATTTGTTGGACATGCAATGGCTTCGACCCATTTAGACACATAGTCTACAGCCACCAAGATGTAACTGTTTCCGTGAGAGGGTAGGTTGAAGGGCCCCATGAAGTCGATTCCCCAAACGTCAAACACTTCAACTTCCAGTATTGGGTTCTGTGGCATCTCATTCCTTCTGCTTATGTTTCCCATTCTTTGGCAAGGGTCACACTTGGAGATGAAGTTATGAGTGTCTTTAAACATAATGGGCCACCATAGCCCTATTTGAAGCACGTTCTGGACCGTTTTGGAGGTGGCAAAATGACCTCCATAGGTGGAGCCATGGCAATGATCAAGAACTCCATTTACTTCTTCTTCAGCTATGCATCTTCTGAATAGACCATCCGAACCCTTCTTATAGAGGAATGATTCACATCTCTAAAACATTTCTTCTTTTTGTAGGCATCCAAACTCTTCAGGACTTCCCCACATGCCAGGTAGTTAGCCAAGTCAGCATACCAAGGCGTCTTCTCATCAAAAAGTGCTACCATCTCCTCGAACTCGGTCTGGGTAACTTGACATGTGATCGAGTCTGTTCTTCTGGTGTTGGACTCGGTCAGTTGACCGAGTTCTCTGGCCAAGTTCATCATCATAAGTTGTTCTTCAGGCGTGGAGTCATCTATGGGTCCTATATCTTCTATCCTCATCCTTGACAGATGGTCAGCGAGTCCATTTTCAATACTCTTCTTATCTACTATTTCCATATCGAATTCCTAAAGCAGGAGTATCCATCTCAGTATTCTTGGTTTAGTATCCTTCTTTGCGTATATGTGTCTCAATGCTGCATGATCCGTGTAGACAATAACCATAAAACCGACTAGATAGCTTTTGAACTTCTCAAAAGAAAACACAACTGCTAACAATTCTTTCTCAGTGGTTGCATACCGTCCCTCTGCATCATCCAGCGTCCTACTTACATAATAGATAACATGCAACTTCTTGTCAATTTTCTACCCCAGAACAGCTCCTACTGCATAATCAGAAGCGTCACACATAATCTCGAATGGATAGTCCCAGTTGGGAGCCTGAACTATTGGCGCAGAAACTAAGGCTTCTTTGATGAGAGGAAAAGCCTTCAGGCACTCAGAGTCGAAGATGAACTCTGTCTCCTTGCAAAGCAGCCTAGTGAGTGGTCTTGCTATCTTGGAAAAATCCTTGATGAACCTCCAGTAGAAACCCGCATGCCCAAGGAAACTTCTTATATCCTTGATAGTTTTTCGAGGTTGCAGTTGAATCATCACCTCAATCTTGGCCTGGTCTACCTCTATGCCCTTTTCCGAAATCTTGTGCCCCAAAACGATCCCCTCTGTAACCATGAAGTGGCATTTTTCCCAGTTCAGAACCAGATTTGTTTCTTCACATCGAGTTAGGACCTGCACAAGTTCAACAAATAGGAGGAGAAGGAGGAGCCATACACGGAGAAATCATCCATGAATACCTCTACTATCTCCTCTATTAAATCCAAAAAAATTAAGGTCATGCATCTTTGGAAAGTACCAGGTGCATTGCACAAACCAAAAGGCATTCTCTTATATGCAAAAGTTCCGTAAGGGCAGGTGAATGTGGTTTTTTCTTGATCATTAGGGTGTATAGGGATTTGGAAGAATCCACTATATCCGTCAAGAAAAGAGTAATATAGATGATTGGCTAGCCTTTCTAACATTTGATCAATGAATGGTAATGGAAAATTATTTTTTCTAGATGCAGCATTCAATTTCCTATAGTTTATGCACATTCTATGACTAGTAATTATTCTTGTGGGAATGAATTCATCCTTATCATTTTTCACAACAGTTAGCCCTTTTTTCTTAGGGACACAATGCACGGGGGATATCCAAGTACTATCAGAAATGGGATAAATGATACCAGCATCTAACAACTTAAGAATTTCCTTTTTAACAACTTCTTTCAAGTTTGGATTTAATCTCCTCTGAGGTTCAATGCTAGAGTATGATTCATTTTCAAGGTGAATTCTATGAGTGCATAGACTAGGCAAAATCCCCTTAATGTCATCAAGTGAGTATCCAATTGCTCTTCTAAACTTTTTCAATTCATCTCCAAAACTACGAAATCGGTTGGCACTTCGACATGGCCAATCATGACGAGTAAATCTTCTAGTAACCTGTGGGGGAGCCTAATATATCTATAAGCCAAGACTAAAGAGATGTTGCAAGGTTTGTATCTGCTGAAGCCCAATCTCTTTGCTACCGAAAGCGGCATAAAGCTTACAGAAGCTCCAAGGTTACATAGATAGTTTTTGAAAGTAAGTGGACCCAGTCAACATGGTAGGGTGAAAGAACCGGGGTCACTTAACTATTCTTTGATAACTACCTTTTTTTATATGATAGCACTGCATTCATGCCTCAGTACTACCATTCCCTGAAGTTCCTTCGTCCTTTCTACTATTGCATCCTTCAAAAATTTGTGATATAGGGGCAAAAGCATAAAAGCATCTACCAGGGGTATCTTGATTTCTATCTCTTGTACCTGCTTGTCGAAAAGAGCTCGACACTTTTCCACAAACTCTTTCTTGAATCTTCCTGGAAAAGGGAGTGGGGGCTTAATTATACGCAGGAGGAACAAAAGCTGATTTTCCCACATGTGGAGCATTGACTTGGTCTGCTGACCAAGTTCTTTCATCGAGTTTATCTTCCTTCCCACTTGTTGGAACCTCGACTCGATTGGTAGACCGAGTTTGTCCATCGAGTTTGTTTTCTTCATCTTTAGTTTGACTGAGATCCTCCCAATTCTGAATTTTGCTACCCTTGGTGGGTCCTTCTCTGGTAGGTAATTCTTTTCCACTGTGTAGGGTGATAGCGTATGTCTCCGTTGATGTGTTGCAGAAACGCTCCCCAACTTGTTCTTCACTATCCTCAGTAAGTGGATGACTGATCCCATTTGGTGATAGCTCGCTACTCCTTGGAGTTGTGGATTGATTTTCCCGAGAGTTGGCCAGTTTGATGTGGGGGAAAGTAGAAGCACCCTTGCTCTCTAAATAGTGCAGCTTGGAATTTATAGTCTCCATTTTGTTGTTGAGGGCAGTGTATGAGCGGTCCATATTGTTCGTCATCTCAGCAAACCTCTTGGTAACCTCCATCGCACTTTTTTCTTGGCTTTGTATAAGCTGTTGAATCATTGCCATCATGTCCGGTTCTTGGTTTGCAAAACTGGGAGGTGCGGTTTGGGTTGGCTGTTGCTGCTGAAATCCTTGCTTGTACTGAGGTTTGGGAGCGTAGCCCTGATTCTGGTTGTATGTAACAAAAGGTTTGTGTTAGAGCTGCTGCTGCTGAGGAGGGTACACTTGGTCCTGAGGGTTGGCAACGTTAGTGCTTCTGTAGGACAAATTCGGATTAGCCTTGTAGTTGACAAATCCTTTGTTGTAACCCCCTTGGTTCTGAATGTAGCTGATCTCCTCGAGTTGGTCACTCTCCCCAACCTGATCTTAACTTTGCTCTTCTTCAGACACATAGTGTATCTGCTTCTGCTGGCTTAGGATGAGCCTATCTATTTTGTCATTTAGAGCTTGGATCTCTTTCTTGTCCTCGAAATTAGAATTTCCTTGATAATTTTGGTCATAGTCCTCCGCATACCATCAGACTGTGCTAGATTCTCAACCAATTCCCAGTCTTCTTCAACGTCCTTGTTCAGAATGTTCATGTTGCTAGCGGTATCAAGGAGCATACGTATTTTGGGCAAAACGCCTCTGTAGAGAGTACTGAGGAGACTCTCATTGCTGAAACCATGGTGAGAGCACTGCGAGGTGTAGCTCTTGAATCTCTCCCAAGCCTCACATAATGTTTCAGCATTCTTCTGGGCAAAACCGGATATATCATTACGGAGTCTGGCGGTTCTGGCGTTAGAGAAAAACTTGGCAAGAAAAGCCTTCTTGCACCGATCCCATGTAGTGATACATCCTAGTTGTAGAGTCTTCTCCCATTGGTGAACCTTGTCGTCCAGAGAGAAAGGGAACAGACGGAGCTTGAATCCATCTTCAGAAACTCCATTGATTTTTGTTAGGCTTCAAAGCCTATCGAACTCGTCCAGGTGATCGAGTGGGTCTTTCATTGGCAGTCCATGGAACTTGTTGCTCTAAACCATGGAGATGAGGCCGCTCTTGATCTCAAAATTGTTCTGCTGAATAGGGGGAGCTATGATACCCTGACATTGTGTGTGGGTACGCAGAGCATCCCCTGCTCCAATAAAACGTTGCCTCCTTAGCTGAGGGTCCTGTACAGCAGGATGTTGTTGATTGCCTCCTTGAGCAGCTTGTTGTTGTTGGTTTTCCATTTCGAATGGTTGTTCTTGATCTTGTGGGACTCGGTCTCTTTGCTCACGATGCTGACGAGGTGACCGATTAACGTTATCAACGAGTTGTAGGAGGTTCTGATTTTCTTTTTATCTTTTTTGCATGCAGGGATCAGGACTTGGTCAAAGAGACTCGGTGGAAAATACCGAGTTGGTTGACCGAGTAGTACCTGAAACAAACGAACAAAGGAAATTCAGAAAGTTAGAAAGTAGTGTAAAAATAAAAATGAACTTGATCTCAAGAAATTTGAAATCCTAAATGTAACAAACAATCACCCAATTGGCAACGGCGCCAAATTGAAACAAGTATTTTACTAGTTTGAGAACAGAGTTTCAATTGCCTATTACCCTAAACATGTCATTGTAGTGCAATAGGTATCAATCCAAATGGGTGCGTTGTTAACAATCAACATGCGATCAAGATTAGTGAAGTCAAGCCAAATCAGAAGGGTGTTTGTCACTAACAACCTAAACGGAATGAAAAATGCAGAAAATAAAATATTGGCTATGGACTCGGTTTGATTTGGCCGAGTGGTAGTGAAAATACAGAAAATAACAAGAAATAATATGGAGAAGAAAGGTCCTGAGAGTGGGGTAATTGATTATGCCATCCTTCATAGTCTACCGTAGGTGTCTAACATGACTTCACAGAAGCTAATCCCTAGACGTTGATCATCAAAGCTATGGCGATCCCACTGTCGTGGTGACCCCCAACAATCCTAAACATATCCTAGGACCCAATACCTTCCCCGTGAGAACAGACCTCAATTGTTTTGGTGGAACATAGAAAATAACAGCAATAAGACCCAAATCAACAATGTCAAAATATAACTTAACCCAGTGTCATGGCAAAAAGCTATAGATCTCTGGCATTAGGGGATCAGGGATCTCTACATGCACCTGTCGAGCGAGAGAAACCTCAGATCTAGCCCCTAGATTTTGCCAAATGAGCTAGCCTTAAGAACATCTAATCCAGAAGGGATAAAATCAAATTTAAAGCTTAGACATCTACAAGGACTAAGGACTCGGACAGATCTACCCCATCTCGGAACCCTAGTTTCACTACTCAGACATGTAAATTGAAAACGTAGAAGTCAAAGTAAAAGACATGTTCATAAAAAATGATGATAAATAACTTAAGAAAACGAATTCAATAAAAAGGTTGAGATTACAAAATCGAAAATAGCAGAAAAGTAAAAGGAGGCTAAGAAAAACTGAGATTCAGATTCAAAGATAAAAGTTGTTCCGCTCCCCTTCGCTTCTGCGGCTCGGGTTTATATAAGACCCTTACATATTAAACCTAATTCTAGAAAAGGAAACTAAGTCAGTAGGTTGCAGGACTCGGTCAGAATGACCGTGGACTCGGTCTATCCCTTACTCGGTTAGGAGGTCGAGTTCTCTTCGTCGAGTGCGTGGACTCGGTCTGTCAAGTCGAGTCCCTTGTCCGAGTGATGAAGTCTTCTGTCCGTGCATTGCACTTGGTTTGAGTACATCGAGTGCTTGATCGAGTGGTGATGTCCTTTGTAGCAGACTCGATCAGTTGCCCGAGTTCATCCCATCGAGTTTGTCCACACCATTCCTCCTTTGCTCCAGCAAGCATCTGTTTTCCCTGAAACTAACTCCAAAATGCAATATGTATGCAATGCTTATGCAAAAACTACTAAGTATGCAAAATGGACAAAAAGAACTCTAAATGATATAAACAACGGGGCAAATCAACGCTAAAATGGACTTAGATATAGGCTAAAAACGGGTAAAATATGGAGACATCACAAAACCTAATGAAAATATGAAAAGGAAAAGAGTGTGTCATGAGGATCGATCGATGCCTTACATCATATAAATAATCATACAGTAATTTTTAATGTAAATTGAAAGTGCTACTGATAATAATATTTATTTTAATCATCAAATAATCAAATCGTATTTAACCGTTATAATCATAACTTTATATAACCGTAACCGTTTTAACTGTATATTAAATAGTTAAGGTGAAGGTTAAAGAAAAATTATAACCGTAACCGGTGGTTAATTAACCATAATCTTAATAACCGTAACCGTGGTCATGCCTAGATTGACATGTCTTTAGTAAAACAAGCATAACTCTTGAACCATCAATCAAAATGCCTGTCTACATGTGCCAAATGAAATCTAACTCACAAGTTTATCTTGTTTCTAAAACTCATCTAAATATGATATCAGAAAGATCTCCAACGAATGTAAAACTTTCAAAGCTTCAGTATTACTCTGCATCTCCAAATCCACGTTTTCATCCTAAAACACCATGTTTTCCTCCAAAGCAACCTAAAACCTGTAAAAAATCTAAACAAAGAGGAAAAGACATGAAATGTAATCCTAGAATAGATAAAAGACTCAATTATCGTATGGAATCAATTGATGAAAACCACTAAAACTATGACACAACAATGAGGCTTGCATTGATCTCAAAGTGGTGGACAAAGACTGGTTTGGTCCCCATGAATATGAGGCTCATAAAAGGTTCTAATAACATGTGGGTTCCTAGATGCATATATAGGCCCTTGAACAACCTCAGTTCCTTTCTTAACCTTATTGTTGTTCAAATTACACATGAAACCGGGCATATATTGATAGTCACAAATTTCTAACTGTGTCAAATGCTCAAATTGTTCACGCTCTCATGTTGCTCTCTTATTCTCTCTTTCTACCGTTCATATATCTTCTGTTTGGTCAATCAAGTTGTGTTTTTTTCTTGGCTTCTTACTTTCATGCACGTAATTATAAGAAGAATAAGCCAAAACAGTTAAATAACAATGATAGTAAAAACCTTAGTCTCAAATGATTTCAAAATCCTAATGGCACTTGCTAATTCCCCCGCAATGACACCAAAAACTTGATGTGATCAAAGTTTTAAAACCTGATATGAAACATGGAAGTGCACGAAATTCAAAAAAAGAGTTATCGATCCACAAGGAATTAGGAAAACTCTTTAAGAATACATGAAACCTATTAAGCTAAGCAACAAGATTTATTTTTTGTTTTAATTAACTAAACAATTTGAAACCATAAAATATGTAAATTGCAAAAACTAAGGAACAAGAACCAATAAGTAAAAAACTAACAATATTCAAATTCAAACAGGCGGGAAAACAAGATTTACATTAGACAAAGACAATTAAGATAAACAAGTTAACCATTGGGTAAATGCAATTAACTTAGGTGATTATTTGGCTAATTAATGATACATATACTATTTAAAAAAATTAATCCTTAGATATTATGTCACTAATGTAGGATTCACTATCATGACATTAATCCTACACTACAAGAAATTTACCGCAAAACTGACGGAATTTCTGATAGACATGAAAAATGACAATTCCATCGGAAATTGACGATTTCATCGGAAAATTTCAGACGGATTTCTGACAGATTTTCAACGGATTTTTGACGCAATTTGTTTTTTCGGCTTGTCTAGTCATATGTCAGACTAAACCTTAGAACGAGACACGTGAAACCACAAAACCGTCGGAAATCCGTTGGTAATTTCCGACGGATTTCCGATGGTTTTGTGGTTTCTTGGTCTTTTATGATCCGTTTAACTTGAAATATGTTTGTAGTATGTTATGTTACTCATTTCAATCATAAAATAATACCAAAAACCTTGTTATATATCATATATACCAAAATTAGAAAAATTCATACAATCATGTTTACATGTTAGAGAATAATACATATACTTAACCAATGATTTATAAACATAACAAATAAAATTTTCTAATTTTCTAATTTTGGTATATTTAATATGTAACAAGGTATTTGTTAGTATTTATCATTGAAATGAGTAACAAATCATATTACAAACATCTGTCAAGAGAAACGGATCGTAAATGACCACGAAACCACAAACCCGTCGGAAATCCGTCGGAATTTTCCGACGGATAATATATCAAATGTGTTAAATATGAGTTTATATATATATATATAGAATCCGTCAGAAATTTCCGACGGATTTCTGACGAAAAATGAAAATTTGACCGCGTAAGTTGCCCGCGTCAATTAATTTTTTTTTAATTTTTTGCTATCCGTCGGAAATTTCCGACGGATGTCCGACGGATAGCAAAAAGTATAGACGCGAATGTTCCAAATATTTTCGAAAAACACCGGCAAATATTAATTTTTTGCCAGTTCCGACGGAATTCTGACGGATATATCCGTCGGAATTTTGTTTTTATATATCACTTCTTCTTCTCAGCGAATTCATTTCTCATTTTAGAAGAAGAAGAAGAAAAAAAAGTTTTGTTTTTTAATTACATAATCGAAATCCGTCGGAAATCCATCGGTTTTAAAGCCGTCGGAATTCCGTCGGTTTTCGATCCGTCAGAAATCCGTCGATTTATAAATATCAGATATCCGTCAGTTTTCCATCGGTTTCCGATGGAATCCTGCTTCTGTCGGAAATCCGTCGGAAATTCCGACGGATTTCTGACGCAGCTTTTATTTGCGACGAGAGAGAAGCAACGGCAAAAACCGACGGATTTTTGACAGAATTGGCCGTCAGTTTTGCAGTATTTTTCTTGTAGTGCTACATTAATAACACTTATTAACAATAAACTTTTGTTGGTGATAAGTAATAAGTATGCATTAATCTCAAGTCTAACTAGTCATTAAACACTTTACACATTAATTCTCATTGGCTAAGAATACACAATTCTATATAAGATTTATTCTAGGATTTCATCGAACCCATTTCAGGTATGAAACCTACTAAGATCTAAATTAACTTGCTCTAGCTAATCAACCATTAAGATCATCCTATAAGTAATTATCAATAGAAATCTCAGTCATAGGTATAACATATGTCCTACCACATATGTCTGAACAGCGTGTTATTGCTTTGTTTCGCCTAAAATACTTCCTTAAAAATTCACCAAAAACTAAATCTTCAAACCACAACTTCTGAAAACATACTAACCTAAGAAAAAAGAGAAAAAGGAAAAAAAAAAGGTGAGTTGTAACATCCCAATCCTGCAGTTTTGGATGATAGAATCAAGGCCATTTAAAATCTCACTAAGCCCAAATCATTATTTAATAAGGAGTCATATTTAAAGGAATTCTAGGATTTTGCCTCTAATTTTCACGCCTCCTTCCTAAGATAGAGATATATAATTCCTCAAAAAGAGAGTGAGAGAGAGAGAGAGAGAGGGGAGAGAGAGGAAGGGAGAGAGAAGTGACGAAGGTAAGAATCTCGAGACATAACTGACTAATTCTGAGAGAACAGACACACGGAGGCGCAAACAAAATTATTTTTGATTATTTTTACTGGAGAGATGCATGATATCATAATCAAGCAAAGTCAAAATCGGATCCTTTATTGGAGTTTTCTTCCAGAAGTTATGCATGTTTTCCTGAGTAAGTTCTCTGCAGATCGAACCTCGCGGAAAAAATAACTTCAAAGGTAGTCTTTCAGTGAGCCATAGTGAGTTAAAAAATGATCTAAACATCATTGGAAATCCCTTGACGTCAGCTTTTCACAGCCACTTACAAAGCAAGATTCGGATGTACAATCCAGCCGAAATCAAGGTTTGAAGCTTACGAATGTTGTGACCTAATTTCATAAACCCTAGAAGCATAAATCCTAATTCAGAAACCCGGGAGTACGAACATTCTGAAAAAAAAGAGTCCAGACATAGAGTATTCTAAAAAGGAAAGTCCATATACAGAAGGTTCAATAAAGGAAGGCTTAACATAAGGGAAGTTTCCAGAAAGGGAAAGTTTCCTAAAAAGCAATATTTTCCGAGGAGGAAAATCCATAAAAGAAAAGCAAGGCAAAAGTGAGGGTGCGATCTGTAAAAACAGAATGACTACTTTTTAAGCATATTATCTGAAAATTTATGTGTTGGACTAAGAACTACATGATTGGATATATATCCTTTGTTTGATTGATGTGCACCACATGATATAATTATATGATGCATGATAGAATAATATGATAAAATGACATGTGATAACACTATTGCACACTTGATTCCTCACTTAGTTTTATTCATCCTTTTTTCCTTTTTCCCCATGATAATAAGTTCTAGAAGTTGCAGTTTGAATTTATTCGTTGGTGAATTTTTTTTTAAAAAAGAAGTGTTAGCGAGACTAGATGATGATACAATGTCTTAGCATGTGTAGTGGAACGGGTATTATAATTTGGTATCAAAGCATGGGTTAAGTCCACTTCATTTCTGATCCGGAGGGTCGAGACTTAGAAAGCAATTAAAAACAAAAAAAATCTTTAGTATAAAAACAAAAAACCCACCAACTAGATCTTTGAGCTTAGTTTAGTGTGTTCATGAGCTCGTAGGTTGAATGATCTGCTAGTTTGAATTCATGATTGTGTGAGTGTTTGTTTATGTTTCATAAGGAATGCAAGGTACACTACAAGAAATTTACCGCAAAACTGACGGAATTTCCGACGGAATATAAATACATCGGAAAATTCCGATGGATTTACGACGTATTTCCGATAGACATGAAAACTGACGATTCCGTCAGAAATCCATCTGAAATCCATCTGAAATTTTCCGACGGATTTATATTCCATCGGAAATCCATCGGAAATTGATGATTCCGTCATAAAACTGTCTGAAATTTTCCGACGGATTTCCGACAGATTTCCAACGGATTTCAGACGGATTTTTGACGGAATTTTTTTTTCGGCTTGTCTAGTCATATGTCAGACTAAACCTTAGAACACGACACGTGAAACCACAAAACCGTCGGAAATCCGTCGGTAATTTCCAACGGATTTCCGACAGTTTTGTGGTTTCGTGGTCTTTTACGATCCGTTTAACTTGAAATATGTTTGTAGTATGCTATGTTACTCATTTCAATCATAAAATAATACCAAAAACCTTGTTATATATAATATATACCAAAATTAGAAAAATTCATACAATCATGTTTACATATTAGACAATGATACATATACTTAAGCGATGATTTATAAACATAACAAATAAAATTTTCTAATTTTGGTATATTTAATATGTAACAAGGTATTTGTTAATATTTTATCATTGAAATGAGTAACAAATCATATTACAAACATATTTTAAGAGAAACGGATCGTAAACGACCACGAAACTACAAAACCGTCGGAAATCCATCGTAAATTACCGATGGATTTCTGACGGTTTTGTGGTTTCACGTGTCGCGTTCTAAGGTGAAAATTTGACCGCTTAAGTTGCCCGCGTGAATTAAATTTGTTTAAATTTTTTGCCATGCGTCGGAAATTCATCGGAAATTTACGACAGATTTCCGACGGTTTTGTGGTTTCGTGGTCGCTTACGATCCATTTCTCTTGAAATATATTTGTAATATGATTTGTTACTCATTTCAATGATAAAATATTAAGAAGAAGAAGATGAAGATGAAGATGAAGAATAAGGTAGTCTTTCAGTGAGCCATAGAGAGTTAAAAATGATCTAAACATCATTGGAAATCCCTTGACGTCAGCTTTCCAGAGCCACTTACAAAGCAAGATTCGGATGTACAATCCAGCCAAAATCAAGGTTTGAAGCTTACGAATGTTGTGACCTAATTTCATAAACCCTAGAAGCATAAATCCTAATTCAGAAACCCGGGAGTACGAACATTCAGAAAAAAAGAGTCTAGACATAGAGTACTCTAAAAAGGAAAATCCATATACGGATGGTTCAATAAAGGAAGGCTTAACATAAGGAAAGTTTCCAGAAAGAGAAATTTTCCTAAAGAGCAATGTTTTGAGCTGCGAGTAAAGAAATTTAATACGCATAACGCATGCCTAAGAATTCGAGGACGAAATCCTTTTAAGTGGGGGAGAATTATAACATGTCAATCTTGCAGTTTTGGATAAATAATAGGGTGGAGGTCATTTAAAAGCTCATTAAGCTCAAATCCTAATTTGATGAGTATTCATATTTAAAGCAGTTTTAGGGTTTTTGACTCTGATTTTCGTGCCCCCATGCTAAGAGAAAGAGAGGGAGAGAGAGAGAAAGAAAGAGAAAGAGAGAGAGATTGTTTTTATTTTTTTTCTTAATTATTTGTTTTTATATGAATTATTCAAACTAATAATTACCGATATATCATAATTTTAAATTTTATTTTTGTAATTAATATTAATATAATATATATATATATTTTTTTAAATAGTTAATTTTTTTTTTAATTTTGTAGGAATTGGATAGAAAATAATTTTTTATCAAAATAGTTGTAGGAAATTGGTTAGATATTTTTGGTAGGACAATGGTAGAAAATATTTTTCCAAATAATACTTTTGTAGGATGCTCATCAAAAATTGTTTCTATTTTCCTACGAAAATTTCTACTAACTTTTTCGTTGAGAAATTTCTAACGAATTTTCTACCAATCTCAATTACTTACAGTACATTTTCTACGAACAAACTTTGTAGGAAAATTGTAATAAATGATCATTTGCTACCATTTTCCTACCGTATAAGCCATAGGAAATAAAACTCTTTCTTGTAGTATTTCAGGTTTTATCCGATTTCGTAAATTTAAACTGTATTTTTTGCAAGTTGAGGTTAAACTTGCAGAAAATGTTAATTGAAGATATTTTTTCTTGTAAAAAACTCCTTTTAAAAACAGGCGAATTTTATACTAATTTTTTAAAAAGGCATAATGTCACATCCAACTTATTAACAATTTTGTCACTGTGTTATTTTGTAAATAATCATCTACAATATAGTTAGGTATTTAGGGCATATGTTCTCTTTATATATATATATATATATGATATAAATGAATATTTAAAAATATGAATAGTCCTTTTCATTTCAACTTGATTTATAGTGTTTGTTTGTTCTTTTTTTTTTGAACTGGTTAGTTTATAGTGTTTACTTTTCAACTTGATTTATAGTGTCAATGGCGGCTATAAGAAGTGGTCGATATATAATCATATATGTTATTTTCATATAGTTTATTTTTCGATGTTTTTATTCTGAAACTATTTTTTTATTCCCTTGAACTTTTTTCACTAGTTTATATTCGGTCAGAAAAAAAATTATGAATCGACGGTTATAGAATATATAATATATAACGTTCTAAAGATGATAAAAAAAAGAATGTGGAATATGTAAACATTTGAAAAGATGAAAAATAAATTTTTACGTGGCCACAATTCAACCCCAAAGAGTGAAAAAAGTGCATATACTTTCTGTCTTGCTAGTTCTAACTATAACATTAGAACAATTTTGCATTCACATGTTTTTAAAATGTGATAGAAATAAGGTGCAAGCGGATGGCTGTCAAAAAAAAAAAACAAAAAAAAAAAAAGGGGCGAGCGGATGAAGTTTTGACCGCTTAGTATGCGTCCATAACATTTCCAGCTAAGCCATAATCAAAGTAACGTTTTCATATTTTTACAGTCGATTGCCTTTGGAGAGGCTCGATTCATCTTTGACACGAACTGTTGACAAGTCGACACTGAAAATCTCCGTTAAAGACTATCGTTTACGAGGAATAATGTTTTGACTTGGCTTCGGTGAAAATCTAGCTAGGTGGACGTAATAGTTAAAAAAATAACTGTGATTCTTTCAGCTAGCGTTCAATGTTTACTATGTTGCTAGAATATTGGTAACTAGCATGTTTGAAATTTGAGCTTAACTCTTATATGTATCAATATATGTGTGCCAGAAGCTAGAGACTACCAAGTACAGAGGCAAGGATATAGTGTTTTTGGGAAAATTATATTTAAAAAATGCACCTCATTGTTTGATGATGAATCACTCTGTCTGTTTTTCACAAAATTCGAATTTTTTTTCTCTGATTTTAATCATTGTAAATGTTTTTAGTGGCAAGAAAAACCGGATTTCTATGGATCTCGAGGGATTAGTGGCCTGAGAATATTTTTAGTTAACACTGCAAATTTAAACACCCTTCACTAAGCTGAAAGTGTTTTGATGTATCCCGCTTTTAAATTTCTCTAAACTTATAACACATATAATCCACTAATATTTTAGCTTTAATGATCAAAACTAAGCCCTAACACAAACTTGTGAACCCAAGGGAAAAAAAAAAATCAATAGCCCCCCCCCCCCCAAATACAATACGTATCATATCGCAATACTATACCTTAGTTAATCAAGCAGTAACATACCCACTGTGGGAAATATATATTGCTAAAGAATTTTTTTGAAAGTTTACATGTCTATGTAACATATGGATGCTGATCTATAAATTTGGGCAAGTTGACGTGGTCATGAATAACTCAATAAAAATATTTACACATCCCTACGTTTTTTTTTTCTTTTTTTACGAAGAACCAATTTATTGGGACCATATAACCGCATTGGATATGACTGGTTGTATAGGGATATTTACTCACTGCCATCGGACGTCTCACAGTCTCACTCATGAGCACTCATGTCAGTTGTCAACTTACCCAAAAGACTATTTCTAATACACCCAACAAAAAAAAAATTATAAGCATATTTACCTGGAAAAAAAAGAGTTTGCTTGTATTGTTTTCCAAAAGCAATTGGGATAATACTAATTTTACATGTGATGAAACGGAAAAGGAACCAAACTGAAATAAACAAATGAAAGATACTTAGAGCTAAGCAAATAAGCATCCCATTTTGAGACAGGATTTGACGCGTTATTCTTATCTCCATTTACAATTTGAAAACTCTTGTCAAATAATCTTTATTTCTATATGATATTTATATATATATATATATATATTGATTTCACGAAGAAACAAAGTATCGATGCTTTTTATTGTCTGATCAGATCTCTACTTTTTATTGAGAATCATCTGTCAAATATGATTCTTTGTCAGCCAAACACGCCAACTGTTAGAATTCAATAATAGAAAATAAGACCTTGGCTTTGGTGACTAACCCAGCTTGAAATATGGATTTGAACATACTTATTCCAAATTACGGCATTCATCTATTGGCTCTAACGAAAGTGGAACTAAAATCCATCAAATTAAAAACGTGCGTGTTAGTTATACATACAGATATATATACACACACGCACTTCTTATATATTGCCTGATTAGATCACGATTTTTATTAGGATTCTGGACAAACGATTTATTTTCATGAATTATAGATTTAATTTGTTAATAAGATAGATGACAATAAAGATGATCAAAATTACATAAATGAAAAAAATATTTTATTGCTGTTAACAGGTGTGAAAGTTTTCGTATTTATTGTTTTGTTTTTGGATGAAAATTAGCGCACTATTTTATTGATCTCTAGATAACATATCATCAATTGGATAAGAAAATAAACACTTGTGTGTTCCCTATACATTTAATCGACAAAAAATAAAACAACAAAATTTTCTATTTAATAAATTAAACATGTACCTACAAAATTAAATGTTACAAAAATATCAAGTGTCATATACTCATATAATAGTTAAATTAAAAATAAAATTTTCCAAAAGCTATTTATGTCAATTCTTTGTCATTTTAATCTATTGCTATTTCCTCCAATATCTTCTCTATATTAAACAAAAACATTGATCCTGACATGCAAAATTCACGTTTTTCCTCAAAAATTTTAATTTAATTAAATAAATTTTTTTGGCTATAAATATTTCATTTGTCAAAAATTTCTATTTGAATTAATTTCTTATTTGGCTAGCTAGCTTTATTTGATATGACCAACACTAATAATTACATTGATCATCAGTAATTCAAAAAAAAAGAAAAAAATTCGTTTTTAAAATATGAATATGATTAATTTAAATATTCAAATATCGATATAAAATATGTTTGTGTTATATCATTTATACGAAATAAAGAAAATAGACATTTAAAATTATATATCATTTGTAATTAATTATAAAAAATCATTTACATCTAAAATATATACATTCACAATGAAACCATTATATGACCTCTAATAGCAAATCTTATATAATTAATGATAGCAACATTCTACTATATTGTAAGACTAGGTGGTGACCCGCCCTTCGGGCAAGATTTAGATTAGGAGTTTGGATTATTTTTGAGCGGGATTTTCATTAGAGATTTGGATTATTGGTAATCAATATTAGAATTCTTCATTTTTGTTTTTTTGGTATTGTGTTGTGGTTGCCCTCTATTTTTTGGTGGTTGATAATATTCTGTATGTTTTTAACCTCATGAATTGATATGTATGTATTGCTTTTTATAACCAAAATTTAATGTTCTAAAAAATAGTATACTTTATTTATTGATAAGGAATATTATGGTGGTATATTTTTAATTTTCCATATGTTTTTAAGCTCATGAATTGATATGTATGTATCTTATTTTTTTTATAAATTTTAAAATTCTGAAGAATAATATATTTCTATTTTAAAGTTTAGTTTCTTTACGTTTTATTTTTAAATGCTCTCGTTTATACTATGTTAACAATAGTTGATTGACAAATAAAAAAAGTAATGCTCTTATAAATGTACTATCAATCAAGGTCTAAGTAGTGAGTTTTTGCACTTTAAGCAATCTATATGTAGTTAATTAAGATTGAGCAGTCTTTACGTGTATATATGTAATAGTTAACAAAAAATGTCTTATGCTCTCTTTTAGAAAATATTTTAAGAATTTTTTTCATTTTTGATTTTCTTATATACAGATGTTTGGATTTTATATATAGACTATATTTAAACCCACACGTACGTGCGGGATTATATTTATAAATATTTTATTAGATATAGCATATATAATTCAAATTTATAACAATTATGTATTCGGTTTAGTTTTAATCCAGTTTATAAACATTAAAAATAATAATGAGTTTATTAGTATTTTGACACTCGGACTGATATGAAAGATGTACTGGAATTAACCATGAACCGGATTAGTGATCGGTAATATTTATACTAAACTCGTGAACTATCAATTCAGATATAAAATTACCAGAAATGATTAAAATTAAATTAACCGGGTCCGCATGTTTTAAAGAAAGAAATTTTATGACAATTTATACTTACGATTGAATTTAGATTTATTCTTAGTACGGGTGGACATAATTCATACTCTATTGTGTTCTATTCCATTTTATCCCTTACTTATTCATAGTCCTGTCAAGCGGATCAAACCGCTTCGCAGTGAATTATATGAATTTTCGACCTGCATCAAACCACTATCCGCGATCCACCAAATAAAAATAATTAATCCGCACTCACCCCGCTTCAATATGTGGATACTGGCGGGTAACCCGTAAATATTTAAATAATAATTAAAATTTATTTTTTATAATTTAGTAATATTAATATTTATTAATAAAAATTTATTATTAAAAACATAAATTCCCAATTGTTTTTTAAAAAACAAAAAATTTGGATAAGTATTTATTTTTATTATATTTTTAAAATTTCACTACTAAATTTTATAAAATAATAGGAATTAATATTTTTTTTTTTAAATGTGGATACTTGCAAATCCGTTTTACAAAATTTGATGATCCACACCCATCCCGCCAAAATATGTTTCAATCCGCATCCACAACCCGTGATTTGGAAAAAGATTTTGATACGCATCCGCCCGCAACGGGTCTAATTGGTCAGGACCCGCAGATTATAAATCAAATTGACAGGGTTAGCCCTGTCAAGCAGGTCAAATTTACAACTCGGGCTCCGCTCTGGAGCAGGTTATATAAATTTTTGATCCGCATCAAATTGCACGTATGTGTGGATTTTTACCCGTCTCATAGTCAATTCTTACCAAAATTAGTGATAATTTGAAAATTGAATTTACCTAAACAAAATTTTTAATCTTGTACCAATATCTAAAATTTTTATCTCGTTTTTATTGAACATCGTTCGAGTAATTTTTTTGTTATACTATTAATTTAATGGTAAAATGTTAACTAAAAACAATATTTACAATGTTATTTTAATAGTAATAATTGTTATTACTAAATTTTATATATTAGTACTTGTAACTTTATTATCTTCCTATAAAAAAACATTATATTGATATATGTATAGATTTGCTATATTTTAAATAATATTTTCCTTATAAACATATTAATATTAAACATATGAGCAAGATTCAGATTTTGAAAAATAAATTATAGTATTCAATTTATTATTATAGATTAACAAAAAATTTAATTTACACATAAATCCTCTTATAAAAGATTTTGTTAGAGATTTTCTGATTATTTAAAATCTTTTATTTATTAATTAATATTTTAAAAAAATTTTAATTGTGTTTGGATAAATGAATATAAGTTAAGATACAAAGACATTTTTGCCATTAATGAATTTTTTTTCTTCTTAGATTCAGTGGTATTATATGTAAATATTTTAGAACTCTAATGTTTATTTTAAATAGTGCTTCCCTTTTAATAGTATAGATGTGGTGTTTTGGGCTTTTTAAATTGGGCTTGTAGTTTCATAAATAGATATGCTTATTTAAAAGATTAGTAAAAGTTAGAATAGAAGAGAAAGTAATTAGTTTAATGATGCTGATGTGTCAAAGTTTTAGAGATTAAAAAAGATGAGGTGGCATCATGTGAAGAGAGCATATTTTATTTATATATATAGATATTAGTTCAGAAATTGGATAACGATGAAGATGTATATATATACTTAACGCAAATAAACTAAATAAAATAGATATAAAACATAACTTAATCATTATTATATTACCCGAAGTTTTAAAAAAATCTTTATATATTAATTATACTGAATAATTTATATATGAGATCACATGAATAAACAATATTGTGTAACCAAATACTGAAACTATATATATATATATAACCAAATACAACATGTGTATTAAAAATTCATATCACATTAATCAATTGTATGTAAGTATTCTATTATAAATAAAACTCCTAATAAAATCAAATACCATCAAATTCGCATATACATGACATAGGCTCTTGTCTAATTTTTCATTATATGGTAAACACACCACATTAAATAATAATAAAAATGTATGTCTTTCTTTTTTCAAAATTATATATATATATATATATATATAGGAGAGTTCTCTCTCTATGTAGGTGCACACATCATCACTTTAATTATCCAATAAAAATAAACCATAATATCAAATAACAAATGTTTTATTATGAATATTATACTTAAATATAATAGTTAATGAACATTATTTAGATAGTTACTGATAGGGCTGGGCACAAGTACCCGTTACCCGACCGACCCGCCCGGCTCGTCCCGTACCCACCCCGTTCGGCCAAGTACCCGCCCTGTTCAAGCCAAGTATCAAGTCTTTACGATCCATTACCCGCCAAGCCAAGCCAAGTATCAAGCCAGAAATTTTTTTCCGCTACCCGCCCCGTTACCCGTCCTTTACCCGTTATCCGCTACCCATACCCGTTACCCGCCCCATTACCCGTTCATTACCCATTATCCGCCCCATTACCCGTTTCATACCCGCAAAAATACCCGTAACCCGTAAAAAATATACCCGTATCTCGCAAAAAATACCTATTTCTAAAGGAAAAGTGAAGGTAGCTATGAATTTATGTACAGCTAAGATGAAATCTCTAGAAAACAAATATGCATGCACCATAACATGTTTAGAGAAACTTCGCCTTATAAATATGTTTCTCTTGAAATTTTTTGACACTCATTCAAGTTAGCAAAAAGATTATGCAACTGATCAAAGAAAAAGAAAAGTATAAAAAGATGACAGTGAGGATATAATTCTCATCTATATTGAGAATCACTCTGCAGTTCTGTTTATTACATATGAGGGAAGAGAACGTGAAAAATGTCGAGGAGTAAAATGAGTGCGTTGTGGAAGATGACGATAAGATATAGTAGTGAAAATGTTAGAAGAGAAATTGGTAAACTTTTCGTAAGATGTATGCATGCACATATGACTAAAATAAATATTTTAGATCTCATTTGTTGTATGAAATGATTAAGTATATAGAAAAGTATATAATATTAATTAGTGGATCGGATTATCAAGTTTAAAACCGAACTAAATTATTTGGTCATGTAAGTGTGGCAAATGAAATAAACTAACCAGAGACATAAATGAATTGGTAAAATTTTGTATTTAGTTCAATGAATATAAATAATATATGTTATATATCATTTGGTAAAATTTAATGATATATTTTATTAATAGTTTCAAATTAAATCCCACAATGTGCGGGAATCTAGTAATTAAAATGTATGGCTTTGGCCCTTTGGCGTTACTAACGAGTCTTCGAATGGGGTGAGAATTGTACAAAAATCAAAGTTAGTTTTTAAAATTAAATATTTATATTGACTGATCAACAAACTACAAGTTCATGTAGTTCTAAATATTATAAGGAGTATTAATGTATGGTTTTTTCGATTAATCACATCAGTGTATGATGTCACGTTATCATGATGGAAGCTACAAGAGTATCCATTAATCAACTCTCTCCCTCTTTTTATTGTCATGAATAGTAGCATCAACAAATCAACGATGACAAAAGAAGCCAAGTTCAAAGCACGATGTGGTTAATTAAAGATAAATTCGATAATGATACGATTCTGAGAATTACTTGAGTCGCAGTATATAGTCTCACACCCTCATCAAAATCTTAATATTGCTTACCAACTTCTGAAAACTACATAAAGACAAGTGTGTACATATATTTATATACACACGCGCATATATTTTATAATTATGGTGAAATTTGATGCAAAGCTATGGAAAGCTGTGTTTATGATGTCAATGATAAACATTGGACTAAGCGTTGTAAATGTTTTGTTCAAGAAGATGCTTGATCAAGGTATTAATCGTATGGTCGCGACCACTTACCGACTTGCCGCAGGAACTTTGTTCTTGACACCATTTGCGATATTCTTGGAAAGGTATATGTTTGTATGAGCTTCACTTTAGTCACTTGTCTTCTTCGTCGTTAAAGTTCAATTCATCCAATCTTTTCTTGGTTTTTTTTTTTTTTTTTATAATCTTCTTATTTGTTTTAAATATTGTCTTTAAACTATGAGTGGTTGTTTTGTTTATTCCACTGTCTAGTTGACTGTTATTTTCAATCTATTTTCTCTTTTGTATAAGTCATCACATATTCATATTCCATTGAAAGAGTTGTTGGAAAAATTATTGTTTTTTTATTTTATTTTAGACATAACAGGCCAAGGCTCACGGGTAGGATCATGTGTTCACTCTTCTTTAGCGCTCTTTTGGGGTAAGTTTATATATTTGAAACTAAATTTCGAGATCTCTCTAAATCTTAAGAAAATGATCTAAATCTCTTGATCATTTACAAATTTGAAGGACAAGTTTGGTGCAATACTTCTTTCTTATTGGACTACAAAATACATCTTCCACTTTTGCCTTAGCCTTTAGCAACATGGTTCCTTCGGTCACGTTTGCGTTGGCTCTTGTCTTTAGGTAATGAAATCGATAAAACACATTTTTACACTATATACCTTCTTCATTTCCTATCATTTATCACAGTTATTTTGGAAACTATACAATATAAATAATCTTAGGCAAGAGACGTTGAACATCAAGAGCAACATAGGAAGAGCCAAAGTGTTCGGTACAATGATATGCATTTGTGGAGTTTTGATACTTACACTTTATAAAGGAACCGCTTTAACTACACCACATAGTACTCCAATGAAAACACAAACAAGAACAGATTCCACCGGTGCAACAACACAAAAGTGGGCAATGGGTTCGATCATGCTAGTTATATCGATCTCAATATGGTCAGCATGGTTCATCGTTCAAGCCAAAATAAGCAGGGCTTATCCGTGCCAATACACAAGCACTACGATCCTCTCATTCTTTGGTGTGATCCAATCTGCTTTGTTGAGTTTGATCTCAGAGAGGAGCACTTCCATGTGGGTCGTGAAAGATAGGTTCCAAGTTTTATCTTTACTTTATTCGGTGAGTAATCCTTATTACTATTTAATTTACCTACCAAATCTATATTATACATATATTATGCATTCTTAAAGCTTTTTATAACATATAGGGGTCTTATTGTTTTAGTGCATTTACATGTTAATATATATATATATACCCATTTTTTTGTTAAAGATACATATAAATTCTTTTTATCTTTGGAAAGCAATCCACATTTTTTGCAAGTCGTAAACAAAATAAAAATCTCTTTCTGTTTTGCATTTGACGTTTGGTTTTATTACACCAAATACTTATTTCTTTTCGAAGTAATTATAATTATATTTGACGTTTGGTTTTATAATTATATTTTTTTTTAGTTTTAAACTACTTTTCTTATAGCACCAAAATTTTATTATCTTATGAAACCGTGACAAAGTGAATATATGGGTATGAACAACTAACTATGATCGGTAATTGAATAGGGTATCATTGGATCGGGATTGTGCTACGTGGGAATGTCGTGGTGTCTCCGACAAAGAGGTCCAGTTTTCACGTCCAGTTTCATCCCTTTGATTCAAGTTTTTGCTGCCATTTTCAGCTTCTCTTTTCTTCATGAGCAAATTTATTGCGGAAGGTAAACTACTATCTTTTCCCACTCATTTATGTTATTACGTTGTTATGCTTTATATGGCTAATATATTAATGAACAACGTACGTTACAAACAAAAGCATCATGATACAATATTGCGTAATACATATATATATCAAAATCCATTGACTGATACAGAATATGCCTATATTAAAGACCTTATCATGCATATGCATTGCCGTCAAAAAAAAAAAATCATGCATATGCATGAATTATAATATATATTGATGTACCTTTTGAATGTGGAATTCGAATTCGAATTAACACGCTTTGAACAAAGTTGTTGCATGCATCGTATTGCATAACAGAAATTAAAATATTATCAACTTTACATGGTATAAAAGTATTCAAACTACAAACCTTTATTCTGTCTGATATATACCTTTGATCGGCATGGAAATTGAATTAAACCTGATTAAATATTAGCCTAAAATGATTACACCAGGGACAGCTAATTATATTGGTTTCTTTCGCCTAACGGTAGATATTAAATGGTTCTTTTTGACTTTTGTTACTAATGGTTTCTGACAAATGAAATATATGTTTGGCACGGCAAAAAGTGTTGTAGGATCAATGGTTATTATCGTGGGACTTTATATACTTTTATGGGGCAAAAGCAAGGATAAGCCTTCTCCTGTAACCAAACAAGAACCATTAAATCTCGATCTTGAAGGTTGTGGGACAGCTCCAAAGGAAGTCAATAGTGCTACCCATCCAGTCTCTGCAAAATCATAACTTCAAGATATATTTTCCCTTTTGCTTTTGCATTTGGTCTATGATTTCTAACTCGAAGTGAGTAATTGTCATTTAGAGAATAATATTAGCAAATGTCATACCGAAATAAAAATATGAAGATACTGAAAAGAAAAACTTAATTTAGTCAGTTACATTATATAGATTGCGAATACTAAATGCTTAATACAAAAATATCAACAAATGCCCGTCTAGTTCAGTTGGTAATAACCCTTAGATTTTAATTATAGCATTCATTTGAATGATCATCAATGGAAATCCCAAAGCTTCCTTTGTGTGTATTTATTTTCTTTTCTTTTTCAAAACAAAAACCATATATTTTCCTCCCATAGGAATTTCGATATCAAAAAGCCTAAACTAAAAAATATAATCTCAAAATGAGTTCTATATTTATATTAAAAAAAAGTAACACAAAGGTGTGAGTCCTAAAACTCGCAATTAGAGATTTGGTAAAGTTTAGAGGATCAAAGGGCTAGACTCTAGTAGTAAGCTTGAAGATCTTTAATAGTTGAATCTATCAAAATGGATTTTATGGATTGAATCGAAGTTACAGAGAAGTAATGGAAAATGAAATATAAAAGATGAGCTCTCGACAAGAGTGCGTAGTTAGGGTTCTAGGGTAAATTTACGATTTTCCTTTTCTTTCGTCCACCTCACCTTAAATATTTCTCAACTCAACTTCCTCTGTATATCTCGTAGTCGTGATCAAGTATAACTGCTCCTAGATTTCCTCTGATTCTTCACCACTGATGTTTTATGTCTTTTTTCAAGCTAATACATCACATAATGTATTCTTCACACAAGCATGAAAACAAATCCAAATCTGGTTTATATTACATGAAAAGATAGCAGTTTGACCAAAATAATACATCCATATAATGAATAAACTTTTTAAGCTTAACGGTGAATAACACCCATTATAACTAACATTGGTTGGAATAGTCAAATGGGAAAAAAACGTTGTCTTTACGGTTACCAGGAGGGATGCAAAGTTCACACATCATGAATAATGAGAGAAAACAAAAGTGAAAAGGATTGAAAGAGTTTCATAAGAAATCAAATATAATAGATTAAGACTAACAGAGAAATGGAAATTAAGGCATCTAACTGTATTTCCTTATATGCCTCTGTATGCTCCTACTCCAGTTGAAGAAATTGACTTTAAAGAAGATCTTGTAATGTCACAACTACTACGACCATTGGCCTTTTCCTATTGCTTTGGCAGCTTCAGTGCCTTTCCGCTTGTTATCCTCTTCTCCATAGGCATAAAGCTTTAACTACCAACACACCTTTTGGCACCTTTGTATAAATAAAATTAAACCAAATTAACAGAGCATATTGTAAAATTCATCAACCTCAGAATATATCCATCTATTTAATGGTATTTTCCTTATCTTTATCATTGAGGGGTGAAGTTTGAACCCCATCTTTGCAACAATTAAAATCTATCGTGATATATATTAGGAGGTCTATATCTGTGACCTATGATTAATAATCAGAAAATCTAAGTACCTCATGCGAAGTGCCTTTGAGGCTTTTATCTACATCATCAATGCTCAATTGGGTTTGAATTTAGTCCTTGTCACCATTTTTCCAGATTCCCACTGTAACATCTATATTCCGGGAATAGAGTCCCGAGGGTTATGGTGTCGAAATTAAAGAGTGAAATGATTTAATTCTAATTTTTAGGTTAGGAGGTTGGTTATTGAGTTACTATTAAACCAAAGGGGAAAAATTAATTATTCTTGGTTTAATTTAAATGAACCGGCTAACCCTAATCCTATTTAATGATAAATTAGAAGAAAACCTAGTTGATTTTCTGAGAATTTTCGTGGCCTCCTATAGAGGAGCGAAGAGGCTGAGCTTTTGGTTATGGCTGAAAAAGAAGCTTGCACATGAAGGAGATGCAGGCTGATCTGACATGTTGTAGTAAAACAGAGGTTCGACCTAGCAGATCATTTTCAAAGGTAACGAACATTTACGGAGTTGTAGCTAAGCCTTAGATCTAGATGTAGCAATTTGCGGAGTTGAATTTGAGTTATTATTCTAAAAGTTATTCTTGTTTTCGTGAGGTTCTCTATTTCAAACGCGATTTGGATCAACTTGGATTCAAAAAGAGATCGTGAGTTCTTCTATGGACGGATCATCACGAAAGTTTTAGGATAGCTTCAGTTCATTTAGATGTTGAGTTTCAACGGTGCTGATTGGTTTTAAACGGTTAGATCTGGGGTTGTGACTCTATATTTGAGGCTGCTTGTTTCTGTTATTTTTCCAAATGGTTGTTTTGGTTAGTTGAGTTGGTTTATTCCATGTTGTTAGGTTGTGGTTTAGGTTGCTAGCTGTTAGTTGATGTCGGGAGAGTGCAGAGGAGTTGCACGGAGTTTTTGGAAGTTTTGCTTTTGGCTAAGGTGAGTGCAGTACCGTGGTCAGACTGGACTTACGGGAATTTCTCAGTCTAATTTTGTGTGTTAGGATTTATTCCATGCTGTGTATTGTTTGTTGAATGTAATTAATTGTCGAAATTAATTAAATTGTTGAATTTAATTAATTGTTGAATTTCTTTGTTGTAGTTGAATTTAATTAAATTGGTGAATTTAATTATTGTTTGTTGAATTTAACTAAATTTCTGAATTTAATTGTTGTTTGTTGAATTTAATTAAATTGGTAAATTTAATTAAATTGAGGAATTTAATTTTGGGTTGTTAAATTTAATTATATGGTTGAATTTAATTGAATTGCTGAAATGAATTAAATTGTTGTTGCTGAATTTAATTAATTGTTAAAATTAATTATGTTATTGAATTTAATTAAATTACTTGAATTAGTGGCTATTGGTTGAAATTAATTAATTGTTCATTTTAATTAATTGTCGGGTTGTTACTTTGTTGTTGGTTGAATCCGGAACATATTATTATGCTGCAAATATTTTTGTAGTCGTCTATCTATAATTGATCTAGTAGACAGGTTGATCGCCTTATCAGTATTTAGTAAATACTGACTGCGTCTATTCGTAATAACGCAGGTAAAGATAAAGTATCTTAGTTGAGCTTGTGGAACTGCGGCTGGGAGAGCAGATGACATACTGGGGTGGTTTATTTTTCTGTTTTAATTACTTAAAATTAATGTACCATTGAACTGTTAGGTTGTTAGATTTTAATTGTGAGTTAATTGGTTAATAATTAATCATGATTTAATTTAGTGGTTAAAATTGGCTGTTAATTGAATAACGTCGTTGGGGTTTTTATTATTTATGGGAATAATAAATGCTGTTTAAAAAAAAAAAAAGGTTGGGGCATTTCAATTTGGTATCAGAGCGGAGTTGTTTCTAGGACTGTTAGTTTCTGTTGTGTTGTCTATTATTGTTGTTTGGGGGTTTAGGGTATGTCATCTTCTCAGTCGATAGTGGTTCTACGGTAACACTTGTCGTTGGGTTTTTGATTACTTAAGTTGTAGAAAAAGTTAGTAATCTGCAATTTGATGTTGTTGTTTTTAAGAGATGGTCTATTCTGGTAGAGCTGGTAGGCCCCGCAGGGGTGGTCATGGTGGCCGAGTAGGCCGTAGAGATCGTATCGACCATGGAGGTAGAACTAGCGGGGCATAGGAGTTTGTACAGGAGAGTGTGACGCGTAGTATTGCGGTGGAGCAGCTGAGAGTAGATCATCCTATCGGGGCTGGTCAAGCTGATTTTGTTGCTGGCATTGCTGTGCCGGCACCGAAAGTAGCTCCGCAGGGGCAGACCAGACCCAGATGGGGGCAGTGCTTGGGTTGTTGGCCCCACTTTTGGAGTGGTTATCGACTGTGGTACCGGCACTTATTTCGGTGATGCCACAAGGAGTGCGGGTTTAGGAAGTAGGAGTTTATTCGAGAGTTACAGAGGCTGTTGTTGAGCCGGTTGCTCTATCCTATCTCAGGATGATGGAGCACATGCAGAGGTTAGACACCTTGTATTTTAATGTGGTGCCAAGCCCGTGGAGGCAGACGAGTGAAGGTCCCGAGTGAAGCGGAACTTTCATTCGATTAGATGCCCAGAGAAGTATCAAGTACACTTAGCAGTTCATTATCTTGATGGTGATGCCCACACCTGGTGGGAATTAGCACTCCATTGGTGATGATCAGGCTGTTTTTGTTGCTGGCAAAGATGTGCCAGTGTAGGGAATGGCTCCGCGGGAGGCATATCAAAATAACTAATTGGGGGATGTGTTGAGGTTATTGACCCCACTTTTGGAGCCATTACCAGCTGTGGTACTAACTCTGGCTTCGGTTATGCCATAGGGAGTTGCTACTTTGCCAGGAAGTATTGTTCTGGAGGTTTTGGAAGTTGTAGTTGTGGAGTGTTGGACGAGTGCTGTAGATATTTGCTGGTGGATCTTGTAGTACGAGTGTTGTAGATCCTTGCTGGGGGATCTTGTAGTAAGAGTGTTGTAAATTTTTGCTGGTGGATCTTGCTGTAGAAATGTTGTAGGTCCTTGCTAGTAGATCTAATTGTAGGAGTGTAGTAGATCATTGCTGACTGATCTTGCTATAGGTCTTGTTGTTGACCTTCCTGTAGGAGTTTTGTTGGTGTTGCTGAGCGGATAAAAGAGTTCTAATCGATGTCGCGATCAAAGACCGATCCGTGCTGAGTATAATATTGGGTCCCGTGATGCTAAATTATCTGTTGTGATGCTGAAAGTTTTAGTTATTAGAGATGACTAAGGAGTTATTGAGTTGCTAAAAGTAGTATGATCAAGTTGTGATCAAGGGATCGTTGATCAAAGCTAGATCGTACGATCTGGGATGTAACATAAGTATTTTTATTTGGTATTCCAAAAGATTCTGGATTTTTTTGGAGTGTCGCGGATGAGTTCATAGAAAAATTCTTAAAAAGGAAAGTTGCCGAAAAATAAAAGTTTCTGAAAGGGAAGTTATTCATTAATTGAGCGGAGTTTTGAGTGAGTATAGCCGAGGTTGTTGTTGGGATTAAGCTCGTTGTGCGAGCTAGCTGAGCTCTAAATACTCAAAGGGAAGAGATCATAAGTGATCTAGGCTGCAAAGCTTAAAAAATATGCTGAGTTCTGGAAGCTTAAATCGCAATGAGTTAGAGGCTATTGAGGTGGTTGGAGTTGGTGGCTGATTGTAATCTGAGATAACATATCATTTCGGGAAGGCTAATCTCGTTGCTGATTTTTTTTAAGCGGACTGCATGCATTTAAAAATTCAGAAGAAGATGCTGAGATCCTTGTGAGCATTGGTCATGTCATGCAGTTGTGGTTGGTGTCCACTGAATTAGAACTTTTGGATGTTTTTTTAGTTCAGGAACTACTAAGGTGTACCATGTTCTAAAAAGATACTATTTGTCGGTAGAGATGAAGGGGATGTCGTTAGTTGGGAATCAGGTTATGATACGTGCCAAACTGGGAAGACGGAACATCAAGTCCGAGTGGCTTACTAGAGAGTTATTCATTCCTGAGTGAAAATGAGAATTGAGCATGATAGTTTCTTGGGAGGTTTTGCTAAGTTGTGTGTGTGCTATTTTGGAGTGGTCATAGGTTCGACCACTTGAGTTTAGCAAAGTTTGCGTACATTAATAGTACCAGACTAGTATCAGTATGGCACCATTTGAGGCTCACTCAGGTAGGCCATGCAGGACATGGCTGCGCTGGACTCAAGTGGGGGAGAGAAGTTTGCTAGGAGCCGATTCATTGTAGGGGACTATGGAGAAAGTCTGTGTTATTAAGCTGAACATGAAGGAGGCACAAGATAGGTAGAAAAACTATGCTAACAAGCATATAAAAGAGTTGGAGTTTTCTAATGGGAGATATAGTGTATCTCAAGATAGCCATGCTGAGAGGCCGAACATGTCCATTTCTGAGACTAAGCTGAGTCCTCGGTATATGGGTAATGTTAGGGTGTTAGAGTGTATCAGGCCGGTTGCTTATAGGCTGGAGTTGCCAGAGACGATGGAGGCATTTCATAAGGTGTTCCACGTTTCGAAGCAGAACTATCTACATAAGGATGATCGGATAATGGCTAAGATTCCATCTGATCTTTTGCCGAGTATGGTTGTAGAGGCAAAGCCTATGGAGGTACTGACCGTAGAGTCAGGTTGATTAGGAAGAAGCAAGTTCCAGAGATGAAGATCTTGTGGGACTGCAATGGAGCAGTGGAGGTGACTTGGGAACTAAAAGCGAAGATAAAGCGGAAGTTTCCCAAGTGGTTCAGAAAGCTGGAGACTTTGCTGGAGACTTTGCTGGAGTCCTAGTGTTGTTTTGCTGAGTTGTTCTTTTTGCTTGCTGTTTAAGATGTTGTACTCGTTTAGGTTCGCTGAAACTTACAACAATGTACGATTTTACCTTTTATTCTATAATAAAGAGGAGTTTTTATTGAGTATGTTGTGCTCTTGAGTTGTTTATACTTAATTCGGCTGTGAGGATCGTGTCATGTTGATCCTAGTACTTGGTTTGGCTGATTAGGGCTCGCCCTAATTCTGTTTGATGGGGTTCCGCGCAGTGAAATCTCATTGTTGTGTTGTGTTTACCTGTCGAGTTTCTGTGTGATTTCTGATGCTGCCTCGATAAGCCACTAGAGATCTTAGGATCTTGCTGGAATTGCTGATCGGGTCACGCTGGACTCCGAGATGTTTGTCATTCTTACTGCGCTGAGCTGTTCCGGAGATCCGGTATGCGTAGTGTTGCTGATTGGGTCACGCTGGACTCCGAGATGCTTGTTATCCTTACTGCGCTGAGCTGTTCCAGGGATCCGGTAGGCGTAGTTTATTCAAACCAAGTGGGATCTTGTGGTATAGGGTTCTTTGAGTATTTGAACTAAGTATAGACAATGCAGTGTGAAGTTATTGTCGAAAGGTTATGTTGTGTTGTGCTGATAGCCGAAAAGCTATGCTGTGTTGTGCTGATTGCCGAAAGGCTATGCTGTGTTATGTTGTGCTGATAACCAAAAGGTTATGATGTGTTGTGATAATAACCAAAAGGTTGTAATGTGTTGTGCTGATAACCCAAAAGTTATACTATGTTATGCTGATAGCCGAAAAGCTAAGTTGTGTTGTGTTGATAGCCAAAAAGCTATGTTGTGTTGTGCTATTAGCCATGAGGGCTATGTGAAGTTGTGTTGTTAACCATGGAGTTATGGTTAAGCCGTGTTGTTGGGTGTAGTTATGTTGAGTCGTATTGTTGGCTATAGTCTATCTTGGGCCGTGCCGTTGACATTGAATTATGCTGAGTCGTGATGTGGTTGTAGAGTTATGCAGAACTAAAATGCTATTCGTTGAGTGTAATAAGCTGTTGATCGATGTAGTAGTCAAGATCATGTTGAGTCCGGGGAACGATCGACCTTAATTATATCGACCTATCCAAAGTTGTTGTTGGTTGCGACTGATATTGTGGGTAAGAATATTTACGTTGGATATTCTAAGGATAGGAATACGGTGTACTAAGATATTGCTGAGTCGAATCAGTTGTGATTGTCTAACCTTGCGAGGTTAGATGGTGGGAAATTTGAGAGCCTAATTGGTTCTTGGTTGCTGAAAGAGAATATATGGTTCTCTTAGAAGGTAGACTCTCCATCATTCAAAGGAAAGGTGGTTATGAAAATGAGGGTAGAATTGTGAGCCGAGTAGCTTGGAGATGATCTATGTGTGGAGCTTTGTTGGCTAATATTTGCCAAGAGAAAGAAACCAATGTAAGGTTGGTAGTTGGGTCCCTTTTTACTAGGGGATTAGAGTTGTCAGATTCGAGGACGAATCTATGTTAGTGGGGGAGAGTTGTAACACCCGTGTTCCAGGAATAGAGTCCCGAGGGTTATGTTGTCGGAATTAAAGAGTGAAATGATTTAATTCCAATTTTTAGGTTAGGAGGTTGGTTATTGAGTTACTATTAAACCAAAGGGGAAAAATTAATTATTTTTGGTTTAATTTAAATGAACCGGCTAACCCTAATCCTATTTAAAGATGAATTAGAAGAAACCCTAGTTGATTTTCTGAGAATTTTCGTGGCCTCCTATAGAGGAGAGAAGAGGCTGAGCTTTTGGTTGTGGCTGAAAAAGAAGCTTGCACATGAAGGAGATGCAAACAGATCTGACATGTTTTAGTAAAACAGAGCTTCGACCTAGCAGATCGTTTCCAAAGGTAACGAAAATTTATGGAGTTGTAGTTAAGCCTTAGATCTACATGTAGAAATTTGCGGAGTTGAATTTGAGTTATTATTCTAAACGTTATTCGCGTTTTCATGAGGTTCTCTATTTCAGATGCGATTTTGATCAGCTTGGATTCAAAGAGAGATCGTGAGTTCTTCTATAGACGGATCATCACAAAATTTTGAGGATAGCTTCAGGACATCTAGATGTTGAATTTCAACGGTGCTGATTGGTTTTGGAAGATTAGATCTGGATTTGTGACTCTATATTTGAGGCTGCTTGTTTCTGTTATTTTTCCAAATGGTTGTTTTGGTTAGTTGAGTTTGTTTATTCCATGTTGTTAGGTTGTAGTTTACACTACAAAAAATCTACCTCAAAACCGACGGAATTTTTGACGGACAATAATTCCGTTGGAAATTTCCGACGGCTTCCTGATGATTGCCGACAGAATTTCTGACGGAAATCCATGCCGTTATATTCCGACGGTTTTCCGACGGAGTTTCCGATGGAAATTTATATTCCGACGGATTTCCGATGGATATCCATGCCGTTATATTCTGACGGATTTCTGTCGGCTTCTGGAAATATGTCAGATAATATGAACGTTAATGTAGCTGTTGAATTTACCGTTGTAAACCGACGGATTTCTGACGGAAATCCGACGGAAACGAGTTTATATATATGTTTTTCCCTTCCTCCATCCCATTACACAACAATCTTCATTTCATATCTCTCTCTCATTTCTTATTTACTTAATACGAATTCTATAAAAAAAGTGAAAAATATGTCTAGATATTTTCGATCATGGATGGACGAACCATTGATGGATCCAGAGACGAACAACTTGAACGAGGAGTATGCACGAGGCATATACGAGTTCATGGAAGTGGCGGGAAAGCAACCGCGTGTTCAAAAATCAGGTAAGTTAAAATGTCCATGTTCAATTTGTAGGAATTCTCGTAATGTTGCGATAGAGATAGTTTGGTATCATTTGTATAGTAATGGGTTTACGCCAGGTTACAAGATATGGTATTTACATGGAGAAACAAATGTTGAGTATGGTAGTACTAGTGAACCAACTATCTCAGATTATTTAGGAGGTAGCACAGAAGTAGATGTAGGTGTAGGGAGCGTGCAGATGGTGAATGATGCGTTTAGAGAGAATGTCGAGTTTAGCGGTGAAGAAAGATATAGGTTCGAAGAACCTAATGTAGAAGCAAGAAGATTTTTTGATATGTTAGATGCTGCAAAGCAGCCACTATATAAAGGGTGTAAAGAAGGTCATTCGCCTTTATCATCTGCAAGTAGATTGATGACGATTAAGACGGATTACAATTTGGCAGAGGAGTGCGTTGATGTGATAACAGATTGAGCGAAAGATTTATTGCCAGAAGATAATCTTTTACCCGGATCATACTAAGAGGTACAAAAACTTGTATCTGGTCTTGGGTTACCGTATAAGGTAATAGATGTGTGCATCGACAACTGTATGCTATATTGGAGAGAAGATGAAAACCGCAAAAGATGTAGATTTTGTCGTAAACCCCGGTATCAGGAAAGTAGTGGCAGAATTCAAATTCCATATAAACGTATGTGGTATTTACCAATAACAGAGAGGTTGAAGAGGTTATATACTTCTCGGTGGCAGAGATAATGAGATGGCATGCGAGAACATCGACAAGATGGAGATATTACACATCCTTCGACCTTGAAGCTTGGAAACATTTTCAATCATTGTATCCGGATTTTGCGTATGAGCGAAGGAATGTGTACCTCGGGTTATGTATAGATGGTTTTAACCCATTTGGGAAGCATGGAAGGAAGTATTCGTTATGGCCCGTAATTGTAACCCCTTACGATTTGCCTCCATCTTTGTGCATGCGTAGAAAGTTTTTATATCTCTCGATTCTTGTTCCCGGCCCAGAGCATCCGAAGAGATCAATTGATATATTCCTGTAGCCATTGATCTATGAGTTACAAATGCTATGGGAGCATGGTGTGGAAGCGTACGATGTTTCAACCCAGCAAAACTTTAAGATGCGTGCTGTGCTTATGTGAACCATAAGCGATTTTCCATCATATGGTATGTTATCTGGATGGACAACACATGGGAGATTATCGTGTTCGTATTGCCAAGACAACACTGATGCATTCCAACTGTAGCACGGCAGAAAAAGTTGTTCGTTTTTCTGCCGTGCTACAGATTTTTACCGAGTGATCATCCATATCGTCGTTCGAAAACAATGTTTACGAAGGGTAGGCAAGTTTTTGATGGTCCACCACCTGAGATAGACGGTCAGACTTTATTGGAGTAGTTGAGAGATTTTGGTGCTGAGACGACTCCTTATTGTGGGGGTAATGGACATGAACCTATTTATGGTGTCGGTGAATTTCATAGCTGGCACAAGAAGAACATATTTTGGGATTTGCCTTACTGGAAAAACCATTTATTGCGGCATAATCTTGATGTGATGCACGCTGAGAAGAACTTCTTTGAGAACATCATGAACACTGTCTTAAACGTCCAAGGGAAGACGAAAGATAATATGAAATCTAGATTAGACTTGCCAGCATATTGCGATCGAGGTTTTCTTGAAGTGCTCCCAAATGGTCAATGTCCATTTCCATTATACCGGTTAGAAGCAGCAAAGAAAACAGAAATTTTTGATTGGATTCACGACGATGTTAAATTCACTGATGGATACGCATCTAATCTGCGTAACTGCATCGATTATGGAGAAGGAAAGTTTACTGGAATGAAGAGTCATGATTGTCACGTTGTGATGCAGAGGCTTCTTCCATTCGCTTTTGCTCATCTTCTTCATAAAGACTTCCACCAAGCAATTGCAGGAGTAGGTGCTTTCTTTCGCGATTTATGCACAAGAACACTTACTGTTGAGGGAATCCAAAATTTACAGGCCAATATCCCGGTGATCCTTTGTAATTTGGAGAAGATATTTCCACCATCTTTCTTTGATGTGATGGAACATCTTACGATCCACCTCCCATGAGAAGCAAAACTAGGAGGCCCGGTTCAATACCGTTGGATGTATCCATTTGAGCGGTATATGTTTCATCTGAAGAAAAAGGTTAAGAATTTGAGTAGAGTAGAGGGATCTATTATCGCCCAGAGCATCAACGAAGAGGCCTCACAGTTTGCTGAATATTACTTCCCGTCAGAAGTTCGTACAAAGAATAGATGTTCTAGTCGCCATGATGATCGTGGTGAGAGAGCGATTTGCCCGTTGTTGTTCCAGAGTTATTTTCCCAAGTTAGGCGAGTCAGTGGCAAAGGAAAAATGCGTAAATTATCTCAAGAGGAGTTTAAACACTTGCATACGTATATCCTAACCAATTGTGAAGAAATTACTGAATACGAAAGGTAAACAAAAATTCTTTTGTATCATTTTATGTATAATTGATTATTTTATATGTTATTATTAACTTGTCAATAATTTTGGTTTTCGTACAGGATTTACATGGCATTAATACGCGGGTACTATATGGATAAGACAGAAGACGAGCTTCAAGTCCATAAGGAGGAGGAATTTATGCCTTGGTTGCAGTTTTACGTAAGTGTTTAAAAACGCTAAATCATTTAATAAATATTTTTTTTAATACTAATTTGTAACTTATTTTTGTAGGTTTCTGAAGGAGTAAGAAGCGGACAGACATTTCCCACATGGTTATTGGAATTTGTTAATGGTCCAAACTACATTGCAACTTCTTATCCTAGATACTGCAGTCGTGGATATGGGTTTAGGGTTCATGACGAGAGACGGACAACGCAAACTTCCGATTCTGGTATTTCAGTGAAATCTGGTAATGATGTTTACTACGGCGTTCTTCAGGATATATTGGAAGTGCGATACCCAGGAATGTTAGACTTGAGGTGCATTGTTTTTAAGTGTGATTGGTATGATTCAACACTCGGTCGTGGGCTTCATGTGGACCAATTTGGTGTTACGTCTGTTAATTCAAGTCAGAGACTAGAAACGTATGACCCATTCATTCTAGGATCACAAGCTGAGCAGGTAGGGTACAAATATTAGTGTAATTAAAACTCAATTCATTATTTTGGTATAATACTTACAAAGTTGATATGTTTTTTTTTAGGTGTGCTATATTCGTTACCCTCGAGTTACACGGCGGACAGATCTTTGGCGCACAGTTACTACAGTGACCCCGAGAGGAAGAATTTATGAAGTTGCAGAACACAATCTTTTACAGCCAGCAGAAGTTATTCCAATGGATCCAATTGAGCCTTCTTGTGCTCTGGATCTTGTTGTTGATTTCACACAATTTGGTTTAGTTTTTTCCGAATCAGAAGAACAACAAGGTGAATTTTATGAGGATTCAGACTCAATTCCATCTAAGGGATCAGCATCATCATCTAATGAAGATTAGTTATATGTGTGTTTTGTATTATTTTTAATTTTTACAGAAAGGTGTAAATTTGTTTTTTTTGTATTTTATTTAATATTGACATTATGGTGTAAACCATAGGTCCTCGAAGACCAGAGCTGCCGAGCATTTTATAAGCTCAACTTCAGCTTTGTATATTTTTACAAGTTTTAATAAAATAAGATTTTGCCAGAAATATATATTCCTTAAACAAACACCTTAACAAACCCACAAAACTCATTAAACCACTTAAACATTAAACCATATATAAACCCTTATCCGTCGGAAAATCCGACGGAAAGATAATTTAGTTTTGGGGGTTACATGGTTAACTTGTAATTTCTTGTACATCAAGACAATGTTAACAACAAACTTTGATAAAATAAACTAAATTATGTGATATATAACATATTTTCAAATGATTTCGTTTTTAGACATGGTTCGACCGAAAGTGTTTGATAGATAAACGTATAGTTAACATACAAGTTTACCAAAAATGAAATAATCGTATAAACTTTTGAAATTTGTCAAATGAAAGATTTCTATAAGTTATTTGTGTTTGTAATCATGAATTTATAATACTAAAAACATATGTTTACTGAAACGGTGTGTAAATAACCACTAAAACCACAAACCCGTCAGAAATTTCCAACGGATTTCTGACGGTTTTGTGGTAACACGTGTCCCCGTTTAAGGATTGACTGGCCAATCAGAAGACATGCATATTTATATTATCCGTCGGAAATCCGTCGGAAATTTCCGACGGATTTCCGACGGATAATGAAAATGTAACCGCAAAAATCTTTTCGTTTTCCGCGATACCTAAATTTTCGCGAGTCCGAAACTTTATCGAGAATGTGCGTAATATAACCCGACTTCATCTTCTTCCTCCTCACTTCCGCTGAAACTTTCCAAAACCGTAAAAACCCTAAAATCCGTCAATTCTCCATTACAACCATCGATCCTTCATCATTATGTCTCATAATCCCCCAAACATGTAAGTTCTTAAGTTTATATTATGGATTGTTAGGTTTTGAGTTAGATTGATTGGTTTAGAAAATTAGAATTGTTAGATTTAGGTTTGTAATGTTAGATTTAGGATTGTAATTGTTAGATTTAGGTTTGTAATTGTTAGATTTAGGTTTGTAATGTTAGATTTAGGTTTGTAATGTTAGATTTAGGTTTGTAATTGTTAGATTTAGGTTTGTTATGTTTATTGAAATTATTTGTTTTGTTAATTTATTTATTTATTGAATTATTTCTAATTATTTTCATGCATTAAAAATTTCTTAATTTTGGTATGAATTATAATTTTTAGAAAATTATGATTATTTTTTTGATAATTTTTAATCATGTTAGTAATTTATAATTATTTTCATGAATTATACATTCTTTTATAAATCATGGATTTACAAATTTAAAATTGTTTTGGAATTAATACTTATAAATATAAATTTATGATGATTTTAGTAATTTATAAGTAATTCCATCAATTATTCATTATTTTATAAATGTATAGTTGTTTTGGAATAATAATGAATTTATATATTTTTTTGAAAATTTTTTATTATTTTGATAATGTATAATTATTTTATGTAATAATCATGTATTTACAAATTTATAATAGTTTTGGAATTAATACTTATAAATATAAATTTATGATGATTTTAGTAATTTATAAGTATTTCCATAAATTATTAATTCTTTTATAAAAGTATAATTTTTTTGGATTAATAATGAATTTAAAATATTTTTTTGATAATTTTTTATTATTTTGATGATGTATAATTTTTTTCATATAATGTTTGATTTATTTTTTAATTTTTCTATGGATTACGGTCGGTTTATCCATTCAGGCGGCGGCGGACGTAGTATTCGCCGGAGAGATAGTGCCGGTTCGAGGAGTTCTCCTACACCGGAGACACATATCCCGGAGACAGCGCCTATGCCGACGCCTTCACCTACTGCACCGACGCAGATGAGCGTCGAGGACTTTGTTTCTCAACCAGGACGAGATAGAGACCTGAAAATTTGAAATTTATGGAGAAATTAGCTCAAAACATATGATTTTATTATACAAAAATTTAAAAATAATGGAGATTTGTGTATTTAGCTGCTGATGTTGGGGCTCCAAACTAAATTTTCTTATTGTAGGTAACAATGTCTACAGCGTTTTTTTACACTCTGTCAATGTTGGTCAATAGTAAAGCATTAACGTTATTCAACCGCATTCTCTTTGACTTTGTTTGGAGGCATCTCCCGACATAACTATGTCGCTGCCATAGAAAAAGAAAAGGAATACAGAGTTGTATTTTAGAAAGTGAAAACATACATTGTGAGACAATATTATTCAATCTTAACTTGCCGTGCTATAATATTTAGTAACATTTGGGTTGGAGTCAAACGTCAATGGAAGAAGATTATCTCTATGGCGAGAGGGCATTGTTGGTGGTATAACCTATTGAAAACAAGTTAAAAATTACTACTCAACCCATTTGAGAGATCAGATTCTTGACAGCTAATATCTTAAAGGCAATCTCCTTTACATGAGTTCAGTCTCTAGCTTACTACTGTTATTATTCTGGTTTCTAGATTGTTGAATCTCCCATACCCTGAACAAAGAGCTCCAAAACAAATACGACAGTAGCTAATTTTTCATTATGGGTATGAGAGGAATATACAGAACCACGTGAATGTATGTGTAACATTGATCTAATTAGCATTTTTCCCAAAGCCAACTCGTCTAAAACGAACCTGATGTGATGATAACTAATGTAGCGGAGTAGAGAGAAATAAAAAATCCCTTGATTACAGGAAGCTGAGATAGATTCCTTGGTATGGGGACATGCCGCGAATCTGACACATATTCCTTGGTCTGAACATTTCATGATGTGCACCAAACTGTTGGTTGAATGACTACAAAGATTCCGTTTGCAATTGTGTACTGATTCGTCTCGCCTACATCCCTGCAGTTATTTAGAAGTTAAAACACAGCGCCAAAAGCATGTCAATAAATGATTAAGACATACCTGGTGTGCTTCTCTACTTTATTTCGTTCTGGAAGGGAACACCCAGAAGCTTCTTTATCCTCAAAGTGTTTGTTGTTTCCCCCGGCTCTTTCTGTCTCCCTCCTGTATTTTGGACCAGTCTTTGGTTCTTCGTCTTACTGTTTTTCACATCTGTCTTGGCGAACCTAACATCAAGGACTATTGAAGATCCGATTTGCTTTTTTGCCATCGCTCCCACCTCTTCTCATTCCACATCTAATTTTATGAGAAGGAAACCTAATTATATGCAACGACGCTACAAATCCTGCTGCGAGAGTTCAATCGAATCGCCATTGACGGTTACGTGAGTGAGGCTGAGACATAAAACTTATTTTTCAGCGATGCTGAAGTGGACAAAGCAAGTTTGGCAAGTTGAGGCACAGAAAATATGGAGCTGATGTGGAAGCTTGGAGTAGAGTCTCAAAAATGTTGAGGTGGATACAAGGAGAAGCCCCAAACTACTTGTTTTATTAGTAAGAGATGATTTATTTTAGTGTCTTTTTTACCATGGTTTATTGCGTCTCATAAATAGTTTTGCAATACACCAAACACGGAAAGTCGGCTATTTAATGTCTGAAGTTAAGTCATGTGTTAAATTTATACTTGAACTATACATGCAATATTAAACCTAATGAGATTTAGTATTCCACTCAATCCTAATGAGTTCACAATATGCAATATTAAACCTGAAAGTCATCTTGCTGAGTTACTATCTAAAGCATCCTTAATTATCTGGGATGAAGCACCTATGATGAGTAAGCATTGTTTTGATTCTCTTGATCAGAGTCTTCGTGGTATTATGAAAGATCTTATACTTTTTGGTGGTAAAGTTGTTGTGTTTGGAGGCGATTTCAGGCAAATCTTCCCAGTTTTTCCTAAAGTTAGTCGTGCTGAAATCGTTTTAGCAACTATAAACTCTTCTGATATTTGGGAGTTTTGTGAAGTTTTGCACTTAAGAAAGAATATGAGGCTAATGTTAGAAAAGATACTAGTCAAGCAAAAGATATTGCAGAGTTTTCAAAATGGATTTTGGATATTGGAGATGGAAAGATTAATTAGCCAAACGATGGAGAAGTGTTCATCGATATTATGAAAGATCTACTTATAACTGAATGTGATGATCCTATTGAAGCTATTGTGAACGAAATTTATGGTTTTGAAATCAATGAAGGCAAAGAACCAAGTTTCTTTCAGAGGAGAGCTATTTTGCATCCTCTAAATCAAGATGTTGACATGATCAATGAACATATGCTTAAATTGTTCTCAGGTAAATCATCTAATTGCTATATTATTTATGTTATATATTTCTTTTATAGTTACCTATCATCACACTTTCTATGTATTCATTTTCTAAATTTATCTATCTTTTGATAGTATATGTCCTTCAGATACAAAATCGAGAGATGATTCTGTTTTTTTCGCATGAGTTTCTTAATAGCATCAAAGCGCCTGAATTACCTAATCATGAATTGAAACTCAAGGTAGGGGCTCCAATCATGTTTCTAAGGAATATTGATCCTTCACGAGGTTTGTGTAACGGAACAAGATTGCAAATAACTCAGCTTGCTAATCACATTATTGAAGCCAAGATTATAACAAGAAATAGAGTCGGAGAAAAGTTGTACATTCCACGGATGCTAATAACACCTTTTGATGCTAAACTTCCATTCAAAATGCGACAGAGGCAATTTCCATTAATTGTTGCATTTGCAATGACTATTAATAAAATTCAAGGATAAACACTTTCGAAAGTTGGATTGTACTTGCCTCGGCCAGTTTTTTCGCATGGACAACTCTATGTTGCTGCTTCTAGAGTGACATCTAGAAAAGGTTTCAAGGATTTATCATTTCTTTCTTTTTCATCCGCCAGCTTGAAGCCGTAACCGCCAGTTACTCGAGATCCTCGAGGTAGTCTCACGTTTTCAATCTATGGGGTTCTCTTTTCGTTGAATGGATAGTGTTCAGATTTGTTATTTTCATTACTTTCTTTTCTTTTGTGTTATTCAGATTGAAGAACACAACCTAGTTACCTACTTCGAGGAAACTGAAGTAATCAAGGGTAAAAGCTTCTAAAGAAAAGATTGGGGTTTTCGAAGAAACTTCTAGGTAACACAACGAACTTGGGAGTTTTTTGTATGTTTACGGATGGGAAACGGATTAATGTTCCTCTTAGAGAAAAGACTTGCCATTACTGCAGGTTAGTACACATTGCTTTAACTCAGAAAATTTAGCTTGATTCCATCAGTTTTGGATTGAGACAAGATTTCTTAATGGGTTACTGTTTATTTTAACAGGCAGGAGACTGTAATCATTTGTGTGTATATTGTTTTCTGCGTTTTGAGACAACTCTCAAGCAATTTATCCATTTTGTTTTAGTGTGTTATAGGTTGGACATGATCTTTCTCAATTTGTTGGACCGGTTATACTGAGCCATCTATTGCAGGTAAGCTTTCTTTCTGCTTAATCCTTACTAAAACAATATTGCATAGTGATTTTAGGTTCACACATACTCAATGCCGTTTTTTAAAAATGTTTTACATATCCATTATAGCTTTCAGAATTGAGAATAAAACGCAGCTACATGATTGATGTGCTCTATTTAATAAGCTACTTGACTATGCAGATTTCTCTGATTCTTATCTCCCATTTTTAAATGAGTAATAAGTTATCAGCATTATATTGCCTCTATATCAGGGATCTCTCTGACCTTGTACCCAAACAGTATTTATTGACCTAACTTAAACAAATCTTTGATCATTTTATGCAGTTAATGCAAGAAGGTGATCCAGCTTGGGTTTGTTATTGCTATATGCTTTCTTAATTTTTGTTGGGATGGTATGTATCACAAAATTTGTCTCTGATCTTTAAAATTCGTGTTGGGTTTTTTACTCTTCCTCAGTTAATACACATAATATTTTCACCATTTTAGTTCTCACATTGTTGTTTTTCTTGTTGAACCTCGAAAAGCTATTCCGTTTTAATTTTGTTTCAGACACTTAGAGTGCTTTGTCAATCTCACTACTTTCAGAATGTTGGGCGAGTTGGATTTCAGTTAAGGTCAACTTTGGTAAACTTAGTGAAACTTTTATTTCTCTCTGTCTATGATCACTTTAATCATGTTAATCTCCAACTAATTATGCTAATTTCCTTGTAGGTTGCAGCTATATTCCACAAATCGTTTAGCCTAATTCATGAAGCTCGAAAGAATTTTGCATATGGCAAAGTCACAAACATGATAACTACTAATGCTAATGCACTTCAGGTATATCTTCTTTCTCATTTTTGGTCCATACTCTACTTTTGGACAACTATGGATTTGTAACTGCTGACAAAGTTTCCTGAGGTTTTCAGAAAATAGTGGAACAGCTCCAGTGGTTATTGCATCATTGTGTCTTTTTCTCCTAGGATCTGCTTAAATTTTCGGTTCATTGATTCTATTTCTCCTAATTCCTCTCCAGGTATTCAGCTTCATTATGTTCTTTTGATTATATTTCAATCAAATAGTGGTAATTATATCTGTTTACATATGAGTCCGTGTATTCTGTTTCATTATAAACATACTCTAATTGTAGGAAAAATGCGGAAACCGACTAAAGAACTCCAGTGGACTGACAAAAGAGTATTGAATGTGTATTTGTTGCTCACGAGGTATTCTTATGGTTGATAGATACATAACTGATAATCTCTTAAGTCTGGCAAAAATCATATCCATAAAATATGTGTTCAGCCATTTCATCTATTAGGAACCTACCTTTACTTGATTCTGCATGGTTTAATATCCACAGTTACAGTATTTCATATCTAACGAAAGAGTCAGACTTCTATGAATCAAATAACAAGTCTTTTATAGCTGTATGAAAGATGATGGTTCTTATAACAAATCAGCTATACTTTCTTCCTTTGATGGATAAAATAATTTTAGTGTCCAAAGGAATGATTAAAGAGGAAGGAAGCAGAGCTGTCAATATGGGAGTTTGTTTCAGAGAATAATGAAAATGCTTGGAAAATGGGTGCAACCAAAGAGGTAAATAAAAATGACAAGAGAAGCTGGAAGCCTGATCCTAAGAAAGCTAGGCAGTGCCAAGCAAGGGATACATGGAAAATCCATCTTGTAAAGCAAGAAGAGCGGGAAACTGCCATCATGTTCTGATGAGGTACTTAGCTCATCATCTTTTAATTGCTATAAATTTATCAGCTTTGATTGTTGGGACCTATATGGCTATATTCACTTGGGGCTTAGAGATGATTTTTATTTCAAAACACTTTTAGTCCATGCAGAAGCAAAATAGAAGAGAAATACTCAAGTTGGTTGTGGGTATTAAGCCCTTACAGAGCAGATACCTGATGAACCTGTTTGATACCATTATAACTGTGGGTTTAACAAGCATTTAACATGTTCAACATATTTGGTTATACATATTTAGTTATTTGGGTGTTTATTTATTTTTGGTTATTATCTTTCAATACAGTATTTTATCTTATTTTATTTCGAAAAAGGTTTTTGTTTAGTACTCCCTATGTTTCAATTTAATTGTAGTTTAAGAAATTTCTTTTGTTGCAAAATAAGCGTTGTTCTTACTTTCCTAGATAAAAATTATCATTATATCATTTTTTACCCTTGTACTAAATAATGTTTCATCTCTCTCTTGTTGGTAAAATTTGAAATAAACAATGGAATATGAGGGGAAAATGGCATGCCACAATCATAGGATGATGACTCACCTAACAAAAAAATTCACAAGAGAATGTTATGTATATTATTCTCTTCACCAAAACTAATGAGCACAACTGTCTTATATTAAAAAAAAAAATTTCGGAGAAAAATCGAAAGCCTCTATCTGGATAATCAAATGTGTTTTTCCTAACATTGGATTAAAAGGTTTACAAATTATTCCTACACACAGTCATTTATTGATTGTCTGTATTTCTAAATGTCAAGCAACATGCGACGTTTGAGCGATCGAACGACCAATTCATGATTGCCCGACGAGTATTTTACAGCTTTATGCTGACTCTTTATCTTATTGTCTCTTATGCTCTAATTTAAAGTTATAATTAGTGCCGTCGTCGTGGACATGCAAAGAAATTTATGTTCGCTTCAAGAACACGTGAGTTAAAGGATTTTCTTAAATCTATGTCAAATACGGTGAAGGTAATTCATTAAAATGTTAATGAGGTTGGTATACCTTTACATATATCCGGCACTTTTAAAAAAATTATTTTTTATCAAGGAAGCGCATTCTCTCTTTCCCAATCTAGTGGATGAAGACGTATTTTTGGTACATCTGTTTTAATTTATGTTTTTATAACTGATGTAAATATGTATATCTTTTGGCACATCTTAATGTCTTTCTTTTGATTTGCATTTATATAGACACGGGGACGTGATTTGAAGTTCTTTATTTCTTTTGCTCCTAAAGAAAAGGTCTGCATCTATATAATATTTTTAATAGATTTGTTTAATATTAGAACAATGTTACTGTCTGTTTCTATTAAAAGTATATACGTAATGTTGTGTAGTTAATGTGTTCGTGATAATTTGTATAATATTAGAATAATGTTACTGTCCGTTTCTATTAAAAGTATATACGTAATGTTATGTATTTAATGTGTTCACGATAACAGGTAGTGGAGGCTCTCAGATCACGTATATTTGTTAAGAAGGTATCTTCTAAAGCATAAGTTTCTTATTGCTCTCTTTCGTTTAGTCTGTTTTTTTTTGGTAGCCTTCCTGTTCAACTGGTGGATGTATACATGCTCTCCATAATTCAATTCAGCGGGTTGCTGCTAATACATTGAAACAAATCGGTTACGTTATATTTGCTTCAACCATCAAATCTAAGGTGAGATAATTATGAAAGAATAATGAATGTAGCTGCTACATGTGCCTCTGATCTTGGGAAACAAGGTAGACACATTTTTATACCTTCTTCTTTTATTGGTGGTTCGAGGTATGATGCAGCATTATCTTGATGCCATTGCTACCTGCAAGATAATGGCTACCACCAGAGTCGTTTCTAGAGATTTTAGGACCCTAGGCCAAAAATAATAATACTCTACATGATTTGTTAATACTAATTTTAAGATTAAAATAACTGTAATTAATAGATTTTCTATATGATTATGATAATGAATTATGAAATTTGTGAATAATATTTTTCTAAGAAAAAAACTATAAAAGGATCATAAAAGAAACTAAATTGATTTTTTAAAATTATGTTTGTAAAAAATAATTAAAATAAATTATTGGTAAAATTTATAAGTAAGAGTAATTAAAGAGTGAATGAAAGTAAAAAGTATGGCAAATATAAGAAAATAAACATGTATTGGCCGCAAAAATTAATTATGAACAATGAAAGATTTGAAAAACCAATGATAAGGATTTGAAACTGAATGGGGATATACTTTGAGGTAACTTTAAAACCATTAGATCACTAAATATTTTGATATTTAGGGCCCTAAAATTTTATAAATAAAACAGGGCCCTAGGCGAATATTTAAAATTTTCCTTTCTAGGCACGGCCCTGACTACCACATGCCCATATTGTACTTTTTCTAGCTCCAGAATCTAAGATTCTGACCACTACTGACATAGATAAATTTATCAGTGCAGAGATTATGGATAAAGACTTGGATCCATATTTATATGAAGTAATGTCTGAATCAATGATACATGTACCATGCGGAGTGCTAATAGGAAAACCGTCTGTATGAAAAATGGAAAGTGTTCTAAACATTTTCCAAAACCATACCATTTTCGTACAAAAGTGAACAACGATGGGTACCCTCTTTACAGATGCCATAAAGATAGGAGATTCATTGAAAAGAAAGGCTTCAAATGTGATAGTAGGTATGTTGTTCCATACAACAAGGACCTATGCTTCCGATATCATGCTCATATAAACGTTAAATGGTGCAATCAATCTCGAGCAATCAAATACCTTTTCAAATATATGAACAAGGGCCCTGATTATGTCCGAGCTGAGGTTCAAACAGAAGATAGTGATGGTGTTATTCATGACGAGATCAAACATTATCTTTACTACAGGTATATCATTTAATCAAGTTATATTCCAAAGTTTTAACTCAGATCTGATTATATTTTACTTTCCGTGCCCTACTAAGGTATATATTGGCATTCAAGGCGACGTGGAGGATACTTGCTTTCCCAACCCATATGCGAACTACATCCATGGTTAAGCTTTCATTCCATATGCCAGATAAACAATACATAGTTTACAACTCTAAAGTTCCGATTAAAGATTTTTGAAGTCATAAGTCTGTTTGTCATTCAATGTTTCTAGCATGGATGATAGCAAACACAATTTACGATGTCAAGGATTTGACCTATGCAAAATTTCCATCAAAAGTTTTATGGAAACCTAAAGAGCGAATGTGGACACCAAGAAAAAATAACAGAATGGCAATAGGAAGAATTACACATAAACCACGCGATGCTGGAGACGAGTATTATTTGAGAATATTACTCAATGTTGTCAAAGGAGCAACTTCTTTTGATTACCTTAGAACAGTCAATAAGATTTTTTACAAAGAATTTCAAGATGCATGTTATGCATTAGGTTTACTTGACGATGACAAGGAGTACATTGAAGCTATTCAAGAACCAGGTGTATGGGGTACTGGTACCTATTTACGGAAGTTATTCGTTGTTATGCTCATGTATAATAGTGTTGCTGAATCCGTAAAAGTTTGGAATGTTACATGGCAAATATTGTCAGAAGATATATTGTACCAAAAATTCGTGAAAGATGGCCACAAGAAGATTTGAGAAAACCTATTTTTATTCAACAAGATCATGCAAGAGCACACGTTGATCCGAGAGATGAAGAATTTCAAGCAGATGCTCCTCGTCATGGTTTTGATAATCGTTTGATGTGTATGCCACAAATTCGCCAAATTTGAATATTTTAGATCTTGGGTTTTTAGTGCCATCCAAACACTAAAACACATGGTGTCTTCGAAAAAAATATAAGAACTTGTTTCCACCGTAGATAAATCTTTCGATGAATACTCATCGAAACAAGTGAGCAGAAGTTTTTTTACTTTTCAATTGCGCATGTAATAGACTTTACCAAATATTTATTTTATTATATCTCATGTTAAAAATGCCGCAGTTCGGAAATGAGAAAGGAGAGACATAAAGACATGGAGGGGCCTGAAGAATGGAGATAGTTATTCATAGAAGTGAAATTCAGTGGGATGATTTCCTTTAGAATGAAATCAATTGGTTAAGTTTGCATAAGTCAAAGAAATGTGTCGTAGGATTTTGTTAGGAAACTTCTGACCATTTTTGCAATAAGTGTTTATACAAAAATTTCTACTAATTTTATATCATTTTTCTTTTTTATGATTTACAGTTGAAAGTTGGTGTTCCGATTATGCTACTTAGAAATATATGATATTATTCTTCTTGTAAATTATTCCAAAAAATGGTACACGAGATGAGGTTACTCAATTAGCGAATCATGTAATCAAAGTAGAGATAATAACTAACGAAGATGAGATCAAAAGGGTATTGAATCCAAGAATTTTTCTTTCTCCACCGGAGATAAAATTCCCATTCAAGATGAGGCGTAGACAATTCCCTGTAGGTCTTGCATTCGCTATGACCATTAATAAAAGCCAGGGCTAAACTCTATCAAGCGTTGGACAATATCTTCTTCGACCAGTTTTTTCACACGGTCAATTGTATGTTGCTCTTCTAGAGTCAAGTCAAGGAGTGGTTTGAAATTTTTACTCACAAACAAAAAAGGGAATCCTCAAGTAAGCACACGTAACATCGTACTAGAAGATTTTCCAAAACATTGTTCCATCATAGATTCTAACACTCTTACACGTTTGTTGTCGTCTCCCACACTTGTTTGTTTATTCTTTTAAAACTTCTTTTCACGTTTTCAACTTATTATTTAGGAGTTTTACAATTTAATTACATAGTTAATATTAAATTATGACTTTTTCAAATTCATACCAAATCTTATGCCTCGGTCTGGACGCGGGTACCTCACCTAGTATGATTTATTTTAGTGTCTCTTTTACTGTGGTTTATTGTGTCTCCGAAATAGTTTTGCATAACACCAAAAACGGAAAGTCGGTCATTTCATGCCTGCAGTTAAATCATGTGTTAAATTTATACCTGAATTATATCCCTGTGCATTTTTATACATGAACTAATAATTATTTTTAATCTAATACCTGAATTTACAAAATTAAGAAAAAATATATATTTTACGTAACACCTATAATTTGTCGTTAACTTTCGATGACGTGAAATCCAGTTACACCTGGATTCCAAGTAATTAAAAATGAAAAAAATATGCTAAAACAATCACTAGAACCCTTGAACTTAAGCACTCAAACCACATACTCAATACCAGTTGTGCTCAACAATAACTATTATTACCGTCAATATACAAATATATATACAGTTTTTTTTGTTATTGGAAAATATATATTAAAAGCTCTTAGAATCTCTTGGATTCGATTCCATCTTCTTCGTTGGAGAAGGCGAGTTCCGACTGGTTGGACGACGATTGCGGGGAACTCAGTATCCATGGTGACTTAAGGGAAAACGTCAATTAAATCAAAGAAGATGATTGAAACTTACACAATTATATGAGTTCTATTTGAATTTGTGTGGAATCGATAAGAACACTCCAAAATATATGCAGTTCTGGAGTTTCTTAAGTCAAGTCATGTGAAAAGCTTGTTGATTGTAGTTGGAATTGATTGTAAAAGGTTTTGAATAGAACTATGTTTTTGGGAAATTTTTGTTGTCTGGATTTATGAGGAATTGATACTCTGTCACGAAGCCGTTGTAGTCTCCCGACCCAATGACCCAACCCCCAGACCCGGGTCTCCACCAGAGACTACTAAGCTTCGCCGGCGTACATATGTAATACGGCGGTTGGTTAATTGACGAATGGGACTCCTCTTTCTCCTCTGACGCCGGCGTTAGTCCTTAACAAAGAAGAGAGGCCGTACAAATGAATCTTTCTCCATCCACCAGAGCTTTCCACTGTTTCTTCACGAACATGTCCTTGATAAAATCCCGATTGAAATCGACTTCCTACCCATCTTCAGATCTGTAGAACAAATCCATTAGAAACTTCATCACTTGAAGAAGATGAAGATTAATTATTATTTTATGAAGCAATTTTTCAAGTTATATATATTTATGTGCTTATAGAAATATTAAAAATTGTTCTCGCATAATTTGCGTAATTCATGTGTTAAAGGTCATGGGTTCGAAATTTGGTTCAACCCAAGTTTTTTCGTTGTTATTGACGTGGATTCCACGTGGATCCTACATCATCAAAAGTTAACGATAAGTTAATGGTGTTAGTTAAAATGTATATGATTGCACAATTTTATTAATTAAGGTAGTTCATGTATAAAAATGCATGGACGTATAGTTCATGTATAAATTTAATTTATGACTTAACTTCGGGTATGAAATGACCGAATTTCTCACCAAACACCCATTAATTGTCCAAAATAATATATTTTTAGTGGGTGTTAATTTTTTTCACAAAATTTCACTATCATCAACTTATAGGCATTTTAATGGAAAAATACTATAGTATCGTCTGATCTATTAATGAGAAATCTTCTTAAGTAATCTTTTTTAATGATAACCTTTTCAAATTCTAATAAGAAATTCTAGTGAAAAACTGAAACAACCGCACCTTTTTTTTATTATAATTGGTATTTCCATAAATATTAATTTTTCAACACAATAAATAAATTCACCGCGACCTCATAGATTAACTCCATATAATTTATTCAATTCTCAATAAAAATCCAAAATTTAATTTAAATAAATTAATTCACATTCTAAAATCAACCGGAATTAACCAAATAAATTCATCAATTTATTTCACCATATTCTAATCCGAAAATCATAAACTAATAAATAGAAAAGTACTCAAAACAAATTGACGATTCTAGATAATCCCCTCTTCCTCGCCATGATCCCACGGTCATAATTTTTCTTTTTCTGCATCAAATAAAACGAAATGCATAAGTATTTCGATAAATACTTATTGAGATATATACACAGACGAAAATGCAACGTAAAAACATATAATACAAATACCAATCATCCAATCAAATAACATGCTATAGACTCTCATCCGAGGACCTCTACACAGGAAGACATGTTGTTACATTCAAATTCCCACAGCTAATCTCATGGTCATGCATTCACCTTAGCCTAAAGGCGATCCCTTGACTGCGCAACAAACATATCTCGCAAGATCTAGAATTTCAAAAACTTCTAAGGCTACTTAAGGATCTTAGAAACTCAGCAACACCCTCTCTTATATGCCCGTCCACCAACCACAACAACAAAACATCATCCAACCCAAATTTGAAAACTTGAAAAATAACAGAAACGATAAACCTCAAAGATGGAGTCACGAATGGAATTCTAGCCATCTGATTCCAATCTTCACCGTTGAAACTCAACCCTTAGATGCCTGAACTCGCGATCTCTCTTTGAATCCACGTTGGTCCAAATCGCATCAAAAACGGAGCACCTCACGAAAACGCAAATAATTTTTAGAATATTAACTCAAGTTCCAATCCACAAAGTGGTACATCTAGGTGATAATGCTCAAATTTACCCTAGAACAACTTTTTTAAATTAAGAGATCGTCTGTAGTACTTAGGGATCGAATTCCACGGAGACTCACGTTTACACAATAGACTTTCAGTTTATGAATTAAGCTAAACAAGAGAAATTGTAATTAAAAGAAAACAGCTGGCAATTAAAATCGAAGTAAATTCAGATGGGAAAAGAGCTAGGGTTAGGGAATTTCTCAGGTTATTCAGAATTGCAGGTTGAATAAATTATCAGGATTGTTGTTAAGATCTGTTCTCGATCGAAACACAATGGTAAAATCAATCAACTCTCGTTGCAGAGATTATCTATGTCCAAAATCTAGAATTCCAAATTTCTTTGCTAAATTCCTCAATTCAGACAAGCATTAATGATCAGGTTCGATTGTTCACAAAATATCTAAACCAAATTCCTTTGCGAATAATTATTTTGCTCTTCTAAGATACTTCAGGTAATCAATTACACTTTCATGTCAACTAATCAACCTAAGATCAGATTCTAGGTCGCGAAGCTAGAATAAGCAATAAACACAATCCAGATGAAGAACTCTATTGATTCAATCCTAAATAATCATCAACCTAGCAATTCATCTTCTACCTTTGAAAACCTTAAACCTAACAAACAAACTACTCAGACATGATCAATGAAACATAAATCATAGTTTGAATAGATTGCATAAAATAAATCAAGAGAAGAATTAAGAGTTTAGAAATATTCTCCAAAAATCTCTGAAAAGGTGGCTGCAACCTACAATCAAGCGTAGTGAAAACGTGGCCTAAATAGGTGGCCAAAACCCTAAAAATATAGCTAAACACGAGCCTAGGTGGTCCCGAAAGATTCTGGAGATTTTTGGGCGAAAAAGAAATATTCTAAAAATCTTTTTGATTTCCTGGTGTCTGTGTCGATCGACACCACACTTGGTGTCGGTCGACACCACCACCCTTCTGCGTTCCTGGCACTGGTGTCGATCGACACCACCCCTGATGTCGGTCGACACCAGTGGTAAAAATCTGGCATTTCTTCTGTGATCACTTCTCTTCAAATCTGCTTTGATCCCCTTCACTTCCAAAGCCTCCAAAGCTTTATAATGGTCTAAATAATGCAAGAACCTGCAAAGACTCTAAAAGACTCGAAAACACCGAGAAGAATCGATAAACACTATATGTATCCTGGCTAAAAACCGGTAAAAATCATGATATATCACTAGGTCTAAGGCTTAGCTATAACTCCATAAATTTTCGTTACCTTTGGAATGATCTGCTAGGTCGAACCTCTTTTCTACCATGCCCTGTCAGTTCTGTCTTCATCTCCCTTCACCAAGCTTCATCCTCCTCCTCCTTCACAAGAAAGGAAAAATCGCTCAACTTCTCTTCTCTTGCTAGGTGGCCATGAAATTTAGAGAGAAAAAGGCTAGAGTTTCTTGCGATTTCAGAATTTAAATAGGCTTAGGGTTTATTTCTGATTTATTTAAATCAAATAAAAAAATTAGAATTAAACCAGAAATTAATTAAACCTCCTTGGTTTAATATTAATCCAAAAATTCACCCTTCCTAAACCAAAAATTGGAATTAACCCACTCCACTCTTTAATTTCGACAGCATAAAACCGACCCTCGATTTTATTTCCTTAACCAACTTCCGTTAAGTAACTCCAAATTTTATTTCCAGAACATGGATATTACAAAAATAATTTTATTTATACAGTTTTTGTTAGATTTGAAAGGATGCGGTGTTTACTTAAAAACAACATAAATTTTCAAAAGTCTCTAATGTAGACTTAAAAATATCAAAATTATGTTAAATATAAACCATCATTCGTATTCGTGCTTTTCTATTATTTCATATAAGTTTCATTCCTAAACCTATACATGAATTTATTCACTTTAATCGTTTTATGCAACATAAAATGCAATATCTTACTTACATTAATTGATCGTTTCAGAGTTTCACTCGATTGTAGAATATTTTTAATGTTATTTTTAATTTCTTATGTCTCTATGTCCCCAATATTTAATGACGTATTAACAATGGCATGTATGTTAAGCATAAACGTCTACTTTAAACAGTAAATTAATATATGTCGTTTGTGTTGCTATGAATTATGACATCGGTAATATGTAGAAAATCAACTCTTTTTATATTAGCCAATAGATTAGCGATGTTTTGTTTTTTTAGTCGCATTCACGTGGGGGATTTTCTCTCTTCTCTCGAGAGAGGGGAGATTTCCTCCGAGTCACTGGAGAATTATTTCCTTCTCTCTTCTCTCATATCAATCTTTCAGAGAGAGAAACGCTTTTGTTTGTAGATATGCTCAATCGGTTTTAACAATTTGAGTTTCTTTCCGACGTGTTCGGATTTACTTTCGACTTTGTGTTGGTTAATAACTAGGACTTTGATGTCGGTTTCTTTGTTTGTTTTTATTCTTATGATCATGTCTCCTTGAGCTTATATTAGATTGATTGAACCGGTTTGATTCAATTGATTAGTTTCCTTAAAAAAAAAAGGCATGACCTTTCTTCTACAGTTCACGATTTCAAAAATTCAGAGAGCTCAAAAAGTTAATTTTCTAACTTCTTTTGTGTTATTTAATGTCTTATGTGGAAGTGTAATTTCTTCGGGCCTCCTATTAAGGACGAAGTCCATCTCAATCACAGAATTGGACGGTGAATCGGAGCCCTTTCTAAGAGGAAGAAGTAAATTTTCAAACCGACGAGGCGATGAAGGTTTGACGAAGAGCACCGGTTGTACATGTAGATGATCTACAAGAGAAATTGCAGTAGAGAAGAACTATCCCCATGATTAGGTTTCTATGTTCTCTCCAGTCATTGGCCGACAGCGGTGATATGAGCTGTTCCGAAGGTCCGTTCGGTGCAGCGGAGAAACGACAAAGCGGTGGTAAATCTTCTTCCTTCAACCCTAAAGTTGCCACGCGGTGTACGTGTGTCAACCTTTCTTGTAATGTGTTGGCATTTAGTGTAGGGTCATTTATTGGCCTTCAAGTTTAAATTAATAGGGTTGCTGACACTGGATTTTACACTTGTACCATATGCCTTTTTGGGCTTTGAAATGAAAATAGTTTCAGACAAAAAAAAAAGTTGCATTTATTTTTTTCCTAAATTCGACTTTTTAATGGAAGAAAATTTAACTTTTTAAAATACTTTTGCGAGTTTTGTTGGTCTACGAGATATTAATAATTCAATATTCATCGTTAAGTGTTGCCAAGAATGATAAGCTGAAGTCTCTAATTCATTCATTCACAATCGATCGATACAAATACAAGTTATGAGATAAGATTGTATCTAGATATAGATGATATCACAACATACATAATTATATACAGAGAATATTCTCCTAATATATCGCTGATATTCCCCCTTAAGGTGGAGCGTAGAGGTCACAAACGTCAAGCTTTCTCAAAAAAAAATGAAACTGATGTCCACCTAGTGTTTTGGTTAAGATGTCGGCAGATTGCTCGGTAAGGGAAATGTGAGCTGTTGTGAGATGATCCGCCTGAACCACATCACAAACATAATGAATATCAACTCCAACGTGTTTTGTACGTTCATTAAAAACCGGATTTGAAGCCAAATGTAGTGCAGCCTTGTTATCACAATACAGAGGAACATGTTGAGGCATCGATACCCCAAGAGAATCTAACAATGCGATAATCCATTATAGCTCTTGTAATATATTTGACATTGCTCGATATTCTGCTTCTGTAGACGACCTATAAACAGTCTTCTGCTTCTTTGCTTTGTAGGAGATCAGTGAGGTACCAAGCAAGATAATATACCCAGTGACAGACTGTTGTGTAAGTGGACAACTAGCATAGTTGGAGTCACAGTAAGCAGCAGTGAGAGAAAGATCACAATTGGCTCTGAGTAATAAGCCTTGTACATGATAATTCTTCAGATAACCAACCACTTATAAAGCAGCTAACCATTAACGATGTCAAGGTTTCTCCATGAACTGAGCTAAAATTTGAAGAACATACCTCAGGTCCGGCTGTGAGATAACCAGATACACAAGTCGTCCTACAAGGCGATGGCACTATAAAAGATTGGGATAAAAATCATTGTCATAATTAGCGAGCCCATGAATCTGTTCCAATGGAGAATCAACCAGCTTAGTGCTGAATAACCCACATTCAGTGATGATATCCAGAGCTTATTTAAATTGACAAACATAATTACCGTCAGTTCTTCGTCAGATCTCCATCCCAAGAAAATACTTCAGATGGCCTAAATGTTTTCATATGAAAACACTTGTGAAGATAGGCCTTAAATTTTGAAATGAGCTGAGCATCATTACCTCCAATTACAAAGTCATCGACGTAAACAAGAATATAGAGAACATAATCACCACTTTTGTAATTGAACAAGGAATAATTCGAGAATTTGGACGAAACCCGAATGCCAGAAGAGACGTTGATAACTTCGAAAACCAGCATTTGTGAGCTTGTTTGAGACCTTAAAGCGATTTGCGGAGACGACATACTTTGCTTTCATCAGAAGGATATAATCCCAGAGGTAATCTCATGTAAACCTCTTCGTCAATTCATTGAGTCGAGTACTTAACATAGGATTTAAGGAGCACTGATTTCTTGCAAACTCGTTTGCTAACACCAAAGTCTTCTTCAGTAACAACAACATGATTGTCAGTGTCCACTTAATTGATAGTGGTATCAACAATGTCAGTGGCTACCCCTGATGACAATGTTGCCTCCAGAGAGCAGATAGGATGATGCGCTATGTTTGTAGTAGAAAAAGAGGCATGTGAGACTTTCACAAAAGGAAAAAAATCTTCTTTAAAGATAACATCTTGTGACACAAATCTGTCTTCCTTCTCTAAGTCCATCACAATCCAGCCCTTTTTCCCAAAATCATAGCCAAGAAATACATACCAAATGCTCTTGTCTAGGAATTTGTCTTTATCTCGAGCAACACGGCTAGCAAAGCAAAGTGACCCTAACATGCGTAACAGATCATAGTGAAGAGGATTGCCATACAACCGTTCATTAGGAGTTTTGCCTTGTAATAAGGGTGAAGGTGTCCGATTAATTCTCCATAAAAACAAATCGGCATACTAGCTTGAAAAAGAAATGAGAAAGCCACATTTAAAATATGTTGATCTTTGCGCTCGACATGCCTGATTTGGTGTGGTGTAGCAACACACGATGTATGATGAGTTTGTGAGACCTGATTCTTAACACATGCCTGGTCAACATATTGACTTTCTGGTCCCGCCAAAACTTCCTTTAATTTCAAATCCGCCATTTCGACATGAAATAAAACTTATTTCTTAACTATCCTACAAGAAAAGAGAGCGGTGAGTAATATGATAGTTACTCAGCGAGGTGTGGGGTGCTAGAAGCAACACTCATGTCTGTGATGTGCTTGAGTTTTAACCTAAAATATTTTCTGCAAGTGCACAGACAAACGCAGTAGTATATGGGGTATCGAATCCACAGAGACCAAAGCTACACTATGAAATTATAGATTTTAATTTAAAGCTAAGACAATAAGGTTGGTTGTGTAATTTTCGGAACAGCAAACAAATAAATAAATCGGTGTAAAATCAATTAATAAAAAGCACTAGGTTTAAGGCGTTTCGCCGGTGATTCGGAGACAAGGCTGAGCAACTATTCAGGGCTAACTAACAACCGGTCTAGAACTCAAACATAAATAAATGTCGCCCCACTCTCATGATGTATCGACAACTTTATCTAACAACCTAGATACCGAAACTCTCGTCTGGACCTAGCGAAGACGATAAGCATTAACAAGCGGGTTCAATCTGTTCACAATCAATCGCAACAATCAACTCTCGCTGGTTGCGCACCAATTGCTCACCAATGATTTATCTAGCAACCTAGAGCACTCTCGTGAATAAGTTTAACCTAAAATCATAGACTAGGTGATCAAGCTAATCTAAGCATTACAAACCCCTATTGGCGAAGACATATAAATTTCAATCCTATTTGTGCTCAGCCATTAACAACCTAAATCACCATTGAAAACCTTAACCTAGCTAGGGATCTACTCACACATAGCGAAATCAAACACAACAAGGCAATAAGATGAATTCATGATTTATTAAAAAGAATAAGGTTCAGGAAAACTTCTCAAACAGAGTTGTGGAATGATCAACGATAGGAGAATAGAGATCATACCTTCTTCATTGGACCTTAGTACATGTACCGTAATTAGCCGTGGGGTTCATAACCTAACCTTAATAACTCACAACCCAACAAATGTTTCGGAATCCCCACTGTCATCTCTTACATAGATTAATGAAAATAAAAAGTACAGTGATCTTACCAAGGGAAATCGGCCCAAAGGGTGCTGACTTCTTCTAACCGAAGACTCTCTCCCGCATGCTCTTCTCTTAACTCTTTCCTCTTCCGATCACAACAACATATTTTTTTTACTGAGGCTTTGCCTCACAGCCATCACTTTTCTGATGCTTCTTCTTATTTTTTTTTATGGGACGAATCTCCATGAGGTCACAAAGGATACACAGGTTTACGCATCATCCCTTAGTTCACTTCGAAACTTTTAGTTTCCCTTACAACAAGCTTTTCATGAGGTCACAAAGGATACACGGGTTTACGCATCATCCCTTGGTTCACTAGAGCTTGTTGCTTTGAACTCTTTTTTTTTTTCTTTTTTTTTTATGAAAATTGGACCAAGAGGAGAGTTGGAGAGAAAAGAGCATACTTTGTGGAGAGTTACAGTGTCTTTTATGGTTCGAATAGGTCTTGCCCAATGGACGTCAAATCCCTGAGAAAGAAATTAAAAGTCAAGATTAGAAACCAAATAAAAATTAGAGATGACATTGGTTCAACCTATTTCCCGCTAAGCGTGAGCTTTGGAGAGTATTTAATCCGCCCAATGCCTTTCCGATACAGAACTTTGGCCAAGCTGTGAGTCATACAAGTAATTCTTAGTCCGAAAATAAATCCAATAGATCAAGTTCATAATTCCCAAACAAGCTTTTGACTCAATAAAACACTAAAACAGACTCGATAAAATAATAATAAAAGTAAACCAAGCAGCAGGACCTGATTCACTAAAAATCTAAGACTCTTGGGACTGACACAACAACGAGACTCAATAGAATATAAAATAAAATAAAATAACTAACCACTCCCCCGGACTTAAATCACACCGTCTCTGGTGTGAAAAAGAACAAGAGAATGGTGACAAATAAAAATAAAGACACACACGGATAATACAATGATGATAGAGGGTATAGGGGGATATCACTGAGTAGTCGCGGTGTCATGCTCGTCGCCCATGGAGCACCCTGGCGGAGCAGGTGCTCGGGCCAGTTCTGGGGTGCTCGATCAATTTCTCCCTTTTTTTTTTTTTAATATGATTAAAAACTGAAATCACAAATAAAAAGTTAGTATCGAAAGAAATTTAAAACGAATTATGTACAAGAAACCTTACCGGTGGGTTGCCTCCCACCAAGCGCTTGTTTTAAGTCGTTAGCTCGACTTTGTAGACTGTTTAGGCGTGAGGAACATCACCTAAGGCGACAGTATCACCTCCTCCAATGTGTGTATTAGCAAGATATGGCTTGATCCTCTGGCCATTCATCACGAATTCGTCTCCTTTAGAATTTAGCAACACTAAAGCTCCATGTGGTCTAACTTCCTTGATCGTGAAAGGGCCAGACCATCTGGACTTCAGCTTACCTGGGAATAATCTGAGATGAGAGTTGAACAATAATACCTGATCGTTGGGAGAAAAACTCCTGGGGATGATCCTCTTGTAATGGTTGGCTTTGGACCGTTCTTTGTAAATCCGCGAGTTGTCATATGCGAGATGCCTAATTTCCTCCAACTCGTGCAGCTGCATGGATCTCCTTTCAAATGCTGGTAAGATGTCGAAGTTGAGAAGTTTAATAGCCCAAGCCGCTTTATACTCTAGTTCCACCGGAAGGTGGCATGCCTTCCCATACACCAAATGAAAAGGCGTTGTCCCCAACGGAGTCTTAAATGCGGTCCTATAGGATACTCTTTATCTCCCTGTTGGAGATCTCGACCTGACCACTAGTCTGAGGGTGATAAGGAGAAGCTACCTTATGTGTAACACCATTCTTCTTCAACAAGTTCTCAAAGACCTTGTTTATGAAGTGTGAGCCTCCATCGCTAATCACCACTCTAGGGACTCCAAACCTCGGAAAGATGACACTCTTGAACATCTTGATAACCACTCTAGCATCATTAGTTGGGTTAGCCAGCGCTTCAACCCATTTAGAAACATAGTTAACAGCCACTAGAATGTACTCATTACCGTAGGAGGATGGAAACGGTCTCATGAAGTCTATACCCCATACGTCAAAAACCTCAATTTCCAGAATAAAATTCTGGGGCATCTCATTACGCTTCTTGATGTTCTTCCTTTGACACGCATCACACCTAGAAACAAATCTGTTTGCATCACGGAACAATCGCACCAATAACCGGCTTTTGTAAAGCCTTTTAAACCTTCTTAGATGTGGCAAAGTGCCCAGCATATGACGAAATTTTAAAAAAGTTTAAATCAGACACCACATCTCCTATATAGTCCATCTGAACACTGCTTGTATAAAAATGGCTCATCCCAAAAATACCCCCTAACGTCGCGGAAAAATTTCTTCCTTTTGCTTCCCACTAGGTTCTCAGGAACCTTATCAGCAGGCAAAAAGTTTGCAATCTCTCCAAACCATGGGAAACTAGAGGACTGACCGGTCTGAATTGATCCACAAAAATTTTCGGGAGGTGCTCGTGCAGGCGGAGCAGGTGCTCCCTCGGGTGCTCTGTCAGGTGCTCGGTCGGGTGCTCGGAAAATTTTGCAGGTGCTGATAGAATAGATCTGTTCATCTTGTAGACTATCCTCCATAGGTGTCTCCTCTTCAATCTGCAACCTGCTCAAGTGATCCGCAACCCCATTTTAGAACCCTTTCTTGTCCTTTATCTCTAGATCGAACTCTTGTAGCAACATAATCCACCTCAATAACCTGGGCTTGGCATCCTTCTTCGTCAGCAAATACTTCAATGCAGCATGGTCTGTGTGAACAATTACCTACGATCCGACGAGGTATGACCTGAACTTCTCAAAAGCGAAAACAATCGCTAATAACTCCTTCTCGGTAGTGGCGTACTGACACTGAGCATCATCCATCGTCCGACTAGCATAATAAATCACGTGGAGCTTCTTGTCTCTCCTCTAACCCAGAACAGCTCCCACAGCAAAATCATTCGCGTCTGTCATAATCTCAAACGGTAGCTCCCAATCTGGCGGTTGTACTATCGGTGCACTAACCAAGGCTCCCTTAATGGTGTGAAAGGCCGCCAAACAGTCACTATCAAACTCAAACTTCACCTCCTTACACATCAATCTCGTAAGAGGCCTAGCATTCTTAGAAAAATCCTTGATGAAGCGACGGTAGAATCCCGCGTGTCCCAGAAAACTACGGATTCCCTTAACCGAATTAGGCGGTTGCAAACTCATCATGAATTCTATCTTTACCTTGTCAACTTCAATACCCTTCTCTGATATCTTGTGCCTAAGCACTATCCAATCTCGGACCATGAAGTGACACTTCTCCCAGTTGAGAACTAGATGCTTCTCCTCGCATCTTTGCAATACCCTGCACAAATTAGACAAACAAGAAGAAAACGAACTCCCATACACGGAGAAATCGTCCATAAATACTTCCATAATATCCTCAATAAGGTCAGTAAATATAGATATCATACAACGTTGAAACGTTGCTGGAGCATTACACAAACCGAATGGCATACGACGGTATGCGAAGGTGCCATAAAGACATGTGAATGTCATCTTCTCTTGATCGTCCGGGTGGATAGGAATCTGGAAAAATCCTAAAAACCATCTAAGAAACAGTAATATGGATGATTAGCCAGACGCTATAGCATCTGGTCAATAAACGGTAAAGGAAAATGATCCTTGCGAGTAGCAGCATTCAATTTCCGATAATCTATACACATCCAATGTCCGGTTACTGTCCTGGTTGGTATCAGTTCGCTCCTATCATTTCTAATCACTGTAATACCTCCTTTCTTAGGAACTACATGAACAGGGCTGACCCACTTACTGTCAGAAATCGCATAAATCACACCAGCCTCTAGAAGTTTCATTATCTCTTTCTTGACGACATCCTTGAGGTTAGGGTTTAACCGCCTATGATGCTCGACAGAAATCATAGATTCATCCTCTAGGTGTATTTTGTGCATGCATAAGTCAGGGGATATACCAGTGATATCATCTAGTGAATATCCTAGAGCCTTCCTATACTTCCTCAATTCACACAAAAGCAAGGTAATCTCTACATTGTTCAAATTCGCATTCACTATAACGGGATATGTGGAGTTCGGACCAAGAAAAACGTACCTGAGCCCTGTTGGGAGGGTCTTCAACTCAAGCTTTGGAGCTCTCAGCTCACTCCAAGAGCCACCAAAAATCGGATTTTCTGGAGCAGGTGCTCCCTGTGCTGGCTGGAGTGCTCGCTGGGGTGCTCCCTTGTCCTCGATTTTTGTGTCTTCTCCCAGGCTCAGAAATTCATCTCCTTCCTCCACTCTGATGTTGGAATCAAGAAACTTAGCAAATCCATGGGTGTCTTCAGTCAGAAAACCGTGTTCACCCTCGGGATTAGTCAAAGCGACTTCTAAAGGATCGCTTGCTAAGATCTCTTCAACCACATCTTTTGCTATCTCTGACCCATCATGGATCACAAATGTCTGCCCATCAATCATTGGTTTCTTGAGAAGCTTGCTCATCTCAAACCGAACTAACATATCTCCAAGACGGAGATCAACTATGCCTTCTCCAACATCAATGATAGCACGAGCCGTGCATAAGAAAGCTCTACCCAGAATCAGTGGGTCCTTGGGTTCTTCATCAAGTTCTAGAACCACAAAATCAGTTGGGATAAATGTATTCCCAATTTGGACGTGCATATCTTCAATAATACCCACCGGAAGCTTTGTAGACCGATCCGCAAAAACCAATGAGATCTTTGTAGGCTTGAACTTGGTGAATCCCAGACGCTTAGCCACAGAATATGGCATCAGATTCACGCTCGAACCTAAGTCACACAGAGAACAGGCAAACGTGCACGGTCCTATCTTCACTGAGATAACAAACCTCCCGGGATCTTCTTTCTTTTTCAATACCTTACTCTGAAGTATGGCGCTGCTCTCCTTAGAAACAATCATTACATTCTCTTCCTCAACAACCTTACCAGCAACTAGCTCTTTCATGTACCTCTTAAGCGAAGGGATCATTTGCACGGCATCAACCAAAGGAAGCTTCACCGTCAAATTGTTCTGTTGGAGTTTCAGGAGTTTTTGAAATTTTCGTGGGAGCACCCTGTGGGAGCAGGTGCTCCGGAGCAGAATTGGGGTGCTCGGTGGATTTTTCTTCAGAATCGTTTGGAACAGATCCCAGAGGTGTTCCTGAGCTTGATCCAACCTCAACATGTCCATCTCCCTCAGCAAAATCACTTCCTTGAGCCTGGTGCTCGGAACTCTTCTCCTTAGCCTTTCCGTGGAAGCTTCTCATCGTAGGTGGTACCAGCAACTTTCCACTCCTCAACTCCACAGCATTCACGTGATATTCATTCCTGGGCAGTTCACCTTTACCTGGGAGAGCTCCAGCTGGTCTCTTGATAGCCTCGGCGGTTTGAGCTACTTGTATATCTAGCTTCTTCACATGCGCGGTAACAACTTCGTACTTAGCATTCAGATCAGTGTACATGTGATCTACCTTGGCATTAATCTCAGTAGACGCCTTCTGTTGGTCAACCATCAGTTGCTGCATAAGACTCTTCACCTCATCTTGAGATGTAGGCGCGGAGACAGCTTGTGGTGGTGTAGCGAAATTGGTGTGTTGTTGTTGGTTTCCTCCTTGGAACCGATTCTGATTCTGATTAGGGACGTACTTCTTCCCCTGAGTGTTGCTGGAGTAAAACTTTTGAAAACCCTGAGCTTGTGGCAACTGATTCATACCTTCTTGTTGCGGATAAACTTGGTCTTGTGGGTTCTCGACATTGTTGCTTCGGTAGGAAAGGTTAGGGTGGCTCCGATAATTTTGATTGAACCCGCGGTTCTGGACATATCCCTGACCACTCACATAGTTAACCTCCTGTACTCCAGCATCATCATCTTCTTCAAACTCTTGAGAAATAGGCGCAGCCCCATTCTCTTCCACAAACTTGACCGATCTTTGACTTTTGCGTAAGAGTAGGTTTACCGTTGCTGTCAGCTTATCTATCTTCTGAGTGTCCACACTGTTAACTTTCCTGGACCTATCATACTCAGGAGACCTGTTGCTAGAGCTTGAAGCAAGGTTCTCTATCAGCTCAAAAGCACCATCTCTAGTCTTGGTCATAAAAGACCTGTTACTCGCAGCATTCAAAGCGTTGCGGTAATCCCATTCAACACCATCATAGAATATTCCCAGAATCTGTTCATCTTTAAAACCGTGATGAGGGCATTCCCTACAGTATTCCTTCAGTCTTTCCCAAGCTTCACAAAACGCTTCACCAGAATGTTGTTGGAAAGATGAAATCTTGTTTCGTAGAGCGGCTGTCTTAGACTTAGTGTAGAAGTGGTCCAAGAAAGCAGCTCTAACTTCATCCCACGTCCTCAAAGAACCAGCTGGCAATGACTTTAACCACCTCTGAGCCTTGTCAGCAAGAGAAAACGGAAACAGCTTGCATTTCAGAAACTCTGGTGGTACCCCATTCGAACCGGTAGTGCTGCAGATTTCTTCAAAGTTTTCGATGTGGTCCATCGGTATCTCAGCTGGTAGTGCGTGAAAGAGGTGTTGTTTCACCAATGTGATCATCTAAGGCTTGATCTCATAGTCTTGCCTCTGAATTGTTGGAGAAACAATAGCTGAACGGTTTTGATAAAATGCATGGGGATTATCCGAATCCCCTATACCTGGCTGAACTCGTGGAGCTTGTGGTTGCTCCCTTCTCAACTGAGCAATCTGATCCCTTAGCAACTGTAACTGAGCAGCCATACCATTGTCTTGTTCAGCCATGATGACCGGAGGAGCTGTAAGTCTCTTTTGACGGTTTTGACGTTCGATGCGAGCTAACTCTTCGTTGGTGTGGATGATTAGATCTTCGGTGCAATTTCTTCTCGTTCTTCTACTGGTCATGCACCTGACACATAGCAGAAACAAATAAAAATAAAGATCAGTAGTTTCTTAGACTGAAAACAAAATCAAAAATTAAAGGAAACGCAATTGGTGCCAAAAACTTGATGTGCTCGAGTTTTAACACAAAATATTTTCTGCAAGTGCACAGACAAACGCAGTAGTATATGGGGTATCGAATTCACAGAGACCAAGGCTACACTATGAAATTATAGATTTTAATTTAAAGCTAAGACAATAAGGTTGGTTGTGTAATTTTTGGAACAGCAAACAAATAAATAAATCGGTGTAAAATCAATTAATAAAAAGCACTAGGTTAAGGCGTTTCGCCGGTGATTCGGAGACAAGGCTGAGCAACTATTCAGGGCTAACTAACTACCGGTCTAGAACTCAAACATAAATAAATGTCGCCCCACTCTCGTGATGTATCGATAACTTTATCTAACAACCTAGATACCGAAACTCTTGTCTGGACCTAGCGAAGACGATAAGCATTAACAAGCGGGTTCAATTTGTTCACAATCAATCGCAACAATCAACTCTCGCTGGTTGCGCACCAATTGCTCACCAATGATTTATCTAGCAACCTAGAGCACTCTCGTGAATAAGTTTAACCTAAAATCATAGACTAGGTGATCAAGCTAATCTAAGCATTACAAACCCCTATTGGCGAAGATATATAAATTTCAATCCTATTTGTGCTCAGCCATTAACAACCTAAATCACCATTGAAAACCTTAACCTAGCTAGGAATCTACTCACACATAGCGAAATCAAACACAACAAGGCAATAAGATGAATTCATGATTTATTAAAAAGAATAAGGTTCAGGAAAACTTCTCAAACAGAGTTGTGGAATGATTGACGATAGGAGAATAGAGATCCAAAGCTGAGTAATACAAATCCAAATCGAAAAGGTAGAAGAACAAAGTGGTGGTGTCTTAGAACCCAAAAATAACCTAGAACGAAAACTGAAGTCTGAAAACGAACGTGATCAAAGTCTAAGGCGGCTGGCCTCTTTTCATTCTAAAAATTAAATAAAAAACGTGTCTAGGTAAAATAGGAGGGAGCAGGTGCTCGCCAAGTCCGGAGCAGGTGCTCCCACTCGGCGAAAAATCGACTTTTGGCTCAAAATTGCTTGTTTTGCTCCAATGTCTTCCAATATCTTCAATCCATGCTCCAGAGCCTCAAAATACCTGAAAAGACACAAAAAGATCTAGAAAAGACTCTAAAACAAGATAAAAAGACTAGTTAAAATGGGACAAAATACTAATATATCAGTCTGCATACCCAACTTAGCACTATAATGACAAGAGTCTAGACCTAAAAACATGTAGCAACCATGACACCTAAAGCATCCAAGTAATACAAACAATGAGTCTTGTGCGAATTAAGTGATCGCCCACACCCTCCGTAGAGGCTTCAGTATGGGATAATGCCCAATCACACCGTCCGTAGATAAGTTATTGATACCCAGAGCCTCGGTTGAACAATTGACTGGCTGGCTTTACCAATCACACAAAAGACCCCAGCAGAACAACAAGTCCGTTCTCTCTGTACATCTACCAAGTCTCCTCATATAAGTATATATACATAGGTCACATCACTAATCACCAAACACATGTGAATCACTCAATCTGTGAAAACCTCTAAACCACCTAAGTGCATTTAATCACAAATGAAATCAGATACAATCACAGAGACCCAATCACAAAGACAATACATATTCCGGTTCTAACCTATCAATGAATGAGTTTTAGGCCAAGGTAATATGGAAATGAGGAGGGGGAAGGGGTTACGTTGTTAGCCCTCACCTTACCTACTAGATGAGAGACAAACCTCATGATTTTCTTGTTGGGAAACTTTCCTCTTCTGGAAACGTTACTTTCTGGAAAGTTTTCTCTTCGAGAAACTTTTTTTTTCTGGAAAATTTCCTCTTCGAGAAACTTTCTTTTTTGTGGGACCTTCCTTTCTTGAACCTTCCATGTCTAGACCGCCATCAGCTTCAAACCCATATTACGTCCTTAATATACCTCAGAATCCAGATCGGAAAGTGGATCTGGAAAGCTGACATCCAGGACTTTCCATTGATATGTACATTGTCTTCTAACTCTTTACGGCTCACCAGTAAACTGCTCTTAAAATTAGGTGGCGGTTGAATCCGATCTACAATGATTCACCTCAGTAGAATGACCATAACTTTACGATTAGAGCTCGGAATTAGGATACACTTGCAGCTGTGGATGGCTCTTGACGTCATTCATCTGTCCATGACATATAAGCTGAAAAAGAACATCCTTTGCTCCTCCGTTTCCTCTTTCTTCCAGAAATGGTCGGATCTGTCCTCTCCTTGTTCTTCTTCTCTTTTTCTCTCTTCTTTTCATGATCTCTCCCACTCTCTCATAATCTGGAAGGCACAAAAAATAAGAAGATACAACCGTAATATTTCATTTTTTATGCCTTGTCATTAATTTATTTGATTGGGCTTAGCGGCCTTTTAACATGCCTCCACTCCGTGATCAAAAACTACGGAATCAGGGTGTTACAATTCTCCTCCACTTAACTGAAATTTGTCCTCGAATTTTTTTGGGCATGTTCTTCCTTTTCTGAAGATGTTATCATGTCTCGTCTCCAGTTTCCTCTGTCCTTTCAGATATTTCTGAATGTCAACATAACTCTTGTCCTTAGATTGTCGACGAGGTCCTAAGTGAACTACTCGTTCTTGCATCGGGTTAGTAATCGGCTTGCTGACTTTTCCTTCTGGTGGGCTTTCTTCCCCCCCCACTTATGACAAACAAATATTTCAAAAGAAACAACTATCTGAAAGCTTTTCGAGTCTTTAATTTTTGTCGGATCATCAAATTTTTGGTCTTGCTATAAAGTAATATTGTCGTATTTGTGATCCTTGTTTCCAGTCCCTTTACCATGTGCTCTTGATTGAAGGCTGATATGCTCAAAGTTTAATCCCTAGAGCTACACCACAAGTGCACAAATATGCAATTGTAGTATACAGGGGTCGAATCCACAGAGACTCATAATATTTCACAATAGATTTTTCAGTTTCGAATTAAGCTAAGTAAGATAGGTGATAAACAAAAGCAATGCAGAAAAGTAAATGAAAGTTGTTGTGTTCAAATCGGAAAAACGTCAAGCCTAGGGAATTTCTCAGGAATTCAGGAAATGTAAATCAATGGACTGGCTAGGATCAAATTAAATTCCAGTTCTAGAACTAAAACACTACCTTAGAACTAACCAACTCCCGCTGTGAAAGTTCTCTACGCTTAAAACCTAAGAAACCAAATTCCTTTGTGAGACTTAAAATTTTAAACAAGCATTAAGTTCAAGTTTGATTTGTTCACAAATTATCTAATCCAAATTCCTTTGTAATTATCTAATTTGCTCACTCTAGGTTTTGTCAAGTTTCAAATCACAACGTCGTGCTAATTCAATAACCTAAGATCTAGATGCTAGGTGATCAGGCTAGATGTAGCATTAAGGACAACCTAGGTGAAGAACTTATAAAGTTATGAATCCTAACCAATCAATTAATGTTACAAATCCATGAAAACCCTAGTGAGAATCTCTGAACCTAACAAGTGATATACTCAGACATAATCAATGAAATCAAAGACATGAATAGAATAGAAATCATAAAATAAACTCAAAAGGGAAATAGAAATAGATCTTCTCTCGGAAGTACAGAGTAAAATCTGCCCCCTGCTCTCAATCTCTCTCAAAGTCTCCGTGCAAAAAGAATAGATTCTTCTCTAAGACTTAAAAATCCTAAAATATACTCTAAAACATGACTTGGGTCTTTTTGTAAATAATAAAAACTTCTGAGCAAAGTTACAAATCTTTCAAACTTGTAAATTTATGAGTGTGGCTTCCACATATGACACATGTCGATCGACACCCATAGTGGTGTCGATCGACACCAGAGGTCTGAACATGCTCCAGGTTCAGCTTCTCAGCAACGATGCTCTAAAATGCTCCAAAAAGTCTAAACATCTCCTAATATGTGTAAACCTGTAAAACACTCTAATAGGATTCTAAAGGCACATAAAAGACTCAATTAAGGACATATATAATGGCTTAAAAACCGTAAAAACCATGATATATCAACTCCCCCAGACTTAGCTTTTTGCTTGCCCTCAAGCAAACATAGAACTAACCCGGAGAAAGAAGTTTGAAAACACAGAAAATCATTTCGTCATAGGAGCACCACACTCACATTTACCATAGTAAACAACTAAGATTTCTTATCTAACAGGATCCATACCACCATGTACTTCACCGTAGACATTCGCAGTTTTCCAGATTCAACCCACAATTTCGCAACATAGTCCATAAGCCCTCATCGCTGGGTCTCATCTCTGATCTCAATGTCAAGGACCTTCTAGACTCATTACCATACTATACAATGACGCAACAATCATACATAACTTTTTTGCTACTCTTTCTCTCTCCCGAGACTTATTATTTTCCTTAATCTCAATGTTTTTTTTTTGGCGATGGTGTAGGCGAATAATGGCATCACGGGAAATTTTCCTAACCTTGCTTCCAACTTTCGTGTGATCGTCTCTTTCAAAGTAAAATAATGGGGTCATTGGAAATTTTCCTACCTTTTTACTCAAAAGAAAGTCATCTCGTCTTTTTCTTTTTTTTTTTTTTTTTTTTAGAATAAAGGAGAGGAGTACCATTTCGTTTACATAGGTCTTTCTGCTGTCAAATAGTAATGAGGAGTCAAGCCCTAAGAGCATCAATCACATCGATCAGGTAAAAGAAAAAATCAGAAATTAGCTCAGGCTTTAGTGGATTTTTGCTGGAAATATGGATGTCTCTAGTCAACCGGTCAGCCTTTGGTTTTTTCATTAGTCACAGATGTCAGTCAAGTTTGAACCAAATGGTTACTTAAGCTCCTGCAAAATGTGGTGGTTTCCTCGAAAAATCCTAGTTTCATACTGAATTTGACTCGATAAAAAAAAGACTCAATTGACTCTTAAGAAAAGAAAAGATAATGTTAGTGATAACATTGCATTTTGGCATGTTTTTACTATTGTTTTATTGCAACATAGCATAGGTTTTAGGCATTACTCTTATCACTTATTGCATTTATTTGACATTTAGGATATTTAGTCTGTTTGCATTAGTTTGCATGCATTTTGCATACATGTGGTACTTTCAGGTACTTGGAGCTGCAAGGAATCATCACTCGTGTGACCTCTCAGGTTATGAAGCGACGTGAGGATTTCTACAAGGAGTGCCTACTCGAGTGACTGGAAGCCATACAAGTGAAGACTGCCCAGGAAGCTCAAGCCACTCGATTGAGTTACGCAGATAAAGACTCGATGCAAGCTACTCGACTAGTCCACTCGACTGCTCGGTCGAGTGGAAAGCAAAGCCTCGACAAGATTCCGTGATTTATAGCGAGACGTTCACTAACCCTAATTCTCTTGTATAAATACCAAGGTTAATGATAACTCGAGAAGCAAATTTTTTAGACCATTTTTATTCTGCGCCGCTTTCAATAGATTTAGCTTATCTCTCTTAGTTTTCTCTCTCTAGTTTATCTTTAGATTTTGATTCGGATTTTTGCAACTCTTTGTAATTTTAATAGATCGAGTTTATCATTACTGTTTTTTTTCCGGAATCTCTGTTCATCGGATCGTCTATGACGAGTTCAAGCCTTTTTAGGCTTTGGACTTTAATGATGATCGCAATGTGTGAGTTGTGAATTTAGGGATTTCGGGGATAGATTAGGATGATCTCACTCGATCTCTATGGTTTTTTGTTGATTGTTCGTAGATTCGGCTTTAGATCCCTCTTGGGTTAGTGATTTTAATGCTTACTCTTTTCTGGCCAATTAGAGCATGATCGTAGGTGACTTCATGAGCATCAAAAGTGCCTTGAACCATCAGATCTACTTTTTCCAGGGATTAAGACACAGTAGCATCAGATGTTGATTTACGTCACGACCCAACTACTCACTTGTTATGAGTCTTTCTTGGCTTTGACGGATCGATACTTAGTGCAAGATCTGTAGTCACTGGACCTCTAGGTTCGAGTGGGCTAGATCTTCAGATCCATCACCACGATAGTGGGTTGGGTTGGAAGTGAGATCCGTCGTCAAGGGATTCACCCTGAGTTTAGAGTTTCAACACCCATAGCAGATTTAAGTGTAGATTACCCTATGACTCCACTCCCTGGGATCTTTATCGTTTTCCATAGTTTTAATCTTAGTTCTATCATTTATTTCTATTGCTTAACTTAGTATTTACTGTTTTAGTTCCTGTCACTCGATCATTTCACTCGAGTGGTCTACTCGAGTGACTCACTCGATTAATACCAAACTTTGTGACTTTTCCTGTTAATTCCGTGCCTTGTTAAAGGGTGACAGACTTTAGCATTTCTAGGGTCTAGTTAAGTTTATTTATCTATTGCATCATTTAGGACTGTTAGTATTCACAAACAACTTCTATAAACTTGGCTAGAATTAAATGTTAATGATCTCATCCTTTTTGCTAATTTCATTCACCCGATGGATTGACACTTTACTATATTATCAATTGATTAAAAACTCAAGATTTTAGTGTTGTGCTTAGGGTGTTAGTTTCATCACTTCTCATCCTTTTCACTACATTTAAACCAAGTTTTAGTTAGTAACTACCTCCCCCAGACTTAAACAAAACTGTCCGCAGGCTAGAAGCATGAGTTCGGTGAAAAGGGAAATGAAAAACTCTAAATATGAGAAAATGAAAGTTACCTATGCAGGGTCCCTGTGTCGATCGACACACAGTTTGGTGTCGATCGACACAGGCTTAAATCGACAAGGGTGGTTTCAGTTAAGTGGTGGTGTCGACCATCCCAGCTAGTGGTGTCGATCGACACCAGCCATATGCATCAACACGGATTTTTGCAAACGGTTGGAACACGAACCTGTAAGCTACGATAAACAACTCAAAACCAATCATAAGAATTGCAACATAATATCATGATCCATTCCTAGAGTTAAAAGACAATGATAAAGCTAAAAGAAAAACCTAAAAATGTCACAAAGCTAAAGAAAGAAAAACATAAAAGCTAAAGGGAAAGAAAAGAAAAACCAGAAAAATGAAAAGCATGGGGAGACTAATCCTCATCGTCATCCCAATCAAAAGTAGCAGTAGCTGAAGAGGAAGGCATAGTGTCTGGGTTTGGGGAAGAAGCAGTGGCTTCCTAACGGTCCGGTTAGGTGCAATCACAGCGAGGTATAGCAGCAACTGTCTTCCAAATCTGCTGCAGACTTTGAACCACATATCTCCGAAAAGCCAAGTCATGACTCAAATCATCGAGTTCTTGTGGCATTGGTTGCTCAAAGGCGATGCGCAAAGGTGTAATGGGGGTGGATGCGGAAGATATAGATCGCTTACGCTTTCGAGAGGAGGGTGCATCGGTCAGAACCGCAGGGTCAATTAGAAAGTGAAGGTCCAGCTAGAGTGGATAGGGAAGTGAGGTAGGACCGAGGTAGCTGCAGGTGATGAGTCCCCGTGAGGTTAGTGAACACGTACATTCAGCTACCAGTGAGCATACCGGTGTGCTTCAAATAAGCTTCACCCAACAAATCTTTCTTGGAAATGACTTGTGTAGACTCAAGGTTGATCTGACAATGCTGAAATATCGGGGTGAGCAAGCTTCCTATCATCTCTTTCTTCCTTTTGTCCGTGAAGGGCTTCCACTGCAAACCTACGAGATGATGAGCAAGAACAGCACCAAAGTTAACATCATGCTTATCTGGGAATGCAATGGAGTATTCATGCTCTGTCAGGTGGCCCACAGCATAATGAAGCATGATTAACTCTTGAAGTCTCATCTTGGCCACCTCGGATTGGCACAAGAGCGTGGTACCAATGAGCTTAGCAAGGTAACGGAGCATGGGATGACGTATATTGGACTGTTTCGATGTCTTGGAACCAAGTATGGATATAGCTTGTAGTAAGTAGTGCCCATAGTCCCTAAACCCATCCGCTTCAAGCAGAGCTTAACGTCAGCATCAATCCCCATGCTTGTCAATGTGTCCATACAAGCGACTCGAGTTGGTTGAACATCCACTGTCAACCAAGCGTTGTAGAACAAGGTATCGTACTCGTCCCATGTATCAAGGAGCGGACGATCAACACATTCAGAGGAAAAAGTCTCAACGGCGGGTTTGGCATCCCAAATTCGGGTCGATTTGATAAGCGTACCCTCAATTCTCGTCCATGGAAGACGAGATGGCTCTGTGGGTGCTGAAGCTTGTTTGGTGATGACCTGAGTTGTGCGCTTAGACCGTCTTGGAGTCGTCATCTGCAGTTTTGAACCAAAGCAAAACACACGCAAGTCATTAGTTTGGGAATCAATTTCAGCAAATCACAATTGTGGGTGCTAAACCTCAAAGATACTAAACCACAATATCAAAGTCAACACCAATCCATTGTAAGAACAACCCAATTCACGTTTCTAAGGATGCATGGTAAGCAAAATCTCCATGAAGAACAACGTTATGCAAACTTGTAAAATATCACTAGATATCACAAATCAATGATGGGTTTATCCTCTAACAACCTAAATATGTGAGATTTAGGCAATGAATTGAGCTAAAAAAGGCATAAATTGAAAATCAAACCTTAGGGTTCAAAACAAAAATTGGGAGATTTGAAGAACATACCTTGGATTTTGAATGGAATGAATGGAAGATATGGATTAAGCACGGAAAGCCAATGAACTTAGGACTTTAAATCACTCAAATCGATGAAGAAACAAGGTTTTTGATGAATTGGGGAATGTGATTTTTGGAGGTTTCGCGAAAGAGGGATTGGGGAAGAAGAAGCGGAAAAAAAAAGAAATTTATAGCACTTTACCTCGTGGGGGTTAGTGTCGACGATGGTAGGGTTGGTGTCGATTGACACCAATACCGTAAGTTGGTTCTTCGTGTGCTGTGCAAGGGTGTCGATCGACAACAAGGGTGGTGTCAATCAACAACGGTCCCTATAGTCGACAAAGAACTCATTTTTCTGCTTTTCATGATGCAAAACATGCGAAAATAAAAAACCAAACAATAACAAGACTCAAAATTAAAGTATATACAGACTTACCAGTGGGTTGCCTCCCACTCAGCACTTGTTTAACATCACGAGCTTGACTGTACTACGCTCATGCATCATGTGCAACTTGTAGATACATCACGTCTCCCGAAGGAATCTCAGTTTTTGCCCAGTAGTGCTTCACCCTTTGTCCATTCACAGTGAACTCATTGCCTTCAGCATTTGTGAGCACAATAACACCATAGGGGCGGACCTCCTTTACGGTGAAAGGACCTGACCATAGAGAACGCAATTTTCCTGGGGACAATTGTAAATGAGAGTTATAAAGAAGTACCTGGTCGTTTGGTTCAAAACTCCTAGAGATAATCTTTTTGTCGTGATATGCCTTAGTGCGTTCCTTATACAACTTGGAGTTCAAGAGATGATCATTCAACTGAACTAATCTCTTCTCTGTAGCACTTTTGATATCGAAATTCATCTTCTTAACTGCCCATGCTGCCTTGTGCTCCAGTTCTACCGCAAGATGACACGCTTTTCCATAGTCTCCAACAGAATTTTAAATGCAGTCCTGTAAGCCCATAGTGCGTCATCTAACTTAGTGGACCAATCTTTTCTGGTTTTGCCTACAGTTATCTCCAAAATCTCCTTGATTTGCCTATTGGAAACCTCAACCTGCCCACTCATCAGAGGGTAATATGGAGTGGTAACGCGGTGATGAACACCATGTTTCTTCAACAACTTCTCAAAAACCTTGTTGATGAAGTGTGAACCGCCATCACTTATCATAATCCGAGGTACTCCGAAACGGGGAAAGATGATGGTTTTAAAAATCTTAAGAACCACAGAAGCGTCATTGGTAGGACTAGCGATGGCTTCCACCCATTTAGATACATAGTCCACAGTAACCAAGATGTACTTATTTCCAAAAGATGAAGGAAAAAAGCCCATAAAATCAATGCCCCAGCAATCAAATACCTCAACTTCCAAGATGATGTTTTGCGGCATCTCAAGCCTCTTGCTAATGTGTCCCCTTTTCTGACAAACATCACACTGAACTATGAAAGCGTGAGCATCCTGGAACATAGTTGACCACCATAAATCTGCTTGGAGAACCTTAGAAATTGTTTTAAAAGTCGCGAAGTGCCCAACATACTCGGCACTATGACAATGAAATAGCACGTCCTGAACCTCAGTCTTAGCTATGCATCTCCTGTAAATACCGTCAGCGCAATGCTTGTATAGGTAGGGCTTATCCCAGTAAACCCGTCTAAGCTCTTTCAAGAATTTCTTCTTGACATACCCCTTGAAATTCCCTGGCTCAACATCTGCAGCGAGATAGTTAACAATGTCAGCGTACCACGGTCTGTCAAGAACATTCACTGCACATACCCCATGGTTTATATCGCAATTGAGGATCATAGATGGTTCTGGAAGCTTATGAAGGATCTCTTCTGCGACGTTATTGAGTGTATCCACATAAAATGTGTGGCCATCAATGGTGGGTCGCCTCGCAAGCTTGTCCATATCAAAATTCATCACGAGATCACCTATGGTCAATGATATACTGTTGTTCTGCACATCAATGAGTGCACGAGCTGTAGCCAAGAAAGGCCTGCCTAGGATAAGGGGATCCTTAGGCTCATCGGTGTATCGTAGCACCACAAAGTCAATGGGAATCATGCATTCCCTTATGCGTACAGGCACATCTTCAACCACACCTTCTGGAATCCGGATACTTCTATCAGCTAAGATCAAAAAGATCTTTGTAGGCGTGAAGTCAGTCATACCAAGACTTATATCAACTGAATGAGGTATTGATATGCTCAAATTTACCCTGAGCTACTCTCTCAAATTAAGAGATCACTGTAGTACTTAGGGATCAAATCCACAAGGACTATGAAATACCCAATAAATCTCAGTAAAAGTATTATGCTAAATAAAGTATAATGTAAGGAAATTGCAGTACGAATAATTTAAACAAAGTGTAAATCAATGGAGAAGAGCGTTAGGCATAGGGAAATCTCAGGAATCTTCAGAACTGTGAATCAATTTAACTATCAGGATTATAATTAAGAACCGTTCTAGAACTCAAACACAATTGTAAAACCTACCAGCTTTCACTGCGTAAACTATCTATCCCTGAATCTAAAATTCCAAATTTCTTTGCTAAATTCTAAGATCCAGACAAGCAGTAATGATCAGGTTCAATTTGTTCACAAAATCCCTCAATCAAATTCCTTTGCAGATAGGTATTTTGCTCACCTAAGATAGATCTAGCAACCAATTACACTTTCATGTCAATTGATAACCCTAAATCAGATTCTAGGTTGCGAATCTAGAATAAGCAATAAGTTCAATCCTAGATAAAGAACTCTATCAATTAACCCTAATAACCTAATGATTCAACAATTCCTCAGAAACCCTTGAAAACCCATAACCTAACAGGAGAACTATTCAGACATGGTGAAAGCAACCATCATCACGATATGAATATAAATCATTCAATATAATAGAAAATAAAAGTAGAGAACAGAGAGTATCGAGGATTAGAGAAAGATGATACAAACTTCAGATCAAGAGCGTCCCCCAAAACCCTGATCTAAAGCACAATAAATAGCTAAAAACTCGTACAGGGACTAATGTTGAAATATTAGAAACTTCTGGGCAAAATTGTAAATCTTCCAAAATTTCTGAAGTTGTCTGCCTGTGGTGTCGATCCACACTCATGGCTGGTGTCGATAGACACCAAGTCACATATCGTCTCAAAACATGATTCTTCGATGCAACTTCTCGGTCTTTGCTCCAAAATCTCTCATATTCTTCACATTAGTTCTAAATGCATACCTGAAGATAAAAGACTCTAATAGACTCTAAAAACACCAAAAAGACTCAACTAAAGACTCTTATATCATGGTTAAAACTCATAAAAACCATGATATATCAGGTATCAAACTCACGCTAGAACCCATATCACATAGAGAACCTTTGAATCTGTCTTTGAATATAGAACAATCCAAAACAAAACTTCCTGGATCCTTGAGCTTCTCTTGAATTATGTTCATAATCACAGCACTAAATACTTCAGAGATCATCATGACACCTTCCTCTTCTCGCATACTTTGCGTAAGAAACTTCTTCGGGCATCTCTTAACCACAAGGGTGGTTTTGATAGCATCAATCAATGAAATCTCAATGGTGAGCTTGTCCATCATAGCTTTGCACTTTGCTTCATACAACTTATGGTTAGACTTTCTGGGATTCCTGAGGAAAGGTACTTTAGGCTTGTAAACTCGTTTTGCTGAAATCTGTGGCTTCGCAGAGCTCGGTTTCTCAAATGTGTCCTGGTGTCGACCGACACCAATGGTGTGCCAATCGACACTGGTTGATTGATTTGATCCTTCATTTGTGGCCTGCTGGTGTCGATCGATGCTGATGGGGGTGTCGATCGATGTTGGCACTTTAGAACTCGGGGTGTTTCACCTGATTGCTGGTGTCGTTCGACACCAGAGGTGGTGTCGATCAACATATGCACCTCTTCTGCAACACCTTCTTCAATTTCTTCGAATTCCACGAGTTCATCAACACTTAATCCACTTCGAAGTACATGATTAATGATGTGATCCTATGTATGATCACGGCCCTGAATACTCTCCAAATGGTGTGTTTCTCACGGTGACACGTTATGGTTTGCGAAAATGATGAAAATAACGTGACAATGAAGCAATCGGTGATGAAGCGAGGGATTGATGCGAAACTTCTAAAGGTGATGATGAACCTTTAGACTTTCAGACTTGTTCGGTACGTGAGTAAGGACTCTGGACGTGATGAACAAGAGGTGAATCGAAGTGATACTTCTTAAGAGTTGTGACAGACTCTAAGAGTATCAAACTTGCTAGCGTGAGGATGAAGATCCGATCACAAGCAAGGAATGATCAAACAGATTTCAGAGAGTTTGAGAATACGAAAAGAGTTTGATACTTAGAAATGAAGCCTTACACGAGTTTAAAACATCAAAAGAGTCAAGGGAAAAGTCTCAAAAATACAAAGCATTAAAACATAGTTTGAATAAAAAGATGACTCTTCAAGTCTTCACATTTTCGGCTGATTCTTCTTTGGACTTGGGCTTCTTCATTTCGTGATAAGAGATAGAAATAGGCTTAGGCTTTATCAAGAGGCATATGAATGAGTGATATGGCTTACCTCATTAAAAACCTTAGTTGGAAAACCCAATTGGGACAAAACCAAATGAAGGGAAAAAAAGTATAAATCATATCACCTCTCTTGATAAATGTTTAGGTGGCTTGGATCACAACCAGTGTAGTTGGATTAGAACACAATAATCTGCCCTGAATGGTGTTGAGAAGATGTTGCAAAGTGGTCTTGAGCTTGTCTTGTTTGGACAGAGTGATAGGACCCGGAGAAATGCATAAGTCTTCATGTCCTTGTAGCTCCGGTTCAAGCTGCTTCCTTTGCTCCTCATTCTCGTCTCCATGTTGCATTGGTTCCTCCTCCTTGCTAGCCATACTCTCATCATCCTCCCCCTCTTGAAAAGGATTTGACCTCAAATCTGCTTCATCAGCAAAATAAGGAACCAAATCAGTAATATTAAAACTCGGACTTACATGGTACTTACCTTGGAGATCAAGCTGATAAGCGTTGTTGTTGAGCTTCTTGATAATTTTTAATTGACCATCAATCCTGGGCATAAGTTTGGATTTTCTCTCGTTAGGGAATCTTTCTTTTCTCAAATGGATCCACACCAAGTCTCCTTCTTCAAAGACCTTTTCCTTGCGGCCCTTGTTTGCTTGTTTAGCGTATAACCTTGTCTTGTTCTCAATATTAACTCGAGCCTTCTCATGGATCTGTTTGACTAGTTCAGCCTTTTTCTTGCCATCAAGACTTATCCTTTCACTCATAGGTAAAGGCATTAAATCCAAAGGTGAGATGGGATTGAACCCGTAAAAATTTTTAAATAGTGAATACTTAGATGCGGAATGCCTAGCATGGTTATAAGCAAATTCAACATGAGGCAAACATTCTTCCGAAGTTATAAAATTCTTTTTAATTATAGCACGCAACAAAGTAGATAGGGTTCTATTAACTACTTCAGTTTGACCATCGGATTGGGGATGACAAGTTGTAGAGAAACAAAGCTTAGTTCCTAGTTTAGACCAAAGTGTTTTCCAAAAATAGCTAAGGAACTTAGTGTCTCTATCCGATACAATCGTTCTAGGTATGCCATGAAGTCTAACTATTTCCTTAAAGAATAATCCAGCTATGTTAGTAGCATCATCGGTTTTATGACATGGGATAAAGTGAGCCATTTTGGAGAACCTATCAACTACAACAAACTACAAAATCCATAGAAATATCATGCCAAGGATGCAATGGAATAGGTAGAGGAATATACAAACCGTGATTTTTGATTGTGGATTTGGCTTGCTTACAAGTTACACATCGTTGACAAGCTTTCTCGACATCACTCTTCATATGTGGCCAAAACAAATGTTCGTGCAATACGCTCAGTGTTTTTGCCACGCCAAAGTGACCCATAAGACCACCTGCATGAGCTTCCTTGACAAACAAGTCTCGCAAAGAAGAGTTAGGCACACATAATCGTTTTTCATAAAACAGAAACCCATCATGTTTATAATATTTTCCAGCGCCAAATATCGCACAAGCAGCATAAATGTCTTTGAAGTCAACATCAGTAGCATAAAGTTCTTTAATTTGCTCAAATCCGAGTAGCTTAACCTCTAGAGAGTTCAAGAGAACATACCTTCGAGAAAGAGCATCAGCTACTATATTCTCTTTATCTTTTTTGTATTTGATCACGTAAGGGAAGGTTTCAAGGAATTCAACCCACTTAGCGTGTCTTTTGTTTAGCTTTTGTTGTCCTTTGAGGTGCTTAAGAGATTCATGATCTGTGTGTATAACAAACTCCTTGGGCCAAAGATAATGTTGCCACGTTTGTAAGGCCCTAATAAGCGCATAGAGTTCTTTGTCGTAAGTCGGGTAATTGAGTGTGGTGCCTCCAAGCTTTTCACTAAAGTAAGCTATGGGTTTTCTCTCCTACATAAGAACAACACCAGTACCAATTCCTGAGGCATCACATTCAATTTCAAAGTTTTTTTATCAAAGTTAGGAAGTGATAGCACTAGGGCATGTGTGAGCTTGTCTTTCAAAGCTTGGAAAGCTTCTTCTTGCGCTTGCTCCCATTTAAATCCAACATTCTTTTTGATAACTTCGGTGAGTGGGACTGCAAGAGTGCTAAAGTCTTTGACAAATCTCCTATAAAATCCGGCAAGGCCATGGAAACTTCTCACTTCGCTAACACTTTTTGGACTCGGCCATTCTTTAATCGCTTGAATCTTTTTTTCATCAACCTTGATACCATCTGTACTCACAACAAAACCTAAAAAGACAAGGTTATCTGTTCCAAAAGTACATTTCTTAAGATTAGCGTACAAGGTTTCCTTCCTAAGCACTTCTAAAACTTTTCTAAGATGCTCAACATGTTCATCTATGCTTTGGCTATAGATTAAAATGTCATCAAAATATACCACCACAAAACGACCTATGAATGATCTAAGAACATGGTTCATTAGTCTCATGAAAGTACTAGGTGCGTTTGTTAATCCAAAAGGCATGACTAACCATTCATAGAGACCATGCTTAGTTTTAAATGCGGTTTTCCATTCGTCCCCTTCTTTCATTCTAATTTGATGGTATCCACTTTTAAGATCTACTTTAGAAAAGATGCTAGAACCATGCAATTCATCAAGCATATCATCTAATCTAGGAATGGGATGTCGATACTTTACAGTGATATTGTTGATCGCACAGCAATCGACACACATCCTCCAGCTACCATCTTTCTTTGGGACAAGCAAAACGGGTATGACACATGAACTCATTCTTTCGCGGATATGTCCTTTCTCCATGAGCTCGGTGACATGTTGTTGAAGTTCCTTAGTTTCTAGAGGGTTGGTTCTATAAGCTGGTTTGTTGGGAAGAGAAGCTTCGGGTATGAAATCGATTTGGTGTTCAATGCCATGGATTGACGGCAAACCTTGTGGAGGTTCTTCAGGAAAAACATCTAGGAACTCCTGTAAAAGAAACTGAATTTTGCTAGGAATTTCCTACACAGTTATGTTAGTATTAAAGCATTCTTTAAACACGAAGAATAGGGATGACGAATAACTCCCTTGATGAGGCGTGATTATAAGGTTAGCCAGTTGTTTGAGCTTGGCTTCGGAAGTGGCTTTACTTTTCTTCAAGGCCATTTGATCTAGATGAACTTCTTGAGGAGTTAGAGGTACAAGGATGTTCCTTCTGCCTTTAAACTCAAATGAATATCTGTTGGTAAATCCATCATGCATTACTTTCCGATCAGATTGCCAAGGTCTTCCAAGGAGTATGTGTCCGGCATCAATTGGTAAAATATCACATAAGACCTCATCTTCATATTTCCCTATAGACAAAGGAACCATGACCTGATTTTTGACTTCCAACTCTCCCTCATCATTAAGCCATTGCAACTTATAAGGCTTAGCTCTTTTAATGATTGCTAGTCTATGCTTCTCAACCATGGACTCACTCGTAACATTAGTGCAACTTCCCCCATCGATCAATATACTACAAACCTTTTCATTAACTAAACAACGGGTGTGGAAGAGGTTTTCTCTTTGCTCATTTTTTTCAGACTTGGTGTGTAAGTTCAAAGTTCTCCGAGTAACTAAGAGTTGTCTGACTACCGGCATTGCAACATGCTCCTCTATAGACTCAGCCTCTGAACGGTCATCTTTTGATTCTATCTCGCCACTAGCCAAAGTAACAATGGTTCTCTTGTTGGTACAAGCATTAGAGTAGTGACCAAAACCCTTACACTTAAAACACTGAATTTCTCTAGCTTTGGTGCTTGATCCCTTATCAATAAACTTTAAGAGGTAACTCTTCATTCTTAGGCTTAGAGAACGATCTGTACTCCTTACTATGCTTTTCTTCTTTAGTTTGGCAGAACCTGGCAGAACCATAAATGGGCTTAAAATTCTTTCTTTTAAGCTGTTTCTCGAACATGACTGCCTTGTGCATCAACTCTTCTAAATCCTCATAGTTTTGAACATCCAGTCTATCATCAATATCTCGGTTTAATCCTCCCATGAATCTAGACATAGTGGCTTCTGGGTCCTCTTGAATGTCGGCTCTTATCATCAAAGTTTCCATTTCTTTGAAATACTCTTCAACGGACCTATTGCCTTGTACCAAGTTTCTCAACCGATGGTGTAGTTCTCTATGATAGTGACTTGGCACAAATCTTTTCCTCATATATTTTTTCATCTGAGTCCAAGTCTCCACTGGATAATCTCCTACACGTTTTCTAGTTAGAGTTAACTGATCCCACCAACTAAGTGCATAACCGGTGAACTCGGTAGGTGCAACTTTTACTTTGCTCTCCTCAGTATAACCATGACAGTTGAAGGCAATTTCCATCTTCTTTTCCCATTCAAGATACTCCTCAGGGTCACTGGTGCCTTGGAAAGTAGGGATACGAACTTTCACTCCAGCCACATTATCTCTAGGATCCACTCGCTCTTCTCTAGCTTGTCTTCTTCTTCGGTGACTACTTGATATGATCCTAGATGAGGATCAAGTCCCTGAATGCTCTCCAAGAGGTTGTGATGATCGGTGATAAGATGAGTGATGCGGAAGAGATGAAAAGATGTAGAAACAGCGAGTAAGATCTGATGGATCTTGCGGATTGTTGCGAAACTTCCAAAGGGAATGGTGAACCTTTGGACTTTCAGACTTGTTATGTACGTGGGTGAAGACCCTAGACGTGATGAACAAGGGGTGGATCGAAGTGAAACTTCTTAGGAGTTGTGACAGACTCTAAGACTTTCGAACCTGCTCGGTGTGAAGGAATGAAGACCCGACACTATGAACAAGAAATGATCAAACAGGTTCCAGAGAGTTTTGAGAATATGAAAAGAGTTTGATAAACCACAAATGAAGCATTACAAGAGTTTAAATCAGCCAAAGAGTAAAGGAGAGAATCTCGAAAATGACATAACATTAAAAACAAAGTTGAACATAAAATAACTCTTCAAGTCTTTCAATATTTTGGCTGAATCTTCTTGTTGGACTTGGGCTGCTTCACTTGGATAAGAGATAGAGGTGGGCTTAAGCTTTATCAAGAGGCTGATGAGTGAGTGATATGGCTTACCTCATTAAAAACCTTATTTGGAAAACCCAATGGGACAAAACCAAATAAAGGGAAAAAGAGTGTAAGTCATATGACCTCTCTTGATAAATGTTTAGGTGGCTTGCATCACAACCAGTGTAGCTGGATTAGCACACACTAAACTGCCCAAGATGGTGTTGAGGAGATGTTGCAAAGTGGTCTTGAGCTTCTCTTGTTTAGACCGAGTGATAGGACCCGGAGAAATGCATAAATCTTCAGCTCCTTGTAGCTCCGGTTCAAGCTGCTTCCTTTGATCCTCATTGTCGTCTCCATGTTGCATTGGTTCCTCCTCCTTGCTAGCCATAATCATATCATCCTCTCCCTCTTGAAAAGGATTTGACCTCAAATCTGTTTCTTCTGCAAAATAAGGAACCAAATCAGTAATATTAAAACTCGAACTTACATGGTACTTACCTTGTAGATCAAGCTGGTAGGCGTTGTCGTTGATTTTCTTGATGATTTCAAATGGACCACCAATCCTGGGCATAAGCTTGGATTTTCTCTCGTTAGGGAACGTTTCTTTTCTCAAATGAACCTTTCTTGATAAATGTTTAGGTGGCTTGGATCACAACCAGTGTAGATGGATTAGCACACACTAAACTGCCCGAGATGGTGTTGAGGAGATGTTGCAAAGTGGTCTTGAGCTTCTCTTGTTTAGACCGAGTGATAGGACCCGGAGAAATGCATAAATCTTCAGCTCCTTGTAGCTCCGGTTCAAGCTGCTTCCTTTGATCCTCATTGTCGTCTCCTTGTTGCATTGGTTCCTCCTCCTTGCTAGCCATAATCATATCATCCTCTCCCTCTTGAAAAGGATTTGACCTCAAATCTGTTTCTTCTGCAAAATAAGGAACCAAATCAGTAATATTAAAACTCGAACTTACATGGTACTTACCTTGTAGATCACGCTGGTAGGCGTTGTCATTGATTTTCTTGATGATTTCAAATGGACCACCAATCCTGGGCATAAGCTTGGATTTTCTCTCGTTAGGGAACCTTTCTTTTCTCAAATGAACCCACACCAAGTCCCCTTCTTTAAATTCCATAAGCTTCCGGCCTTTGTTTGCATGCTTAGCGTACAACTTGGTCTTGTGCTCTATGTTGTTTCGAGCCTTCTCATGGATCTATTTCACAAGCTCAGCCTTTTTTTACCATCAAGACTTATCCTTTCATTCACGGGTAAAGGCATTCGATCCAAAGGTGAGATGGGATTGAACCCATAAACAATTTCAAAGGGTGAATACTTAGATGCGGAATGTCTAGCATGATTGTAAGCAAATTCAACAGGAGGTAGACATTCTTCCCAAGTCCTAAGGTTCTTTTTAATTATAGCACGCAACAAAGTGGATAAGGTTCTATTGACTACTTCGGTTTGGCCATCGGATTGTGGGTGACATGTGGTGGAGAAACAAAGCTTAGTTCCTAACTTAGACCAAAGGGTTTTCCAAAAATAACTAAGAAATTTGGTATCCCTATCCGATACAATCGTTCTAGGCATTCCATGCAACCTAACAATATCTCTAAAGAACAACCCAGCTATATTAACAGCATCATCGGTTTTATGGCAAGGTATGAAGTGAGCCATTTTAGAGAATCTATCAACTACCACAAATACCGAATCATTTCCAGTCTTAGTCCTAGGTAATCCAACTACAAAGTCCATGGATAAGTCATGCCAAGGATGCAAGGGAATAGGAAGAGGGTATACAAACCGTGATTCTGGATTGTCGATTTAGTTTGCTTACACGTTATACATCTTTGACAAGCTTTTTCGACATCACTTTGCATGTGCGGCCAAAAGAAGTGCTCACGTAGCACGCTTGACGTCTTTGCCACGCCAAAATGTCCCATAAGTCCACCTGCATGAGCTTCTTGGACAAACAAATCTCGCAAGGAGGAGTTAGCAGCATAGGTTTCTTTAAAGTCAACATCACTATCATACAGTTCTTTGATTTGTTCAAATCCTAGTAACTTAACCTCAAGAGAATTCAAAAGAACGTACCTCCGAGAAAGAGCATCGGCTACTACATTCTCCTTACCTTTCTTGTACTTAATGACGTACGGAAATGTCTCAATGAATTCAACCCACTTGGCGTGTCTCTTGTTCAGCTTTTTTCGTCCCTTGAGATGCTTGAGAGACTCATGATCTGTGTGTATAACAAACTCCTTGGGCCAAAGATAATGTTGCCAAGTTTGTAAAGCCCTAACAAGCGCATAGAGCTCTTTGTCGTAAGTCGGGTAATTGAGTGTGGCGCTTCCAAGCTTTTCACTAAAGTAAGCTATGGGCTTCATCTCCTGCATAAGAACAGCACCAATACCAATTCCCGAGGCATCACATTCAATTTCAAAGTTTTTATCAAAATTAGGAAGAGATAAAACCGGGGCATGTGTTAGCTTCACTTTCAAGGTTTGAAATGCATTCTCTTGAACTTGTTCCCACTTGAATCCGACATTCTTCTTGATAACCTCCGTGAGTGGGGTGGCTAAAGTGCTGAAGTCTTTAACAAACCTCCTGTAGAAACCGGCTAAACCATGGAAGCTTCTTACTTCACTAACAGTCTTTGGACTCGGCCAATCTCTAATAGCTCGTATCTTCTCTTCATCAACCTTGATACCATCTGTACTCACAACAAAGCCTAAAAAGACAAGGTTATCCGTTCCTAAAGTACATTTATTAAGATTAGCGTACAAGGTTTCCTTCCTAAGCACTTCTAAAACTTTTCTAAGATGCTCTACATGTTCATCTAAGCTTCGGCTATAGATTAAAATGTCATCAAAATATACCACCACAAAATGACCTATAAATGATCTAAGAACGTGGTTCATTTGTCTCATGAAAGTACTAGGTGCGTTTGTTAACCCAAAAGGGATGACTAACCATTCATAAAGACCATGCTTAGTTTTAAATGCGGTTTTCCATTCATCCCCTTCTTGCATCCTAATCTGATGGTATCCACTTTTAAGATCTACCTTAGAAAAGATGCTAGAACCATGCAATTCATCAAGCATATCATCTAATCTAGGTATGGGATGTCGATACTTTACAGTGATATTGTTGATAGCACGACAATCGACACACATCCTTCAGCTACCATCTTTCTTCGGAACAAGCAAAACGGGTACGGCACATGGACTCATGCTTTCATGGATATGTCCTTTCTCCATGAGCTCGGTGACTTGTTGTTGAAGCTCCTTAGTTTCTAGAGGGTTGGTTCTGTAGGCTGGTTTATTGGGAAGAGACGCTCCAGGTATGAAATCGATTTGGTGTTCAATGCCACAGATTGGCGGCAAACCTTGGGGAGGTTCTTCCGGGAAAACATCTTGGAACTCCTGTAAAAGAAACTGAGTTTTGCTAGGGATTTCCTGCACCGTTTGGTTAGTATTAAAGCATGCTTTAAACACAAAAAGGAGAGATGAGGAATAACTCCCTTGTCGAGGCGTGATCATAAGGTTGGCCGGTTCTTTGAGCTTGGCTTCGGAAGTGGGTTTACTTTTCTTCAAGGCCATTTAATCTAGATGAACTTCTTGAGGAGTTAAAGGTACAAGGATGTTCTTTCTGCCCTTAAACTCAAATGAATATCTGTTTGTAAATCCATCATGCATTACTCTCCGATCAGATTACCAAGGTCTTCCAAGCAAGATATGTCCAGCATCCATTGGTAAAATATCACATAAGACCTCATCTTCATATTTTCCTATAGACAAAGGAACTATGACCTGGTTCTTGACTTCCAATTCTCCCTCATCATTAAACCACTGCAACTTATACGGCTTAGCTCTCTTAGTGATTGTGAGTCCGAGCTTATCAACCATAGACTGGCTGGCAATGTTGGTACAGCTACCACCATCAATCACTAGGCTGCAGACTTTGTTTTGAACTAGGCAACGAGTGTGGAAGAGGTTTTCTCTTTGCTCATTTTTCTCGGCCTGAATGTGTAAGCTAAGGGTTCTTCTAGTGACCAAAAGTTGTCCGAACTCCGGTATTCTAAGTGGTTCCTCTAAAGGTTCAGGTTCCGAATGATCTTCTTCTGAGTCTATCTCACCGTTGTTCCTAATAACTATGGTTCTCTGATTGGAGCACGAACGGGAGTAGTGACCGAAACCTTTGCACTTAAAACACTGAATTTCTCTAGCTTTGGTGATTGATCCTTGATCAATTCCCTTGAGTGGAGACTCGTCTATCTTGGGTTTGGTAAGCGGTTTGTAATCCTTAGGCTTGTAATCTTTGCTGAACTTGGTAGAGTTGTATCCGGTCCTAGAGCTCTTCCTCTTGAGTTGTTTTTCAAACATGATAGCTTTGTGGAGAAGCTCTTCTAGCTCGACATAATGATGTACCTCCAGTTTCTCAATGATATCTTTGTCAAGACCTCCCATGAATCTGGCCATAGTAGCTTCATTGTCTTCTTGAATATCGGCTCTAAGTAACAAGGTTTCCATTTCTTTGAAATAATCTTCAACGGATCTACTTCCTTGAGACAAATTCCGAAGCCTAAGGTGAAGTTCTCTGTGGTAGTGACTAGGTATGAACCTTTTCCTCATAATGATCTTTATTTGGGTCCAAGTCTCAACCGGTATATCTCCAGCCCTTCTTCTAGACGTCACCAACTGATCCCACCAACTTAGAGCATAATCCTTGAATGCGGTTGGGGCGAGTCTGACCTTAATCTCTTGAGTAAACTCCCGGCAATCAAAGATAATTTCAACCCTCTTTTCCCACTCAAGATATTCTTCAGGTTTACTGGTTCCATGGAAAAATGGAATTTCTATCTTCACACCGGCTAAAGGATCTCGAGTAATGGGTTGGTTATTTCTAACGGTTTGATCTTCTCTTGGCTGTCTTCTTCGAGGACGATTTGATCGAGAAGTCTGACTGTAGTAATGCTCAGCATCAGAAGATCATAGGTTCCTCCCAAGTTGTTCTTCCATAACAGGTTGTTGATGTTCTCGGAATCGGTTGTTGATGGACCTCTCTAAATCGGCTTTCATATTGGCCATGCTCTCAACCATCATTGCTTTGTAGGATTCCATAAGTTGCTTGTTGGAGTTGGAAGACTCTTGTTCATCATGGCTAGTCCCCGCCATGGTACCTGTTCAGATCCCAACAAGTAAACTAGTAAAATGCTCAAACACAACAAGAAACACAAAACTTGGCAAGAAACCCTAATCGACAGTTTGACTTGATCAATCAGAATAAAATGTCAAATCACGTTCAAAAATTCCAGAGACAATTTTAACAAATACTAGACTCAATCATGGTTTTAATGCAACAAATTTCACGATTTTAGGATTAACTAATGATTTTAAACAATTCTAGCAAGTTAACACGAAAATAACTGTTCAAATTCCGATAACCTCTAATTGTGACTGTTCGACGAAATCAACTTCGAAAAATTATCAAAACATGTTCAAATATTCTGGAATCAATTTTAACAAATACTATACTCTTTTTTGAAGCATATTCAACAGATATCACGATTTTATCAGACAAGACGAATTTCTGAAAATTCCAACAGTCAGCAGACAAAACAGATCGGAATGTAAAAAGGTGTAACAGATCGGAAGAGATACAACCTGGCGTGGAGTCAGCTCTGATACCACTTGCTATGATCCTAGATGAGGATCAAGTCCCTGAATGCTCTCCAAGAGGTTGTGATGATCGGTGATAAGATGAGTGATGCGGAAGAGATGAAAAGATGTAGAAACAGCGAGTAAGATCTGATGGATCTTGGGGATTGTTGCGAAACTTCCAAAGGGAATGGTGAACCTTTGGAATTTCAGACTTGTTCTGTACGTGGGTGAAGACCCTAGACGTGATGAACAAGGGCTGGATCGAAGTAAAACTTCTTAGGAGTTGTGACAGACTCTAAGACTTTCGAACTTGCTCGGTGTGAAGGAATGAAGACCCGACACTATGAACAAGAAATGATCAAACAGGTTCCAGAGAGTTTTGAGAATATGAAAAGAGTTTGATAAACCACAAATGAAGCATTACAAGAGTTTAAATCAGCCAAAGAGTAAAGGAGAGAATCTCGAAAATGACATAACATTAAAAATAAAGTTGAACATAAAATAACTCTTCAAGTCTTTCAATATTTCGGCTGAATCTTCTTGTTGGACTTGGGCTGCTTCACTTGGATAAGAGATAGAGGTGGGCTTAAGCTTTATCAAGAGGCTGATGAGTGAGTGATATGGCTTACCTCATTAAAAACCTTATTTGGAAAACCCAATGGGACAAAACCAAATGAAGGGAAAAAGAGTGTAAGTCATATCACCTCTCTTGATAAATGTTTAGGTGGCTTGGATCACAACCAGTGTAGCTGGATTAGCACACACTAAACTGCCCGAGATGGTGTTGAGGAGATGTTGCAAAGTGGTCTTGAGCTTCTCTTGTTTAGAACGAGTGATAGGACCCAGAGAAATGCATAAATCTTCAGCTCCTTGTAGCTCCGGTTCAAGCTGCTTCCTTTGATCCTCATTGTCGTCTCCATGTTGCATTGGTTCCTCCTCCTTGCTAGCCATAATCATATCACTACTTGACTTAGAGGATTGACTGTAGTATTCTAACTGATTACTATCCTCGGCTTGACTTTGTTTATCACGTTCCTTCCGTGCTCTCTTTGAGTTTTCCTGCTCAAGTCTAAACTCTTCGAATTGTTCAGCTATTAATCTGCCCATATCGGTCGTGAGAGCTTCATACATTTGTTTCTGATTGACATTGTTGCTACCTCCTTCTTCATTAATTACCACCATGGTACCTGTCCAAATTCAAACAAGTAGCAAGTAAAAATTCTCAAAGATAACACAGCAACTCGAAAAGATTTCAAAGACAAGGAACAGAGTAACCACTTAAGTTGCCTAAAACGCCTGAAGTGCAGGTTCGACTTGATGACACAAAATAAATTATCAAATCACGAGCAAAAATTCTAGAATCATTTTTAATAGAAACTAGACTCTTTTTAAGTTCAGACAAAACAAATTTCAGATTTTTATAGCACGCCAATAGTTTATTAAAATCAAACAAGACGCGCGATAGACAGTGATTCCGGATTTCGGCTCTAGCAGTTGATCAGTCACGAAAAAATATCAAAACGTGCCGAAAAATTCCAGAAAATATTTTATCAATTACTAGACTAAAACTTAGTTCAGATTCAATTGATTTAACGATTTTATCTGACACCAAAATTTTATGAAAATTCTAGCAATCAACAGACAAATCGATTCAGATGTTCTCCAGAATACGAAAAGGTACAATCGATTTGAAAAGAAACAACCTGAGATGGAGTCTACTCTGATACCACTTGATGTGATCCTATGTATGATCACGGCCCTGAATACTCTCCAAATGGTGTGTTTCTCAAGGTCACACGTTATGGTTTGCGGAAATGATGAAAATAACGTGACGATGAAGCAATTGGTGATGAAGCGAGGGATTGATGCGAAACTTCTAAAGGTGATGATGAACCTTTAGACTTTCAGCCTTCTTCGGTACGTGAGTAAGGACTCTGGACGTGATGAACAAGAGGTGAATCGAAGTGATACGTTTTAAGAGTTGTGACAGACTCTAAGACTATCAAACTTGCTAGCGTGAGGATGAAGATCCGATCACAAGCAAGGATTGATCAAACAGATTTCAGAGAGTTTGAGAATACGAAAAGAGTTTGATACTTAGAAACGTAGCCTTACACGAGTTTAAAACAGCAAAAGAGTCAAGGGAAAATTCTCGAAAATACAAAGCATTAAAACATAGTTTGAATAAAAAGATGACTCTTCAAGTCTTCAAATTTTTGGCTGATTCTTCTTTGGACTTGGGCTTCTTCATTTCGTGATAAGAGATAGAAATGGGCTTAGGCTTTATCAAGAGGCATATGAATGAGTGATATGGCTTACCTCATTAAAAACCTTAGTTGGAAAACCCAATTGGGACAAAACCAAATGAAGGGAAAAAGAGTATAAATCATATCACCTCTCTTGATAAATGTTTAGGTGGCTTGGATCACAACCAGTGTAGTTGGATTAGAACACAATAAACTGCCCCCGAAAGGTGTTGAGAAGATGTTGCAAAGTGGTCTTGAGCTTGTCTTGTTTAGACCGAGTGATAGGACCCGGAGAAATGCATAAGTCTTCATGTCCTTGTAGCTCCGGTTCAAGCTGCTTCCTTTGCTCCTCATTCTCGTCTCCATGTTGCATTAGTTCCTCCTCCTTGCTAGCCATACTCTCATCAATTAAGCTTCTTACCATTTCTACATGTCACGACATTGCACTGATACTTCGGGTTAGCATCCGTTCTTCCTAGAAGAACTCCATCTTGTCGTTTCACAGACCCAACAGTCTATGTAATCTGAGTATCCAAATGCTTGACATGAGTGTTCAAAGCCTCAAACTTCCCATTCAAGTCTGTCTACAAAGCATCAATCTTGCCATTAAAATCAACTATAATACTCTGCTGACCCTCTAGAATCTGCTCAAGTATGGACTTCATCTCACTTTGCTCGGTTGGTACAGGAGGTGTCTGGTAAGACAAGGATCCATAGTTCCTAGTGAAACTACTGTTGCTCTGAAATGGCTTTTGGTACTGTGGCTTGGAAACATAGCAAGAAGAGTTTTGGTTACGAGAGTAAGTGTTCCTCTGATTATTCCCGTTGTAACCATTTCTGCCTTGTTCATTACCAAATATCTGACCCTGAAAACCAATCCCACCAATGTAATTCACATCCTCTTCATCACATCCTTCTTCCTCTGGCTCGAAAGTTTCAACCTCTGCAACAAACTGAACCGTCTTCTTATTCACCAGAATGTTATGAACCGAATCCAACTTAGTCTTCAGCTCAGCAATCTGTTTTCCATCTATGTTCTCAACTTGCTTCTGTCTCTCAAAATCAGCATTCTTGGTGCCTAGACGCCATGTTCTCAATCAACATATATGCTTCTTCTGGAGACCTTGTGTTGAAATTCCCGTTACTAGCAGCATCTAAGGCCATATGATATCTCCAATCAACACCTCTGAAGAAAATACCCACCAGCTGAACTTCACTGAAACCATGTTGCGGACAATCTCTCTGGTAAGCCCTAAATCTCATCCAAGCAGCCTTGAATGCTTCAGTAGGTCTCTGCGTGAACTGAGAGATGTTATTCCTCAAATCCTCAGACCTTGCATCATCATAGAAGTTTTGCAGAAAAGCTCTCTTGGTATCTTCCCAATTGGTTAAAGACCCTGTAGGCAATTGCTTCAACCAATAAGCTGCTTCACCACTAAGAGAGTGTGGGAAAAGCTTACAAAAGAGGTAGTCATAACTGACTCCGTTGTGCTTCATCCTTGTCACCAGATCTTCGAACTTCTCAATGTGATCCATGGGGTGCTCATGAGAAAGCCCATGGAAAGGATGCTGTTCAACTAAGGTGTAGTAGGACGGCTTCAACTCAAAATCAGCTCGCTGGAAAGTAGGAAGTCGAATCGCTGGTGCGTTCTCTTGCGCATTCTGTACCCCGGCAACCGCTACTGGCACAATGGGGTTCCCATTATCATCAAGTCTCTGCCCTTGGTTGTTGAACACATGACCCTCTTGGTCCCTAAGAACACCAGCTTCATCCTGCAGTAATACTACTCGTTCAGCCATTTCTGCTGGTTTCTTCGCTTTCCTTCCTGCTCGTTATAACTTTGCAAGCTCTTGATTCAGAAGAGACAAAAGGTGACTGTTTTTGCTGCTTCTGGTAGCACGCTTAGGCATACACCTGAAACACACAAGACAAGATGAAAAGAAAATATGTAAGATAAACTAAAACAAATAAAAACTTAGTCGAAATTCTACGCTTAAATCTATTGGAAATAAGAGTCCACGGCAACGGCGCCAAAAACTTGATATGGTCAAAGTTTAATCCCTAGAGCTACACCGTAAGTGCACAGATATACAATTGTAGTATACAGGGGTCGAATCCACATAGACTCACAATATTTCATAATAGATTTTTTTAGTTTTGAATTAAGCTAAGTAAGATAGGTGATAAACAAAAGCAATGCAGAAAAGTAAATGAAAGTTGTTGTGTTCAAATGGGAAAAACGTCAAGCTCAGGGAATTTCTCAGGAATTCAAGAAATGTAAATCAATGGACTGGCTAGGATCAAATTAAATTCCATTTCTAGAACTCAAAACACTAACTTAGAACTAACCAACTCCCACTGTGAAAGTTCTCTATGCTTAAAACCTAAGAAACCAAATTCCTTTGTGAGACTTAAAATTTTAAACAAGCATTAAGTTCAAGTTTGATTTGTTCATAAATTATCTAATCCAAATTCCTTTGTAATTATCTAATTTGCTCACTATAGGTTTTGTCAAGTTTCAAATCACACCGTCGTGCTAATTCAATAACCTAAGATCTAGATGCTAGGTGATCAGGCTAGATCTGGCATTAAGAACAACCTAGGTGAAGAAGAACTTATAAAGTTGTGAATCCTTACCATTCAATCAATGTTACAAATCCATGAAAACCTAGTGAGAATCCCTGAACCTAACAAGTGATCTACTCAGACATAATCAATGAAATCAAAGACATGAATAGAATAGCAATCATAAAATAAACTCAAACGGGAAATAGAAACAGGGGTTCAAATCTTCTCTCAGAAGTACAGAGTAAAAACAGCCCCCTGCTCTTAATCTTTCTCAAAGTCTCCTTGCAAAAAGAATAGATTCTTCTCTAAGACTTAAAAACCCTAAAATATACTCTAAAACACGACTTGGGTCTTTTTGTAAATAATAGAAAATTCTTGGCAAAGTTGTAAATCTTCAAAACTTGTAAATTTCTGAGTGTGGCTTCCATATATGGCACGTGTCGATCGACACACATAGTGTTGTCGATCGACACACATAGTGTTGTCGATCGACACTAGGGGTCTAAACATGCTCCAGCTTCAGCTTCTCAGCAACGATGCTCCAAAATGCTCCAAAAGGTCCAAACATCTTCAAATACTTGTAAACCTGTAAAAGACTCTAATAGAACTCTAAAGGCACATAAAAGACTCAATTAAGGACATATCATGGCTTAAAAACAGTAAAAACCATGATATATCAAAGGCCAACATTTCCCTTGATTAACCTTCTGGTGTTACCTATTTCTGCATGATCTATAACATTACAATTACTTTTAGACCCCCTTCCCGGTCCTAACTGGAAGTCCTTGTGCTACATATGTATCTCTCAACTCCATAATCTTTCGTAAAGTTTTCTGTCACTTCCTGAAAATTTTCCTTCCCACTTATGGCAAGTTGTCTTACATTAATTGTCTTTCCTTTTTCACCTGACTTTCCATTTCTGGAGCTAGTCTCCTTTCTTTTATGGGTCTTAGGATTGCCATACCTTTCTACAGACCGCTACAAGTTCCATCTAAGGAATTACATCTCCAAAATACTTTCGTATCTTAAGGTCATCTACCATTATTCCGTCTCTTTCCCAACATACCTTGACTTACTTTATCATATTTTCCCAGATTTCCATTTCTTGACGGCCCAAGATATCCATGAATGTACTCAATGCCGTTAAATTCTGGTTTAAATATGCTGACGGTTTTGCAAATTAGACACATGAAAAAGATCGTGAAAGCTTAATAACTCATGTGGTAATTCTAAACGGTAAGCTACCGTACCGATTCTCTATGTAATGACGTATGGTCCCATATACATTGGCTTAAGCTTTTTCAATTTCTAGTTTTTTTTTTTTAAAATATGCTCCTATGAATATCCTCATTTTAAGTATATTGCATAACTGATTGCAAATTCCAGATCCTTCCGGCTTGCCCGCATAGTTCTTGTATCTGTCATTGGTTCTTTAAGCCTATCTATAAACAAGTTCACCTGCTCTATAGTTTCTTTTACCATTTAGGTGTCATAAGATCGACAACAAACATACCCATATGCGAAAACTTTACCGCTGGTTCTCCTATCCGGGAATAATCTGCTCTTGGTTGAAGATAAAAATACTTTAGTCTATGCTCAGTAGAAATAGTTTCTCTCCACATTTCATCAGCTCTTCGCTAAATGAATGACTAATTCTGTCTTATTTGTAGTTGTATCTGATATTTATCCATATGACCACATGGGACAACAAGGGTCATAATTGCTTTAACTTTTCAGAGCTTAGACCAAATACTCATCATTCGAATAATTCTCAAACTAGAATTGAATACTCCAAGTTCCGAGTTGATTTCCATCAACGGTTTTTTTAATTAACTTTGTGAAAATAACTGATCCACAATCAGACGACTTGTCTAAAATTTTTCCAAAATATGAACATTAGCCTTGACATTTATGGTTTTATGTGAAATGTTGGTTATGACCTACCGTGATTTTGCTGCGCTCAATCTGCAAAGCTGAATTACATCTAAAGGTTTTACAACTTGTGAAGTTGCTGTAGTGTTTTTCTAACATTCTCTTTAGGGTCCCGATTCCTATTGGGATTCGTTCTTTCATGCGTTTTTCTAAGGAGGAACTTTCTCACGTAGTTCTCATTTCCCACAATGTTTGTCCTGCATTAAGCGGAGATCCAAATCAAAATAAAATCTCCTCATATTCCTTAGTGATTCTTGTGCCCTATCTTTAGTGGATACCTTTACCACATAGTTAGATTGATGATTTATGAACACTTAACCCTGTCTTTCTACTTCCAACAATTATTTTTTCTTCTTTAAATCAGACGTCCATGGTCTAAAGCCACAAACGAATCACTCTCCTCCAACTAAAGCTTTATCCAAAGCCACTTTAAGAATTATCCAACTTTTTTTATCGACATCTCTTGTTCTTACTCAGCCTGCACTATAACTATCCAAGTTTGTTCTTACTGCTAATCGTCTCTGGCCATGCACTAGTAATTTCAATTTTCCTTATACCTTTTTACATTTATGTAAATATCACTTATACGTGCACACATAATTCTATGCAATGTGGTATCCTTCCACATTGCTATCTACCGCTTCCTTCAATACAATATGAAACGAATCACTCTCCTCCCTCGACACAGTCTCCCGGATTGACTAGGTATTAAGATTAGGAAGTGGTATAGGTTTGTTGGTGTTTATCACGGGAGTGGAGCCACCTTGTTTTGATGCTCATTGTCTAGAGATTGTTTATGTGAAGTTTTGTTAAGCATCTATGAGAGACCAAGGAGAACCACAGATCCATGAATCCCATCGTTAAGACCTTTCTTCTCATTTGATTGATACTCTGTTTTTGCTTGCTCTGTTTTCTCTGTTTTACTATTTTGCACCTTTTTGCTCTGTTTTCTTACTTATTTAGTTTCTGTTTCTTTATGCAATTAGAACTGTTAGGTTATCGAATCTCTTTTGATTGGCTTGACTTAGTTGCATATGTTACATCTTGATTGCTTACATCACATCTGATTGGATTAACACCTATATACTGCAATTACTTGGCTTGAGTTGTAGGAATTGAACTTTGATAGATAGAAATATCTTTTATCAATTTGGCTCCGTTTCCATTTGGGTGTTGATTTTTTCATTTAGGATTTCATATCTTTTGAGATCAAGTTTGTTTTTGTTTTATTTTGTTACTAACTTTCTGGATTTACTCTGTTTCAGGTACAAATCGATCTCTGCACTCGATCACCATCTCGAGTTCTCCAACTCGACCTGCATCATCGAGTCCTTCACATTGAGTCCTGGATGCACACTCGTTCACAAGGTAATCAGAATCTTCTTTGGTACTTGGCCAACATCAATCAGTTACCAAGGGTTTTGAGAGAACAACAAGAACAGATTAGGGTTAATCAGAAAGACACAGTAGGTATGGATAATCAACAAGCACGGCAAGAGCAAGCACCTGCTGCTCAAGTACCAGTACAGGGGAGGCCTCGTTTTATTGGAGCTGGAGATGCGTCCAATACTCATACTCAGAGGCATGGCATCGTCCCACCTCCAGTTCAAAATAACAACTTTGAGATCAAGGAAAGCTTAATTTCCATGGTGCAAAGCAACACATTTTATGGCCTACATATGGAAGATCCTCTGGATCACTTGGATGAGTTTCATAGGCTGTGCAGCCTCACAAAGATTAATGGAGTTAGTGAAGATGGTTTCAAGCTCAGGTTGTTTCCTTTCTCTCTTGGTGATAAAGGACATATCTGGGCAAAGAATTTACATCATGGTTCTATCACTTCATGGGATAACTGCAAGAAGGCTTTTGCTTGCCAAGTTCTTCTCCAAATCAAGAACTGCTCGGCTCATGAACGAAATCTCTGCTTTTGTGATGTGATCATGCCAAGCACAATGAAAGAGTAGCTTGAACCGGAGCTAAGCTAAGAAAAAATGGATTAGCTGAACAACAACGTTTGATCCGGGAATATTAAGAGGATCACTTCAACAATTCAAGACATCTTTACAACACCTTCTCAACAATATCCAGGGCAGTTTAGTGTGTGCTAATCCAACCACCCTGGTTGTGATCCAAGCCACCTAGACTTTTATCAAGAGAGGTAATCGGACTTATACTCTTTTTCCCTTGTTGGGTTTTTCCCAATGGGTTTACCAACAAGGTTTTTAATGAGGTAAGGCCCGGTTACTCTACCCCAGCCTCTTGATAAAACCAGGCCCAAACTCTATCTTTTATTTCTATGATTTATTCAAACTTGTATTTATTTTTGTTGTGTTCCGAGGAGTGGTTTTTCGTGGCATGTCTTGATGGCAACCTCCTCGTCTTCTCCTTCTTCCCCTTTATATTCTGATCTAAACTCTACTTTTAATCTTATCAAAATTTTTATTCTAAAACTCTTTTTAACTTGTTTGATCGCCTTGTTCTCTGGTGTAAAGGATCATCATCGACACCTTGACAAGTTTGAAATCATTGGATCGCTTCATAATCCTTTGACGTTTCACATCAATCCACCTCTTGTTCCTGCCGAGTTTGGTTTACACCCACTCGTGGAGCAAGCCCCAAGTGTTCAAAGGATACTCATCACCTTTGGAGTATTACTCATTCAATCCGATTCATCACCTTCACTGCATTTCATCACTTCCGCACTCATATTCGTTCACTCTACTCATCACAACCATTGGAGAACATTCAGGGACATTGATCCTCATCTAGGATCATATCAAGTGGTATCAGAGCTCGCTCCAACCCAGGTTGTGTCGATTCAAAACGTTTTACCCTTTCATATTCTGCAGATCATCTGAATCGATTTGTCTGTTGATTACTAGAATTTTAATAATTGTTTGGTGTCAGATAAAATCGTGAAATCAATTGAGTCTGAACCTAGTTTGAGTCTAGTAATTGATAAAAGTTTTTCTGGAATTTTTCGGCACATTTTGATATTTCGTTTGTGACTGTTCAACTGCTAGTGTCGAATCCGGAATCACTGTCTGTCATACGTTTTTCTTGAATTTTCATAAAATATTCGCGTGTGATAAAAATTCGAAATTTGTTGTGTCTGAACCTAGAAAGAGTCTAGTTTTTAGTAAAATTGATTCTCGAAATTTTGAATATATTTTGATAATTTTTCGAGGTTGATTTCGTCGAACAGTCGCAATTAGAGGTTCTCGGAATTTGAAAGGTTATTTTTGTGTTAACTTGCTAGAATTTTTTAAAATCATTGGTTAACCATAAAATCGTGAAATCTGTTGCATTGAAACCTAGATTGAGTCTAGTATTTGTTAAAATTGTCTCTGGAATTTTTGAACGTGATTTGATAATTTATTCTGTTCGATCAAGTCAAACAGTTGTTTCGAATTCTAGAAAGCTTGCCGAGTTCTTTTGTTGTGTTATCTTTGAGCATTTTACTTGTTTACTTGTTGGGATTTGAACAGGTACCATGGCGGGAACCAGCCATGACAAACAAGAGTCTTCCAACTCCAACAAGCAACTTATGGACTCCTTCAAAGCTATGATGGTTGAGAGTATGGCCACTATGAAAGCCGAACTAGAAAGATCCATCAATGATGCTGAACAAGAACGATTTGAGGCTATGCTGGCTAAGAGGGCTCATAAGTTGTGTGAAATATTAACAGCCAGGAACCGACGATTTGAAGATGTAAATCCACAATGGCATGGTCGTCTAAAAGAAAAACCAAGCAGAGAGCCATAGAGAGACAAGTCGAGACAACAAAGAGAAGAAGCAGCCTTTGACTACTGTAGACCTGATGGTAAATCGTCTCATGATAGTAAAAAAAAGCTTAGAAGTGTGAAGGAAGGTAGAGGAGAACACAGATACAAATTTGGATATACGTCACTAGATGTTGTAGCCAAGATCGAAGCCAACCTTGCAAAAACTAAACCGAAGGTCCCGATCATCAAATCAACCGAGGGAGGACATTTTCTTCGACCAACCATGCATAAAGAAGATTCTGGTCAAGCTAGAATTCCATTTGATGGATCCCTGTTTCAAGTTACTAAAGACATGCCATTTGAAAGTCAAGGAATGACTAAACCAGCAACACAAAAACAAAATTCGGAAGAGACTAAGATAAGTGTTGATTTATTCCACACCCGTTGTCTAGTGAAGGAAAGGGTTTGCAGTCTAGTAATCGATTTGGGTAGCTGCACCAATGTTGCGAGTGAGTCCATGGTTGAAAAACTCGGACTAGCGGTCATTAAGAGAGCTAAGCCTTATAAGCTGCAATGGCTTAATTATGAGGGAGAGCTGGAAGTCAAGAACCAGGTCCTTGTGCCTCTGTCCATAGGGAAATACGAAGATGAAGTATTGTGCGATGTTCTACCTATGGAAACAAGTCATATTCTCCTTGGAAGACCGTGGCAATTAGACAGAAGAGTACAGCATGAAGGCTTCAGAAACCGTTATTTGTTTGAACATCAAGGAAGAAAGATTATGTTAGTTCCGATGACACCTCAGGCAGTTTATTAAGATCATATTCAGTTGAAGACCTAAGCTGATACCAAAGCCAATAAAGATTGTCAAGATGTCATCAACACCATCTTGAACAAAGAAGAACCACCAGGATCACCACAAGAAGTTAAACTCCAAGAATCACCTAGAGAAGCAACAACACGTGTGTTAAAAGGGTTCACTCAAGCTGAAGCAGTTCTGGTCTACAATCAATTACCTACTGCGGTGTCAACTCATTCACAAGCTTGCCGAGATGAAATGTTTGGTAACATCTTACAAGGTACTCAGGTAAGTTTAGCTTGCGAGTTTATTCGATATTGGAATAATTTTATTTTCACTCGTAGCTTTAAACAACCTGTTTTGAATGTTGAAATTTCAAGTATAATGCACTTGATTTTTCCCTTAAGTACCAAGAAAGATACATGTACCTTAGATGTGTTGAATGGCTTAGGCGGAATCACATCCACACGGAGCTTAACAATGGATCCATCATAGAGAGTAACAAGAACTGAACACATCATTGTGATCAAGGAGAAACCACCAGATGCCTCACCACAAATAAAAACCCGAGGTAATTATCTAGACTCTCAAAAACGAATGAAAGCTAACTTGCTCTCTCTTGGCGCAGATTGTACAATTTTGAGTTCAAAACCTTTTCAAGAAAAGAAAACTACTCTTATGCCATTGCCGGCACCTGAGTTTTACCTGAACAAAATTAAACTCAAAGGGAATCAAGAGCAAGGTAAGAAAGTTAATATTTTTGCTATGGTTAGTAAGGTTAATGATGCTGAATATTTGGATCATAAAATATTTGTCTCTTTAGATAAATTATCTTGTGTATCTAACCTTGCACCGGTGCTGCCGAGTAAGAAACCTTGTCATTTTCAGGACTTCAAAGTTGTATTCCCTAAATACAACTCAGGAATTGTCTCACTAATCCGTGGGAAGGAGAATCATATCGTCTTTGATCCATGAGCACCCGTTGAAGCATTTCCTTATGACATTGGAAACAAGATATGTAAGGAAATTGTTGTGCCTAATGCAATAATTCAAAGGTATGCATTTCTTTTTGTTCCTAAATCTAAGTTGCTGGAATATAAACACATCAAAGAGATTTATATGTCAACTGTTGATTTTAAAGATGTGATTCATTATTGTGCGAAATTTGAGCATACAAAGAACTTTGAGCATGGCGGATTTCTGTTTGATAAAACGTATGAACCGAATATAAATGTTGTGCTGATAGATAGACTCTCTAGGATAACACACTGCACTTCATATCCTAACACTAGACAGGTTTTTTTTTGTTTCGAGACCATTCACTGAAAATTTCGACATTCTGGTCTATAACAAATTACTTATTGAATCAAAGGATGATACCCTTTGCAGCTATGATCTCTTGTTTCGAGTTTTTGTTGAAAGTGCACAGGATAAACAAGCTGAAGAAATGAAAGCTCATATACCAGAGACATGGTTATTTTACTTATGGCTAAAGCAGTTTACTATTCAAGTTGAATATGACCCGTTGAAACAATGGAGAAAGGAGCAGCAACCAAAGATTGAAGGCCTATTCACAATCATCAAAAGGATCAATGGCGACAACACCTTTCTCAGAGGTAAGTATAAAGAAATTTCCTTATTCAAAGTTACTTATTCTCTTCTGCCTTTCATTGCAGATTGTTCAGATTTGAGGTCAAATCCTTTTCAAGTGGGAGAGGATGATGTGATCATGCCAAGCACAATGAAAGAGCAGCTTGAATCGGAGCAGCTTGTAGCTGAAGAAGCTAAGAAGAAATGGATTAGCTGAACAACAACGTTTGATCCGGGAATATTAAGAGGATCACTTCAACAATTCAAGACATCTTTACAACACCTTCTCAACACTATCCAGGGCAGTTTAGTGTGTGCTAATCCAACCACCCTGGTTGTTAAGTTTTTTCCAATGGGTTTACCAACAAGGTTTTTAATGAGGTAAGGCCCGGTTACTCTACCCCAGCCTCTTGATAAAACGAGGCCCAAACTCTATCTTTTATTTCTATGATTTATTTAAACTTGTATTTATTTTTGTTGTGTTCCGAGGAGTGGTTTTTCGAGGCATGTCTTGATGACCACCTCCTCGTCTTCTCCTTCTTCACCTTTCTATTCTGATCTAAACTCTACTTTTAATCTTATGAAACTTTTTATTCTAAAACTCTTTTTAACTTGTTTGATCGCCTTGTTCTCTGGTGTAAAGGATCATCATCCACACCTTGACAAGTTTGAAATCATTGGATCGCTTCATAATCCTTTGACGTTTCACATCAATCCACCTCTTGTTCCTGCCGAGTTTGGTTTTCACCCACTCATGGAGCAAGCCCCGAGTGTTCAAAGGCTACTCACCACCTTTGGAGTATTACTCATTCAATCTGATTCATCACCTTCACTCCATTTCATCACTTCTGCACTCATATCCGTTCACTCTACTCATCACAACCATTGGAGAACATTCAGGGACGTTAATCCTCATCTAGGATCATATCATTTTGCTCAAAGGAATGGAGAAACATTCTGTGAGTCTTGGGAGCGTTTCAAAAGCTATACCTCTCAATGCCCTCACCACGGGTTCAACAATGAATCTCTACTTAGTACTCTCAATCGTGGTATGCTGCCCAAGTTCAGAATGCTCCTAGACACTGCCAGCAATGAGAATTTCTTCAACAAAGATGTGGAAGAGGGCTGGGAGTTAGTAGAAAATCTCACACAATCAGATAGAACAGTGCGGGGAACATCTGATTCAGATGATAGGTACAAGAAAGAGATGAAAGCTCTGAACGAGAAGATTGACGAGCTCCTTCTAGCACAACAGAAGCATATTCACTTTGTTTATGAGGAAGAGATGGTTCAGGTCCAAGATGGGGAGTGTGAGCAGCTGGAAGAAGTCAGCTATATCCAAAATAAAGGGGGCTACACCAAAGGATACATCATTTATAAGACAAACCCCAATCTGTCTTATAGGAGCACCAATGTGGCTAATCCACATGACCAGGTATATCCACCACAGCAGCAAGCTTAAAACAAGACTTTTGTTCCCTACAACCAGAACCAAGGCTTTGTACCAAAGCAGCAGTTTCAGAGTGGTTTTCAGCAGTAACCAGTGCTCAATGCACCTCTAGGCTTGCTTTTCAGAACACCAACGCCACAACTGCTTCAATGGAGCAAATGCTTCAACAACTGATTCAGGGACAAGCAAATGGTATCATGGAGCAAGCAAAGAGGCTCTCGGAGTTAAAAAACCATATTAATTGCAATTACAGTCTCTAAACACAAAGATGAAAGCAATGAACTCCAGGTTGCTGTACTTGAAAAAGAAAGGAGCATCCACCTCAATAGCTTAGACTCCAGGACAACTCCCTTGGAAAGCAATTCAGAAGCCAAAGGACTATGCACATATCAATGCTATCACACTCCATAGTGTCAAAGTCTTACCAGCTGGGTAAGAGGATACATCTCTAACTGAGGACAGTGAGGTTAAAGATGAGGAGATTTTCGACCAAACAAAAGCTCAGTCCAAGACTCCAGAGGATAAACTCGATGAGTGCACTCGATCTAGAAGTCGAGTTATATCCACCGAGCCTGCAACCCGAGTTGTCCCAGAGGAGAAGAAAGCACCTTACATTCCTTCTCCATATGTTCCAAAACTTCCATTTCCTGGAAGATTCAAGCAGGAGCTGTTACAGAGCTGAGTTTGATAAAATATAGAAGACATTGAGCAGAAGATGCCTTTGGTGGATTTCTTTGCACTAGTGCCCCACCATGAGAAGATGTTGAAAGATGCAATCTTGAGGAGAAAAAGAGAAGTTCAAGCTCATAAACTACAAAATGCAATGGGAGTTGAGAACCAGGAATGTACTGCAGTGAAACAAAGGGAAGTTGTCAAGGATAAGTTAGATGACCCAGGTTCATTCACACTTCCATGCTCCATTAGTGCTTTGGAATTTTAGAACTGCTTGTATGATGTTGGTGCTTCAATAAATGATGTGATCATGCCAAGCACGATGAAGGAGCAGCTTGAACCGGAGCAGCTTGTAGCCGAGGAAGCTAAGATGAAATGGATTAGCTCAACAACAACGTTTGATCCGGGAATATTAAGAGGATCACTTCAACAATTCAAGACATCTTTACAACACCTTCTCAACACTATCCAGGGCAGTTTAGTGTGTGCTAATCCAACCACCCCGGTTGTGATCCAATCCACCTAGACTTTTATCAAGAGAGGTAATCGAACTTATACTCTTTTTCCCTTGTTGGGTTTTTCCCAATGGGTTTACCAACAAGGTTTTTAATGAGGTAAGGCCCGGTTACTCTACCCAGCCTCTTGATAAAACGAGGCCCAAACTCTATCTTTTATTTCTATGATTTATTCAAACTTGTATTTATTTTTGTTGTGTTCCGAGGAGTGGTTTTTCGAGGCATGTCTTGATGACCACCTCCTCGTCTTCTCCTTCTTCCCCTTTATATTCTGATCTAAACTCTACTTTTAATCTTATCAAACATTTTATTCTCAAATTCTCTCTTGTTTGATCGCCTTATTCTCTGGTGTAAAGGATCATCATCCACACCTTGACAAGTTTGAAATCATTGGATCGCTTCATAATCCTTTGACGTTTCACATCAATCCACCTCTTGTTCTTGCCGAGTTTGGTTTTCACCCACTCGTGGAGCAAGCCCCGAGTGTTCAAAGGCTACTCATCACCTTTGGAATATCACTCCTTCAATCCGATTCATCACCTTCACTCCATTTCATCACTTCCGCACTCATATCCGTTCATTCTACTCATCACAACCATTGGAGAACACTCAGGGACGTTGATCTTCATCTACGATCATATCAGGTGGTATCAGAGCTCGCTCCAAACCAGGTTGTGTCAATTCAAAACGTTTTACCCTTTGATATTCCACAGATCATTTGAATCGATTATGTCTGTTGATTGCTAGAATTTTCATAAATTCATTTTGACTGATAAAATAGTGCGATCTGTTGAATCTGTTTCGAAAATGAGCCTAGTATTTGTTCAAATTGATTCTAGAATTTTTGAATATGGTTTGATAATTTTTCGAGGTTGATTTCGTCGAACAGTCGCAACTAGAGGTTCTCGGAATTTGAAAAGTTATTTTCGTGTTAACTTGCTAGAATGTTTTAAAATCATTGGTTAACCCTAAAATCGTGAAATCTGTTGCATTGAAACCTAGATTGAGTCTATTATTTGTTAAAATTGTTTCTGGAATTTTTGAACGTGTTTTGATATTTTATTCTGTTTGATCAGGTCAAACTGTCGTTTAGGTTTCTTGCCAAGTTTTTCCTTGTTCTGTTTGAGCATTTTACTTGTTTACTTGTTGGGATTTGAACAGGTACCATGGTGGGAACCAGCCATGACGAACAAGAGTCTTCCAACTCCAACAAGCAATTTATGGACTCCTTCAAAGCTATGATGGTTGAGAGTATGGCCACTATGAAAGCCAAACTAGAAAGATCCATCAATGATGCTGAACAAGAACGATTTGAGGCTATGATGGCTCAGAGGGCTCATAAGTTGTGTGAAAGATTAACAGCCAGGAACCAACGATTTGAAGAAGTAAATCCACAATGGCATGGTCGTCTAAAAGAAAAACCAAGCAGAGAGCCATGGAGAGACAAGCCGAGACAACAAAGAGAAGAAGCAGCCTATGACTACTGTAGACCTGATGGTAAATCATCTCATGACAGTCAAAGAAAGCCTAGAAGTGTGAAGGAAGGCAGAGGAGAACACAGCTACAAATTTGGAGATACGTCACTAGATGTTGTAGCCAAGATCGAAGCCAACCTTGCAAAAACTAAACCGAAGGTCCCGATCATCAAATCAACTGAGGGAGGACATTTTCTTCGACCAACCATGCATAAAGAAGATTCTGGTCAAGTTAGAATTCCATTTGATGGATCCCAGTTTGAAGTTACTAAAGACATGCTATTTGAAAGTCAAGGAATGACTAAACCGGCAACACAAAAACAAAATCCGGAAGAGACTAAGATAAGTGTTGATTTATTCCACACCCGTTGTCTAGTGAAGGAAAGGGTTTGCTGATATGATCCTAGATGAGGATCAAGTCCCTGAATGCTCTCCAAGAGGTTGTGATGGTCGGAGGGATGAGATTAGTGATGCGGAAGTGATGAAATGATGTGAAAACGGCGAGTATGGTCTGATGGGTTTTATGGATCGATGCGAAACTTCTAAAGGTGATGATGAACCTTTAGACTTTCAGACTTGTTCGGTACGTGAGTAAGGACTCTGGACGTGATGAACAAGAGGTGAATCGAAGTGATACTTCTTAAGAGTTGTGACAGACTCTAAGACTATCGGCTTGCTCGGTGTGAAGGAATCAAGACCCGACACTTTGAGCAAGAAATGATAAAACAAGTATGAAGAGTTTTAGAATAAAAGTTTGATAAAATATAATGAGGTTCAAATGCAGAATATAAAGAGAAAAGAAGGAAGTAGCAATAAGGAGTGTGGAGTTACGAGACATGCCTCGTAAATCACACAATGACCATGCTAAATTAAACACAACATTCAAAATTCAAATGAGATAGAGAAGAGATATGGGCCACACCTATGATGAAGTAAATGGGCCTGGAGCGGGATCAAACTCAGCAAATGGCAAGATGGACATGAGACCCAATGCACCTCATTAAAAACCTTTCCCGGAAAACCACTTCGGAAAAACCGAGGAGAAGGGAAAAAGAGTATGCATGGTCCTCATGGCCATTTACTAAGTCTCTTGGGCGTATATCTTGACCAATGAAGTCTTGATACCCTCATGACAGCGCAAGTGATCCATATAAGTACTCACATGAAGTGAGACCCTAAATCTTTGGTGAAACTCTCTTGTTCTAGCCCGAGTAATCATTCCAATTTGCTCCTCCAATGCATCCTTTGCTCCTTGTTTGATCGCCTTATATTCGTAAGCTTCCATTTCCTCTTCCAGCTCCTTAGTGCTTCCTAGGATCGCATCATTTGCAGTCTAGTAATCGATGGGGGTAGCTGCACCAATGTTGCGAGTGAGTCCATGGTTGAAAAACTCGGACTAGCGGTCATTAAGAGAGCTAAGCCTTATAAGCTGCAATGGCTTAATTATGAGGGAGAGCTGGAAGTCAAGAACCAGGTCCTTGTGCCTCTGTCCATAGGGAAATACGAAGATGAAGTATTGTGCGATGTTCTACCTATGGAAACAAGTCATATTCTCCTTGGAAGACCGTGGCAATTAGACAGAAGAGTACAGCATGAAGGCTTCAGAAACCGTTATTTGTTTGAACATCAAGGAAGAAAGATTATGTTAGTTCCGATGACACCTCAGGCAGTTTATGAAGATCATATTCAGTTGAAGACCAAAGCTGATACCAAAGCCAATAAAGATTGTCAAGATGTCATCAACACCATCTTGAACAAAGAAGAACCACCAGGATCACCACAAGAAGTTAAATTCCAAGAATCACCTAGAGAAGCAACAACACGTGTGTTAAAAGGGTTCACTCAAGCTGAAGCAGTTCTGGTCTACGATCAATTACCTACTGCGGTGTCAACTCATTCACAAGCTTGCCGAGATGAAATGTTTGGTAACATCTTACAAGGTACTCAGGTAAGTTTAGCTTGCGAGTTTATTCGATATTGGAATAATTTTATTTTCACTCGTAGCTTTAAACAACCTGTTTTGAATGTTGAAATTTCAAGTATAATGCACTTGATTTTTCCCTTAAGGACCAAGAAAGATACATGTACCTTAGATGTGTTGAATGGCTTAGGCGGAATCACATCCACACGTAGCTTAACAATGGATCCATCAGAGAGAGTAACAAGAACTGAACACATCATTGTGATCAACGAGAAACCACCAGATGCCTCACCACAAATAAAAACCCGAGGTAATTATCTAGACTCTCAAAAATGAATGAAAGCTAACTTGCTCTCTCTTGGCGCAGATTGTACAATTTTGAGTTCAAAACCTTTTCAAGAAAAGAAAACTACTCTTGTGCCATTGCCGGCTCCTCAGTTTTACCTTGACAAAATTAAACTCAAAGGGAATCAAGAGCAAGGTAAGAAAGTTAATATTTTTGCTATGGTTAGTAAGGTTAATGATGCTGAATATTTGGATGATAAAATATTTGTCTCTTTAGATAAATTTTCTTGTGTATCTAACCTTGCACCGGTGCTGCCGAGTGAGATATCTTTTCGTTCGCAGGATTTCATAAATGTCGTTCCTAGAGAGAAGTCTATTGACTCGCTACTTCCAATCTGTGATATAAAATATCCTATTGCCTTTGAACCAGAAGCAAACATTGAGACAAATCGTTGTGACTTCCAAGACAAGCAAGGTAAGAGAATTATTGTGGCCGATGCAATAATTCCAAGGTACGTGATTCTTTTTGCTCATGAAGCTAGGTTATTGGAAGTTGAGTTCATTAAGAGGCTTTATGATTTAAATGAAAATTTTAAAAATGCGTTTCCATCTTGTGAGGAGTTTGAGCATAAGATTTTCTTTAGGCATGGAGGAACCGAATATACATCTTGTGCTGATAGATAGACTCTGTAGGATAACACACTGCACTTCATATCCTAACACTAGAGAGGCTTTTTCTGTTTCGAGACCATTCACTGAAAGTTTCGACATTCTGGTCTATAACAAATTACTTATGGAATCAAAGGATGATACCCTTTGCACCTATGATCTCTTGTTTCGAGTTTTTGTTGAAAGTACAGAGGATAAACAAGCTGAAGAAATGAAAGCTCATATACCAGAGACATGGTTATTTTACTTATGGCTAAACCGGTTTACTGTCCAAGTTGATTATGACCCGTTGAAACAATGGAGAAAGGAGCAGCAACCAATGATTGAAGGCCTATTCATAATCATCAAAAGGATCAATGGCGACAACACCTTTCTCAGAGGTAAGTATAAAGAAATTTCCTTATTCAAAGTTACTTATTCTCTTCTTCCTTTCGTTGCAGATTGTTCGGATTTGAGGTCAAATCCTTTTCAAGTGGGAGAGGATGATGTGAGCATGCCAAGCACAATGAAAGAGCAGCTTGAACCGGAGCAGCTTGTAGCCGAGGAAGCTAAGAAGAAATGGATTAGCTCAACAACAACGTTTGATCCAGGAATATTAAGACGATCACTTCAACAATTCAAGATATCTTTATAACATGTTCTCAACACTATCCAGGGCAGTTTAGTGTGTGCTAATCCAACCACCCTGGTTGTGATCCAATCCACCTAGACTTTTATCAAGAGAGGTAATCGGACTTATACTCTTTTTCCCTTGTTGGGTTTTTCCCAATGGGTTTACCAACAAGGTTTTTAATGAGGTAAGGCCCGGTTACTCTACCCAGCCTCTTGATAAAACCAGGCCCAAACTCTATCTTTTATTTCTATGATTTATTCAAACTTGTATTTATTTTTGTTGTGTTCCGAGGAGTGGTTTTTCGAGGTATGCCTTGATGACCACCTCCTCGTCTTCTCCTTCTTCCCCTTTATATTCTGATCTAAACTCTACTTTTAATCTTATCAAACATTTTATTCTCAAATTCTCTCTTGTTTGATCGCCTTGTTCTCTGGTGTAAAGGATCATCATCCACACCTTGACAAGTTTGAAATCATTGGATCGCTTCATAATCCTTTGACGTTTCACATCAATCCACCTCTTGTTCTTGCCGAGTTTGGTTTTCACCCACTCGTGGAGCAAGCCCCGAGTGTTCAAAGACTACTCATCACCTTTGGAATATCACTCATTCAATCCGATTCATCACCTTCACTCCATTTTATCACTTCCGCACTCATATCCGTTCACTCTACTCATCACAACCATTGGAGAACATTCAGAGACGTTGATATTCATCTAGGATCATATCAATAAGTCTCATGCCTCTCTATATAGCTCAGAAGCTAGGGTTCAATGAGTTCAAACCTTGCAACATCTCTCTGGTGTTAGCATATATATCAATAAGATCTTCTCATGGTTTGTTAAAGGATCTACCTGTCAAGATAGGAAATGTGAAGTTCCTTACAGATTTTTTGGTGCTATAAATGTAAGAAGAGCCAAAGGATCCTCTGATACTTGGGAGATCATTTTTGGCCATTGCTGAAGCTGTTATTGATGTTAAGGAAGAAAAGATTGTCCTCAATCTGAGCAAAAATCTGAATATGATGTTTGATATCCATGATGTCATGAAGAAGCCTACCATTGAGGGACAAATTTTTTCATTTAAAGAGTTGGTTAAGAGCACGAAGGGGTTGTTAGAAGAGCCTACTGAAGAAAGTCTTCTGGAAGCAGCATTGGTACAAGAAGGTAAAGCTGAGTCAAGGGTCTGTAAAGGATTGGTTGAGTCAGAAATATAGTTTGAAGCTGCAGAGGGTACAAGTTTGGAGCAAGCTCGATCAGAGAGCTTGGCCTACAAACCTAGTCCTGCTCCCAAACCACTGATTCACTCTAACTTGATTGAGGCACTCGGTTTTGCTTCTCAAGTCTGACAAAGATGGGTCAGATGAGTGGATTGAAGTCAAGGAATAGTCTAATTGGCTTGATCAAGCTATAAAATCTTTGAAAGACATTGTGGTTGAGCTAAAGAATCAAGTGAAAGAGCTACAAGGAAGAGTTCATGGTTCTTCTTCTAAACCACTGAGCTTCAAAGAGGTTCCAACTTCTGGAAACTGCACTGTGGTCACCAAGGCTGAGAAACCTATGGAATGATCAAGAGAGAATTATTACCCACCAGATCAAGAGAAGTTTTATCTAGAAGAAGACGCTATAGAGAATCAGTTTGCTGATTTGTCACGAGAGCACGCTTAATTTGATGATCATTTTACAAGGGGAATCAAGAGGACTTCAGTTCCTCTCCTACAACCTCCATAGAATCAGTAGAGAAGTCAAGCTCAGTGACTTAAAATAAGCTCACTTAGGAGGAAGTGCCATGACTATCCTTGTATATATTTGTTTTTAATTTCTTGTTGTTTTTGATGTGCTTTCTACTGATTTTCTTGGTCAGGTCTTAAGCTTTCGGTTTATGCAAAAGAAGTTAAATTGCAAGTGTTGGAAGAGATCAAGATGGAACTCGGTCTAGAGAACTTGATCAAGAACCGAGCGAGGTAAAATATTTGATATAGGTATGGACTCGGTTGGCAGAACTCGGTCAAGTTGATCGAGTGCTTACTCAGACTCGATCAATGAGCTAACTCAGCAAGTCAAACCAAGTTAGTCAACCAAGTCACAATTCCCTCCTATATGCGCATATTTGAGTTTGAATTTTGAATTTGAATTTGAATTTTAAACGTAAATCAGTTTTAGAGCTCGAGTGGGGTCTAGGGTTTTTGGTTTTTAGCTCATTCTTCTCTCTTTAAATACACCTCACACGCTCCTCCTCCTCCTTCACTCACTTATTTATGATTTCCATAAAAGTTTCCTCTCTAGTTTCAAAGCTTTTAAAGCATTTTTAGAAGCGACTCGATTTCTCATAATGATTAGTCAATTCAAGTTAAGCTGACCCAAGTAAGAGTCCTGCATTCAAATCTTTAAGACTTTTTGGGTTTATGAAAGCTACTGTTCTTGATTTTCCGGGTTTTGATAATTTGTGTGTTTGTGTTTAAAACTTGTTCAATCCACTTAATTGATGCTCAATCTGAATGAATATACTTATAGAATCGGTTTGTATGGTTGAATTCTTGATTAATTGAAGGAATTTATGGAATTGAAGGTTGAATCTTCTTGAGTTTAAACATAAATTACTCACTCAATTCTCACTAGAAGTTGAAATTTCCTTCGAATTCGGCTTCTTTATTCGTGTTCATCATTCGTTGCTTTGAATTGATGAGATTAGGCAAGTTTATAAAATTTTTGCAAAATTGTTTTTGCTGGAGTTTAAATTTTTAAAATTTCAAATCTTGTTTATTCCATACTACTGTGCTGAATCTTTGATAATTACGGTTCATATGTTGTTAATTGCTTGCTATTGGGTTGATGAGATATGTTTGGAAAGTTTTTGATTCGTGAATCACTGATTCGATGATATAACTCGGTTTGTCAAACCGAGTTAGTAACTCGATGTGATGCTACTTGGTCAAACTGACCGAGTCTGAGCTCCGTTGAAAATTTTTCATTTGACTCGATGGGTTAGACCGAGTTATTCACATCAAGCTATGACATACGACTAATACTTTCAATGTTTTATGCATTTCAGGTACCCAATGCCAAAGCAACCAATACCAAGACTATCAGCTGAAGCATTTGCACGGGGATTTTAAGAAAGGAGAAGATCATATCAAGGAAATCAACCAATGGATCAAGATGATGAAATGCTAGCTAAGCAGTATTCCAAAGACAGAAGAGACATTCCAAGAAGGAAGAGAACGAGCTTGTTAATGAGGATATCGAAGCAAGCTAGGAAATTCTAGAAGAAGCAACAGCCAACTATAAAAGACTTCTATGATGCTCTCATAATCATGGACTTCGGTGGAATGCGATACCGAGATCATCAAACTATGGCAGCACTTGGAATCTCCAGGGATGTGGGATATCTATTCAAGCTGTGACACCTGGGTACATTCATGAGCCATCCTTTTACGAGTTACAAGGATGAGGTTTGTTAGTTCCTCGCTACTCTAAATGTCTATTTCTATCATGATGAGCAAGAAGCAGTGGATGATGGGCAACATGCAGAAAAGATAGCTTTCTTTACTTTTGAGGTGAATTAAAAGGGCTTCCTCCTCATGATCAGCAAGTTAGACAACCTATTTGACTTCCCCTCTAGGCCAGGAACTCAGCAAGACTTCGACAAAGCTGAGCTGCAAGCATTGTGGATGATCATAGCAGGAAAGGACAACTATAGTTCATCGCATTCTAAAAGTGCTCAAATCAGAAAGCCGGCTAGTCAATACTTCCATAAGGCACTTACAAGTACACTCTTTGCAAGGAAGGTCACGGGCAATGTGAATGAGAGCGAGCTTCAGATGTTAGACTTAGGACTTCTGGAAGGATCAAATTATGCGAGGAATGACAGAGTCTTCCAAGGGGATAGAGTACACACGGGACTCACTATGGTTCTGCTCGATCAATTTATGTGATACATAGAATGGGTAGCCAAGCTACAGGGAAATGGAAAGAAGGGAGAACTCACTGTTGGGGGTATAATAATTTCAATCCTCCATGCTGCTAATGTGGAACTGGTATGAGAACCATATAAAGCCAAATGGTTGGACCTCAGCAACCTTGCAAAGCAACACCTTATGGACAACAGGAGGACAGATGGAGGTTATATCTACAAGTTCACCCATCTTGTAGTTGGAGAAGCAAGGCTGATACTTCCAAACTCACCACTCACAAAGATCATATTAGCTGAAAACATTGACTTCTGCCCACCTGTAGAGTCTCTCTATAACCTTGGAGCAGCACCCATTCAAGAAGACCCAGTTGAGGATGAGATAGAGGTTGAGTTAGAACCGGAGTGCCACTTTTTTGAAGATGAACGCCCTGCCAAGTCTCTTACAGAAGCAAACAGGCGGATTAACTTACTCCATAAGTGGAATGAATGACAGAACAAGACAATGAATACTCTAAAAAGCACTATTAGGGAGCTCACCGATTCTGTTAAACTGATGAAAAGCCAGATAAAGAGCTTACAGGGCAAAAGCAAAACTCTTTCTTCCAAGATCACATTGAGAAGATGTGGGTCTTTCAGCTTTAGGCCAAGGCGTATTGTCCTAGTGGATCCTCCTAAGAAATCAGGAGCAGAGCAAAGGCAAAGGAAGAGAAAAGCAGTACCATTGGACCAAGGAGAGGACTCGATCCCTCAACACCATGTTTGGCAAACTGAGTCCAGCTTCAGGAGAGTAGACTCGATGTCATAACTCGGCACGCAGGCCGAGTCACACCTCCAACAACCTACCAACTCGACTTCAGCCCTCGGTCTCCATTCAACACTCGGTCTCTAGAACGAGTCAGCACCTTCAGCTCCTGAGTACACTATGGAAAGCATGGAGGCATACAATGACTCCTTCACCAAACCATGAGGTACCAACTCCATTCCATACCACTGTAGATAGCACGCATATTTTTGGTTTCCTGTTTTTATCTCGAACCTTCGTTTGATGCACAAGGGACTGTGTAATTTAAGTTTGCGGAAGGGTCTGAGATATATTTGACATTGTTTCTTGTTTTCTTATTTTTAAATTTTGCACTTTGAGTCTGCATACAAATTGTATTTACAGCATAAAAAACCATAAAAATTTGACAAATTTATGTAGCTTCATTCATATTTTAGGATTGAGTCTAGTTGCATTTCATATATAGCTGTTGCATTTGCATAGGGGATAATGATGATCATAGTCTTGTTAGTATACTGCTTCATTTGATAATTTCAATGACCTGGTTAGTAGTTTTTTGATGCTTGTCATATGAGTTTGAAGCATAAGGTAGAACCACTTCGAATGCATTGCTTGACATTTGGTTTTGGCTGAAGCATAATGTGATTTGAAATCATTCCCTGATTATTAGAACCTAATTTTGACTTGCAATTATCATGTTTATCCTCTTAATCTAAACTCAAGGATACCATTTATACATACTTGGATTTTCTTTCTCCTTCTACCACCCTTTGTTAATCCAAGTAGATTCCCCTTACCCTTTACCTAAACCTTTCTTTCAAGCCATCATTATTCTCTGTATGTGTGACGCATGGTTTATGGATTGAGCTTGGTAGAACGTGTTAGGTTGGAGCCGACAAGGATAGTTTCTCATGTAATTCTGGTTCACACTCTTTGAACTAGATAGGATTACGTGGGAGCTTGATTCCAGGTGGAGATTAGACTGGAGACTCTAGCTCAGATAGTGAACTCAGTTTGCAAGTTCGGTCACAAGTCGAGTGTGCACATCGACTTATGCAAACCGAGTCTTGATGTTTTACTTTGGGATGTGTACAAAAGAAAAGAAAGAAAGGGAAAAGAATTCTGAGAAGAGGGGTATGTAAGTCACTGCTCTAGTAAAAGAATTGGAGGTTTAAAAAAGAATAAAATAGGCTCTATAAAGATGGAAAAAGGAAAAGAAGGCAAAAAGTCTGAAAATCCTTATGAAGCAAAAGGAAACGAAGAGCCATAGCTAATAAGAAACCAATCCACTAGAGTAAGTAACGGTGTCAAAGATACCCCTCCTTAGAATGAAAAGCAAAGAAAAGGAAGAATGGTTTGATCCAAAAAGGGTTCAAGGCAGAAAAGTGCCTAAGGGTAGAGTTAGGATCATCTTGTGGATTTAGAATTAAGTGGGGTATAAACTTAATATGTGTTTGGGTAGATGAGAATTTGTCCTTGTATGCATTGGTTGGCCCTGTACCTGTAGCATTCTTCTAAAGCTCAGTCATTCTTTGAGAAGTCCCTGTTTTGAATAGTCTAAAACCAGTTATAAGAAGATACTATCTTTGTCTCTTGACCTTTTTAATTAGCCAAATGAGTTCAGTGATTTTGCATAAACTTGATTCATGGTTACTATTTAATGAATGTTAAAGGAAATGATTGATTTGAATGTATGTGTATGTTAAAGCTGATGTTGGGTAATGTTATGAAGGGTATGGCTAACACTTTACAAATAAAGCTCTTTGGCATTGCATTTAGAATAGGTACCTGGGATGTTGATTGTATCTATTCTAGTGGCATTGCTTTGGTTCTAAATCCCCATTTTCAAACATCTTACCTTACTTGTGTCTTGTTTTCTTTAGGGCAAGCAAAGACTATGTTTCGGGGAGTTGATGTATGTGTATTTTACCTCATTTAGGCATGCATTTCTCATCATTTAGGCATAGTTTCATCACTTGTATCACTTTATTTACTGTCCTTTTCACTTATATATCATTCAGATTAGGTTTTGCATTAGATTTTCATATATATTGCATTTTCCAGTTGTTATCAGGTAAAATGGATACTTTTGAAGACTATCTGGAGTTTGAGGATGAATGGTGTAGAGGACTCAGCCAAGGACTCGGTCAAGAACCCGAGTGGCTGCTTTTTGGAGCTGACTATAGATGACTCGATGTAGAAGTCGAGTTGTAGATCAAGATGCCCACTTTGAAGAAATTCGACCTCCACCACTCGATCAAGAAACCAATTTCTACCCACCGACATAATCAGATTAGCTTATTTTGTCTTTTTGTGTATTTGGGTTTTGACCCAGGGTATAAATACCTATATTAGGTCATTAACTAACGGATCTTCCTCTTTTTATTTTTCTTAGCCACCTTAAGCTTTTGAGTTTTTGTAATGCAGATCTACTTTGATCCTTTGATCGTTTGTACTTATTTTCTTCAGGTTCCTTCTGATCTCAATCTCCTGATTATGATTATGCATTTTAATTAATTTTCTGTGTTTGTGACTTTGATGATGGATTATGAGTAGTGAACTTAGGGTTCTTAAGGATGGGTTAGATCTGTGTAGGACTCTTGGTCTTCTTAGATGTTAATGCTTGTTATTGCATAGATCTCTTCTTGTTTAGGTGTTTGTAATGTTGTTCCTTGCTGACCTCTTGGAATTAGATCTCAGGTATTTCACACCCGCAAGGTGTTTGATGAAATGTCTGACCCAACTAATACTAGAGATCTACGGCTTTAACCTAAGGGATTGGTTATTTTAGCTGTTTTTTTGACGAAAATAAGATGTTTCTTAATGCTTGCCTATATTATGTTTCATTGATGCCTGCTCTCTGTCTTATTGACTTTGTATTAAGATTAGTTAGTGGTATAGGCTTGTTGGTGTTTATTACGGGAGTGGAGCCACCTTGTTTTGATGTTCCTTGTCTAGAGATTGCTTGTGTGAAGGTTTGTTAAGCATCTAGGATAGACCAAGGAGAATCACAAATCCATGAATCCCATCTTTAGGACTTTTCTTCTCATTTGATTGATACTCTGTTTTTGCTTGCACTATATTATCTGTTTTTCTATTTTGCACCTTTTTGCTCTGTTTTCTTACTTATTTAGTTTCTGTTTCGTTATGCAATTAGAACTATTAGGTTATCGAATCTCTTTTGATTGGTTTGACTTAGTTGTATCTGTTACATCCTGATTGCTTGTATCACACATGATTGGATTGGCACCTACATACTGCAATTACTTGGTTTGAGTTATAGGAATTGAACTCTGATAGATAGAAATATCTATTATCACCTGACCATTTCCACTCGTCTCCGTTTCTCTACAGGTGTTTCCTCAAACATCCAAACTCTACCCAACCCTGGGCTTACAAAGCTGTGCATATCTCCGGAATCGAACAAGGTATGAGCATTTACACCTCCGATGAGGACTGACCCTACACACATACTACGTCTAAGATCACCACTAGTGATAAACACATGACTTTATGCCTACTGAGTAGGGTCAAATAACAATATTATTATTTTTTACTTTCATGGTAACATGAATCACAGAGGGAAGGTTATCGGTTTACCAGTGATCAGTTCTGCTTCTTTATCTTCCTCTAGAACAGACGCGCGAGGGCTTGACGCTTGTGTGGTGGGGGAAGTTCCCCCTCCTGGAGACCCTGATTTTGACATTCCCTCTTGATGTCTCCGGATTGGCTACAACCGTAGCATGTACAATCATTGGCCCTATACATTCCATGGTGGTTTCTCCTGCAACATCCGCAGGGCAGGGTGATTCTACAGACTACTATCGAGCGTGGTAAAGTGGTCAGGGCCTTGTAGGTTTTCTTTTGAGTTTCCCTGCCTCCTCAGGAGCGTGCGGCTCACAGCTTTGTCAAGCCTGCTTCTGTCAAGGACGCCTTCTTTACCAAGTCATTAAGCAAATAGAAATGGTTCAAATGGCAATGTTGCAGAATTCCATATGTACACCTATCAGAAACTTTCGAATTGCCCCTTGATTCCCTACATCCCTTCCATCAAAGTTCCGAACACGACTAAAATCCCTCTTAGACTCCCGCATGGACTTACCCCCTCTAGTGAGTCCCAAAAACTCTCCTTCCAGACGGTCTAACAGTTCTTGGAGGAAGTATTTGCTATTGAACTCTTCCCGAAAATTACGCCAGGTCATTGTGCGCTCGTCCCCCATAACCTGTGTCACATTTTCCCACCAAGTATGGGCCTCCCCACGTATATCGCTAGTTGATATTGGCACCCGGTGCTCCGCGGGACACGTGGAGATCTCAAAGTTCTGCTCCACCTGCGTTCTCCATTCATTTCCCTAAATTGGATCAACACCTCCATGGTAGGTGTCGGTACCTTTTTCCCTCATCATCCGTAGTGGTGGTGGCTGTAGTGGTGGTGGCACTACACCCTCTTGACCTTCTCGGGGAAATTTGTTTTAGCAGTTGCCCAATCTGTCACTGTAACTCAAACAACATGGTTAGGTCCAATGCACCCAAACCCTCTCCTAGCCCTGGAACTCCAGCTGGAGTCTCACGGCCTTCCGGTCCTAGTGCATGTCCCCCACTGTGAGTACTCTCCTAGATAATGGCGGATTCCACCTGTGGGGCATCCAAAAGTGGGTTAGGGGGTGGGGTCCTCTGGTTGGCACGGCGATTTCCATTCTCGAGAGGCATTTTGCGAAGAAAGAAAATTAATGTGATTCTATTTTATCCTCCTATAACTACTCTTTGTTCCACTCTACCCATGTCCCACTATCCCTTCTTGGTTCCTACGTCTTGACTTCTGGGTCAGAGCCGAAAGCCTTAACTGCCCTCTAATACTGGTTGTGACATCCCAACTCTTAATGGGTCAAAGTCAAAAGAATAACATAACCGCTTAAACGCGTTAACCAATAGTTTCAAACAACAACTTTAGAAAGATTGAGAGATGCATCATAGAATTGAAAACAGTTTATAAAATACATAAATAACTAAAAGATGGGTCAGATGAGTGGATTGAACTCAAGGAAAAGTCTAATTGGCAGGATCAAGCTATAAGATCTCTAAAATACATTGTGGTGGAGTTAAAGAATCAAGTGAAAGAGCTGCAAGGAAGAGTTCATGGTTCTTCTTCTAAACCACTGAGTTTCAAAGAGGTTCCACCTTCTAGAAACTTCATTGTGGTGATCAAGGCTGAGAAACTTATGGAATGGTCAAAGAAGATTGATTGCCCACCAGATCAAGGGAAGTTTTATCTAGAAAAAGAGGTCGTAGAGAATCAGTTTGCTAATCTATTGCGAGAGCATGCTGAATTTGAAGATAATTCTACAAGGGGAGTCAAGAGGACCTCACTTAGGGAAGTGAGGAATTCAAGCTTTGTGAGTTAAAACAAGCTCACTTAGGAGGAAGTCCCATGACTATCTGATATATCATGGTTTTTATGGTTTTTAAGCCATGATATATGTTCTTAATCGAGTCTTTTATATATCTTTAGAGTCCTATTAGAGTCTTCTATAGGTTTACACACGTTTGGAAATTTTGGAACGTTCTGGAGCATTGTTGCTGAGAAGCTGAAGTTGGTGCCAATCAAGACTAGTGGTGTCCGATCGACACCACCATAGGTGTCGATCGACAGGGCCCACATTCTGACACTAGACGCGGAAATTAACAAGTTCTGCCGATCTGCAATTCTGTCCAGCAGTTTTATGTATTTACAAAAGAGCCCAAATCGTATTTTAGATTAGAGAGAGTTCAACTTTTGCAAGAGATTTTTGGAGAGATTGAGAGCTTGAGGATGATTTTACTCTGTACACTTGAGAGAAAATTTTGAACCCCTGTTTCTATTGCTCTTTATTGTTTTATATGATATCTATTCAATGCATGTATTTGATTTAAATGGATAAATCTGAGTAGATCTCTTGTTAGGTTCAGGGATTCTCACTAGGGTTTTCATGGAATTATAGATTAATTGATTGGTTAGGATTCATAACTTGATAGTTCTTCATTTAGGTTGTTCTTAAAGCTAGTTCTGGCCTGCTCACCTAGAATCTAGATCTTAGGTTGTTAAATTGGCACGACGGTGTGGTTTAAAATCTGATAGAACCTAGTGTGAGCAAATTAGATATTTGCAAAGGAGTTTGGATTAGATAATTTGTGAACAAATCAAACTTACACTTAATGCTTGTTTAAAATCTTAAGTCTCGCAAAGAAATTTGGTTTCTTAGGTTTTAGGCATAGATAATTCTCACAACGGAAGTTGGTTAATTTTACACTTGTGATTTGAGTTCTAGAACTAGTACTTAATTTGATCCTAAATGGTTAATTGATCTGCATCACTTGAATTCCTAAGAAATTCCCTAGACTTGACGTTTTTCCCATTCGAATACAACAAATCTTATTTATGTTTTGCATTGTTTTAACTTATCTCTTGTCTAACTTAGCTTAATTCCAAATGAAAAGATCTATTGTGAAGATTTCAGAGTCTCTGTAGATTCGACCCTTTTATACTACAATTGCATTTCTGTGCACTTGCGGTGTAGCTCTAGGGATTTAAAACTAGAGCATATCAAGTTTTTGGCGCCGTTGCCGGGGACTCTTGTTTTTAATAGATTTAAGTGTAGAATTTAGACTAAGTTTTTATTTTTCAGTTTTACTTACATAGTTCTTTCTTTTTGTCTTGTGTGTTTCAGGTATATGCCTAAATGTGATACCAGCAGCAACAAAGACTGTTAGCTTTTCTCTCTTCCGAATCAAGAGGTAGCAAAGTTAGAACGAGCAGAAAGGAAAGCAAAGAAACTAGTGGAAATGGCTGAGCGTGTGATTTTGCTTCAGGATGATGCTGGTGTTTTAGGGTCATGTGTGCAATAATCTAGGGCAGAGACTTGATGAGAATGGAAACCCAATAGCGCCAGTTGCTGTTGCAGGCGCAGAGAATGCACCTATGCAAGCACGAGATGGAAGAAGAAGGACACTTGGAGATTACAACATGCCTGATAAGTTTTATGCAAATAGGTCTGCGATTGGACTTCCCACCTTCGAGAGAGCTGATTTTGAGCTGAAGCCGTCCTACTACGCCTTGGTTTAAACACATCATTTCTATGGTCTCTCTCATGAGAATCCTATAGACCACATCAAGAGGTTTATGGATCTGATGACTAGCATGAAGCACAATAGTGTCAGCTATGATTACCTCTTTTGTAAGCTCTTCCTACACTCTATTAGTGGTGAAGCAGCTTATTGGTTGAAGCAGTTACCAATGGGATCTCTAACTAATTGGGAGGACACTAAGAGAGCATTCCTGCAGAACTTCTATGATGATGCAAGGTCAAAGGACTTGAGGAACAACATCTCTCAGTTTACGCAAAGACAGACTGAGGCATTCAAGTCTGCTTGGGTGCGATTTATGACTTATTAGAGAGATTGTCCGCACCATGGTTTCTGTGAGGTCCAGCTGTTGGGTATCTTTTTCAGAGGTGTGGATTGGAGATACCAGATGGCTCTAGATGCTGCTAGCAAGGAGAATTTCAACACAAGATCTCTAGAAGAAGCTTATGTGCTGATTAAAAACTTGACATCTAGTAATAGTACCAAGAATGCTGACTTTGAGAGACAGAAGCAAGCTGGGAACATTGATGGAAAACAGAATGCTGAGTTGTAAACTAAGTTGGATTCAGTTCATAACATTCTGGTGAACGACAAGTTAGCAAGGAGAATTCTATGGTCTCTCTCATGAGAATCCTATAGACCACATCAAGAGGTTTATGGATCTGATGACTAGCATGAAGCACAATGGTGTCAGCTATGATTACCTCTTTTGTAAGCTCTTCCTACACTCTATTAGTGGTGAAGCAGCTTATTGGTTGAAGTAGTTACCAATGGGATCTCTAACTAATTGGGAGGACACTAAGAGAGCATTCCTGCAGAACTTCTATGATGATGCAAGGTCAAAGGACTTGAGGAACAACATCTCTCGGTTCTGTAAAGACAGTTGAGGCATTCAAGTCTGCTTGGGTGCGATTTATGACTTATTAGAGAGATTGTCCGCACCATGGTTTCTGTGAGGTCCAGCTGTTGGGTATCTTTTTCAGAGGTGTGGATTGGAGATACCAGATGGCTCTAGATGCTGCTAGCAAGGAGAATTTCAACACAAGATCTCTAGAAGAAGCTTTTGTGCTGATTAAAAACTTGACATCTAGTAATAGTACCAAGAATGCTGACTTTGAGAGACAGAAGCAAGCTGGGAACATTGATGGAAAACAGAATGCTGAGTTGTAAACTAAGTTGGATTCAGTTCATAACATTCTGGTGAACGACAAGTTAGTTCAGTTTGCTGCAGAAGTTGAAACCTTTGAGCCAGAAGAAGAAGGATGTGATGAAGAGGACGTGAATTACATTGGTGGGACTGGTTTTTGGGGTCAAAGATTTGGTAATCAACAAGGCAGAGGTGGTTACAACGGAAATGGTCAGAGGAGTACATTCACAGGTAATAATAACTCTTCTGGTTATGTCTCTAAGCTGTAGTACCAGAAGCCTTTTCAGAGCAACAACAATTTGAGTAGGAACTATGGATTCTCGTCTTACCAGACACTTCCTGCACCAACCGAGCAAAGTGAAATAAAATCCATGCTTGAGCAGATATTGGAGGGTCAGCAAAGGATCACAGTTGACTTTAATGGAAAGATAGATGCTTTGTACACTGACTTGAATGAGAAGTTTGAAGCTTTAAACACTCATGTCAAGTAGTTGGATACTTAGGTTGCGCAGACTGTTGGGTCTGTGAAACGACAAGATGGAGTTCCTCCTGGAAGAATAGATGCTAATTTGAAGTATCAGTGCAATGCCGTTATATTGAGAAGTGGTAAGAAGCTCAATCCTGTACTTAAAAGTGGTTTGAGTGTTTATGAACTCGTGGAGTTGGAAGAAATATAAGAAGATGCTGCAGATGAGGTAATAGTGTCGATTGACACACCCCCTGGTGTCGATCGACACCAGCAGCATGAAGAGGCTACTCCATCAACACTAGCAGCAGGAAGAGGCTACTCCACATTATAATGCACCAGTGTTGATCGACACCACCATGGGTATCGATAGACACCATCACCCAAAAGCCAAGGATACGATTCAAGCAAGTAGTGTCGATCGACACAACCTTGGTGTCGGTCGACACAAGGACCCATCTAAGGAACCAAGTTCTGTGAAGCCACTTGTTTCAAAAAAATGAGTTTACAAGCCTAAGGTTCCCTACCCTAGGAATCCCAGAAAGTCAAAACAGAAGCTGTATGAAGCAAAATGTAAGGCTATGATTGAGAAACTCACCATTGAGATTCCATTGATCGATGCTATCATGATTACTCCTGTGCTTAAGAGATGTATGCAGAAGATGCTTACGTAGAGTTTGAGAGAAGAGGAAGGTGTTATGATGATCTCTGAAGTCTGTAGTGCTGTAATTAAGAACAAATTCTAGAGAAGCTAAAGGATCCAAGAAGCTTTGTTTTGAATTCTTCTATCTTCAAGGATAGGTTCAAAGGTTTGCTGTGTGATCTGGGTTCGAGTGTGAGTTTGATGTCTGACTCAGTTGTTGTATGCCTTGGTATGACTGATTTCACGCCTACAAATATCTCTTTGATTCTAGCTGATAGAAGCATCAGGGTTCCAGAAGGTCTTTTGGAAGATGTGCCTGTGCGGATAGGTGACTGCATGATTCCCACTGACTTCGTGGAGCTGCGATACACTGATGAGCCTAAGGATCCTCTTATCCTATGTCGACCTTTTCTTGGCTACAGTTGGTGCACTCATTATTGTGCAGAATGGTAAGATAGCTCTGAATGTGGGTGATTTAGAGATGAACTTTCATATAGATAAGCTTCTGAAGCGACCCACAATCGATGGACAGACATTCTATGTGGATACTCTTAGTAATCTCGCAGAGGAGATCTTCCACGACATGCATCTTGAACTTTTTTTGGAGAGGGCTTTACTCAGTTCCACGTAAGTAATAGAGCATTTAGATGACATTGCTGCTGGGTATGTCAAGATGATGGATGCTAGTGAGAGCCTGATGCGGTTGGTAACCAAGAGAGAACCTGTTGGTAATCCAAAGAAAGCTGCAATGTTAAATGATTAGAGCGAGGAAAGAGCTCCGATGATTGAACTTAAATAGCTCACTGCCGGGCTAAGGTATGTGTTTCTTGAACCCAATTATATTTATCCTGTCATTGTTAATGCTTTCTTGAACAACGCATAGCTCACTTTACTACTAAGCAAGTTACGCAAGTATCGCAAAGCTCTTGGCTATTCTCTTGATGATATTTCAGATATCTCTCTGGACTAGTGCATGCATAGGATTCATCTCGAGAATAAGACTACGTCATCGATTAGGCATCAGAGGAGGTTGAATCCGAATCTGAAAGACGTTGTTAAGAAGGAAATCCTAAAACTCCTGGAAGCTGGGATCATTTATCCTATCTTGGACAGTGATTGGGTTAGTCCGGTGCATATGGTTCCTAAGAAAGGAGGAGTCACAGTGGTTAAGAAATAGAAGAATGAGTTGATTTCTACGCTGACTATAACTAGACATAGGATGTGTATTGATTACAGGAACCTGAATGATGTGACAAGGAAAGATCACTTTCCGTTGCCGTTCATTGATCAGATGCTAGAGAGGTTAGCTAACCACTCTTACTATTGCTTCCTGGATGGATACTCAGGTTTTTTTCAGATTCCTATCCATCCCAAGGATCTGGAGAATACCACATTTACATGTCCTTACGGTACCTTTGCATATCGCAGAATACCATTTGGATTATGTAACGCTGCTGCAACATTATAGAGATATATGATGTCAATATTCACAGATATGATTGAGAATTACATGGAAGTGTTCATGGATGACTTCTCGGTATATGGATCATCTTATCATGAGTGTTTGGATAATCTGTGCTGAGTGTTTGCTAGATACGAAGAGAAGCACTTGGTTTTGAATTGGGAGAAGTGCCACTTTATGGTCAGAGATGGTATTGTTCTATGGCACAGAGTTTCGCAAGACGGGATTGAGGTTGACCGAGCAAAGATTGAGGTTATGACGAGTTTCCTGGCACCGAATTCTATTAATGCTCCTATAGTGGAATCAACGGACTGGGATTTGCCTTTCGAGGTAATATGTGATGCCAGTGACTTTGCAGTTGGAGCTGTTCTTGGACAGAAGAAAGACAGGAAACTTCACGCAATTTACTACGCTAGCCGAACACGTGATAACGCTCAGAGGAATTATGCAACTACCGAGAACGAGTTATTGGCTGTAGTGTTCGCGTTTGAGAAGTTTCGACAATACTTGGTTGGTTCTAAAGTGATAGTGCACACGGATCATTCTGCTTTTAAGTACTTGATGCATAAGAAGGATGGATTCTGTTGCTTCAAGAGTTTGATATTGAGGTACGGGACAAGAAAGGAGTTGAGATTGGGGTCGCTGATCACTTATCACGGATCAGAGTTGACGACAAAATCCTGATTGATGATTTTTTACTTGAAGTGAACGTCTATGGAGTTTTGTCTCAAAAAGATGCAACCGATGCTTGGCCATAGTATAGTCAAACTCGTGACATTAAACAAACACTGAGTGGGAGGTAACCCACTGGTAATTCTATATTTATACTAATTTGCGTCTTGTTTTTGTTTTGTTTTCGTTTTTGTATGTTTAGAGTCATGAAAAGCAGAAAACATAGCTTCTTGTCGTGTATAAGGGTCGGTGTCGATCGACACCACCCTTTGTGTCGGTCGACACTAGTAGAAAAAGGAGAAGACCCATATCCAGGTGTTGGTGTCGGTCGACACTAACCCCCATGAGGTAAGTGTTATAAATTTTTTCTCTTCTTCTTCTTCCTCTTCATTCCCCATTCGCGACCAAAACCAAAAACCCCACCTCCAAAACTCTAAATTCCTCTATTTTTCACCGAATCAAGTGATTCAAAGGTCTAAATTCATTGGATTTTCGTGCTTAATCTATATCTATAATTCATTCAATCCAATTCCAAGGTATCTTCTTGAAATCTCCCAATTTTTGTTTTGAGACATAAAAGTGAGATCTTGAATTTTTGCCTCTTATAGCTTATTCTATTAGCTATATCACATCCATTTAGGTTTTTAGAGGCAAGATACTACTTAGGCATATGATTTCTTAGACCAATTTGTGAGCTTTTGTCAATTCTTTGATTTGGTGATGGAATCAACTTGCGGATAGTCTAGAAATGAAAATTGGAACAATGTTACATGGATTGACATGGAATTTAATGCTATGAACTGTTGCTTGTTGAGATTTGTACTTAATTTTACCTTATTGTGAATTTCGTGTTTTGTCTAACTTTTGGGATTTCCTGTTTCTTGTGTTTTTGGATGTAGATGCCTCATAAGCAATCGAAGAAATCCTACCAGCAACAAGGCCGTGCCTCCAGCTCGAACCCGCCTCCACTGTCAGCTTCACCGCCCCAGGATACTCCACCTTCCGCTACCACTGCTGCTGCCTCCCAGGAGGATGACGAGGAAGATTAGTTTCTTCCTTGGATTTTTTCGGTTTTTCTTTTCTTTTCCTTTATTTTTTATGTTTCTTTTTTGTTTTTCTTTCGCTTTGAGTTATTTTTATGTTTTTGTTGAGTCTTAGTTTTTTTCTTTAACTTTGGAAACTGATTATGGAGTTGTGTTGTTGTTTTTCATGATTGGATTTGAGTTTTTCTTATTAGCTTACAGGTTATGGTTAGAACCGTTTGTGAAAATTCGTGTTGATACATATGGCTGGTAACATTCATTTTTTTTTCACTAAGTTTTCTTTACCTTTTAACCAAACTCATGCTTCTATAACACTAGGGACATGTTGTTTAAGTCTGGGGGAGGTAGTTACTAACATAATCTTTTCTTTTCTTAAGAGTCAAAATTTTATCGAGTCAAAATTTTGAAACTGATATTTTTCGAGGAAACCACCACATTTGCAGGAACTTAAGTAACCATTGATTCAAACTTGACTGACATCCAAGAATAATGGAAAAATCAAAGGCTGACTGGTTGACTAGAGACATCCACATTTCTAGCCGAAATCCACTAAAGCCTAAGCTAATTTCTGTTTTTTCTTTTTACCTCATCGATGTGACTGATCTTCATATGGCTTGACTCCTTGTTCATACTTGACAGCATATGACTTGTGTAAAAAGTAATGGTACTCCTCTCACTTATTCAAAAACAAAAAAAAGATGAAATTATTTTCTTTCGAGTAAAGGGGTAGGAAAATTTCCAATGGGTCTATTATTTTACTTTGAAAGAGATGGTTACACGAAGATTGGAAGCGAGATTAGGAAAATTTCCCGTGATGCCATTATTTGATCTACACCTTTGTTAAAAAAAGGAATAAGGAAAATAATACGTCTGGGGGAGAGAAAGAGTACCAAAAGTTTTGTATGGTTGCTTTGTCATTGTATTGTACGGGAATGAGTCTAGAAGGTCCTTGGCATTGAGATCAGAGATGAGACCCAGTGATTAAAAGCTTATGGACTATGCTGCGAAATTGTGGATTGAATCTGGAAAGCTGCGATTGTCTATGGTGAAGTACATGGTGGTCTGGATCCTGTCAGGTAAGAATTTCTAGGGGTTGGCTGTGGTGAATGTGAGTGTGGTGCTCTTATGACAAACTGAGTTTCTTTGTTTTCAAACTTCTTTTTCTAGTTTAGTTCTATGTTTGCTTAAGGGAAAGCAAAAACTAAGTCCGGGAGAGTTGATATATAATGATGTTTATGATTTTTAAGCTATGATATATGTTCTTAATCGAGTTTTTATGTGTCTTTAGAGTCCTATTAGAGTCTTTTACAGGTTTACACACATTTGGGAATTTTTGGACGTTCTGGAGCATTTTGGAGCATTGTTGCTGAGAAGCTGAAGTTGGTGCCAATCAAGAATAGTGGTGTCGATCGACACGGGCCACATTCTGACACTACACACGGCAACTTTGCCCAGAAGTTTTATGTATTTACAAAAGAGCCTAAGTCGTGTTTTAGACTATTAAGTAGGGTTTTTAGGTTTAGATTAGAGAGAGTTGAACTTTTGTAAGAGATTTTTGGAGAGATTGAGAGCTTGGGGCTGATTTTACTCTATATACTTGAGAAAAGATTTTGATCCCCTGTTTCTATTTCTCTTTATTGCTTAATATCTCTCTATTCAATTAATGTCTTTGATTTCAATGAATATGTCTGAGTATATCTCTTGTTAGGTTCAGGGATTCTCACTAGGGTTTTCATGGAATTGTAGAATGATTGATTGGTTAAGATTTATAACTTGATAGTTCTTCACTTAGGTTGTTCTTAAATCTAGTTATGACCTGATCACCTAGAATCTAGATCTTAGGTTGTTAAATTGGCACGACGGTGTGGTTTCAAATCTGATAGACCTTAGAGTGAGCAAATTAGATAATTGCAAAGGAATTTGGATTAGATAATTTGTGAACAAATCAAATTTACACTTAATGCTTGTTTAAAATTTTAAGTCTCGCAAAGAAAATTTGTTTCTTAGGTTTTAGGCATAGATAATTCTCGCAACAAATGTTGGTTAATTTTACACTTGTGATTTGAGTTCTAGAACTGGTACTTAATTTGATCCTAACTGGTTAATTGATCTGCATTACTTGAATTCCTGAGAAGTTCCCTGCACTGAGTCTAAGCTCGGGTGAAAATATTTCACTTGACTCGGTGGGTTAGATCAAATTATTCACATCGAGCTATGACATACGACTGATACTTTCAATGTTTTATGCATTTCAGGTACACAATGTTGAAGCAACTAACACCAAGACCATCAGCTGAAGCATTAGCACAAGGATTTTCAGAAAGGAGAGGATCATATCGAGGAAATCAACCAATGGATCAAGATGATGAAGAGCTCGCAAGGTAGTATTCCAAAGACAGAAGAGATATTGCAAGAGAGAAGAGACCTGGGCTTGTTGATGAGGATATTAAAGTGGAGGTTCCAAAGGTGGTTAAGAAGCAAGCTAAGAAACCCCAGAGGAAGCAACAGCGAACTACATAAGAGTTCTATGATGTCCTCATAAGCATGGACTTCGGTGGAACACGATACCCACTTCCTGAAACTATGGCAGCACTTGGAGTCTCCAGAGATGTGGAATATCTATTCGAGCTGTGCCACCTCGGTACTTTCATGAGCCATCTCTTTGCGGGTTACAAGAATGAGACTTGTCAGTTCCTCGCTACTGTGAACATCCCTTTCTATAATGATGAGAAAGAAGTGGTGGAAGATGGGCAACATGCAGAAGAAATATGTTTCATTACTTTCGAGTTGAATGATATAGGCTTTCTCCTTATGATCAGCCAGCTCGACAACCTATTTGACTTCCCCTCTGGGTCAAGAACTCAGCAAGACTTCGACAAGGCTGCGCTGCAAGCAGTCTGGAAGATCATAGCCAGAAAAGACGAATACAGCTCAGTGCATTCTAAAAGTGCTCAAATCAGAAATCCAGCCATTTGATACTTCCACAAGACACTTGCAAGTACACTCTTTGCAAGGAAGGTCACGCGAAATGTAAATGAGAGCGAGCTTCAGATGTTGTACTTAGCACTTCTGGAAAGGTTAAATTATTCAAGGAATGACAGAGTCTTCCAAGGGGATAGCGCAGACATGGGCCTCACTATGGTTCTGCTCGATCAGTTTATGTGGTACAGAGATTGAGCAACCAAGCTACACAGAAATGGAAAGAAAAGAGAACTCATTGTTCGGGGATAATCGCTACAATCCTCCATGATGCTAATATGGAACTGGTATCAAAACCATATAAAGCCAAATGGTTGGACCTCAACAACCTTGCCAAGAAACACCTTCTGGACAGCAAGAGGACCAATGAAGGTTATATCTACAAGTTCACCCATCCTGTAGTTGGAAAAGCAAGCTTGATACGTCCAAATTCACCACTCACTAAGATCAGGCTAGCTGAAAACAAAGACTTCTGCCTACCTGTAGAGTCTCTCTATGACCCTGAAGCATCACCCATTCAAGAAGACCCAGTTGAGGATGAGATTGAGGCTGAGTTAGAACCGGAGTTGAGCCCCATGCCAAGACCATTAAAGAAGCAAACAGGCGGATTAGCCGACTTCATAAGTGGAATAAATTGCAGGACAAGACAATGAATGCTCTGAAAAACACTGTTAGGGAGCTCACCGATTCTGTTAAAGTAATAAAAAGCCAGATAAAGGGATTACATGGCCAAGGCAAAAGTTCTTCTTCCAAGAGCACCACAGGTCTTAATATATTGAGAAGAAGTGGGTCTTTTAGCTTTAGGCTAAGTTGTAGTATCCCAGTGGATCCTCCTAGAAAATCAGTAGTAGAGCCTGATAATAGATATTTCTATCTATTAGAGTTCAATTCCTACAACCTAAGTCAAGTCATTGCAGTATGTAGGTGTTAATCCAATCAGGTGTGATGCAAGCAATCAGGATGTAACATTTGCAACTAAGTCAAGCCAAACAAAATAGATTCGATAACTTTGCAGTTCTAATTGCATAAAGAAACAAAAACTAAATAAGTAAGAAAACAAAGCAAAACAGAGAAAACAGAGCAAGCAAAAACAGAGTAACACTCAAATTTGAAGAAAGATCCTAAGGATGGGATTCATGGATTTGTGATTCTCTTTCGTCTCTCCTAGATGCTTAACAAATCTCTAGACAAGGAACATCAAAACAAGGTTCCACCACTCCTGTGATAAACAGCAACAAGCCTATACTACTTTCTAATCTTAATACCTAGTCAATGAAACAGAGAACAAGCATCAATGGAACATAATAGAGGCAAGCAATAAGAAACAACTCATAATGTCAAAATACAGTTAAAACAACCAATCCCTTGGGTTAGAGCCATAGATATCTGGTATTAGTTGGGTCAAACATTTCATCAAACACCTTCCGAGTGAGAAATGCATGAGATCTAATTCCAAGAGGTCAGCAAGGAACAACATTATAAACACATAATCCATAAGAGATCTATGAAATTACAAGCTTAACCATCTAAGGAGGCCAAGAATCCTACATATATCTAACCCATTTTACTTGGTGTTACAATCCTTGGCTAGTTTAGATTGTAGCTCATTGACTTGGGATGGTGGTAAAGGGGTGAGGCTAATTCGTTTGTTATCATGCACAAAGGTGTAGTGATTAGTTCGGCCACAATGAGAGGTCCCTTTATCGAATTGACAATGCCTACTCAAGAGTAAGTGGATGGCTTCCATGGGCACCACGTCACAAACAACTTGGTCCTTGTAGTGACCGATACTAAACCGAACCATAACTTGTTCACCTACTTGAATAATGGTTTTGTTATTCAACAATTTAAGCTTATAAGGTTTGGGGTGCTTTGTGGTTTCAAGGTTGAGTTTCTTGACCATGTAGGAACTTGCCACGTTAGTGCAAGATCCTTCATCAATGATGAAGCCACAAAATTTCCCGCTTACCGTACACCTCGTATGGAAAATGTCATTGCGTTAGTTGGTGTCATCGGTGACTTGGTTTGTGCTCAAGATCCGGCGAATCACAAGGAGTTCTCCAACGTCCGGGTTGGCAACTTCTTCTTCTAGCTTTTCTTCTTCCTCGTGCTCGGATAGCTTCTCTTTGACACTCGTATTCCCCGGTGGGAGTAATCATTATTACCCGTTGATTAGGGCAATCCCTTGTAAAGTGTCCATGACCATGGCATTTAAAGCACACGATATCTCGGTGACTCGTGGTGTTGGGTAGCTTCCTAGGGTCTTGTCAGTTGTCCTTGGCTTGCTCTTGCCCTCTTGGTTTAAACTGTGAATCAACCATAATCGGATTGGTTTATCTTGTGGTCGGGAGGCATGGTTACTCGGAGAAGAACTTGGCGACCAACTCGGGGTTCCTTGTGCTCGGTTTCGGTTAACGCTATAAGTCATCCTCTTCACTTGTTGCTCAATTTGGACTGCAAGATGTAGCAATTCTTCGAAGTTCCTGTAAGTTTGCCTTTCAACCTTCCTTACGATCCGGTCTTGCATTCCATTGAGGAATTGGGCCATGAGGGCTTCCTCGGTCTCATCCAAGTGCAATTTGTTCCGCAAGTGCTCGAACTCTTTGTAATACTCTTCCACGGACTTATGGCCTTGGGTGGTTTGGCAAAACAATCTTTGGAGTTCTCGGTGATACAAAGGAGGGACGTATCTCGTTCGCATGGTGAACTTCATAACCTCCCATGTTGGGATGGAGCCTTCACGGTTGCTTCTTCGCTCAACCATGTCTCGGTCCCACCAAGTGAGACCATGGTTGGTCAATTGTGATGCGGCATAAGTGGGCTTCCGTGCCTCGTCATACTCATAACACTCAAAAATGTGATTCATGCGTCGCTCCCAATCAGGATAGGCTTTGGGATTGGTCTTTCCAATAATGGTGGGTGCCGTAAGCTTAAGGCTTGGAATGTTCGGTGTTGGTGGTTGTTCCTCATGTTCATCATCATGAAACCTTTGTCTTCCTTTCATCCTCCATTGTATCGGAAGTTCGCGTTCTCCCTCGGGTACATGTACAAGTTCCGGATCATTGAACGGTGGAGGGTCATCCTCGGATGAGACTCGAGCAACGGGTTGGGGTGGAGGTGCCTTAATCCTTTGAACGCTCGCTCCAACTAGTTGAAGCTGGGATTAAATGGCTTCCAGAATCCCTCCAATGTCGGGTGGTGCTGGTGGAACCTCCATGGTCAGAAGGTACGAGTTTTGTACGATCCATATGGATGGCGGAGCTTGGCGTTAGCCAGCAGCGGTTACGTGAGGTTAGTGGAGGTCGCCAGTAGTCGGAATTGTTGGTCAGCGGTCAGAGCTGGTCGGCGGTGGCCGGAGGGAGTCGCCGGTTGTCGGGTTAGTCAGCGGTCAAGTATGGATCGGAGTTGGTCGAGGGTGTTAAGTCAATAATCAAGTGGTTCGATGGTTGATCGATGGTTTATGTACGACAGGTGGTAATCATCGAGGATTAGTCGAGTACTGGTCGGGATCGAGTGTCGTCGAGGATTGCTCGTACCACTGTCAAAAGCAGTAGGTACCACTATCGATGACTGGTCGTATCATTGTCGGGAACCTTACGTATCGCTGTCAATGATCATTCATACCGCTATTAATGACTGCTCGTATCACTACTGAGAACCATACGTATCGCTGCCGAGGATTGTACATACCACAGTCAAGGAACTGTTCGTACTGCTGCCGAGAGTCTAATGTACCGTTGTCGAGAAATTGAGTACTGTGGTCGACGATGGCTGCGATGGCTCATATCCAAATATCTAACTACCTAAAATCAAAGGTTAACGCGTGAGGAGTCTTGACCGAAGAATGACTGCGGTAACAATGGTAAAGTAAAAGAAGGAAACACGCGTATGAGTCCCACAAGAAGACAAGGTATTACAACAATGTGCTAAATTCAAATTTGCGGGTGGAAAGGAATTTTTTTCAAAAATGACAGCTAATGATTGGCAAAAAGCATAAACCAGAAGAAATTGACACCTCATACGTTCCTAGGACCAAACAAATAAAGTAGATTCCATATGACCACACGATTAAAGTAACGGCTAATGACCCTAATATCTACTTTAGATGAACCGTGTCGATGCGAGAGATTCAAACGCGTTTGACCAAAAGTAAATGTCTATCTTCAACCTTAGATTTCGAGTGTATTAATTGTGATAAACACAAACTCAGACTGAAGCTAAAAACATGAACCATTGACAACTTTTACCGAAAGAGATATGAACGAAAATGACAATATCGATGCAAGATGCTATTTTTATTTCGTTTTCGGTTTTAGCGAATGCAAATGAAGTGCAATAACGACTAACAACTTAACAAGACATGATTTTTATGGTTTTTATGAAGATGATAGATGAGAAGAATGGAGATAATCATGATGAACAAAGGATAAAAGGAAACATGATAAAACAAAATGAGAAACGTGTAAATTGGAACGATGCAGCCTTAGAATAGGAAACTTTAGCTCTGATACCAAATGATATGAACCTAAGTTCCGAACCTAGGATATCCGAAGGTTTCTCGATGAAAGCTCGTAGCGATGGAACCAAAACTATGATCGGTAGCGATGGAGTAAGGTTCGGTGAGAAACTCAAAACCGGACAATATGAAAGTAAAATGCTAAGTAAAAGTACAAGGAGGGAAGGCTTATTTTAGCGGTGCCTTCGTTAGGGATAGATCTACGTTTTATTAACTAAGTTAACTCGTCATTAGTGTTTCCGAGTAACCTAATTAAGGGAAATAAAACGTAGGCACAACGATCGATACCTTGTTAAAAACCTATCCGGTAAACCTCTTTGGGAAAAACCCGGATAGAGAAAAATAGTATACTTTCCATGTCGGCTTGGGCAGTGTCTTTACCGTGGGTAGATGGTAAAGACACTTTGGTCATGCTTTCCCAAGCGGATCAAAGTGTCCAACCCTTCTTGGTTGAACTCGAGCACCTTCGTTAGATATTTCGAGTAGGATCCTCGGTAGTCGGCTTCTCTTATCACTAGGTCTTGGACGAATATGTTGCATCAGTTCTTGAATGCTCTGGTCACGCCCATATTCTTGGTAGTTGCTTTGGGAGGTAGCAGTGGAAGCTCAAGTCCTCTTGCTTGATCTTAGTCAGCTTCCAATGCTTGTTCCCCGGATGCTGCCAGGCTGGTACCTTGTACTCCATAATTTAGGGTTAAGGTTTAGAACTGAGCATTTAGGGTTTGGGATTTAGCGTTTAGACTTTCGGATTTTGGGTTTAGGGTTTGGGGTTCAGGGTTTAGGGTTTAAGATCTCAAATTTAGGGTTTAAGGTTTAGGGTTTGGGGTTTAGGGTTTAAGGTTAAGAATTTAGGGTTTAGGATTTGGGATTTAGGGTTTAGGGTTAAGGGTTTAAGGTATAGGGTTTAGGGTTTAGAGTTTCAAGTTTGGGGTTTAGAGTTTAGGGTTTTGGGTTTCGAGTTTATGGTTTACAATTTAGGGTTTAAGGTTTAGGGTTTAGGATTTAGGGTTTAGGGTTTGAGATTTAAGGTCTAGAGTTTAAGATTTAGGGTTTAGGTTTTAGGGTCTAAGGTTTTGGGTTTAGGATTTTGGGTTTTGGGTTTAAGATTTTGGGTTTTAGGGTTAAGGTTTAGAATTTAGCGTTTAGGGTTCGGAATTTAGGGTTTAGAGTTTGAGGTTTAGAGTTTAGATTTTAGGGTGTAGGATTTTTAGTTTTGGGTTTTGGGTTGAAGGTTTAGGGTTTAGGCTTTGGGGTTAAGGTTTAGGGTTGAGCCTTTAGGGTTTTTAAATTAAGGGTTTAGGGTTTAAGGTTTGAGATTTAGCGTTTAGTGTTTAGCGTTTCGGATTTAGAGTTTAGAGTTTGGGGTAAAGGGTTGAGGGTTACTGATAACAAGATTTTACTGTCAGATTCAATTCCTCAATCATATCATGTCATCGTAGTATTTGAGGTGTCAATCCTAATGGAAGTGTTGTTATGCAATCAGGATGTGATCAAATACTCTTAATTCAAGCCAAATAGAGAGTTTATAAACTAACAACCTAAGTGAACAAAAGTAAATTACAGATGAGAACTAAGGAAAACAAAGCAGATGGTGATAAACAATTAATAAGAAGAAAGGCCCTGAGGAATGGGTTCTTGGATCTGTGATTCCTCCTAATCTCTCCTATATGTTTAATTAACTTCACACATAAGCTGTATGATATAAGACTCGGATGGGGAGTCTTTGGTCCGGATCTGAAGTAGAGTCGAAGTTAGCTCGAAGCTCCTCCTCCGCTACAACTCGCAAAACCGGTGTGGAAGGCTAGACAAGCAGCTCGCAGCTCCTCTTGTGAAACCTGATGAATGGGGTCGTGATGATGGATCGATAAGCACCACAGGGAGTGTGAGAGGCTCCTTGATACAGCTTAGAATCGTGGCTTTGTGAATCACACACAAAGACAAGATCAGAGACAAAAGTTTCAGCAACTTTCAAGCTAAGAGAATTCTCGTTTATTGATGTAGGGTAAATAAAATGATACGGCCGGGGATCTTATAGTTTGATCCTTACGGCTACAACCTCTAGGGTTGCGACTCAAATCAAAACAACAGGACTTGTTACCGAAAAATAAAAGAAAACAACACACACTCTCAATGGAAACAACATGATGTTTCCTTATATGGAAAGTGTAGCTACAGACACAAAATAAAAAGAAATAAAATAAAAGACTCTCTTGGGACTCGAACTAGACTCATTGTGGGCTTACTAGAGCCACTAGGCGGGGGCCTTATCACCTGCAAGAAGACATGAATAATTGAAAACAAAAGCGAACCTGTGAGTTGGACTCGAGTGTGGACTCATCATTGTTGGCGTCGTGTGGAGTGTCGAGTAGAGCTTGTATGGCTACGTTGAATTCTTCTCTTAGTTTATCCCTCCTAGCTCTTGTGATAGGTCCAGCTATCTCTGGAATATTGATGACATGATCGTCTTCCACTTGACGCCTTGTTTCGCTACATGTTTGTCGTGTGGTCCTACACTCAACGCCTTGGCTTTAGCTCAGGGTTCTTGGACCTTCTTGAGTCTTTTCCTCAGCATGTCCTTCACGTGTGTCTTCGTCTAATGGTTCAGTCGCTGGATTGATGTCCGCATCATACTCACCCTCTTGAGAAGGTTTTGTCCTCAAAACCGGTTCACCATCTTGTTCATCTGCAACATAGGGTGAAAGGTCAGCAACATTAAAGCTATGTGAAATATTGAACTCACCTGGAAGTTCCAGCTTGTAGGCGTTGTCGTTGATTCTTTCAAGCACTTTGAATGGTCCATCGCCTCGGGGTGCTAGTTTGGAGCTTCTCTTCCGAGGAAACCGCTCGGTCGCATGTGAATCCATACCCACTCTCCGGGCTCAAAGATGACTTGCTTGGCGTCCTTTGTCCTTTTTGCTTTGATCTTCTCGGTTTTCACGAGGATTGTGTCTCGCACTTGCTCATGTAGCTGCCTTATGAATTCGCCTCGGGTCTTGCCATCGATATTGACTTGTTCGGTTTGTGGAATAGGAGTTAGATTAATCGGTGCTAAGGGCCTGAAACCATAAACAATCTCAAAGGGAGAAAGATTAGTAGTAGAGTGTCGGGCATGATTATAAGCGAACTCAACAAATGGTAGACAATGAACCCATGTTTTTAAGTTTCTACCGAGTGTGGCTCTAAGTAAAGTGGAAAGAGTACGGTTTACCACTTCCGTTTGTCCATCCGTTTGGGGATGACAAGTAGTCGAGAACAAGAGCTTTGTCCCCAGCTTTCTCCACAAGGTTCTCCAAAAGTGTCCTAAAAATTTGACATCACGGTCAGAGACAATAGTCCTAGGAATACCATGTAATTTTACCACTTCCTTGAAGAACAGATCGGCGATTTGGGAGGCGTCATTGGTGTTGTTGCGGTATGAAATGGGCCATCTTCGAGAATCTATCAACCACCACTTAAAATGGAATCCTTGTGTTGAACCTGCGGTAATCCTAAGACAAAATCCATAGAAACATCTTCCCAAGGGCGTTAGGGATAGGTAAAGGTAAGTATAAACCGTGAGGATGGGACCTGGATTTGGCTTTGTGTACGTTACGCATTTGGCACAAGTCTGCTCGACATCCTTCTTGAGATGGGGCCAATAGAAATGTTAACGTCACTACAGCTAATGTTTTGTCAACGCCGAAATGTCCCATAAGGCCGCCTCCGTGAGCTTCCTTGAGTAACAAGTTTAGCATGGATCCTCTTGGTATGCATAGTCTTTTATCCCTGAAAAGAAATCCATCATGCAAATAATAGGAATGGTATTCACCCTTACCACAAGCTTCATAAGCCTCGGAAAAATCAGGATCCGTGGCATATTGATCCTTGAGATGCTCAAATCCTAAGATCTTGGCTTCTAGTGTGGTGATTAGTATGTATCGTCGGGATAAGGCGTCGGCCACCACATTTTCCGTGCCCTTCTTGTACTTAATGATGTAAGGAAACGTTTCTATGAACTCCAGCCATCTTGCATATGCCTCTTGAGTGTTGTTTGACCTCGAAGATGCTTAAGAGTCTCATGATCGGTGTGGATGATGAACTCCTTGGACAGTAGGTAGTGCTGCCAGGTTTGTAAGGCTCGGACTAGGGCGTACAACTCTTTGTCATATGTCGGGTAGTTGAGTGCAGCTCCGTTGAGCTTCTCACTGAAGAATGCCACGGGCTTCTTGTTCTGGTGTAGTACGGCTCCAATTCCTATACCTGAAGCATCACATTCAATCTCGAAAATAATATCAAAGTTAGGTAAAGAAAGAACCGGTGCTTGTGTTAGCTTCTCCTTCAAAGTATTGAAGGCTTGTTCTTGAGCAACTCCCCACTTAAATGGCTGATTCTTCTTGATCACAGCTGTGAGTGGTGCAGCTAGTGTGCTAAAATCCTTGACGATAAATCTATAGAAGCTAGCTAGTCCGTGGAAACTCCGAACATGTCCGATGGTAGTGGGAGTGGGCCAATCTCGGATAGCTTTTATCTTCTCTTCATCCACCTGTATTCCTTGTTCACTAATAACAAAACCTAAGAACACAAGTTTGTTAGTACAAAAGACACACTTCTTTAGGTTAGCGTATAAGCTTTCCTTCGAAGTGATTCAAATACAAGTTCTAGGTGTTCTAAATGATCCTTAAGATTTTTGCTGTAGATTAATATGTCATCAAAATAAACTACTACAAATTTTCCAATATAAGAACGAAGAACCTGGTTCATCAAGCGCATGAAGGTGCTGGGGGCGTTGGTGAGACCAAAGGGCATGACAAGCCACTCGTATAGCCCCTGTTTTGTTTTGAAAGCAGTTTTCCATTAAATAAGCCTTGGCATCGTACTTGATGATATCCACTTTTAAGATCCACCTTTGAGAAGAGTGTGGAACCGCAGAGCTCATCTAACATGTCGTCGAGGACGTGGAATAGGGTGCCGGTACTTGATGGTTATGTTGTTGATGGCACGACAGTCTACACATTCTCCACGTGCCTCCTTTCTTTGGTACGAGCAGAACGGGCACAGCACATGGGCTAAGACTTTCTCGGATATAACCTTGGTCTAGTAAATCACTGATTTGTTTCTCCAGCTCCTTGCTTTCCTCCGGATTCATCCTATAAGCGGGTTTGTTCGGCAGAGCTGTTCCCGGAACCAAATCGATCTGATGCTCTATCCCTCTAAGTGGCGGTAGTCCGGGTGGTAGTTCTTCGGGAAATACGTCCAAGTAATTCTGGAGTAAGGGTTGAACTTCCTCGGGAATATCTAGGTCACTTGCACCTGCACTTAGACACTCTTGGTAGAACATTAGTAGGAGGGCGCCCTTGGTACCAAGGGACTTACCAACTGATCCGTAGCTTACGTAAAGGTTCGATGTACTTACCTCTCCGTCCTTAGCCATTTTTGCGTGAAGTGCATGAACTTGGGAGGGACTGAGGGGTGCAAGAGTGAACTTACGGTTTTGGTGTGTTACGGAGTATTGGTTAATACGTCCGTCATGTTGAGTTTCTTGGTCAAATTGCCAGGGTCTCCCTAAGAGGAGGTGTCCGGCTTGCATGGGCACTACATCACAAGTAACTTGATCAACATACTTACCAATGCTAAATGGAACCGTTACCTGTTCGGAGACCTTCATCTCGGCCTTGTCATTGAGCCACGAAGCTTGTATGGGCGTGGATGCTTAGTTTTCACGAGACCTAATTTCTCAACAAGAAGCTTGCTGCTACGTTAGTACAAGAACCACCATCTATAATTAAATTGCAAACCTTGCCATTGATGGTGCATCGTGTGTGAAAGAGATTTTTCTCTTTGTGCGGTCTCCTCAGGTCCTACTTGAACATTGAGAACTCGTCATATCATGAGTGATTCCCGGTGTCCGGATACTCGATATCTTCCCGTGTTCTTCGGACTCGTCTACAGCCTCATCTTGTGACTCGTATTCTCCCGTGTTGGTGATGATCATTACTCTCCGGTTTGGACAATCTCTTGCCATATGTCCTCTTCCCCGACACTTAAAACAAGTAATGTCACGAATGATTAATTTGGTTAGAAGACTTACCTTGTTAAGTCACGGAAACTCCTTTGTGGTTCGGGTTGTTCTTGATTTGAATCTTGAATCTATCTCAACAGCCTTTCCCTTGTCTTGTACTTTGGACACATCATTTCTCCATGTTTGTGGTACATTCCTGGGCGAGTGTTGCTGTTGTTCTTGTGCTTAATCTGCTGCTCTATTTGGACTGATAAGTGTAGGAGTTCATGTAAACTCTTGTACTTGGCACGCTCAACTTTTCTTTGAATCCTATCTTGTAATCCATCGATGAATTGAGCCATCATAGCCTCCTCGGATTCTTCCAACTCCAGCGAGTTCATTAACTTTTCAAACTCCTCAAAATAGTCCTCCACGCTCCTTGTTCCCTGTGTCAACTTACGGAAACGTTTTTGTAAGTCTCGATGAAAATGTTCAGGGACATACCTTAACCTCATTAGGTACTTCATGTCGGGCCAGTTGGTGACAGCTCCAAAGTGAAGTCGTCTCCGCTCAGCTACTGTTCTGTCCCACCATGCTAGGGCGTTTCCCGTGAGTTGAGCTGCAGCTACAGCCACCCTTTTGTTCTCTCGGTACCCATAACATTCAAAGATATACTCAAGTCTCCTTTCCCAATCCGAGTAAGCGACGGGATCAGTTTTGCCTGCAAAAGATGGTGGAGTTAGTTTTGTATCGTGATTAGTTTCTCTAGGTTCTACTTCTCTTTGGCGGTGTCTCCGAAGGGGATCAACTCGGCGTTGTTGTCGAGCTAGGGTGTCGAGTGAGTCTCCATCGGATTCTGAAAGAACTTCCTCTTCAAGTTCAGGGCGAGGCAAGTGCTGTTGGATTCCTGGAGCTCGTAAGTTGTGTCCTTCTGGGTGTTGTTGAGGTCGTTCCAAGTTGTTGAGGCGATTGCCAAGCTCTTGGTGATTTTCAGCAATGCGTTGGTTCATAGTTCTCATGTCGGCTCTCATTGCTTGTAAAAGTTCCATCATATCTTGTTGACGTTCAAGACCTCCGTCAGCCATGCTCTACTCCAATCCGAATCGAATTCAAAGTGCTAAGAATAAGGTGAATTTTCCTAGCAAAAAGAATCACACAAGAATCAAATCTTCTCAAACAAACAGTTAAACAGCAAAGGGAATCGCAGTTTAGGTTTCGATATGGGAAAAATACGAAACAATGTCCAAAAATCAAAATAACAATTTTTATATTTTCTGAAGAGTTTAAAGAAGCAAAAACAAAAGACGAAATATTTTTATGAGTTTTTTTGGATTTTATAAAATTGAAACACTGAAGCAGACAAAACAGAAACAGAAAATTTCTAGGGTTTTAAGTTTTGATGAACGAAAAATACTAAATGATCTCCTAATTTGAAAACGACAATTTTTATGATTTTTTTGTATGTTTTAAGAAACTAAAACAAAAGACGAAATATTTTTTTGAGTTTTTGTTGATTTTATAAAAATCTGACAAGTCAGATGTAAAAGCTGGAAAATCTAGAAACAGAAAGAAAGAAAAGAAAAGAAACTAAGATTGAAAAGAAACAACCTGGGATAGGAGCTGGTTAGGCTCTGATACCAATGATATAAGACTCGGATGGGGAGTCTTTGGTCCGGATCTGAAGTAGAGTCGAAGTTAGCTCAAAGCTCCTCCTCCGCTACAACTTCATAAAACCGGTGTGGAAGGCTAGACAAGCAGCTCGCAGCTCCTCTTGTGAAACCTGATGAATGGGGTCGTGATGATGGATCGATAAGCACCACAGGGAGTGTGAGAGGCTCCTTGATACAGCTTAGAATCGTGGCTTTGTGAATCACACACAAAGACAAGATCAGAGACAAAAGTTTCAGCAACTTTCAAGCTAAGAGAATTCTCGTTTATTGATGTAGGGTAAATAAAATGATACACGGCGGGGATCTTATAGTTTGATCCTTACGGCTACAACCTCTAGGGTTGCGACTCAAATCAAAACAACAGGACTTGTACGAAAAATAAAAAAAACAACACACACTCTCAATGGAAACAACATGATGTTTCCTTATATGGAAAGTGTAGCTACAGACACAAAATAAAAAGAAATAAAATAAAAGACTCTCTTGGGACTCGAACTAGACTCATTGTGGGCTTACTAGAGCCACTAGGCGGGGGCCTTATCACCTGCAAGAAGACATGAATAATTGAAAACAAAAGCGAACCTGTGAGTTGGACTCGAGTGTGGACTCATCATTGTTGACGTCGTGTGGAGTGTCGAGTAGAGCTTGTATGGCTACGTTGAATTCTTCTCTTAGTTTATCCCTCCTAGCTCTTGTGATAGGTCCAGCTATCTCTGGAATATTGATGACATGATCGTCTTCCACTTGACGCACTTGTTTCGCTACATGTTTGTCGTGTGGTCCTACACTCAACGCCTTGGCTTTAGCTCGGGTTACTGGACCTTCTTGAGTCTTTTCCTCAGCATGTCCTTCACGTGTGTCTTCGTCTAATGGTTCAGTCGCTGGATTGATGTCCGCATCACTGTACCTTGACGATAGTCATCACAGAAAGGTGAATCTGCTCTCGCGGTAGACTCCAATAAACTTATGCTAATTCCTAAGTAACCTTATCAAAAAGAACAAGGAGCAAGTATCAATGAAATCTAGCATAAGTAAGCAATAGAAACCAGACTATCAATGACAATGTACAACTACAACTACCAATATCTTGGTGAAAAATTATAAATCTCTGGTATTAGTAGATCATGCATTTCATCAAACACCTTCTGAGTGTGAAATGCTTGGGCTCTAATTCCAAGGGGTTAGCAAGGAATAGCATTAAGAACTCCTAATCCAGAAGGGATCTAAACAATTTCAGGCTTAAACGTCTAAGGAGATTAGGATTCCTACACTGATCTAACCATTCCTCAAGATCCCTAGTTAACTACTCAGAAATCATCCTAAAATGCTCAAACCCAGAAAATGAAATAAAGTGCATACTCAGACTTAAGATGATGAGATTAGAGGGATTGTGAAGAAATTAAATGCAAAAGTGTAAAGGAAAAGAGTAGATCTAGAAATGAAATTAACAAAAGTTTCAGGTGGCTACATCATAAGCTAAAGAAGAATATAAAAAATCCCTAGGGTCTTTCGATGGAAGGCTTTATATAGGAAGCCCTAAAACACAAAAAGATAAAATGACTAAGTCTGATTAAGGCGGTGATAAGACTCGGTATGTAGATCGAGTATGTGGTCGAGTTGGTGACATCTTCAAGCTTCAACTCGGTCACAAAGTCGAGTCCTCTGGTCGAGTGGTGATCCTCCAAAGGTTTTGTCTGGGCATGTGACTTGGCTTGTACCTCGAGTGGTAGACTCTGGCTGTAGATTGAGTAGCTTCATCGAGTTCACTATTCTTCCTCAGCTTCAGCAAATCTCCAAAAAGCATCCAATCATCCTGAAAACAACTCCAAAATGCAATATGTATGCAAACCTAGTGCAAAACCTAATGTGAATGCTAAATGAGTGAAAATGACAGTAAATGGGGTGAAACGAGAGATGAAACTACATCAAAATGATGAGAAATGCATGCTAAAATAAGGAAAAATAGGGAAAAATACAGAGACATCAACTTCCCCAAACTTAGTCTTTGCTTGACCTAAAGCAAACAAATCATAAGCAGGGAAAGAGGTTTGAAAATGGGGATTCAGAACCTAAACAATGCCACTAGAAAAGATACAATCAACATCCCAGGTAGCTATTCTAAATGCAATGCCAAAGAGCTTTACTTGTAAAGTGTTAGCCATACTCTTCACAACACTACCTAACATTAGCCTTAACCTACACATATATTCAGATCAGTCATTCCCTTTAACATTCATTAAACGGTAACTATGAATCAAGTTTATGCAAGATCACTGAACTCATTTGGCTAAGGGAACTGGTTTCAAGCTGTTCAAAACAGGGTACTCTCAAAGAAAGACTGAGCTTTAAAAGAATGCTAAAGGTACAGGGTCAACCTATGCATACAAGGACAGATTCTCATCTACCCAAACACTCATAAAGATCATACCTAAGCTTAAATCTAAACCCAGAAGATGATCCTAACTCTACTCTTAGGCACTTTTCTGCCTTGAATCCCTTTTAGATCAAACCATTCTTTCTTTTTCTTTGCTTTAACATAAAGGAGAGGTTATCTTTACACAATTACTTACTCTAGCGGATTAGGATTCTTATCAGCTATGGCTATTCTTACTTCATAAAACATTTTCAGGCTTTTGCCTTTTTTTCCGTTTTCTATCTGCAGAGCCTATTCTTTTTCTTTTCAAATTCCCAATTCCTTTACTAGAGCAGTGACTTATGATATATCATGGTTTTTATGGGTTTTAAGCCATGATATATGTCCTTAATGAAGTCTTTCATGTGTCTTTAGAGTCCTAGTAGAGTCTTTTACAGGTTTACACGTATTTGGAGATTCTTGGACCTTTTGGAGCATTATTGCTGAGAAATTGAAGCTGGAGTATTGATAGACCCCTGGTGTCGATCAACACCATAATGGGAGTCGATCGACACGTGCCACCTGCTGAAGCCACACTCGGAAATTTATAAGTTTTGAAGATTTGCAACTTTGTCCAGAAGTTTCTATTATTTACAAAAAGACCCAAGTCATCTTTTAGAGTCTTTATTTAGGGTTTTTAGTTCTTATCTATCTATTAAGATTTTGCAAGGAGACTTTGAGAGAGATTGAGAGCTTGGGGCTGATTTTACTCTGTAATTCTGAGAGGAGATCTTGGATCCCTGTTTCTATTTCCCTTTTTGAGTTTTATTTATGATATCCATTTTATTCATGTCTTTGATTTCATTGATTATGCCTGAGTAGATCACTTTTTAGGTTCAGGAATTCTCACTAAGGTTTTCATGGATTTGTAATTTTGATTGATTGGTTATGATTCACAACTTTATAAGTTCTTCACCTAGGTTGTTCTTAATGCTAAATATAGCATGATCACCTATGCATCTAGATCTTAGGTTATTGAATTAGCACGACGGTGTGATTTGAAACCTGACAGAACCTAGGGTGAGTAAATTAGATAATTACAAAGAAATTTGGATTAGATAATTTGTGAACAAATCAAACTTGAACTTAATGCTTGTTTATAATCTTAAGTTTCATAAAGAAATTTGGTTTCTTAGGTTTTAAGCATAGAGAACTTTCACAGCGGGAGTTGGTTAGTTCTAAGTCTGTGTTTTGAGTTCTAGAACTGGAATTTAATTTGATCCTAACCAGTCCATTGATTTACATGTCCTGAATTCCTGAGAAGTTCCCTGAGCTTGACGTTTTTCCCATATGAATACAACAACTCTCATTTACTTTTCTACATTGTTTTTATTTATCACATATCTTACTCAACTTAATTCGAAACTAAAGAATCTATTGTGAAATACTGTGAGTCTCTGTGGATTCGACCCATGTATACTACAATTGCATATTTATGCACTTGCGGTGTAGCTCTAGGGTTTAAACTTTGAGCATATCAAGTATTTGGCACCGTTGCCGGGGACTCTTGTTTCCAATAGATTTAAGTGTAGAATTTAGAATAAGTTTTTATTTTTCTGTTTATCTTACATATTTTCTTTTCTTCTTGTCTTGTGTGTTTCAGGTGTATGCCTAAGCGTGCCACCAGGAGCAGTAAAGACAGTCAGCTTTTGTCTTTTCAGAATCAAGAGGTTGCAAAGTTAGAACAAGCACGAAGAAAAGCAAAGAAACCAGCGGAAATGGCTGAAAGAGTAGTATTACTTCAGGATGAAGCAGGTGTGCTTAGGGACCAAGAGGGTCATGTGTGCAACAACCAAGGGCAGAGACTTGATAATAATGGGAACCCGATTGTGCCAGTTGCTGTTACAGGCGCAGGGGTTACGCAAGGGAACGTGCCAGCGCGCAGGAAGAAGGAGAATACTTGTAGATTACAACTGACCTGATGAGTTTTATGCGAATAGGTCTGCGATTCGACTTCCCACTTTCCAGCGAGCTGATTTTGAGCTGCAGCCGTCCTACTACACCTTAGTTAGACAACATCCTTTCCATGGGCTTTCTCATGAGCACCCCATGGATCACATTGAAAGGTTTGAAGATCTGGTGACTAGCATGAAGCACAATGGAGTCAGCTATGACTACCTCTTTTCCCACACTTTCTTAGTGGTGAAGCATCTTATTGGTTGAAGCAATTGCCTTCAGGGTCATTAACCAATTGGGAAGATACCAAGAGAGCTTTTCTGTGAAACTTCTATGATGATGCCAGGTCTCAAGATTTGAGGAATAACATCTCTCAGTTCATGCAGAGACCTATTGAAGCATTCAAGGCTGCTTGGGTGAGATTCAGGTCTTACTCAAGAGATTGTCCGCATCATGGTTTCAGTGAAGTTTAGCTGTTGGGTATTTTCTTCAGAGGTCTTGATTAGAGATATCAGATGGCTTTAGATGCTGCTTGTAATGGGAATTTTAACACTAGGTCTCTAGAAGAAGCATATGAGTTGATTGAGAAATTGGCAACTAGTAATAGCACCAAGAATGCTGATTTTGAGACACATAAGGAAGCTGGGAACATAGATGGAAAACAGATTGCTGAGCTGAAGACTAAGTTGAATTCTGTTCATAATATTCTGGTGAAAAAGAAGACGGTTCAGTTTGCGGCAGAGGTTGAAACTTTCGAGCCTGAGGAAGAAAGATGTGATGAAGAAGATGTGAATTACATCGGTGGAACTGGTTTTTAGGGTCAAATATTTGGTAATCAACAAGGCAGAAGTGGTTACAACGGGAATAATCAGAGGAACACTTACTCAAGAAACCAAAACTCTTCTGGTTATGTTTCTAAGCCGCAGTACCAGAAGCCCTTTCAGAGCAACAGTAGTTTCACTAGGAACTATGGATCCTCATCTTACCAGACACCTCCTATACACGGACTTGAATGGGAAGTTTGAGGCTTTGAACACTGATGTCAAGCAATTGGATACTCAGATTGCGCAGACTGCTGGGTCTGTGAAATGACAAGATGGACTTCTTCCAGGAAAAACGGATGCTAACCCGAAGTATCAATGCAGTGCCGTTACATTAAGAAGTGGTAAGAAGCTTAATCCTGTACTTAGAAGTGGATTAAGTGTTGATGAACTCGTGGAGTTTAGAAGAAATTCAAGAAGATGCTGCAGAAGAGGTGCCTATGTCGATCGACAGCACCTCTGGTGTCGATCGACAGCACCTCTGGTGTCGATTGACACCAGCCATCAGTTGAAACACCACGAGGTTTTAATGTGCCAGCATCGATCGATACCCCCTTGGTATCAGTCGACACTAGCACAACACAAATAAGGGATCACATCTGTCGACCAATGTCGATCAACACAATAGTGGTGTCGGTCGACACCAAGATAATTCTGAGAAACCGAGTTCTGCAAAACCACAGATTTCAGCAGAATGAGTTTACAAGCCTAGGGTGCCTTTCCCCGGGAATCCCAGAAAGTCCAAACAGGAGCTGTATAAAGCAAAGTGTAAAGCTATAATGGACAACCTCACCATAGATATTCCATTGATTGATGCCATCAAAACCACCCCCGTGGTCAAGAGATGCCTGAAGAAGTTACTTACGTAGAGTATGCGAGAAGAGGAAGGTGTCATGATGATCTCTGAAGTATGTAATGTTGTGATTCTGAACAGAATTCCGAAGAAGCTCAAGGATCCGGGAAATTTTGTTTTGGATTGTTCTATATTCAAGGACAGATTCAAAGGTTCGCTATGTGATCTGGGTTCTAGTGTGAGTTTGATGCCTCATTCAGTTGCTGTAAGTCTTGGTATGACTGATTTCATGCCTACAAAGATCTATTTGATCTTAGCTGATAAAAGTATCAAGATTCTAGATGGTGTGTTGGAAGATGTGCCTGTGCGCATAGGGGAATGCATGATTTCCACTGACTGCGATACACTGATGAGCCTAAGGATCCCCTTATCCTAGGCAGGCCTTTCTTGGCTACAGCTGGTGCACTCATTGATCTCACGAATAGCAGGATAGCAATGAACGTCGGTGACCTCGTGATGAATTTTGAGATGGACAAGCTTGCGAGGTGACCCACCATAGATGGACACACATTTTATGTGGATACACTCAATAACCTCGCAAAAGAGATCCTTCATAAGCTTCCAGAACTCCCTATGACCCTTTATTGTGATTCAAACTGTGAGGTATGTGTAGTGAATGCTCCTGATAGACCGTGGTATGCTGACATTGTTAACTATCTATCTGCAGATGTTGAGCCAGCGAATTTCAAGGGGTATGCCAAGAAGAAATTCTTGACAGAGCTTAGACGGTTTTACTGGGATGAACCCTACCTATACAAGGAGTGCGCTGACGGTATTTACAGGAGATGCATAGCTGAGACTGAAGTTCAAGACATGCTTTTTCATTTTCATAGTGTGGAGTATGCTGGACACCTTTGAAACTGTCTCTAAGGTTCTCCAAGTAGGTTTCTGGTGGCCAACTATGTTCCAGGACGCTCACGCTTTCATAGTTCAGTGTGATGTCTGTCAGAGAAGGGGCAAGATTAGCAAAAGCCATGAGATGCCACAAAACTTCACCCTGGAAGTTGAGGTATTTGACTGCTGGGATATTGATTTTATGGGCCCTTTTCCTTCGTCTTTTGGAAAAAGGTACATTTTGGTTGTTGTGGACTATCTATCTAAATGGGTGGAAGCCATCGCTAGCTTTACCAATGATGCTTATGTGGTTCTTAAGCTTTTTAAAACCATCATCTTATCCCGTTTTGGAGTACCTCGGATCGTGATAAGTGATGGCGGTTCACACTTCATCAACAAGGTTTTTGAGAAGCTCTTCAAGAAACATGGCGTTTATCACCGCGTTTGCCACTCCATATCACCTTCAGACGTGTGGGCAGGTTGAGGTTTCCAACAGGTAAATCAAGGAGATTTTGGAGAAACCTGTAGGCAAAACCAGAAGAGATTGGTCTACTAACTTGGATGACGCATTATGGGCTTACAGGACCGCATTCAAGACACAGCTGGGGACTACGCCATTCCACTTTCTATATGGGAAAGTGTGTCATCTTCCAGTAGAATTGGAGCACAAGGCAGCATGGATAGTTAAGAAGATGAATTTTGATATCAAAAGTGTTGCAGAAAAGATACTAGTTCAGCTGAATGAACTGGACGAGATCCGATACCATGCCTATGAGAGCTCCAATTTGTATAAGGAACGCAGTAATGCGTATCACGACAAAAATATCATCTCTAGGAGTTTTGAACCAAACGACCAGGTATTTCTTTATAACTCTCGTTTACAATTGTTCCCTGGAAAATTACGTTCTCGATGGTCAGGTCCTTTTACCGTAAAAGAGGTCTGCTAGGCAAATGCTGAAGGTAATGAGTTCACTGTGAATGAACAAAGGGTGAAGCACTACTAGGCAAAAGTTGAGATTCCTTCGGGACACGTGATGTATCTACAAGTTGCACCTGATGCATGAGCGTAGTATAATCAAGCTCGTGACGTTAAACAAGCGCTGAGTGGGAGGGAACCCACTGGTAACTCTATATATACTTCAAGTTTGAGTCTTGTTTTTGTTTAGTTTTTTGTTTTCGCATTGTTGGAGTCATGAAAAGCAGAAAAATGAGTTCTTTGTCGACCATGAGGGTCGGTGTCGATGGACACCACCCTTGGTGTCGGTTGACACCCTTACACAACAAACAAAGAACCGACTTAGGGTGTTGGTGTCGGTCGACACCCGTGCACGAGGTAAGTGATATAAATTCCCTTCTTCTTCTTCTTCTTCTTCCCCAAAACCCTCTTTCGCGAAACCTCCAAAAATCACACCTCCCAAATCATCAAAAACCTCGTTTCTTCACCGATTTGAGTGATTTAAAGTCCTAAGTTCATTAAACATTCGTGCTTAACTCATATATACCATATATTCCATTCAAAATCCAAGGTATATTCTTCAAATATCCCAAGTTTTGTTTTGAATCCTAGGGTTTGCTTTTCAATTTATGCCTCTATTAGCCAATTCATTCCCTAAATCTCACATATTTAGGTTGTTACAGGATAAACCCATCATTGATCTGTGATATCTAGTGATATTTTACAAGTTTGCATAACCTAGTTGTTCATGGAGATTTTGCTTACCTAGAATCCATAAAAATGCAAATTGGGTTGTTTCTTACAATGGATTGGTGTTGATTTTGATATTGTGGTTTAATACCTCTGCGGTTTAGCACCCACAATTGTGATTTGCTGAAATTGATTCCCAAACTAATGACTTGCGTGTGTTTGACGACTCCAAGATGGTCTAAGCGCACGTATCAGGTCATTACCAAACAAGCTTCACCACCCACAAAGCCACCTCGTCTTCCATGGCCGAGAATCGAGGGTACGCCTATCATATCAACCAGAATTGGGGATGCTGAGCCTGCTGTTGAGGCTTTGTCCTCCGACTGTGTTGATCGTCCAATCCTTGATAACTGGGACGATTACGACACCTTGTTCTACAATGCATGGTTGACAGTCGATGTTCAACCAACTCGTGTCACTTGTATGGACACATTGACAAGCATGGAGATCTCTGCTGATGTTAAGCTTTGCTTGAAGCGGATGGGTTTAGGGACTATGAGCACCACGTACTACAAGCTCTATCCAGATTTGGTTCGCCAATTCCTCACCACAGTACGTGTCCACTATCACGATGCTGCTAACAAGACCGCTCAGCAAGGCACTCTCACTTTCATGCTTCGCGGGAGGCGCTACATGATATATTTCCCTACATTGTGCCGCATCTACAAGTTCAGAGAGGGTGCTATGGCGGTGGCAATTCCAAGTAATTTTCATGATCAGCAGGCCTTTTGGGGTAACTTTGGCACTCGTGATTATGATTCCAAGACATCGAAGGAGTCATATATACGCCATCCCATGCTCCGTTACCTTGCTAAGCTCATTGGCAGCACGATCTTGTGCAAATATGAGGTTGCCAAGATGAGACTTCAGGAGTTGATCATGCTTCATTATGTAGTGGGCCACCTGACGGAGCATGAATACTCCACTACATTTCTAGCTAAGCATGATGTTAATTTTGGTGCTGGTTTTGCTCATCATCTCGTAGGTTTGCAGCGAAAGCCCTTCACAGACAAAAGGAAGAAAGAGCCGATATGAAGCTTGCTCACCCTATCTTTCAGCATCGTGAGATCAACCTTGAGTCCGCACAAGTCATCTCCAAGAAAGACTTGTTGGGTGAAGCCTATTTGAAGCACACCGGTATGCTCACCGGAAGTTGGATGTACTTTTTCACTAACCTCATGGTGACTCATCACCTGCAGCTACCTCGGTCCAACCTCACCTCCCTATCTACTCTAGCTGCCCTTCACTTTCTAATTGACCCTGAGATTTTGACCGATGCACCCTCCTCTCGGAAGCGTAAGCGATCCACATCTTCCGCATCCACACCCATTACACCTCTGCGCATCGCCTTCGTGACACCAATGCCTCAGGAACCCGATGACTTGAGTCATACTTGGCTTTCCGGAGATATGTGGTTCAAAGTGTGCAGCATATTTTGAAGACAATTGCTGCTATACCTCGCTGTGGTTGCACCCCGCAGGACCGTCACGAAGCCACTGCCTCGTCCCCGAACCCTGACACTCCGCCTTCCACTTCAGCTGCTTCTCCTTCTGATTGGGATGACGACGAGGATTAGCTTCCTTATGCTTTTCATTTTTCTGGTTTTTCTTTTCTTTCCCTTTAGCTTTTATGTTTTTGTTTCCTTTTAGTTTTATCTTTTTCATTTAACTCTGGTACTGGATTATGATATTATGTTGCATTTCTTATGTTTGGTTTTGAGTTGTTTATCCTAGCTTACAGGTTCTTTTTCCACCCGTTTGCGAAAATCCGTGTTGATGAATATGGCTGGGGTTGATCAACACCACTAGCTATATCAATCGACACCACCACTAAACTCATACCACACTTGTCGATTGAAGCCTGTGTCGATCGACACTACGCTGTGTGTCAATCGACACAGGGACCCTGCATAGGTAATTTTCATTCTCCCATATTCAGAGTTTTCCGTTTCTCTTTCCACCGAACTCATGCTTTTATAACTCTAGGGACAAGGTTGTTTAAGTCTTGGGGAGGTAGTTACTAACATTCTCTTTTCTTTTCTTAAGAGTCAATTGAGTCGTTGTTTTATTGAGTCAAATTTAGTATGAAACTAGGATTTTTCGAGGAAACCACCACTTTTGTAGGAGCTTAAGTAACCATTTGGTTCGAACTTGACTCACATCCGAGACTAATGAAAAAAACAATCGCTGACTGGTTGACTAGAGACATCAATATTTCCAGCAGAAATCAACTAAAGCCTGAGCTAATTTCTGATTTTTCCTTTTACCTCATCGATGTGCTTGACTCCTCATTCATACTTGATAGCATAACGACCTATGTATACGAAACAGTACTCCTATTCCTTATTCTAAAAAAAATGAAGAAAAAGAAAAAAGATGAGATGACTTTCTTTCAAGTAAAGGGGTGGGAAAATTTCCAAAGACCCCATTATTTTATTTTGAAAGAGACGATCACACCAAGGTTGTAAGTGAGGTTAGAAAATTTTCCCGTGATGCCATTATTCACCTACACCTTTGTCAAAAAAAACATTGAGAATAAGGAAAATAACAAGTCTGGAGGAGAGAAAGAGTACCAAAAAGTTATGTAATGGTTTTTGCGTCATTGTATAGTATCAGAATGAGTCTAGAAGGTCCTTGACATTCTGATCAAAGATGACACCCAGCGATAAAGGCTTATGGACTATGTTGCGAAATTGTGGGTTAAATCTAAAACACTGAGAATGTCTGATATTGGTATTTTTACTCAGTACTCAGCATGTAGTCAAGGGAGACCTAGCAATAGGAACTTGTCCTATTGGATGCGAATCCCCTGTCCTTTATGCTTTTCCTAAGTAAAAATACAAGTTAAAATGTATTGTGTGGTGTGAAAGCATTAAACTATGGATATATCAATTCCTTAGTCTAACATGTCATTGTAGTACTAAGGTGTAAATCCAAATGAGTGTGATGCTAACAATCAGGATGAGATCAGATATACTTAATTCAAGCCAAGCAAGTTGAGGTTGGATTGTCTAACAACCTAAGTGAAACATGAAATATGCAAAATAAATGCTAAGTAAAAATACTAGGGAGGCAGGTGCAGGTGCTAGAGAAGCAAGTACGATGTTGTAGGAGTAATGCAGCAAGTGAAAATGACGAAATAAATTGATGAGATACAACTAAGTGTGGAAGTTAGCAAGAAAAAATGATAACTAATACAAGGTAAAAACAACTCAGACAAACAAGCTCTCACGCATAGGGTAATTGCTCAATAACTCCTCCGAAATCTATCTAAGTACCGACAAACTCAAACAGAGCTACTCCCTAGACAACGGGTTCACAAGCAATCAAATCCAGTGTCGTGACAGATGACCTCAAGCTAGGGCAGTTCCAGACTCAGATGTCTCTGACGAAATCTACCCTAACAGGCACTAAGACTCAACCCGTTCTTGTCAATGAACACCCTAAACATCTAATCTCTTAGGCTAGGAATGCAAATCTCTGGCACTAGTTGTTCAAGCGTTTCATCAACCACCTTTTGAGTGTGGAAACACTTAAGATCTAGTTGCAATTGATCACAGAGAAACTAGCATTAAGAACACTAATCCAGAAGGGATTCACAAACAACTAAACTCAAATGCCCTAGAAGATCAAAGATTCGTCACTAACCTATCCCATTCTCAAGAACCCTAAAAAAAACTACTCAAGCATAGTGAAGAACTCAAACCCAGAAAATCCAAACATCTTAGAATTCATTGAAATTAGATTAGAATGATAGATTATTGCAAGAATAACAAGACTGCAAAAGAATTAAAGCAAACTAACAAGTAGATTAAAAGAGATCTGGATTCAAAGTCAAGAACTATGATGAACAAATGAAGAACACTCAAGAACAAGAGGGAGAAAACCTAAGAAATAAAAGAGCTTACACAAAAAAAAATGGAATACCCTTTGGACAAAACCCAAAAGGGGTATTTATATGAAAATGCGGAAAACCCTAAAACGAGTAAAAACAAAATAAATGGCTAAGTCTTCGGATGTCGACGCAGCTTCACAGGTGTGTGTGCAGTGGAGAAGGCCTGGTCGAGCACTCCGCTCGGGCACTCTGCTCGAGCACTCCTCAGGCTCTTGCTCGAGCACTTGTCTTGGGCTGCTTGAGCACAAGTTCTTTGGCTTGCTCGAGCACAAGTTCTTTGGCCTGCTCGAGCACAAGTTCTTCGGCCTGGTCGAGCACAAGTTCTTCGGTCTGCTCGATTGACTGCTGATTCTGCTCGAGTACTTCTCAGAAATTCTGCTCGAGCATCTACAGTAAATCTGCTCGATGGCTTTGCTCGAGCACACGTCAAAATACTGTTCAAGTACTTTGTTGCTGCATTGTGGCGTGAAACTATCCGAACGTCCAGAACATCGTCCAAGTACCTGAAATCAACTCCAAAATGCATATGTATGCAAAGCTAATGCGAAATCCTAGTATTGATGCTAAGTGTGTGGAAAGACTATAAATGGGGTGAAACATATGATGAATATAGTCCTAAATGATGATAGATGCATGCTAAAACATTGCCAAAATGGAGAGACATCAACTCCCCCAAACTTAGTCTTTGCTTACCCTCAAGCAAACAATTCGTAAGAAGGGAGAGAGGTTTAGAAAATGGGGATTCAGAACCTAAGCAATGCAGTTTTTTAAAGTTCCCAAACCTTATCAAATTTCCAAGAAGCTACCCTGAATGCAATGCTAACAAGTTCTACTTTTAAAGCCTTAGCCATGCTCGTCACATCACTTACTTAACAATGATTTGGCCTACGCAAGCATTCAGATTCTTCAAACCCTTTAACATTTATTAAGCAGAAACCATGAATAAAGTTTATGCAGTCATTGAACTCATTTGGCTAAGAGAATGGTCAAAAGACGAAGATGGTCCTTAATGTAACTGGTGACGCTCATTCTCACTCAAGGAACTCTCAAAGAAAAACTGAGCTTTAGAAGAAGGTTAAAGGTCAGGGCCAACCGATGCATACAAGGATAGACTCTCATCTACCCATACATATACATAATCAAAATCCAAACCCTTAAATCTAATCCCAAGAACAATCCTATCACTACCCTTTGGTACTTTTCTGCAATGAATTCCTTTTTGATCAAACTTTTTCTTTTTCTTTGTATTCTAAGGAGGGGGGTGTTCTCATACTTATAGAATCTAGTGTGTTGGGGTTCTTTGTTAGCTATGGCTCTCTAGATGCTTTAGACTTTTGCCCTTGGTTTTCTGCTTCTCTTTACTAAAGCCTATCAAATTTGTTTCTCTATTCCCAAACCGCTTTACTAGACCAATCACATTTTTGTTTTAAAGACCTTCCCCTTTTGTTATAACTCTTTCCCTTTTTCTTCTTTCATACTCTTTCCTAAATTTTTCTATCCAACACATAATATGGTGATCAAGTTCCCGCCTGTAGTCAAGCTCCTACCTAGTCCTATCTGATCTAAAAATTGTAAATCAGAACTATATGAGAAACTATCCTTGTCGGCTCCAACCTAACACTTTCTACCAAGCTCAATTCATAAAAAGGCCTCACACACACAAAATATTATTTGCTTGGAAGAAAGGTAGGTTCAATGGTGGGGAAACTGTTCCAATGAGGGGAATCAGCTACTTGGATAACAAGGGTGGTAAAAAGATGAAAGATAATCCAAGTATGTATATAGGTATCCGTGAGTTCAAGTTCAATGCGTAATCATGATAATTATAAGTCAGGTTATGGTCCAAATAGATAGAGAATGAATGCACTTCTTAACAAGCTTCAGCCAAAATCAAATGTCAAGCAATGAATTCAAAGGATGGTGCTGCCTTATGCTTCAAACTTAATCAACATGCACAACAGGACAACTAAGTGGTTCATTAACAATTTATGCTACATGCTAGGCTAGGCAAGAATCATCATTATCCCATATGCAGAAATCCTAGATGAAATGCAAGTAGACTCCTAAAATGCTAATGCAACTACATGGATATTCTGTTTTTGTGAAATAATTTTCGAACAATTTTCAAATTTTTATGGTTTTCAGATGCACATAGATGATTGAAAATTTGAAATAAGAAAACAGAAAACAATGTCAAATACAACATGAACCCTCCCCCAAACTTAAATTACACAGTCCCGTGTGTAATAAAATCTGGAAAAGAGTTCAGGAATGAAAGCGAAATTAAACACAAGTACAATGATATATACAATGAGTTGATACTTCAGTAGTTGGAGAAGAAAGAGTCGGTGAACTCTTCTAGGTCCTCACGGGAGTAAGTTGGTGGAGGAGGTTGGTGTTGCTTGGTAGCTCTACTTGGTCCTGCTGCTTTCCTTTTTCTCTGCCTTGGCTCAAAGGAAGAGTATCGAGGTGGCTCGTCATAGGTGCTGCACCTAGAACTCATGTGTGTAGAACCACTTCTCCGCAGGGTACTCGGCTGGGACGGTTCTTCATGTTGGTGAGCAGTGGTGGCTTGGTCTTGTTCGTCGGGTGCGTGAGCGGGGCTCTTGCTTTTTCCTTGACTCTTGCTGAAATGCTCCTTCATCTCCTTCCATCCCTCCGTCAATTCCTTCACCGTGCTCTTTAGTGCTTTGATAGTTTTATCCTGAGCTTTGTTCCACTTCTGGAGCAACCCTATTCGTTTGTGAGCCTCCCATAGACCCTTGTGCTATTTTTGTGCTGCATACTCTTCGAAGTGAAACGACTCGGGCTGGGTGTCTTCGGGTGCGCTCGGGGAGTGAGATCGAGCTGAGCGACCAGGAACATCCTTTTTTCGCGCTTGTTGGAGGTCTTTCCGCACTGGTTGATAGAGCAATTCGATCGGTGGGCAGAAATCAAGGCTAGCACGTGCTAGATCGGCGCAGGGGAGTTGTAGTTTAGCCGGTCCAGCTGTAGGGTGCATGAACTGAAATAGGCATTCTCCTGAACTTGGTGTCTTGTTTAGGAAAAATGCTTTCCTGAGGTAGTCCAGGTCCAGCCATCTTGGTGCGCAGGGCTCCGAAATCAAAGGTACTTTGCAGGTGACCAATATGGGTGTGATGACACCTCCAATGCTGAGCTCTCCTTTCGAATTTTTTCTGTGCAGCTTCACACCTCCAATGCTGTGCAGTCTCTATAGCTCAGGAACTGATTTAGCATAGTGAAGGTGAGACTTGTGTTGTTTCTGTCTCCTAGCAGTTCCGTCCCATCCTTAGCGAATTCGAGAAGCCCTTTCAAGGCTAAGTCTATCACTTGCAGCTGACCTTGGTTTACAGGGCCTGTTACTTGGCGTGCAAACATTATATGGGCAATGGATTTGTGCAGGTATCTCACTGCAGGGTGGCAAATCTGAGTGCTCTTGGACCTAGAAGATGAATAGGGCGTGTCCACTGCTATTGTACGCCAAAGGGATTGTAGCTCTTCTTTCGCAAAATCTTCTTCCGAGAAATTGTAGTTATTTGGTAGTTATTTGTGTAACATTTTATGTAAAATGTTTATTTGGTAATTATCCCCGGAAACTACAAATTATTTGGATCAATATTTGTGTAATAATATGGTAGTTATTTGGCACCATTTTTTTCACTAGTTATTTTTACACAAAAAACCACTCGAGTCTACTACTCAAGCACAGGGGAGCTCGATGAAACATATCATCCTCAGCACTCGAGTCCGCAGCATGCTGCAAAGACCAAGGCATTCTCACGAGACAAGGCAAAAATCGCTCGAGGAAAAAGGCCCGTTAAGAGCAGCAGAGACACTCAAGTCCACTACTCAAGCACAGAGGAGCTCGATGAGACATATCACCCTCAGCACTCGAATTCACAGCGTATAGCAAAGCCCCGTGGCATTCTCGCGAGACCGAGAAGAGATTGCTCGTGGAAAATGACCTGTTAGGAGTGGTGGTGAGAAATCTGGGGGTGGAAGCGCAGAGGTGGAGGCTAAGGAAGGAAATAATAGCGAGAGGACAGAGCCAGAGCTGATGGCCAAAGAGATGAGAGCAGTCTTCCTTTCTAGAGGTTTCGCAGGGACACGCTACCCTCACCGACCAACCATGAAGAAATTGGGTATAGATGAAGATGTTGAATGCCTATCCGCACTAGGGGGCTGACAAAATTCATGAGAAATAACTCACCAGCTTATCAAGTTGAAACTTGTCATTTCCTCGCTACCCTTCAAGTTCACCTCTATGAAGATCACCCTGAATACGTCTCGGATGGAGGGCTGGGATGGATCACATTCAAAGTAAGAGGAAAGCTCTACTCCCTCACCACCGCCGAGCTCGAGACTCTCTATGGTTTCAACAGTGGGACAGGATCGGAAGAAGATTTTGCGAAAGAAGAGCTACAATCCCTTTGGTGTACAATAGCAGTGAACACGCCCTATTCATCTTCTAGGTCTAAGAGCACTCAGATTTGCCACCCTGCAGTGAGATACCTGCACAAATCCATTGCCCATACAATGTTTGCACGCCAAGTAACAGGCCCTGTAAACCAAGGTCAGCTGCAAGTGATAGACTTAGCCTTGAAAGGGCTTCTCGAATTCGCTAAGGATGGGATGGAACTGCTAGGAGACAGAAACAACACAAGTCTCACCTTCACTATGCTAAATAAGTTCCAGAGCTATAGAGACTGCACAGCATTGGAGGTGTGAAGCTGCACAGAAAAAATTCGAAAGGAGAGCTCAGCATTGGAGGTGTCATCACACCCATATTGGTCGCCTGCAAAGTACCTTTGATTTTGAAGCCCTGCGCACCAAGATGGCTGGACCTGGACTACCTCAGGAAAGCATTTTTCCTAAACAAGACACCAAGTTCATGAGAATGCCTATTTCAGTTCATGCACCCTACAGCTGAACCGGCTCAACTACAACTCCCCTGCGCCGATCTAGCAAGTGCTAGCCTCGATTTTTGCCCACCGATCGAATTGCTCTATCAACCAGTGCGGGAAGACCTCCAACAAGCGCGAAAAAAGGATGTTCCTGGTCGCTCAGCTCGATCTCATTCCCCGAGCGCACCCGAAGACACCCAGCCCGAGTCGTTTCACTTCGAAGAGTATGCAACACAAAAACAGCACAAGGGTCTATGGGAGGCTCACAAACGAATAGGGTTGCTCCAGAAGTGGAACAAAGCTCAGGATAAAACGATCAAAGCACTAAAGAGCACGGTGAAGGAATTGACAGAGGGATGGAAGGAGATGAAGGAGCATTTCAGCAAGAGTCAAGGAAAAAGCAAGAGCCCCGCTCACGCACCCGATGAACAAGACCAAGCCACCACTGCTCACCAACATGAAGAATCGTCCCAGCCGAGTACCCTGCGGAGAAGTGGTTCTACACACATGAGTTCTAGGTGCAGCACCTATGACGAGCCACCTCGATACTCTTCCTTTGAGCCAAGGCAGAGAAAAAGGAAAGCAGCAGGACCAAGCAGAGCTACCAAGCCGCACCAACCTCCTCCACCAACGTACTCCCGTGAGGACATAGAAGAGTTCACCGACCCTTTCTTCTCCAACTACTGAAGTATCAACTCCAAACTCATTGTAAATATCATTGTACTTGTGTTTAATTTCACTTTCATTCGTGAACTCTTTTCTAGATTTTATTACACACGGGACTGTGTAATTTAAGTTTGGGGGAGGGTTCATGTTGTATTTGACATTGTTTTCTGTTTTCTTATTTCAAATTTTCAATCATCTATGTGCATCTGAAAACAATAAAAATTTGAAAATTTTTCGAAAATCATTTCACAAAAACAGAATGTCCATGTAGTTGCATTAACATTTTAGGAGTCTACTTGCATTTCATCTAGGATTTCTGCATATAGGATAAAGATGATTCTTGCCTAGCCTAGCATGCATCATAAATTGTTAATGAACCACTTAGTTGTCCTGTTGTGCATGTTGATTAAGTTTGAAGCATAAGGCAGCACCATCCTTTGAATTCATTACTTGACATTTGATTTTGGCTGAAGCTTTTTGAGAAGTGCATTTATTCCCTATCTATTTGGACCATAACCTGACTTATAATTATCATGATTACGCATTGAACTTGAACTCACGGATACCTATATACATACTTGGATTATCTTTCATCTTTTTACCACCCTTGTTATCCAAGTAGCTGATTCCCCTCATTGGAAAAGTTTCCCCACCATTGAACCTACCTTTCTTCCAAGCAAATAATATTTTGTGTGTGTGAGGCCTTTTTATGAATTGAGCTTGGTAGAAAGTGTTAGGTTGGAGCCGACAAGGATAGTTTCTCATATAGTTCTGATTTACAATTTTTAGATCAGATAGGACTAGGCAGGAGGTTGACTACGGGCGGGAACTTGATCACCATATTATGTGTTAGATAGAAAAATTTGGGAAAGAGTATGAAAGAAGAAAAAGGGAAAGAGTTATAAGAAAAGGGGAAGGTCTTTAAAACAAAAATGTGATTGGTCTAGTAAAGCGGTTTGGGAATAGAGAAACAAATTTGATAGGCTCTAGTAAAGAGAAGCAGAAAACCAAGGGCAAAAGTCTAAAGCATCTAGAGAGCCATAGCTAACAAAGAACCCCAATGCACTAGATTTTATAAGTATGAGAACACCCCCCTCCTTAGAATACAAAGAAAAAAAAAATTTTGATCAAAAAAGAATTCATTGTAGAAAAGTACGAAAGGGTAGTGATAGGATTGTTCTTGGGATTAGATTTAGGGGTTTGGATTTTGATTATGTACATGTATGGGTAGATGAGAGTCTATCCTTGTATGCATCGGTTGGCCCTGACCTTTAACCTTCTTCTAAAGCTCAGTTTTTCTTTGAGAGTCCCTTTAGTGAGAATGAGCGTCACCAGTTACATTAAGGACCATCTTCGTCCTTTGACCATTCTCTTAGCCAAATGAGTTCAATGACCGCATAAACTTGATTCATGGTTTCTGCTTAATGAATGTTAAAGGGTTTGAAGAATCTGAATGCTTGCGTAGGCCAAATCATTGTTAAGTAAGTGATGTGACGAGCATGGCTAAGGCTTTAAATGTAGAACTTGTTAGCATTGCATTCAGGGTAGCTTCTTGGAAATTTGATAAGGTTTGGGAACTTTCAAAAACTGCATTGCTTAGGTTCTGAATCCCCATTTTCTAAACCTCTCTCCCTTCTTACGAATTGTTTGCTTGAGGGCAAGCAAAGACTAAGTTTGGGGGAGTTGATGTCTCTCCATTTTGGCAATGTTTTAGCATGCATCTATCATCATTTAGGACTAGATTCATCTTTAGTGAAAAAAAATATCATGAAATATGCAAAATAAATGCTAAGTAAAAATACTAGGGAGGCAGGTGCAGGTGCTAGAGAAGCAGTGCACAGATACTGTAGGAGTAATGCAGCAAGTGAAAATGATGAAATAAATTGATGAGATAAAACTAAGTGTGGAAGGTAGCAAGCGAAAATGATAACTAAGACAAGGTAAAATCAACTAAGATAAACAAGCTCTCAAGAATGGGGTAATTGGTCAGTGACTCCTCTGAAATCTATCTAAAGCGCTGACAAACTAAAATAGAGCTACTCCCTAGACAACGGGTTCACAAGCAATCAAATCCACTGTCGTGACAGATGACCTCAAGCTAGGGCAGTTCCAGACTCAGATGTCTCTGACGAAATCTACCCTAACAGGCACTAAGACTCAACCCGTTCTTGTCAATGAACACCCTAAACATCTAATCTCTTAGGCTAGGAATGCAAATCTCTAGCACTAGTTGTTCAGGCGTTTCATCAACCACCTTTTGAGTGTGGAAACACTTAAGATCTAGTTGTAATTGATCACAGAGAAACTAGCATTAAGAACACTAATCCAGAAGGGATTCACAAACAACTAAACTTAAACGCCCTAGAAGATCAAAGATTCGTCACTAACCTATCCCATTCTCAAGAACCCTAAAAAAAACTACTCAAGCATAGTGAAGAACTCAAACCCAGAAAATCCAAACATCTTAGAATTCATTGAAATTAGATTAGAATGATAGATTATTGCAAGAATAACAAGACTGCAAAGATTTAAAGGAAACTAACAAGTGGATTAAAAGAGATCTGGATTCAAAGTCAAGAACTATGATGAACAAATGAAGAACACTCAAGAACAAGAGGGAGAAAACCTAAGAAATAAAAGAGCTTACACAAAAAAAATGGAATACCCTTTGGACAAAACCCAAAAGGGGTATTTATATGAAAATCGGGAAAACCCTAAAACGAGTAAAAACAAAATAAACGGCTAAGTCTCCGGATGTCGACGCAGCTTCACAGGCGTGTGTCCAGTGCAGAAGGCCTGGTTGAGCACTCCGCTCGGGCACTCTGCTCGAGCACTCCTCAGCCTCTTGCTCGAGCACTCCTCAGCCTCTTGCTCGAGCACTTGTCTTGGCCGGCTTGAGCACAAGTTCTTTGGCTTGCTCGAGCACAAGTTCTTTGGCCTGCTCGAGCACAAGTTCTTCGGCCTGCTCGAGCACAAGTTCTTTGGTCTGCTCGATGGACTGCTGATTCTGCTCGAGTACTTCTCAGAAATTCTGCTCGAGCATCTACAGTAAATCTGCTCGATGGCTTTGCTCGAGCACACGTGAAAATACTGTTCGAGTACTTTGCTGCTGCATTGCGGCATGAAACTCTCCGAACGTCCAGAACATCGTCCAAGTACCTGAAATCAACTCCGACATGTATATGTATGCAAAGCTAATGCGAAATCCTAGTATTGATGCTAAGTGTGTGGAAAGACTATAAATGGGGTGAAACATATGATGAATCTAGTCCTAAATGATGATAGATGCATGCTAAAACATTGCTAAAATGGAGAGACATCAATGTCTACGGTGAAGTACATGGTGGTCTGGATCCTCTCAGGTAAGAAATCTTAGTGGTTTACGATGGTTAATGTGAGTGTGGTGCTCCGATAACGAAATGAGTTTCTGTGATTTCAATTATCCTTCTCCAGTTTGGTTCTATGTTTGCTTGAGGGCAAGCAAAAAGCTAAGTCTGGGGGAGTTGATATATCATGGTTTTTACGGTTTTTAAGCCATGATATATGTCCTTAATTGAGTCTTTTATGTGTCTTTAGAGTCGTAGTAGATTCTTTTACAGGTTTACACGTATTTGGAGATTCTTGGACCTTTTGGTGCATTGTTGCTGAGACGTGCCACCTGCTGAAGCTACAATCAGAAATTTATAAGTTTTAAAGATTTGCAACTTTGCACAGAAGTTTCTATTATTTACAAAAACACCCAAGTCGTGTTTTAGAGTCTTTATTTAGGGTTTTTAGTTCTTATCTATCTATATAAGCTTTTGCAAGGAGACTTTGAGACAGATTGAGAGCTTGGGGCTGATTTTACTCTGTACTTCTAAGAGAAGATCTTGAACCCCTATATCTTAGTAGATCATTTGTTAGGTTTAGGGATTCTCACTAGGGTTTTCATGGATTTATATTTTTGATTGATTGGTTAGGATTCACAACTTTATAAGTTCTTCACCTAGGTTGTTCTTAATGCTAGATCTAGCCTGAGCATCTATGCATCTAGATCTTAGGTTATTGAATTAGCATGACGTTGTGATTTGAAACCTGACAGAACCTAGGGTGAGCAAATTAGATAATTATAAAGAAATTTGGATTAGATAATTTGTGAACAAATCAAACTTGAACTTAATGATTGTTTATAATCTTAAGTTTAACAAAGGAATTTGGTTTCTTAGGGTGTAAGCATAGAGAACTTTCACAACAGAAGTTGGTTAGTTCTAAGTCAGTGTTTTGAGTTCTAGAATTGGAATTTAATTTTATCATAGCCAATCCATTGATTTACATTTCTTGAATTCTTGAGAAATTCCCTGAGCTTGACATTTTTCCCATTTGAATACAACAACTCTCATTTACTTTTCTGCATTGTTTTTATTGATCACCTATCTTACTTAGCTTAATTCGAAACTAAAGAATCTATTGTGAAATACTGTGAGTCTCTGTGGATTCGACCCCTGTATACTACAATTGCATATATGTGCACTTGCGGTGTAGCTCTAGGGGTTAATCTTTGACCATATTAACTTAACATTTCCCTCTTCCCAGAACTATTTCCCTTTTCTTTCTTTCCTTTTCAACCCATCCCAAAGTAAAACTTCAACCATTGCATATATGTGCACTTACGGTGTAGCTCTAGGGTTTTAACTTTGAGCATATCAACTGAGCATGTCCCTCTTCCCACAATTATTTCCCTTTTCTTTCTTTCCTTTTCAACCCATCCCAAAGTGAAACTTTAACCATTCGGTTTGCATAACTCGACCTGGCAAACCGAGTCTGTCTCATAGAGTACACTAACCGAGTTAAAGTTTTGCGTCTATTCCACCCAGAATCAAGTTCCCACCTAGTTTTATTCTAATCCAAAGATTATGAACTAGAGCTATATGAAAAACTATCCTTGTCGGCTCAAACCTAACACTTTCTACAAAGCTCAATCAAAAACGAGGCCTCACACTCAGCAAATATAACTGGCTTGAAAGCAAGGTAGTTTAATGGTGGGGAAAACTGTTCCAATAATGGGAATCAGCAACTTGGATTAGCAAGACTGGTAAACAGGGGAAGAAAATCCATGTATTTATATGGGTATCCATGAAGTCGAGTTAGTGGGTTCCTCAATGTAGAACTCGGTCTGGCTAACTCGACCTAGCATCGAGGCTGCCCTTCTGACATTGAACTTGGTTTGGTGACCCTGTCCTCTACCCGAGTCTTCTACCTTATCTGCTGGGACTGCTCTCTTCTTCCTCTGGCTTTGATCTTCAACTGACTTCCTGGGGGGATCTACTAGAAAACTTTTTCTTGGCCTGAAGCTGAAGGACCCACTTCTCCTCAACGATGCCTTGGAGGATGGACTTCTCTTCTTTCCTTGAAGGCTCTTGATCTGGCTCTTCCTCCCTTTGGCAGAGTCTTTAAGTTCTTTCCTTCAAGGCTCTTGATTTGGCTCTTCCTCCCTTTGGCAGAGTCCTTAAGTTCTTTGACTATACTCTTCAAGGCTTTCACCGTTTTGTTCTGCCACTTGTTCCACTTTTGGAGTAGGCTGATCAGACGGTTGGCTTCTTTGAGGGTCTTTGCTAGAGGCTCATCGTCAAACATGTAGCACTCCGGCTCCTCCCCATCTTCAACCTTGTCCTTAATGGGATCTTCTTGGACCGGTGCTCCCCTATGACCAAGCAAAGACTCCACAGGTGGGCAGAAGTCTATGTTTTCTACAATCCTGATCATCGTGAGTGGGGAGTTCAGAAGAACTAGCTTAGCTTCTTCGATCACCAGAGGGGTGAATCTGTATATATACCTTGGCTCAATGATATGATCCTAGGTGTGGATCAAGTCCCTGAATGATCTCCAAGAGGTTGTGATGATCAGTGATAAGGTGAGTGATGCGGAAGAGATGAAAGGTGTAAGAACAGCGAGTAGGATCCGATGGATCTTGGGGATTGTTGCGAAACTTCCAAAGGGGATGGTGAACCTTTGGACTTTCAAACTTGTTCTGGACGTGGGTGAAGACCCTAGACGTGGTGAACAAGGGGTGGATCGAAGTGAAACTTCCTAGGAGTTGTGAAAGACCCTAAGACTATCAAACTTGCTTTGGGTGAGGATGAAGATCCGTTCACAATAAGCAAGGAATGATCAAACAGGTTCCAGAGAGTTTGAGAATATGAAAAGAGTTTGATAAATTAGAAATGAAGCATTACAAGAGTTTAAATCAGCCAAAGAGTAAAGGGAAAATCTCGAGAAATACATAGCATTAAAACCAAAAGGTTGAACAAAGAAAATGACTCTTCAAGTCTTCAAGTTTCGGCTGAATCTTCTTATTGGACTTGGGCTGCTTCATTTGGATAAGAGATAGAGGTGGGCTTAGGCTTTATCAAGAGGCTGATGAGTGAGTGATATGGCTTACCTCATTAAAAACCTTATTTGGAAAACCCAACGGGACAAAACCAAATGAAGGGAAAAAGAGTGTAAGTCATATCACCTCTCTTGATAAATGTTTAGGTGGCTTGGATCACAACCAGTGTAGCTGGATTAGCACACACTAAACTGCCTGAGATGGTGTTGAGGAGATGTTGCAAAGTGGTCTTGAGCTTCTCTTGTTTAGACCGAGTGATAGGACCCGGAGAAATGCATAAATCTTCAGCTCCTTGTAGCTCCGGTTCAAGCTGCTTCCTTTGCTCCTCATTGTCGTCTCCATGTTGCATTGGTTCCTCCACCTTGCTAGCCTTAGTCATATCATCCTCCCCCTCTTGAAAAGGATTTGACCTCAAATCTGTTTCTTTTGCAAAATAAGGAACCAAATCAGTAATATTAAAACTCGAACTTACATGGTACTTACCTTGGAGATCAAGCTGGTAGGCGTTGTCGTTGATTTTCTTGATGATTTCGAATGGACCATCAATCCTGGGGATAAGCTTGGATTTCCCTCGTTAGGGAACCTTTCTTTTCTCAAATGAACCAACACCAAGTCCCTTCTTTAAATTCCATCAACTTCCGGCCTTTGTTTGCATGCTTAGCGTACAACTTGGTCTTGTGCTCTATGTTGTTTCGAGCCTTCTCATGGATCTGTTTCACAAGCTCAGCCTTTTTCTTACCATCAAGACTTATCCTTTCATTCACGGGTAAAGGCATTAGATCCAAAGGTGAGATGGGATTGAACCCATAAACAACTTCAAATGGTGAATACTTAGATGCGGAATGTCTAGCATGATTGTAAGCAAATTCAACATGAGGTAGACATTCTTCCCAAGTCCTAAGGTTCTTTTTAATTATAGCACGCAACAGAGTGGATAAGGTTCTATTGACTACTTCGGTTTGGCCATCGGATTGTGGGTGACATGTGGTGGAGAAACAAAGCTTGGTTCCTAACTTACACCAAAGGGTTTTCCAAAAATAACTAAGAAATTTGGTATCCCTATCCGATACAATAGTTCTAGGCATTCCATGCAACCTAACAACTTCTTTAAAGAACAACCCAGCTACATTAACAGCATCATCGGTTTTATGGCAAGGTATGAAGTGAGCCATTTTAGAGAATCTATCAACTACCAAAAATACCAAATCCTTTCCAGTCTTAGTCCTAGGTAATCGAACTACAAAGTCCATGGATAAGTCATGCCAAAGATGCAAGGGAATAGGAAGAGGGGTATACAAACAGTGATTCTGGATTGTCGATTTAGCTTGCTTACACGTTATACATCTTTGACAACATTTCTGAACATCACTTTGCATGTGCGGCCAAAAGAAGTGCTCACGTAGCACACTTGACGTCTTTGCCACGCCAAAATGTGCCATAAGTCCACCTGCATGAGCTTCGTGGACAAAAAAATCTCGCAAGGAGGAGTTAGGTACACATAGGCGATTATCGTAGAATAAAAATCCGTCACTCCTAAAATATTTTCCAACGCCAAATTTTTCACAAGCAGCATAGGTTTCTTTGAAGTGAACATCACTATCATACAGTTCTTTGATTTTTTCAAATCCTAGTAACTTAACCTCAAGAGAATTCAAAAGAACGTACCTCCGAGAAAGAGCATCGGCTACTACATTTTCCTTACCTTTCTTGTATTTAATGACGTACAGAAATGTCTCAATGAATTCAACCCACTTGGCGTGTCTCTTGTTCAGCTTTTGTTGCCCTTGAGATGCTTGAGAGACTCATGATCTGTGTGTATAACAAACTCCTTGGGCCAAAGGTAATGTTGCCAAGTTTGCAAAGCCCTAACAAGCGCATAGAGCTCTTTGTCGTAAGTTGGGTAATTGAGTGTGGCGCCTCCAAGCTTTTCACTAAAGTAAGCTATGGGCTTCATCTCCTGCATAAGAACAGCACCAATACCAATTCCTGAGGCATCACATTCAATTTCAAAGTTTTTATCGAAATTAGGAAGAGATAAAACCGGGGCATGTGTTAGCTTCTCTTTCAAGGTTTAAAATGCATTCTCTTGAGCTTGTTTCCACTTGAATCCGACATTCTTCTTGATAACCTCCATGAGTGGGGCGGCTAAAGTGCTGAAGTCTTTAACAAACCTCCTGTAGAAACCGGCTAAACCATGGAAGCTTCTTACTTCACTAACAGTTTTTGGATTCGGCCAATCTCTAATAGCTCGTATCATCTCTTCATCAACCTTGATACCATCTGTACTCACAACAAAGCCTAAAAAGACAAGGTTATCCATTCCAAAAGTACATTTATTAAGATTAGCGTACAAGGTTTCCTTTCTAAGCACTTCTAAAACTTTTCTAAGATGCTCCACATGTTCATCTAAGCTTCGGCTATAGATTGAAATGTCATCAAAATATACCACCACAAAACAACCTATAAATGATCTAAGAACGTGGTTCATTAGTCTCATGAAAGTACTAGGTGCGTTTGTTAACCCAAAACGCATGACTAACCATTCATAAAGACCATGCTTAGTTTTAAATGCAGTTTTCCATTCATCCCCTTCTTGCATTCTAATTTGATGGTATCCACTTTTAAGATCTACCTTAGAAAAGATGTTAGAACCATGCAATTCATCAAGCATATCATCTAATCTTGGTTTGGGATGTCGATACTTTACAGTGATATTGTTGATAGTGCGGCAATCGACACATATCCTCCAGCTACCATCTTTCTTCGGAACAAGCAAAACGGGTACGGCACATGGACTCATGCTTTCACGGATATGTCCTTTTTCCATGAGCTCGGTGACTTGTTGTTGAAGCTCCTTAGTTTCTAGAGGGTTGGTTCTGTAAGCTGGTTTGTTGGGAAGAGACGCTCCAGGTATGAAATCGATTTGATGTTCAATGCCACGGATTGGCGGCAAACCTTGGGGAGGTTCTTCCGGGAAAACATCTTGGAACTTCTGTAAAAGAAATTGAATTTTGCTAGGAATTTCCTGCACAGTTTGGTTAGTATTAAAACATTCTTTAAACACAAAAAGGAGGGATGAGGAGTAACTCCCTTGTCGAGGCGTGATCATAAGGTTGGCCGGTTCTTTGAGCTTGGCTTCGGAAGTGGGTTTACTTTTCTTCAAGGCCATTTGATCTAGATGAACTTCTTGAGGAGTTAAAGGTACAAGGATGTTCTTTCTGCCCTTAAACTCAAACGAATATCTGTTGGTAAATCCATCATGCGTTACTTTCCGATCAGATTTCCAAGGTCTTGCAAGCAAGATATGTCCAGCATCCATTGGTAAAATATCACATAAGACCTCATCTTCATATTTCCCTATAGACAAAGGAACTATGACCTGGTTCTTGACTTCCTATTCTCCCTCATCATTAAGCCATTGCAACTTATACGACTTAGCTCTCTTAGTGACTGTGAGCCCAAGCTTATCAACCATAGATTGGCTTGCGACGTTGGTACAGCTACCGCCATCAATCACTAGGCTGCACACTTTTTTTTTAACAAGGCAACGAGTGTGGAAGAGGTTTTCTCGTTGCTCATTTTTCTCGGCCTGAGTGTGCAAGTTAAGGTTTCTTCTAGTAACCAAGAGTTGTCCAAACTCTGGCATTCTAAGTGGTTCCTCTAAAGGTTCATCCTCTGAACGGTAGTGTTCCGACTCTACATCTCCACTAGCCAGAATAACGATGGTTCTCTTATTGGTACAAGCATTAGAGTAATGACCAAAACCCTTACACTTAAAACACTGAATTTCTCTAGCTTTGGTGCTTGAACCTCGATCAATTCCCTCGTCTATCTTGGGTTTGGTAAGCGGTTTGTAATCCTTAGGCTTGTAATCCTTGCTGAACTTGGTAGAGTTGTATCCGGTCCTAGAGCCTTTCCTTTTAAGTTGTTTTTCAATATGATAGCTTTGTGGAGAAGCTCTTCTAGCTCGACATAATGATGTACCTCCAGTTTTTCAATGATATCTTTGTCAAGACCTCCCATGAATCTGGCCATAGTAGCTTCATTGTCTTCTTGAATATCGGCTCTAAGTAACAAGGTTTCCATTTCTTTGAAATAATCTTCAACGGATATACTTCCTTGAGACAAATTCCGAAGCCTAAGGTGAAGTTCTCTGTGGTAGTGACTAGGTACGAACCTTTTCGTCATAATGATCTTTAGTTGGGTCCAAGTCTCAATGGGTATATCTCCAGCCCTTCTTCTAGACGTTACCAACTGATCCCACCAACTTAGAGCATAGTCCTTGAATGCGGTTGGGGCGAGTCTGACCTTAGTTTCCTGAGTAAACTCCCGGCAATCAAAGATAATTTCAACCCTCTTTTCCCACTCAAGATACTCTTCAGGGTTACTGGTTCCATGGAACAACGGAATTTCTATCTTCACACCGGCGAAAGGATCTCGAGTAACGGTTTGGTGATTTCTAACGGTTCGGTCCTCTCTTGGCTGTCTTCTTCGAAAATGATTTGATCGAGACGTCTGACTATAGTAGTGATCAGCATCAGAAGATTGTAGGTTCCTCCCAAGTTGTTCTTCCATAACAGGTTGTTGATGTTCTCGGAATCGGTTGTTGATGGACCTCTCTAAATCGGCTTTCATATTGGCCATACTCTCAACCATCATTGCTTTGAAGGATTCCACAAGTTGCTTGTTGGAGTTGGAAGACTCTTGTTCATCATGGCTAGTCCCCACCATGGTACCTGTTCAGATCCCAACAAGTAAACTTGTAAAATGCTCAAACACAACAAGAAACACAAAACTTGGCAAGAAACCCTAATCGACAGTTTGACTTGATCAATCAGAATAAAATGACAAATCACGTTCAAATATTCCAGAGACAATTTTAACAAATACTAGACTCAATCATGGTTTCAATGCAACAAATTTCATGATTTTAGGATTAACTAATGATTTTAAACAATTCTAGCAAGTTAATACGAAAATAACTTTTCAAATTCCGATAATCTCTAGTTGTGACTGTTCGACGAAATCAACCTTGAAAAATTATCAAAACAGGTTCAAACATTCTAGAATACATTTTAACAAATACTAGAATCTTGTTTGAAGCAGATTCAACAGATCTCACGATTTTATCAGACAAAATGAATTTATGAAAATTCCAACAGTCAGCAGACAAAACAGATCGGAATGTGAAAAGGTATAACAGATCGGAAAAGATACAACCTGGCGTGGAGTCAGCTCTGATACCACTTGATATGATCCTAGGTGAGGATCAAGTTCCTGAATGCTCTCCAAGAGGTTGTGATGATCGGTGATAAGGTGAGTGATGCGGAAGAGATGAAAGGTGTAAGAACAGCGAGTAGGATCCGATGGATCTTGGGGATTGTTGCGAAACTTCCAAAGGGGATGGTGAACCTTTGGACTTTCAAACTTGTTCTGGACGTGGGTGAAGACCCTAGACGTGGTGAACAAGGGGTGGATCGAAGTGAAACTTCCTAGGAGTTGTGAAAGACCCTAAGACTATCGAACTTGATTTGGGTGAGGATGAAGATCCGATCACAATAAGCAAAGAAAGATCAAACAGGTTCCAGAGAGTTTGAGAATATGAAAAGAGTTTGATAAATTAGAAATGAAGCATTACAAGAGTTTAAATCAGCCAAAGAGTAAAGGGAAAATCTCGAGAAATACATAGCATTAAAACCAAAGGTTGAACAAAGAAAATGACTCTTCAAGTCTTCAAGTTTCGGCTGAATCTTCTTATTGGACTTGGGCTGCTTCACTTGAATAAGAGATAGAGGTGGGCTTAGGCTTTATCAAGAGGCTGATGAGTGAGTGATATGGCTTACCTCATTAAAAACCTTATTTGGAAAACCCAATGGGACAAAACCAAATGAAGGGAAAAAGAGTATAAGTCATATCACCTCTCTTGATAAATGTTTAGGTGGCTTGGATCACAACCAGTGTAGCTGGATTAGCACACACTAAACTGTCTGAGATGGTGTTGAGGAGATGTTGCAAACTGGTCTTGAGCTTCTCTCGTTTAGACCGAGTGATAGGACCCGGAGAAATGCATAAATCTTCAGCTCCTTGTAGGTCCGGTTCAAGCTGCTTCCTTTGCTCCTCATTGTCGTCTCCATGTTGCATTGGTTCCTCCTCCTTGCTAGCCATGGTCATATCACTCAACCTCTTGCTTTCTAGGAGATGTTGCTTCGTGAGGTTGCTGAGGTCTAACCACTTGGCTTCGTATGGTCAGGACACCAATAGCACACCAGCAGCATGAAGTATCGGGGTGATGACTCCTCCTACTGTAAGCTCCCCCTTCTTCCCCTTTCTATGCAACTTTGCAGCCAATCCCGGTACCACATGAACTGATAATGGAGAACCATGGTGAGGCCTGTTTCAACTATGTCTCCCTTGAAGACCCTGGCGGTCCTTGTGTAGTTCAGAAGATCGAACAATGCCAGATCTAGCATCTGCAGCTCTCCCTGATTCACGTTCCCGTTCACCTTTTTTGCAAAGAACGTGCATGTAATGGATTTGTGGAAGTGCCAGATGGTTAGGTTCCTGATTTGGGCTCTTCTGGAATGCGCTGAGCTGTAAGCATCCTTCCCAGCTATGCACTTCCACTAGGCTTGCAACTTAGCCTTGTCAAATTCTTGTTGAGGCCCAGGTCCTATGGGGATACCAAACACTCTGTCGACCTAGGTGATCTGGAGGAGATAGCCTTTTTCGTTGACTTCAAAGGTGATGAAGCCCAACTCCTCATCACTCTGCCCTTCATCCAATGCCTCTTGCTCACTATCGGAGAGGTGGACAGTCAAAGTAGCTAGGAACTGGCAGGTTTTCTCCTTGAATGCTGCGAAAAGGTGGCTCGCTAACGTTCCCAGATGGCACATCTCGAACAAGTATCCCATGTCTCTAGAAATCCCGAGTGAATGCATGGTTTCGGGATGTGGATAGCGAGTCCCATTGAAAATCCATACTGGAGAGAGCTGCATAGAAATCTTCTTTGGTTCGCAGCTCTTTCCGCGGTTTCTTAGCCTGCCTCTTTACCACTTTGGGGATTTCAGCGTCCTCGGGTTCACTACCTAGGTCATCCAAGTCTTCATCAACTAGCTAAGTCCTTTTTCCCCTCAAGATGTGTTCTCTGTCCTTGGAGTGTTGCCTGGATGTCTCCCATTCACCGTTTTCCATAGGCTTGTCTCTTTGGTATCCCACTCTTATCTCTGTGAAACCTCGTGCCAATGCTTCATCTGATAGTCTTGGTAGTGATCGCTTGGGAAATGGGTACCTGAAATGTGTAAAGCATTGAAAGAATTAGTCATATAACTCGGTCTACCTGATCGAGTCAAGTGAAAAAGATTTCACCCGAGCTCTAACTCGGTCAGATTGTCCGAGTACTCTGGTCGAGTCAGTGGTTCTGCGAATCAAAACTTTTAAAAACTATCTCATCTACCCAATCGCAAGCAATCATTAATATATAAACTACATTCATCAAATTTTAACTATGCTAGCACAGATTTAACAGAAATCAAAATCCAATTGCATCAAGAACAATATTCCCAGAATTTTTCTAAACATCTCCAATTTCATCAATCCAAGTCAATGAATGTTTAATGCTAACAGAATAAGCCGAATTCAAAAGAAATTTCAAATTTTACTGAGAATTGAGTGAGTAATTTGGTTTTAGACTCAAAAACATTCAAACCCTACACCCATAAAATCATGGAAATTTCTTCAATTAATCATAGATACGCCCATTTAAACTCATTCTAAAAGCATATCTACTGAATTCAAGCCTCAATTAAGCGGATTTAACAAGTTTCATGCCATTTGGTCTCACCAACGCCCCAAGCACATTCATGAGGCTCATGAACCACGTCTTAAGGGAGTACATCTGTAAGTTTGTTGTCGTAAACTTTGATGATATTTTGATCAATAGTAGGATCCTTACAGATCACGTAAAGCATCTTGAATTGGTTGTTGAAACTCTCAAGGCTGCAAACATCTATGCTAATCTTAAGAAATGCACCTTTTGCACTGAACAAGTTGTGTTTTTAGGATTTGTTGTAAGTTCTCAGGGTTTGAAGGTTGATGAGGAAGGGATCAAAGCGATACAAGCTTCTATCAAAGATTTGTTAAAGATTTTAGTACCATTGCTGCACCACTGACCTCAGTGATCAAGAAGCATGTTGCTTTTCGTTGGGGACAAGCGCAGGAAGACGCATTCAACAAGCTCAAAGACCGTTTAACTCATGCCCCAGTTCTAGTCCTTCGTAATTTTGAGGTAACCTTTGAAATTAAGTGTGATGCTTCAGGAACAGGTATAGGAGCTGTCCTAACTCAAGGAGAAAAACCCATAGCCTATTTCAGCTTTTAAAGAAGCTTTTAAAGAGACTAGCAAAGCTGCTTATGGTTCGTTTTATCAACATGATGGATTTCTATTCAAAGACAAAAGACTTTGCATTCCTCAAGGGTCCATGAGAGAGTTACTAATAAGAGAAGCACATGGAGGTGGGCTTACGGGATATTTTGGAAGAGATAAAACTCTAAGTGTCGTCATGGAGCATTTTTATTTGCCACACTTGACAAGAGATGTAGAAAGGATCTGTGCAAACTGCATCACTTGCTTAAAGGCAAAATCCAGGTCACATCCTTATGGTTTATATTTGCCTTTAGTTGTTCCTAACCTACCTTGGGTAGACGTTTCTACGGATTTTGTTCTAGGGGTGCCCAACATCAGCAACAAAGACTCTATCTTTGTAGTCATTGACATATTCTCAAAAATGGCTTATTTCATTCCATGCAACAAGATGAATGATGCAACCCAAACTGCTGATCTTTTCTTTACAGAAGTTGTACGTCTACATGGCATTCCAACGACCATTGTCTCAGACCGGGAATCAAAGTTTCTAAGTCACTTTTGGAAGACTTTGTGGAAGAACTCGAAACTAAGTTACTCTTTTCTACTACTTGTCATCCATGGACTGACGGTCAAACAGAGGTAGTTAATCGTACTCTCTTCACCTTATTGAGAGCTACGGTGGGTAAGAATCTTTGCAACTGGTTATCTTGTTTACCTTACATTGAGTTTGCTTATAACTAAACTTTCTCCATTTGAAGTTCTCTATGATTTTAATCCTCTAACCACATTGGATATTGATCCTCTGCCTCAAGATGTCAATTCTAGCACAGGAGGAGTCACAAAAGCAGAGTTTGTAAAGAAACTCCACCTAAAGGTCAAGGAAAACTTGGAGAAGAAGAACGAAAGAATAAGCAACAAGCTAGCAAACACCGCAAGGAGGTTACATTTGAACCAGGAGATTGGGTTTGGTTGCACATGCGAAAAGAAAGGTTTCCCAAGGAAAGAAATTCCAAGTTGTCACCAAGAGGAGCTGGACCATTTCGAGTTTTAGAGAAAATAAATGACAATGCCTACAAGCTTGAACTTCCAGGTGAGTTAACTATTTCTCCTACATTCAATATTTCTAATTTGTCTCCTTTCCATACAGATGAACCAGTTCTAGAGGAAGAACTTTCTCAAGGTGGAGGGAATGATGAGGACATCGATACAAGTCTAGACAAGTCTAGTGAAGTCTGGCAAAATAAGTCTGGTGTTGGTGAAGTTTGTCTAGACATGTCTGGTGAAGTCTGGCAGAACAAGACTGGTGAATCTACCAACATAGCAACCATAGATCATCTACCAAGGACAAGGTCAGGAACAAAACGCTTGAGAGAAAAGTTAAACAGATCCGTAGAAAGCTTTATCACAGTCATAGCGCATGAAGAACTCCAAGAATACAAGATCAGGAGCCAAGGAGTTTCAGAACACAATCACCGCACTACTCACTCAAGTTCAACCGTCTAAACCTCAGTTCGAGAACATGGCGGATCAAACCATCTTGGTTGCTCGAGTGGACTAATAAACGGGTGATTCGTTTGTACTCTTTTTCTTAGCCTTTTGTTTTGTCCCAATGGGTTTTCCAAAGGAAGGTTTTAATGAGGCAAATGGGTCACTCTAATCCATCTAAGTCTGCAAGAGTTCACAAGACTTTACAAGAGTTCACCAGAGTTTACAAGAGTTCACCAGACTTTACAAGAGTTCACCAGAGTTTACAAGAGTTCACCAGAGTTCACAAGAGTTCACCAGAATATGCAGAATTCATTTGGGGATGTTAACTATCAAGTCCAGTCCATTTTAGGCCTACTTAAAAGTCAAAGAAGCCTAAAAGAAGTCACTTATTTTTCTGGTCAAAGAGAGTGACGAAAATAAGTCCAAGAGTCACTCTAGATGCATGCATGGGAGAGTCCAACGGTTGAATCCACATTCAACCTACTATCTTTATTTTACTTTAGTTCCAAGACAATTTATTATTGACTTGGCTTTGTTACCAAGCTTTCTTTTCTTTATATTCATGTAAACTTATTTGAGAATAATCACACTTCTTTGTTATGTGACAAAGCCTAACTTCCCAACACTCTGTCCTGCATCCAATGCCTCTTGCTCACTGTCGTAGAGGTGGATGGTTGATAATAGTGTTTTATACTCAGGGACTACTTCTGTGGGCAAGGGAAATCTAGCAATAAGAACTTGTCCTACTGGATGTAAATCCCCTGTCAGTTATGCAATCTCCAAGTAAAAACAATATAACTGGATATGAGTGTATGCAGAAGGATGTATCAATTCCCTAGGATTTTCATTGTAATACTAAGGTGTCAATCCAAATAGGTGTGATGCTAACAATCAAGATGTGATCAGATACAACTAAGTCAAGCCACGTAGAAAGGAAATGTTTATCTAACAACCTAAAAATGAAATTCAGTAAGATGGGTGCTTGACTTGAGTCCTAGATTGAGTCAAGTGACCGAGTCAACGCAGAAAAAATGACAAAAAGGTAAGGCTCAAGACCTGAAAACGAAAAACAACTATGCACTCGGGTTCAAGACCGAGTTGAGAGACAAAGTCAAAAGGGATGAAAGGCAAGGTGCAATTAAACAATTAACACCTGTGAAACAAAATGATAAAGCAATAGAAAGTCAATAGGGATCTAATGATAGGGTAATCGATCAATAGCAGCTTATGATCATCACTGGTGTTCAACAAACGTCAACCACAAAGGCTATTGCCTAGACAACAAATATCTAAAACAATTTAGTCCGTGGTAAGAAACCTCAAATCTCATCACTGACATACCAACTTTTGCTTGAGCCACCATGATGAGATAGGCACAAAGAACCTATTTGCTAAAGCCAAAAAAGCAACCTAAACATCTACTCTCTTAGGCTAGGATGTGCTAATCTCTGGAAAAAGTTGATTCCGATGATTCCATCACACTCTCATGTGGAAATCATCTCAGATCTTGTTTCAATTGATCAGAAAGCAACAAGCTTTAAGCACACTCACCCATAAGGGAAATTCAACAATCAAGCAATCTTAAACACCAGATCCGATCATAAGCAAGCTATTAACCTATCCCATCCTCAGAAACCCTAAATCACTACTCAAGAACAATCATCATCATCAAGAACATAAACCCAGAAAAATCAAACATTTCAGAATTTATTGAAAATAGTTTAGGAAGATAGATTAAGATGGGAATAGTAAGACTGCAAAGAATTAAAGCAAACTAAGTACTAGAATAAGAGAGATCTGAATTACAAAATGAAGAACACCAAGAACAAGGTTTGGAGGCAGAGAAAAACCCTAAAAATAAAAGACATATCCGGTGGATAATACCCAACAGTGGTATTTATAGTAAAATTGGAAAACCCTAAAACAGAAAAAGACAAAGAAAAATAGCTAAGTCTTCGCGGATGGTGTAGCTCGACCAAGTCTGGTCGAGTAGTTTCGAGTGTGTTGAGTGGAGTGGGGAGTCGAGTGCCAGCGTCGAGTGGTAACGTCTAGTGCAGCATCGAGTGGAGGTGGGCTCGAGCAGAGAGCGTCGCACGGCAGGGCTCGAGTGGGGACTCGAGTTGTGCTCGAGTGGCGTGGCGAGCATGGGCTCAAGTGGTAACGTCGAGTGCAGCATCGAGTGGGTACGTGGTGGAGCTGAGGTCGAGTCTGGGATGCGATGTCGAGTGCGGACTCGAGTGGAGAGCGTCGCACGGCAGGGCTCGAGTGGGGACTCGAGCTGTGCTCGAGTGGCGTCGCGAGCATGGGCTCGAGTGGCAAGGCGAGCACGGGCTCGAGTGGCGTGGTGAACTCGGGCTCGAGTGTAGTGGCATCCATTCTCCAAGTTGTACCTGTTTTAGCTCCAAAAAAATGCAATATGTATGCAAATCTAATGCAAATCCTCCTAAGTATGCAAAATGGACAAAAAAGACTTTAAATGGTATAGACAAAGGGGTGAATCTTTTCTAAAATTGACTCAAATATATGCTTAAAACGTGTAAAATATGGAGACATCAACACCCCCAAACTTAGTCTTTGCTTGCCCCCAAGCAAACAAATCATACACATGGAGAGTTGGGTTGAAAACGGGGACTCAGAACCTAAGCAATTCATAGTAAAACACATAGCCTCAATCCCAAAGTTAAAAGTTTTAAAATGCATTGCAAGTGAAATCTACTTAAAAACTTTAGCCAATCTCATCACAGCAAGCATTAGCCCTCAGTCTTAACTGAAACAAACATTCAAAGCAATCATTCCCTTTAACATTGATTAAGTGTAACCAGTGGATCATGCTGTAAACTACATATGAACTCATTTGGTTGAGGGACAGGTTTTAAGAGACAAAAATGGCCTCTTCTTCCTCTGGTTTAAGCTCAATGATACAGGGATCTCTCAGTGAATTGATTGAACTTTAAGAGAATGCTAAAGGTAAAAGTCAAATGATGCATACAAGAATAGATTCCCATCTACCCAAGAACACACACTGACTTTCCTAATCTAAGCCCATATAACATGATCCTAGTTCTAAACCTTTTCTCTCAAGGTAATCAATCTTTTCTCCCCAAGGAATCATACTGTATCTTTTCTTTTCTTCTAAGGAGAGGATTTTTCATCCTTTGTTCACTTCTAGCGGGTCTAGGGATATCTTCTTAATTGCAGGGGCCTTGACTCGACCCCTTGGTCGAGCCTACTGATCGAGTCAGTGTATTTATATTTTCTTTCTTTTCTTTTCACATACCCCTTTCGTTATACTTTCATCCCAGACCCTAAACTAGGCATAAAACATACTTTTTCTTTTCTTTTACCCTCTCCAAAGGTTTTTAGCACTTCTCTTTTCTTATCTTTTGCCGCTCTTTCTTTTCTTTTCTCACACATAAACCATCACTCATATCAAACTCCCTAGTCCTAGTCTGGTTCAAAAATCGTGAACCAGAAACTACATGGGAAGCTACACTTGTCGGCTTAAACCTAACACTTTCTCCTAAGTTCAATCCCAAGGTAGGCCTTCCACTCAGAATTATAGTTTGGTTTGAAAGAAGGATAGGTTTTGTGTTTTAAATGGGACTGCTCCAAAGATAGAAGCAGCTACTTGGATTAACAAGAGTGGTAAAATGATAAAAGAGAATCCAAGTATTTTAGTGGTATCCATGAGTTCAAATGCATTTATGGCCATGATAATTAACAATTCGGATTAGGTTAAAATAGATAGGGAATGATATACTAATCACAGCAAGACCAGCCAAGATAAGAAAGCTAATTCAAGATTCCAAGATTGGTTCAGTCTTAATTTTCAAATTCACAAACAAGCATTAGACAACTAGAAAATAAGGGACTGAACCTATATGATGAACTTAGCAAGCTTACAAGGTGAATGTCATCATTATCCCCTATGCAGAAATCATAGATGAAATGCAACTAGACTCAATCCTAAAATGCTAATGCAACTACATGGACTCTCTGTTTTTGTGAAATAGTTTTCGAAAAATTTTCAAATTTTTATGGTATTCAGATGCACATAGATGATGCAAAATTTGAATTAAGAAAACAGAAAACAATGTCAAATACATCCTGAACCCTCCCCCAAACTTAAATTACACGGTCCCTTGTGTAATAAAAATTTGGAAAAGACTCCATGATAGAAAACAGGAGTAAACTAAATGCAATGGTATATACAATAATGGGTTTGGAACAGGTACCTCAGTAGTTGGGAAAGAAGGAGTCGATTGACTCCTCCATGGTCGCATGTGAGTATTCCTGGTGGGGGAGGTCGTGTCGCATGCTCGAGCCCGCTCTGCTCGACCCTGCTGCATCTCTCTTGCGTTGCCGTGGTTTGAAGGAGGAAACTCTGGGGGGCTCGAGTGGTGTGTTACGCTTGGAGCTTGTTTTCATAGAACCGCTCTTCTGCAAAGCACTTGGTTGACATGGTTCATCATCTCTTTGAGAGCGGCGCCTACCCTTGCCTTGAATCTTATTAAGCTGTTCCTTTATCTCCTTCTACCCATCTGACAAATCTTTCACGGTACCTTTCAATGCCTTGATCGTTTTGTCTTGCACCTTGTTCCATTTCTGAAGGAGTCCAATCCGCTTGTGAGCCTCCCATAGACTCTTGTTGCGTTTAGATGCGGCATACTCTTCGAAGTGAAATGTCTCAGGCGCAGCATATTCTGGGGGCTCGAGTGACTGACTCGATCAGCAGGATCAAGTCCATCCCCTTCCTGCAGTAGTTGGAGCAGTTCAAGTGGAGGTGAAAAGTCAATGTTGGAGTCTAGAGAATTTTGTATTGCTGCGCAAGGGAGTCGTAGCCGAGCTGGTCCAGCGGTAGGGTGAATGAACTGGTAGAAGTAGTCCTCCATGTCTGTGGTTCTGTTGAGGAACTTTCCACTCCTAAGATGTTCAACATCCAGTCATCTTGGTGCGGTTGGTTCTGAAATTATAGGCACGTTGCAGGCAATGAGTATGGGCGTAATTACTCCCCCAATGCGGAGGTCTCCTTTTGCATTTTTCCTAAGCATCTTCACAGCCCACTCTCTATAGTTCTGGAACTGAGCCAGCAAGACAAAGGTGAGGCTTGTATTAGCCTTATCCCCTACCAGTTCTCTTCCATCCCTAGCAAATTCCAGAATCCCTTTCAATCCCAAATCCATTATTTGCAGCTCTCCTTCATTGGCAGTGCCAGTTGCAGAACGCGCAAACATGGTGCTGGCGATCGCCTTGTGCAGGTATCTCACCGCGGGGTGTCGAATCTGTGAACCCTTGGCTCTGGATGATGACTACGGTATGTCTGTGCCTATTGTCAGCCATAAGGATTGTAGCTCCCCTTTGTCAAAGTCTTGGTGTACCCCTGTTCCGCTAGCAAAACTGTATAGGTTGTCGAGCTCATTGGTGGTGATGGAGTACTTCTTGCCCCTGACTTTAAAAGTGATCCACCCTAATCCTCCGTCTGACTCGTAGTCAGGGTTCTCTTCGTAGAAGTGCACCTCTAGTGATGCCAAGAAGTGGCCAATCTCGACTTGATAAGCTGCCATGTTGCACTTCATGAAGTTGGTTAGTCCGCATAGTGCAAAAGGCAGCTTACGTCCTCGCTTATACCGAGTTTTTCCATGGTGGGGAGATGGGGATAATGCGTTCCTGTAAAACCCCTAGCAAGGAAAACTGCACGTATTTCTGTTTTAGTTAGCTCTGGCTCCGACTTCCGTGAATACCTCTTTTTGAACTTGGCTCCCATCTCCATATCTTCACCGTGATCGACTGCCTTTCCACGAGCTACGTCATCCCTTTTGCGCGAGAACTCTTGGGTTGCATACCATTTGGGTGGACTTGAGTGTTCGACTCGATCAGCGTGGTCGAGTCCGTCACCTTCCTGGTCGAGTCCATACCCTTGCTGCTCGGGTTCATACCCTTGCTCGGCTTCTGGTTCGATTTCTGCTTCAATAGCTTTTCCCTTTTTAGCCTTACGGCTTATTCTTGCATAACGCCTAGCTAGTGTTGCAGCCCTTATGTGGTTGCGCCAGTCGGGTGTGGCTTCGTCAACTTCCATGGGATCCCTTGGAGGGGACACATGTCCTCCCTTTTCAGTGTAGCGCCTTGATATGGCTTCATCTTCTGCGCGCCCACGTAGGTTGGACATAGCTTCGAAGCGTAGAGAAGATGTGAGAGCGTAAGGCGTGCGTGGGATCGAGTGATAGTGAGCTTGAGGTGATGGCGAGTTAGCAAGAGAGCGAGTTGGATTGAGAGAGAGAAGCTTGACTCGAGGTGGCGAGAGCGAGAAGCTTGACTCGAGGCGGACTCGGATCATATTGAGTGAAGCTCGAGGCGGCGAGAGAGCTGGGGCTCGAGGCGGCGAGAGAGCTAGGGCTCGAGGTGGCGAGAGATGTGAGCTCAAGGCGGCGAGAGTTGTGAGCTCGAGGCGGCGAGAGATGTGAGTGAGAGAGACGAGTTAGAGAAAACTCGAGTGATGACGGATCGAGTGGCTACGAATCGAGTTGGGCTCGAGGCGGCGAAAGATGTGAGCTCGAGGCGGCGAGAGATGTGAGTGAGCGAGAAAGACGGATCGAGTGGCGACGAAGAGAAACTTGAGTGAAGGATGGATCGAGTGGCGAGAGACGATGAGAGAGACGCTGGATCGGATTGAGAGAGAGAGAAGCTTGAAGGTGAGTTTAGCGAGGCAGATTGAGCGAGAGAGAAGATCGAGAGATAAGGTGAGTGAAGTGATGAGTGGTTGTAATGAGTGGGGTAAACCAAACAAATTTTTTTTTAATTTTTTTATTTTTAAAAAACAAAATAACTTGGTGTGGGTGTAGTGTCGGACTCGACGCGGTGTTGGACTCGAGAGTCTGAGACACTATTTCCTTTACCCCATCTGTTACCTTTCTGATCAACTTCTTCTGCACCCCATGCGTCTGAGACATTAGCAAAAACAAAAAATTTTAAAAATATTTACAAATATAGACATGGGACTTCCTCCCAAGTGAGCTTGTTTAAAGTCACTATGCTTGACTTCCTTTCTTTTTAAGCTTTGAGTGGCTCATCAAGGGGAATTGAGGTCCCCTCTGGTATGTAGTCAGCCATGTAAGGTTTAAGCCTTTGCCCATTCACTGTAAATTCTTTACCATCCTTAGTAAGCAGGGTGACAGCTCCATATGGTAACACTTCCTTAATGTCAAATGGTCCGGACCACCTAGACTTCAGTTTTCCGGGAAAGAGCTTAAGTCTGGAGTTAAATAGGAGAACTTGATCTACAACCTTGAAGTCTCTGCGCAAAATTGTTTTGTCATGGAAAGCCTTAGTTCTCTCTTTATACACTTTTGAGCTTTCATAGGCTTCAAGTCTGATTTCCTCCAGCTCATGTAGGTCCACCACTCTCTTCTCTTGAGCTGTCTTGATGTCAAGATTTAGGAGCTTTGTTGCCTATAATGCTTGGTACTCGATTTCAACAGGTAGGTGACAAGCCTTTCCATACAGCAGCTGAAATGGAGTTCGTCCAATTGGAGTCTTAAAAGCAGTTCTGTAAGCCCATAGAGCTTCATCAAGTTTGGTTGACCAATCTCTTCTAGAAATGCTTACTAACCTTGCTAGGATAGCCTTGATCTGCCTGTTGGAGACTTCAACCTGGCCACTTGTTTGAGGATGGTAAGGTGTTGCCACCTTATGCTTTACTCCATGCTTCCTTAGTAGATTCTAAAAGACTTTATTGATGAAATGAGAACCTCCATTGCTGATCACGACTCTGGGAACTCCAAATCTGGGGAAGATGATAGTTTTGAACATCTTCAGCACCACCTTTGCATTGTTAGTGGGACTAGCTATGGCTTCTACCCATTTTGAGACATAGTGTACAGCAACCAATATGTAGCCATTCCCATAAGAAGGTGGGTTGAAGGGTCCCATGAAGTCAATACCCCAAACATCAAAAATTTCAACTTCAAGGATAGGGTTCTGAGGCATCTCGTTTCTTTTGCCTATGTTCCCCATCCTTTGGCATGGATCACACTTAGATATGAAAGCGTGTGCTTCGTTAAACATGCTCGGCCACCAAAGACCAGCTTGGAGTATTTTTTGCACTGTCTTGAATGTAGCAAAATGGCCTCCATATGCGGAACCATGGCAATGTTCTAGCACTCCTCTGACTTCTTCCTCTGCTATGCATCTTCTAAATAAGCCATTTGAACCTTTCTTGTAGAGATACGGTTCATCCCAGTAGTAATGGTTGATGTCTCTGAAAAACTTTTTCCTGTTGTATGTATCAAGACCGCTAGGAATTTCACGACTTACTAAGTATTTAGCTAGGTCTGCAAACCATGGCAACTTCTCTTCTGCTATTGCCAGGACTTCCTTGAAGTCTGCTCTGGTGCGCTGGGTCCCTTCGAAGGTCTTGACTAACATCAACTGTTCTTCTGGCATGGAATCATCGATTGGTAACGGATCTTCAATCCTCATTCTGGATAAGTGATCAGCTACTCCATTTTCGACCCCCTTCTTGTCAACTATCTCTATGTCGAATTCTTGAAGTAGAAGGATCCATCTCAGTAACCTGGGCTTGGTGTCTTTCTTGGCATAAATGTGTCTTAATGCGGCGTGATCAGTGTAGACTATTACCTTTGATCCTACCAAGTAGCTTCTGAATTTCTCAAAAGTGAAGACTACAGCAAGCAACTCCTTTTCCGTGGTAGCATATCTCCCTTGAGCTTCATCTAAGATCCTGCTTGCATAATAGATCACAATAAGCTTCTTTTCTATTCTCTGACCCAAAACTACTCCAACTGCATAGTCTGAAGCATCACACATGATTTTGAAAGGGTGGTCCCAATTCGGAGCTTGGACTATTGGGGATGAGATCAATGCTCCCTTTATCAGTTGGAAAGCCTTCAAGCAATCAAAATTGAAATTGAACTCTTGCTCCTTGCAAAGTAGCCTAGTGAGTGGTCTAGGTATTTTAAAGAAATCCTTAATGAACCGCCTGTAGAACCCAGCATGTCTAAGGAAACTCCTGATGTCCTTGACGTTCTTAGGTGGTTGTAGCTGCATCATCACATCTACCTTGGCCTTGTCTACTTCTATTCCATTCTCAGAAATCTTGTGCCCCAAGACATTCCCTTCTGTGACCATGAAATGGCATTTCTCCCAATTCAGGACTAGATTTGTCTCCTCACATCTAGTAAGCACCCTGCACAAATTCAACAAACATGAGGAGAAGGAGGAGCCATACACGAAAAAATCATCCATGAAGACTTCCACCATCTCCTCTATCAAATCTGAAAAGATAAAAGTCAAGCACCTCTTAAACGTTGCAGGTGCATTGCACAAACCGAAAGGCATTCTTCTGTAAGCAAATGTTCCGTATGGGCAAGTAAAGGTGGTTTTTTCTTGGTCATTTGGATGTATTGGGATCTGAAAAAACCCACTATATCCATCTAAGAAACAGTAGTAAGGGTGGTTTGCAAGCCTCTCTAGCATTTGATCAATAAATGGCAAAGGAAAGTGATGTTTTCTAGATGCTGCATTTAACTTTCTATAGTCTATACACATCCTATGACAAGTTATTGTCCTAGTGAGTATAAGCTCATCTTTGTCATTCCTTACTACTGTTATACCACCTTTCTTAGGGACGCAATGCACTGGAGATATCCACGTACTATCAGAGATAGGGTGGATAATTCCAACATCTAACAACTTAAGAATTTCTTTTTTAACTACTTCCTTGAGGTTAGGGTTTAGTCTTCTCTGAGGTTCAATACTAGAGTATAACTCATTTTCAAGATTAATTCTATGAGTGCATAAACTTGGTGATATTCCTTTAATGTCTTCAAGAGAATACCCAATTGCTCTCCTATACTTTCTCAATTCGGTCAACAGCAAATGCAATTCATCATCACTAAGTTTATCATTTATTATGACAGCGTAAGTTGAGTTAGGACCAAGAAAAGCGTACCTTAGCCCTGTTGGAAGTGGTTTGAGCTCAACTTTAAGTGCTCTAAGTTCTGACCAGTCATCCGAGTGATTGGACTCGAGCTGTATGTCGAGTTCCTGGGTCGAGTCTGCACTGTCTGGGTCTGACGGGGTCGGTCTTGAGCTGCTGCTCAAACTTAAGCGCTGAGTTTTGCCAGTTTCAGCCTGAATTGATGCGATGCCCTCTCCATTTAGCTCAACCAGGATTTCAAAGACTTCTGCACCTTCAATTTCCTTGTATGAGTCTACCATTATCTCATAGCCCAAGGTTTCCTTGTGTAAGTAGCCATCTTTACCATCCTTGGTCAAACCTGTCTGGAGATGATCTTCTTCATTAAGCTCTTCAAGTAACTGGTCTGCAAGCTAATCCATTTCTTCAATCCAAAAGAGCTGACCCTCAATCGTAGGCTTCTTCATTGTGTCTTTGATGTCAAAATGCATCTTCAGATCTTTTCCCATATTGAGTTCAATTTTTCCATTCTTGACGTCAATGAAAGCTCCAGCAGTGGCAACGAGGGGTCTTCCTAAAGTCAAGGGATCCCTTGGCTCTTCATCCATCTCTAACACCACAAAGTCAGTGGAGATCTCTATAGCTCCAATTCTGAGAGGCAAGTGTTCTAACATGCCATGCGGTATCCTTACGGACCTATTAGCTAAGACAAGAGAAATGTTGGTGGCTTTAAACTTGCTGAAACCCAACCTCTTAGCTACTGAAAGTGGCATGAGGCTTATGGATGCTCCTAAGTCGCAGAGACAATTTTTAAAGGTCAATGGATCTAGAGAGCATGGCAATGTGAAACAACCTGGGTCATCTAGCTTGACAACTTTCCTTTGTATGATAGCGCTACACTCATGACTCACTACTACCATTCCTTGCACTTCTTGGATCCTTTCCACAATTGCATCTTGTATCCACTTATGAGATTGAGATAGAAGTGCTAATGCGTCTAGTATGGGCATCTTGACTTCAATTTCTTTAATATGCTTGTCGAAGATAGCTTTGTACTTCTCCAATCTGTCCTTCTTGAATCTTCCTAGGAAGGTGAGTTTAGGTTTGTAAGGAGGTGGAACAAATGGTGCCTTCTTCTCCTTCGCAGCTGCAGCTTTTTCAACTGGGGAAGGCTGGACTCGACTAGAAGGTCGAGTTGGTGTGTCGAGTTGGCCAGACAATTGCAAGTTTGTCTTTTTTAGCTTGTTTTCCTTCTTGGCAAAAATTCTCCCCCCTCTTGGTCTTCGCTATCCGCAGTGATGGGCGTTGATCCTTCCCTTGCAGGTAGCTCTCTTCCACTCCTTAGGGTGATGGCGTTGATTGGAGCAAAGTTCTTAGGGTTTTGGATTGCTTTTCCTGGCAGCTGTCCAATAGGCTTTGTGGACGAAGTGGATGCGGTATTGTTCTCCATGAATTTAATTTTGGAATGCAGCGTCTCAATCTTGCTATTGAGATCATTGTAGGAGTAATCAATCTGGTTTTTCATTTCAACAAGCTTCTTTGTGGTTTCCATTGTACCGGTCGCTTGCCCTTGGAGTAGCTGCTGCATCATGGCCCGTAGGTCCTGGTCTGGGGCAATAGAGGGTTGAGCTTGCTGCGGCGCAAAACCAGGTGGGGTACCCATTACACCTTGATGTTGGTAGCCACGCTGGAAATTTTTCTTAGGAACAAAACCTTGAGTTTGACTGTAAGGGACAAAAGGCTTGTTCTTGCGGGTTGGCCACGTTGGTACTTCTATAAGACAAGTTGGGATTGTTCTTGTAGTTGATAAAACCTTTGTTGTAGCTACCTTGGTTCTAAACATAGCTGACTTCTTCCATTTGATCACCCTCCCCATCTTGAACTTGAAAGATCTCTTCCTCACTTGCAAAATGAACGTGCTTCTGCTAGCCGAGAAGGATATCCAACTTCTCATTCAAAGCTTTGAGATCCTTCTTACTCTTTTCATCAGAATCAACACTTCTTCTCATGCTGCGGTCGTAATCCTCATTGTAGTTCCCATCTGATTGAGCAAGGTTCTCAACGAGTTCCCAACCTTCATCAACATCCTTGTTGAGGAAGTTACCATTGCTTGATGTATCCAAAAGCATTCTTATCCTTGGGAGAACTCCTCTATAAAGGGTTCTGAGTAGAGATTCATTGTTGAAGCCATGGTGAGGACATCGAGTGGTGTAGCCTTTGAATCTTTCCCAGGCTTCACAAAAGGTTTCCCCATTTTTCTGGGCAAAGCTGGATATTTCGTTCCGAAGTCTAGCTGTTCGAGCATTGGAGAAAAATTTGGCAAGGAAAGCTTTCTTGCAATCATCCCAGGAGGTGATTGAGCCATGAGGTAAATTATTCTCCCACAGATGGGCTTTATCACCAAGAGAGAAGGGAAAAAATCTCAACTTGAAGCCATCTTCACTGACTCCATTGATCTTCGTGAGGCTGCAGAGCCTATCAAACTCGTCCAGGTGATCAAGAGGATCTTCCATAGGCAACCCATGGAATTTGTTGCCTTGCACCATAGCTATCAAGCCACTCTTGATTTCAAAGTTGTTGTTTTGGATTGTAGGGGTTACAATCCCTTGCCTCTGAGTGTGAGTGTTAGGAGCATCTCCTGCTCCAATCAATCTTGGCCTCCTCTGAGGTTCTTCTGCCATTGTGTTTTGTTGTGCTACTCTGATCCACTCTGCTTGCTCACGGAGCTGACGAAGTAACTTAGTCCGTTTAACGTTATCAATGAAAGGTAGGAGGTTCTGGTTTCCTTGTGATCGAGTTTGCATACAGGTGAAGCTAGAACTGTTTGCGCTTACAGGTACCTGAGATGCAAAGACAAAGAAGGGAACACTAGGTAAGTATCCAAGTAAGGTGGAAAAGAACTTGATCTTAAAAGATCTGAAATCCTAATTGTAACAAACAACACCCATATGGCAACGGCGCCAAATTGATAATAGTGTTTTTACTCAGAGACTACTTCTATGGGCAAGGGAAATCTAGCAATAGGAACTTGTCCTAGTGGATGTAAATCCCCTGTCAGTTATGCAATCCCAAAGTAAAAACAATGTAACTGGATATGTGTGTATGCAGAAGGATGTATCAATTCCCTAGCATTGTTATTGTAATACTAAGGTGTCAATCCAAATGGGTGTGATGCTAACAATCAAGATGTGAGAAGATACAACTAAGTCAAGCCAGGTAGAAAGGAAATGTTTATCTAACAACCTAAAAACGAAATGGAGTAAGATGGGTGCTTGACTCGAGTTCTAGATTGAGTCAAGTGACCGAGTCAACGCAGAAAAAATGACAAAAAGGTGCACTCTACCACTCTAAACGAGTCAATGAGATCGAGTGGAGCCTGAAAACGACAAACAACTATGCACTCGGGTTCAAGACCAAGTTGAGAGACATAGTCAAAAGGGATGAAAGGCAAGGTGCAATTACACAATTAACAGTTGTGAAACAAAATGATAAAGCAATAGAAAGTCAATAGGTATCTAAGGATAGGGTAATCGATCAATAGCAACTTATGATCATCACTGGTGTTCAACAAACGTCAACCACAAAGGTTATTCCCTAGACAGAAAATATCTAAAACAATTTAGTCCACTCTCGTGGTAAGAAACCTCAAATCTCATCACTGACATACCAACTTTTGCTTAAGCCACCATGATGAGATAGGCACAAAGAACCTATTTGCTAAAGCCAAAAAGCAACCTAAACATCTAATCTCTTAGGCTAGGATGTGCTAATCTCTGGAAAAAGTTGATTCTGATGATTCCATCACAGTCTCATGTGGAAATCATCTCAGATCTTGTTTCAATTGATCAGAAAGCAACAAGCTTTAAGCACACTCACCCAGAAGGGAAATTCAACAATCAAGCAATCTTAAACACCAGATCCAATCATAAGCAAGCTATTAACCTATCCCATCCTCAGAAACCCTAAATCACTACTCAAGAACAATCATCATCATCAAGAACATAAACCCAAAAAATTCAAACATTTCAAAATTCATTGAAAATAGTTTAGAAAGATAGATTAAGATGGGAATAGTAAGACTGTAAAGAATTAAAGCAAACTAAGTACTAGATTAAGAGAGATCTGAATTACAAAATGAAGAACACCAAGAACAAGGTTTGGAGGCAGAGAAAAACCCTAAAAATACAAGACATATCCGGTGGATAATACCTAACAGTGGTATTTATAGTAAAATCGGAAAACCCTAAAACAGAAAAAGACAAAGAAAAATAGCTAAGTCTTCGCGGATGGTGCAGCTCGACCAAGTCTGGTCGAGTGGTGTCGAGTGTGTTGAGTGGAGTGGGGACTCGAGTGCCAGTGTCGAGTGGTAACATCGAGTGTAGCATCGAGTGGAGGTGGGCTCGAGGAGAGAGCGTCGCACAACAGGGCTCGAGTGGGGACTCGAGCTATGCTCGAGTGGCATGGCGAGCACGGGCTCGAGTGGTAATGTTGAGTGCAGCATCGAGTGGGTACGTGGTGGAGCTGAGGTTGAGTCTGGGATGCGATGTCGAGTGCGGAATCGAGTGGAGAGCGTCGCACGGCAGGGCTCGAGTGGGGACTTGAGCTGTGCTCGAGTGGCGTGGTGAGCACGGGCTCGAATGGCGTGGCAAGCACGGGCTCGAGTGGCGTGGCGAGCATGGGATCGAGTGGCGTGATGAACTTGGGCTCGAGTGCAGTGGCATCCATGCTCCAAGTTGTACCTGTTTTAGCTCCAAAAAAAATGCAATATGTATGCAAATCTAATGCAAATCCTCCTAAGTATGCAAAATGGACAAAAAATACTTTAAATGGTATAGACAAAGGGGTGAATCTTTTCTAAAATGGACTCAAATATATGCTTAAAACGTGTAAAATATGGAGACATCAACGGTCAAGGTAGCTATGAACTGGAAGCTCTTCACCTTAAACGCTGCGAAGGGACAGCCCATCAAGGTGCCCAGAAGGCACACCTCGAAAATGTACCCCACATCCCTAGAGATCCCGAGTGCATGCATGGTCTCAGGATGTGGATAGCGAGTACCACTAAAGTTCATACTATAAAAGGCTGCATAGAAGTCTTCTTCATTTGGAGGCTCCTTTTAAGGTTTCTTAGACTGCTTCTTGACCACCCGGGGGGCTTCAGCTTCCTCAGGCTCTCTGCCTAAGTCATCCAATTCCTCATAAACTAGTTCAAGCCATTTTCCCTTGAGATCTCGGCTCTGTCTCTAGAGTGTTGTCTGGACGTCTCTTCTCCTCCGTGTTCCATCGGCTCATCTCTTTGATATGCCCCTCCGATTTTGGTAAAACCTCGTGCCAACGTTTCAGCCAAAAGCTTAGTGTTCTCTTGGGCAATGGGTACCTGAAATGTAAAACACCGAAAGAATTGGTTATGCAATATGACTCGATGTGGTGACTCTGTCTGTCTGGTCGAGTCAAGTGAAAAATATTTCATCCGAGCTCTGACTCGGTCAGGTTGATCAAGTTCTTACATCGAGTGCTACCCCCACTGACTCGGTTTGACAAACCTAGTACTCTGACCGAGTCAATGGTTCTCCGAATCAAAACTTTAAAAAAACTATATCATTTATCCAATTCATCGAATCCAAACTTCACTAGCACGGATTCAACAAAAATTCAAATCCAATTCTATTAAAAATTCCCAGATTTTTCCTAAACATCTCCAATTTCATAGATCTAAGGCAAAGAATGTTCAATACTAATAGAATAAGCCGATTTCAAAAGAAATTTCAAATTTTGCTGAGAATCAAGTGAGTCATTTGATTTTAAACTCAAGAACATTCAAACTTTTCAACCTAGAAAATCATGCAAATTTCTTCAATTAATCATAGATTTGGCGGTTTAAACTTATTCTAAAAGCATATATACTCGATTCAAGCCTAGATAAAGCCGATTCATCTAGTTTTAAACACAAAAACACTCGAATTCAATCGAAATCTATCCCTAGAATATATTCCTAAAACCTAGAATTTTGAAAAAATTCGAGTAAGAGATTCTTACTTTGGTCTGATTTGGCTGAACATGGTGTTAGATCGAGTAGTGTGATGGAGTGAAGAGATGGAAATTTTTGAAATTTTTTTGAAAATTTTGAATTTTGAGAGAGAGTGGCTTTTTAATTCGCAAAAGATGTGAGGATGAAGGAGAAGGAGGCGTAGGGGGTGTTTTTAAAAAGGAAAAAGGTTGCAAAAAACCCTAGGTCTCACTTGGTATAGTTGACCGAGTTATAATTCAAATTTCAAATTTAAATATCAAACATATATTTACGTGGTGAAGGAGGGAGAGTTGACTTGGTTGACTAACTTGGTTGGCTTAACTTGATTTGAATAACCGAATTAGCTCGTTTGACCGATCTTGATGAAGGACTCGATCTGGTGACCGAGTTTTGTCAACCGAGTGGTTACCTGGATCGAGCCCTTGGTTCCAACTCGAGTTCTCTGACCGAGTTCCACACCTTTAGTCCTTCTTCAGCTTTTTCAAGCCTTACTTCTTACTCTTCAGAACTCAAAACCTAATAATCATAACAACTAGAAAACCCAACAAACATAACTAGAAATTTAAAGCTAAATTATATACAAGGATAGTCATGGGACTTCCTCCCAAGTGAGCTTGTTTAAAGTCATTGAGCTTGACTTCCTTACAGAGCTTATAGGGGTTTGTTGAGAGGCACCGAGGTCCTCTTGATTCCCTTTCCAGAATGTTCCTCGAAGTCAGCGTGCTCTCGCGACAGATCAGCAAACTGATTCTTTATAGCTTCTTCTTCTAGATAAAACTTCTCTTGATCCGGTGGGTAATCAATCTGCCTTTACCATTTTATAGTTTTCTCAGCTCTGGTGATCACAGCTAAACTCCCATAAGGTGTAACCTCTTTAAAGCTCAGTGGTTTAGAAAGGGCTCCATGAACTCTTCCTTGTAGCTCTTTTACTTAATTCTTCAACTCCGCAACAGTGTCCTTCAGAGATCTTATAACTTGATCCTGCCAATTAGAATTTTCCTTGAATTCAACCCACTCATTTGACATATCTTGGTCAGACTCAAGAAGCTGATCGAGTGCCTCAATCGAGTCGGAGTGGTTGTGAAATTTCTTGGTAAGACTTGCTTCCGACTCGTATCTTCTTCAGTTTCAAACTTTGTCTTTGACTCAACCAGTTCAATGCATACCCCTAGCTCAGATTCACTATCTAGTCCCATTGCTGCTTCTACAATATTTTCTGCAGAAGATTCTTCTGGTGATGATTTAGTTAGCTAATTTGTCCCAAGGATCGAGAAAAACTATCCATCAATCGTGGGTCTCTTCATTGCGTCGTTTATATTAAACTTCAATACCAGATCTTTCCCAATCATGAGGTTAATCTTTCAACCCCTAACGTCTATCAGTGTTCCAGTGGTGGCTAGGAAGGGTCTGCCTAGAATGATGAGAGAGGCATGAGGCTTAATGACGCTCCAAGGTCACAGAGGCTATTCTCAGAGGTTGAAGGTCCTAGCGAGCATGGTAAGGTAAAGGAGCCAGGGTCATCAAGTTTTTCCTGGATTACTACTTTTTTCTGCATCAAGGCACTACTTACTTGGTGCTCTGATTCCAGACTCTCATACTCCTTGATTCTGTCCATAATTGTGTTCCTCAGGGATTGCTCCCTTAGAGGTATATGCTTGAGGGCTTCAGAAAAAGGCATAAATGCTTCAATCTTCTTCAGCTGCTCCTCAAAGAGGGCTCTATACTTCTCTACCAGTTCTTTCTTGAATCTCTTGGGGAAAGGTAGTTTTGGAACATATTAAGGAGGTATGTAGGTTGCTTTCGTCACGTCTGGAGTAGCTCGGTCAGTAGATTCAGTTAGATGCACTCGGTCAGTTGACGTAGTGGTGTCATCAAGTTGGACTTCTGGATCTTCAACCTGAGCTTCTTTTTGGTTGACATCCTCCCCATCTTGAACCTTGCTGTCCTCAATGAGATATGCATCATATACTCTAGCAGGGAATACTTGACAAGTGCAGAGTGTTATAGCATTGATATTGGCATAGTCTTTGGGGTTTTGAATGGCTTTACCAGGTAGCTGCTCCAGGAGTATGAAATGTGGAAGTAGATGCTCCTTTTGTTTCCAAGTATTGGAGTCTTGAGTTGATTGTTTCAATCTTGCATTCGAGGGCATTGTAAGTGCAGCCTATGTGGTTCTTCATTTCAGCAAACTATTTATTCTTGTCGGAGGTACTATTAGCTTGGATCTGGAGGAGCTGCTGTAGAAAGTTCTTCTGAACAGGGTCTTGGACAGTAGATAGCTGGGCCTGCAGAGCAAAGCCTGGTGGTGCAATGAGGGTTTGTTGCTGCTCATATCCACCCTGAAATTGTTGTTTAGGAAAATACCCTTAGTTTTGGTTGCAAGTGGTATAGTTCTTGGTCTGAGTCTGCTGCTGTTGGGGGTAAACTTGGTCCTACAGGTTGTCTACGTTGGTGTTCCTATAAAACAAATTTGGATTTATCTTATAGTTTACGTACCCTTTGTTGTAACTACCTTGGTTCTGGACATAGCTGACCTCCTCTAGCTACCCTTTGTTGTAACCACCCCATCTTAAACCGGAATAAGCTCTTCTTCAGTCGCAAAGTGGACATGCTTTTGCTGAGCGAGAAGAAGTTTGTCAAGTGTTTCGTTTAAGGCTTTCATCTCCTCCATGTGTCAATCGTCAGCCTCAAATATACCTCTGATGGTGCGGTCATATTCTTCATTATAAGTTCCATCTGACTGTGCGAGATTCTCGACCATCATCGACGTCCTTGTTTAGGAAGTTGCCATTGCAAGCTGTGTCGAGCAACATGCAGAACTTAGGGAGGACGCCACAATGGAGAGTGCTCAATAACGATTTTGTACTGAAGCCATGGTAGGGGCACTTAGAGGTTGAGCTTTTGAATCTCCCCAAGCTTCAGAAAAGGCTTCTCCATTCTTCTGTGTGAATTCCAAAATCTCATTGCGGAGTCGGGTTGTCCTTGAGGTTGAGAAGAATTTTACAAGGAAGGCACGCTTACATTCATCCCAGTTTGTAATGGATCCATGTGGCAAGCTCTTTTCCCAGATGTGAGCTCTATCCCCAAGAGAAAGAGGGAATAGCATGAGTTTGAAACCATCCTCGCTGACACAATTAATCTAGGTGAGGCTGCAGAGCCTGTCAAATTTCGTCAAGGTGGTCAAGAGGATCCTCCATTGGGAGTCCATGGAAGCGGTTTCATTGTACCATTGAGATCAAGCTGCTCTTGATCTTGAAGGTATTGTTCTAGAGAGTAGGAGGGATGACTCCCTGTTGCTGGGTATGCGTATTTGGTGCATCACCAGCTCCTATAGATCAGGGCATCCTCTGCACTGGAGCAACCTGTGCTTGATTCTGTCCCTGTTGGTTCTCCATAGTCACTTATTCTTCTACATCCTTTTTGATTCTGTCTCTCTGTTCTCTGAGATTACGAGGTAACCGGTAGATGTTATCGAGGTAACGGATGAGATTCTGGTTGCCTTGTGATCTTGTTTGCATACAAGAGAGGTAGACTCAGGTTGACAAACTATATGAGGTTAACCGAGTAGAGCAGGAAAAAGAAGTTGAACTCGGGCAGCAGAGCTCGACGTGATGACCAATTGCTTAGAATGAGTTCAGCTGTGTACGGATGGAGGACTCGGTTAGTTGACCGAGATGTAGAACTCGAGCTGTAGACCGAGTGGTACCTAAAACACAATGAATCCAGAAAGTTAAAAACTTAAGTAAAAGTAAAAGGAAGTTGATCTCAAGAGATCTGAAATTCAAAATGTAACAAACAGACACCCAATTGGCAATGGCGCCAAATTGATAACAAGATTTTAGTTCCTCAATCCTATCATGTCATTGTAGTATTTGAGGTGTCAATCCAAATGAGTGTGTTTGCTAGCAATCAAGATGTGATCAAATACTCCTACTTCAAGCCAGATAGAGAGTTTGTAAACTAACAACCTGAGTGATCAAAAGAAAATAACAGATAAAAACTAAAGCAAAGCAGATGGTGATGAGCAATCAATAAGAAAAAAAGCCCTAGGGAATGGGTTCATGGATCTTGGACTCCTCCTAATCTCTCCTAGATGTTAATTCAACTTCACATAGAAGCTATCCCTAGACGATAGTCATCACAAAAAGGTGAATCCACCGTCGTGGTAGACACCAACAAACTTATACTAATTCCTAACTCAATACCTATTCAAAGAGAACAAGGAGTAGGTATTAATGAAGCTAGCATAAGTAAGCATTAAGAACCAGACTATCAATGCCAAAATACAACTATAACTACCAATGCCTTGGTGAAAAGTCATAAATCTTTGGTATTAGTGGATCATGCATTTCATGAAACACCTTCCGGGTGTGAAATGCCTGGTCTCTAGTCCCAAGGGGTTAGCAAGGAATAGCATTAAGAACTCCTAATCCAGAAGGGATCTATTCAATTCCATAGTTAAACATCTAAGGAGATTAGAATTCCTACACAGATCTAACCATTCCCCAAGAACCCTAATTCACTACTGATAAATCATCCTAAAATGCTCAAACCCAGAAAATGAAATGAAGTTCATAATCAGATTAAGGATGATGAGAATAGAAGGATTGTGAAGAAATTAGATGCAAAAAGATAAAGGATTAGAGTAGATCTAGAAAATAAATTAACAAGAGTTTGAGGTGGCTATAGAGAACTTAGAAAGAGATTAAAGATATGCTAGGGGATTTTTAGGGAAGGCTTTATATAGGAAGCCCTAAAACCCAAAAAGAAAAATGACTAAATCTGATTAACGCTGTGGGAGGACTCAGTTTGAGGTCAGTTGGTGCAGCTCGGTCATGAGGTCGAGTCTTCTGGTCGAGTGGTGATCTTTTAAAGCTTTTTGTCGTCATGTGTAACTCGGCTTATGATTGAGTGTCTTCACTGAGTGGCTTCATCGAGTGGCTTAATCGAGTGGCTTCATCGAGTCTCCTCCATCATCCTTCCTTAGCTTCAGCAAATCTCCAAAAAGTCTCCGATTACCCTAAAAATGTGATCCTCCAAAGGTTTTGTCCTGGCATGTGACTCGGCTTATACCTCGAGTGGTAGACTCTGGCTGTAGATCGAGTAGCTTCATCGAGTTCACTCCACCATTCTTCCTCATCTTTAGCAAATCTCCAAAAAGCATCAAATCACCCTGAAAACAATTCGAAAATGCAATATGTAAGCAACCCTAGTGCAAAACCTATTATGAATGCTAAATGAGTGAAAATGACAGTAATTGGGGTGAAACGAGCGATGAAACTACATCTAAATCATGAGAAATGCATGGTAAAATGGGGTAAAATACCGAGACATCAGTTACAGGTTCAGGGTTTAGGGTTTAGGGTTTAGGGTTTAGGGTTTAGGGTTTAGGGTTTAGGGTTTAGGGTTTAGGGTTTAGGGTTTAGGGTTTAGGGTTTTGGGTTTAGGGTTTAGGGTTTAGGGTTTAGGGTTTAGGGTTTAGGGTTTAGGGTTAGGGTTAAGGGTCAAGGGTTTAAGGTTTGGGGTTAAGGGTTTACGGTTAAGGGTTTAGGGTTTAGAGTTTAGGGTTTGGGTTTAGGGTTTAGATTTTAGGGTTTAGGGTTTAGGGTTTAAGGTTTGGGTTTATTGTTTAGAGTTTAGGGTTAATGGTTAAGTTTTAATGTTTCGGATTTAGTGTTTTGGGTTTGGGGTTCAGGGTTTAGGGTTTAAGGTTTTGGATTTGGGGTTTAGGGTTTAGGGTTGAGGGTTTAGGGTTAGGGGTTTAGGGTTTAGAGTTTAGGGTTAAGGATTTAGGGTTTAGTGTTTAGGATTTCGGGTTTAAGGTTTAGGGTTTAGGGATTTTGGTTTAGGGTTTAAGGTTTAGAGTTTAGGGTTTGGGGTTTAGAGTTTACGGTTTAGGGTTTAGAGATGTAAAGATCTCTAAATTTGGTCCACGGGAATGTCTTCAACAAATATCAAACTTCTGATTCTCAGAAACTGGCTTAACACAGGTTTTGCTCTTTTTTGGTTCATTTTCTCTTAAAACCTGTAAAACCTCTTTGACACTTGAAATATTTGATAATAAGCTATTTATGCTTGAAAACACACCAAACTCTTTACAAAACCAAAAAGAGTTACGATCTGTCAACCTCGGCCATAAGGCCTGTGACCGAGGCCAGCCTTCACCACCACCTTGGTTATAATGCATGTGACCTAGGCCGACTCCCTTGCCTCCACACTTATCAAAACGACGAGTTTAGCCTCCAAAGCCCTAAGTATTTATGGACCACAAGGCCTATAAATACTTAACCTTATGCTTTAGGGTTTCGTGTGCCTTAGATAGTCTTGACATGCCTCACCCCATATTCTGATCTTCCTCTTGCTCGTCCAAGACCTCAAAGATCACCAACTCTTTTCTCTTTTACATCTCTTGTTACTACGTAATCTCTGAATCTTTATCTTTTATTTATGCAATCTATGAATTACTTAAACCTTGCTTTGATGAATCCTTTAATCATGCTTGAGTAGTTTACTTATTGGGTTTAAAGGGTCAATAAAAGGGGGGAGAGGATCACCGGTCTGTGGATGACAAGTAGTTGAAAACAACAACCTAGTTTCAAGTTTAGACCAAAGCGTTTCCCAAAAATAACTTAGAAACTTTGTATCTATATCAGAAACAATAGTTGTAGGCATACCATGCAAACGAAGTATCTCTTTGAAGAACAAATCAGCTATATGCGATGCATCATCATTTTTGTGACAAGCAATGAAGTGTGCTATTTTTGAGAATATATATAAGGTTATATAGATTCTCGAACGACCAATGAAGACTTCTAACATTAATTGTTCTCAGAAGAGGAAGATTGGAAACACCTTCAGTGGATCAACATTATGAGAAGTTCCCTATCCTTTGGAAATCTAAATGATCTAACGTTGACTTTATCTTTACATAACCTTTAATATTGATTTAACTTCTCTCTCAATGGCTTGATATCGCACAAAGGATCACTACATTCGGAGTTCAAATCCACCTTTTCTACCACCCTTTTTAGAACTCCAAATGTCCAAGCTCACCTTTAGCTTGGTACAACACCTTCACCTTATCCATTCATTCAAACCACATGCCTTCAGTTTTATCATTATCATGGGCAATCAATTGCAAAAACTACGGAGTATACAGACCGACAAAACTTTATGTTCTAAGGATCTCCGGTAAGATTTATGCTCCTTGCTACTTAGATTATACAGAGATTCCAAGGTTCGTGGGGTTGTGTATCAACATTTGGTTTTCGTCTCACTGTGATTTTGCACCATGACTTGCATTCATCTTCATTATCAGAGCCTAAATACTTTAACCACCATCAAACTAGCCTTCGATTCCCAGCCCATGATGCGATTGATACTCCCTTTGTGAGGCTGCACTTTACAAGAAACTAATGAATTTAAAGGGTCGACAATGGAGATTTCGAAGATTAATTAGGATTTTGGGAGCTAGAATACAATAATGCTTGATAGGCTTATGGTAAAGTACATGTAGTACTAAGTTGTTCTTTGATCTGTTCTAAGTTCTCAAGGAGTAGAAGTTCAGCGCGGTGGAATCTAAAGGGGTGTGTAAGTTCCCGTTTTCAAAAAAATTTCCGTATTTGATTTCATTTGTTTGTTATTGCTTGAGGACAAGCAAAGATTCAAGTCTAGGGGGATGTGACTCTCGTCTTTGTCCATTTTTAACGTGATAACCCTTATCTTTGTGAGTTTTTAAAAGTTCTTTTTTAACACCGTTTGTCAAACCTTTCTATTTGGATTTGGATTTTCATTGTTCTTTCTTCAGGACAAGCAAGGATTCAAGTCTGGGGGAATGTGATAACACTATTTATTACCGATTTTTAAAGTTGTTTTATTAACGAATCTTGAGTCTTTTAAATAAGAACAAGATTCTTTTTGGTATTTTTATATATTTATAGGTTTGTACACTTGTTGGAGTCAAAATGAAGGTTTTAGAATGGAAATAGATCATTTTGGATTATTAGAGATGCAAGACTGCACATAAGCGTCAGATGCCTGGCCTCCGATGGAATACTTCCCACGTTAGATCTTTCTTATATTTTGACACAAGCTATAGGAGTATGTTAGAAGATGGCTGAAGAAAATCTGACAGTGAGATCAAGCGTTATAGCCAAATTTCTGAACTCAGGACAAAACTGCCTCGCAGTTGGAGCATGCTTGGGAAGGAGTACATCTCTACCGATTAGTGCATAACTTGTTAACGATCGATAGGCCAACATTAAAGTTTTTATTTTTCTATTTCTAGGGCTTCTCCTTCCCTGTATAAATAGGAGTCTCGCATCTTGATGTAGATATCAAGTCTTAGAGACGAAAAACTTAGTTTAAATAGCTTTTAAGGTGTAAACCTTTGTATATATTCTTTTATGCTTTTATTTTATATTTAGTTCTTCATATATCTCTATCATGCATATTCTTTGCATGTGTGGCTAGATCTGTTCATATAGATTAGGGTTTTTGAAGGGATGTTTATGTAGATTCATGTTAGGATACTTATGAGATTATTCATATTGTTATTCGTCATAGATTTCATTAATGCCTTGTTTAATCTGATCAATTAGCCTCTCCACTAAATCAATTTTATTGTGGGACAAAATGAGTTGTTGAATGGATAGAACTATATTTGATAGGCAAAGTGTCTATTGTTAGTGACAGTTGCAATTTATACTTTGTGAGCATATTAGATTAGGTTATCATTGCATGCATGATTCTCTTCCAAAAATGACAGTTATTTATTGCTAGGGAATATGTTGTATAGATAGTTATGTTACGTGACAACGAGATAACTTACTTTCATAATCTAAGCTCTAGACGGTTTTTCATGCATGTCATATAATCATTACATTCATCTGCATGAATCCCTAAATAAATAAATAAATATTTATTTATTTAATTTTAGGATGTTAGTCACAATGAGTTTCAAAAAAACTCCTTTGCATCCTAGCTTTATTTAAATCACCATAATTCATCGTGTGCTCTATTGATCTTTGTGGATTTGATCCCTAAGTACGATTGTAATTGTCAATGTGCAGTTACAGTATATTCAGGGTTAAAACCTCAGTGTATCAAAATTCCAATTGTCTCGCCATGGAGCACTAAGAGCTCAAAGAAACCCTTCTCACCAAGGAAATCACACAAGAGCCTCTGATGGAGCCAGTTAGTGACACCAACATGGGACACGATCAAGAGGGCAAAGACTCGGACAACTCGGCTCACACTCACTCGTACAAGCCAAGCCTTCAGCAATAGCCTTTCTACCAATTTTCCAAGGACGCCAAGACTCATCTCTGTTTGTCATTACTAAAATTGCAATGTGAGTGTTTTCATATGTTTTAACTTACCAGTGTTTTGTGTTTCTTTTGTAGGCTTACCTTATTGGTTTTTAGTTTCATTTATTCTTTAGTCATTAGAAAATGTCCCAGCCTGGTAAATTGAGTCAAGAATGCGCATAGTTGACGGTTACAAAAACTGTAGCACGTTTGGCCTTGAAGCCCCAGCCGTCGAACCAATTTATAAGGTTCCTTTCTCGGCTTATATTTTTCACCGAATATCAATAAAGAAAACGGTATTCTTCTTCAAATAAAACCCTAGCTGTTCGTGATTTCTTGCGTGAGAGTCGCCTGAATCTTGAGATACTCGACTTATCAATGTCCATTCATAGGCTTTGTGGCGTCCTTTGATCCCCTATTGTTATCAATCTTCATTTCCCCTTTGCCGCTAAAGTCAAGAGAGTGCTACCACCCTTGATTAAGTCTCATCGTCAATCCACTTCGATCATCTAGTCGTCTTGTTGTCTGAATGTTACCACAAGCCACCAGACTCCATCGCTATCTTCTACTTGCTAGTTTTTTTGCCCCACATCATCTGGTATCAGAGAGCCTAATCGCTCCGAAGATCAGGTATGAACCCTAGCTTGCACCTCATCATTTGATTATTTGTTGGCTCTATCTTAGTTGTTTGATCTTTGTTTCTGTTTGATTCATTACATCCTTAAATCATATTAAAAAAATCACTGGTTAGCATCTTAGTTCGTCATATTGATCATCTAAAACAAAAAACAATTGTAGGTTTTGCATCGAAGACTTACTAGCTACACTCGATCTTTTGCTGCATCTGTTACATCGTGAACGTGTGTTTAATTGAGTCTGTTTGTTACTTTACGGTATCTGTTTTTGACTTAGTCGAGTCTGCTCTCTCCACTATTCATCAATCGCATCTGTTTGAGTTTATTATTCTCTTTCTTGCTTATATTTTACTTCGTGCTAGTTGTATCATCTGTTTTGCAGACTGCTCTGTGCATCATTTTTTGTTTAAAATTCGTGTTGTATCTTTCATAAGTGGTATCTTAAATCTGCATCAGTTTTTGTTTAAAATTTTTGCTGCATTATCGCTCAGTGTCAGCTTTGTCATTGTTATCAATTGTTAAGAATCGAAAATTGCTTTAAGAGACAGTTGCTACATTTACAAGTTATCTGATCGTTATGTGATTTGCTACATTATTGTTTTACTATTGTTCCATAGTGCCCTTACTTGCTACTGCATAATAATCGCATCCATTTAAAATTTGTTGCATACCTTTGCGATTTCTATTTTCCTTGTTGCTCTGTCATCTTTTTTTTCTTTTCTCGTTTGAGTTTAACATATCTCTTACCTTGCTGCATCAGTCATCGTGTCTTTTCGTCGTTTATCACCTGTCATTGTTTAGCTATACTCTTTGGTCTTGTATTGCCGCATCTGTTGCTCACTTTTTTTACCGCTATCTCGCTGTCTCATTGCTGCATTCAGTTGCGTAATTGCATAATTTGTCACATTCTGTTTTTTTTATATAAAAGAAAAGAAAAAAAATTGCAATTGTCATAATAGTTTCACATCCTAGTTCACATTCTGTTTCAGTTTGCTATTTCATTGCTGCTTGTTGCCTTATCCTTGTAGTAGCTTCTAGTTGTAATTTGTTCAATACCCTTGTGCGTTTGATCTTTTACTTGTGTCTCACCATTTGTAGATCAATATGGGTGACAAACTACCACCGCGAGCTACTATGGACCAGCTCCTAGAAACCATTAGGTAAGTTAATGACCATCTCGCACGCCTATAGGCACGACCTCAGCCGGTTAGAGGAGGGCAAGGGGAACACCCCAACAGGCGAAGACATCACCACGATGATAAATTTGTTGCCAACTCAGAGGATTATGAAGATAATCCGTTATCAGCCCCCAATTTTTGAGTTGGGAGACCGGAGAGAGCTAGAGATCGAGAGGTGAATGTTGAAAGCCCACGACACGAGGGCAAAGATTTAAAGCTCACTGCACCAACATTTGCTGGAAGAGTAAATCCAGAGGCTTATCTAGATTGGGAGAAGAAAATGGAAAACATCTTTGAGTACTACAACTACTCGGACGCTAGGAAAGTGTCACTGGCTGCTGTCAGTTCATAGAAAACACCTTGGCTTAGTGGGATAGAGAAGTTTCTGAGAGGAGGAGGCTTAGACATTGGCAGATTACTACATGGGAAGACATGAGATACCAGCTCTGAAAGAGATACGTTACATCGTACAATCACCGGGAACTACAAAAGAAGTTTAGGAAGTTAACTCAAGGGAGCAAGTCGGTAGAGGAATATTTTGAGGAGTTTGAGATGCTTAGGAACAGATTAGGGTCTGAAGATTCAGAGGAGACTCTCATGGCTCAGTTCCTAAACAGTTAACATGACATAATAGCGTGGAAGGTTGAACATAAAAAAAATATAGAGACTTAGAAGATTTGTTGCATTTGGCACCCCAAGTAGAGCAACTGATAGATCATGGTTTTTACGGTTTTTAAGCCATGATATATGTCCTTAATTGAGTCTTTTATGTGTCTTTAGAGTCCTAGTAGAGTCTTTTACAGGTTTACACGTATTTGGAGACTTTTGGACTTTTTGGAGCATTTTGGAGCATTGTTGCTGAGAAGCTAAAGCCGGAGTATGGATAGACCCCTGATCGACACCCATGGTAAAGCCACACTCGGAATTTTAAAAGTTTTGAAGATTAGCAACTTTGCGCAAAAGTTTATATTATTTACAAAAAGACCCATGTCGTGTTTTAGAGTCTTTATTAAGGTTTTTAGTTCTGATCTATGTATCTAAGCTTTTAGCAAGGAGACTTTGAGAGAGATTGAGAGCTTGGGGCTGATTTACTCTGTACTTCTGAGAGAGGATCTTGAACCATTGTTTATATTTCCCTTTTAGTTTATTTATGACATCTATTCTATTCATCTCTATGATTTCATTGATTATGTCAAAGTAGATCACTTGTTAGGTTCAGGGATTCTCACTAGGGTTTTCATGGATTTGTAACTTTTATTTATTGGTTAGGATTCACAGTTTAAATGTTCTTCACCTAGGTTGTTCTTAATGCTAGATCTAGCCTGATCAATTATGCATCTAGATCTTAGGTTATTGAATTTTCACGACGGTGTGATTTGAAACTTGACAAAACCTAGAGTGAACAAATCAAACTTGAACTTAATGCTTGTTTAAAACTTGACGTCTCACAAAGGAATTTGGTTTCTTAGGTTTTAAGCATAGAGAACTTTCACAGCGGGAGTTGGTTAGTTCTAAGTTAATGTTTTGAGTTCTAGAACTAGAATTTTATTTGATCCTAGCCAATCCATTGATTTAAATTTTCTGAATTCTTGAGAAGTTCCCTGAGCTTGACGTTTTTACAAATTTGAAAACAACAACTCTTCTTTACTTTTCTGCATTGTTTTCATTTATCACCTATCTTACTTAGCTTAATTCGAAACTAAAAGAATCTAAAATACTGTGAGTCTCTGTGGATACGTATATACTACAATTGCATATCTGTGCACTTGCGGTGTAGCTGTAGGGTTTAAACTTTGAGCATATCAACAACACATCAAGAGGAAGACTGCTCAGACCACTAGGAGCAATCCTGCCTGGACTCCTGAACCCCAGAGAAACCTAGACAAGGGAAAGTCTGTTGAAGTAGGGTCGAAGTTCAAGAAAACCGTTCTGGAAACGTCAAAACCGAGCACGCCTGATCCAGGTAAGTTCCAATCTCAAAATACTAGAACTCCTGACATTACATGTTTCAAATGTCAGGGAAAAGGTCATTATGCTAGGGAGTGTCTGAACCAGCTGATTGTGATGCTTAGAGACACGGAAAGATCAGATGCTTGAGAGGTTAGCTAATCATCCTTACTATTGCTTTTTTTATAGATACTCAGGTTTCTTTCAGATCCCTATTCACCCTGATGATCAGGAGAAGACTACTTTTACATGCCCCTACGGCACTTTCGCGTACCACAGAATGCCATTTGGATTATGTAATGCCCCAGCAACATTTCAGCGATGTATGATGTCCATATTCACAGATATGATAAAGGATTACATGGAAGTATTCATGGATAATTTCTCAGTTTATGGATCTGCTTATCATGAGTGTTTGGATAATCTGTCTAAAGTGCTTGCTAGATGCGAAGAGAAGCACTTGGTTTTGAATTGAGAGAAATGCCACTCTATGGTTCAAGATGGTATTGTTCTTGGACATAGGGTTTTGCATGACGGGATCGAGGTTGACCGTGCAAAGATTGAGGTAATGACGAGTTTGCAGGTACCGGATTCTGTCAAAGCTGTGAGAAGCTTTCTAGGATATGCTTGGTTTTACAGGATATTCATCAAAGACTTCAGCAAAATTGCGCGATCATTTACCACCACTGGTGTCGGTCGACACCAGCCCCGACGAGGTAACCGTATAAATTTTCTCTTCTTCTTCTTCTTCTTCCTCCACTCCCTATTTCGCGAAAACCATCGGAAACCCTCACCCCCAAATCTTCAAATTCTTCGATTTTCCACCAAATCGTGTGATTCAAAGACGTAAAATCATTAGATTTCAGTGCTTATCTCATTTCTACATTCTATTTACTCAGAATCTAAGGTATGTTTTTCAAATCTTCCAATTTTCATCTTTGAACCCTAGAAGTTGGAGCTTAAGTTTTAGTCTCTTATAGCTTGAATTATTGGTTGAATCTTGTTTACCTAGGCTATTAGAGGCATCCGATAACTTTGATTAGTGATTTCTTAGGCTGAATTATGCAATTTTAGGAATTATTGGTCTCGATGCCAAAATCACTTTGCGGTTCGTATAGAAATGAAAATTGGAACAATTTGCCTTGGATTGACATTGGATTTGACATTGTGGGCTGTTGTTTGTGAAGTTTGGCAATCAATTTTGTAATTTTCGGAGATTTGCGTTTTGCCTAATTTGCAGGGTTTCTCGTTTTTCTTGTTTTTGATGCAGATGCCTCCTAAAAAATCCTGTCAGCAACGAGATGGTGCATCCTGTTCACAGTGACCTGCACCTTCTCCATCACCGCCTCACTCACCAACCCCTCACCCCCATTTCCTCCGTCTCTGCAATGCCTTTTCACGCAAATCCGCGCCCTTTGGCCTAAAGCTGAGCACCTCAAGATTAAGAGCAGGGTCAATTGGGCCAATGATCCGAAGACGGAGACAGAGAAACCAGACTGTTTCAACTGACCTATCTCCTACGACTGGGACGAGTATGACACGCTATTTTACAATGCATGGTTATTGGTGGAGATCAAGCCTACCCGTTTCATCGATCAGCAGACTATTCAGGCGATGGGCATTCGCAATGATGTCCTCAGGATTCTATAGTGGATCGGGTTAGGTACATTGGCGACGAAGCAGTACAACCTGTATCCGGACTTGGTACGACAGTTTCTCACTACCTGCCGGATCTCTTACACCAACGAGCAGGCCAAGGTCGCAAAAAGTTCAGTAATGGTTGCTGCATCAATGTATAGTATGGGACTGAGTTTAGAAGGTCCTTGATATTAAAATCACAGATGAGGGCTTATGGACTATGTTGCGAAATTGTGGGTTGAATCTGGAAAACTGCGAATGTCTACGGTGAAGTACATGGTGGTTTGAATCCTGTCAGGTAAGAAATCTCAGTGGTTGAATATGGTGAATGTGAGTGTGGTGCTTCTATGACGAAATGAGTTTCTGTGTTTTCAAACATCTTTCTCTGGTTTGGTTCTATGTTTGCTTGAGGGCAAGCAAAAGGCTATGTTTGGGGGAGTTGATATATCATGGTTTTTACTACTTTTAAGCCATAATATATGTTCTTAATTGAGTCTTTTATGTGTCTTTAGAGTCCTAGTAGAGTCTTTTATAGGTTTACACGTATTTGGAGACTTTTGGACCTTTTGGAACATTTTGGAGCATTGTTGCTGAGAAGCTGAAGCCGGAGTATGGATAGACCCCTGGTGTTGATCGACACGTGCCACCTGATGAAGCCACACTCAGAATTTTACAAGTTTTGAAGATTTGCAACTTTGCCCAGAAGTTTCTATTATTTACGAAAAGACCCAAGTCGTGTTTTAGAGTCTTTATTAGGGTTTTTAGTTCTTATCTATGTATCTAAGCTTTAGCAAGGAGACTCTGAGAGAGATTAAGAGCTTGGGGCTGATTTACTTTGTACTTCTGAGAGAAGATCTTGAACCTCTGTTTCTATTGCCCTTTTAGTTTATTTATGACATCTATTCTATTCATCTCTATGATTTCATTGATTATGTCTGACTAGATCACTTGTTAGGTTCAGGGATTCTCACTAGGTTTTTCATGGATTTGTAACTTTTATTGATTGGTTAGCATTTACACTTTCTAATTTCTTCGCCTAGGTTGTTCTTAATGGTAGATCTAGCCTGATCACCTATGCATCTAGATCTTGGGGTGTAAATTAGCACGACGGTGTGATTTAAATCTTGACAGAACCTAGAGTGAGCAAATTAGATAATTACTAAGAATTTTGGAGTAGATAATTTGTGAACAAATCAAAGTTGAACTTAATGCTGGTTTAAAACTTTAAGTCTCACAAAGGAATTTGGTTTCTTAGGTTTTAAGCATAGAGAACTTTCACAGTGGGAGTTGGTTAGTTCTAAGTTAGTGTTTTGTGTTCTAGAACTGGAATTTAATTTGATCCTAGCCAATCCATTGATTTACATTTTCTGAATTCCTGAGAAGTTCCCTGAGCTTGACGTTTTTTCCCATTTGAATACAACAACTCTTCTTTACTTTTCTGCATTGTTTTCATTTATCACCTATCTTACTTAGCTTAATTCGAAACTAAAGAATCTATTGTGAAATACTGTGAGTCTCTGTGGATTCGACCTCTATATACTACAATTGCATATCTGTGCACTTGCGGTGTAGCTGTAGGGTTTAAACTTTGAGCATATCAACAACACATCAAGAGGAAGACTGCTCAGACCACTAAAAGCAATCCTGCCTGGACTCCTAAACCCCAGAGAAACCTAGACAAGGGAAAGTCTGTTGAAGTAGGGTCGAAGTTAAAGAAAACCATTCTGGAAACGTCAAACCCGAACAGGCCTGATTCAGGTAAGTTCCAATCTAAAAATACTAGAACTCATGACATTACATGTTTCAAATGTCAGGGAAAAGGTCATTATGCAAGGGAGTGTCTGAACCAGCTGATTGTCGTGCTTAGAGACAACGGAGAATATGAGTCTTAAAATGAAGCCGTAGAAGAACCAGTTGACTCTGAGGAGGATATAGTTGACTATCCGGATGAGGGCCGCCTGTTGGTAACCAGGAGATCTCTCAATTCTTTCTTTGATCTCGAGACTGTACAAAGAAAGAACATATTCCATTCAAAGTGCATTGTCAATTCAAAGGTATGTAGTCTTATCATTGATGGGGGATCATGTACTAACGTCACCAGCAAATATTTGACAAGGATACCATCCATAGTGGGCCTACCAACTATTACAGTTCCAGTCATAATAGTCGCAAGTACAGCCTAGCACCGCTCACTCCTCAAGAAGTCCATGACATGCAAAAGGAAATGGATAAAGGAGCGAAGGTCAGTAAAACCAACTTGTATGTTATACCTCATAATGTTTTAAAGTCCCTTGAATCGAAAGAGCAGGTACTACTAATGATCTTCAAGGAAGGATTATTTTCAAGACAAGATGACAAAAAGACACCAGAAGAAGTGCTTAAGCTTTTGGAGACGTATCAAGACGTATTCCCGGACGAGATCCCACCAGGATTAGTTCCAGGAGCACCATTACCTAACCGACCAGCAAATAGGGTAAATCCAGAGGAAGCTAAGGAGTTGAAAATGCAAGTTCAGAATTGATGTCTAAAGGGTACATCCGAGAGAGCCTAAGCCCACGCGTGGTCCCAGTTTTTCTAGTACCTAAGAAAGATGGAACATGGAGGATGTGTGTGGATTGCCAAGCCATAAATAATATCACCATTAAGTATAGGCATCCCATTCCTAAGCTAGACGATATGTTAGATGAGCTTAGTGGGGCTACCATCTTCATTAAGATAGATTTGAAGAGTGTTTACCATCAAGTTCTGATGAAAGAAGGCGATGAGTGGAAGACCGCTTTCAAGACAAAGAGGGGATTGTATGAGTGGCTTGTCATGCCCTTTGGCTTAACAAACGCGCCATGAACGTTCATGTGGCTAATGAACCACGTATGAAGAGCCTACATATGTAAATTCGTAGTTATGTATTTTGATGACAGACTAATCTATAGTACATGTTTTGCAGATCATCTACGGCACCTCGAACAAGTTCTAGAGACACTTTGGCTGCAATGTTTATTCGCTAACCTCAAAAAGCTTACTTTTTGCACTCATCAGTTGGTCTTTCTTTCTTTTGTAGTTAGCTCTCAGGGTCTAAAGGTCGTTGAAGAGAAGATAAGGGCAATACAAGACTGGTCGGAGCCAACTTTGATTAGCCAACTTAGGAGCTTCTACGGCCTAGTCAGTTTCTATAGGAATTTTTCAAGGACTTCAGTACCATTGCAGCACCACTGACTTCGGTGATCAAGAAGAATAGCGATTTCACATGGGAACAAGCTCAAGAAGATGCGTTCAGTAGACTCACAGACAACCTCACCAATGCACCTGTTTTGGTATTGCTTGATTTTAACAAGACATTTGAGATTGAATGTGATGCTTCAAGTACAGGTATTTGAGCTGTATTGATGCAAGGAGGGAAGCCCATGGCCTACTTTAGTGAGAAAATAACAGGGGGTGTCTCTCAACTATCCTACCTACGATAAGGAATTGTACGCGTTGGTAAGGAGTCTCGAAACTTGGCAACACTTTCTTTTATCTAAGGAGTTTATTATTTATACAGATCACGAGACCTTAAAGTACCTAAGGGGACAACTTTCGAAACTTTTCCCTATGTAATCAAGTATAAGAAAGGTAAGTAGAACATTGTGGCTGACGCATTGTCCAGAAGATACACGCTCATCACCACGATGGAAGCAAAGATTATGGGTTTTGAGCACATCAAGACATTGTATGAAGAAGACCCAAACGTCCAGGATCACTACAAGGAGACCGCCAAGGCTGCTTTTAGAGCATTTTATCAGCAAGATGGGTTTCTATTCAAGGAGAAGAGGTTATGCATACCACAGGGATCGATGTGTGAGTTACTGATGCGGGAAGCTTATGGAGGTGGCCTAACAGGACATTTTGGGCGTGAGATGACGTTGAGCATACTGATGGATCATTTTTTTGGCTGCATTTGAAGAAGGATGTAGAGAAGTTCTGCTCCAAGTGCATCACTTGCTTGAAAGCAAAATCCAGGTTTTATCCTCACGATTTATACTTACCTCTACCGGTACCTAACATGCCCTTGGTGGATATATCAATGGATTTTGTCTTTGGACTTCCAATGATAAACCATTAGGATTCTATATTTGTAGTTGTAGAAAGGTTTTCGAAAATGGCGTATGTCATACCGTGCAACAACACCAATGATGCCACTCAGATCGCATATATCTTTTTCAAAGAAGTTGTGTGTTTACACGGAGTACCAAGAACCATAGTCTCCGACTAAGATACCAAATTCCTCAGTCATTTCTGGAGAGTTTTATGGAGGAAACTAGGCACTAAGCTACTATTCTCCACGACATGCCACCCCCAGACCAGTGGGCAGACCGAGGTAGTAAACCAGACCCTCTCCACATTATTGAGGGCCACGGTTGGTAAGAACTTCCAAAACTGGTTAACTTGTTTACCGTACGTTGACTTTGCTTATAATCATGCTAGTCATTCAGCTACTGATGTGCTGTGATTGTTCTGCTCAAAGTTTTATCTTTAATAACACAACTTCTAAACTGCAAGTGCACAGTAAATCAGTTATAGTATTTAAGGTTATCGATCCCACAAAGAGTAATAGCTACGTGGATTGAATTCAAAGAAAGAAATCTAAATAAGACAAAATATGAAAAGAGTTTGTTTGGGGTTTTCTAATGTTTAAGCAATAAAATAAGAAAACAAGTAAATAAAATTGGTTCTAAGCTAATGAATAAAGACGTTGGACATTTAGGGAATCATCTTAGGGTTTCCATGGTTCTCAACAAATCAAGTGAAAGATCATATGCATATGTTTTCGTTCTAGGTTCTTAACTACGAACACGGATAAACAAACAAGCTATAGTTCATAGAATGAATGTCTAAAGTCTCAACACCCCATTACTCAACTCACGCAGGCAACGGCATGCATCAACCAGCAAGCTAAACAAGTTCGATAAGTTCATAAAGCCCCATAACTCAACTCACGCAGGTTATGACGCAAAGTTTTAGTAACACTAGGTCTGAGGAGTAGGTTTACGCGGGTAACACTCCTATCCTCTTAGATCAGTGCTTGGTGATCAATCCAAGCAACATGCATTAAGTAAAAGATGCCCCAAGAGAACTCTATCAATAGACGAAAATCAAATCTAACAACCTAGATGAATTGAACCATGAATTCCCCTTGAATCACCCCATAAAACCCAACAAAGAGAACTACTCGCTCATGATGCAAAGAAACGCAATAGATATCATAAATAATAACATCATAAATGATTCAACCAGTGGAGAGGTTTGAAAATCAAACGGGGTCAAAGGAAAGTTCTCTCACTACAAGAAATCTACCGCAAATCCGACAGCATTTCCGACGGAATTAATATCCGTCGGAAAATACCGACGGATTTCCGACGGACTTAAAAATTTTAATATCTGTCGGAAATTTGTCGGAAAACCATCGGTATTTTCCGACGGATTCCTATCCGTCGGTTCCTGTCAGAAATCCATCGGTTTGCCGTCGGTAATTTCTGACGGATTCCATCGGATTAGTATCTGTCGGAAAATTTGAACGTTAATATAGCCGTTGTTATAGCCGTTATTATATCCGTTAAATTCCGACGGATATCCGATGGCAAGCGTTATTATATATATGTTACCATACTTCTCCATTCAATCACAACAACAAAATTCTACCCAACAATTCTTCAAAAAACGTGTAGAGAGAGATGTCATCTTCTAGAGATTTAAGATTGTGGATGGATGAAGAAATGTTTGATCCAGAGTCGAAGTTATTAAACGATGGTTATGCACGAGGTATATGCGAGTTCATGGCCGTTGCTAGAAATCAACCGCAAGTGAAAACAAGTGGTAAGATGAAATGTCCATGTTCAATTTGTCACAATTCTCGTAATGTTAAGATATAATTAGTATGGCATCACTTATATAGCAATAGATTTATGGCGGGTTACAAGATTTGGTATCTACATGGAGAAAGAAATTTTGAATATGGTAGTAGTAGCAGTGAACCCTATGTTGTGGATAGCTTAGGAGAACATAGAACGGAAGTAGATTTTGGTGTTGGTACCGTTGAGATGGTGAATGATGCGTTTAGAGAGAATTTGTCATCGACCGTAATAGATGAGGATAGGGTTGAAGAACCAAATGTAGAAGCTAGAAGATTTTTTGATATGTTAGACGCAGCGAAGCAGCCATTATATGATGGGTGTAGAGATGGTCATTCACCTTTATCATCTGCTAGTAGAATGATGACCATTAAGACGAACTTCAATTTGGCAAAGGAATGTGTTGATGCGATTGCAGATATGGTGAAAGATCTTTTGCCTGAAGATAATCTTGCACCTGCATCATACTACGAGGTACATAAACTTGTAGGTGGTCTTGGTTTGCCGTATCAAGTAATAGATGTGTGCATCGACAACTGTATGATATAATGGAGAGAAGATGAAGACAGGAGAAGTTGTCGATTTTGTCGTAAACCACGGTTTCAGGATACTAGTGGGAGAGTTCCAATTTCATTTAAACGTATGTGGTACTTACCGTTGACTTCGAGGTTGAAGAGGTTATATCAATCTGAGCGCACGGCAGAGCAAATGAGATGGCATGCAGAACATCGTCAAGATGGAGAGATTACACATCCGTCGGACGCTAAAGGGTGGAAACATTTTCAATCCATGTATCCGGACTTTGCGTTTAAGAGAAGAAATGTGTACCTCGGGTTATGTACAGATGGTTTCAACCCATTTGGGAAGCATGGAAGGCAGTATTCGTTGTGGCCCGTAATCGTAACACCGTACAATTTGCCCCCTGGTATGTGCATGCGTCAAGAGTTTTTATTTCTCTCCGTTCTTGTTCCCGGCCCTGAGCATCCGAAGAGATCACTAAATGTATTCCTCCAGCCATTGATCTATGAGTTACAAATGCTATGGAGTCACGGTGCTGAAGTGTTTGATGTTTCGCGCCAGCAGAATTTTAGGATGCGGGCGGTTCTTATGTGGACCATTAGCGATTTCCCAGCATATGGAATGTTATCTGGATGGACAACTCATGGAAGACTATCGTGCCCATATTGCTCAGATAACACAGATGCATTCCAATTGAGGAACAGAAGAAAGTCGTGTTGGTTTGATTGCCATAGAAGGTTTCTACCGATGGAGCATCTGTATCGTCTGTCTAAAACATTGTTTACGAAAAATAAACAAGTGTTTGAAGCTCTAGTTGATGAGGAAGACGTTAGTAATTTATTGGATCAGTTGAGAGATTTTGGTGCTCCGATGACTTGTGAATGTGGAGGTAATGGACATGAAACTGTTTACGCAGCCGGGGAAGTTCATAATTGGCACAAGAAGAGTATCTTTTGGGAATTGCCTTACTGGAAGGACCATTTATTGAGGCACAACCTCGATGTGATGCATGTTGAAAAGAACTTCTTTTATAACATAATGAATACAGTTTTAAATGTACCGTGGAAGACAAAAGACAATCTGAAGTCTAGGTTGGACTTGGCAGAGATTTGCGATCGTGATTTTCTTGAAATTCTTCCCAATGGTAAATATCTTTTTGCTCCGTACTGGTTGGATGCACAAAAAAACAGAATTTTTTGATTGGATTCAAGACGATGTCAAATTCACTGATGGATATGCATCTAATCTGCGTAGTTGCGTCGACTATAGAGAAGGAAAGTTTATCGGAATGAAGAGTCATGATTGTCATGTTGTGATGCAGCGACTTCTTCCATTCGCTTTTGCGGAGCTCCTTCATAAAGATGTGTACGAAGCAATTGCAGGTATAAATTATTTTCATGTGTATTTTTAAAATTACTGATATTTTTATTTTATATATATTTAAATTTGTGTATTTTTATTTGCAGGAGTTGGTGCTTTCTTTCGGGATTTATGCACGAGAACACTTACACTTGAGGGAATTCGCAATTTAGAGAACAATATACCCTTGATTCTTTGCAATCTTAAGAAGATATTTCCGCCGTCCTTTTTTCATGTTATGGAACATCTTTTGATCCACCTCCCCCATGAAGCCGCACTTGGTGGTCCTGTTCAATTCCATTGGATGTATCATTTTGAGCGGTACATGTTCCATCTTAAGAAGAAGGTTAAAAATTTAAGTCGAGTTGAGGGGTCAATTGTCGCACAGAGCATCAACGAAGAAACCTCACATTTTGTGGAATATTACTTTCCATCGGAAGTTCGTACGAAGAGTAAACGTCCTGCTCGCCATGATGATAGAGGTGAGAAAGCCATGTATCCATTGGTGGTCCCTGAGTTGTTTTCTCAAGTTGGTCGATTCAGTGGAAAAGGGAAGAAACGCAAATTTTCACAACAGGAGTGAACTCACTTGCATAAGTATATCGTAACAAATTGTGAGCAGATGGCGAAGTACGAAAGGTAAAAAACTTAATCTATTTAAATACTAAATTATTTTATACATAAGTAATAGCTTTCAAAGGTTATATAATGTTGTTTCATTTCAGGCTTTACATGGCAATAATACGTAGCCATTTTCCGGAAAAGACTGAAGAAGAACTTGAACTGCATAAGGAGAACGATTATATTACTTGGCTACAATTTTACGTAAGTAGTCTATAATATTAATATATAAATGCCTTCAATTATTACGTTAGTGTTTTATATTAATTTTGTGGAAATTATTTTCTTAGGTTAATGAAGGAATTAGAGGTGGATCGGTTTTTCCGACATGGTTAATAGAGTTAGTTACTGGCCCAATCTACATTACGACCTCATATCCTAGGTATTGCAGTAGGGGATTTGCGTTTAGGATTCACGATGAAGGAAGGTCAAGACCAACTGCAGATTATGGGATTTCGGCTCAATCTGGTGATGTTGTCTACTACGGGATTCTCAAAGAAATATTGCTAGTTCGCTACCCAGGGATGTTGGACATGAGGTGCATTGTTTTTATGTGTGAATGGTATGATCCAGAAGTTGGGGGTGGGGTTAAGGTGAACCAATTTGGCGTCACATCAGTAAATTCTAGAAGAAGACTTCGTGCGTATGCCCATTCATCCTAGCATCACAGGCAGACCAGGTTTGGATATTTTAATAAATATTTTATATTATTAAAGTTTTTGGATTCTATTTATGTTTTATTTGACTTCATAATTTACATTTTTTTTAGGTATGCTATATTCGTTACCCTAGGGTAACACGGCGTTCAGATCCTTGGATTACAGTGACTCCAATTAATCCAAGAGGAAAAATTTATGGAGTTTCTGAGCACGATGCTTTACAACCAACTAGAAGTGTTCCAATGGATCATGTTGAGCATTCTTTTGATACATTCCTTGTGGTTGATTTAACGAAAATTGGTGATGATAGAGTTCATTCAGAATCTGAGGAAGAAGTTGGAGAATTTGATGAGGCCGAAGACGATATTCCTTCTGAAGCATCATTATCTGATTCAGATTAGTACATGATCAACATTTATTTTTATTTATATTTTGTATTTTTATTTCATATTTTAAATATTACATTTTATAAAAATTAAAACCACAAAACCATAAATAAGTAAAAACATTAAAAATCATAAACAAACCAAAATAATAAAAAACAATCAAAATTAAACCAAAAAGCAATAAAAAATACTATACAAGAAACATCTAAACCAAATTACACATAATCCGTCGGAAATCTTTAAACATCGATTTATGTTTTCTAGTGTTAGTTTTAAGATTTATGTGGTTAGATTTAATTTTTTAATTTTGGGAGAATTTGTTTTGTTATTGAATTTGAAGAATTTGGAGAATTTGTTATGTTATTTTGGAGAATTATTTACTTTGGAGAATTATTAATTTAATATTACGTTACATTATTTATTTAGATTAGAATAAATTATAAATTTGTTTAGCAAAAATTATATTGTTTTTAATTAATTTATAATCATTTTTAAAAATTTATAATTAATTATAATGTTTTTATTAATTTATAATCATTATTTATTTAAATTTACTTTACATTATTAATTTAGATTGGAGAATTTATAATCATTTTGAAAAATTTATAATTAATTTTTTAAAAATTTATAATTAATTTTTTAAAAATTTATAATCATTTTTACAAATTTATAATCATTTGTATTAATTTATAATCATTTTTTAGATATTATTAATCATTTTAGAAATTTATAATCATTTTAAAGTTTATAATCATTTTTACATATTTAAAATCATTTGTATAAATTTATAATCATTTTTTAAAAAATTTATAAGGGATTACGGATTATATTACGAGGGTTCTGGGAACCGAGTACGTCGAGGTTCCGGTAGGGGTAGGGGAGTTGCGAGGAATCATTCTACGGCGTCTACCCATATTCCGGACACCGCATCACCTGTACCATCCCCTGCTGCATCGACACCACTCCCTACTGCACCGTCTGCAATGAGCGTCGAGGACTTCGTTGCTTTACTTGGACGAGAGAGATTCACTCATCTTCATCCCGATTGTGTTGGGACAGACACATGGTAAGTCTCATTTTCCAATTTTAAAATATTAAATTTTATTTAATATTTTTAATAAACTATTTAAAGTCTACAAAACAATTTGTTTTGAAGGTTTAAAGATTCGGGAAATGGGATTTCCAAGTCTATCAACCGGATGCTTAATGGATTGCTTCAGCATCCGTATCCGACATACACCCAAATGCCCTTAGAAGAGCAGGAAATGTGGTTTCGGAAATTTGTCGTAAGTTTTTCATTTTCTTTATTGTTTACTTTGAATTTAATTAGTTTATTAGTTGATTTTAATTTAATTTTCATTTTTTTCAGCAAGAATTTACTTGGGAGAGTCACATTACCGCTTTGGTTAGAAGGGACTTCCACAAAAAAGCGGCAATAATGTATTCACAGAAGATGAACGAGTGAAAGGCGTTGTGGTCGAGGAATCTTGTTCCAAGGGAGTTGGTTATGAACCTGGCCCTATGGAACGGGTTGATAGCGTACTGGAGTGAAGACACTACGAAGGCTAGCTCCACAACCCACTCTGCGTGCCGGAACAGCGATCGCAAAGGAAAGGGTAAGGCGACGCACAATCTAGGAGCAACCAGTTTGGTCACAAAGGCGAAACAACTTGTAAGTTTTTGGTTTAATCAATATGTTGTTTTTTCAATTTTATATTCAAAATATTTACTATATTTGTTAATTTTGTAGTTTCGGCAAGATGGTGTCCAACCTTCTGCCCTCAAATTGATCGAAGTTGCACACACCAACAAGAACACCAATGAAATCCAAGATGGTGTAGCTCGGGAGATCGTTGGCAATGTCAGGACGATGGGTGCTGAGTATCTTCTTAGTCAACCAATCATTGAAGGAACCCCGCCTCTCACCGAAGTCCCGATCGAGAAGATCAACGAATTCGTCTACGCGGTAAGTAAATTTTAAAATTTTAATCAATTTTTATTTAATTTCAAATATTTATTCAACTTTTCATTTCTGCAGTGTACTCCGAAGACCAAAGGTCGGGTCTTTGTCTTACGGACGATTCAGCATCTTACTCGGCTACTTCACGCTTTTACGGAGATCCTAGCGACGATCTTATGACCGAGGTCACCAAGAAGCTTGATCTCGGTCACACTCCTTGTGACCGAGGTTGATAGGGCTTCACTCTTTGTGTCATATCTTCCAAACGGCTGAATGGATTGATTTGATTCTTATCCCAGGTAACACTTGACTCTTCTAGCTTTCAATAGATACCAAGATCTTTGGATTTTCTACACAGAAAAGTCTTCAAAGAATAATAAACTTCTGATGCTCTGAAACTGCAATAAAATGGGTTTTTCTCCACTTTGTGTCCTTTTTGCACGAAAACTTCTAAAAGTCTCCAAGAAGTGAAATTAATGGAAACTGGCCTTGACATGTCCATAATTACTTGTTTCTTCATTAAAAACCTAATCCAAACGTATAAAAAGTTGGCAAAAATATGATATTATCAACTCCCCCAGACTTAGCCTTTGCTTGTCCTCAAGAAAACAAGAAAGCTAAACCGGTGGAGAGGTTTGATAATCGCAGAAACTCTTCTATGATCAGAGACCATGCTCCAATAGATAACCTGCGAACTCATTAGCACAAAGATTCACATCAGAACATTCTCACTATAGACTCACAACATTCTCAACTCTTGTCAATCCATCTCAAACCTACAAAAGAACTCAGAATTCACTTTAGTTAACTCCCTACATTCATTAAGAGTTGCGTGAGCTTTCTCATCAGAAGGTATCATTCAGGGTGGATGGCTTTTGGTATGAAAAGGCTTTTTGGTGTTTAAGTGGTGGAGTTAAAGTGTTTAAGGCTTACCAATGAGTCGAAAGTGCAGTGTATGTCGCAAACCACAAGAAAGTATGAACCCATTGATGTTCACAGTTTCCAACCATTTCTTCGTATAACACCTCACTCCTTTTCTTCTTTTCTTCTTTTAGTTCCCCCAGACTTAGATTTTTATGTGGGGTTCTTTGCAAACGACTCCATACCTTGTTTAAAAGCGATCCACCTTCCTTGGGATTACCAGTGTTATGAGATTCTTTTATTTCGTAACTGTTTCCTTTCCTTTCATTTTTTCTTTTTCTTTTTTTTTTTACCAAAGGTGTAGGCGAGTAAAAGGTATCAAGGGAAATTTTCCTAACCTCGCTTCCAACCTTCGTGTGATCATCTCTTTCAAAGTAAAATAATGGGGTCGTTGGAAATTTTCCTATCCTTTTACTCAAAAGAAAATCAGTTCATCTTTTCTTTTTTTTTTTGTTTTTCCGAAATGGGAAACGGTACGTATTCACACAAGTCTCATATGCGTGAAATAGGTAACTTTTCTTGTCGAATTCCAAGGTAGAATAGTCTCCAGACAAAATCGTCACATTTTTCTTTTTAGTTCTCCGAAGCCTCCATCTTCAGTGGCTGGAAAACTGTGACAAAAATGTATCTCTCGCGTTTCTACGACATATCTACCAAACGAGAAAGAAAAAGAGAATAATGTGAGGTCTGAAAAGAAAGGTTATAGTTTAAGGGTGGGAACCACTAAAAATGAGTGGCCATTCAGGATCAGCAGAGAGTGATGAAAAGGATAAGAAGTCCTGAATGTGCTGCCCGTCTCCCTGATATAATACCTCTAATGAGAAAAAAAAATTAAAGTCAGTATTAAAAATTAAATAAAATGGAGTTAACATCATATCCAACCAAGTCTCGGTAAGATGAAACTTCATGGGAGAGGTTCTGCAGTGAGGTTCTAGGTGTTGTCTGTTCTTTAGCGAATTCTGCAAAACTTGTCATTAGGAAATAAATCAGAACATATATAAGGTCAAAATCATCATATCATAGAGTCATCATTTCCTACAAAATTTTGACTCAAGAAAAAGACATTAAAACGACTCAAAAGAAATAAAAGTTCGTAAGTAACGGATAAACACCCCCCCCCCCCGAGACTTAAATCACACTGTCCCAGTGTGAATAAATCTAGAAAAAATGGGAAAAATAAAATAAAATAAAATAAAAGCAAAAAAGTAAAGATAAAACTAGTGAACCTTTAACTTCTCAGGAGGTTCTGGTACTCGGTGGTGGACTAAAATGGGTGACCTGGATCTAAGTTCTCCTATGCAGCTGCGCAATGAGAGTGCGCAGCTACGCAATGAGAGTGTTCCATCTGCAGCTCCATACGTCATGCTCTCTCTGCCTCAAGGGAGGAAATGGCTGTGTCAGGTCGCGTGGAGGCTTGTGTGACACGCTGAGAAGCAAAGGAAACCATCGTCTTCTTCTTGATTAAGACGCTAAGTGGGAGTGGAAGTCGATCCTCAACTCGTAATGAGTAAAACTATGCGGTAAGGGGTTCCAGCTCGTGAATCCATCACTAAGGCGTGGCATGGTGTGGCAAGGGAGTAGTATGGTGCGGATCATGCTGGGAGGAATGCGGTACTTGTATCCAAATTGGTCGGGGTTGATGCTTGCTCCTTCAAGTATCCTCATCTTACCATGCATCTCTAAAACCATGTGGTTGTCTTTGGAGGTGTAGGGGCTGTTCATGAGGTAAACTCTAGCAGTCTCAAGGATCGTGGTGATGACTCCTCCAAAGCTAATGGTTGATTGTTTCTCGCTAGACTTGAAAGTATCATGCTTGATCTTGATCAACCGCTTGACAATGAGTGCGGCATAGTTGATTTTTCTTGGGAAATCAACAAATGGAATCGTCAAGACAAGAAGCTTATCACTAATGATATTGTTTTGAGCTAAGCGTGAGAACATGGTGTTGGCGAGGAGCTTGTCAATGCATCTAATGGCTGGGTGAGATATTGTAGACGCCTTGCTCTTCCGACCATCAAAAGTAACACGGCCAAAGCGTTGCCATATCGCATTGGTATCTTCGGGTCCAAAGTCTATTGCATCTTGATACTCAAACCCAAGGGCTTGTTCGAGCTAGGTAATGGAGATGTTGTTGTTCTCACAATTGATTGTGAAGAAGAGCATTCCATCTCGCGCTAGTGGTGCTTGTGTGCGCAGAAAGGCTAGTGTGACGGTGGCGAGGAATTGCCGAGTCTCTTCTTCATAGATTTCATGGCGAGTGGTCTCCATGAACATGCGGAGTCCTAGTGCGTTTAACATCCATTCGACATCACTTGCAAGTCCAAGAGCTTGCAATGATGTGTAATCAATTTTCAAAGTAGGTATGAGCTTAAACCCATTGAGTAGTGTGCGGTAATCAACATTGTCTTTCATCTTCTGTCCTACAAGCATCATGGGAAGCTCCTTCTTCTTCGCTTGTTGGCGTGAAAGGCGAGTAAGGGCAGCTTGGAATTGTTGGAGAAGTATTGAATCGTTGGAGAATTATTGATGAAAGAACGGTGTCATCCCCAATGTCTTCATCTGAACCATAGCTTGCTCCTTGTGCTGATGTTGACTTTTCCTTTTCAATGATCACTTCCTATCCTTTGTTCTCACTCATTGCTCTATCATGTATCCTCTTGGTTCTTCTCTCATCCATCCCCTCGTCAAGCGGTTTGTAGCAACGAGGTGGTCGTTCCAATTTAGGCGCGCGAGAAGTCCTTCTTGTTGTTCTAGAGTCCATTGGTTTGGTACGTAGAAGTGAGCAATGTGGCACAATGAGAAACAAATGTCAATCCTCTCTATAAGAAGTAGGCACATAGGCATGTTCAATGTTAAGGCATGTTCAAAGTTTCAAATCAAGAAATCAAAACCTATATTTCAATTTTCGGATTCAATGTTGCCTCCACAAAAATTTGTAATCAAATTCAAAATTCAATGCTTGTTTATGTGAAAATCAATCTAATTTCTCATAACTATTATGAATAGAGGCTAAGGAATCAATTTCTAGCAATTTACATCATCAATTTCGTTTTCAATTAGGTCATAAAATTTTAGCATATCAAAACTCAAATTCCATCAACAATATAACACCAAAATCGATAGGTAGATAACCTAGAAGCATATCTATAAGTTCTCTATCAATTCCAAGTAACAAAAGCCATTGAATGAAGAGAATTTAGAAATAACTCTTTTGCAGTTCAAAGAGAAAATTAGAAATTTAGAAACATACCTTGGTTGTGTGATGAATGCAATAAGAGATTTGAATAAGAAGTAGACTTAAAGTTTTCACTACAAGAAAACATAGACTTAACAACGTCTTATATTGTTGTAAATTCGTTGTTAATGACGATTTATAACTAATTAACGACGAACACGAAATCGTCGTAAACAGTTCGTCGTAATGAAAGAATCGTCATAAATTCGTCGTTAATAATGCGAGGAACTGAATTCGTCGTAACTTAGATGTTACACTATTCATCGTAACATCGACATAAATGTAGATAACGTTGTTAATTCATCGTTAAATTAACCACAAACTAACAACATCCTGTTCAAATATCGATGTTAGTTCGTCGTTAAATTTATAATGAATTAACAAATACTATTCTCTATGATTGATGTTAATTTGTCGTTGACGACAATCTTTATATTGTTAAAAAACTTATCTATTAATGTTTTATTGATTAATTAAAATAAATTTTAAATTTATAAAACTAAAAACAAAATCAAACAAATTCAAAAATGAAAAAATGTTCTAAGAGTTCAAATCGATATCGCTAAAATGTTCAGCACTAGCAGTTTTAGCGGCTATAAAATTGAAGTCATTATGTATGCATAGAGGAAGAATGAGCAGAGAGGGAAACCGTTCTGCGTATATATAGATTTAGCTCCCGTCACTAATTTTTTGTAAATTTACGACATATTTACGACAAATCATGGTAAATTCGTTGTTAAACGTAATGACGAATCGATGTAAATTTGTTGTTAAACTTAACAACGAATTTACGATGAATTGTTGTAAATTCGTTGTTAAACGTAATAACGAATTTACAGACAAATGTAACAACGAATTTACGACGGATGGTTGTAAATTCGTCGTTAAGCGTAATGACGAATCGATGTAAATTTGTTGTTAAGCTTAACAAAGAATTTACGACGAATCGTTGTAAAATCGTTTTTGAATGTAATAACGAATTTACAAACGATTGTAACAACGAATTTACGACAAATTATTGTAAATTTGTTGTTAAACTTAACAACGAATTTACGATGAATCGTTGTAAAATCGTTGTTAAACGTAACAACAAATTTACAAATAACTGTAACAACGAATTTACGACGAATCATTGTAATGATATTGTTACATTGTTAACATGTATTATATTTTCTTAACATATGATATTAATCTTAATTAGTTCAACAAATAAAAATGTTATGACAAATAAAAACATAAACGTTTAAATATATTTTGTTATAAAATTGTTGTAAATTAACAGCGAATTAACAATGTAAATATATTTTGTCGTAACTCAGTTGTAGATTAACAACGAACTAACAATAAATTTTCAAATCATCCTAAACTCGACGTGGTTTTGGTCTTTCAGAAAACTTACATGGATTTCTTTCCGAGAAAAAGTTAGTCTAGCACAGTTGTTAAGAACGGACAATTGTAATGCTCTTTTACATCGTTCACGGTTTGTGTCAACGGATGGAAAGGTTTTAGACGGCTCGGATTCGAAGATCTCGACAATCGAGACTTGGTATGACGACCTCAGTCACGGAACTCGTGACTGGGGCTGGCCTTTGTGACGACCTTGGTCACAGCTCCTGTGACCGAGGTCGGCTACTTCCTCTTTGTTCTTTCTTCGGCTGGCCTTGTTATCTGTTCCTTGTTTGTTTCATCATCCTAGCTTAATGATAGCATAGCTTATAGTGACAATACGGTTTAGGAGAGACACTTACTTAGTATATTTCGGAACTAGAATGGTTTCTTAAAGTTTTTCAATATCTTGGTACGAACATAATTCTGCGGGGGGTCTTGTTGGGAATCTTCAAATCTAGCCCGTTCATCGCTATCTTTCTTTCGATCATTGTGTCCAGAATACTCATATTACTTGAGGATATGGATTCCTAAATCATTTCTACAAAGAAAGAACTTCCAATGGTATGGTGGTTCGTGTTACGTACCTTGATGTTGACAATATCTTAAACTACTCCGGTCATGGGCTGGTTTTCTTCGGGCATTGTCTTCAAAGCAATGACATTACCCGTGAATACTGAATCTTGGATGATTCTGACGACTTCCACTTTCGTCGGATGGTCCGGCCTATTTTGTTTAGATTGGAAATCTCGGGAATCCAAACTCTTTTATCAAAACCTTCTTGATCATTACTCCTGAAATATCCTCATATCATTAGACATTCAATCTTAGATCATTTAATCGAGCCAATTCAGGGACGTGATCCTCATCTAGGATCACATCAATATGCATTGATTGAGAACTTGGCGTCTAGTAATAGCACCACGAATGCTAATTTTGAGAGACGGAAGCAAGCTGGAAACATAGATGGAAAACAGATTGCTGAGGTGAAGACTAAGTTGGATTCGGTTCATAACATTGTGGTGAATAAGAAAACGGTTCAGTTTGCTGCAGAGGTTGAAACTTTCGAGCCAGAGGAAGAAGGATGTGATGAAGAGGATGTCAATTACATCGGTGGGACTGGTTTTCAGAGTCAGAGATTTGGTAATCAACAAAGAATAAGTGGTTACAACAGGAACAATTAGAGGAACACTTACTCAGGTAACCGAAACTCTTCTAATTCCAAGGGGTTTGCAAGAAGCCCTTTCAGAGCAACAATAGTTTCACTAGGATCTATGAATCCTCGTCCTACTAGACACCTCCTGCACCAACCGAGCAAAGTGAGATGAAGTCCATGCTTGAGCAGATTCTAGAGGGTCAGCAGAGTATTACAGTTGATTTTAATGGCAAGATTGATGCTTTGTACCCGAACTTGAATGGGAAGTTTGAGGCTTTGAATACTCATGTCAAGCAATTGGATACTTAGATTGCGTAGACTGCTGGATCTGTGAAACGAAAAGATGGAGTTCTTCCAGGAAGAACGGATGCTAACCCGGAGTATCAGTGCAATGCCGTGACATTGAGAAGTGGTAAGAAGCTTAATCCTGTACTTAGAAGCGGATTAAGTGTTGATGAACTCGTGGAATTAGAAGAAATTCAAAAAGATATTGCAGAATAGGTGCCTGTGTCGATCGACACCACCTCTGGTGTCAATCGACACCAGCAATCAGGTGAAACACCTCCGAGTTCTAATGTGCAAGCATCGATCGACACCTCCATCAGCATCGATCGACACAAGCAGTCCAGAGACGTAGGATCAAATCAATCAACCAGTGTTGATCGACACACCACTAGTGTCGGTCGACACCAAGACACATCTGAGAAACCAAGTTCTGTGAAGCCACAGATTTCAGCATAACGAGTTTACAAGCCTAAGGTTCCTTTCCCCACCAGGAGCTGTATGAAGCAAAGTGCAAAGCTATGATGGACAACCTCACCAATGAGATTCCATTGATTGATGCCATCAAAACCAACCCTGTGGTTAAGAGATGTTTGAAGAAGTTGCTTACACAGAGTACGCGAGAAGAGGAAGGTGTAATGATGATCTATGAAGTATGTAGTGTTGTGATTCTGAACAGAATTCCAGAGAACCTCAAGGATCAGGGAAGTTTTGGTATGGATTGTTCTATATTCAAGGACAGATTCAAAGGTTAGTTATGTGATCTGGATTCTAGCGTGAGTTTGATCCAGTTGTTGTAAGTCTTGGTATGACTTATTTCACGCCTACAAAGATCTCTTTGATTTTAGCTGATAGAAGTATCAGGATTCCAGAAGGTGTGTTGGAAGATGTGCTTGTACGCATAGGGGAATGCATGATTCCCACCGACTTTATGGTGCTGCGATACACTGATGAGCCTAAGGATCCCTTTATCTTAGGCAGACCTTTCTTGGCTACAGCTGGTGCACTCATTGATGTGCGCAATGGTAATATAGCTTTAATTGTTAGGGATTTGAATATGAACTTTGATATGAATAAGCTAGTGAAGCAACCCACGATAGATGGACAAACATTCTATGTTGCCACTCTCAGCAATCTCACAGAGGAGATTTTCCATGAAATGCGAGGAAAAGGCTCCAAAGATTGAGCTTAAACAGCTCCCTGCCGGGCTAAGGTATGCATTTCTAGGACCTAACTCAATGATATATCATGGTTTTAACAGTTTTTCAGCCATGACATATGTCCTTAATTGAGTCTTTTATGTGTTTTTAGAGTCCTAGTAGAGTCTTTTATGTGTCTTTAGAGTCCTAGTAGAGTCTTTTTGGACCTTTTGGAGCATTTTGGAGCATTGTTGCTGAGAAGATGAAGCTGGAGTATGGATAGGCCCCTAGTGGTATCGATCGACACGTGCCACCTGCTGAAGCCACACTCGGAAATTTACAAGTTTTGATGATTTGCAACTTTGCCCAGACGTTTATATTATTTACAAAAAGACCCAAGTCGTGTTTTAGAGTCTATTTTTAGGGTTTTTAGTTAAGAGAGATTTATCTAAGCTTTTTGCAAGGAGAATTTAAGGGAGATTGAGAGTTTGAGGCTGATTTAACTCTGTACTTCTGAGAGACGATCTTGAACCCCTGTTTCTATTTCCCTTTTCAAATTATTTATGATATATATTCTATCCATATCTATGATTTCATTGATTATGTCTGAGTAGATCACTTGTTAGTTTAGAGATTCTGATGCTCACGTGATTGTTGATTATAAAGTTTTCCTTTAATATCACAACTTCTAAACTGCAAGTGCACAGTAAATTGGTTATAGTATTTAAGGTTATCAATCCCACAGAGAGTAATAGCTACGCATAATGAATTCAAAGAAGAATCTAACTAAAACAAAATATGAAAGGGTTTTGTTTTTGGGTTTTCTAATGATTAATGCAATGGAATAAGAAAGCAATAAACTAAATTCGGTTTTAAACTTATGAATGAAGGCGTTGAGCATTTGGGGAATCATCTTAGGGTTTCCATTGTTCTCAACAAATCAAGTGAAAGATAATATGCATATGTTTTCATTCTAGGTTCTCAACTACGAACAAGGATAAACAAACAAGCTATAGTTCATAGAATGAATGTCTAAAGTCTCAGCACCCCGTTACTCAACTTACGCAGGCAACGGCATACATCAACCAGCAAGTTAAACAAGTTTGATAAGTTCACCAAGCCCCATAACTCAACTCACGCAGGTTATGACGCGAAGATTCAGTAACACTAGTTCCGAGAAGTAGGTTTACAAGGTTAGCGCTCCTATTCTCTTAGATCAGTACTTGGTGATCAATTCTCGCAACATGCATTAAGTAAAATATGTCCCTAGAAAACTGTAATAGCAAACAAAAATCAGATCTAACAACCTAGATGAATTGAACCATGAAATCCACTTGAATCACACCATAAAACCAAACAAAGAGAACTACTCGCTCATGATGCAAAGAAACATAATAGATATCATAAATAACATCAAAAACAATTCAATAAATCAAAGGGGGTTCAAAGAAAACTTCTCTAGATGTCACAGAAGATAACTTGTCTCCCCAAAGGCAAATAAGAGTAGAAAGAGATGAGAAACTATGAAGAACAAGAATGAAACTTCAAAGTGGCAAATTCTAGGATTGGAGGCAACGAAAGAGGCTCTGTAGAGACGTCCTAGGGTTTCTGATGGCGAGGCTGGAGAGGCACAGAGGTTCACCGAAGAAGCCCACTCCAAAATAGGCCTTGGGTGTGGAAAGTCGGTTTTAGGGATTTTAAGGAAAAACTTGTCATTTTAGGTAAGGATGGATGAAGTCTTCTGGCCTAGGTCACGGGTCTCCTACCCGAGGTGGTGAAGAAGGCTGGCCTCAGTCACGGGTGCCATGACCAAGGTGTATAGGGAGCTTGACCTCGGTCACTGATATGATCCTAGGTGAGGATCAAGTCCCTCATTGCTCTCCAAGAGGTTGTGATGATCAGTGATAAGGTGAGTGATGCAGAAGAGATGAAAGGTGTAAGAACAGTGAGTAGGATCCGATGAGTCTTGGGGGATTGTTGCGAAACTTCCAAAGGGGTTGGTGAACCTTTGGACTTTTAGACTTGTTCTATACGTGGGTGAAGACCCTAGACGTGGTGAACAAGGGGTGGATCGAAGTGAAACTTCCTAGGAGTTGTGAAAGACCCTAAGACTATCGAACTTTCTTTGGGTGAGGATGAAGATCCGATCACAATAAGCAAGGAATGATCAAACAGGTTCCAAAGAGTTTGAGAATATGAAAAGAGTTTGATAAATTAGAAATGAAGCATTACAAGAGTTTAAATCAGCCAAAGAGTAAAGGGAAAATCTCGAGAAATACATAGCATTAAAACCAAAGTTTGAACAAAGAAAATGACTCTTCAAGTCTTCAAGTTTCGGCTGAATCTTCTTATTGGACTTGGGCTGCTTCACTTGGATAAGAGATAGAGGTGGGCTTAGGCTTTATCAAGAGGCTGATGAGTGAGTGATATGGCTTACCTCATTAAAAACCTTATTTGGAAAACCCAATGGGACAAAACCAAATGAAGGGAAAAAGAGTGTAAGTCATATCACCTCTCATGATAAATGTTTAGGTGGCTTGGATCACAACCAGTGTAGCTGGATTAGCACACACTAAACTGCCCGAGATGGTGTTGAGGAGATGTTGCAAAGTGGTCTTGAGCTTCTCTTGTTTAGACCGAGTGATAGGACCCGGAGAAATGCATAAATCTTCAGCTCCTTGTAGCTCCGGTTCAAGCTGCTTCCTTTGCTCCTCATTGTCATCTCCATGTTGCATTGGTTCCTCCTCCTTTCTAGCCATAGTCATATCATCCTCCCCCTCTTGAAAAGGATTTGACCTCAAATCTGTTTCTTCTGCAAAATAAGGAACCAAATCAGTAATATTAAAACTCGAACTTACATGGTACTTACCTTGGAGATCAAGCTGGTAGGCGTTGTAGTTGATTTTCTTGATGATTTCGAATGGACCATCAATCCTGGGCATAAGCTTGGATTTTCTCTCGTTAGGGAACCTTTATTTTCTCTAATGAACCCACACCAAGTCCCCTTCTTTAAATTCCATAAGCTTCTGGCCTTTGTTTGCATGCTTAGCGTACAACTTGGTCTTGTGCTCTATGTTGTTTCGAGCCTTCTCATGGATCTGTTTCACAAGCTCAGCCTTTTTCTTACCATCAAGACTTATCCTTTCATTCACGAGTAAAGGCATTAGATCCAAAGGTGAGATGGGATTGAACCCATAAACAATTTCAAATGGTGAATACTTAGATGCAGAATGTCTAGCATGATTGTAAGCAAATTCAACATGAGGTAGACATTTTTCCCAAGTCCTAAGGTTCTTTTTAATTATAGCACGCAACAAAGTGGATAAGGTTCTATTGACTACTTCGGTTTGGCCATCGGATTGTGGGTGATATGTGGTGCAGAAACAAAGCTTGGTTCCTAACTTAGACCAAAGGGTTTTCCAAAAATAACTAAGAAATTTGGTATCCCTATCCGATACAATAGTTCTAGGCATTCCATGCAACCTAAAAACTTCTTTAAAGAACAACCCATCTACATTAATAGCATCATCGGTTTTATGGCAAGGTATGAAGGGAGCCATTTTAGAGAATCTATCAACTACCGCAAATAGCGAATCATTTCCAGTCTTAGTCCTAGGTAATCCAACTACAAAGTCCATGGATAAATCATGCCAAGGATGCAAGGGAATAGGAAGAGGAGTATACAAACCGTGATTCTGGATTGTCGATTTAGCTTGCTGACACGTTATACATCTTTGACAACATTTCTCAACGTCACTTTGCATGTGCGGCCAAAAGAAGTGCTCACGTAACACGCTTGACGTCTTTGCCATGCCAAAATGTCCCATAAGTCCACCTGCATGAGCTTCTTGGACAAACAAATCTCGCAAGGAGGAGTTAGGTACACAGGCGATTATCGTAGAATAAAAATCCATCACTCCTAAAATATTTTCCAACGCCAAATTTTTCACAAGCAGCATAGGTTTCTTTGAAGTCAACATCACTATCATACAGTTATTTGATTTGTTCAAATCCTAGTAACTTAACCTCAAGAGAATTCAAAAGAACGTACCTCCGAGAAAGAGCATCGGCTACTACATTCTCCTTACCTTTCTTGTACTTAATGACGTACAGAAATGTCTCAATGAATTCAACCCACTTGGCGTGTCTCTTGTTCAGCTTTTGTTGTCCCTTGAGATGCTTGAGAGACTCATGATCTGTGTGTATAACAAACTCCTTGGGCCAAAGATAATGTTGCCAAGTTTGTAAAGCCCTAACAAGCGCATAGAGCTCTTTGTCGTAAGTCGGGTAATTGAGTGTGGCGCCTCCAAGATTTTCACTAAAGTAAGCTATGGGCTTCATCTCCTGCATAAGAACAGCACCAATACCAATTCCTGAGGCATCACATTCAATTTCAAAGTTTTTATCAAAATTAGGAAGAGATAAAACCGGGGCATGTGTTAGCTTCTCTTTCAAGGTTTGAAATGCATTCTCTTAAACTTATTTCCACTTGAATCCGACATTCTTCTTGATAACCTCCGTGAGTGGGGCGGCTAAAGTGCTGAAGTCTTTAACAAACCTCCTGTAGAAACCGGCTAAACCATGGAAGCTTCTTACTTCACTAACAGGCTTTGGACTCGGCCAATCTCTAATAGCTCGTATCTTCTCTTCATGAACCTTGATACCATCTGTACTCACAACAAAGCCTAAAAAGACAAGGTTATCCGTTCCAAAAGTACATTTATTAAGATTAGCGTACAAGGTTTCCTTCCTAAGCACTTCTAAAACTTTTCTAAGATGCTCCACATGTTCATCTAAGCTTCGGCTATAGATTAAAATGTCATCAAAATATACCACCACAAAACGACCTATAAATGATCTAAGAACGTGGTTCATTAGTCTCATGAAAGTACTAGGTGCATTTGTTAACCCAAAAGGCATGACTAACCATTCATAAAGACCATGCTTAGTTTTAAATGCGGTTTTCCATTCATCCCTTTCTTGCATCCTAATCTGATGGTATCCACTTTTAAGATCTACCTTAGAAAAGATGCTAGAACCATGCAATTCATCAAGCATATCATCTAATCTAGGTATGGGATGTCGATACTTTACAGTGATATTGTTGATAGCACAGCAATCGACACACATCCTCCAGCTACCATCTTTCTTCGGAACAAGCAAAACTGGTACGGCACATGGACTCATGCTTTCGTGGATATGTCCTTTCTCCATGAGCTCGGTGACTTGTTGTTGAAGCTGCTTAGTTTCTAGAGGGTTGGTTCTGTAGGCTGGTTTATTGGGAAGAGACGCTCTGGGTATGAAATCGATTTGGTGTTCAATGCCACGGATTGGCGGCAAACCTTGGGGAGGTTCTTCCGGGAAAACATCTTGGAACTCCTGTAGAAGAAACTGAATTTTGCTAGGGATTTCCTGCACCGTTTGGTTAGTATTAAGACATTCTTTAAACACAAAAAGGAGGGATGAGGAATAACTCCCTTGTCGAGGCGTGATCATAAGGTTGGCCGGTTCTTTGAGCTTGGCTTCGGAAGTGGGTTTACTTTTCTTCAAGGCCATTTGATCTAGATGAACTTCTTGAGGAGTTAAAGGTACAAGGATGTTCTTTCTGCCCTTAAACTCAAATGAATATCTGTTTGTAAATCCACCATGCATTACTCTCCGATCAGATTGCCAAGGTCTTCCAAGCAAGATATGTCCAGCATCCATTGGTAAAATATAACATAAGACCTCATCTTCATATTTTCCTATAGACAAAGGAACTATGACCTGGTTCTTGACTTCCAATTCTCCCTCATCATTAAGCCACTGCAACTTATACGGCTTAGCTCTCTTAGTGATTGTGATTCCCAGCTTATCAACCATGGACTGGCTGGCAACGTTGGTACAGCTACCACCATCAATCAGTAGGCTGCAAACTTTGTTTTGAACAAGGCAATGAGTGTGGAAGAGGTTTTCTCTTTGCTCATTTTTCTCGGCCTGAGTGTGTATGTTAAGGGTTCTTCTAGTGACCAAAAGTTGTCCAAACTCCGGCATTCTAAGTGGTTCCTCTAAAGGTTCATCCTCTGAACGGTCGTCTTCCGACTCTACCTCTCCACTGGCCAGAATGACGATGGTCCTCTTATCCCACACTCTCTTAGTGGTGAAGCAGCTTATTGGTTGAAGCAATTGCCTATAGAGTCTTTAACCAATTGGGAAGATACAAAGAGAGTTTTTCTGTGAAACTTCTATGATGATGCGAGATCCGAGGATTTAAGGAATAACATATCACAGTTCACGTACAGACCTATTGAAGCATTCAAGGCTGCTTGGGTGAGATTCAGGTCTTACCTGAGAGATTGTCCGCATCATGGTTTTAGTGAAGTTCAGCTGTTGGGTATTTTCTTCAGAGGTGTTGATTGAAGATATCGGATGGCTTTAGATGCTGCTAGTAACGGGAATTTCAACACAAGGTCTCCAGAAGAAGCATATGAGTTGATTGAGAACTTAGCGTCTAGTAATAGCACCAAGAATGCTGATTTTGAGAGACAGAAGCAAGCTGGGAAAATAGATGGAAAACAGATTGCTGACCTGAAGACTAAGTTGGATTCGCTTCATAACATTCTGGTGAATAAGAAGACGGTTCAGTTTTCTGCAAAGGTTAAAACTTTTGAGCCTGAGAAAGAAGGATGTGATAAAGAGGATGTGAATTACATCGGTGGGACTGGCTTTCAGGGTCATAGATTTGGTAATCAACAAGGCATAAGTGGTTACAACGGGAATAATCAGAGGAACATTTACTCAGGTAACCAAAACTCTTCTGGTTATGTTTTTTTAACCGCAATACCAGAAGCTCTTTCAGAGCAACAATAGTTTCACCAGGAACTATGGATCCTCATCTTACCAGACACCTCCTGCACCAACCGAGCAAAGTGAGATGAAGTCTATGCTTGAGCAGATTCTAGAGGGTCAGCAGACGATTACAGTCTATTTTAATGGCAAGATTGATGTTCTGTACATGGACTTGAATGGAAAGGTTGAGGCTTTGAACACTCATGTCAAGCAATTGGATATTCAGATTACGCAGACTACTGGGTCTGTGAAATGACAAGATAGAGTTCTTCCAGGAAGGACGGATGCTAACCCGAAGTATCAGTGTAGTGCCGTGACATTGAGAAGTGGTAAGAAGTTTAAACATGTACTTATAAGTGGATTAAGTGTTGATGAACTCATGGAGATAGAAGAAATTGAAGAAGATGCTGCAGAAGAGGTGCCTGTGTCGATCGACACCACCTTTGGTGTCGATCGACACCAGCCATCAGTTGAAACTCCACTGAGTTCTAAAGTTCCAGCATCAATCGATACCACCCTTGGTATCGATCGACACCAGCAGGCCACAAACGAAGGATCAAATCCATTGACCAGTGTCGATCGACACAACAGTAGTGTCGGTCGACACCAGGCCTCATCTGAGAAACCGAGTTCTGCGAATCCACAAATTTCAGTAGAACAAGTTTACAAGCCTAAGGTTTGTTTCCTATTAGCTTTTATCTTTTTCTTTTTAGCTTTATCATTGTCTTTTAACTCTGGGAATGGATTAGGATATTATGTTACAGTTCTTATGATTGGTTTTGGGTTATTTATATTAGCTTACACATTCTTATTCCACCCGTTTGCAAAAATCTGTGTTGATACATATGGCTGGTGTCGATCGACACCACTAGCTGTGTCGGTCGACACCACCAACTAACTCAAACCATCCTTGTCGATTTAAGCCTATGTCGATCGACACCAGGCTGTGTGTCTATCGACATAGGGACCCTGCATAGGTAATTTTCATTTTCCCATATTCAGAGTTTTTCGTTTTTCTTTTCACCGAACTCATGCTTCTATAACACTGGGGAAAATGTTGTTTAAGTCTAGGCGAGGTAGTTACTAACATTATCTTTTTTTCTTAAAAGTCAATTGAGTCTTTGTTTTATTGAGTCAAATTCAGTATGAAACTAGAATTTTTTGAGGAAACCACCACATTTTGCAAGAGCTTAAGTAACCATTTGGTTCAAACTTGACCGACATCCGAGACTTATGGAAAAACTAAAGTCTGACCGGTTGACTAGAAACATCCACATTTCCAGCAGAAATCCACTAATGCCTGAGCTAATTTCTGATTTTTCCTTTTACCTCATCGATGTGATTGATGCTTTTAGGGCTTGACTCCTCATTCATACTTGACAGCTGAACGACCTATGTATACAAAACAGTAGTTCTCTCCCTTATTCTAAAAAAAAAAAAGAGAAGAAAAGAAAGATATGAGATGACTTTCTTTCTAGTAAAGGGGTAGGAAAATTTCCAATGACCCCATTATTTTACTTTGAAAGAGACGATCACATGAAGGTTAGAAGCGACGTTAGAAAAATTTCCCGTGATGCCATTATTCGTCTACACCTTTTGTCCAAAAAAAACAAAACAAAAAACATTGAGAATAAGGAAAATAATATGTCTGGGGGAGAGAAAAAGTACCAAAAAGTTATGTATGGTTGCTGCGTCATTGTATAGTATTGGAATGAGTCTAGAAGGTCCTTGACATTGAGATCAAAGATGAGACCCCGCGATGAGGGCTTATGGACTATGTTGCGAAATTGTGGGTTGAATCTGGTAAACTGCGAATGTCTACGGTGAAGTACATGGGGGTCTGGATCCTGTTAGGTAAGAAATCTTAGTGGTTTACTATGGTGAATGTGAGTGTGGTGCTCATATGGCGCAATGAGTTTCTTTGTTTTCAAACTTTTTTCTCCGGTTTAGTTATATGTTTGCTTGATGGCAAGCAAAAGGCTAAGCCTGGGGGAGTTGATATATCATGGTTTTTTCGGTTTTTACGCCATGATATATGTCCTTAATTGAGTCTTTTATGTGTCTTTAGAGTCTCAGTAGAGTCTTTTATAGGTTTACACGTATTTGGAGATTTTTGGACCTTTTAGAGCATTTTGGAACATTGTTGCTGAGAAGCTGAAGCTGGAGTAAGGATAGACCCCTGGTGTCGATCGACACCACCATGGGTGTCGATCGACACGTGCTACCTGCTGAAGCCACACTCAGAAATTTACAAGTTTTGAAGATTTACAACTTTGCCCAGAAGTTTTTATTATTTACAAAAAGACCCAAGTTGTGTTTTAGAGTTTAATTTTAGGTTTTTAGTGAAGAGAGATCTATCTAAGCTTTTTACAATGAGACTTTGACAGAGATTGAGAGCTTGGGGGTTATTTTACTCTGTACTTCTGAGGGAAGATCTTGAACCCTTGTTTCTATTTCCCTTTTCAGTTTATTTATGATATCTATTCTATTCATGTCTATGATTTCATTGATTATGTCTGAGTAGATCACTTGTTAGGTTCATGAATTCTCACTAGGGTTTTCATGGATTTGTAACTTTGATTGATTGGTTATCCACAACTTTATGAGTTCTTTTAGTTTTATCTTTGTCTTTTAACTCTGGGAATGAAATATGATATTATGTTGCAGTTCTTATGATTGGTTTTAAGTTGTTTATCGTAGCTTACAGGTTCTTATTCCACCCGTTTGCTAAAATCCATGTTGATGCATATGGCTGGTGTCGATCGACACAGGGACACTGCATAGGTAACTTTCACTTTCTCATATTCAGAGTTTTTCATTTATCTTTTCACCGAACTCATGCTTCTATAACACTGAGGTAGTTACTAATGCGTGATTATTGTAATGAAGTAAGAAGTTTTCCTTTAATATTACAACTTCTAAACTGCAAGTGCACATTAAATCGGTTATAATATTTAAGGTTATCGATCCCACAGAGAGTAATAACTGCACGGAATGAATTCAAAGAAGAAATCTAACTAAGACAAAATATGAAAGGGTTTTGTTTTGGGTTTTCTAATGATTAATGCAATGAAATAAGAAAGCAATAAACTAAAATCGGTTTTAAACTTATAAATGAAGGCGTTGGGTATTTGGGGAATCATCTTAGGGTTTCCATGGTTCTCAACAAATCAAGTGAAAGATAATATGCATATGTTTTCGTTCTAGGTTCTCAACTACGAACACAGATAAACAAATAAGCTATAGTTCATAGAATGAATGTCTAAAGTCTTAGCACCCCGTTACTCAACTTACGCAGGCAACGACATACATCAACCAGCAAGCTAAGCAAGTTCGATAAGTTCAAAAAGACCAATAACTCAACTCAGGCAGCTTATGGTGCAAGGATTCAGTAGCACTAGGTCTGAGGAGTAGGTTTATGCGGATAACGCTCCTATCCTCTTAGATCAGTGCTTGGTGATCAATCCAAGCAACATGCATTAAGTAAAAGATACCCCAAGAGAACTCTAATAGCAAACGAAAATCTTATGTAACAACCTAGATGAATTGAACCATGAATTCCCCTTGAATCACCCCATAAAACCCAACAAAGAGAACTACTCGCTCATTATGCAAAGAAATGCAACAGATTTCATAGAATGTAACATCATAAACGATTCAAATGATAAAAAGGGGGTTCAAAAAAAAATTCTCTAGATGTCACAGAAGATAACTTGTCTCCCCAAAAGCAAATAAGAGTAAAGAGAGATGAGAAACTATGAAGAACAAGGATGAAACTTCAAAGTGGCGACTTCTACGGTTGGAGGCAACGAAGGAGGCTCTATAGAGACGTCCTATGGCTGATGGCAAGGCTGTAGACGTAGAGAGGTTCACCGAAGAAGCACACCCCAAAATATTAGGTTAAACGAGTATTTATAGGCCTTGGGTGTGGAATGTCGGTTTTAGGATTTTTAGAGCAAAATTTGGCATTTTAGGCAAGGATGGATGATGTCTTCTGGCCTAGGTCATGGGTCTCCTACCCGAGGTGGTGATGAAGGCTGGCCTTGGTCACGGGTGCCATGACCAAGGTTGATAGGGTGGTTGACAGGGCTTCACTCTTTGGGTCATATCTTCCAAACGGCTGAATGGATTGTTTTGATTTTTGTCCCAGGCGAAACGGCTGAATTGATTGCTGCACGGGAAGGTCTTCAACAAATTCCAAACTTCTGATGCTCTGAAATTGACTTTAAACTGGTTTTGCTCCACTTTGTGTCCTTTTTGCTCCAAAACATCTAAAAGTCTCCAAGAGGTGAAAATGGTGGAAAATGGCCTTGAATTGCTCATAATCACTTGTTTCTTCATTAAAAACCTAATCAAGACATATAAAAAGTGGGCGAAAATACGATGTTATCAACTCCCCAGACTTAGACTTTGCTTGTCCACGAGCAAACAAGAAAGCTAAACCGGTGGAGAGGTTTGAAAATCGCGGGAACTCTCCTATGATCAGAGACCATGCTCTAATAGATAACCTGCGAACTCATTAGTACAAAGGTTCACATCATATAATTCTCACTATAGACTCACAACATTCTCCACTCTTGTCCGTCCATCTCAAACCTACAAAAGAACTCAGAATTCAATTTAGTTAACTCCCTACATTCATTAAGAGTTGCGTGAGCTTTCTCATTAGAATGTATCATTTAGGGTGGACGGTGCGTGGTCAGAAAGGGCTTTTTGGTGTTTAAATGGTGGAGTTATAGTGTGTAGGGCTTACCAATGAGTCGAAAGTGCAACATATGTCGCAAAACCGCAAGAGAGTATGAATCCATTGATGTTCACAGTTTCCAACCACTTCTTCGTATAACACCTCACTCTTTTTCTATTTTTTCTTCCTTTAGTTCTCCCAGACTTAGATTTTTCTGCGGGGTTCTTTGAAAATGACTCCACACCTTCTTTAAAAGCGATCCATCTTCCTTGGAAATACCTGTGCTATGAGATTCTTTTATTTCGTAACCGTTTCCTTTCCTTTCGTTCTTCTTCTTTTTTTTTTTACCAAAGGTGTAGGCGAATAATGGTATCACGAGAAATTTTCCTAACCTCGCTTCCAACCGTCGTGTGATCATTCCTTTCAACGTAAAATAATTTGGTCATTGGAAATTTTCCTACCCCATTACTGAAAAGAAAATCATTTCATCTTTTCTCTTTTCTTTTTTTTTCGAAAGGGGAAATGGTTCGTATACACACAAGTCTCGTAAGCACAAAATAGGTACCTTTTTATGTCAAATTCCAAGAAAGAGTAGTCTCTAGACCAAATCGTCACATTCTCTTTTTAGCTCTTCCAAAGCCTCCGTCTCTAGTGGCTAGAAAACTGTGTTGGAAATTTCTCTGCCAAACAAGAAAGGAAAAGAGAACAATGTGAGGTCTGAAAAGAAAGGTTATGGTTTAAGGGTGGGAACCACTAAAAATGACTGGCCATTCAGGATCAGCAAAGAGTGGTAGAAAGGATAAGAAGTCCTGAATGTGCTGCTTGTTTCTCTGATCTAATACCTCTAATGAGAAATAATTAAAATCAGTATTAGGGTTCAAATAAAATGGAGTTAACATAAGATTCAATCAAGTCTCTGTAAGATGAAACTTCAGGGGAGAGGTCCTGCAGTGATGTTCTAGGTGTTGTTTGTTATTTACCAAATTTTACAAATCGGAACATATATAAAGTTGAAATCATCATATCATAGAGTCATTATTTCCTACAAAGTTTTGACTCAACAAAACAAAAAATTCAATAAAAAGACATTAAAATGACTCAAAAGATATAAAAACTGCATAAGTAACAAATAAACATGCCCCAAAACTAAAAATCACACTGTCCCCAATGTGAATAAATCTAGAAATGACAGGAAAAAGAAAAATAAAATAAAAGAAAGGCATAAAACTAAAGATAGAATGACTGAACCTTCAACTGCTTAGGAGGTTCTGGTGCTCGGTGGTGGACTAATCGATGTGTCCCGGATCTAAGCTCTCCTCTGCAGCTGCGCAATGAGAGCGCGCTGCTCCAGCTCCATACGCCGTGCTCTCTCTGTCTCAAAGGAGGAAGTGGCTGTATCACGTCCCGTGGAGGCTTGTGTGACACGCTGAGAGGCAAAGAAACCATCGCCTTCTTCTTGATGAAAACGCCAAGTGTTTGTGGAAGTCGATCTTCGACTCGTGATGAGTAAAACTCATGCGGTAACGGGCTCCAGCTCGTGAATCCATCACTAAGGCGTGGCATGGTGTGGCAAGGGAGTAGTATGGTGCGGATCATGCTAGGAAGAATGTGGTACTTGTGTCCAAATTTGTCGGGGTTGATGCTTGCTTCCTCAAGTATCCTCATCTTACCAAGCTTCTCTAAATCCATGTGGTTGTCCTTGGAGGTGTAAGGGCTGTGCTGGAGGTCAACTCCAGCTGTCTCTAGGATCGTAGTGATCACTCCTCCAAAGCTAATGGTTGCTTGTTTCTCACTAGACTTGAAAGCATCATGCTTGATCTTGATCAACCGCTTGGCAATGAGTGTGGCGTAGGTTATTTTTCTGGGGAAATCAACAAATGGAATCGTCATGACAAGAAGCTCATCACTAATGATATTGTTTTGAGCTGAGCGTGAGAACGTGGTGTTGGCGAGGAGCTTGTGAATGCATCTAATGGCTGGGTGAGAGAGTGAAGATGCCTTGGTTTTCCCACCGTCAAAAGTATCACGGCCAAAGCGTTGCCATATCGCATTGGTGTCTTCGGGTCCAAATCCTATAGCATCTTGATACTCAAATCCAAGGGCTTGTCTGAGCTGGGTAATGGAGATGTTGTAGTGCTCACCATTGATTGTGAAGAAGAGCATTGCATCGCGCGCTAGTGGTGCTTGTGTGCGTGGAAATGCTAGTGTGACGGGGGCGAGGAATTGTCGAGTTTCTTTTTCATAGATTTCTTTGCGAGTGGTCTCCATGAACTTGCGGAACCCTAGTGCGTTCAACATCAGTTCAACATCACTTGCGAGTCCAACAGCTTGCAATGATGTGTAATCAACTATCAAGGTGGGTATGAGCTTAAACCCATTGAGTTGTGTGATATGCTCAAAGTTTAAACCCTAGAGCTACACCGAAAGTGCAGAGATATGCAATTGTAGTACACAGGGGTCGAATCGACAAAGACTCACGGTATTTCACAATAAATTCTTTAGTTTCGAATTAAGCTAAGTAAGATAAGTGACAAATAAAAACAATGCAGAATAGTAAATGAGAGTTATTGTATTCAAATGGGAAAAACGTCAAGCTCAGGGAACTTATTAGAGATTCAGGAAATGTAAATCAATGGATTGGCTAGGATGAAATTAAATTCCAGTTCTAGAACTCAAAACACTAACTTAGAACTAAACAACTCTCGCTGTGAAAGTTCTCTATGCTTAAAATCTAAGAAACCAAATTCCTTTGTGAGACTTAAGATTATAAACAAGCATTAGGTTCAAATTTGATTTGTTCACAAATTATCTAATCCAAATTTCTTTGTAATTATCTAATTACTTCAACAACAAGTCACCGAGCTCATGAAGAAAGGACAGATCCGAGAGAGTATGAGCCCATGTGCCGTGCCCATTTTGCTTGTCCCAAAGAAAGATAATAGTTGGAGGATGTGTGTTGATTGCCGTGCCATCAACAATATCACTGTAAAGTATCGAATCCTATACCTAGATTAGATGATATGCTTGATGAATTGCATGGTTCTAGCATCTTTTCTATGGTAGATCTTAAAAGTGGTTACCACCAGATTAGGATGAAAGAAGGGGATGAATGGAAAACAGCATTTAAAACTAAGCATGGATTGTATGAATGGTTAGTCATGCCTTTTTGGTTAACAAACGCACCTAGCACTTTCATGAGGTTAATGAACCATGTTCTTAGGGCTTTCATTGGTCATTTTGTGGTTGTGTATTTTGATGACATTTTAGTTTACAGCCGCAGCCTAGAAGATCATGTAGAACACCTTAGAAATGTTTTGGAAGTGCTTAGGAAGGAAACCTTATATGCTAACTTTACGAAATGTACGTTTGGAACGGATAACCTTGTGTTTTTCAGTTTTGTCGTAAGTGCAGATGGCATTAAGGTTGATGAGGAAAAGATTCAAGCGATTAAAGAATGGCCAAGTCCAAAGAATGTAAGCGAAGTAAGAAGCTTCCATGGCCTTGTAGGGTTTTATAGGAGGTTTGTAAAGGACTTCAGCACAATAGCAGCTTCGCTCACATAGGTTATCAAGAAGAATATAGGATTCAAGTGGGAGCAAGCTCAAGAAAACGCGTTCCAAACCTTGAAAGACAAGCTTACACACGCCCCAGTTTTATCTCTTCCTAATTTCGATAAACATTTTGAGATTGAATGTGATGCTTCAGGAATTGGTATTGGCGCTGTTCTCATGCAGGAACAAAGGCCTATAGCATACTTTAGTGAGAAGCTTGGAGGCGCCATACTCAATTATCCAACCTATGACAAAGAACTCTATGCGCTTATTAGGGCTCTACAAATGTGGCAGTATTATCTTTGGCCCAAGGAGTTTGTTATCCACACGGACCATGAATCTCTTAAACATCTCAAAGGACAGCAAAAGCTCAACAAAAGACATGCCAAGTGGGTTGAATTTCTTGAAACCTTTCCCTATGCGATCAAATACAAGAAAGGTAAGGAGAATGTAGTCGCCGATGCTCTTTCTCGGAGGTATGTTCTTTTGAATTCTTTAGAAGTTAAGCTACTAGGATTTGAGCAAATAAAGGAACTATATGCTACTGATGCTGACTTCAAAGAAATCTATGCTTCTTGTGAGAAATTTGGTGTGGGAAAATATTACAAGGCTGATTGGTTCTTGTTTTATCAAAAAACTGATTATGTGTGCCTAACTCCTCTTTGCGAGACTTGTTTTTCAAGGAAGCTCATGCAGGTGGTCTTATGGGTCACTTTGGCATGGCAAAAACATTAATGTACTACAGGAGCATTTCTTTTGGCCACATATGAGGAGCGACGTCGAGAAAACTTGTCAACGATGTATCACGTGTAGGCAAGCCAAACCCACCATCCAAAACCACGGTTTGTATATTCCTTTACCTATTCCATTACATCCTTGGCATGAAATTTCCAACCGGATTTTGTAATCGGATTACCCAAGACAAAGGATTCGATATTTGTTGTATTGGATAGGTTCTCTAAAATGGCTCACTACATTCCTTGTCATAAAACTGATGATGCCATTCATGTAGCTGGGTTATTCTTTAAGGAGATAGTTAGACTTCATGGCATGCCTAGAACTATTGTATCGGATAGAGACACTAAGTTCCTTAGTCATTTTTGGAAAACGCTTTGGTCTAAACTAGGAACTAAGCTTTATTTCTCTACAACTTGTCATCCGCAATCTGATGGTCAAACTGAAGTAGTAAATATAGAAGAGAATTCTGCAAAAAAACCATCGAACTTATTAAAAATTACAAGTTTGACACTCACCTGAAAACTGTGCGGGTCAACCTATTGAACCCCAAATTGAATGGTGCCACATCGACGATACAGCGGTTGGCTGTATTGCGGGTGACTTTGGGGTTCAATAGGTTGACCCGCACAGTTTTCAGGTGAGTGTCAAACTTGCAATTTTTAATAAGTTCGATGGTTTTTTAGCAGAAAACCCTAAATAGAACTCTATCTACTTTGTTGCGTGCTATAATTAAAAAGAATCTTAGAAATTGGGAAGATTGTTTGCCTCATGTTGAATTTGCTTATAATCATGCTAGGCATTTCGCATCTAAGTATTCACCATTTGAAATTGTTTATGGGTTCAATCCCCTCTCACCTTTGGATCTAATGCCTTTACCTATGAATGAAAGGATAAGTCTTGATGGAAAGAAAAAGGCAGAATTAGTCAAGCAGATTCATGAGAAGTCTCGAATTAATATTGAGAACAAGACCAAGTTATACGAGAAGCATTTGAAGAGCTGCAAGGAGATGGTTTTTGAAGAAGGAGACTTGGTATGGATCCATTTGAGAAAAGAAAGGTTCCCTAACGAGAGAAAATCCAAGCTTATGACCAGAATTGATGGTCCATTCAAAATCATCAAGAAGCTCAACAACAATGCATACCAGCTGGATCTCCAAGGAAAGTACCATGTAAGTCCAAGCTTTAATGTTACTGATTTGGTTCCCTATTTTGCAGATGAAGCAGATTTGAGGTCAAATCCTTTTCAAGAAGGGGAGGATGATGAGAGCATGGCCAGCAACGAGGATGAACCAATACAGCATAAGGAGCACAAAGAGGATAAATGGAAGCAGCTTGAACCGGAGCAGCAAGGACATGAAGATTGGCACAATTCCCCGGGGCCTATTACTAGGTCCAAGCAAGCTGAGCTCAATACAACTTTGCAACATCTTCTCAACAACATTCAGGGCAGTTTAGTGTGTGCTAATCCAACTACCCTGGTTGTGATACAAGCCACCTAAACATTTATCAAGATAGGTGATAAGACTTATACTCTTTTTCCCTTGTTTGGTTTTGTCCCATTGGGTTTTCCAAACAAGGTTTTTAATGAGCTGGGTCTTGTCACTCTTTCTCATAGCCTCTTGATAAAGCCAAAGCCCAGCCCATCTTTATTTGCACGAAATTGGAGTATATTTTCTTGTTCAAACTTTGTTTAAATGTTGTTTTAATTTTGCATGGTCTTTGTGTGAGTTCTGAGGCATGTCTCGTAACTCCACACTCTTTTTATTGCTTCTTTTCTTTCTCTTCTCTTCTTATTCAGACCGGAACCTCATTTCAAAAGGCATCAAACTTTTTTTTATAAAAAAATCTCTTTTTAACTTGTTGATCATCGCTTGTTTAAAGTGCCCGGATCTTCATCCCTCACGCCTAGCAAGTCTCGATAGTCTAAGGATTCCTCCATAGTCCTTAAGAAGTATCATTCACCTCCACCCCTTGTTTGAAGTATTGGGTCTTTACTCTCTCCTGAACAAGCTTGATAGTGTAAAGGCCATTCACAACCTTTGGAAGTATCACTTCGATCAATCCTCGAGTCTATCTTTCATCGTATCGCCTCACCAACCCTCACTTCCGCAACACTACACCACCATTTCGACTCCTTGCAACCTATTGGAGATCATCCTCAGACTTGATCCCTACCAGGATCATATCACCCTTAAAATTCTCTGGCTCAACATCTGCAGCTAGATAGTTAACAATGTCACGATACCACGGTCTATCAGGAGCATTCACTGCACATACCTCATAGTTTGAATCACAATCAAGGATCATAGGGGGTTCTGGAAGCTTATGAAGGATTTATTCTGTGAGGTTATTGAGTGTATCCACATAAAATGTGTGTCCATCTATGGTGGGTCGCGCCACAAGCTTGTCCATCTCAAAATTCATCACGAGGTCACCGACGTTCAGTGCTATTCTACTATTCCGCACATCAATGAGTGCATCAGCTGTAGCTAAGAAAGGCCTGCCTAGGATAAGGGGATCCTTAGGCTCATCGGTGTATCGCAGCACCACAAAGTCAGTGGGAATCATGCATTCCCCTATGCACACATGCACATCTTCCAACACACCTTCTGGAATCCTGATACTTCTATAAGCTAATATCAAAGAGATCTTTGTAGGCGTGAAATCAATCATTCCAAGCTTGCAGCACCTGAATGAGGAATCAAACTCACGCTAGAACCCAGATCACATAGCAAACGTTTGAATATGTCCTTGAATATAGAACAATCCAAAACAAAACTTCCTGGATCCTTGAGCTTCTCTGGAATTCTGTTCAAAATCACAGCACTACATACCTCAGAGATCATCATGACACCTTCCTCTTCTCGCATACTCTGCGTAAGCAACTTCTTTAGGCATCTTTTAACCAACTCCCACTGTTGTATTCAAATGGGAAAAACGTCAAGCTCAGGGAACTTCTCAGGAATTCAGGAAATGTAAATAAATGGATTCCTGTTCTAGAACTCAAAACACTAACTTAGAACTAACCAACTCCCGCTGTGAATGTTCTTTATGCTTAAAACCTAAGAAAACAAATTCCTTTGTGAGGCTTAAGATTATAAACAAGCATTAAGTTCAAGTTTGATTTGTTCACAAATTATCTAATCCAAATTTTTTTGTAATTATCTAATTTGCTCACTATAGGTTCTGTCAGGTTTTAAATCACACCGTCGTGCTAATTCAATAACCTAAGATCTAGATGCATAGGTGATCAGACTAGATCTAGCATTAAGAACAACCTAGGTGAATAACTTATAAAGTTGTGAATCCTAACCAATCAATCAAAGTTACAAATCCATGAAAACCCTAGTGAGAATTCCTGAACCTAACAAGTGATCTACTCAGACATAATCAATGAAATCATAGACATGAATAAAATAGATATCATAAATAAAACTCAAAAGGGAAATAGAAACAGGGGTTCAAGATCTTCTCTTAGAAGTACAGAGTAAAATCAGCCCCAAGCTCTCAATCTCTCTCCAAGTCCCCTTGCAAAAAAGCTTAGATAGATAGATAAGAACTAAAAATAGACTCTAAAACACGACTTGTGTCTTTTTGTAAATAATAGAAACTTCTGGGCAAAGTTGCAAATCTTCAAAACTTGTAAATTTTTGAGTGTGGCTTCAGCATGTGGCACGTGTCGATCGACACCCATGGTCTTGTGCTCATGGATCTGTTTCACAAGCTCAGCCTTTTTCTTACCATCAAGACTTATCCTTTCATTCACGGGTAAAGGCATTAGATCCAAAGGTGAGATGGGATTGAGCCCATAAACAATTTCAAATGGTGAATACTTAGATGCGGAATGTCTAGCATGATTATAAGCAAATTCGACATGTGGCAGACATTCTTCTCAAGTCCTAAGGTTCTTTTTAATTATAGCACGCAACAGAGTGGATAAGGTTCTATTGACTACTTCGGTTTGGCCATCGGATTGTGGGTGACATGTGGTGGAGAAACAAAGCTTGGTTCCTAACTTAGACCAAAGGGTTTTCCAAAAATAACTAAGAAATTTGGTATTCCTATCCGATACAATAGTTCTAGGCATTCCATGCAACCTAACGACTTCTCTAAAGAACAACCCAGCTATATTAACGGCATCGTCGGTTTTATGGCAAGGTATGAAGTGAGCCATTTTAGAGAACTTATCAACTACCACAAATACCGAATCTTTTCCAGTCTTAGTCCTAGGCAATCCAACTACAAAATCCATGGATAAGTCGTGCCAAGGATGCAAGGGAATAGGAAGAGGGGTATATAAACCGTGATTCTGAATTGTCGATTTAGCTTGCTTACACGTTATACATCTTTGACAAGCTTTTTCGACATCACTTTGCATGTGCGGCCAAAAGAAGTGCTCTCGTAGCACACTTGACGCCTTTGCCACGCCAAAATGTCCCATTAGTCCACCTGCATGAGCTTCTTGGACAAACAAATCTCGCAAGGAGGAGTTAGGCACACATAGGCGATTATCGTAAAATAAAAATCAGTCACTCCTAAAATATTTTCCAACGCCAAATTTTTCACACGCAGCATAGGTTTCTTTGAAGTCAACATCACTATCATACAGTTCTTTGATTTGTTCAAATCCTAGTAACTTAACCTCACGAGAATTCAAAAGAACGTACCTCCGAGAAAGAGCATCGGCTATTACATTCTCCTTACCTTTCTTGTACTTAATGACGTACGGAAATGTCTCAATGAATTCAACCCAGTTGGCGTGTCTCTTGTTCAGCTTTTGTTGTCCCTTGAGATGCTTGAGAGACTCATGATCTGTGTGGATAACAAACTCCTTGGGCCAAAGATAATGTTGCCAAGTTTGCAAAGCCCTAACAAGCGCATAGAGCTCCTTGTCGTAAGTCGGATAATTGAGTGTGGCGCCTCCAAGCTTTTCACTAAAGTAAGCTATGGGCTTCATCTCTTGCATAAGAACAGCACCAATACCAATTCCTGAGGCATCACATTCAATTTCAAAATTTTTATCGAAATTAGAGAGAGATAAAACCGGGGCATGTGCTAGCTTCTCTTTCAAGGTTTTAAATGCATTCTCTTGAGCTTGTTCCCACTTGAATCCGACATTCTTCTTGATAACCTCCGTGAGCGGGGCGGCTAGAGTGCTGAAGTCTTTAACAAATCTCCTGTAGAAACCGGCTAACCCATGGAAGCTTCTTACTTCACTAACAGTTTTTGGACTCGGCCAATCTTTGATAGCTCGTATCTTCTCTTCATCGACCTTGATACCATCTGTACTCACAACAAAGCCTAAAAAGACAAGGTTATCCGTTCCAAAGTACATTTACTAAGATTAGCGTACAAGGTTTCCTTCCTACGCACTTCTAAAACCTTTCTAAGATGCTCCACATGTTCATCTAAGCTGCGGCTATAGATTAAAATGTCATCGAAATATACCACCACAAAACGACCTATGAATGATCTAAGAACGTGGTTCATTAGTCTCATGAACGTACTAGGTGCGTTTGTTAACCCAAAAGGCATGACTAACCATTCATACAAACCATGCTTAGTTTTAAATGCAGTTTTCCATTCATCACCTTCTTGCATCCTAATCTGATGGTATCCACTTTTAAGATCTACCTTAGAAAAAATGCAAGAACCATGCAATTCGTCAAGCATATCATCTAATCTAGGTATGGGATATCGATACTTTACAGTGATATTGTTGATAGCACGGCAATCGACACACATCCTCCAGCTACCATCTTTCTTCGGAACAAGCAAAACGGGTATGGCACATGGACTCATGCTTTCGCGGATATGTCCTTTCTCCATGAGCTCGGTGACTTGTCGTTGAAGCTCCTTAGTTTCTAAAGGGTTGGTTCTGTAGGCTGGTTTATTGGGAAGAGACGCTCCGGGTAGGAAATCGATTTGGTGTTCAATGCCACGGATTGGCGGCAAACCTTGGGGAGGTTCTTCCGGGAAAACATCTTGGAACTCCTGTAAAAGAAACTGAATTTTGCTAGGGATTTCCTGCACAGTTTGGTTAGTATTAAAACATTCTTTAAACACAAAAAGGAGGGATGAGGAGTAACTCCCTTGTCGAGGTGTGATCATAAGGTTGGCCGGTTCTTTGAGCTTGGCTTCGGAAGTGGGTTTACTTTTCTTCAAGGCCATTTGATCTAGATGAACTTCTTGAGGAGTTAAAGGTACAAGGATTTTCTTTCTGCCCTTAAACTCAAACGAGTATCTGTTAGTAAATCCATCATGCATTACTCTCCGATCAGATTGCCAAGGTCTTCCAAGCAAAATATGTCCAGCATCCATTGGTAAAATATCACATAGGACCTCATCTTCATATTTCCCTATAGACAAAGGAACTATGACCTGGTTCTTGACTTCCAATTCTCCCTCATCATTAAGCCACTGCAATATATACGGCTTAGCTCTCTTAGTGATTGTGAGACCAAGCTTATTAACCATAGATTGGCTTGCGACGTTGGTACAGCTACCACCATCAATCACTAGGCTGCAAACTTTCTTTTGAACTAGGCAACGAATGTGGAAGAGCTTTTCTCTTTGCTCATTTTTCTCGGCCTGAATGTGTAGGCTAAGGGTTCTTCTAGTGACCAAGAGTTGTCCGAACTCCGGCATTCTAAGTGGTTCCTCTAAGGGTTCAGTTTCCGAGTGATCTTCTTCTGAGTCTATCTCGCCGTTGTTCCTAATAACTATGGTTCTCTGATTGGAGCATGAACGGGAGTAGTGGCCAAAACCTTTGCACTTAAAACACTGAATTTCTCTAGCCTTGGTGCTTGATCCTTGATCAATTCCTTTGAGCGGAGGCTCGTCCATCTTAGGTTTGACAAGCGGTTTGGAATCCTTAGGCTTGTAATCTTTGCTGAACTTGGTAGAGTTGTATCCGGGCCTAGAGCTCTTCCTCTTGAAATGTTTTTCAAACATGATAGCTTTGCGGAGAAGCTCTTCTAGCTCGACATAATGATGTACCTCCAGCTTTTCAATGATATCTTTGTCAAGACCTCCCATGAATCTGGCCATAGTAGCTTCATTGTCTTCTTGAATATCGGCTCTAAGTAACAAGGTTTCCATTTCTTTGAAATTGTCTTCGACGGACCTACTGCCTTGAGACAAATTGCGAAGCTTAAGGTGAAGTTCCCTGTGGTAGTGACTTGGTACGAACCTTTTCCTCATAATGATCTTTAGTTGGGTCCAAGTCTCAACCGGTATATCTCCAGCCCTTCTTCTAGACGTCACCAGCTGATCCCACCAACTTAGAGCATAGTCCTTGAATGCGGTTGGGGCGAGTCTGACCTTAATCTCTTGAGTGAACTCCCGGCAATCAAAAATAATTTCTACCCTCTTTTCCCACTCAAGATATTCTTCAGGTTTACTGGTTCCATGGAAAAATGGAATTTCAATCTTTACACCGGCTAAAGGATCTCGAGTAGCGGTTTGGTGATTTCTAGCGGTTTCATCTTCTCTTGGCTGTCTTCTTCGAGGACGGTTTGATCGAGAAGTCTGACTATAGTAGTGCTCAGCATCAGAAGGTCGTAGGTGCCTCCTAAGTTGTTCTTCCATAACAGGTTGTTGATGTTCTCGGAATCGGTTGTTGATGGACCTCTCTAAATCTGCTTTCATATTGGCCATACTCTCAACCATCATTGCTTTGAAGGATTCCATAAGTTGCTTGTTGGAGTTGGAAGACTCTTGTTCATCATGGCTAGTCCCCGCCATGGAAACTGTTCAGATTCCAACAAGTAAACTAGTGAAATGTTCAAACACAACAAGAACAACAAAACTTACTTGGCAAGAAACCCTAATCGACAGTTTGACTTGATCAATCAGAATAAAATGTCAAATTACGTTCAAAAATTCCAGAGACAGTTTTAACAAATACTAGACTTAATCATGGTTTCAATGCAACAAGTTTCACGATTTTAGGATTAACCAATGATTTTAAACAATTTTAGCAAGTTACACGACAATAACTGTTCGACGAAATCAGCTTCGGAAAATTATCAAAACATGTTCAAAAATTCTAGAATCCATTTTAACAAATACTAGACTCTTTTTTGAACCAGATTCAACAGATCGCACGATTTTATCAGACAAGATGAATTTATGAAAATTCCAACAGTCAGCAGATAATACAGATCGGAATGTGAAAAGGTATAACAGATCGGAAGAGATACAACCTGGCGTGGAGTCAGCTCTGATACCACTTGATATGATCCTAGGTGAGGATCAAGTCCCTGAATGCTTCTCCAAGAGGTTGTGATGATTGGTGACAAGGTGAGTGATGCGGAAGAGATGAAAGATGAAGAACAAGAGTGGATCCGATGAGTCTTTGGGGGATTGTTGCGAAACTTCCAAATGGATGGTGATCCTTTGGACTTTCAGGCTTGCTCTGGACGTGGTTGAAGACCCTAGACGTGGTGAACAAGGGGTGGATCGAAGTGAAACTTCCTAGGAGTGTAAAGACCCTAAGACTTTCGGCTTGCTTGGGGTGAGGATGAAGATCCGATCACATTAAGCAAGGAGTGAACAAACAAGTTTCAGAGAGTTTGAGAATTTGAAAAGATGTTTGATAACTCACAAATGAAGCATTACAAGAGTTTAAATCAGCCAAAGAGTAAAGGGAAATCTCGAAAAATACAAAGCATTAAAACCAAAGTTTGAACAAAGAAAAGGACTCTTCATGTCTTGAGATTTTCGGCTGAATCTCTTTATTGGACTTGGGCTGCTTCACTTGGATAAGAGATAGAGGTGGGCTTAAGCTTTATCAAGAGGCTGATGAGTGAGTGATATGGCTTACCTCATTAAAAACCTTATTTGGAAAACCCAATGGGACAAAACCAAATGAAGGGAAAAAGAGTGTAAGTCATATCACCTCTCTTGATAAATGTTTAGGTGGCTTGGATCACAACCAATGTGGCTGGATTAGCACACACCAAACTGCCCGAGATGGTGTTGAGGAGATGTTGAAAAGTTGTCTTGAGCTTCTCTTGTTTAGACCGAGTTATAGGACCCGGAGAAATGCATAAATCTTCAGCTCCTAGTAGCTCCGGTTCAAGCTGCTGCCTTTGCTCCTCTTTGTCGTCTCCATGCTGCATAGGTTCTTCCTCCTTGCTAGCCATAATCATATCACAACCATAGCTTGTTTGATCAGGCCGAATAGGTATTTGGCACTATTTCATGTGGTCCACGGTGATGGAACGACGGTGGAACGATCCGTGGAACAAGGGTTGCCAAGTTTTCAATCCAAACCACTTTTGTCAATATTGTCTCGATCATTACTCCCAATATACTCATGTTTTCATTGAATAACTGATCATAGATCATCTAATCGGACAAATTTGATTTAGGGCAACTAGATTCGAAACATATTACCGTGGCTTAGTGTTGTTAACTGTGGCTCTATCCTCATTCTTGTTGTGGTTTGGTGAGGTTGGGGAAGTGTGTAGATGACTTAGGGATGCTCCATGGGATCAAGGGACGGCTGAAATGACAAAATCTCAATCCTTGATGCTGACCTCGGTCACAGGCCATGTAACCGGGGTTGGCCCTTCTTGGGACCTCGGTCACGGGTCTTGTGACCGGGGTGGCTCTTCTTATTGACCTAGGTCACGGCTCCTGTGACCTAGGTTGGTTCCTTCCTGCTTCTTTCTATTTTTCTTCTTTTCTATTTTCTTCTTTTCTATTTTCTATTTATATTTTATGAAAAACCTGAAACTAGACATGAAAACATCAAAAGCAAAAGGAAATTAAAACTAAGAAATGAAATGAAAACTTACAAGTGGGTTGCCTCCCACTAAGCGCACTTGTTTAACATCGATGGCTCAGCCATGGTAGCCGGTTAGGCTTGAGAAGAAGTAGCCTCGGGAATTATTGTTCCTTCGGTTCGTTTGATATCTTGATAGTCAGCTCCAGCTTCTATCACAAGTTGTCCTTTAGCGGCTGTCTCAAAGACTTTTGTTTGAAGAAGAACTTCCTTGGTGTGCCTTAACCTTTCTTGGATTTGTTCCTTGCTTTCCTTGCTAAGCTCAGGAGAAACTATGATCTTTATCTTCGAAATTTGAGGCTGCTCGGGGGCTTGAATGGTAGCTTCCACGTTTTCTTCCTAACACTCTTGCTTCCGATCATGGTTTTGTCGATATCAGGGTCCATTGATTCTTCATCAAACGTTGGGAGTTGGTTAGTTCTAAGTTAGTGTTTAGAGTTCGAGAACTGGAATTTAATTTAATCCTAGCCAGTCCATTGATTTACATTTCCTAAGTTCCTCAGAAGTTCCCTGAGCTTGACGTTTTTCTCATTTGAATGCAACAACTTTCATTTAATTTTCTGCATTGCTTTTATTTATATCATATCTTACTTATCTTAATTTGAAACTAAAGAATCTATTGTGAGTCTCAGTGGATTCGACCCCTGTATACTACAATTGCATATCTGTGCACTTGCGGTGTAGCTCTAGGGATTAAACTTTGAGCATATCACACATCTAGTGAGGACTGGTACGGTTGAGATGGCATTGAAATAAGCTTTTCCTATACCTCAATATCAAACTCATGAAGAATCAAAATCCACTGAAAAAGCCTTAGTTTTGCATCCTTTTTCTGCATCAAGTACTTCAGAGCCGAATGGTCTGTATGTACTATCACTTTAGAACCAACCAAATATTGTCGAAACTTCTCAAATGCGAACACTACAAGAATTGCTACACAAAGCAATTATGTTCGAAAAGAAACTTAAGAGGAGAAGCTCCAAGCCAAGTTTTACTTCGGGAAAATCTAGTTATCACCGGGAAGAGAAGTCTGGAACTCAAAAAGATTACAAACCTTTTGTCAAGACCAAGGTTGAGGGTCTGGATCTTAAAGAAAAGGGTACTAATGTTGCAACAAGAGCTAGAGACATCAAGTGTTTTAAGTGTCATGGCATAGTACACTATGCTAGTGAGTGTTCCAACAAGAGGGTTATGATCATCATGGCAAATGGGGAAGTTGAGTCTGAGGATGAGATACCTAAGGATAAACAACTGGAAGATGAATCATCAACAGAAGATTATGAACCAGCCGCTAAAGTGCAAATGATGGTGGGAGTCGCCATAAGAGCTTTGAGTGTCATCGCTAAATCTGATGAGCAAGAACAAAGAGAGAACTTGTTCCATACAAGGTGTCTGGTTAAGGATCAGATTGTACGTCTACATGGCATGCCTAAGACCATCGTATCTGATAGAGATGCAGAGCCTGTCACACTCTAACAAATCATAAACTAAAGATGCAAAAACTAAGACTAGTTGCAAAATCCTAAGTGACTCGAGTAGGTCACCCGAGTGGTGAACTCGAGTGGACTTGGCCAAGTGGTGCTAAAATACTAAATGAAATCAGTAAACAAGACAAATCTAAAAATTACGACTAAAATAAAGGACATGGATCTTGGGGATAGACTCATAGGATCATCTACACTCTTACGTCATGGGTGCTAATTTACTAAACTCAGGGTGAATTCCTTGACGACGGATTTCACTTCTAACCCAACCTGAAGATCTGGCTTACTCAAGCCTAGGGGTCGAGTGACTACAAATCTTGCACTAAGGATCGATCCGTCAAAGCCAAGAAAGACTCATAGCAAGTGAGTAGTTGGGTCGTTCTGTAAATCAACATCTGATGCACCAACTCTCACGCTATTGTGTCTTAATCCCTGGAAAAACTAGATCTGGTGGTTCAAGGCACTTTTGATGCTCATGAAGTCACCTAAAATCATGATCTTCTTGATCAGAGAGGTACAAGCATTAAAAACGAGAACCCAAGAGGGATTTTAAAACTGAATCAGCATAAATCAACAAAAACCCATGGTGATCGAGTGAGACTACATAATCCATTCCCCAAAAACCCTAAAATGACTACTCACTATTTGAGATCATCATCCAAGCCAAGAACCCAGAAGAGCTTTGACTCGTCATAGATGAAAGATGATCTGAAGAGGAAGAAGATACTAAAAAGGTAAAAAGTTCCATCAAATCATCAACAATAGTCTACTTACCATTCAGGCCATCTCAGATGTGATGTTTTTCCAGTCACATTGGTTGTGATTCAAGCCATCTAAGCGATGACATTGGAGGTGTGTGGACTTGTACTCTTTTTCCCTCTCCTTGGTTCATCTAAGGGAGGTTTTTAATGAGGCAAGGTCACATACTTTACCCCAGCCCATTGTCATCATCAGGCCCATTCTATCTCTTATCATTTTATTTTGTTAAGTTCAAACTGATGTTTAATTCTACATGGTCATTGTGTGAGTTACGAGGCATGTCTCGTAACTCTACACTCTTTTATTGACTCTTCTCCTTTTCTCCCCCCATTCTCTTTATATTCTGTATGTAACTCTTTGTTTCATTTATCAAACATTTTATTCTAAAACTTTTCTTTTACTTGTTTGATCCGAGTTTGTGTGTGTAATATCACAATCTCAACTTGTGACTGCTCTTGGTGTGTCAAGCAGAATCAAGCCCGAAAGTTCAAGGGACTTCCGCATCCCTTTGAAAGTTTCACTTCAAACCCTATTTCGTCACCATCAATATCTCAACCTTACGAAGCGTATCTAGGGGCTGGGATCTCATCCAATTGAGATTCTATCACATAAACTGAGAAATCATCCATGAATACTTCCATATAATCCTCTATCATATCCGTGAATATGGACATCATACATCTTTGGAATGTCGCTAAGGATTACATAATCCAAATGGCATTATGCGGTACGCCAAAGTACCATAAGGACATGTAAAAGTAGTTTTCTCCTGATCGTCGGGGTGGATAGGAATTTGAAAGAGGCCTGAGTATCCATCCAAAAAGTAATAGTAAGGATGATTAGCTAACCTCTTAAGCATCTGATCAATAAACGGCAACGGCGAGTGATCTTTCCGTGTCGGAGCATTCAGCTTCCAGTAATCAATACACATCTTGTGTCCAGTCACTATCCGCATAGGAATCAACTCATCCTACTCATTCTTAACCACTGTGACTCCTCCTTTCTTAGTAACCACATGCACCGGACTAACCCAATCGTTGTCTGAGATAGGATAACTGATCCCAGCTTCTGGAGTTTCAAAATCTCCTTCTTGACAACATCCTTCAGATTTGGATTCAACCTCCTCTGATGCTCAATTGATGGTTTTGTCTCATCCTCGAGATGTATCATATGCATGCACAAGTCCGGAGAGATACTTAAAATGTCATCAAAAGAATAGCCAAGAGCTTTACGATACTTACACAGCTTACTTAGCAATAGGGTGAGCTCTGCATTGTTCAAATAAGCATTAACAATGATAGGATAAGTTGAATTAGGTCTAAGAAATGCATGCCTTAGCCCGGCACGAAGCTGTTTAAGCTCAATCTTTGGAGCTTTTTCCTCGTTCCAATCATTCAACCTTGCAGCTTTCTTCGGATTACCAACGAGTTCTCCTTGTGTGATTAAGTGCATCATGGTCTCGCTAGCATCCATCAACTTAACATACCCAGCGGCAATCTCATCTAGATGCTCAATTCCATGCGTGGAACTAAGTAGAGCTCTCTCGAGAGGGTCTTCAAAACGCATCTCATAGAAAATCTCCTCCGCGAGATTGCTGAGAGTGTCCACATAAAACGTCTGTCCGTCAATATTGGGTTGCTTCACTAGCTTATCCATATCAAAGTTCATAATCAAATCTCCAACATTCAAAGCTATCTTACCATTCCGCACATCAATGATTGCACCAGCTGTAGCCAAGAAAAGCTTCCCTAGGATAAGAGGATCCTTAGGCTCATCGATGTATTGCAACACCACAATGTCAGTGGGAATCATGCATTCCTCTATGCGCACAGGCGCATCTTCCAACACACCTTCTGGAATTCTGATACTTCTATCAGCTAAGATCAAAGAAATCCTTGTAGGCGTGAAGTCAGTCATACCAAGACCTACAGCAACTGAATGAGGCATCAAACTCACGCTAGAACCCAGATCACATAGCGAACCTTTGAATCTATCCTTGAATATAGAACAATCTAAAACAAAACTGCCTGGATCCTTGAGCTTCTTTGGAATTCTGCTCAGAATCACAGCACTATAGACTTCAGAGATCATCATGACACCTTCCTCTTCTCGCATACTCTGCGTAAGCAACTTCTTAAAACATCTCTTAACCACGGGGGTGGTTTTGATGGCATCAATCAATGGAATCTCAATGGTGTGTCGCACGGCAGGGCTCGTGTGGGGACTCGAGTTGTCTTAGCATCCATGCTCCAAGTTGTAGCTGTTTTAGCTCCAAAATGCAATATATATGCATATGCTAGTGCAAATTTTCCTAAGTGCAAAAACATAGGAAAATGGACTAGAAATACTGTGAACTCGAGGTGAAACTAAGCAAATAGGAAGGAAAATGTATGCATAAATCATGTAAAATACAGACATATCAACTCCCCCAAACTTAATCCTTGCTTGCCCTCAAGCAATAAAACAAGCATAAGCTGGAAGAAAGGTGTGAAGTTACGGATTCAGAACCTAAGCAATGCAGCCTTAAAAGACTTGATCAAATTCCCGAGAAGCTATCCGGAATGCAACGCTAACAAGTTTTACTTTTAAAGCCTTAGCCATGCTCGTCACATCACTACTTAAAATTGATCTTAGCTTATATAAGTGTTCAGATTCTTCATACCCTTTAACATTCATTAAGCAGTGAACATGAATCAAATTTATGCAGAGTCATTGAACTGATTTGGCTAAGGGAATGGTCAATGGACAAAGATGTTCCCTTCATGTAACTGGTTACACTCGTCCTCACTCAGGGGACTCTCAAAGAAAAACTGAGCTTTAGAAGAAGGCTAAAGGTCAGGGCCAACCGATGTATACAAGGATAGACTCCCATCTACCCATCCATATACATAATCAAACTCAAACCCCTAAATCTACACCCAGAAATGATCCTACTACTACCCTTTGGCACTTTGTTGCCTTGAATTTCTTTGATCAATCTTTTATTTTTCCTTGTGTTCTAAGGGGTTCCTTTTCTTTTGATTACTCTAGCAGATTAGGTTAATATCTGAGGCTCTATCTCTTATGCAACTCATACATGTTTTTTTTTTCTGAGCCTATACATATATTTTTTTTTCTTTCTTTACTACTCAATCCTTTACTAGAGCTTCAATCATACACATCCCTCTACTTAGAAGTTTCTTTTCCTTTCTCTTTTCTCTTCATTTTTAACACATCCCTCAATGAATTCCCATGACTTGGATATCCCAATTTCCATTTCTACCCAGAATCAGGTTCCCACCTAGTCCTAGCTAGTCCAAAAAACGTGAACTAGAACAAAATGAGAACCTATCTTTGTCGGCTCCAACCTAACACTTTCTACCAAGCTCAGTCAATAAAGGGCCTCACACACACAGATAATAATATTGGCTTGAAAGAAAGGTAGGTTCATGGTGGGGAGAACTGTTCCAATGATGGGAATCAGCTACTTGGATAACAAGAGTGGTAAAGCGATGAAATAATATCCAAATATGTATATAGTTATCCATGAGTTCAAATACCAATGCATAAACATGATAATTATAGGTCAAGTTAAGGTTCAAATAGATAGGGAATTAATGCACTTTACAACATACTTCAGCCAAAATCAAATGTCAAGCAATAAATTCAAAGGATGGTGCTGCCTTATGCTTCAAACTTAATCAACATGCACCACAGAACAACTAAATGGTTCATTGATTTTGTCAGTTTAAACGGCATGCTAAGCTAGGCAAGAATCATCATTATCCCCTATGCAGAAATCTTAGATGAAATGCAACTAGACTCAATCCTAAAATGCTAATGCAACTACATGGACACTCTGTTTTTGTGAAATAGTTTTTGAAAAATTTTCAAATTTTTATGGTTTTAAGATGCACATAGATGATGCAAAATTTGAATTAAGAAAACAGAAAACAATTTCAAATACATCCTGAACCCTCCCCCAAACTTAAATTACACAGTCCCTTGTGTAATAAAAATTTGGAAAAGACTCCAAGATAGAAAACAGGAGTAAACTAAATGCAATGGTATATACAATGATGGGTTTGGAACTGGTACCTCAGTAGTTGGAAAATTAGGAGTCGATTGACTCCTCCATGCTCGCGCGTGAGTATTCCTAGTGGGGGTCGTGTCGCATGCTCGACCCCGCTCTGCTCGACCCCGCTGCATGTCTCTTGCGTTGCCGTGGTTCGAAGGAGGAAGCTCTGGGGGGTCGAGTGGTGTGTTACACTTAGAGCTTGTTTTCATAGAAACACTCTTCTGCAAAGCGCTTGGTTGACATGGTTCATCATTTCTTTGAGAGCGGCGCCTACCTTTGCCTTGAATCTTGTTTAGCTGTTCCTTCATCTCCTTCCACCCATCTGACATATCTCTCACGGTACCTTTCAATGCCTTTATTGTTTTGTCTTGAACTTTGTTCCACTTCTGAAGGAGTCCAATTCGCTTGTGAGCCTCCCATAGACTCTTGTTTGCGTTTAGGTGCGGCAAACTCTTCAAAGTGAAACGTCCCAAGCACAGCATATTCTGGAGGGCTTGAGTGACTGACTCGATCAGCATGATCGAGTCCATCCCCTTCCTGTGGTAGTTGGAGCAGTTCAAGTGGTGGTGAAAAGTCAATGTTTGAGTCTAGAGAATTTTGTATGGCTGCTCATTGAAGTCGTAGCCGAGCTGGTCCTGCGGTAGGGTGAATGAACTTGTATAAGTAGTCCTCCATGTTTGTGGTTCTGTCGAGGAACTATGCACTCCTAAGTTGTTCAACGTCCAACCACCTTGGTGCGGTTGGTTCTAAAATTATAGGCAACTCAGCTACTTTTTTTGTCTTTTTGTCTTTTTCCGTTTTATGGTTTTTCGTATTTTACTATAAATACAATTGTTGAGTATTATCCAGAGGACATGTCTTTTATTTTTAGGGTTTTTCTCTGCCTCTAACCCTTGTTCTTGGTGTTCTTCATTTTGTAATTCAGATCTCTCTTAATCCAGTACTTAGTTTGCTTTAATTCTATGTTGTCTTACTATTCTCATCTTAATTTATCTTTCTAAACTATTTTCAATGAATTCTGCAATGTTTGATTTTTCTGGGTTCATGTTCTTGATGATGATTTGTGTTCTTGAGTAGTGATTTAGGGTTTTTGAGGATAGGATAGGTTAGTAGCTTGCTTATGATCGGATCTGGTGTTTAAGATTGCTTGATTGTTGAATTTCCCTTCTGGGTGAGTGTGCTTAAAGCTTGTTGCTTTCTGATCAACTGGAACAAGATCTGAGATGATTTCCACGTGAGAGTGTGATAGAATCATCAGAATCAACTTTTTCCAGAGATTAGCACATCCTAGCCTAAGAGATTAGATGTTTAGGGTGCTTTTTGATTTTAGCAAATAAGTGCTTTGTGCCTATCTCATCATGGTGGCTCAAGCAAAAGTTGGTATGTCAGTGATGAGATTTGAGGTTTCTTACCATGAGAGTGGACTAAACTGTTTTAGATATTTGCTGTCTAGGGATTATCCTTTGTGGTTGATGTTTGTTGAACACCAGTGATGATCATAAGCTGCTATTGATCGATTACCCTATCCTTAGATCCCTATTGACTTTCTATTGCTTTATCATCATGTTTTACAGCTGTTTAATTGTTTAATTGCATTTTGCCTTTCATCTCTTTTGACTCGGTCTCTTAACTCAGTTTTGAACCCGAATGCATAGTTGTTCGTCGTTTTCAGGCTCCACTCGATCTCATTGACTCGTTCAGAGTGGTCGAGTGCACTTTTTTGTCATTTTCCTACATTGACTCAGACTAGGACCCGAGTCAAGCACCCATCTTACTGCATTTCGTTTTTAGGTTATTAGATAAACGTTTCCTTCCTATCTGGCTTGACTTAGTTGTATCTGATCATATCTTGATTGCTAGCATCACACCCATTTGGATTGACACCTACATACTACAATGACATGTTAGCTGTGTAGGAATTGATAGACTCATAGCTTACTGCTTCCCATATTTAGCTTTTGTGATATTTTACTTAGGAAAGGCATAAGTGGCAAGGGATTTACATCCAGTGGGACAAGTTCCTATTGCTAAGCTTTCCTTGCCTACAAGCTAAGTAATGAGTAAAATCTCACTATCAATTTGGCGCCGTTGGCGGGGATCGAACCCGGGTCACCCGCGTGACAGGCGTGAATACTTACCACTATACTACAACGACGCCAAGTTGATAGTAAACCTTACTACCAAAATTTGGCTTACTACACTATCAGTACTCTGATAGTGTACTAAGTATAAATTTTACTCAGTACTGATACTGAGGTTTGGCGCTAAATATAAGTACTGATAGTGTAGTAAGTATAAATTTTGCCGTTGAAGGGTAAGTACTGAGAAAAAACCCTAATACTTCTCAAATGGATACATCCACCTAAAGTGTACTTGTCCACCCAAACGGGCCTCCCTTGCTAGATGTATTGGAAGATGCAACATGATATCAAAAAGTGATGGAGGAAAGAACCTCTCCAGTTGACACAACATCTCCACAAGCTCAGACTCTAATGATAAACTCTTTTGGGTCTATAACACGCTGACACAATCTGTTGAAGTAGTAACATAATCTACATATTGCAATCCCAGGTCCTTTTGGCAGCAAACCTCTCAAAGCAACATGTAACAAGTTTTGAAGGAGCACGTGATGATCATGAGATTTCTAGCCCCCAATGATAGGTGGGTCAACTGAAACACAATTGCCGATATTCGCACAATAGCCATCAGATCCTCTAAACTTAGATAACCTATTGCAAAATCTCTTTTTCTCATCCTTAGGCAACCAAAAAGCAGCTGGAGGTAAATATGTTCTTTTACCTCGTTGTTGTGTGTGTAAGTTACTTCTCATGCAGTTGGAGAGAATAGACAATATAGCGCCAGGCACATTCTTTTCCACATGCATCACATCAATGTTGTGACGGACAGGCATAGTCTAACACATAAGAAAAAGTAGTTATAAACAAATCAAAATGCTGTTACTTTTAAGTTGTTGTATACTTAGATATTAAGTACATACCTTCCAATATGGTAACTCAAACAGAATAGACCGCTTCTTCCATCTCCATTGATCAGTATCTTCTTCATATTCATCATGTGAATCAATATTATCTTCACACAAATCTGTTCTCTTTCTTTTGCTTTTTTTGTCCAAGGTTGTCCCAAAATCATTCTTAAACTCCTTAAGTATCGCAAATATTTCATCTCCAATTTGAATTCTATTTGCAGTCCCTTCTTCACTAGAGTAGTCAAACCATCCTTTTCTCTGACGGTAAGGATGGCCAGGTCTGAGTCGCTTCCTATTTCCCAAATATACATGCTTTCGACTAAACTCAACCACCTATGTGGTGTATCCTTTCCACAGACATTACAAGCTTGTTTCCCTTTCACTTTACAACCAGCCAATGTTCCTAATGCTGGATTGTCACTGATAGTCCACAACAACATTGCTCTGAGCCTGAAATTCTCCTTCAAAAAAGAGTCATACTATCAGAGTCAACAACATTACTCTGAGCCTGAAAATCTCCTCAATACCTTCACTCCATAAATCCTTTAAGTCATCTATCAATGGAGCTAGATAAACATCAATGTTATTGCTTGGTGCGGTAGGTCCAGGGATCAATAAAGACAACATGATATTCTTTGCTTTCATACACATAGTAGGAGGCATGTTGTAGTTAACTAGCAAAACAGGCCAAGTACTGTATTTGGTGTTCTGAATAGAGAATGGGTTCATCCCATCTGTAGAAAGACCTAGCCTAAGGTTTCTTGGTTCTGCAGTAAACTCTGGCCATTTATCATTAACTTGAGCCCAAGTTAATGAGTCAACCGGGTTTCGCATTGTACCATCTTCACTACCATTGCTGAAGTGCCAACATAAATTCTCAGCCATACTTTTTGATCTAAACATCCTCTTCAGTCTGTCTTTGATCGGAAAATACCTAAGTACCTTAGCTGGAATCCCATTCTTCTCTTCACCAGTATGCTTAACCTTTTCCCATCTTGAATTTTTTGAGTTTGCAGAGCCAGAGAGGCGAGAGTGAGCTAGCTAGGCGACAAATAATCTATGCCTTAGAAAAAAAAAAATCATTTTACCCCCAGTTTAGTTTTAGAAGGCGGGGCCTTTTAATTTTTTTCCCGCTAGACATATGTATAGCGTTTAACATATAGTATGTGCAATTAGAACTGGTGCAATAAAAGATTTAAGGCATAAAAATTTACCCGCATTCTTTTTTTTCCCCCTTCAAAACGTATAGCGTTTGCATTTTGCCAAACGCTATAATAAATACAGCGTTATATTAAATATAGCAAAACCACTCTAGACGCTATCTTCTAATGCTAAGAATACTCAATATTCTTGTAGTGTGCTATGGATTAAGACTTTGATTCAAGAGAAGTTATGAGAATTGATGCATATGAAGACTATGAAGCATCACACTCGGATGCTTACTATGATAGGATGATGAAAGCTATGCACCAACTTGCCAAGGAGCAGCAGAAACTTCATGAAGAACTCGACGCTAAACTTTCAAAGATGAAGACAGATTTCGACTCGAAGCTATCTACCATTGCTTGCCACATTAAGCGTGTGGAAGACCAAGTTGATGAGCTTAATGGCGAGTTATTGAACCATAAGGAAGACATTCAAGATCATAGCACCAAACTTCACAACATGGTCTACACCATAAACCAAGTAGAAGACCATCTAGAGTGGGAGATTGAAGCTTTGCAACAAGGATTCAATGACCCCAGTGACTATGCTAAATGGAAAGATGATCAAGCTTACCTAGCCTATGATCAAGAAAAAAAAGAAAGAGCTACTGGAGAAAAGCTCACTGCCCCAACCAAGTCATTGGAGTGGACTCACCATGAACACTATCAAACCGATGAAGAAGAAGCTTACTTTGAAGAACAAGCAAATGAAAGCCAATTTGGAGATTTGACAAGAGAAAATTCTGAGTTCAATGGTTTATCTACTGGAGAAGATGAGGAAGAAGACCTAGGAGCAATCCATTACTGCATGACTACTCGGATCCCTTATGAAGAAAGTCCTGAAAACCGTAGTTTTCATCAATTTTGGAACCAAAAAGAAGCTATTCACCGAGCCAATTTCAGACCACCTCCAGCACCTTACCACATCTATGAAGATTGGAGACCTGCCCCACGCCATCACCAATGCCATTTTCAACATTCTTACCTAAGGAAGACTGAAGACTTTCAAAACCGGTTTCCGCAGAACCACCTTTCTAATCGCCTTCCACACCAACTTTTTCAAGATCATGCCAATGCTTATTCACAACAAAGGAGTCTAGATGAGAGACTTGAGAGCTTATTGAAGCAGTGCTTAGACCAACAAAGGATAAGTGCAAGAAAACTTCATGAGAGGATAAATATAATCGAAGGAAGCATTTGGGGACTTGCGAGCCACATTACTAAGTTGGAATGGAAGAGTGCAGAGGGAGAGCTAGCCCTGCAAGACACATCTAGACAACAAGGAGAAGTTGAGAGTGATGAGGATGCTGAATCCTTACCTTATGTACCTTGTAAAGCTATAACAATTCGCAAAGAACCGAAGCCATTGCGAGAACTCGAGGAAGGTGAGATTTTCGAAGAATAAGAGGAGCATTTTGGAAGAACAAGACTCCAAGGTAACCCACATGGTCTCAGTTTTCTAAGGAATCGATGGTATCCTCATATGATAGGCATGAAAGAACTCGGAGACTTTAACCGAGCTGTTGGACAGCTACCGCGACGTACATCTTTTGCAAAAGCTTGTTCCGTATATCATATTTATCGTTTCTTTCTTGAGAGTTCTGAGACAAGGAAAGAGATGAGAGAGCTTTATGAGCAAGCTCTACAGTATCCAGGACCGTTGAGAACTTTACACAAAGTGGACAGCCCCAGAAGATTCCTTATATCTTGTTAATTAAAGGACTCAAATTCAAGGATGCATTGTGTGATTCTGGTTCATGCATCAACCTTATGTCTATGAGAGCAGCAGAGAAGATTGGTTTAAGCACCCTACAACCTTCAGAGATTCGCATAGGACTCGCGAACTATTCATCTAGAACTCCCAAGGGAATGGTCTCGGACATTCATGTGAGGATTGGAAACTGCAATGTTCCAACGGACTTTCAAGTGATCAATTTTTAGAAAGGTAGACCTACACAACTCATCTTAGGAGGAGCTTTCCTTGCAACAACTGGAGCTATCATTGATTGGCCGAACAGAAGGTTGTCTTTCACCAACATAGACCGAGAAGTATTCTACGAAGCAGTACCTTTCGTACCAACATCTCAACGTCCAAGGAGAAGTAGCAATGATCCAACAAGGAAACCACCAGAGCTGGAGAGAAACAAGAAGCTTTGTCTAAGGACAGAGGACCCATCTCACTTTGCATAAGGAGAGAACCGACCGTCGAGCCAACAACGTTAAACAAGCGCGCTTAGTAGGAGGCAACCCACTTGTAAGTTTTTATTTTAGTTTTCATTTTCCTTTACTTTTGATGTTTTCATGTTTTATTTCAGGTTTTTCATAACAATACAAAAAAAAAATAAAAAAGAAGAAAAAGAGAAGAAAGAGGAAGAGGAGCCAACCTAGGTGACAGGAGCTGTGACCGAGATCAGAAGAAGGGATGGCCTAGGTCAGAGAGCCCATGACCGAGGTCACCAAGAGAGGGTTGTACGAGTGGCTGGTTATGCCATTTGGACTCACTAATGCGCCAAGTACATTCATGAGACTCATGAACCATGTCTTACGGGCATACATCTGTAAGTTCGTAGTAGTTTATTTCGACGATATTTTGATTTATAGCTCTAACCTTGCAGATCACTTGAATCATCTCGAACAGGTCCTTGAAACACTAAAGGCTGAAAACCTCTATGCAAATCTAAAGAAATGCACATTTTGCACTGATCAAGTTGTCTTTTTAGGATTTGTTGTGAGTTCACAGGGTTTAAAGGTCGATGAAGAGAAGATCAAGGCAATACAAGACTGGCCGACTTCAACTACTATCGGACATGTGAGGAGCTTCCATGGTCTGGCTAGTTTCTATCGGAGATTTTTCAAAGATTTTAGTACCATTGCTGCACCCCTAACCTCGGTGATCAAAAAGAATGTGGAGTTCAAATGGGGACCAGCACAAGATGAGGCATTCGCCAAGCTTAAAGACAGCCTCACACATGCACCTGTTTTGGTACTTCCTAACTTTGACAAAACTTTTGAGATTGAATGTGATGCTTCTGGTACAGGCATAGGAGCTGTTCTTACTCAAGGAGGCAAACCAATAGCATATTTCAGTGAAAAACTCAGTGGAGCGTCTCTTAATTATCCCATCTACGATAAGGAGCTCTATGCTTTGGTAAGATCTCTTGAAACATGGCAACATTACTTATTGTCCAGAGAGTTTGTTATTCATACAGATCACGAAACGCTCAAACATCTAAGAGGCCAAACTACACTAAAGAAAAGACATGCTAAGTGGCTCGAGTTTGTAGAAACTTTTCCTTACGTGATAAAGTATAAGAAAGGGAAGGAGAACATTGTAGCTGATGCACTATCAAGGAGACACGCCCTAATCAGTACAATGGAGGCTGAGATTATGGGATTTGAACATATCAAGAGCTCATACGAAACTGATCCGGATTTTCAAGAAATTTTCCAAGAAACAAGCAAGGCTGCTCGCGGATCATTTTATCAACATAATGGGTTTTTGTTCAAAGATAAAAGGCTGAGCATTCCTCAAGGGTCAATGGGAGAGCTGCTGGTTGGAGAAGCTCACGGAGGAGGCCTCGTGGGACATTTTGGACGAGACAAGACTTTGAGTGTTTTAATGGAGCATTTCTACTGGCCACATATGAAAAGAGATGTGGAGAGATTCTGCGCCAAATGCATCACTTGCCTAAAGGCAAAATCCAAGTCACATCCTCATGGTTTATATATGCCTTTGCCTATTCCTAACCTGCCTTGGGTAGACATTTCTATGGATTTTGTTTTAGGTCTGCCAAAAATCAACCACAAGGATTTCATCTTTGTAGTTGTAGACAGGTTCTCAAAAATGGCTCATTTTATTCCATGCAACAAGACAAATGACGCTACTCAAACTGCTGATCTCTTTTTCAAAGAAGTAGTGCGTTTACATGGAGTGCCGAGGACCATTGTATCCGATCGCGACACTAAGTTCCTAAGCCATTTCTGGAAAACCTTGTGGGGAAAGTTGGGAACCAAGTTGCTTTTCTCAACCACTTGTCACCCCCAAACAGATGGCCAAACTGAGGTAGTAAATCGTACTCTATCTACTTTGCTGAGAGCGACGGTTAGTAAGAATTTACGAAATTGGTTATCATGCTTACCTTTCATTGAATTTGCTTATAATCATGCTAACCATTCTGGTACTAAATTTTCTCCTTTTGAGATTGTTTATGGATTTAATCCAGAAACTCCAATTGATCTAATATCTCTGCCCCGAGCTGTTTATTCTAATGAAGGAGAAGCCATAGCAGATTTTGTGAAGAAGCTTCATCAAAAGGTCACAAAAAATCTGGAAGAGAAGACCGAGAAATACAAACAACATGCTGATAAGCACCGAAAGGAGGTCACATTCGAACCAGGAGATTGGGTTTGGTTGCATATGAGGCATGAGAGATTTTTGGAGAAAAGAAAATCCAAGCTCGCACCAAGAGGCGATGGACCTTTTCTAGCACTTGAAATGGTCCATTTCAAGTGCTAGAAAAGATCAACGATAATGCTTACAAGCTTGATCTACCAGGTCAGTTCACTATTTCTCATACTTTCAATGTTACTGATTTAGCTCCTTTCCATGCAGATTTACCTGTTCTGAGGTCAGAACCTTTTCAAGAGGGAGGAGATGATGAGGACATCAATACAAGCTCAGCTGGATCAAAGGAAGAAGCTGTACACATAGCAACCATGGAACAAGCACCAAGAACAAGAGCTGGAACAAGGCGTGTGAGAGAGGAATTTATCAAGTCCATGAACAGCCTCATCATTAATGGAGTGCAAGAAGACGTGCAAGAATTACACAAGAGTCATACGACACCTTTCTTGCCGGTTCTTCAAGGAAACAAGGAATTTGCTATTTTTACTATCACCAAGCAAATTCAAGAGGCCCAAAGAAATCACTAAATGGGTATGTGCTCCATTTGTGCTCTTTTTCCCTTCACCAATTTTTGTCCCAATGGGTTTTGTTGGTAAGGTTTTTAACGAGGCAAATGGATTGCATTATCATCGGCCCAATTAGTTGATTTTCCGCAAGCCCAACAACACATTCTCGGCCAAGGAGTTCAAGAGACAGTTTCGAATTTTCAAACTCTGATTTTAATGTTGTCTCTTTCTCTCTCCTTCATGCAGACTATCACTTGTCTTTTAATTATTTTGTGTTGGACCATTTTTCGGATTAAGCTGATTTTTAGAAAAGAAACTTGAGAGTTTTCTCTTTGATATTTCTGGGAAGGAAATATTCTGTCTTCTAAACTTCTTGTGTGTGAATCCTTGAAGCTTAGAGTGTATTAGACTTATCATAGATCCTTTCACAGATCTGTGTGGCGTCTCTCAATCCACTATCACGTCCGTTCATCCCTTTGAATCTGTTGAGAGTGACCTTAGTCCAGCAACAGCTTCACCATCGAACCACTTCACCATCCATTCAATCGGAACGGTTGAGAGTGACCTTAGTCCAGCAACAATTAATCCATCAATGTATCATTTAGGATCTGATTCATTTGGGTTCCTATATCAAGATGACTTTCTTTTGAGTAAAGGGGTAGAAACTTTTCCAATGGCCCCCATTATTTTAATTTGAAAGAGACGATCACACGAAGGTTGGATGCGAGTTTAGAAAAATTTCCCGTGATGCCATTATTTGTCTACACCTTTGTTAAAAAAAGAATAAGCAAAATAATAAGTCTGGGGGAGAGAAAGAGTACCAAAAGTTTTGTATGGTTGTCTTGTCATTGTGTTGTATGGGAATGAGTCTAAAAGGTCCTTGGCATTGAGATCAGAGATGAGACCCAGCGATGAAAAGCTTATGGACTATGTTGCGAAATTGTGGGTTAAATCTCGAAAGCTGCGAATGTCTATAGTGAAGTATATGGTGGTCTGGATTCTATCAGGTAAGAATTTCTAGTGGCTTGCTATGGTGAATGTGAGTGTGGTGCTCTTATGACAAAATGAGTTTCTGAGTTTTCAAACTTCTTTCTCTAGGTTAGTTCTATGTTTGCTTGACAGCAAGCAAAAGCTAAGTCTAGGGGAGTTTATATATCATGATTTTTATGGTTGTTAATCCATGATATATGCTCTTAATCGAGTCTTTTATGAGTCTTTAGAGTCCTATTAGAGTTTTTTACAGGTTTACACACATTTTGGGATTTTTGGATGTTCTGGAGCGTTTTGGAGCAATGTTGCCGAGAAGCCGAAGTTCGTGCCAAGCCAGACCAGTCGTGTCGATCGACACCACCATGGGTGTGGATCGACACGGGCCACATTCTGACAGTACACACGGAAATTTACAAGTTTTGAAGATCTGCAACTTTGCCCAGAAGTTTTATGTATTTACAAAAGAGCCCAAATCGTGTTTTAGACTATTAAGTAGAGTTTTTAGGTTTAGATTAGAAAGATTGATCTTTTGCAAGAGATTATTGGAGAGATTGAGAGCTAGGGGCTGATCTATTACTCTGTACACATGAGAAAAGATTTTGAACCCATGTTTCTATTTCTCTTTACTGTTTTATATGATATCTATTCTATTCATGTCTTTATTTTCAATGAATATGTCTGAGTAGATCTCTTGTTAGGTTCAGAGATTCTCAGTAGGGTTTTCATGGATTTTTAGATTGATTGATTGGTTAGGATTCATAACTTGATAAGTTCTTCACTTAGGTTGTTCTTAAAGCTAGTTTTGTCCTGATCACCTAGCATCTAGATCTTTGGTTTAATTGACATGACGGTGTGGTTTAAAATCTGACAGAACCTAGAGTGAGCAAATTAGATAATTGCAAAGGAATTTTGATTAGATAATTTGTGAACAAATCAAACTTACACTTAAAGCTTGTTTAAAATCTTAAGTCTCGCAAATAAATTTGGTTTCTTAGGTTGTAGACATTGAGAATTCTCACAGCGAAAGTTGGTTAATTCTATACTTAATTTGATCATAACTAGTTAATAAATCTGCATTACTTGAATTTCTGAAAAATTCCCTGAGCTTGACGTTTTTCTATTTGAATACAACAAACTTCATTTAATATTTTTCATTGCTTTAATTTATCTCTTGTTTAACTTAGCTTAATTTGAAACGAAAAGATCTATTGTGAAAAATTTAGAGTCTATGTGGATTCGACCCTTTTATACTACAATTGCTTTTCTGTGCACTTGCGGTGTAGCTTTAGGGATTTTAAACTCAAGCATATCAAGAGCATGCTCGCAAGGGACTTGTGGAAGTGATGTGATCATGGAATCATCCGAGAAGACCTGTGTGCCTTGTTCAGACCAAATGAAGTCCAAGCTAAATTTTCCCATTTCAACAACCACTTGGACTATAATTTCAATTCATCAGAGGTTCATATCGAAGTTGAATCAGTACAATCCGAGTTTAGGTGAAGAAGTTATTCAACTTCCAAGTCAAGTGATTCCCAGCTTACGCGAGTCAGACATACGTGCGTTGAATAATTATTTCCAATCAAACCAGAAGGAATCAAGCTACGAAGAAAATTATTCTGGAATCTTGATTCATCATAGAATCTGGGAAAATTTTATTCCCCACAACGCTGGTTCAGACATGGGAGATATGAATTTTACAAGTCAGTGGATCTGCTTCAGGCCCTATGGCGCGACTGAGCCAAAGATTATGATGCACAGCCTAACTCATGTACGATCTTGACGTAAAACAAATTGGCGAATCTTATTGGATCTCTTAGGTTTCCAACAAGCCCAAGAAAAGAAGGAAATACCATCGGATGAGAAAGATACACTCCATTTGCGAAGATGGGTCAATCTGGTTCAAAACTTGAAGAGTTCTAGACCCAATTGGTTTGCAAGCTTCCAGACTTATGTTTGGCATCCAGGAGGTATTTCTACCAAGCCCAGCAAGCCCCAGAAGGAGTACATCTCGGCCAACGAAGATCAGGAGTCCATTTCACTTATAGATATTTTGTTTCTTTTAATTCCAAGACCATTTATTGTTGCTTGGCTTAGTTCTGAAGTTTCCTTTGCTTTATATTTTGTGTAATCTCTTTGGGGAAGACAACAACTTTTCTTTTATCAAATTTGAGAGTGATTCTCTTTAGTTCTTTTAGAACTTTTGATTGCTTGGTGTGTAATATCCAACAATCAACTCGATTCATCTCGGTGTGTCATATCCGAGGAATCAAACCTTGTCTTGTCTAGGTGTGTCATATCCTAGGACGCATTGAGGCATATCAGGAACCTTCCGCAACTCCTGTGCGACAATTCGATCCATTTTTCTATCCATCTATCCTTTCTTTTGTTTTACCCCTCGAAAGTGCCGAATCCTTGGGAGGATCACATCATTTGGTATCAGAGCACATTTTCGAGTTGGTAATTTGTTTCTATCATCTTCTTACCTTTCCACAGTCATTCATCTCTTTTGCTATCTTTCTTTTCCTTTGATCATTCCGATCTTTCTTCAAAAAAAAAAAAAAAAAAATTCTAAACACCCAAAAGTGACTGATCAGCTTCTTCTTTGATCAGTTCCGTGACAGTTACGTTTTAATCAAAAAAAAAACAAATACTTATCAATCCGATTTGTTCTTCCTTTGAACAAGAATTTTCTGGTTTTTCTTCTATTCTGATTCCTCTTCATTTTAAAAACATCTTAGTTTGATCGTGATCTGTTCTGTTCTGTTCCTAAATAATCTTGTCTTTCTATCTTAAATCACATGTTCTGCTTGTTTGTTGGTTTTTTCCACCGAGTTTGATTGTTAGTTTGATAAGAACCGATTGAGATTTCAATACTGGGAGATCATTTATGAGAGCTGAGTGAAACACTTGAGTGAAATACTTGAGAGAAAAATATTTTGTGAGTTTTTATTACTAACCATTTTTGCAGAAAACAAATTACAAGATGTCGAATGAAGGAGAAAAGTCGAATAATTCCAATAGTGCGGGTGCTTCTAGACGTCCTAGTCTGGAGCTACAAGCTATCATGGGAGAAATGAGGCGCATGCTGAGGACAGAGTTAGGTGCAGTTCATGAGAAGATTGATAAGTACAAGAATCTTTCCAAGGACAAACTGAAGCACCACCAACACTGATAACTCGGGAAAATGTTGTTAGGGAAAGAAGAGAGCAACGTAGACAAGAAAGAGATGAGGAGGTAGAAGATTACTATAGTGGAGGTAGCAGAATGTCCAATAGGCCTTATCGGAGACCTAGACGTGATCGAGAAGCAAGAGACCGCAATGACGACAATATCAATGGTCTGAAACTGAAAATACCACAATTCATGGGAAAAATGATCCGGATGTTTACTTGGAGTGGGAGAAAAAGACTGAGCTTGTGTAACATCCCGGTTTCTAAGAAGAGGTTAAGAGATTTGATTTGGCTACCTATATCACCAAAGTGCACTTATCTTTTCCGTCACTTGTCCTGAGAGAACTCCAGAGTTAAGCGTGCTTGGACTGGAGTAGCACTAGGATGGGTGACCTACCGGGAAGTGATTGTCGGTACCGTGTGAGTGAGGCCAAAACACGGGGAAAGATCATGTGGTGATTTGTAGGGATAATAACAAGTCTGTAGAGCCTCGGGAGATATCAAACCGGCCGTTAGACGAGGGTGAGTGCAGTACCTAGAGGGGACGTCGAGTGCTCACGGGCCCTGGAGAGGGCGTGGGGCCCCTAGAGGTCGTGGAGGTGCTTACGGACGGTGGCAGTCGGGGTGTCATAGCTTGTTTTTGCTTGTCAAAACTATTCGGAGTTCATAAAGGTACGAGTTGCAGCCACTAAGTTTTGTGATTATGCTATTAATTGGTGGGATCAGTTGGTGACAAATCGGAGAAAAAATAGCGAGTATCCCATTGATTCATGGGCTAAGATGAAATCTGTGATGAGGAGACGCTTTGTGCCTAGTCATTATCAATTAGAGCTACACCAAAAATGTTGTAGGTTATCTCAAAGTAAACAAAGTGTAGAGGATTATTTTCAGGAGTTGAAGACTCATATGATCAGGGCAAATATTGTAGAAGATCAAAAAGCAATGGTGCCTAGAGATGATAGCGAGCTAGGAACTGAAGAAGAGATAGAATCAAAAGAAGCCGAAGTGGTTTTTGATTCATTGTCCTCGTCGGAGAAAAAGGAGGAAGCCATGAAGCAAAGTCTAGGGAGCATAGATGATTCAGCTGATGAATTCACATAGAGGTATTCCATAATGTCTACACCTGATTCAAACACTTTGGAATTTAAGGTTGTGGAAGAAGTGGATTTTGTTTTTGGAGATTCAGCATTTTCAAAACCAGGAAACAAAGTTACTAGTGTGCTGGCTGAGATTATGAAGACAAATAGAGAGAAGCAATTGCCACACTTCCAGCTAAGCAAAACAGAACCAATCCGGAATATTGAAGGAGAAAAACATCGACATTTCAAGCTGTTCATTGGAAGAGAAGTTGCAAGCACTACACTAGTCAAAAATTTGAGTGTTCAAACCAGAAGGTATTCAAAGCCTTACGAGTTAGAATGGCTGAATGATAATGGTGAAGTGAAGGCTACAAAACAGGTACTGATTTCGTTTTGCATTGAGAAGTATGAGGAAGAGGTGGTAGAAAGTGATTCTGTTTTGAAAGTAGAAGAAGGCTGTGTAGAGCTACCAATTAAGGAAAACCTTTTGGTGGCAAGAAGATCATTGAGTCTTAACGCTAAGGCTAATGAACAAGAACAGAGGAGAAATTTGTTTCACACGAGATGTTTGTTGCGAGGAAAGGTCTGCAGCCTTATCATAGATGGAAGAAGGGTAATTAAGGTACCAAGGGTTAGCTATCTTAAACTCATGGAAGATTTGAGCTATCCATTTGATCCAGGTACCCAGATTTGAGGACAAATATTTTTTTCAAGAGGAGGGGTATGATGTGATCATGGAATCATCCGAGAAGACCCGCGTGCCTTGTTCAGACCAAATGAAGTCCAAGCTAAATTTTCCCATTTCAACAACTACTTGGACTATAATTTCAACTCATCAGAGGTTCATATCGAAGTTGAATCAGTACAATCCGAGTATAGGTGAAGAAGTTATTCAACTTCCAAGTCAAGTGAATCCCAGCTTACGCGAGTCAGACATACATGCGTTGAATAATTATTTCCAATCAAACCAGAAGGAATCAAGCTACGAAGCAAATTATTCTGGAATCTTGATTCATCATAGAATCTGAGAAAATTGTATTCCCCACAACGCTGGTTCAAACTTGGGAGATATGAATTTTACAAGTCAATGGATCTGCTTCAGGCCCTATGGCGCGACTGAGCCAAAGATTATGATGCACAGCCCAACTCATGTACGATCTCGACGTAAAAAAAATTGGAGAATCTTATTGGATCTCTTAGGTTTCCAACAAGCCCAAGAAAAGAAGGAAATACCATTGGATGAGAAAGATACACTCCATTTGCGAAGATGGGTCAATCTGGTTCAAAACTTGAAGAGTTCTAGACCCAATTGGTTTGCAAGCTTCCAGACTTATGTTTGGCATCCAGGAGGTATTTCTACCAAGCCCAGCAAGCCCCAGCAAGAGTACATCTCGGCCAAAGAAGATCAGGAGTCCATTTCACTTATAGATATTTTGTTTCTTTTCATTCCAAGACCATTTATTGTTGCTTGGCTTAGTTCTGAAGTTTCCTTTGCTTTATATTTCGTGTAATCTCTTTGGAGAAGACAACAACTTTTCTTTTATCAAATTTGAGAGTGATTCTCTTTAGTTCTTTTAGAACTTTTGATTGCTTGGTGTGTAATATCCAACAATCAACTCGATTCGTCTCGGTGTGTCATATCCGAGGAATCAAACCTTGTCTTGTCTAGGTGTGTCATATCCTAGGAGGCATTGAGGCATATCAGGAACCTTCCGCAACTCCTGTGCGACCATTCGATCCATTTTTCTATCCATCTATCCTTTCTTTTGTTTTACCCCTCGAAAGTGCCGAATCCTTGGGAGGATCACATCAGGAAGTATCTAATGGGCGGGTTTCTTATTTGAGCGCTTTTAGAATGCGCTGAAATGTAGTTGTCCTTCCCAGCTATGCTCTTAATTAACGCTTGAAGCTCAGCCTTGTCAAAGTCTTGCTGCGTTCCTGGTCCAGAGGGGAAGTCAAAAAGGTTATCTATCTAGCTGATCGTGAGGAGAAAGCCCTTTTTGTTCACTTCGAAGGTAAAGAAGCCTATCTCTTCAGCATGTTGTCCGTCGTCCACCGCTTCTTGCTCATCATCGTAGAAGTGGACGTTCAGGGTGGCAAGCAACTGACAGGTCTCATCCTTATAGCCAGCAAAAAGATGGCTCATGTAGGTGCTGATTACTCGAGTATTTACTCGATACACTTAACCGCAAGGTAGTATATAATGAGATCGATCCACAAGAACCAATGGTACACTAATGATTTACGAGACTTGTAATTAGCTATAGCATGATTGGTTTGATTGTTTTCTTTCAAAGTTGTAAACAAAATGCAATAAACACAAAACTACTGATTTATACGATTTAAAAGGCATTAGGCCTTAGGGCATTTCAGGTTGTCAATGGCTTAACGAATAATTTTGAGCATGGGGTTTACACTCTCAGCACCGTTCTAGAACATGAACACAAGGTGGATTAACCCACTCTCGTGGCCTTAACCCCTAAATTTGACTACTTGAAAACTAAACTCTCGTTTGATTTCTCCTAGCCAAATTAGCATTAACAAACAAGTTCACTAAGTTCACAATGATGATCTAGCATCAACTCTCTAGAGCTAGAGATACAAAGCTCAATTCATAAGGTTCAAGTTCTCTATAACATGATTAGTGCTTATAGAACCACCTCGAATCAAGACTAAGGTAGCTACTCTTAATCTAGCATTAAGAACGCATGAGTCAAAGAACCTATGGATTAGAAACCCCAAATCTCTACCAATTCATCAACCCATCAATTTCCTTCGGGAACCCTAAAACCTAACTGTGAAATTACTCACACATAATCAAAGAAACAATAAAGTAAACCATAGAAAGCATAATAGTATTGAAATAAACAACAAATGATACAACAAAACTTCTCCAAGTGTTTGATAGAAGGAGGAGCTTAGAAATCCAAGAAATATGTCTAGAATAGTGTTTTTAGGCGTCAGATATCCTTTAGAAAATAACTGGTCCCGATTAAGTAGGTTTAGGTCGGATATTTATAGACATAGGTGTAAAATGGAATAGGCGGCTGGGAGGATCGGTCGATCCACAAGTCGGATCGATCGATCCCCAATTTTCGGACAAAATATCTTCATGGCGGCTGGCTACCGATCGGTCGATCGTCATGGAGGATCGATCGATCCCCAATTTCTGGACAAAATATCTTCATGGCGGCTGGCTAGCGATCGGTCGATCGTCATGGAGGATCGGTCGATTGTTGTGTTTGGAGAAAATGTCCGTGGAGCATTGATCGGCCGATCTGACCATGAGATCGACCGATCCTTGGTTGTGTTCTTGGGGTTGTTTGGATCGATCGATCAAAGAGTAGGATCGATCGATCCCTTTCCTTTCCGTAGCTTCTAGGCTTCATCTTAGCCCGAACAATCCCGAAACCGTCTTATTCCAGCTTAACTCCATAGAACCTGTACAAGACTCAAAACAAAAATAGAAATGACTCGAAAACTAACAAAAGACACGAAACAAATACTAAAAAGAAACCAAAAAGCAATCAAAAGTACAATACATCAATCTCCAGCAAACATCCAAAATACCTGAAATGCAACTCCAATATGCAATATGTATGCAAAACTACAGTAAACCTATCGTTAACCCTATATGAATGAAGTAGATGGATATGGAGTGAAACTGTATATGAAACTATGCTAAAAGGGATGGAAATGCAAGTTTAAAAGTGGTAAAATGCAGAGACATCAACTCCCCCAAACTTAGTCTTTGCTTGCCCTCAAGCAAACATATAAGATATAAGCTGGTGAAGTTGATGAAGCGCTGGGACTCAGAGCCAAAACATGCTGATAAAGGAAGTAGCATCAAGGTCCTAGTTAGTAGTTATAGAATGCATTAACAAGTAAACCCTACTTTTAAAACTTTCGCCATACCCTTCAGAACAAACCTGACACCATCCTTAACCTACACATGCAATCAAATCAATCATTCCCTTTAACATTCATTAATTCTGTAACCATGAATCAAGTCTATACAATTTCAATGAACTCATTTGGCTAAGGGAAAGGTTAAAGAGGTTAAGATGGCCTCTTTTGTAACAGGTTTAAACAATGGGTAACATGGGACTCTCAAGAACAGACTGAGCTTTAGGAGAAGGCTAAAGGTAAGATAGCCAACCGATGCATACAAGAACAATTTCTCATCTACCCATCCCATATACAAAGATTCTGCTACCATCTAATCCTAAACCCAGAAGATGAATCCTAAATCTACCCTTAGGCACTTTTCTGCCATGAATCCTATTTGGATCAAGTCATTCTTCTTTCTTTATTTATTCATTCTAAGGAAAAGGGTTCTTATGCTTTCTTGCTTATGCTAGCGGATTGGGTTCTCTTAAAACTGAGGCTCGTATTTTCTTCTTATTAATTAAGATACTTCAGGCTTTTTGCCTTTCTTTTCTTTTCTATCTTTCTGAGCCTATACATTTCTTTTCTTCTTTTTCAAATCCCAAATCGTTTACTAGAGCAGCTATTTTATTTTCAATTTAGACCCTTTTCCCAGAACTTCTTTCCTTTCCTTTCTCTTCTTTTCTTCCCCTTGAATCCCAAAGTACAACTCAAGCTCAGTTTAGTGAACTCGAGGTGTGAACTCGGTCTCCTAACCGAGCTTATACAACCGAGCTAAATCCCTTATTCTAAATTCCAGTCTATCCTCCTAACCACAGTTCAGTTCCCCACCTAATTCTATCTAGCTCAAATATAATGAACCAGAACTATAAATATGAGAAACCGTTCTTGTCGGCACAGACCTAACACTTTCTACCAAGCTCAATCAAAGAAATAGGCCTCACATTCACACATAGAGTATTATTGGCTTGAAAAGAAGGTCAGGGTTAAAGGTAGGGGAAACTGTTCCAATGATGGGAATCAGCTACTTGGATTCACAAGAGTGGTGAAAAGAGTAAGAGAATCCAAATATGTGTGAGGTATCCATGAGTTCAAATCAAAGGCATAGACATGATAATTGCAATTCAGTTTAAGGTTCTAATATACAGGGGATGATATCAGATCAAGACATGCTTCAGCCAAAACTAGATATCAAACAATGCAATCTAGGCATGGTGCGGTCTTATGCTTCAGACTTACATGATTGCATTAGACAACTATTATTAGGGCATTGAGAGTATTTCATAAACCAGCATGCTTACAAGGCTTTTATCATCCTAGTCCCCTATGCAGATGCACAATTGTATATGAAATGCATCTAGACTCAATCCTAAACATGAATGCAACCTACATGAACACTCTGTTTTTGTGGAATGCTTTTCTGAAATTTTTCAAATTTTTGTGGTTTTTCTTATGCAAATAGATGAGATGCTATGCAGACTCAATGTGCAAAATTTGAAATAAGAAAACAGTAAACGATATCAAATGCATCGCAAACATGTTGCAATTCCAAAAGATAACAAATTCTCATAACTATTTTGACTCGATAAAATATTTAATATTCCAACAAAGTTTTAATAAAAATAAAAATAAAACACACCAAAATAAAAGAAACAAACACAAACGTCATTACTAGATAAATGGCATCCTCCCCCGAACTTGCTTTTCACCGTCTCGGTGTAATAACAAAATAAAAGAAGAATGCCATACATAAGAAAATAAAACCAAACGTCCCAAAAACATAATGATATAAAACAAGGGATAGAAATAACCACAAGCTCAGTAGTCGCGGGTAGAGCTATCGTTGGAGCTCTCTCTCCTGCCAATGTTCCTCCTACTTCTGGGTAAGCGGAGGTCGTTAAACTATGCTGTGGAATGCTCCTCCGGTGAATGAGAAGTTCCAGCTCGGTCTTCAGCTGCCTTGGTCTTCATCTCATGCATTTTGGTGATAGAGTCTGACTCTGTGCTCTCAGAGTCTTCAGCATCCTCAGCTTCCTCAGTATCCTCAGCTTCCTCATTATCCTCAGCTTCCTCATTATCCTCAGCTTCCTCATTATCCTCAGCTTCCTCATTATCCTCAGCTTCGGCGTTTTCGTCATCTTGTGTCGGTGAACCTGAAGCACAAGAACAAGGTTTGATCTTCTGTATCGCCCTCCACATTTTCCTCATCATGGAGTTGTTCTTTTTGTGTGATTTGATGATCCACTGAAGTTGCTTGTCTGTGTCATCTGCAGGAGGGCTGGGAGGTAGGCGGTACCGGTTGGGGCTGTGAGGCAGCAGCTGCTGCGGCTGAGGCTCATCTGCTTCTTCTCCGATGTCAACCTCAGCCTCTTGCATCTCGGCATCGCTATCGCTTGGCTGTGGTGCTGCTTGTGTTGATGTAAGATGGCGACGAGAGAGTGTCCGTGTGTTGCCAGAAGGGTCTGGTATCAAGTGCTCCGGACCTAGCAAAAACTCCAAATTTTCCTGAGATAGGAGTGAAGTGATACCTTGGTTGGGTAGTCTGTGGAAACAGGTCGTCCCGCTGCGATCCCAATACATATAGACATCGCTCTTGTTGAGTACATGGCAGTTGACTAGATGTCTATTGTCGACTCTCCCGTATTTGTTCTCAACTTCTTCCCTCCTGAGATCAATCTTCGTGTGTTGGAAGATTGGGGTGAGGATGTTTCCCACACAACATTCCTTTGGAGGTTTTCCCTTGATCTTCTAAAGCATATCGCACAACACAGCAGCATAGTTGACGGTAGGTCCAGGACTCTCCGCGTAGTTTGGTAGGAGATGCTTCACGCCATAAAACAACATCCATAACTCATCATCTCTAACCGCCCCTGACTCCTTTTTAAAGAAGAAGGTGTTGCTAATGATCTTCACAGCAATTCTCAATACCGGATTCCTTATCGCTGCAATCTTGGCTTTGCGCGAAACATAATCACCATGAGCAATCAAACTCCAGAACTCATTTGCAAATCGTCTATCAATCTTTGGGAACGAGACATCCTCTCCTTTCTCGAATCCGTAGATATCACAAATTTTATGAAGACTGTATCTGTAGTGCTTCTTGAGGAGGAAGAAACTAAAAGTACCCTCGCTCACTATCGGTGCGTCCGGGTTTTTGTAGGTGAGCCGACAAGTGGCAAGAAACTCCCTCACCAATCTTGGATATAATGGCTCGTTGAGCTTCCAAAGCATTCCAAACCCCATATTCTCAAAGAGTGACGCCGCATCCTCTAGTAAACCAAGGTCCGCCAAAGTAATGTCACATCCCATTCGGGTGGGCATAAGCTTGACTGCTCTCATATCTGCCAAGAATTTGGTGTCGTGAGCATCCCATTTTCCCGTGACTGGTCTGAGTAGAGGGTTCTGGTTACGGGTCGTCCTGCGCCTCTTTCCTGGATTGCGGGAGCTCCCGGCTTGATCCATATCCTGCATTTAATCCAAAAACTATTCGTTAAGCCATTTTTCAAGTTATCATACAACAATATGGCTTTCTCATGATGTAACAACCAATATCGAAACCATTTCATTTCGAATAATGAACCAAGTAACAACATAATCAAATTATTAAAGCCAATAAAAGCAAAATAACATGACTTTTATGCATTAACATTCAATTTGGTTCATTTTCGTTTTTTGATGAATAGTAAAAATTCAAATCAAAAATTTCACTCCAATCTAGCCATGTCTAATGCAAATTGAGATTCCCATATCATCCTAGACAAGAATCTAGCATTTTTCCATCATTAAACATCCTAAAACTCTAACAATAATGATTTGAAGCAAATTCACCATTAGAACCCTAAAATTTCGAATTGGGGATTGGGAGATTCGAAGCCATACCTTTGCAGAGAGTTAAAATGGTTACCAGAATCAGAAAGAGGAGGAAAAAATGAGTGGATTAGCACCAAGAATCACTAAAAACCGTTAAGATTTGACAAAGTTATGATTGAAAGAAGTTTTTGTTCTTTGTGTTCTTCAAAATCGCAAGAGGAGATGAGTTCGATCGATTTTCTTGCAAATCGATCGATCCCTCACGTTTTATGATTGGGTTTTGATTGATTTTTTTTTTTTTTTCGGTTTGTTTTAAGTGATTATTGGTTTGGGCGTACCTGGGATCGATCGATTCCTCACCCGGATCGATCGATCTCTTTGTGTTTGGTAGTGTGGTCGTGGATCGGTCGATCGTGTGGCTGGATCGACCGATCCCACACCTCCGGATACTTGTTGAATTTTTCCTGATTTGTTTGGATCGATTGATCCTAGGTAAGGATCGATCGATCCCTTTCTGTAATATCAAAATTCAAACGTTTAAGCTCTGGATCGATCGAAACCGTGGGGGATCGATCGATCCTTGCACTCACAGAGAGTGGATTGAAGCAATTTGCATAAAACTTAAGATCAAAATAGGAAATGAAAAACTTAGTAATATTTACAAGATACCTGGTGGGTTGCCTCCCACAAAGCGCTTATTTAAGGTCATTAGCTTGACCGTCATGGAGTTCTAAACTTGGTTTGGAGGATCCTCGAGAAGGATCTTTGTTTTCTCGTTCATTGTGGAATCTGCAAGGTACGGTTTGACTCTCTGACCATTTACAGTAAATGGTTCTCCCTTTTTGTCCCAGAGAACCACTGCACCATGCGGTTTTACTTCCTTGATGGTGTAAGGACCGGTCCATCTCGACTTTAGTTTTCCTGGAAAATGTTTAAGGCGAGAGTTGTAGAGAAGTACCTTATCGTTCTCTGAAAAGCTTCTTGAGGATTATCCTTTTGTCATGAAGAGCTTTAGTTCGCTCTTTATAGATCCTTGAGCTTTCGTAAGCATTTAACCTGAGTTCGTCTAACTCGTTTAACTGAATTAGACGTTTCTCTGAAGCGGTCTTTATGTCGAAGTTCATCAGCTTCGTTGCCCACAGCGCCTTGTACTCTAGTTCGACAGGTAGGTGACATGACTTACCGTAGACGAGGTTGAATGGTGTGGTTCCAATGGGAGTTTTGAAGGCGGTTCTGTATGCCCAAAGAGAATCATCAAGCTTTGCCGCCCAATCCTTTCTCGATTTTCCTACTGTTTTCTCCAAGATTCCTTTGATCTCCCTGTTTGAGATTTCAACTTGGCCACTGGTCTGAGGGTGATATGGTGCTGCCACTTTGTGTTTGACTCCATGCTTTGCCAACAGACTCGCAAAGATCTTGTTGATGAAATGCTTTCCACCGTCACTGATCACTACCCGTGGGACTCCAAAGCGAGGAAAGATGATGCTTTTGAACATCTTCAGAACAACTTTCCCGTCATTTGTTGGGCTGGCAAGTGCTTCCACCCATTTAGAGACATAGTCGACTGCGACTAAGATGTACTCGTTTCCATAGGATGCTGGGAAAGGTCCCATGAAGTCGATGCCCCATACATCGAACACCTCAACCTCGAGAATGAAATTTTGTGGCATTTCATTCCGCTTGCTTATGTTATCTTTCCTTTGGCAAGCGTCACACTCGTGTGCATCACGGAATATCGTAGGCCACCAAAAGCCAGCTTGTAAAATCTTTGTAGCTGTTTTAAAGGAAGCGAAGTGTCCTGCATAATTAGAAGCATGACAATGATAGAGAATACCATGTACCTCACTTTCGGGAATGCATCTTCTGAAAATCCCGTCTTTACACCTCTTGTAAAGAAATGGTTCATCCCAATAGTAGTGTTGGACATCTTTGAGAAACTTTTTCTTGGCATATCCTACAAAATCAGGTGGTGAAACATCACAAGATAAGTAGTTAGCAAAGTCAGCATACCATGGTAAATTTCCCTCGATGGTGTGCATGGTCATGAGTTCAGCCGCATTTCTGTTGTTAGATTGCTCAACCTCATAGACATAGTTATCTTCTAGTAGCGCAAGCTCTTCTCCTGGAAAAGCATCTCTCATTGGAACATCCTCTTCTACTTTTAGTCGAGATAAGTTATCTGCGACTCCGTTTTCGATTCCCTTCTTATCTTTGATTTCCAAGTCGAACTCCTGGAGTAGAAGTATCCATCTTAATAGCCTCGGCTTGGCGTCTTTCTTTGTCATAAGGTATCTCAACGCTGCATGATCAGTGTGGACTACAACTTTGGACCCAACGAGATAGGATCTAAACTTCTCAAAAGCGAAGACAATCGCTAGAAGTTCTTTCTCGGTTGTTGCATAGTTGCATTGTGCGGCATCAAGAGTTCGGCTGGCATAGTAGATGGCGTGCATCTTCTTGTCTTTCCTTTGCCCTAAAACTGCACCTACAGCATAGTCACTTGCATCGCACATTACCTCGAAAGGTAGCTCCCAATCAGGTGGTTGCACAATGGGAGCGCTCACAAGAGATCCCTTGATCTTTATAAATGCCTTGAGGCAGTTTTCATCAAACTCAAATTTTTGATCCTTGCACAATAGCTGAGTTAATGGCCTTGCAATCTTTGAAAAATCCTTTATGAACCTCCTGTAAAACCCTGCATGTCCTAGAAAGCTTCTTATTCCCTTTACAGAATTTGGAGGTGGCATGTTCATCATCACATCGATTTTTGCTCTATCCACTTCTATGCCTTTTTCTGAGATCCTATGACCGAGCACGATTCCATCTCGCACCATGTAGTGACACTTCTCCCAATTCAGGACCAAATGTTTGTCCTCGCAGCGTTGGAGTACCATGCACAGATTACACAAACAAACAGCAAAAGATGTGCCATGCACAGAGAAGTCATCCATAAAGACTTCCATATAATCCTCAATCATTTCAGAAAAAATGGACATCATACAACGCTGAAATGTTGCTGGTGCGTTACACAATCCAAATGGCATTCTTCGATATGCGAAGGTACCATAAGGACATGTAAAAGTGGTTTTCTCTTGATCATCGGGATGTATCGGAATCTGAAAGAATCCCGAGTACCCGTCAAGAAAACAGTAATATTGGTGGTTTGCTAGCCTCTCTAACATTTGATCGATAAATGGAAGTGGAAAATGATCTTTACGTGTTGCAGAGTTAAGCTTTCTATAATCAATGCACATCCGGTGCCCTGTCACAGTTCTTGTCGGAATCAATTCATTCCTATCATTTCTAATCACAGTGACACCACCCTTTTTAGGTACCACATGGACAGGACTTACCCAAGTACTATCCGAGATTGGATAGATTACTCCTGCATCTAGGAGTTTGATGATCTTAGTCTTAACAACATCTCTGAGGTTCGGGTTTAACCGTCTTTGATGTTCTATAGACATCATTGATTCATCTTCGAGATAAATCCTATGCATGCAAAGGTTAGGAGATATACCTTTCATGTTATCAAGGGAATAGCCTATAGCTTTTCTGTACTTCCTCAGCTCACACAGCAGTAGGGCTTTCTCTACATTGTTTAGTTCAGCATTGATTATAACGGGGTAAGTAGAATGAGGACCAAGAAACGCATACCTGAGCCCTGAGGGAAGCGGCTTGAGTTCCACTTTTGGAGCTTTTAGTTCACTCCAATCTCCACAGTCTTCTGAGGTAGGTTCATTCTCCTCCTTTTCTACTTCATCTTTGTTTAGCAAGGCGAATGCAACAACTTTACTCAGTTCAACCGGCTCATCTAGAATTCTAGCGAAATCCGTTGTTGCTTCCTCAATGTATCCATGTTGATCCTCTTCCTTTGTCAAGGCGATTTGAAGTGGATCTTCAGTATTTATTTCCTCTAAGAGCTCATCAGCTAGCTCATCCATAATGTCAACCCAAAATGCTTGACCTTCAATAGTTGGTTTAGACATCACTCTCTCCATGTCGAATTCTTGGACAAGATCTCCTACTTGCAGCTTGATCAAGCTTCTCTTGACATCTATTAATGCACCAGAGGTGTGCAAAAAAGGTCTACCAAGAATAAGCGGGTCTTTTAGCTCCTCATCCAGGTTAAGAACAATGAAATCAGTGGGGATATGAAATGTCCCAACTCTCACGTAAACATTCTCAGCAATTCCAATGGGCAACCGCACAGAACGGTCTACAAGCACTAGAGAGATACTTGTTGGCTTGAAGTTTGTGATCCCTAACCGCTTTGCAACTGAAAGCGGCATCAAGCTCACACTTGCACCTAAATCACACAAACATCTAGCAAATAATGAGTCACCAATTTTACAAGGCAAAACAAAACTACCTGGATCTTCTTTCTTCTTTGGTATTGTGTTTTGCAAAATGGCGTTGCATTCGTGTGTGATCAAGACAGCTCCTTCTTCAAGAGTTTTCCTGTTAGTCAAAATATCCTTGAGATATTTTCTGTAGATAGGAATATTTTGAACTAACTCAAGAAAAGGGAGCTTGATTTGAAGTTGTTTCATCACTTCATCAAATTTAGCATACTCCTTCTCTCTTTGAATCTTCCTTAAGCGACCTGGAAATGGCAACTTGGGTATGTACGGTGGAGGCACGAGATCTCCAGTTTCCTCCTCAAGATCAGCGATTTTCTTATCTGCAACTTCCTCACCTCGTGGTGCATTGAGAACCTCTGAATCATTCTCATTCTCAATGACTTTCTCTGAGTCATCGAGAACCTCAACTTCTTTTACTTTCTTCAAGATTGGTTCTACCTGTTTCCCACTCCTCAATGTAATGGCATTGACAAATTCTTTACCATTGTTGTAATCTTTCGGGTTCGGTTGTGGTTTTCCAGGAAGAACTCCCATAGGTCTTGTAGAAGTAGAAGCGGCTTGTGCTACCTGATTCTCAAGTGTTTTAACATGTGATGAAAGATTTTCAAACTTACCTTGGAGTTCGCTGTACATGTTTTCCACTCTTGAGTTGATGTCAAAGGCGTTCTTGTTCTGGCCATCGAGCAGTTGCTTAAGCATTGTTTTCATTTCGCTGTCATCGGACGGTCCAGATGGGGCATAGCTCACAGGAGCTTGAGCTGGTGCTTGATAACCTCTCTGAAAGTTGTTGAACTGAGGTCTTTGCTGAAATCCCCCTTGTTGAAAACCTCCTTGGTTCTGAACTCTGTTTTCAAAAGGCTTGTTGTAGCCTCCTTGATTCTGAATTCTGTTTTCAAAAGGCTTGTTGTAGCCTCCTTGGTTTGGCACAAACGGTTTTGCTTGATATTGTTGCTCTTGTGGTCTCACTTGTGCTGGATATTTTTGGTCCTGCGGGTTCTCAACATTGGTGCTTCGGTATGAGAGATTAGGATGATTCTTATAGTTCTGGTTGAACCCTTGGTTTTGATAACCATTCACATAATTCAGCTCAGCTTGTACGTCCTCAAAACAGTCCCCAGATTGCTCTTGGTAACCTTGCTCTTGGTAACCCTGACCTTCTTCAGAATCATCACAATAGTTGACTGCTCTTTGTTCACGTCTTAGAAGTTGTTCCACCTTCGCAGTCAGCTCAGAAATCTGTTTTGATTCTCCTCCTCCAACGCTCCTCAAGGTCCTATCATAATCAACACAATGGTTGCTGTTGCTACCAGCAAGATTTTCAATCAAGATTAGAGCTTCCGGTTCTGTTTTTGTCATGAAGTCTCCATTGCTTGTTGTGTCCAAAGCCATCTTGTAATTCTAGTCAATTCCTCTATAGAAGGTGTTGATGAGTGATTCAGGAGTGAACCCGTGATGAGGACACTCTCTTTTGTAGTCCTTGAATCTCTCCCAAGCTTCTTGGAATGACTCGGTACCAGCTTGTTGAAAACTCGAGATCTTGTTCCTTAGAAGCGTGGTCCTTGCTTGATTAAAATATTGTCCCAAGAATGCAGCTTTGTAATCATCCCATGAACTGATGGAGTCTCTTTCTAAAGATTTGAACCAACGTTTCGCTTTATCAGCTAGCGAAAACAAGAACAAACGACACTTAAAAGCATCGTCTGGTACTCCATTCTTCCTCGTTGTTCCCCGCACATCCTCGAAGTTATCAAGATGAGTAACTGGATTTTCAGAAGGAAGTCCATGGAACTGGTTTTGTTTCACGAGATTCAGCAATCCTGACTTGATCTCAAAATCAGTTCTGTTGATTGGAGGATGTTGGACACCTCCTCGATACATTTGAGCATTGGGAGCATCATGTTCCCTTAAGGTCCTATGAGCAGGAGCAGGCCTTTGATAGTTCGGTGGTTGGTGTGCAGCAACTCCAACTGGAGGGTCTTGTAACTCTCCACCATTGTCTCCATCGTGTGGTAAACCTCCAGGTGGTAACACATTACCTCCTTGTTCATGAGCCATTTGATCTTCTCTCTGCTTAGCTAGCCTCTACTTTCTTCTAATTGCCTTTTCAAACTTTCCAACTTCTTCGTGATATTCTACTAGGTGTGATGAACCTTCGCCTCGGGTCATATACCTTTAAAACATCAAAGAGAAAGAGGAAATGATTATCAGTAACTGTAAATAAAATGCAATAGACTAACAACTGATCCTAAATCTTTAGGTAACGCTATTGGTCCCCAGCAACGGCGCCAACTTGATTACTCGAGTATTTAATCGATACACTTAACCGCAAGGTAGTATATAACGAGATCGATCCACAAGAACCAATGGTACACTAATGATTTACGAGACTTGTAATTAGCTATAGCAGGATTGGTTTGATTGTTTTCTTTCAAAGTTGTAAACAAAATGCAATAAACACAAACTACTTATTTATACGATTTAAAAGGCATTAGGCCTTAGGGCATTTCAGGTTGTCAATGGCTTAACGAATAATTTTGAGCATGGGGTTTACACTCTCAGCACCGTTCTAGAACATGAACACAAGGTGGATTAACCCACTCTCGTGGCCTTAACCCCTAAATTTGACTACTTGAAAACTAAACTGATATGATCCTACGTGAGGATCAAGTCCCTGAATGCTACTCCAAGAGGTTGTGAGGGTTGGTGACAAGATGAGTGATGCGGCAGAGATGAAAGGTGAAGAACAAGGAGTGATCCGATGAGTCTTGGGGGGGGGGGGGGGGGGGGTGGTGCGAAACTTCCAAAGGGGATGGTGATCCTTTGGACTTTCAGGCTTTCTCTGGACGTGGGTGAAGACCCTAGATGCGGTGAACAAGGGGTGGATCGAGATGAAACTTCCTAGGAGTGTGAAAGATCCTAAGACTTTCGACTTACTTGGTGTGAGGATGAAGATCCGATCACTTTAAGCAAGGATGAACAAACAAGTTTCAGAGAGTTTTAGAATATGAAAAGATGTTTGATAACTTAGAAATGAAGCCTTACATGAGTTTAAATCAGCAAGAGAGTAAAGGAAAAATCTCGAAATTAACACAACATTAAAACAAAGTTTGAACATAAAAATGACTCTTCATGTCTTGAGATTTTCGGCTGAACTCTTCTTGGACTTGGGCTTCCTTTATTTTGTGATAAGAGATAGAAGTGGGCTTAGGATTTATCAAGAGGCTGATGAGTGAGTGATATGGCTTACCTCATTAAAAACCTTATTTGGAAAACCCATTGAGACAAAACCAAATAAAGGGAAAAAGAGTGTAAGTCATACCACCTCTCTTTATAAATGTTTAGGTGGCTTGGATCACAACCAATGTGGCTGGATTAGAACACACCAAACTGCCCGAGATGGTGTTGAGGAGATGTTGCAAAGTGGTCTTGAGCTTCTCTTGCTTAGACCGAGTGATAGGACCTGGAGAAATGCATAAATCTTCAGCTCCTTGTAGCTCCGGTTCAAGCTGCTGCCTTTGCTCCTCTTTGGCGTCTCCATGTTGCATAGGTTCCTCGTCCTGGCTGGGTTGATGCGAAACTTCCAAAGGGGATGGTGATCCTTTGGACTTTCAGGCTTTCTCTGGACGTGGGTGAAGACCCTAGATGCGGTGAACAAGGGGTGGATCGAGATGAAACTTCCTAGGAGTGTGAAAGATCCTAAGACTTTTGATTTACTTGGTGTGAGGATGAAGATCCGATCACTTTAAGCAAGGATGAACAAACAAGTTTCAGAGAGTTTTAGAATATGAAAAGATGTTTGATAACTTAGAAATGAAGCCTTACATGAGTTTAAATCAGCAAGAGAGTAAAGGAAAAATCTCGAAATTAACACAACATTAAAACAAAGTTTGAACATAAAAATGACTCTTCATGTCTTGAGATTTTTGGCTGAACTCTTCTTGGACTTGGGCTTCCTTTATTTTGTGATAAGAGATAGAAGTGGGCTTAGGATTTATCAAGAGGCTGATGAGTGAGTGATATGGCTTACCTCATTAAAAACCGTATTTGGAAAACCCATTGGGACAAAACCAAATGAAGGGAAAAAGAGTGTAAGTCATACCACCTCTCTTGATAAATGTTTAGGTGGCTTGGATCACAACCAATGTGGCTGGATTAGCACACACCAAACTGCCCGAGATGGTGTTAAGGAGATGTTGCAAAGTGGTCTTGAGCTTCTCTTGCTTAGACCGAGTGATAGGACCCGGAGAAATGCATAAATCTTCAGCTCCTTGTAGCTCCGGTTCAAGCTGCTGCCTTTGCTCCTCTTTGGCGTCTCCATATTGCATAGGTTCCTCGTCCTGGCTGGCCATAATCATATCATAAACTCTTGTTTGATTTCTCCTAGCCAAATTAGCATTAACAAACAAGTTCACTAAGTTCACAATGATGATCTAGCATCAACTCTCGCAGGCTAGAGATACAAAGCTCAATTCATAAGGTTCAAGTTCTCTATAACATGATTAGTGCTTATAGAACAACCTAGAATCAAGACTAAGGTAGCTACTCTTAATCTAGCATTAAGAACACATGAATCAAAGAACCTATGGATTAGAAACCCCAAATCTCTATCAATTCATCAAGCCATCAATTTCCTTCAGGAACCCTAAAACCTAACTGTGAAATTACTCACACATAATCAAAGAAACAATAAAGTAAACCATAGAAAGCATAATAGTATTGAAATAAACAACAAATGATACAACAAAACTTCTCCAAGTGTTTGATAGAAGGAGGAGCTTAGAAATCCAAGAAATATGTCTAGAATAGTGTTTTTAGGCGTCAGATATCCTTTAGAAAATAACTGGTCCCGATTAAGTAGGTTTAGGTCGGATATTTATAGACATAGGTGTAAAATGGAATAGGCGGCTGGGAGGATCGGTCGATCCACAAGTCGGATCGATCGATCCCCAATTTCCGGACAAAATATCTTCATGGCGACTGGCTAGCGATCGGTCGATCATCATGGAGGATCGATCGATCCCCAATTTTCGGACAAAATATCTTCATCGCGGCTGGCTAGCGATTGGTCGATCGTCATGGAGGATCGGTCGATTGTTGTGTTTGGAGAAAATGTCCGTGGAGCATTGATCGGCCGATCTGACCATGAGATCGACCGATCCTTGGTTGTGTTCTTGGGGTTGTTTGGATCGATCGATCAAAGAGTAGGATCGATCGATCCCTTTCCTTTCCGTAGCTTCTAGGCTTCATCTTAGCCCGAACAATCCCTAAACCGTCTTATTCCAGCTTAACTCCATAGAACCTGTACAAGACTCAAAACAAAAATAGAAATGACTCGAAAACTAACAAAAGACACGAAACAAATACTAAAAAGAAACCAAAAAGCAATCAAAAGTACAATACATCAATCTCCAGCAAACATCCAAAATACCTGAAATGCAACTCCAATATGCAATATGTATGCAAAACTACAGTAAACCTATCGTTAACCCTATATGAATGAAGTAGATGGATATGGAGTGAAACTGTATATGAAACTATGCTAAAAGGGATGGAAATGCAAGTTTAAAAGTGGTAAAATGCAGAGACATCAGGTGCCCAGGTGGCATAACTCGAATAGAGATCCTACATCCCTGGAGATCCCAAGTGCTGCCATGGTTTCGGGATGTGCATATCGCGTTCCACTGAAGTCCATGCTTAAGAGAGCATCATAGAACTCGTCTGTGGTTGGCTGTTTCTTCTGGGGTTTCTTGGCTTGCCTCTTAACCACTTTAGGAACCTCAACTTTGTCAGCTTCACTGTTCAGGTCCTCATCAACCAGCTCAGGTCACTTTCCTCTTGAAATGTTTCTTTTATCCTTGGAATAATGCCTGGCCATCTCCTCATCATCTTGTTCCATAGGTTAGTTTCCTTGATAGGATCCTCTCCTTTCTGCAAATCCCCGTGCTAATGCCTCAGCTGATAGTCTTGGTAGTGGTTGCTTCTGCATTGGGTACCTGAAATGCATAAAACATTGAAAGAATCAGTCGTATGTCATTACTCGATGTGCATAAATTGGTCTAACCAATCGAGTCAAGTGAAAAAATTTCACCTGAGCTCTGACTCAGGCAGCTTGATCAAGTTCATACATCGAGTTCACTGACTTAGTTTAACAAACCAAGTGGTTTGATCGAGTCAGTGATTCGCGAATCAAAACTTTCAAAACCCTATCTCACTAACCCAATAGCAAGCAATCAACAACATATAAACCGTAATTATCAAGGATTAAGCATATTAACACAGATTAAACAAGATTTGAAATCCAACTCCAAAAAAATAAATTTCTCAGAATTTTCATAAACATGTCTAATCTCATCAATTCAAAGCAACGAATGATAAATACTAATAGAATAAGCCAAATTCGAAGGAAATTTCAAGTTTTAGTGAGAATTGAGTGAGTAATTTAAATTCAAACTCAAGAACATTCAAACCCTAAACTCAGAAAAACCTAGAAATTTCTTCAATTAATCATATATTCGACCGTACAAACTGTTTCTAAAAACATATTCATTCATTTCTAGCATCAATTAAACAGATTCAACAAGTTTAAACATGAGAAACTCATAATTCAATCAATATCAAAGCCCAAAAACTCAAGAACAAAAACTCACAAAAACCTAGAAACTCTTAAAGATTTAAGTGTAAGATTCTTACTTGGGCCTCATTGACATAAGTTAACTGAACATTTTTAGAGATCGAGTTTGAGAGATCGAGTTTAAAAACCGAAAAAACGTCTGCAAGTGCTTTGAAAACATTGAATCTAGAGAATAATATCTTTGAAATCGCAAATAATGGTGAATGAAGAGGAGGAGCGTATAAGGCCTATTTAAAAAACAAAAAGAAGAGCTAAAATCCAAAAACCTTAGACCCACTCGAGCTCCAAAACCGAGTTCTGTTTAAAATTTAAATTCAAATTTGAAATTCAAACTCAAATACACGCGATTAAGAGGGAATGTTGACTCGGTTGACTGACTCGATCAGCTTAACTCGGTTTGACTGCCCGAGTTAGCACGTTGGCTGAGTTTGAGGTAGCACTCGGTCAGTTTGACCGAGTTCTGCCAATCAAGTCCATACCTGGACCAAAAGCTTTGCCTAACTCGAGTTCTTGATCAAGTTCTATAGATCGAGTTCATCTTTAGCATTTCCAACACTCACTCTTTAACCTCCTTTGCATAAACCTGAACCTTAAGACCTGATCAACAAAATAACTAGAAAACATATCAGCAATAACAAGAAATTTAAAGCAAAGAATATACACAAGGATAGTCATTGGACTTCCTCCCAAGTGAGCTTGTTTTAAGTCGCTAAGCTTGACTTCTTACACTCTTTATACTTGGGGTTGTTTGTGGAGGGGCACTAAGGTCCCCTCTTTACTGACAAGAGTGATAGCTTCTTGAGATAAGACTTCCTCCTCTTCCTCAGTAAACGGGTCATCATACTCCGCATGTTCTCATGACCAATCAACTACCGGGTTTTCAATAGCTTCTTCAGCTAAGTAAGCTTCTTGTTGATCTGGTGGGAAACTTCCTTCTCCAGACCATACCAATTCTTCATTTTCCAAGGCTAAACTGTGAAGACTCTCAGCTTCTTCACACTTAGTCATATCAATTTGAGGTTCATCTTCCTCAGCAAACTCTTCTGGTGGTTCTTCTGCTAATTTTCCTGATGTGATCCTAGGAAGCACTAAGGAGCTGGAAGAGGAAATGGAAGCTTATGAAGATGACGAAATCCAACAAGGAGCAAAGGATGCATTGGAACAGCTTGAACCGGAGCAGCTTGTAGCCGAGGAAGCTAAGAAGAAATGGATTAGCTCAACAACAACGTTTGATACGGGAATATTAAGAGGATCTCTTGAACTTTGGAGGTTGTATCAGGTCCACATTGGTCATGATACACGTTCGAGAAAACTAGTGCATGGCCATATGATCTACTTGCACTCTTTTTCCCTTATCTCGGTTTTGTCCCATTGGGTTTTCCGAGTAAGGTTTTTAATGAGGCTTGTGGCTCATATGTTCATATTTGTCATTGCCTAGTTCTGATCCATCAAGGCCCATTTAGATGACATTTTGGGCATCCCTATCTCTTATTTTTCTATCTATTTGAATTCAAACTTTCTCTTTTAATTGTGCATGGTTTTTGTGTGAGTTTATTAGGCATGTCTCGTAACTCTACACCATTTAAGTATGTTCTCCTCTTCTCTTCGCCTCCTTCTCTTTATATTCTGATCTGAACTCATTGTATCAACTATCAAACTTTTATTTTAAAACTCTTTCTACTTGTTTGATCATTTCTTGCTTAAAGTGTCGGGTCTTCATTCCTTCACACCTAGCAAGCCGATAGTCTAAGGATCAGTCATAGTCCTTAAGAAGTATCACTCACTTCCACCCCTTGTTCGAAGTATTGGGTCTTTACCCTCTCCTGGAAAAGCTTGAAGTCTAAAGGTCTTTCACAACCTTTGGAAGTTTCGCATCGATCCATAAAACTCATCAGACCATGCTCGCCGTTCACATCATTTCATCACTTCCGCATCCATCATCTCTTCACTCCGACCATCACAACCTCTTGGAGAGCATTCAGGGACGTGATCCTCACCAGGATCATATCAAGTGGTATCAGAGCAGACTCCACACCAGGTTGTGTCTTTTCAAATCGATCACACCCTTTCATATTCTGCAGATCATTTGAATCGATTCTGTCTGTCGATTGCTAGAATTTTCATAATCGTTTGGTGAAAGATAAAATCGTGAAATCAGTTTCTAAAGCACCTATTACGAGTCTAGTTTCTGTGAAAATTGATTTCGAAATTTTTGGACACGGTTTGAAATTTTAATCTGACCGATCATCTTCAAGTGTTTTCGAGAAAAGGATTTCTGCGATTTTCAGTGTTTTGATTTTCATAAATCTGTTTTAAATGCAAAAATTGTGAGATCGGTTGGATCTGTTTTGAAAAAGAGTCTAGTATATTAGAAAATTGTTTTTAAAATTTTTGAACGTGTTTTGATAATTTATTCTGTTCGATCAAGTCAAACAGTCGTTTCGAATTCTAGAAAGCCTGCCGAGTTCTTTTGTTGTGTTATCTTTGGGCATCTTTACTTGTTTACTTGTTTGGATTTGAACAGGTACGATGGTGGAAAACAAGCAATGATGAAGAGGAATCCCCAACCTCCAATAAACAACTCCTTGATTCCCTTAGAGTCATAATGAACGAGAGTATGGCAACCATGAGAGCAGAGGTTAGAGCTGAACTAGGAAGATCCATCAATGATGCTGAACAAGAACGATTTGAGGCTATGATGGCTAAGAGGGCTCATAAGTTGTGTGAAAGATTAACAGCCAGGAACCAACGATTTGAAGAAGTAAATCCCCAACGGCATGGTCGTCTAAAAGAAAAACCAAGCAAAGAGCCATGGAGAGACAAGCCGAGACAAAAAAGAGAAGAAGCAGCCTATGACTACTGTAGACCTGATGGTAAATCGTCTCATGACAGTCAAAGAAAGCCTAGAAGTGTGAAGGAAGGCAGAGGAGAACACAGCTACAAATTTGGAGATACGTCACTAGATGTTGTAGCCAAGATCGAAGCCAACCTTGCAAAAACTAAACGGAAGGTCCCGATCATCAAATCAACCGAGGGAGGACATTTTCTTCGACCAACCATGCATAAAGAAGATTCTGGTCAAGCTAGAATTCCATTTGATGGATCCCAGTTTCAAGTTACTAAAGACATGCCATTTGAAAGTCAAGGAATGACTAAACCGGCAACACAAAAACAAAATCCGTAAGAGACTAAGATAAGTGTTGATTTATTCCACACCCGTTGTCTAGTGAAGGAAAGGGTTTGCAGTCTAGTAATCGATGGGGGTAGCTTCACCAATGTTGCGAGTGAGTCCATGGTTGAAAAACTCGGACTAGCGGTCATTAAGAGAGCTAAGCCTTATAAGCTGCAATGGCTTAATTATGAGGGAGAGCTGGAAGTCAAGAACCAGGTCCTAGTGCCTCTGTCCATAGGGAAATACGAAGATGAAGTATTGTGCGATGTTCTACCTATGGAAACAAGTCATATTCCCCTTGGAAGACCGTGGCAATTAGACAGAAGAGTACAACATGAAGGCTTCAGAAACCATTATTTGTTTAACATCAAGGAAGAAAGATTAGTTCCGATGACACCTTAGGCAGTTTATGAAGATCATATTCAGTTGAAGACCAAAGCTGATACCAAAGCCAATAAAGATTGTCAAGATGTCATCAACATCATCTTGAACAAAGAAGAACCACCAGGATCACCACAAGAAGTTAAACTCCAAGAATCACCTAGAGAAGCAACAACACGTGTGTTAAAAGGGTTCACTCAAGCTGAAGCAGTTCTGGTCTACGATCAATTACCTACTGCAGGTCATAGTATTCAGACTAATGAGAAACCACCAGATGTTTCACCACCAATCAAGACCCGAGGTAACTATCTTGACTCCCAAAGGTGAATGAAAGCTAACCTACTTTCTCTTGGTGCAGATTGTACAATTTTGAGTCCAATCAAGAAGACTACTGATCCAGAAATATTCACTACTAATCGGAGTCAATCAAGAGATCAATATGACGTTTATCCAGATCAACTTTGGTTAAAGCACAAGGAGGAACACATAGACAAGCAATCAAATTTCTTTAATAGGGCTGGTGATGTTAATCAAAACTTGTTTTCAAAACAACCAATATTATTGTTTGTTTATAAGAAAGCTCTCATGAGCTTGATTGACCTCACACTGGTGCTGCCGAGTGAGATGATGTTTCTTTTGCAGGATTCTGAGATCATGTTTCAAGTGGATAACCCCATAGGACTACCACCCATCTGTGATGCATCTCATAACCACATTTGCAGACCTGGAGACTATCTAGGACGTTCAAGACACTTACCCCACGAGATTTGGACCTCTTCACTTCACATGTTTCCCATAGAGTCTAAAATTAATTTTTCATCATTTTGTTCATTCCAAACTTATCAATGGCGACCAGGAGAGCTCTCATTGTGTAAGATAACCACAAGATTCGACGGTTTTCTCACCAACAATTTTCTGATCAAAGAAAAGCCCCCGGATCCAAGACCGCTTTCATTTACCGAGATAATTTCGAGCACCGAACTCTCCAAGGATCTTATTCAGGTAAGTATTTATTTTTCTTGATTTGTTTCTCATGATTTAAGGGCTGTGAGTATGAATATATTATCTCCAGAAATCATTGAGAAAAATTTAGGTTTATTCAAAGATTATTCGGAACAGAAATCTTGTCTTAGGATGCAAGAAAAAGAAGGACTTGACAAGAATAATGCTTTGATACAATCTGATATATGTTTTCCTGTTTATTGTGAGTCCATGACTATTATAATATTCTTGCTCTTTGCCAAAATTTTTGACAACTTTTCACGAACAAAAGAGGAGCCACCGGAATTAAAAGTTATCTCATCAAGTTGTTTTGCGAGGACTGGAATCGGAGATTTTTTCATGCAGCATAAGAAAACCATTGATTATTTTAGGATGATCTTTGAGGTTGGAGAACGAGTATGGACACCAATGTTTGATGGTTCATTTCACCTAATAAGAAGAATCATCAACTATGCCCATCGACTTGATCTCCGAGGTAAGTTTCCCATGATGTTACTCTTTGATGGTTCTAACTTAGTGTTGTTTGTGGCAGGTCAAACAGATTTGAGGACAAATCCTTTTCAACTGGGGGAGGATGATGTGATCCTAGGAAGCACTAAGGAGCTGGAAAAGGAAATGGAAGCTTATGAAGATGAGGAAATCCAACAAGGAGCAAAGAATGCATTGGAACAGCTTGAACCAGAGCAGCTTGTAGCCGAGAAAGCTAAGAAAAAATGGATTAGCTCAACAACAACGTTTGATCCGGGAATATTAAGAGGATCTCTTGAACTTTGGAGATTGTATCAGGTCAACATTGGTCATGATACACATTCGAAAAAGCTAGTGCATGGCCATATGATCTACTTGCACTCTTTTCCCCTTATCTCGGTTTTGTCCCATTGGGTTTTCCGAGTAAGGTTTTTAATGAGGCTAGTGGCTCATATGTTCATCTTTGCCATTGCCTAGTTCTGATCCATCAAGGCCCATTTAGATGACATTTTGGGCGTCCCTATCTCTTATTTTTCTATCTATTTGAATTCAAACTTTTTCTTTTAATTCTGCATGGTTTTAGTGTGAGTTTATAATATGACTATGGCTAGCAAGGAGGAGGAACCAATGCAACATGGAGACGACAATGAGGAGCAAAGGAAGCAGCTTGAACCAGAGCTACAAGGAGCTGAAGATTTATGCATTTCTCCGAGTCCTATCACTCGATCTAAACAAGAGAAGCTCAAGACCACTTTGCAACATCTCCTCAACACATCTCGGGCAGTTTAGTGTGTGCTAATCCAGCTACACTGGTTGTGATCCAAGCCACCTAAACATTTATCAAGAGAGGTGATATGAATTACACTCTTTTTCCCTTCATTTGGTTTTGTCCCATTGGGTTTTCCAAATAAGGTTTTTAATGAGGTAAGCCATATCACTCACTCATCAGCCTCTTGATAAAGCCTAAGCCCACCTCTATCTCTTATCCAAGTGAAGCATCCCAAGTCCAATAAGAAGATTCAACCGAAACTTGAAGACTTGAAGAGTCATTTTCTTTGTTCAAACTTTGGTTTTAATGCTATGTATTTCTTGAGATTTTCCCTTTACTCTTTGGCTGATTTAAACTCTTGTAATGCTTCATTTCTAATTTATCAAACTCTTTTCATATTCTCAAACTCTCTGGAACCTGTTTGATCATTCCTTGCTTATTGTGATCGGATCTTCATCCTCACCCAAAGCAAGTTCGATAGTCTTAGGGTCTTTCACAACTCCTAGGAAGTTTCACTTCGATCCACCCCTTGTTCACCACGTCTAGGGTCTTCACCCATGTACAGAACAAGTCTGAAAGTCCAAAGGTTCACCATCCCCTTTGGAAGTTTCGCAACAATCCCTAAGATCCATCGGATCCCACTCGTTGTTCTTACACCTTTCATCTCTTCTGCATCACTCACCTTATCACCGATCATCACAACCTCTTGGAGAGCATTCAGGGACTTGATCCTCACCTAGGATCATATCAAGTGGTATCAGAGCTGACTCCACGCCAGGTTGTATCATTTCCGATCTATTACACCTCTTTACCTTCCGATCTGTTTTATCTGCTGACTGTTGGAATTTTCATAAATTCATTTTGTCTGATAAAATCGTGAGATCTGTTGAATCTACTTCAAAAAAGAGTCTAGTATTTGTTAAAATTTATTATAGAATTTTTGAACATGTTTTGATAATTGTTCGAGGTTGATTTCGTCGAACAGTCACAACTAGAGGTTATCGGAATTTGAACAGTTATTTTCGTGTTAACTTGCTAGAATTGTTTAAACTCATTGGTTAATCTTAAAATCGGGATATTTGTTGCATTGAAACCATGATTGAGTCTAGTATTTGTTAAAATTGTCTCTGGAATTTTTGAACGTGATTTGACATTTTATTCTGATTGATCAAGTCAAACTGTCGATTAGGGTTTCTTGCCAAGTTTTGTGTTTCTTGTTGTGTTTGAGCATTTTACTAGTTTACTTGTTGGGATCTGAACAGGTACCATGGCGGGGACTAGCCATGATGAACAAGAGTCTTCCAACTCCAACAAGCAACTTATGGAATCCTTCAAAGCAATGATGGTTGAGAGTATGGCCACTATGAAAGCCGATTTTGAAAGGTCCATCAACAACCGATTCCGAGAACATCAACAACCTGTTATGGAAGAACAACTTGGGAGGAACCTATGATCTTCTGATGCTGAGCATTACTATAGTCAGACTTCTTGATCAAATCGTCCTCGAAGAAGACAGCCAAGAGAAGATCAAACCGTTAGAAATAACCAACCCATTACTCGAGATCCTTTAGCCGGTGTGAAGATAGAAATTCCATTTTTCCATGGAACCAGTAAACCTGAAGAATATCTTGAGTGGGAAAAGAGGGTTGAAATTATCTTTGATTGCCGGGAGTTTACTCAAGAGATTAAGGTCAGACTCGCCCCAACCGCATTCAAGGATTATGCTCTAAGTTGGTGGGATCAGTTGGTGACGTCTAGAAGAAGGGCTGGAGATATACCGGTTGAGACTTGGACCCAACTAAAGATCATTATAAAGAAAAGGTTTGTACCCAGTCACTACCACAGAGAACTTCACCTTAGGCTTCAGAATTTGTCTCAAGGAAGTAGATCCGTTGAAGATTATTTCAAAGAAATGGAAACCTTGTTACTTAGAGCCGATATTCAAGAAGACAATGAAGCTACTATGGCCAGATTCATGGGAGGTCTTGACAATGATATCATTGAAAAGCTGGAGGTACATCATTATGTCGAGCTAGAAGAGCTTCTCCATAAAGCTATCATGTTTGAAAAACAACTTAAGAGGAAGAGCTCTAGGACCGGATACAACTCTACCAAGTTCAGCAAAGATTACAAGCCTAAGGATTGCAAACCGCTTACCAAACCCAAGATAGACGAGTCTCCACTCAAGGGAATTGATTAAGGATCAAGCACCAAAGCTAGAGAAATTCAGTGTTTTAAGTGCAAAGGTTTCAGTCACTACTCCCGTTCGTGCTCCAATCAGAGAACCATAGTTATTAGGAACAACGGCGAGATAGACTCACAAGAAGATCATTCGGAACCTGAACCTTTAGAGGAACCACTTAGAATGCCGGAGTTTGGACAACTTTTGGTCACTAGAAGAACCCTTAGCTTACACATTCAGGCCGAGAAAAATGAGCAAAGAGAAAACCTCTTCCACACTCGTTGCCTAGTTCAAAACAAAGTCTGCAGCCTAGTGATTGATGGTAGTAGCTGTACCAATGTTGCCAGCCAGTCTATGGTTGATAAGCTCGGACTCACAATCACTAAGAGAGCTAAGCCATATAAGTTGCAGTGGCTTAATGATGAGGGAGAATTGGAAGTCAAGAACCAGGTCATAGTTCCTTTGTCTATAGGAAAATATGAAGATGAGGTCTTATGTGATATTTTACCAATGGATGCTGGACATATCTTGCTTGGAAGACCTTGGCAATCTGATCAGAGAGTAATGCATGATGGATTTACAAACAGATATTCATTTGAGTTTAAGGGCAGAAAGAACATCCTTGTACCTTTAACTTCTCAAGAAGTTCATCTAGATCAAATGGCCTTGAAGAAAAGTAAACCCACTTCCGAAGCCAAGCTCAAAGAACCGGCCAACCTTATGATCACGCCTCGACAAGGGAGTTATTCCTCATCCCTCATTTTTGTGTTTAAAGAATGTCTTAATACTAACCAAACGGTGCAGGAAATCCCTAGCAAAATTCAGTTTCTTTTACAGGAGTTCCAAGTTGTTTTCCCGGAAGAACCTCCCCAAGGTTTGCCGCCAATCTGTGGCATTGAACACCAAATCGATTTCATACCCGGAGCGTCTCTTCCCAATAAACCAGCCTACAGAACCAACCCTCTAGAAACTAAGGAGCTTCAACAACAAGTCACCGAGCTCATGGAGAAAGGACATATCCGCAAAACCATGAGTCCATGTGCCGTACCCGTTTTGCTTGTTCCGAAGAAAGATGGTAGCTGGAGGATGTGTGTCGATTGCCGTGCTATCAACAATATCACTGTAAAGTATCGACATCCCATACCTAGATTAGATGATATGCTTGATGAATTGCATGGTTCTAGCATCTTTTCTAAGGTAGATCTTAAAAGTGGATACCATCAGATTAGGATGCAAGAAGGGGATGAATGGAAAACCGCATTTAAAACTAAGCATGGTCTTTATGAATGGTTAGTCATGCCTTTTGGGTTAACAAACGCACCTAGTACTTTCATGAGACTAATGAACCACGTTCTTAGATCATTTATAGGTCGTTTTGTGGTGGTATATTTTGATGACATTTTAATCTATAGCCGAAGCTTAGATGAACATGTGGAGCATCTTAGAAAAGTTTTAGAAGTGCTTAGAAAGGAAACCTTGTACGCTAATCTTAATAAATGTACTTTTGGAACGGATAACCTTGTCTTTTTAGGCTTTGTTGTGAGTACAGATGGTATCAAGGTTGATGAAGAGATGATATGAGCTATTAGAGATTGGCCGAGTCCAAAGACTGTTAGTGAAGTAAGAAGCTTCCATGGTTTAGCCGGTTTCTACAGGAGGTTTGTTAAAGACTTCAGCACTTTAGCCACCCCACTCACGGAGGTTATCAAGAATAATGTCGGATTCAAGTGGGAACAAGTTCAAGAGAATGCATTTCAAACCTTGAAAGAGAAGCTAACACATGCCCCGGTTTTATCTCTTCCTAATTTCGATAAAAACTTTGAAATTGAATGTGATGCCTCAGGAATTGGTATTGGTGCTGTTCTTATGCAGGAGATGAAGCCCATAGCTTACTTTAGTGAAAAGCTTGGAGGCGCCACACTCAATTACCCGACTTACGACAAAGAGCTCTATGCGCTTGTTAGGGCTTTACAAACTTGGCAACATTATCTTTGGCCCAAGGAGTTTGTTATACACACAGATCATGAGTCTCTCAAGCATCTCAAGGGACAACAAAAGCTGAACAAGAGACACGCCAAGTGGGTTGAATTCATTGAGACATTTTCGTACGTCATTAAGTACAAGAAAGGTAAGGAGAATGTAGTAGCCGATGCTCTTTCTCGGAGGTACGTTCTTTTGAATTCTCTTGAGGTTAAGTTACTAGGATTTGAACAAATCAAAGAACTGTATGATAGTGATGCTGACTTCAAAGAAACCTATGCTGCTTGTGAAAAATTTGGCGTTGGAAAATATTTTAGGAGTGATGGATTTTTATTCTACGATAATCGCCTATGTGTACCTAACTCCTCCTTGCGAGATTTGTTTGTCCAAGAAGCTCATGCAGGTGTACTTATGGGACATTTTGGCGTGGCAAAGACGTCAAGCGTGCTACGTGAGCACTTCTTTTGGCCGCACATGCAAAGTGACGTTGAGAAATGTTGTCAACGATGTATAACGTGTAAGCAAGCTAAATCGACAATCCAGAATCACGGTTTGTATACCCCTCTTCCTATTCCCTTGCATCCTTGGCATGACTTATCCATGGACTTTGTAGTTGGATTACCTAGGACTAAGACTGGAAAGGATTCGGTATTTGTGGTAGTTGATAGATTCTCTAAAATGGCTCACTTCATACCTTGCCATAAAACCGATGATACTGTTAATAGAGCTGGGTTGTTCTTTAGAGAAGTTGTTAGGTTGCATGGAATGCCTAGAACTATTGTATCGGATAGGGATACCAAATTTCTTAGTTATTTTTGGAAAACCCTTTGGTCAAAGTTAGGAACCAAGCTTTGTTTCTCCACCACATGTCACCCACAATCCGATGGCCAAACCGAAGTAGTCAATAGAACCTTATCCACTTTGTTGCGTGCTATAATTAAAAAGAACCTTAGGACTTGGGAAGAATGTCTACCTCATGTTGAATTTGCTTACAATCATGCTAGGCATTCTGCATCTAAGTATTCACCATTTGAAATTGTTTATGGGTTCAATCCCATCTCATATTTGGATCTAATGCCTTTACCCGTGAATGAAAGGATAAGTCTTGATGGTAAGAAAAAGGCTGAGCTTGTGAAACAGATCCATGAGAAGGCTCGAAACAACATAGAGCACAAGACCAAGTTGTACGCTAAGCATGCAAACAAAGGCCGGAAGCTTATGGAATTTAAAGAAGGGGACTTGGTGTGGGTTCATTTGAGAAAAGAAAGGTTCCCTAACGAGAGAAAATCCAAGCTTATGCCCAGGATTGATGGTCCATTCGAAATCATCAAGAAAATCAACGACAACGCCTACCAGCTTGATCTCCAAGGGAAGTACCATGTAAGTTCGAGTTTTAATATTACTGATTTGGTTCCTTATTTTGCAGAAGAAACATATTTGAGGTCAAATTCTTTTCAAGAGGGGGAGGATGATATGACTATGGCTAGCAAGGAGGAGGAACCAATGCAACATGGAGACGACAATGAGGAGCAAAGGAAGCAGCTTGAACCGGAGCTACAAGGAGCTGAAGATTTATGCATTTCTCCGGGTTCTATCACTCGATCTAAACAAGAGAAGCTCAAGACCACTTTGCAACATCTCCTCAACACCATCTCGGGCAGTTTAGTGTGTGCTAATCCAGCTACACTGGTTGTGATCCAAGCCACCTAAACATTTATCAAGAGAGGTGATATGACTTACACTCTTTTTCCCTTCATTTGGTTTTGTCCCATTGGGTTTTCCAAATAAGGTTTTTAATGAGGTAAGCCATATCACTCACTCATCAGCCTCTTGATAAAGCCTAAGCCCACCTCTATCTCTTATCCAAGTGAAGCAGCCCAAGTCCAATAAGAAGATTCAGCCAAAACTTGAAGACTTGAAGAGTCATTTTCTTTGTTCAAACTTTGGTTTTAATGCTATGTATTTCTTGAGATTTTCCCTTTACTCTTTGGCTGATTTAAACTCTTGTAATGCTTCATTTCTAATTTATCAAACTCTTTTCATATTCTCAAACTCTCTGGAACCTGTTTGATCATTCCTTGCTTATTGTGATCGGATCTTCATCCTCACCCAAAGCAAGTTCGATAGTCTTAGGGTCTTTCACAACTCCTAGGAAGTTTCACTTCAATCCACCCCTTGTTCACCATGTCTAGGGTCTTCACCCACGTACAGAACAAGTCTGAAAGTCCAAAGGTTCACCATCCCCTTTGGAAGTTTCGCAACAATCCCTAAGATCCATCGGATCCCACTCGTTGTTCTTACACATTTCATCTCTTCCGCATCACTCACTTTATCACCGATTATCACAACCTCTTGGAGAGCATTCAGGGACTTGATCCTCACCTAGGATCATATCAGTTTACGAGGCATATCTCATAACTCTACACCATTTAAGTCTCTTCTCCTCTTCTCTCCGCCTCCTTCTCTTTATATTCTGATCTGAACTCACTGTATCAATTATCAAACTTTTATTTCAAAACTCTTTCTACTTGTTTGATCATTTCTTGCTTAAAGTGTCGGATCTTCATTCCTTCACACCTAGCAAGCCGATAGTCTAAGGATCAGTCATAGTCCTTAAGAAGTATCACTCACTTCTACCCCTTGTTTGAAGTATTGGGTCTTTACCCTCTCCTAGACAATCTTGAAGTCTAAAGGTCTTTCACAACCTTTGGAATTTTCGCATCGATCCATAAAACTCATCAGACAATACTCGCCGTTCACATCATTTCATCACTTCCGCATCCATCATGTCTTCACTCCGACCATCGTAACCTCTTGGAGAGCATTCAGGGACGTGATCCTCACAAGGATCATATCATATCCACTTCCTCGATCGAGAAGAGTTGTCCATCACTTCTGGGTCTCTTCATAGCATCATTGATGTTGAACTTCATTAGTAGATCCTTTCCAAGATTCAGATCAATCTTTCTATTTTTTACATCTATCAATGCCCCATCAGTAGCTAAAAAGGGTCTCCCCAAGACCAAAGGATCACTTGGCTCTTCATCCATCTCCAGAACAACAAAGTTTGTTGGTATTTCCACATGTCAGATCTGGATAGGTAAATCTTCTAAAAGACCATGAGGTAGTATAGTAAATCTATCAGCTAACATCAAGGAGATGTTGCTAGGCTCGTATTTGTTGAAACGTAGCCTCTGAGCTAATGAGAGTGGCATAAGGCTTACCGATGCTCCTAGGTCACAGAGGCAGTTTCTGAAAACTAATGGACCTACTGAGCATGGCAGAGTGAAAGAAGTGAGATCACCAAGCTTTTCTTGGACCACCTTCTTCTGTATCACAGCATTGCATTCATGGCTTACTGCTTCTAAGCTCTGATATTCCTTAATCCTCTCCAGTACAGCATTCTTCAAGGATTGCTGATTTGGAGGTATACGCTTGATAGCTTCTGATAGAGCCATAACGGCCTCAATCCCCTTTAGCAGCTTCTCAAAGAGAGCCTTATACTTCTCCACTAGCTCCTTCTTGAATCTTCTAGGGAATGGAAGTGGTGGGTCGTATGGAGAAGGGACATAGAGTGCTTCAGGTTTTCTGAAAATAGATGGTTTCTCAGCAAAGGTGGGCTTGACTCTATTAGTTGGTCGAGTGCTCAGATCGAGTCTACCTCTCAGTGTGGATTTTTCAGCTTGATCTTTATTTTGACCAAAATCCTCCCCACCACGAATTTCACTATCCTCAGTGATTATAGGGCTTACTGCTGGTATAGATAGCTCGTTACAACTCCCCGAGGTAATAGCATATACATGGGCATACTCCTTTGGGTTTTGGATAGCTTTCCTAAGGAGTTATCCACTAGGCTGTGTGGAGGAAGTAGATGCACCATTGTTTTCTAAGTACTGGAGTCTGGAGTTGATGGTCTTAATCTTGCTTTTGAGAGCATTGTAGGAGTAGTCGATATGATTCTTCATCTCTGCAAGCTTCTTAGCTACCTCCATTGTACCATTTTCCTATCTCTGTAGGATCTGCTGCATCGTGTTCTTCATATCAAGATCGGGTGCATTCAATTGATGACGTTGCTGAGTTGTAAAGCCTGGTGGTGCATTGAGGACCGGTTGGTGCTGATATGCGCCCTGAAATTGTTGCTTAGGAGCATACCCTTAATTTTTATTGTATTGAACAAACGGCTTGTTTTAGATATGTTGCATCTGTGGGGGTTAAACTTGATCCTGTGGGTTTGCCACATTAGTGCTCCTATAAGACAAGTTAGGATTGTCCTTATAGTTAGTGTACCACTTGTTGTAGCCTCCTGCGTTCTGAATGTAGCTAATCTTTTCCAACTGATCATTCTCCCCATCCGGAACCTGAGGTTGTTCATCTTCACAAATAAAATTAACATGCATTTGCTGGGCTAGGAGGAGCTTATCTATCTTGTCATTCAGAGCCTGAATTTCCTTCTTCCGCCTATCATCGGAATTAGTGCTTTCCCGGACAGTCCTATCATACTCTTTGTTGTATGTACCATCAGATTGTGCAAGATTTTCCACTACCTCCCAGCCGTCTTCCACATCTTTGTTCAAGAAGCTCCCATTGTTGGCGGGGTCGAGGAGCATTCTGAACTTGGATAGCACATCACGATATAGAGTACTTAGTAGAGATCCAGTGATGAAGCCGTGGTGAGGGCATTGAGAGGTATAGCTTTTGAAACGCTCCCAAGCCTCACATAATGTCTCTCCATTCCCTTGAGCAAAAGCAGAGATTTCGTTCCTGAGACAAGCGGTTCTGGAGTTGGAAAAGAACTTGGCAAAAAAAGCCTTCTTACAGTAATCCCATGAAGTGGTGGAACCATGGGGTAAGGTCTTCTCCCAGAAATGTGCCTTATCACCCAGAGAGAAAGGAAAGAGCCTCAGTTTGAATTCATCCTCACTAACACCATTGATTTTGGTAAGGCTGCAGAGCCTATCAAACTCATCCAGATGGTCAAGTGGGTCTTCCATTGGTAATCCATGGAACTTTTTGCTTTGAACCATGGATATCAAGCTGCTCTTTATCTCAAAGTTTTTGTTCTGAATAGTAGGAGGTACAATCCCTTGCCTTTAAGTGTGAGTACTGGGTGCATCTCCTGCTCCAATGTAACTTGGCCTCCTTTGCTAAGGCGCTTGAGTACCAGGTGCTTGTTCATGTCGTGCTTGTTGATTATCTATAACTACTGGGTCTTGCTGATTAACCCTGATATGTGCTTATTGTTCTCTCAAAATCCTTGGTAACTGATTGATGTTGTCCACATACCGAAGAAGATTCTGATTGCCTTGTGAACGAGTGTGCATACAGAACTCAATGTGAACCACTCGATGTGGCAGGTCGAGTTATTGAACTCAAGATGGTGATCGAGTACTTAAGATCGAGTTGCACCTGAAATAGAGTTAGGACTTGATTTGGCAAGTTTAGTTGGAGAACTCGAGTTGGAAGTCGAGTGGTACCTGAAAAATAGAAAGTTCACAAAGTTAGTAACCAAAGTAAAACAAAAACGAACTTGATCTTAAAAGATTTGAAATTCTAAATGAAACAATCAACACCCAAATGGCAACGGCGCCAAATTGATAATAGATATTTCTATCTATCAGAAAGTTCAATTGCCTATTTTACAATCAAGTCATTGTAGCACAAGAGGTTATCAATCCAAATGGGTGAACGCTAGCAATCAGAATGTGATCAGGAACCCTTTAAGTCAAGCCAATTAAAGAGATGTTTTGTGATCTAACAGCCTAAGTAACAGAAGTCAATAGAAACTAAACAAAATAAGAAAGCAGAGCAGAACAAAGCAAATGAAACAGAGTATCAATCAATGGAGAATAAAGGTCCTAAGGATGGGATTCATGGATCTGTGATTCTCCTTGGTCTCTCTTAGATGCTTAACAAAACTTCAAAGAAGCTATCTCTGGACAATGAACATCAAAACAAGGTGGCTCCACTCTCGTGATACACACCAACAAGCCTATACTACTTCCTAATCTTAATACCCATTCAATGAGACAGAGAGCAGGCATCAATGGAACATAATATAGGTAAGCATTAAGAAATAGTTCATTAATGTCAAAATACAACTAAAACAACCAATCTCTTGGGTTAAAGCCATAAATCACTGGTATTAGTTTGATCAGGCATTTCATCAAACACCTTATGGGTGTGAAATGCCTGAGATCTAATTCCATGAAGTTAGCAGGGAATAGCATTGCAAACACTTAATCCATAAGAAATCTATGCAATTACAAGCTTAAACATCTAAGGAGACCAAGAATCCTACACAGGTCTAATCCATCCTTAAGAACCCTAGTTCACTACTCATAAATCATCCTAAAATGCTCAAACCCAGAAAATGAAATAAAGTACATAATCATGATCAGGAGAATGAGATTAGAAAGATTGTGAAGAAAATAAGTGCAAAATATTAAAGGATAAAAGTAGATATAAGTTCCAAAATCTCAGAAGTTTAAGAGTGGCTACCGAGATAAAAGAAAGAAGATAAGATAAGATAAAGGATTAGTTGGTTTAATGATGGGAAGGGTTTTTATACCCTTTATAAAAAGAAACCCTAAAACACAAAAAGACAAAATAAGCTAATCTTGATTAGGTCAGTGGTAGAGCTCGGTTTCTTGATCGAGTAGTGGAGGTCGAGTTTAGCAATCCTCCAAAGGTGGCATCTTGGTCTTCAGCTCGGTCATCAAATCAAGTGGTGGACTCAGTCACAAACCGAGTCCTCAGACCTAGTTATGATCTTCTCCCAAGGTTGCAACTTGCCATGAGACTCGGTTACAGGTTGAGTTCTGGACTCTGCATATTGATCGAGTGGTCCACATCGTATTCTCCACACCATTCTTCCTCAAACTCCAGATAGTCTTCAAAAACACCCCTTGTCCTGATAACAACTCCAAAATACAATATGTATGCAAATCTAATGCAAAACCCAATATGAATGCTATATGAGCGGAAAGGATAGTAAATAGAGTGAACCAAGTGATGAAACTATGCCTAAGTGATGAGAAATGCATGTCTAAATGAGGTAAAATACATAGACATCAACTACATTTACAGAATTGTTGTTCTTCCTTTCAGGACATTCAGCCTTCAAGTGTTTTTCTTTCCTGCATACTCAACATTCTCTTTTCTTGGCTTGATTCTTTTGCTTAGATTTAGATTTTTTGTCATTGCTCTTGAATATATTTCCTCCTTGTCCATTGTTCCTGTTTTCTGTTCTTTCTCTGCTCACAAAGAGTCCCTCTAAAATGGTTTTTGTTTCAGAAGCCCATTTTCCTTCAGCTCCATTGTTTTTGAGTAAGTAGCACTGTAATGGTTAGAGTCTTGAGTCTTCCCAGCTCTATACTTGAGAGTGTCCCATAGAGCTTCATAAGGATCTAGTAGTGTAGATAGAATTTGTATAGCATGATCCTCATTCGAGATGTTGATATTCAAGCTGGCCATGTTATTGATCAGCTTCAAGAAAATATCGAGGTTGTACTCAACACTCTTGTTTTCTTCAAATTTTGAAACATGAGAGTTTTAAATATATGCAGTTTTCCTGAGATTTAAATTGATAATCTCTTTCTAATGCTTTCTAGATAGCTATAGATATTGTTTTCTATATGATCTTCTGTCGAACTACATCACCTAGGCTCATACAGATCACATTCTTAGCTCACTTCTCCTTCTCTTGCTTTTGTGGATCTATCTCAGTGTTTACTTCAGGTTTTACACCAATTGTCCCTTTAGATTTGTTTGAGGGATCACCTTATCCTAAAGTAGTGGGAGTCTCTTCTTTAAGACAAAAGTCTAATCCGAGTAGTTCCAACTAGCATATCATCTTGTACTTCCATAAGCTGAAATCTCCCTTCCCATCAAACTTCTCCACATCTTATCTCCTTGAGTTTGAATCCATGATTCTTGTTTATGGTTGAAACTATAACCACGTCAAATTCCTTTTCTGGATGTCTTTAGGATTTGCAGAACCTGATTCGAATCACCTTCTGATTTGGCCTTGATGCTCAGATACCACTTGTAAAGAAAACTTGTTCGATTACTTAGACATGTCAGCTGTTAAGCTATCTAATGAACATACAAAATTAATGAGTTCCTCTCAAACTAGATAGTACGTCTCGTATGAGCCGAGCTCACAAATATCCACTAAAGATCTTATGTTTTTGTTTACAAACTCTCTTAAATCTCTCACTCACAATCCTTTGTTTATCTTGTGATAGGTACATCACGAAGAAAAACGAGGATGTGAAGCTATGCCATGCAAGCCTAGAACTGACTCCCAAACGCGAGACTAAAAAGAAGAATAAGAACAAGAAAACATAAATAACCCCACCCGGAAAACCTTTAAGAACTAGAACTCTCTCACTTGATATGATTTAGCTCTTGTTTGTTGTGTTTGTTTTATGATCTTTGTCTTGAACCTTTGTCTCTATATATAATAAGTGGAAGACTTTTGATTCTTTGAGTTTAAACCGTCTTACATATCATTTTCCCTCTTGGAATTGACTTTCTTTTATGACAAAAAACACATCATTAACAATACATGGATAATTTGTCTTAATGCCTAACTCCAAATGGTTTTCTCTTGTAGATTTAAGGCCCACCTTTGGTCCAGCTCATGTGAGTGTTAAATTGGTTTATAAAACTAATGTTTGGTCAAAGCATTTTGCTCTCCTGGCTTTCTGGATGTGAGGGTTAGCTTAAAAAGAACTATCTCTAGCTCTCCCAGCTAAGATGTACGATGTCTGATACGGATTCAAGCTCACTCAGAGATATGATTTATGTCCACTTGCTTTAAACCATTTTGCAATCTCAAAATCTAGTAATAAACATTAAATATTTAAATTAATTTTATCAATGTATCTCCAGTTTCTAACTACATTTTATCACCGAAGTATTAAAAACAAAACATTTTATCACAGTGTCTATCTCTATCGTTACAAACACTTTTTACTTGAATTATTTAATTTAAAAGTTTTATTTATAAGCATGTGTGTAAATTACATTTTAGTAGAATTTCAGTTAAATTTGGGTGTATTTTTCTATTCTTTTAGTAAGACTATTTTTGGGAAGCTATATAAAGAAAAAACGTGCGATAAAATGAAAAAGAGATGTTAGCTAAGGGAGATATATTGTTTGACGAAAAAAAAAAGGAAAGAAAAGGGCGACAAGATGTTAAGCGTGTGTCTATTCTTGAGGGTACAAGATCTAAGAGCATATATTATCTTTAATTATAAGATTGTTTTATGTCATAATAGACTCAAAATTACGATGTTACTTTCACATACATTTCAATCCGATCCAAGGTTTTTGTGTTTTGGATCATTAAAACTTCAAATCTTTGGACTAGAAATACATTAGTTTCCCCTCTTGTTATCCAACCACTGATTTCATATCAATTATGATAGGGTTTTTTATTTTTTATTTTAATCAAGGAATTACTATATGATATTAAATATAATATGTTTATCAGCTTTTTATTTTTAATTAACTTTCCTGTTTGTAGAATAAAATATATATCTACATTTCTGTTGCTAGACATAAGTTTTTAACCTTTTTTATCTTATATGTGTAAACTCGAATAGACCTTTTATAACTTGATTATACTACTTTAATCATATGAAAATAATACTTATTTAAAATGTGGACACAAGATAGAAACTTTTATTTAGAAGCGATTGATTAAATACTAGAAGAAGTTTCCAGGTGAAAAAAAAATGATTAAAACATAGTTAGGTAGCCATTGTTGATTGTACTATACGATTAAGTGATGACTCTGAGCAGCAAATACTTTTATATAGCAAAGTTGAACGTTGACGAACAAAAAAGCGAAGACCCATTAAGCCATAAGTCTATTCACCGATTGGGCACTCACGACTGGTAACTAATTTTGACAACGGTTTTAAGACTAAATGATGTCTCATGTTTTAACCTTCTTAATCAGTGTAAGTGCATAGTTATGCGCTATAAAAAAGATTAAGGTCGAATTCTACAGAGACTAAAGTTCCACGGCAAGCTATGATGAAACAATTTAAGCTAGGACGAAAATATGGTTTTGATTGTCATGATTGCAGAAAATAAATGAAGTAAATTAATACGGTGTAAATGTATGGAGGAAGAAGTTTGGCACAAAGAATGTCTCATGTATCAATGATCGACTAAGTTATCTAACTAACTAGGGATTTGTTTGCGAACCGTTCTAAAACTCGAAACACTATTATAAAGCTAGTCTACTTCCGCAACACTAACTACCTAAACACGAATATCTAGGATTCCCTAGTAGTACTAGTATGCGGTTCCTAAATAAACATGCCAACAATCTAAACAAATCATGATAAAATTCAAAAAAAAATTACATAACTTCAACATCCATTGGCTATTCCCGTCTAAGCTCGCTTATTGTTAATTCAGGTAACCTAACATTCGCTTTCGGCGTATAGATAAAACCTACAAATCATAAGCTAGATGATCAAGCTAACTTAAGCATTGAGAACACAAGGATGAAAAACCAAATTGATAAATCCCTAATTTAAATAACCTAAACCTAATTGATCATTAAATCCCTTTGAATAAACCCTAAACCCAACTGGTAGATTACTCAGACATAGATGCAGTCATTAAACCGAATTCAAAATTTGAATAAAAATCAAAATAATAATCAACCAGGGTTCGGAAAGCACTTCTAGAAGAATGATGATTTCTCCTCCCTCACTACTAGAAATCTACCACGTAACTGACGGCAATTTCCGTCGGAAATCCGTCGGTTTCCGCAAAATCCATCGGATATCCGTCGGGTTTTTCCGTCGCTTCTATCTCGTCGGAAATAAAAATATCGTCGGAAATCCGTCGGAATTTCCGACGGATTTCTGACAGAATACAGAAATCAGAAATCCGTCGGAAATCCGTCGGTTTTAAAGCCGTCGGTGTTCCGTCGGTTTACCGATGGATTTCTGATTCTTATAAACCGACGGATTTCCTACGGATCTATAACCGACGGCATACCGACGGATCTAAACCGACGGATTTCCGACGGAATTCTGATTCTTAAAAACTGACAGATTTCCAACGGATTTATAACCGACAGAATACCGACGGATCTATAACCGACGGATTTCCGACGGATCTATAACCGACAGATTTCTGATGGATTTCTGATATTTAACTACAGACGGAATTATTGAAAATTTTTTAATTATAAAATTGAATATTTAAAAATAAATTTATTAATTTGTAAAATTTGTTTTATAATATAAATTAAATAATTAAAATTAAAGAAATAATAATAATGCAATAATTAAAAATGAAATTCAATATTTCTAAAATAATTCAAATAAAAAAGAAAAAAAACTAAAACTACGAGGGCGGGAAGCGGGATAAGAATTCCGCCATTTGTTGCTGCAATAACCTGTTATCCGCCTCCAATTTGCGGGATCTCTCGCGTTCCGCTTCTTGTTGGAGGTGATCCGCTTCTCGTTGGAGGCGATCCGCTTCTCGTTGGAGGTGATCCGCTTCTCGTTGGAGGCGATCCGCTTCTCGTTGGAGGCGATTCGCTTCTTGTTCTTCTGCGAGCTGTTGCAGCTGCATCTTCATAGCTTCCATGTCAGCGTCTCGTTGTGCAAGCTGTGCCCTAATATCTGGAGAATCGCCGTAGAAACGCGAAGTTGCAGAAAAAGAGTCGTCGTCCGGAAGACCAAATACACGACCTTTTGTCTTCGGAGTACACTGCGGTAAGAAACGAAAATTTTGTTAAAAATTAGAAATTACAAAAAAACGATATAAATATATATTTTACTTACCTCGTAGACGAATTCGTTAATCTTCTCGATTGGAAGATCGGTCATTGGAGGCGTTCCTTCGATGATTGGCTGAGAAAGGAGAAAGTCTTCCTTCATCTTCTCATAGTTGTCAATGATCTCCCGAGCCAGCGGATCTTGGATTTCATGGTTCTTCCTGCTGGTATGCGCATCCTTGAGCAAGGTGATAGCGGAAGGTGGGACACCGTTTTGCCGAAACTACAAAAATGAAAATTTAGTAAACTATAAAATTATAAAACTTAAATAACAAAATTTTAATTAAATAAAAAACTTACCAGTTGTTTGGCTCGTGTGACCAAACTAACCGCTCCTAGATTGTGCGTCGCCTTGCCTTTTCCTTTGCGATCGCTGTTTCGGCACGCAGAATGAGTTGTGGAGCTTGTCTTGGTCGGTTCTTCACTCCAATAAGTGCATAACCCGCTCCATAGGCCCGGGTTGGAAAGCAACTCCCTTGCGACATCATTCTTGTGCCACTTCTCCTTCCACTCGTTCAGCTTCCACGAATACATTCTCGCTGCTTTTTTATCGAAGCATCGTCGAACCGAGGCGGTCATGTAGCTGTCCCAAGTAAATTCTTGCTGCAAATCAAAAATTCAAATAAAATAAACTATATTAAATAAAATAAAAAAAATAAAAATATGAAGTACTTACCGCAAATTGGCGAAACCACAATTCCTGATCCGCTATCGGCATTTGGTTGTAAGTCGGGTACGGATGACGAAGCATTCCATTGAGCATCCGGTTAATGGACTTGGAAATCCCATTTCCGGAATCTCCAAACCTACAAAAGAAATTAGTGAAAATAATTTGAATTGTAATTAAAGTAATAATAGTAAATAAATATTAAAAATCTTAAAATTAACAAAAACTTACCATGTGTCTCTGCCTACGCATTCCGGATGGAGACGAGGCAATCTATCTCGTCCTGGTTGAGCGACAAAGTCTTTGACGCTCATCTGCGATTTGAAGTGAAGGCGTCGGCATAGGCGCTGTCTCCGGGATCTGTGTCTCCGGGATATGTGTCTCCGGTATAGGAGAACTCCTCGAAGCGGCAGTACCTCCCCGGCGACTACTACGTCCACCGTGTCCTGAACGGGCAAACCTACCGTAATCCCTAGAAAAATTAAAAAAAATATCAAACATTATATGAAAAAATTAATAATAATGAAAATAAAAAAAAGTATCAAAAAAATAATTTAAATTCAATATTAGACCAAAACAATTATACTTTTATAAAAGAAGGAATAATTTATGGAAAAACTTATAATTACTAAAATCCTCATAAATTTATATTTATAAGTATTAACTCCAAAACAATTTAAAATTTGTAAATCCTTGATTTATAAAAGAATGAATAATTCATGAATATAATTATAAATTACTAACATGATTAAAAATTATCAAAAAAAATAATGATAATTTTCTAAAAATTATAATAACATACCAAAATTAAGAAAATATTAATGCATGAAAAAAATTATAAATATTTCAATGAATAAATAAATTAAAAAACAAATAATTTCAATAAACATAACAATCCTAAATCTAACAATTACAAACCTAAATCTAACATTACAAACCAAAATCTAACAATTACAAACCTAAATCTAACAATTCTAATTTTCTAAACAATCAATCTAACTAAAAACTTAACAATCCATATTATAAACTTCAAAACTTACAAGTTTGGGGGAATGTTAGACATTTGGATGATATATCGACGGAAATCCGGAAGCTTGGAAGAGTTTTGGCGATTTTGCAACTTTTTCTCACGTCTGCGAAAGTGAGGAGGAAGAAGACGAAGTCTGTATATATTACGATATTTATCCGTCGGAAAAATAAAGATTCTCATTACTTCTGTTTTTGCAGATTGAGAATTTTGACAACTTTGTGTTTGTACATAAAAGTTACTTCTCTATGCTTTAGAACTTTTCATAAGTTCTTACTTCTTGTAGGAAGCTCTAGAGAAAAATCAGCTGAATCAGAGAGGAATAATGATAGGAGCTCGAGGAACCGTAGGTTGTAGAGGAGCACAGTCCCAGTCCTTACCAGCTCGAGTCACAGAGAAATGCTTGGGAATCCATGATTGTCCAAAAGACTTTCTTTGCCTCAAAGACTCTCTCTGCTTCTCCTCCACATCTCTCTTGCCTTGTCTTGCTTTCTCCCAATCATTCCTCATAATTCCTTCACTCACCTCACTCCACACCATCCCCGATTCGCTCTCACTCACCTCCTGCAAGCAAGAAATAACCGAATCACGAAAACCAATCAAAAGTTATAATTTCCCGGGAAATTTTCTAACAGTAACCTGCAGGTTCTTGACAATGGGAGTTTTGAGCTTTTCAGTATTTTCACTCGCTTTGTATATAACTTCAAGCTCTCCTGTCTTCAGATTTTTGGCGGTAACAGTTCTGAAAACATTACGTTACTGTAAATTATGTTCTGTAACTGAAATAAACGTTGAAATATTGATGCTTTTTTTTGTTACCTGTCCCAATGTCCAAAGATTTCATAGAGCTGTTTCCGAGAGGACGATTCAAAGATCTTGCCTTTAATGGATCTCTTGTTGTTTCCTGTGAATCTATTGAAAAAGGAATCGGCGAGTAATTGCAATTCGGCTTCGAGTCCCGTCTCCGGGCACTTTATCACAATTTTCCCGACCCAATGAGCTCCCGTTGCCGGCAGAAACGTCATCAGAAGTTTTGGTTGGTTCATTTCGTAAGTCTCTTTCTGATTTAGAAGTTTCACCACTCTTTTTCCCTTCACCTCAACCTCCACGTAAGTACCTTTAAATTAATTAAATTAAAAAATGAAAAATCTAGATTTTACTCTATATGTATATTTCACTATAACTATTTGTTTTTAGTTAATTAAAAATGAATAAGAAAAAAAATACGAAGTGATGTGAATGAAATTAACAGAACATTCGAATGCAAATTAAATAGTTCTTTTGACCGTCTTATATGTTTTTTTTATCGTGGGTCAATATTTAATAATTAAGGAATTATAATAGTAAATTATGTAACAAAATAATAATAATAATAATAATAATAATAATAATTAGTATTAGAGGTTAATTAATAAGGGTATAAATGTGACTATACATACCACGAAATTTAGGTGTGAAGTATTGACATAACATTACGTCTATGTTTTCTTTCTCGTGGGTTGCATGAAGCGCAGACACTGGTGGATGATGCGATATCTCAAAAAAACAATCAAAACATTTATATAAATTAATCGATATCCGAATTAATATAACGTACACTCAGATAAATAATACGAAAATAGTATTATAGAAAGAAAAAAAAATACTTGTTCCACGAGAACGTTGATATGACCATTTGACACGTGGTGAATTCGCCGATGACAGGATTGTAGGGAGCCATGCCAAAGATCAATGGCCGGAGAGTTGAGATGTACCACGTAACGATTGATTTGAGCCGTTCGATTGGTTGGTCACGACAACTACATTCTTAAAATGCATAATCCGTACCGTCAAATTTCATGATACCGTGTGTCGAACCATCTTTACTTCCCACCGTTTCTGATTATTTTTTGCGGATCACCGTGTATTAAAATACTTTTGTCGCAAAATTTTACTATTCATTGGAACAGTAACTCTGGCGTGAACAGTGTGGGTAAGAGAAGAAGAAAATGTGTTCTGATATTTAAAATTTTTACAATTTCAGAGATTTTAATATTATTTGTTTTAAGAAAAAGGAAACACTCTTTATCAATTAGAAGTTTTAGAAGATATTCAAAATTTAAGAATTAAGGGTATAATGAAGTTTTTATTATTACAAAATCATATTTCACCAAATTTTCAAAAAAATGTATATATGGACAAAAAAAAATGGAAATCATCCTTTATTTCCAAATTTCCCTAACTTTTATTGATATTCTGAATTCCTAGAGTCAACTATCTGTTTTGTATTTTGTTGATATTTATTCATTGTTAAGAGAAAAAGAAACAAATTCAGTTTTTTTTTAATTTTCCTGGTTAGTTATATAAGAAGTGCTAATTTTTAATGTTTTATCATTTCCAATTTAGAAAATAGAAAATCACATTTAATTGCGATTTTATAAATATATAGTAAATGAATATATGGGAGTTGTTAGGTTTCAAAAATAGGAAGTTGCCATATGGGAGTTCTTTCTCATCCACAGACTCCCCTATTGAAGCAGGACTAATGAGTCTTCTGTGGGCGTCTGAGAGTCTTATTTCTTTAAATTACCGGAAAGTAATTTTTGAAACATCATCTCCTATTTTGGCTGAAGCTTTCTTCAATCCTATAAGGTTCGTTTCATGTAACACCCTAATTTCGAATATCCAAAGCATATGTGGTTCATTCACTCAGGCATCACTGATCCTGGGCACTGCTCACGCAAATCAAGTTGTTGGACTCATAGCTAATAGTGTTACTGAAGATCAACGATACCAGTCCTACATTGCTAGGGACGGTCTCTCTTGGCTTTCAGAGCAAATTGCGGCAGATAGAGCTAACGTTACGAGGAGAGTCTTCCATCGTTGAGCCTCTCTCTCTCTTTCTGTTTATGTATTTTTGCTCCTTGTCTATATTTGTGTTTTGTCTAAGGTCACTCTGTTTTGACTTTGTTTTTCGTAAAAGCAAATGGTAGATGATTTAGAAAATACGGTTTTACAATGTTTTTCGAGAATACGTGCTTCACAACTAAAGTGATCAAAGGTGATATTAGGTAACATTAACTCAAATGCTCGAGAATAAGGATGCCCTAATCTAGCGTGTCACACAGCATTAGAATTGACAAAAAACAATCGACATCACTGACGCATATAGATTTGGATAGCATCAGATTCATAGAAACAAGATTCGGTCTAAAATTAATTGATCCAGTAAAACTATATGGTAATGCCACTATAAAACGATCACTAATAAATAATAAAAAAAAAAAAATAAAAAAAAAAAATTTTTAGGGTAAAAAAAAACAAAAAAAAAAAAAAATTTTTAAAAAAAAAAAAAAAATAAAAAAAAAAGATATAAGAGATTATGAGATGACATATGGTATAGATTTGAGATTATGACTCGATTATAAGTAGGAAAAAAAAAAAAAATTTTTTTTTTGGGTAACCTGCTTGGTCAAATGATATTTAAACTTTCATGTATTCTCCCATACATAGTGATCTTAATACCTTAATTTTGACATCAAACTGGTTAGCTACATCATCTTGAAAATTGAGAAATGCATCAAACACATCATCTTTAGAAGATAGTAATGTGATCTAAGTATATTTTGATTTTTCATCAATAAATGTCACAAAATATTTATTTCATGATCCATATTGTCAAATTTCATGATTTAGTGTGTCGAACCATCTTTGCCTCCCATCGTTTCTGATTATTTTTTGCTGATCACCGTGTATTAAAACACCTTTGTCGCAAAATTTTACTATTCATATGAACAGTAACTCATGTGGGTAAGGGAAAAAAAAATGTTTGGATATTTAAAATTTTTACAATTTCAGAGATTTTAATATTATTTGTTTTAAGAAAAAGGAAACACTCTTTATCAATTAGAAGTTTTAGAAGATATTCAAAATTTAAGAATTAAGGGTATAATGAAGTTTTTATTATTACAAAATCATATTTCACCAAATTTTCAAAAAAATATATATATGGACAAAAAAAATGGAAATCATCCTTTATTTCCAAATTCCCCTAACTTTTTATTGATATTCTGAATTCCTAGAGTCAACTATCTGTTTTGTATTTTGTTGATATTTATTCATTGTTAAGAGAAAAAGAAACAAATTCAGTTTTTTTTTTAATTTTCCTGGTTAGTTATATAAGAAGTGCTAATTTTTAATGTTTTATCATTTCCAATTTAGAAAATAGAAAATCACATTTAATTGCGATTTTATAAATATATAGTAAATAAATATATGGGAGTTGTTAGGTTTCAAAAATAGGAAGTTGCCATATGAGAGTTCTTTCTCATCCACAGACTCCCCTATTGAAGCAGGACTAATGAGTCTTCTGTGGGCGGCTGAGAGTCTTGTTTCTTTAAATTACCGGAAAGTGATTTTCGAAACATCATCTCCTATTTTGGCTGAAGCTTTTTTCAATCCTATAAGGTTCGTTTCATGTAACACCCTAATTTCGAATATCCAAAGCATATGTGGTTCATTCACTCAGGCATCATCGATCCCCGGGCATCCGCCTGAATCGAGTTGTTGGACTCATAGCTAATAGTGTTACTGAAGATCAACGATACCAGTCCTACATTGCTAGGGACGGTCCCTCTTGGCTTTCAGAGCAAATTGCGGTAGATAGAGCTAACGTTACGAGGAGATTCTTCCATCGTTGAGCCTCTCTCTCTCTTTCTGTTTATGTATTTTTGCTCCTTGTCTATATTTGTGTTTTGTCTAAGGTCACTCTGTTTTGACTTTGTTTTTCGTAAAAGCAGAGGTTGCCTAATGGTGGTTACTTCGTGTGGTGTTCACCACCTATACTTTGCCTTTTTGGCTTTTATTATCGTATGAATGAAGTTATTTATTGTTAAAAAAAACACAATAGTTTTTAAGGTAATTGCAGACGCAAACACAAAACAATGTTTTTTTTTGTTACAATTTGCAAAAGTATTCTATGAAAAGCTGAACTTTTTAAAATATTTATCAAAAGGAATTTTGATTTTCTAATTATAAAGTGTGAACCCAAACAATGACAAACTAATTTTCAATTGAATTAATCTACTATAAAAAACCTTTATTGATATTCTGAAAACTATTTTATTTTTATTTTGTTGATATTCAAGAGAAAAAGAGAAAAATATTCAGTTTCTTTCTTTGTTAATTATATATATATGGAGAATGCAAAAAAATCCATTTTAGAAAAATAGAAAATCACATTTAATTGGAACTCTATAAAAATATAAGTAATGAATATCAAACTTTGTTGATATTCATTGACAAGAAAAAAATAAACAAACTTTGTTTGGTGTTAATTTGGTATTCATTTTTTTTCTTGGTTAATTATAATTATGTATATATATATATATATGTATGTACATGAAAAATGCTAAAATTTTAATGGTATATCTTTTCCATTTTAGAAGAAAAGAAAATCACATATAATTGGAACTCTATAAGTATATAGTAATTAGAATGTATGGGAATTGTCAGGTTTTAAGAATATGGAAAATTCCCATATCGCACTGGAAAATCCCACTTAACTCTCTCCGTAAGTATATATATGCAGAAATAAATTATAAATCTAATTTTGATTTAGAAGAAACACAAAGTAGGGAGGATTGATGATGTAATTCAATTCTTACCGTCGATAAAAATGATGTGGCAAGATCTACAGTCTTCAGAAGAAACACAAAGTTGTTGCGGATTGATGATGTATTTCAATTTTTACCGTCGATAAGAATAATGCACTATGACGTGGCAGGATCCTGTTATTAAACCTTCATCAAACCTAGGCATTGAAGTAGCCTTTATAATAATAATATACCGGAGATACCTTCGCTGAATCATTTAACTTGTTCATCTTTATTTTGTTTTCTTCCTCTAGCTCAAATTTGTATAAAAACCTGAATTTTCATAATGTCTGACTCTTTCTCTGACCCTTCCAGTGATTCCCTTCTCAACATATTAGCGCACTGTTGGCGTTCTGATTTACCATCCATTTCTGCAACTAACCGAGCTTTACATAGTGTGAATAAAGAGCAACTCTACAAGTTAAGGAGAGCAAATGGTCTTGTTGAGCACTGGCTTTTGATATATGATAGTGCTGAGAATGTGTGGTCTGTGTACGATCCTTACAAAAACGTGTGGTACACAATACCACGGATGCCATTCGAGCATAGTCGGATTGATTTGGATTTCAGTGTAATCTGTGTAGGATCTGAGCTGTTATTTCTTGCGAGTCATGATGAAATGAATGCTGAGATCTATAGGTTCCAGCTTCTCACCAACACTTGGATAAGCAATGAGCGTGTGGAGAGATTTTCGTATGGCTGGGCTGCTGAAGGAAACCTAGCTTTGCTAGCTGGTGGTGTTGGCTCAGAAAAGAAAACCTTGGCTTCAGCCGAGCTATACAACTCCGACACTGGCCTTTGGACTCCAATTCTTCCCATGAATCATGCCCGATCTAACTGTACAGGTCATCAGTTGTTTGTTTTTCTTTTCTGTTTGATCCTATTGCTTTTGAGATTTTTTTTTTTCTGGAGTAAATCATATATGGTAATGCTTGTGAATCAGCAGTATAATCTGTTGCTAATCATATTTAGATATCAATTGTTTTATATATGTAAAATTCAAAACTCAAACACTGGTCTCTGGTTAGTCGTTTTGTTTTGTTTTTGACGCAAATCTCTTTTCTCATGTAGGTCATGGATGGCAAATTCTACATGATTGGAGGCCATGGAGTTGGAAATAGAAACGGCTTGACAAGTGCTGAAGTTTACGACATCCATTTGAAGACATGGTCGGTGATTGAGAATTTCTTACCGGAGGGTTTCGCCAATAGAGTTAAATCCATTGCGGTTGCTAACAATGAGATGTATTTAGCACACTCGGAGGTGGAAGGCGGCCAGGTGCTGATGTATTCCAAAAGCTCCAACCAGTGGCTAGTTAAGGGGGTCTTTCCTGATGAAAGACCTTCGGGGTTTCTTGATTATCAATTGTCATCGTATAGGCCATCAAGGGAACCTGTGGAACACCTACTACTCACTGGAGTTCGAGTGGAGAATTCTACCAAGACGATACATGTGGATATCTTTGCTGCGGCTCCTGCGCCCGTGTTGCAGTGGATACTTTTGGCAACTAAGCCCGGAAGTTTTGCTCCACTAATGGCTGGAGTAATGGGATGTTAAAGCTGGTGGGATTTTTATGGAGTTAACATCGCTCAAAAGTGAAAAAGACATTATTAATAACTATGTTGCTTTTTTTTTTTTTTTGTTTTCGTCTATAACTTTGTTGTTGCTTTCTATGGCTTTTCCTGTCTCATGATGACTCTATTATCTAATGAATGAATTATGATAATTCTAGCTCTTTAAATTGGTATGTAAACTTCCTTAGATTTATATTTCCTTCTAATCAATCCACATCTTCCCTCTTTTCGTTAATTGTAAATATTGCATACTTTCCCATAGAGGGAGCAATGACCATTCCTTTTACTTTTTACCAAAGTAATAATAGAGCCCATCCTCTTTTTCAATCTCTAAAGAGAATCCGGAAATCTGCAATCACTTAAACTTCAGCCGAATAAAGCTAGTTGAAGTTTTGTGACCAACCTGATGAAATCTAATAAGACTTGCAATGGGACTCCACCCTTCATCTATAATCAGGTTCAAGGTTCCACTCAGACACAAACAGAGCCTAGTGTCCCACATACCACAAAGCTTATTGAAGAACAGATCTGCCAATTCAGGGAGAAGCAATTTGTACAAGGAAAGCCTTCTTTGTTGATGGTCCATCAGCCACCTAAAAAACTCGACTAGTTACAATACATTTGAAGCCTTGAATTATTCCAAGGTCACTTGACTTGGTTTTAGCCCTTGAATCCTTCCATTTCTTACTGGGCGATTCTCTTCCTTTGAACAGAGACCAGATTCAACAATGAGAATGGGATAATATTAATTAACAAGTGTGGCCTTAATAAAAAAATGTATACACGGATGACATAGGTACCAACAAAGTTCAACCAAAATGCGACGAAATCTTTTAAGTTATGAGAGTTATGGATAATTGTTAAAGGATGAATGCCTGGTTCGAGAAGACAATCAGGTGGGATGGCAGATCGAATTCAGAACTGTGAGCGAAAATCACAATATCGAAACAGAGGAGAGTCTAGTTAACTCCCGCCGGATTAGTGAAAAGACGCTAAGCAAAAACTGGAACTGCAACCTAACACCATCAACTAATCCACGGTCCACCGGACTAAGATATAAACCTACATATCCTATTTTATAAATTCAGGTGCTAACATTAATGTAATTACAGAAGAAGAAATTAAGATACCAAGAACCTTCATCTTTGATGGATGCACGTTCAATCACCATCACCGTGACTATTAAGATAATTCTCAAAAATGTTTATTCAAAACAGAGAAAGAACACAACTAAGTCCGAAAGCACTACATAGATTCACAGATTACACGAGGACACCAAATTAAATAAAAGATGGAGCTCTTCATTTAAAACCATCCAGAGTAATAATTAAACTTCAATCCACAAGAAACACGATAGACCTATAGAAGCACACCAAGAAATTACAAAAACTAAACAGATATAATGAAATGGTCGAGGAGCTCACATCGGGAAGGGAAAGAAGTGCTTTGATGAACTGCTTCTCAAATCTCAACCTCTATCCCAGAAGCCGGCATAACTCCTCTCCATATCTTTCCCTATTTCAGTCCCATCTTCTGTCCCAAGAGCGCGAGCTGCTCGACGAACTCAGTTCCAGTAAGGATCTCTGTGGCTCCATATATAATGTTCTTGACCATCTCCTGTCGCTGCAAGAGCTCCTGCAAACTGCTATATTCGATGTAGTTACCCCCACCGACCATGAAAACTATCGCTTCTCTGAATGGCCCCTTCATATGACTACTACCACCAGAACTTGACTTTGAAGCTCTCGGATCCAGCATCAGGTATGAATCTGTTTCTGGGTTCGGTTTTCCCTCGGCTAAGGCTTCAACAGTCCGTGCTACCCCCAGTAGCTGATCACTGGATAAGAGATTCTTAACTCCTGCAGTGACCGCGCTTATTGACTGGCCATAGAGCTTCTCAGCCCAGTCAATAATGTTGCTTCTGCTGGCTGAGTTTGCTGAGGCTGCCAAAGAGACGTTAAGCGACTTGATCCATTTCACATACTGAAACGCGCTTGTGTCGGCCTCAGCTTCACGCAATGCCACTTCCACAGCTTCAACTTCGGCCTGGTTTACAGTTTCCAAGGATATCAGGTAAATGATGGCAAATCGTAACTTGTCCATCTTTGTACCTTTCCCCTTCAACACGGAAAGAAGATCGCTCCAGTCTATGCCGCCTCTCATCATCATGTCATTCTCTTTCTTAGTATACGCATCCAGAGATCGCTCCTTGATCTCTCCTAGGAGAGCGGTCGCTATATTTGTGTGCTTGTCAATTACATGCTTTCTCTCTGTCAACTCGGGAAGTGAGTTCACAGCATTCATCAGATGCTTGGTGTTCCCAATCAGATCAGCCTCATTCAATTCTGCACTACTTGTCCCACCGCCGGTGCGCATGTTAACCTCCTCCACGTCTTTCTTGTACTTGTTCAGCTGAATTTCGATCTGCACAGCAACTTGAGGAAACTCTAGAGAACCGTTGGCCGACCAGAACGGGTCTGAACTGCCTACAAATGTTTTCTTAACAACTTTGTCACCTGGCAATGTCAAACTGTTGAGTTTTAGACCCAGAACATCGTGAACAAGAGGCCGGTATCTGAAGTCATGTTGAATCCCGACCGAGAGTTCAAAGTTTCTATCGAAAATGCACAGCAAAGGCCGCTGAAAAGAGCTCATGAAACCGCCACAAACTTCGGTAAACAGATTGGTCTTGGACAAAAGATGATCCCTCAGTTTCTGATCCAATGAAGATGCCACCATCTCTGCTGGTCCTCCACGAGGACATCGGATAACAGGCACCACACTAAGTGTTGCCAAGACACAGAAGAGCCCATCAACAATCTTTTTGATTATCTCCTCAATCTCTTTATCCGTTGCTGATGGATGGTTCAACTGAACATAGACAGACTGTTGTGCCAACGAAAACAAGTTATCTTCCAAAGTCACAAACTCCAGATACTGATCATGCACCTTTGCAACCCTTTCAACGCAACCTGAATCGAAAGTCCCTGAAGCAAGACCTTCCAGGAGCGGCCGGGGGATAGAAGACGAGAAATTCAGATACAAGGTATCGTAGAGAGATCTGGAAGCATCTGCGATTATTCTCTGGATGTTGGTTTCAGTGGCTTGAACAAAGTACACAGCTACAGCAGGAACAGGCAGTCTCTCTTTATGAATCGGTAACTGAAGTGTAACTCCTTGTCTACGGAGATCCTTGACAAGCATCAAGGGAGCGATAATCTTCTCGCATATATCATCGTAGATGATGATCTTGTAAATTTCCTCGTTTGCAGAGCCGTTTGGATCCAAAGGTTGGTTCAGGTTCAGCATCCGGACAACACATTCTGCAATCGGGAAGATTAAAAATCTAACATTTACGAACATAAACGGATCTATAAACAAGTCTTGCTTCGACATCACTGACACATATAGATTTGAATAGCGAAATTACCTATCTGTTTCTGGCGTAGATTGAGGGCCATCGAGTCGTGTGCTCTAGAATCCTCTTTCTACTACTCAAGGATCCTTCCTGTTCTTCTGATCGACGATCTCACTGCGAGACTAAGAAAAGGCAAACTGATAAGATGCTGATAATGGTTTTGGGCCTACGATTGGCCTTGTCATTATGTTATCACATAGGCCCATTAGTTTCTTATGTTGCTTGTATTTAGTCTCTCGTCCTCTCTGAAATCAGGGTTTTACGATTTTTGCAGTCATGAATCTGGGTAATGGTCCATGTTATCGACATCTCTGTAATTAGGGTATTACGATTTTTGCTTATTACGATATCTCATACTATTTTTTTCGGCTTCGTGCCTTTATGATATGTTAATCATGTTCTTCTTCTGAATTTGTGGTGATTTTTTTTTTTTTTGATAAAAATTTTCTTTGTGGTGATTTGGGGAAACGCATGTCAATTTTATGACAAAATATTTCGGTTCTGTAATGGATCTCCCGGGAGATTTATATGTAGTTAGATTCCACTTTTCGTTAAGTGTTTTCTTGAATTTGGAAAATTCCATGTTTTGAATTGTCCATAAAATTATATTTTGCTTGATTCACTTAGAGTTTCGTGTAACCCTTAGAGGTTGCATTACCTAATAATCCACAAACCCTAATTGTAAGGTTGAAGATCTTTGTAATCGGTTTTCACTATTTTAGTGTTGTAAGCCATTCTTGAATGTTGCTCGTCTATTCTATGGTAGAAAATTAGGAATTTTATGTCAATTTTTTTAGCTATTGTATTCCAAAATTTGATATCATATGTGACACAATCTTATTTCTTATTTTCAGTGTTGGGATTTTCATCTTGTTTCTCCAATGTCGAGTCGATCCCGATGCTAAACGGGTCTAACTTTGCGGAATGGAAAGAACATGTGTTACTTGTTCTTGCCCTCATGGATCTTGACATTTCACTCAGAGAAGAGCGTCCCGATGCCTTGAAGTACATTGATGAAACCGAGCGTTGGGACCGTTCCAACCGCATGAGTATAATGATAATGAGAATTCGCATCCGGCAAAAATTCAGAGACATTGTACCCGAGGATGTTACAACCGCCAAAGAATATTTAGCTGCGGTCAAGAAATGCTACGAGAAAAATGAGAGGGCAGATATCAGGATGGTGACAACCGAGTTTATCTCGAGGAGGAAGAAAGCAAATGAGAGTGTTAGAGAGTATATTATGATACAGATGAGCAATGCAGCTAAGTTGAAGAAACTCGGGATGCATATTCACGATAATGTCGTGGCAGAGATGTTACTCAATACTCTGCCCTCAGAGTATGATCAGCTTAAGAGGACTTACAGCCTTCTCGAAGAGAAATGGTCGACTCATGATCTCATCTCTCACTGTGTGTGTGTGCAAGAAGAGGAGAGTTTGAAGTAGGAAAAGAAGAAACATGAACTTGTTGCAGGTAAAGTCATACTCCCTCTGTTTCACAATACATGATGTTAAGGATATTTTACACAAATTAAAAAAATAATCATTACTTTTTTAATATATATTATTTTCTCTTACCAAGAATTATTTTAATAATTATAAACCAATAGTAACATAGTTCTTTTCAATCATTACATTTTGATATTTACAATTTATCAATAAAAATAAAGTAAAAAGATTAAAACATCAAACTTTCTGAAACAAGATAAAGTAGATAAAACATCATCTATTCTGAAACGGAGGGAGTATGTGATAAGAAAAGAAAGTACTATGATGAATGTTTATGATTGATTAAGGAGTAGCATATAATAAATTAGAAGCAAGAAAGTGTTTTGAGTTTTCTTTGTTGTTCTTGTGTTTCTCAAACAGATTTTTAGTTCCAATCTTTTTCGCTTTGAGCATATAATAATACTCCTTTGTTTAATGTAGCTTTTAATTAATCATATATTAATTTTAAACAGAACCATATGAATGAAAAAGTCATCGATCGATTATTAGATTAAACGGACAAATGTTTTTCCCCTGTTCTTGCTCTGTTTCCCCTGTTTTTGCTCCGTTCCCGTATTCTCTGTAAACGTTTTTAGTTAAACAACAATGACGTACAAGAAGACTTTATGAAATTTACACTATGTTTAAGAAGCTAGTACCAACATCTGTTTATAGTACCATACCATTAGCCACAAAATCTGAAGCGATAATCTTTGACAAGCATCAAGGGAGCGATAATCTTCTCGCATATATCATCGTAGATGATGATCTTGTAAATTTCCTCGTTTGCAGAGCCGTTTGGATCCAAAGGTTGGTTCAGGTTCAGCATCCGGATAACACATTCTGCAATCGGGAAGATTAAAAATCTAACATTTACGAACATAAACGGATCTATAAACAAGTCTTGCTTCATTTTCAGATTCATAGAAACAAGATTCGGTCTAAAATTAATAGATCCAGTAAAACTATATGGTAACGCCACTATAAAACGATCACAAAAACAATCGACATCACTGACACATATAGATTTGAATAGCGAAATTTCCTATATGTTTCTGGCGTAGATTGAGGGCCATCGAGTCGTGTGCTCTACAATCGTCTTTCTATTACTCAAAGATCCTTCCTGTTCTTCTGATCGACTATCTCACTGCGAGACCTAAGAAAAGGCAAACTGATAAGATACGGATAATGGTTTTGGGCCTACGATTGGCCTTGTCATTATGTTATCAGATAGGCCCCTTAGTTTCTTATGTTGCTTGTATTTAGTCTCTCGTTCTCTCTGTAATCGGGTATCGGAAAAAGATCAACAAGCAATTAAACTTTATTTCCTCTTCTCTTCTACCTCAATTCTTCCCCTTCACCTTAATCTCCAATTTCTTCTAATATCTCATCTTATTTCTGTTACTTTCTTTGATAGACCAAATCGGGTTCTATCATTGGTGCTTTCATTGAGAGTTTGTGATGATGATTTCTTCATGACTCGAGACAACTTGGGGAAGCTCGTGGGACAGATCTACAGAGGAACTAAGACAGTCGATGATTGCCTTTGCTGAAAGACAAAAAGAAGATCTCAAGACAGAGTGGATATCTCTTCTCAAGCGAGGATTTGGAGAAGACTATGACCGAGATTATCCCGTCATATCGGTGGCTGAAGAGCACAAGAAGGCGCAAGAGCCTCAAGGAACACAAGATCCAAGCGTAGATGATCTATTGCCGACGGGGAATTCGAAAATACCTTTGGGTAATTTCGTCGAACATGTGGCGTGCACTCCTATAAGCGAGACCTCTTCTAAACCTTGTGTTGGGAATTTGATCGAGCAAGTGGCGGACCAAAAACATGAAGTTTCGACGGTGGATTCCTTGACAGAAAATCCAAAAATGGATGTGTGCAATGACGATTCTGAACTTCTTATGCTGACGCAAGATCGTTTTGAGCTTGTGGACATCCAAAATCAGAACACGGGGAGTGAAATTACTCAGGGATGCCAGTTCTCGTATACTCTTCGGGCAAGGAAACATCTGGGAGTTAGAAAGTTCCTTGTGAAACGAAGGTATCATAGGGCTCGTAAAAAGAAATCATGGGGAAATGGCTTAGTCCTTCAGACCAAGTATACACCACGACGTGATCTTGTACAACTCTTAAGAGCTATGGTATGTTTCGCAGCTCAAGTATTAGAGATCGTTTAGTGAATAGGAAGACGGAGAGAGCGCACCTCAAAGGAAAAAGATCAATGGTGATGAGAAGGATTCATAGAGTCAAAAAGGGTCGATGGATTGGACCAAATATGCAAAGGCGAGGAAACAAGTGAGCTTATCTTTTGCGTGTAATGGGAAAATTGGTTCTGGATTTCGACAACAGGATCCATTCAATCCATTTAGGCATCATGATCTGATGGATTCAAATAGACTCGCTACGGCTGCTAGAGTTTCAGAACACGAATACTTATTTTTTGAACATAGTGGAGTAATAGCTAAACATGATCGTGGGAAAGAAAGGGAGCCACGAGTGTGGGAACCAGATGGAATCTTTGCTGGACAAGTTCTGCGAGCTTGGCTACACTTTTGCTTCTGTGAGAACAAGACAGGAACAAGGATATACAGATTAAAAATCTATGGCTATGAGTGTAATAAGAAGATGATGCTACTCTTATATCAAGGTTTAGAGGTGCATAAGAATTCAGATTTCAAAGAGTTTATATCAGTCTTTTGGGTTGTCCATGGAATGGCTATAGGAGGAGCAAATTCTAAGCAAGAACTCTCTAATAGACATGTATCTAAGAAAGTCATAGAAGAGGAAAATAATATGGTTGGTTTCCTAAAACCAGATTATAAAGGCTGTTTCTGGAATGGACTTAATGTTGCTGAGTTCTTGGGATGCAAAACACTTGCTGTGGAGCTTCTAGTGACAGGCCAGAAGAAGCAGCGAAGTCATGGTTGGTTAGTATTTTCAGCGGTATCTCCCTTCAATCCCAAGCTAATGGAGCCGTTTCATGTGAGTGTCACAAGAATTCCTTCTCCATACCATGGAATCCTCAGTAGTTTTCTTCCGCAAACTACAAAGAAAGGAGTGTTGGTTGGAGACACTACTACTCAAAAGGCTCATGTTGACGAATTGCTAAGGAATAGAGATAGTTTGCTGGTTTTACCATCTTCTTTAACACCGCAGGAGCTGCCAGCCGTTTTGACATCAATTATGGAGTGGAGCACAGAACCAGACACGCTGTTGGACATTAGACAGAGTGAACAAGGTATTGAGGCTGAGGTATTAGTACAGGGGAGTGGTTTACCAACCTTGGAACCTACATGGGAACCTTTGTCAACGTTGGTGAATCAATGCCTAGACTTTAACCTTGAGGACAAGGTTAGTTTTCTTCAGGGGAGTATTGATAAGATGCGGATAATGGTTTTGGGCCTCCGATTGGCCTTGTCATTATGTTATCAGATAGGCCCATTAGTTTCTTATGTTGCTTGTATGTAGTCTCTCGTTCTCTCTGTAATCGGGTATCGATAAAAGATCAACAAACAATTAAACTTTATTTCCTCTCTCTAATTCCTCTTCTCTTCTACCTCAATTCTTCCCCTTCACCTTAGTCTCCAATTTCTTCTAATATCTCATCTTATTTCTGTTACTTTCTTCGATAGACCAAATCGGGTTCTATCACAAACCAAGTCTAGAAGCTAATCATAAAGATAGAAAGATTAGCTCGAAGAACATTAACTTGGTGATGGATGATGATAGGTGATGATGATGATGAAACGAGAGAGAAGAAGAGATAAAAGAGAAAGTTTATTTTTGATTTTTTGATTCTCGTGAAAGAAGAAATGGTTACATAGAGCTTAGTTTGCTAAACCGAAACGATAAACAAACCGAAATACTTGATAAAATAACTAAACCGGACAGAAAAGAAATTAAACCAGATTATAAGATGTTGTCGTATCGATGAAGAGCTTTTCCTGTAACAGACGCTCTGAATCAGCTAGCGTATGGGTCATGAATTGTCATTTGAGCCTAGGATTATGGGTTTTAGTAAGTTAGCCCAGTATTAGCTCAATATAGAGTGATCTAATCGAGGATCAAAGGAGAATAAGAAGGGTATTTTCGGAAGAACATATTTCATTAAAAGAGAATGGTGTTTTGAGATTAAAATGGATATAAGAGATTATGAGAGCGGAGATGTGACGACCGCATTTTTTTTTTTTTTGCAAACATAAATACTTAGTATTTAAAATGCCCATACATTTTAAATACTCTCCAAGTACTTAAACAAAAACAACAATACAATACCAAAGCACAGAATACGCAATTCTACCATACAGCGGAAATACAATACAAAACGGTAAAGCATACAACCCCGGGTCCTAATCATCCTCTCTCTCCGAACCTTCGATTCCACGATCACACCTTATCTTTACCTGCATCGACAAAAGTGATGCATCAACATTTGGAAACCAAATGCTGAGTGAGATTGATCCTCCCAACAACAGGTATGCGAAAACCCACAAGCAAGGCATACAACCACAAACCCAAATCACGCATGAAAAAGATTCACCACAAAGGCCCTATCAATTCCTAACATCAACACATGCAAGGCAATCAATAGCAATACATGTCTAGCACCATAGCAATTCGACACACACGAAAGCTAACCAGGAGACACACAAAGACAAACCATGCAAGGACGGCCATCGGTCCAACCTGACCGATGGACCTGACCGATGAACCCCATCGGTCCGTCCTAACCGCTGCAACTGTCCTGGCGAAATGCCAGGAAATGCTGCAACCAACCCCATCGGTCCAACCTGACCGATGGACCCGACTGCTAGGTCCCAGCGGTCTGTCCTAACCGCTACAAGTATCCTTGCGAAATGCCAGGAACACTGCCACACGACCCATCGGTCTGACCTGACCGATAGACCTAACCGATGAACCCCATCGGTCTGCTCTAACCGCTGCGAGTGTCCTTGCGAAATGCCAGGAACACTGCAACACAACCCATCGGTCTGATCTGACCGATGGACCAAACCGCTAGGTCCCAGCGGGCACTTCCATCGGTCAGGCATGACCGATGGAACCCACAGAACCCACTAAACTTGACTTAGACCAAGCTTCACAAGCTTCCATAAGCTTTTCCACCCTAATCACAACACACTAAGGTCCTAATACAACCTTATAACCAAGTGCAACAAGCCATGGAATCCCCATGATTCCACCACACACACCAAGAACACACATGCACCAATCAAGCTTCTATGGCATTGAAACACAAGATTTATGACTCGTAAGCCACCACAAGCCTAGCAAACACTAGCTAGAACTCCACACAGGACCACAAGGCTAACAAGCAACCTAGGAACACCCTCAATGCTTGTCTAAACCCACAAGCCCCCAAACAAGACTTAAGCAACCTTTGGTCACAACTCACCTTATAGATGGATGGATCTAGCCTCTATGGACCTCCCCCAAGCTTTAGAAGGAACTCTCCTCCACCTCACAAGCCACGTTCAAGCTCAGCCCCAACTCCAAATCTTTTTCCCAAGCTCCACAAGCTCACACACACTTGATTATACCAGAACCAACTCAACCAAGCTCCACCAAGCTCTTCTCTCTTCTTCTCTTCTCTCAAGAACTCTAACAAAGCTCAAAACCTCTCCCAACACCAATAATGGCGTGGGCAAGGTGGAGAAGATGAAGGAAAAGAAAATAATATCTCAAGTTTCGGAAATTGCATCCCAGCCCTTCGGTTTCCCGCTTCTCTACGGAAAAACCCCAAACTTCCGAAACAATTTATGACACCCCCGGAACAAATCCAAATTAATTATTTCAACCCCATAATTAATTTCTCGAGACTTGTCTAAGGTTCATAAACGCGAAAGGACATCCCAATTAATTAACCGATAATTAATTTCCGGGACACGGGCGTTACAGGAGATATGGTGTTTTGAGATTATGACTCGTATTATAAGTAGAGAAAGTTAAAAAAAATAGCTTTTTTTGTTGGTTAACCTGCTTGGTCAAATTATATTTGAACCTTCGGCTTATGTATTCTCCTACATTGTCGGATCTTAATACCTTAATTTTGACATCAAACTGATTAGCTACATCATCTTGAAAATTGAGAAATGCATCAAACACATCATCTTTATAAGATAGTAATGTGATCTAAGGATATTTTGATTTTTTATCAATAAATGTCACAAAATATTTATTGTTATCTCTAGATAACCATGGTGAAGTCCAAACATCCAAATGAACTAAATCAAACCATTTTTCATAAATGGTAGATGATTTAGAAAATACGGTTTTAAAATGTTTTTCGAGAATGCGTGCTTCACAACTAAAGTGATCAAAGGTGATATTAGGTAACATTAATTCAAATGCTCGAGAATAAGGATAACCTAATCTAGCGTGTCACACGGCATTAGAATTGACAAAAAAACAATCGACATCACTGACACATATAGATTTGAATAGCATTAAATTCATAGAAACAAGATTCGGTCTAAAATTAATAGATCCACTAAAACTATATGGTAACGCCACTATAAAACGATCACAAAAACAATCGACATCACTGATACATATAGATTTGAATAGCTAAATTACCTATCTGTTTATGGCGTAGATTGAGGGCCATCGAGTCGTGTGCTCTAAGATCCTCTTTCTACTACTCAAGGATCCCTCATGTTCTTCTGATCGATGATCTAACAGGCGCCTACTCTTGGACGCTCTGAATCAGCTAGCTTATGGATCATGAATTTTCATCTGAGCCTAGGATTATGGGTTTTAGTAATTTAGCCTAGTATTAGCTCAAGATTGAGTGATCTGATCGAAGATCAAAGGAGAATAAGAAGGGTATTTTCGGAAGAACATGTTTCATTAAAAGAGAATGGTGTTTTGAGATTAAAGTGGATATAAGAGATTATGAGAGCGGAGATATGGTGTTTTGAGATTATGACTCGTATTATAAGTAGGGAAAGTTAAAAAAAAAAGCTTTTTTTTGTTTGTTAACCTGCTTGGTCAAATTATATTTGAACCTTCGGCTTATGTATTCTCATACATTGTCGGATCTTAATACCTTAATTTTGACATCAAACTGATTAGCTACATCATCTTGAAAATTGAGAAATGCATCAAACACATCATCTTTAGAAGATAGTATTGTGATCTAAGTATATTTTGATTTTTCAACAATAAATGTCACAAAATAATTATTGTTATCTCTAGATAACAATGGTTAAGTCCAAACATCCAAATGAACTAAATCAAACCATTTTTCATAAATGGTAGATGATTTAGAAAATACGGTTTTACAATGTTTTTCGAGAATGCGTGCTTCACAACTAAAGTGATCAAAGGTGATATTAGGTAACATTAACTCAAATGCTCGAGAATAAGGATGCTGTAATCTAGCGTGTCACACGACATTAGAATTGACAAAAAAACAATCGACATCACTGACACATATAAATTTGAATAGCATCAGATTCATAGAAACAAGATTCGGTCTAAAATTAATAGATCCAGTAAAACTATATGGTAACGCCACTATAAAACGATCACAAAAACAATCGACATCACTGACACATATAGATTTGAATAGCTAAATTACCTATCTGTTTATGGCGTAGATTGAGGGCCATCGAGTCGTGTGCTCTATGATCCTCTTTCTACTACTCAAGGATCCCTCATGTTCTTCTGATCGATGATCTAACATATGCCTACTCTTGGACGCTCTGAATCAGCTAGCGTATGGGTCATGAATTGTTATCTAAGCCTAGGATTATGGGTTTTAGTAATTTAGCCTAGCACTACAAGAAATCTACCGCAAAACCGATGGATTTTCCGATGGAAAAGAATTCCGTCAGAAATTTCCGACGGCTTACCAAAGGATTCCTGAGATTTTAAAATTCTTGAGATTTTAAAATTTTCCGACAGAAATTCCGTTGGAAATCGGAGCCGTTATATTCCGACAAGTTTCTGACGGAATTTCTGACAGAAATTTATATTCCGACGGATTTCCAACGGATATCCATGCCATTTTATTCCGACGGAAATCCGACGGATATCCATGCCGTTTTATTCCGACGGATTTCCGATGGCTTATGGAAAAATGTCGGATAATATGAACGTTAATGTATCCGTTGAATTTACCGTTGTAAGCCGACGGATTTCTGACGGAAATCCGACGGAAACGAGTTTATATATATGTTTCTCCCTTCCTCCATCCCATTACACAACAATCTTAATTTCATATCTCTCTCATTTCTTGTTTACTTAATACGAATTCTATAAAATAAGTGAAAAATATGTCTAGATATTTTTGATCATGGATGGACGAACCATTAATGGATCCGGAGACGAACAACTTGAACGAGGAGTATGCACGAGGCATATACGAGTTCATGGAAGTGGTGGGAAAGCAACCGCGTGTTCAAAAATCAGGTAAGTTAAAATGTCCATGTGCAATTTGTAGGAATTCTCGTAATGTTGCGATAGAGATAGTTTGGCATCATTTGTATAGTAATGGGTTTACGCCGGGTTACAAGATATGGTATTTACATGGAGAAACAAATGTTGAATATGGTAGTACTAGTGAACCAACTGTCTCAGATTGTTTAGGAGGTAGCACGGAAGTAGATGTAGGTGTAGGGGCGCGAGATGGTGAATGATGCGTTTAGAGAGAATGTCGAGTTTAGCGGTGAAGAAAGATATAGGTTCGAAGAACCTAATGTAGAAGCAAGAAGATTTTTTGATATGTTAGATGCTGCAAATCAGCCACTATATAAAGGGTGTAAAGAAGGTCATTCGCCTTTATCAGCTGCAAGTAGATTGATGACGATTAAGACGGATTACAATTTGGTAGAGGAGTGTGTTGATGCGATAACAGATTGGGCAAAAGATTTATTGCCAGAAGATAATCTTTTACCCGGATCATACTACGAGGTACAAAAACTTGTATCTCGTCTTGGGTTACCGTATAAGGTAATTGATGTGTGCATCGACAACTGTATGCTATATTGGAGAGAAGATGAAAACCGTAAAAGATGTAGATTTTGTCGTAAACCACGGTATCAGGAAAGTAGTGGCAGAATTCAAATTCCATATAAACGTATGTGGTATTTACCAATAACAGAGAGGTTAGAGGGGTTATATAGTTCTCAACGCACAGCAGAGCCAATGAGATGGCATGCAGAAGATCGTCAAGATGGAGATATTACACATCCTTCAGACGCAGAAGCTTGGAAACATTTTCAATCATTGTATTCGGAGTTTGCGTATGAGCGAAGGAATGTGTACCTCGGGTTATGTACAGATGGTTTTAACCCATTTGGGAAGCATGGAAGGAAGTATTCGTTATGGCCCGTAATTGTAACCCCTTACAATTTGCCTCCATCTCTGTGCATGCGTAGAGAATTTTTATATCTATCGATTCTTGTTCCCGGCCCAGAGCATTCGAAGAGATCACTTGATATATTCCTCCACCCATTGATCTATGAGTTACAAATGCTATGGGAGCATGGTGTGGAAGCGTATGATGTTTCGACCCAGCAAAACTTTAAGATGCGTGCGGTGCTTATGTGGACCATAAGCGATTTCCCAGCATATGGTATGTGATCTGGATGGACAACACATGGGGGATTATCGTGTGCGGGTTGCCAAGACAACACAGATGCATTCCAACTAAAGCACGGTAGAAAAAGTTGTTGGTTTGATTGTCATAGGAGATTTTTACCGAGTGATCATCCGTATCGTCGTTCGAGAACAATGTTTACGAAGGGTAGGCAAGTTTTTGATGGTCCACCGCCTGAGATAGACGGTGAAACTTTATTGGAACAGTTGAGAGATTTTGGTGCTGAGACGACTCCTTATTGTGGGGGTAATGGACATGAACCTATTTATGGTGTCGGTGAATTTCATAGCTGGCACAAGAAGAGCATATTTTGGGATTTGCCTTACTGGAAGAACCATTTATTGCGGCATAATCTTGATGTGATGCACGTTGAGAAGAACTTCTTTGAGAACATTATGAACACAGTCTTAAACGTTCAAGGGAAGACGAAAGACAATATGAAATCTAGATTAGACTTGCCAGCATATTGCGATCGAGGTTTTCTTGAAGTGCTCCCAAATGGTCAATGTCCATTTCCATTATACCGGTTAGAAGCAGCAAAGAAAACAGAAATTTTTGATTGGATTCACGACGATGTTAAATTCACTGATGGATACGCATCTAATCTGCGTAACTACATCGATTATGGAGAAGGAAAGTTTACTGGAATGAAGAGTCATGATTGTCACGTTGTGATGCAGAGGCTTCTTCCATTCGCTTTTGCTCATCTTCTCCATAAAGACGTCCACCAAGCAATTGCAGGGTAGTGCTTTCTTTCGCGATTTATGCACAAGAACACTTCTTGTTGAGGGAATCCAAAATTTACAGGCCAATATCCGGTGATCCTTTGTAATTTGGAGAAGATATTTTCACCATCTTTCTTTGATGTGATGGAACATCTTCCGATCCACCTCCCACGGCTGAACTAGGAGGCCCAGTTCAATACCGTTGGATGTATCTATTTGAGCGGTATATGTTTCATCTCAAGAAAAAGGTTAAGAATCTGAGTAGAGTAGAGGGATCTATTATCGCCTGAGCATCAACGAAGAGGCCTCACAGTTTGCTGAATATTACTTCCCGTCGAAGTTCAGATCGAAGAGTAGACGTCCTAGTCGCCATGATGATCGTGGTGAGAGCGATTTACCCCGTCCTTGTTCCAGAGTTATTTTCCCAAGTTCATGAGTCGGTGGCAAAGGAAAAAGGCGTAAATTATCTCAAGAGGAGTTTAAACACTTGCATACGTATATCCTAACCAATTGTGAAGAAATTACGGAATACTGAAAGGTAAACAAAAATTCTTTTGTGTCATTTAATGTATAATTGATTATTTTATATGTTATTATTAACTTGTCAACTATTTTGGTTTTCAGTACATGATTTACATGGCATTAATACTGTGGTACTATATGGATAAGACAGAAGACGAGCTTCAAGTCCATAAGGAGGAGGAATTTATGTCTTGGTTGCAATTTTACGTAAGTGTTTAAAAACACTAAATCATCTAATAAATTATTTTTAAATACTAATTTGTAACTTATTTTTGTAGGTTTCTGAAGGAGTAATAAGCGGCCAGACATTTCCCACATGGTTATTGGAATTTGTTAATGGTCCAAACTACATTGCAACTTCTTATCCTAGATACTGCAGTCGTGGATATGGGTTTAGGGTTCATGACGAGAGAAGGACAATGCAAACTTCAGATTCTGGTATTTCAGTGAAATCTGGTAATGATGTTTACTACGGTGTTCTTCAAGAAATTTTGGAAGTGCGGTACCCAGGAATGTTAGACTTGAGGTGCATTGTTTTCAAGTGTGATTGGTATGATTCAACACTCGGTCGTGGGCTTCATGTAGACCAATTTGGTGTTACGTCTATTAATTCAAGTCGGAGACTAGAAACGTATGACCCATTCATTCTAGGATCACAAGCTGAGTAGGTAGGGTACTAATAATAGTGTAATTAATACTCAATTCCTTATTTAGGTATAATAATTACAAAACTAATATGTTTTTTTAGGTGTGCTATATTCGTTACCCTCGAGTTACACGGCGGACGGATCCTTGGCGCACAGTTACTAAAGTGACCACGCGAGGAAGAATTTATGGAGTTGCAGAACACGATCCTTTACAGCCAGCAGAAGTTGTTCCAATGGATCCAGTTGAGCCTTCTTTTGCTCTGGATCTTGTTGTTGATTTCACACAATTTGGTTTAGTTTTTTCCGACTCAGAAGAAGAACAAGGTGAATTTTATGAGGATTCAGACTCAATTCCATCTGAGGGATCATCATCATCATCTAATGAAGATTAGTTATACACGTGGTTTGTATTATTTTTTGGTATTACAGAAAGTTGTAAATTTGTTATTTTGTATTTTATTTAATTTTGACCTTACGGTGTCAACCATAGGTCCTCGAAGACCAGCTTGAGCATTTTATAAGCTCAACTTCAGCTTTGTATATTTTAACAAATTTTAATAAAATAAGATTTTGCCAGAAATTAAAAAGTCCCTAAACAAACACATTAACAAACCCACACAACTCATTAAACCACTTAAAAATTAAATTTAAAATGACCCCCAAAACCTTAAAAACGGACACATGTTTTCGTTAAAAAAAAAAGAAAACCATCGGATATCCGTCGGAAAAACCGACGGAAATCCGACGGTTTTCGGGGTTTTTTTAATTTAATTTTTATGGACACGTGTAACCCTAAAACTGTCGGAAATCCGTCGGTTTTTCCGATGGATTTCCGACGGGTTTGGGGTTTACATGGTCAAATTGTAATTTCTTGTACATCAAGACAATGTTAACAACAAACTTTGACAAAATAAACTAAATTATGTGATATATAACATATTTTGAAAAGATTTTGTTTTTAGACATGGTTCGATCGAAAGTGTTTCATAGATAAACATATAGTTAACGTACAAGTTTACCAAATACGAAATAATCATCTAAACTTTTGAAATTTGTCAAATGAAAGATTTCTATAAGTTATTTGTGTTTGCAAACATGAATTTATAATACTATAAACATATGTTTACTGAAACGGTGCGTAAAAAACCACTAAAACCACAAACCCGTCGGAAATCCGTCGGAAATTTCTGATGGATTTTCGACAGGTTTGTGGTAACACGTGTCCCCGTTTAAGGATTGACTGGCCAATCAGAAGGCATGCATATTTTTACTATCCGTCGGAAATCTGTCGGAAATTTCCGACGGATTTCCAACAGACAATAAAAATGTAACCGCGAAACTCTTTTCGTTTCCTGCGATGCCTAAATTTTCGCCCATCCGTCGGAAATCCGTCGGAAATTTCCGACAGATTTCCGACGGATTCGCGAAAATATAGGCGCTAACCTTTCCGAAACAGTATCGAAAACGTGTCTAATTTAATTTTTTTTTAAACTGACGGATTTGGAAATATCGTAATATATACAGACTTCGTCTTCTTCCTCCTCACTTTCGCAGACGTGAGAAAAAATTCCAAAATCGCCAAAACTCTCCCAAGCTTCCGGATTTCCGTCGATATATCATCCAAATGTCTAACAATCCCCCAAACTTGTAAGTTTTGAAGTTTATATAATGGATTGTTAAGTTTTTAGTTAGATTGATTGTTTAGAAAATTAGAATTGTTAGATTTAGGTTTGTAATGTTTGATTTAGGTTTGTAATTGTTAGATTTAGGTTTGTAATTGTTAGATTTAGGTTTGTAATTGTTAGATTTTGGTTTGTAATGTTAGATTTACGTTTGTAATTGTTAGATTTAGGATTGTTATGTTTATTGAAATTATTTGTTTTCTTAATTTATTTATTAATTGAAATATTTATAATTTTTTTCATGAATTAATATTTTCTTAATTTTGGTATGTTATTATAATTTTTAGAAAATTATCATTATTTTTTTGATAATTTTTAATCATGTTAGTAATTTATAATTATATTCATGAATTTTTCATTCTTTTATAAATCAAGGATTTACAAATTTTAAATTGTTTTGGAATTAATACTTATAAATATAAATTTATGAGGATTTTAGTAATTTATAAGTTTTTCCATAAATTATTCCTTCTTTTATAAAAGTATAATTGTTTTGGTCTAATAATTAATTAAAATTTTTTTTTTCATACTTTTTTTTATTTTCATTATTATTAATTTTTTCATATAATGTTTGATATTTTTTTTAATTTTTCTAGGGATTACGGTAGGTATGTCCGTTCAGGACACGGCGGACGTAGTAGTCGCCGGGGAGGTACTGCCGCTTCGAGGAGTTCTCCTATACTGGAGACACATATCCCGGAGACACAGATCCCGGAGACAGCGCCTATGCCGACGCCTTCACCTACTGCACCGTCGCAGATGAGCGTCGAAGACTTTGTCGCTCAACCAGGACGAGATAGATTGCCTCGTCTCCATCCAGAATGCGTAGGCAGAGACACATGGTAAGTATTTTTAAATTCAAATTACTTTAGTTACAATTCAAATTATTTGCACTAATTTATTTTGTAGGTTTGGAGATTCCGGAAATGGGATTTCCAAGTCCATTAACCGGATGCTCAATGGAATGCTTCGTCATCCGTACCCGACTTACAACCAAATGCCGATAGCGGATCAGGAATTGTGGTTTCGCCAATTTGCGGTAAGTACTTCATATTTTAAATTTTTTAACTTTTATTTAATATAGTTTATTTTATTTCAATTTTTGATTTGCAGCAAGAATTTACTTTGGACAGCCACATGACCGCCTCGGTTAGACGATGCTTTGATAAAAAAGCAGCGAGAATGTATTCGTGGAAGCTGAACGAGTGGAAGGAGAAGTGGCACAAGAATGATGTCCCAAGGGAGTTGCTTTCCAACCCGGGCCTATGGAGCGGGTTATGCACTTATTGGAGTGAAGAACCGACCAAGACAAGCTCCACAACTCATTCTGCGTGCCGAAACAGCGATCGCAAAGGAAAAGGCAAGGCGACGCACAATCTAGGAGCGGTTAGTTTGGTCACACGGGCCAAACAACTGGTAAGTTTTTTATTTAATTAAAATTTTGTTATTTAAGTTTTATAATTTTATAGTTTACTAAATTTTCATTTTTGTAGTTTCGGCAAGACGGTGTCCCACCTTGCGCTATCACATTGCTCAAGGATGCGCATACCAGCAGGAAGAACCATGAAATCAAAGATCCGCTGGCTCGGGAGATCATTGACAACTATGAGAAGATGAAGGAAGACTTCCTCCTTTCTCAGCCAATCATCGAAGGAACACCTCCAATGACCGATCTTCCAATCGAGAAGATTAACGAATTCGTCTACGAGGTAAGTAAAATATATATTTATATCATTTTTTTTGTAATTTCTAATTTTTAACAAAATTTTCATTTCTTACCGCAGTGTACTCCGAAGACAAAAGGTCGTGTATTTGGTCTTCCGGACGACGACTCTTTTTCTGCAACTTCGCATTTCTACGGCGATTCTCCAGATATTAGGGCACAGCTCGCACAACGAGACGCTGACATGGAAGCTATGAAGATGCAGCTGCAACAGCTCGCAGAAGAACAAGAAGCGAATCGCCTCCAACGAGAAGCGGATCGCCTCCAACGAGAAGCGGATCGCCTCCAACAAGAAGCGGAACGCGAGAGATCCCGCAAATTGGAGGCGGATAACCGGTTATTGCAGCAACAAATGGCGGAATTCTTATCCCGCTTCCCGCCCTCGTAGTTTTAGTTTTTTTCTTTTTTATTTGAATTATTTTAGAAATATTGAATTTCATTTTGAATTATTGCATTATTATTATTTCTTTAATTTTAATTATTTAATTTATATTATAAAACAAATTTTACAAATTAATAAATTTATTTTTAAATATTCGATTTTATAATTAAAAAAATTTCAATAATTCCGTCGGAAATCCGTCGGTAGTTAAATATCAGATCCGTCGGTATGCCGTCGGTTATAGATCCGTCGGAAATCCGTCGGTTTATAAGAACCAGAAATTCGTCAGAAATCTGTCGGGTTTTAGTAATTTAGCCTAGTATTAGCTCAAGATTGAGTGATATGATCGAAGATCAAAGGAGAATAAGAAGGGTATTTTCGGAAGAACATATATCACTAAAAGAGAATGGTGTTTTGAGATTAAAGTGGATATAAGAGATTATGAGAGCGGAGATATGGTGTTTTGAGATTATGACTCGTATTATAAGTAGAGAAAGTTAAAAAAATAGTTTTTTTTTGTTGGTTAACCTGCTTGGTCAAATTATATTTGAACCTTCGGCTTATGTATTCTCCTACATTGTCGGATCTTAATACCTTAATTTTGACATCAAACTGATTAGCTACATCATCTTGAAAATTGAGAAATGCATCAAACACATCATCTTTAGAAGATAGTATTGTAATCTAAGTATATTTTTATTTTTCATCAATAAATGTCACAAAATAATTATTGTTATCTCTAGATAACCATGGTGAAGTCCAAACATCCAAATGAACTAAATCAAACCATTTTTCATAAATGGTAGATGATTTAGAAAATACGGTTTTACAATGTTTTTCGAGAATGCGTGCTTCACAACGAAAGTGATAAAAGGTGATATTAGGTAACATTAACTAAACTGCTCGAGAATAAGGATGCCCTAATCTAGCGTGTCACACGGCATTAGAATTGACAAAAAAACAATCGACATCACTGACACATATAAATTTGAATAGCACCAGATTCATAGAAACAAGATTCGGTCTAAAATTAATATATCTAGTAAAACTATATGGTAAGGCCACTATAAAACGTTCACAAAAACAATCGACATCATTGACACATATATATTTGAATAGTGAAATTACCTATTTGTTTATGGCGTAGATTGAGGGCCATTGAGTCGTGTGCTCTATGATCCTCTTTCTACTACTCAAGGATCCCTCATGGTCATTCTGATCGACGATCTAACATATGCCTACTCTTGGACGCTCTGAATCAGCTAGCGTATGGGTCATGAATTGTCATCTGAGCCTAGGATTATGGGTTTTAATAATTTAGCCCAATATTAGCTCAAGATTGAGTGATCTGATCGAGGATCAAAGGAGAATAAGAAGGGTATTTTTGGAAGAACATATTTCTTTAAAAGGGAATGGTGTTTTGAGATTAAAGTGGATATAAGAGATTATGAGAGCGGAGATATAGTGTTTTGAGATTATGACTCGTATTATAAGTAAAGAAAGTTAAAAAATAATTTTTTTTTGTTGGTTAACCTGCTTGGTCAAATTATATTTGAACCTTCGGCTTATGTATTCTCCTACATTGTCGGATCTTAATACCTTAATTTTGACATCAAACTGATTAGCTACATCATCTTGAAAATTGAGAAATGCATTAAACACATCATCTTTAGAAGGTAGTAATGTAATCTAAGTATATTTTGATTTTTCATCAATAAATGTCACAAAATATTTATTGTTATCTCTAGATAACCATGGTGAAGTCCAAACATCCAAATGAACTAAATCAAATCATTTTTTATAAATGGTAGATTAGTTAGAAAATACGGTTTTACAATGTTTTTCGAGAATGCGTGCTTCACAACTAAAGTGATCAAAGGTGATATTAGGTAACATTAACTAAAATGCTCGAGAATAAGGATGCCCTAATCTAGCGTGTCTCACGGCATTAGAATTGACAAAAAAACAATCGACATCACTGACACATATAAATTTGAAAAGCATCAGATTCATAGAAACAAGATTCGGTCTAAAATTAAAAGATCCAGTAAAACTATATGATAACGCCACTATAAAACAAATCACAAAAACAATCGACATCATTGACACATATATATTGGAATAGTGAAATTACCTAAGTGTTTATGGCGTAGATTGAGGGCCATCGAGTCGTGTGCTCTATGATCCTCTTTCTACTACTCAAGGATCCCTCATGGTCATTCTGATCGACGATCTAACATATGCCTACTCTTGGACGCTCTGAATCAGCTAGCGTATGGGTCATGAATTGTCATCTGAGCCTAGGATTATGGGTTTTCGTAATTTAGCCCAGTATTAGCTCAAGATTGAGTGATCTGATCGAGGATCAAAGGAGAATAAGAAGGGTATTTTTGGATGAACATATATCATTAAAAGAGAATGGTGTTTTGAGATTAAAGTGGATATAAGAGATTATGAGAGAGGAGATATGGTGTTTTGAGATTATGACTCGTATTATGAGTAGAGAAAGTTAAAAGAATAGTTTTTTTTTGTTGGTTAACTTGCTTGGTCAAATTATATTTGAACCTTCGGCTTATGTATTCTCCTACATTGTCGGATCTTAATACCTTAATTTTGACATCAAACTGATTAGCTACATCATCTTGAAAATTGAGAAATGCATCAAACACATCATCTTTAGAAGATAGTATTGTGATATAAGTATATTTTGATTTTTCATCAATAAATGTCACAAAATATTTATTGTTATCTCTAGATAACCATGGTGAAGTCCAAACATCCAAATGAACTAAATCAAATCATTTTTTATAAATGGTAGATTAGTTAGAAAATACGGTTTTACAATGTTTTTTCGAGAATGCGTGCTTCACAACTAAAGTGATCAAAGCTGATATTAGGTAACATTAACTAAAATGCTCGAGATTAAGGATGCCCTAATCTAGAGTGTCACACGGCATTAGAATTGACAAAAAAACAATCGACATCACTGACACATATAAATTTGAATAGCATCAGATTCATAGAAACTAGATCCGGTCTAAAATTAATAGATCCAGTAAAACTATATGGTAACGCCACTATAAAACAAATCACAAAAACAATCGACATCACTGACACATATATATTTGAATAATGAAATTACCTATCTGTTTATGGCGTAGATTGAGGGCCATCGAGTCGTGTGCTCTATGATCCTCTTTCTACTACTCAAGAATCCCTCATGGTCATTCTGATCGACGATCTAACATATGCCTACTCTTGGACGCTCTGAATCAGCTAGCGTATGGGTCATGAATTGTCATCTGAGCCTAGGATTATGGGTTTTCGTAATTTAGCCCAGTATTAGCTCAAGATTGAGTGATCTGATCGAGGATCAAAGGAGAATAAGAAGGGTATTTTCGGAAGAACATATATCATTAAAAGAGAATGGTGTTTTGAGATTAAAGTGGATATAAGAGATTATGAGAGAGGAGATATGGTGTTTTGAGATTATGACTCGTATTATGAGTAGAGAAAGTTAAAAGAATAGTTTTTTTTGTTGGTTAACCTGCTTGGTCAAATTATATTTGAACCTTCGGGCTTATGTATTCTCCTACATTGTCGGATCTTAATACCTTAATTTTGACATCAAACTGATTAGCTACATCATCTTGAAAATTGAGAAATGCATCAAACACATCATCTTTAGAAGATAGTATTGTGATATAAGTATATTTTGATTTTTCATCAATAAATGTCACAAAATAATTATTGTTATCTCTAGATAACCATGGTGAAGTCCAAACATCCAAATGAACTAAATCAAACCATTTTTCATAAATGGTAGATGATTTAGAAAATACGGTTTTACAATGTTTTTCGAGAATGCGTGCTTCATAACTAAAGTGATCAAAGGTGATATTAGGTAACATTAACTAAAATGCTCGAGAATAAGGATGCCCTAATCTAGAGTGTCACACGGCATTAGAATTGACAAAAAAACAATCGACATCACTGACACATATAAATTTGAATAGCATCAGATTCATAGAAACTAGATCCGGTCTAAAATTAATAGATCCAGTAAAACTATATGGTAACGCCACTATAAAACAAATCACAAAAACAATCGACATCACTGACACATATATATTTGAATAATGAAATTACCTATCTGTTTATGGCGTAGATTAAGGGCTATTGAGTCGTGTGCTCTATGATCCTCTTTCTACTACTCAAGAATCCCTCATGGTCATTCTGATCGACGATCTAACATATGCCTACTCTTGGACGCTCTGAATCAGCTAGCGTATGGGTCATGAATTGTCATCTGAGCCTAGGATTATAGGTTTTCGTAATTTAGCCCAGTATTAGCTCAAGATTGAGTGATCTGATCGAGGATCAAAGGAGAATAAGAAGGGTATTTTTGGAAGAACATATATCATTAAAAGAGAATGGTGTTTTGAGATTAAAGTGGATATAAGAGATTATGAGAGCGGAGATATAGTGTTTTGAGATTATGATTCAGTATTATAAGTAGAGAAAGTTAAAAGAATAGTTTTTTTTTGTTGGTTAACCTGCTTGGTCAAATTATATTTGAACCTTCGGCTTATGTATTCTCCTACATTGTCGGATCTTAATACCTTAATTTTGACATCAAACTGATTAGCTACATCATCTTGAAAATTGAGAAATGCATCAAACACATCATCTTTAGAAGATAGTAATGTAATCTAAGTATATTTTGATTTTTCATCAATAAATGTCACAAAATATTTATTGTTATCTCTAGATAACCATGGTGAAGTCCAAACATCCAAATGAACTAAATCAAACCATTTTTCATAAATGGTAGATGATTTAAAAAATACGGTTTTACAATGTTTTTTCGAGAATGCGTTTAACAACTAAAGTGATCAAAGGTGATATTAGGTAACATTAACTAAAATGCTAGAGAATAAGGATGCCCTAATCTAGCGTGTCACACGGCATTAGAATTGACAAAAAAACATTCGACATCACTGACACATATAAATTTGAATAGCATCAGATTCATAGAAACAAGATTCGGTCTAAAATTAATAGATCCAGTAAAACTATATGGTAACGCCACTATAAAACAAATCACAAAAACAATCGACATCACTGACACATATATATTTGAATAGTGAAATTACCTATTTTTTTATGGCGTAGATTGAGGGCCATCAAGTCGTGTGCTCTATGATCCTCTTTCTACTACTCAAGAATCCCTCATGGTCATTCTGATCGACGATCTAACATATGCCTACTCTTGGACGCTCTGAATCAGCTAGCGTATGGGTCATGAATTGTCATCTGAGCCTAGGATTATGGGTTTTCGTAATTTAGCCCAGTATTAGCTCAAGATTGAGTGATCTGATCGAGGATCAAAGGAGAATAAGAAGGGTATTTTTGGAAGAACATATATCATTAAAAGAGAATGGTGTTTTGAGATTAAAGTGGATATAAGAGATTATGAGAGCGGAGATATAGTGTTTTGAGATTATGATTCGTATTATAAGTAGAGAAAGTTAAAAAAATAGTTTTTTTTTGTTGGTTAACCTGCTTGGTCAAATTATATTTGAACCTTCGGCTTATGTATTCTCCTACATTGTCGGATCTTAATACCTTAATTTTGACATCAAACTGATTAGCTACATCATCTTGAAAATTGAGAAATGCATCAAACACATCATCTTTAGAAGATAGTAATGTAATCTAAGTATATTTTGATTTTTCATCAATAAATGTCACAAAATATTTATTGTTATCTCTAGATAACCATGGTGAAGTCCAAACATCCAAATGAACTAAATCAAACCATTTTTCATAAATGGTAGATGATTTAAAAAATACGGTTTTACAATGTTTTTTCGAGAATGCGTGCTTAACAACTAAAGTGATCAAAGGTGATATTAGGTAACATTAACTAAAATGCTAGAGAATAAGGATGCCCTAATCTAGCGTGTCACACGGCATTAGAATTGACAAAAAAACATTCGACATCACTGACACATATAAATTTGAATAGCATCAGATTCATAGAAACAAGATTCGGTCTAAAATTAATAGATCCAGTGAAACTATATGGTAACGCCACTATAAAACAAATCACAAAAACAATCGACATCCCTGACACATATATATTTGAATAGTGAAATTACCTATTTTTTTATGGCGTAGATTGAGGGCCATCAAGTCGTGTGCTCTATGATCCTCTTTCTACTACTCAAGAATCCCTCATGGTCATTCTGATCGACGATCTAACATATGCCTACTCTTGGACGCTCTGAATCAGCTAGCGTATGGGTCATGAATTGTCATCTGAGCCTAGGATTATGGGTTTTCGTAATTTAGCCCAGTATTAGCTCAAGATTGAGTGATCTGATCGAGGATCAAAGGAGAATAAGAAGGGTATTTTCGGAAGAACATATATCATTAAAAGAGAATGGTGTTTTGAGATTAAAGTGGATATAAGAGATTATGAGAGAGGAGATATGGTGTTTTGAGATTATGACTCGTATTATGAGTAGAGAAAGTTAAAAGAATAGTTTTTTTGTTGGTTAACCTGCTTGGTCAAAGTATGTTTGGACCTTGGGCTTATGTATTCTCCTACATTGTCGGATCTCAATAACTTAATTTTGACATCAAACTGATTAGCTACATCATCTTGAAAATTGAGAAATGCATAAAACACATCATCTTTAGAAGATAGTATTGTGATATAAGTATATTTTGATTTTTCATCAATAAATGTCACAAAATAATTATTGTTATCTCTAGATAACCATGGTGAAGTCCAAACATCCAAATGAACTAAATCAAACCATTTTTCATAAATGGTAGATGATTTAGAAAATAAGGTTTTACAATGTTTTTCGAGAATGCGTGCTTCATAACTAAAGTGATCAAAGGTGATATTAGGTAACATTAACTAAAATGCTCGAGAATAAGGATGCCCTAATCTAGAGTGTCACACGGCATTAGAATTGACAAAAAAACAATCGACATCACTGACACATATAAATTTGAATAGCATCAGATTCATAGAAACTAGATCCGGTCTAAAATTAATAGATCCAGTAAAACTATATGGTAACGCATACTATAAAACAAATCACAAAAACAATCGACATCACTGACACATATATATTTGAATAATGAAATTACCTATCTGTTTATGGCGTAGATTAAGGGCTATTGAGTCGTGTGCTCTATGATCCTCTTTCTACTACTCAAGAATCCCTCATGGTCATTCTGATCGACGATCTAACATATGCCTACTCTTGGACGCTCTGAATCAGCTAGCGTATGGGTCATGAATTGTCATCTGAGCCTAGGATTATAGGTTTTCGTAATTTAGCCCAGTATTAGCTCAAGATTGAGTGATCTGATCGAGGATCAAAGGAGAATAAGAAGGGTATTTTTGGAAGAACATATATCATTAAAAGAGAATGGTGTTTTGAGATTAAAGTGGATATAAGAGATTATGAGAGCGGAGATATAGTGTTTTGAGATTATGATTCGTATTATAAGTAGAGAAAGTTAAAAAAATAGTTTTTTTTTTGTTGGTTAACCTGCTTGGTCAAATTATATTTGAACCTTCGGCTTATGTATTCTCCTACATTGTCGGATCTTAATACCTTAATTTTGACATCAAACTGATTAGCTACATCATCTTGAAAATTGAGAAATGCATCAAACACATCATCTTTAGAAGATAGTAATGTAATCTAAGTATATTTTGATTTTTCATCAATAAATGTCACAAAATATTTATTGTTATCTCTAGATAACCATGGTGAAGTCCAAACATCCAAATAAACTAAATCAAACCATTTTTCATAAATGGTAGATGATTTAAAAAATACGGTTTTACAATGTTTTTCGAGAATGCGTGCTTAACAACTAAAGTGATCAAAGGTGATATTAGGTAACATTAACTAAAATGCTAGAGAATAAGGATGCCCTAATCTAGCGTGTCACACGGCATTAGAATTGACAAAAAAACATTCGACATCACTGACACATATAAATTTGAATAGCATCAGATTCATAGAAACAAGATTCGGTCTAAAATTAGTAGATCCAGTAAAACTATATGGTAACGCCACTATAAAACAAATCACAAAAACAATCGACATCACTGACACATATATATTTGAATAGTGAAATTACCTATTTTTTTATGGCGTAGATTGAGGGCCATCAAGTCGTGTGCTCTATGATCCTCTTTCTACTACTCAAGAATCCCTCATGGTCATTCTGATCGACGATCTAACATATGCCTACTCTTGGACGCTCTGAATCAGCTAGCGTATGGGTCATGAATGTCATCTGAGCCTAGGATTATGGGTTTTCGTAATTTAGCCCAGTATTAGCTCAAGATTGAGTGATCTGATCGAGGATCAAACGAGAATAAGAAGGGTATTTTTGGAAGAACATATATCATTAAAAGAGAATGGTGTTTTGAGATTAAAGTGGATATAAGAGATTATGAGAGCGGAGATATAGTGTTTTGAGATTATGATTCGTATTATAAGTAGAGAGAGTTAAAAAAATAGTTTTTTTTTTGTTGGTTAACCTGCTTGGTCAAATTATATTTGAACCTTCGGCTTATGTATTCTCCTACATTGTCGGATCTTAATACCTTAATTTTGACATCAAACTGATTAGCTACATCATCTTGAAACTTGAGAAATGCATCAAACACATCATCTTTAGAAGATAGTAATGTAATCTAAGTATATTTTGATTTTTCATCAATAAATGTCACAAAATATTTATTGTTATCTCTAGATAACCATGGTGAAGTCCAAACATCCAAATGAACTAAATCAAACCATTTTTCATAAATGGTAGATGATTTAAAAAATACGGTTTTACAATGTTTTTCGAGAATGCGTGCTTAACAACTAAAGTGATCAAAGGTGATATTAGGTAACATTAACTAAAATGCTAGAGAATAAGGATGCCCTAATCTAGCGTGTCACACGGCATTAGAATTGACAAAAAAACATTCGACATCACTGACACATATAAATTTGAATAGCATCAGATTCATAGAAACAAGATTCGGTCTAAAATTAATAGATCCAGTGAAACTATATGGTAACGCCACTATAAAACAAATCACAAAAACAATCGACATCACTGACACATATATATTTGAATAGTGAAATTACCTATTTTTTTATGGCGTAGATTGAGGGCCATCAAGTCGTGTGCTCTATGATCCTCTTTCTACTACTCAAGAATCCCTCATGGTCATTCTGATCGACGATCTAACATATGCCTACTCTTGGACGCTCTGAATCAGCTAGCGTATGGGTCATGAATTGTCATCTGAGCCTAGGATTATGGGTTTTCGTAATTTAGCCCAGTATTAGCTCAAGATTGAGTGATCTGATCGAGGATCAAAGGAGAATAAGAAGGGTATTTTTGGAAGAACATATATCATTAAAAGAGAATGGTGTTTTGAGATTAAAGTGGATATAAGAGATTATGAGAGCGGAGATATAGTGTTTTGAGATTATGATTCGTATTATAAGTAGAGAGAGTTAAAAAAATAGTTTTTTTTTTGTTGGTTAACCTGCTAGGTCAAATTATATTTGAACCTTCGGCTTATGTATTCTCCTACATTGTCGGATCTTAATACCTTAATTTTGACATCAAACTGATTAGCTACATCATCTTGAAACTTGAGAAATGCATCAAACACATCATCTTTAGAAGATAGTAATGTAATCTAAGTATATTTTGATTTTTCATCAATAAATGTCACAAAATATTTATTGTTATCTCTAGATAACCATAGTGAAGTCCAAACATCCAAATGAACTAAATCAAACCATTTTTCATAAATGGTAGATGATTTAAAAAATACGGTTTTACAATGTTTTTCGAGAATGCGTGCTTAACAACTAAAGTGATCAAAGGTGATATTAGGTAACATTAACTAAAATGCTAGAGAATAATAATGCCCTAATCTAGCGTGTCACACGGCATTAGAATTGACAAAAAAACATTCGACATCACTGACACATATAAATTTGAATAGCATCAGATTCATAGAAACAAGATTCGGTCTAAAATTAATAGATCCAGTGAAACTATATGGTAACGCCACTATAAAACAAATCACAAAAACAATCGACATCACTGACACATATATATTTGAATAGTGAAATTACCTATTTTTCTATGGCGTAGATTGAGGGCCATCAAGTCGTGTGCTCTATGATCCTCTTTCTACTACTCAAGAATCCCTCATGGTCATTCTGATCGACGATCTAACATATGCCTACTCTTGGACGCTCTGAATCAGCTAGCGTATGGGTCATGAATTGTCATCTGAGCCTAGGATTATGGGTTTTCGTAATTTAGCCCAGTATTAGCTCAAGATTGAGTGATCTGATCGAGGATCAAAGGAGAATAAGAAGGGTATTTTCGGAAGAACATATATCATTAAAAGAGAATGGTGTTTTGAGATTAAAGTGGATATAAGAGATTATGAGAGAGGAGATATGGTGTTTTGAGATTATGACTCGTATTATGAGTAGAGAAAGTTAAAAGAATAGTTTTTTTGTTGGTTAACCTGCTTGGTCAAATTATATTTGAACCTTCGGCTTATGTATTCTCCTACATTGTCGGATCTTAATACCTTAATTTTGACATCAAACTGATTAGCTACATCATCTTGAAAATTGAGAAATGCATCAAACACATCATCTTTAGAAGATAGTAATGTAATCTAAGTATATTTTGATTTTTCATCAATAAATGTCACAAAATATTTATTGTTATCTCTAGATAACCATGGTGAAGTCCAAACATCCAAATGAACTAAATCAAATCATTTTTTATAAATGGTAGATTAGTTAGAAAATACGGTTTTACAATGTTTTTCGAGAATGCGTGCTTCACAACTAAAGTGATCAAAGCTGATATTAGGTAACATTAACTAAAATGCTCGAGATTAAGGATGCCCTAATCTAGAGTGTCACACGGCATTAGAATTGACAAAAAAACAATCGACATCACTGACACATATAAATTTGAATAGCATCAGATTCATAGAAACTAGATCCGGTCTAAAATTAATAGATCCAGTAAAACTATATGGTAACCGTCCACTATAAAACAAATCACAAAAACAATCGACATCACTGACACATATATATTTGAATAATGAAATTACCTATCTGTTTATGGCGTAGATTGAGGGCCATCGAGTCGTGTGCTCTATGATCCTCTTTCTACTACTCAAGAATCCCTCATGGTCATTCTGATTGACGATCTAACATATGCCTACTCTTGGACGCTCTGAATCAGCTAGCGTATGGGTCATGAATTGTCATCTGAGCCTAGGATTATGGGTTTTAGTAATTTAGCCCAGTATTAGCTCAAGATTGAGTGATCTGATCGAGGATCAAAGGAGAATAAGAAGGGTATTTTCGGAAGAACATATATCATTAAAAGAGAATGGTGTTTTGAGATTAAAGTGGATATAAGAGATTATGAGAGAGGAGATATGGTGTTTTGAGATTATGACTCGTATTATGAGTAGAGAAAGTTAAAAGAATAGTTTTTTTTGTTGGTTAACCTGCTTGGTCAAATTATATTTGAACCTTCGGCTTATGTATTCTCCTACATTGTCGGATCTTAATACCTTAATTTTGACATCAAACTGATTAGCTACATCATCTTGAAAATTGAGAAATGCATCAAACACATCATCTTTAGAAGATAGTATTGTGATATAAGTATATTTTGATTTTTCATCAATAAATGTCACAAAATAGTTATTGTTATCTCTAGATAACCATGGTGAAGTCCAAACATCCAAATGAACTAAATCAAACCATTTTTCATAAATGGTAGATGATTTAGAAAATACGGTTTTACAATGTTTTTCGAGAATGCGTGCTTCATAACTAAAGTGATCAAAGGTGATATTAGGTAACATTAACTAAAATGCTCGAGAATAAGGATGCCCTAATCTAGAGTGTCACACGGCATTAGAATTGACAAAAAAACAATCGACATCACTGACACATATAAATTTGAATAGCATCAGATTCATAGAAACTAGATCCGGTCTAAAATTAATAGATCCAGTAAAACTATATGGTAACGCCACTATAAAACAAATCACAAAAACAATCGACATCACTGACACATATATATTTGAATATTGAAATTACCTATCTGTTTATGGCGTAGATTAAGGGCTATTGAGTCGTGTGCTCTATGATCCTCTTTCTACTACTCAAGAATCCCTCATGGTCATTCTGATCGACGATCTAACATATGCCTACTCTTGGACGCTCTGAATCAGCTAGCGTATGGGTCATGAATTGTCATCTGAGCCTAGGAGTATAGGTTTTCGTAATTTAGCCCAGTATTAGCTCAAGATTGAGTGATCTGATCGAGGATCAAAGGAGAATAAGAAGGATATTTTTGGAAGAACATATATCATTAAAAGAGAATGGTGTTTTGAGATTAAAGTGGATATAAGAGATTATGAGAGCGGAGATATAGTGTTTTGAGATTATGATTCGTATTATAAGTAGAGAAAGTTAAAAAAATAGTTTTTTTTTTGTTGGTTAACCTGCTTGGTCAAATTATATTTGAACCTTCGGCTTATGTATTCTCCTACATTGTCGGATCTTAATACCTTAATTTTGACATCAAACTGATTAGCTACATCATCTTGAAAATTGAGAAATGCATCAAACACATCATCTTTAGAAGATAGTAATGTAATCTAAGTATATTTTGATTTTTCATCAATAAATGTCACAAAATATTTATTGTTATCTCTAGATAACCATGGTGAAGTCCAAACATCCAAATGAACTAAATCAAACCATTTTTCATAAATGGTAGATGATTTAGAAAATACGGTTTTACAATGTTTTTCGAGAATGCGTGCTTCATAACTAAAGTGATCAAAGGTGATATTAGGTAACATTAACTAAAATGCTCGAGAATAAGGATGCCCTAATCTAGAGTGTCACACGGCATTAGAATTGACAAAAAAACAATCGACATCACTGACACATATAAATTTGAATAGCATCAGATTCATAGAAACTAGATCCGGTCTAAAATTAATAGATCCAGTAAAACTATATGGTAACGCCACTATAAAACAAATCACAAAAACAATCGACATCACTGACACATATATATTTGAATAATGAAATTACCTATCTGTTTATGGCGTAGATTAAGGGCTATTGAGTCATGTGCTCTATGATCCTCTTTCTACTACTCAAGAATCCCTCATGGTCATTCTGATCGACGATCTAACATATGCCTACTCTTGGACGCTCTGAATCAGCTAGCGTATGGGTCATGAATTGTCATCTGAGCCTAGGATTATAGGTTTTCGTAATTTAGCCCAGTATTAGCTCAAGATTGAGTGATCTGATCGAGGATCAAAGGAGAATAAGAAGGGTATTTTTGGAAGAACATATATCATTAAAAGAGAATGGTGTTTTGAGATTAAAGTGGATATAAGAGATTATGAGAGCGGAGATATAGTGTTTTGAGATTATGATTAGTATTATAAGTAGAGAAAGTTAAAAAAATAGTTTTTTTTTTGTTGGTTAACCTGCTTGGTCAAATTATATTTGAACCTTCGGGCTTACGTATTCTCCTACATTGTCGGATCTTAATACCTTAATTTTGACATCAAACTGATTAGCTACATCATCTTGAAAATTGAGAAATGCATCAAACACATCATCTTTAGAAGATAGTAATGTAATCTAAGTATATTTTGATTTTTCATCAATAAATGTCACAAAATATTTATTGTTATCTCTAGATAACCATGGTGAAGTCCAAACATCCAAATGAACTAAATCAAACCATTTTTCATAAATGGTAGATGATTTAAAAAATACGGTTTTACAATGTTTTTCGAGAATGCGTGCTTAACAACTAAAGTGATCAAAGGTGATATTAGGTAACATTAACTAAAATGCTAGAGAATAAGGATGCCCTAATCTAGCGTGTCACACGGCATTAGAATTGACAAAAAAACATTCGACATCACTAACACATATAAATTTGAATAGCATCAGATTCATAGAAACAAGATTCGGTCTAAAATTAATAGATCCAGTAAAACTATATGGTAACGCCACTATAAAACAAATCACAAAAACAATCGACATCACTGACACATATATATTTGAATAGTGAAATTACCTATTTTTTTATGGCGTAGATTGAGGGCCATCAAGTCGTGTGCTCTATGATCCTCTTTCTACTACTCAAGAATCCCTCATGGTCATTCTGATCGACGATCTAACATATGCCTACTCTTGGACGCTCTGAATCAGCTAGCGTATGGGTCATGAATTGTCATCTGAGCCTAGGATTATGGGTTTTCGTAATTTAGCTCAGTATTAGCTCAAGATTGAGTGATCTGATCGAGGATCAAAGGAGAATAAGAAGGGTATTTTTGGAAGAACATATATCATTAAAAGAGAATGGTGTTTTGAGATTAAAGTGGATATAAGAGATTATGAGAGAGGAGATATGGTGTTTTGAGATTATGACTCGTATTATGAGTAGAGAAAGTTAAAAGAATAGTTTTTTTTGTTGGTTAACCTGCTTGGTCAAATTATATTTGAACCTTCGGCTTATGTATTCTCCTACATTGTCGGATCTTAATACCTTAATTTTGACATCAAACTGATTAGCTACATCATCTTGAAAATTGAGAAATGCATCAAACACATCATCTTTAGAAGATAGTATTGTGATATAAGTATATTTTGATTTTTCATCAATAAATGTCACAAAATATTTATTGTTATCTCTAGATAACCATGGTGAAGTCCAAACATCCAAATGAACTAAATCAAATCATTTTTTATAAATGGTAGATTAGTTAGAAAATACGGTTTTACAATGTTTTTCGAGAATGCGTGCTTCACAACTAAAGTGATCAAAGCTGATATTAGGTAACATTAACTAAAATGCTCGAGATTAAGGATGCCCTAATCTAGAGTGTCACACGGCATTAGAATTGACAAAAAAACAATCGACATCACTGACACATATAAATTTGAATAGCATCAGATTCATAGAAACTAGATCCGGTCTAAAATTAATAGATCCAGTAAAACTATATGGTAACGCCACTATAAAACAAATCACAAAAACAATCGACATCAGTGACACATATATATTTGAATAGTGAAATTACCTATTTTTTTATGGCGTAGATTGAGGGCCATCAAGTCGTGTGCTCTATGATCCTCTTTCTACTACTCAAGAATCCCTCATGGTCATTCTGATCGACGATCTAACATATGCCTACTCTTGGACGCTCTGAATCAGCTAGCGTATGGGTCATGAATTGTCATCTGAGCCTAGGATTATGGGTTTTCGTAATTTAGCCCAGTATTAGCTCAAGATTGAGTGATCTGATCGAGGATCAAAGGAGAATAAGAAGGGTATTTTCGGAAGAACATATATCATTAAAAGAGAATGGTGTTTTGAGATTAAAGTGGATATAAGAGATTATGAGAGAGGAGATATGGTGTTTTGAGATTATGACTCGTATTATGAGTAGAGAAAGTTAAAAGAATAGTTTTTTTTGTTGGTTAACCTGCTTGGTCAAATTATATTTGAACCTTCGGCTTATGTATTCTCCTACATTGTCGGATCTTAATACCTTAATTTTGACATCAAACTGATTAGCTACATCATCTTGAAAATTGAGAAATGCATCAAACACATCATCTTTAGAAGATAGTAATGTAATCTAAGTATATTTTGATTTTTCATCAATAAATGTCACAAAATATTTATTGTTATCTCTAGATAACCATGGTGAAGTCCAAACATCCAAATGAACTAAATCAAATCATTTTTTATAAATGGTAGATTAGTTAGAAAATACGGTTTTACAATGTTTTTCGAGAATGCGTGCTTCACAACTAAAGTGATCAAAGCTGATATTAGGTAACATTAACTAAAATGCTCGAGATTAAGGATGCCCTAATCTAGAGTGTCACACGGCATTAGAATTGACAAAAAAACAATCGACATCACTGACACATGTAAATTTGAATAGCATCAGATTCATAGAAACTAGATCCGGTCTAAAATTAATAGATCCAGTAAAACTATATGGTAACGCCACTATAAAACAAATCACAAAAACAATCGACATCACTGACACATATATATTTGAATAATGAAATTACCTATCTGTTTATGGCGTAGATTGAGGGCCATCGAGTCGTGTGCTCTATGATCCTCTTTCTACTACTCAAGAATCCCTCATGGTCATTCTGATTGACGATCTAACATATGCCTACTCTTGGACGCTCTGAATCAGCTAGCGTATGGGTCATGAATTGTCATCTGACCCTAGGATTATGGGTTTTCGTAATTTAGCCCAGTATTAGCTCAAGATTGAGTGATCTGATCGAGGATCAAAGGAGAATAAGAAGGGTATTTTCGGAAGAACATATATCATTAAAAGAGAATGGTGTTTTGAGATTAAAGTGGATATAAGAGATTATGAGAGAGGAGATATGGTGTTTTGAGATTATGACTCGTATTATGAGTAGAGAAAGTTAAAAGAATAGTTTTTTTTGTTGGTTAACCTGCTTGGTCAAATTATATTTGAACCTTCGGCTTATGTATTCTCCTACATTGTCGGATCTTAATACCTTAATTTTGACATCAAACTGATTAGCTACATCATCTTGAAAATTGAGAAATGCATCAAACACATCATCTTTAGAAGATAGTATTGTGATATAAGTATATTTTGATTTTTCATCAATAAATGTCACAAAATAGTTATTGTTATCTCTAGATAACCATGGTGAAGTCCAAACATCCAAATGAACTAAATCAAACCATTTTTCATAAATGGTAGATGATTTAGAAAATACGGTTTTACAATGTTTTTCGAGAATGCGTGCTTCATAACTAAAGTGATCAAAGGTGATATTAGGTAACATTAACTAAAATGCTCGAGAATAAGGATGCCCTAATCTAGAGTGTCACACGGCATTAGAATTGACAAAAAAACAATCGACATCACTGACACATATAAATTTGAATAGCATCAGATTCATAGAAACTAGATCCGGTCTAAAATTAATAGATCCAGTAAAACTATATGGTAACGCCACTATAAAACAAATCACAAAAACAATCGACATCACTGACACATATATATTTGAATAATGAAATTATCTATCTGTTTATGGCGTAGATTAAGGGCTATTGAGTCGTGTGCTCTATGATCCTCTTTCTACTACTCAAGAATCCCTCATGGTCATTCTGATCGACGATCTAACATATGCCTACTCTTGGACGCTCTGAATCAGCTAGCGTATGGGTCATGAATTGTCATCTGAGCCTAGGAGTATAGGTTTTCGTAATTTAGCCCAGTATTAGCTCAAGATTGAGTGATCTGATCGAGGATCAAAGGAGAATAAGAAGGGTATTTTTGGAAGAACATATATCATTAAAAGAGAATGGTGTTTTGAGATTAAAGTGGATATAAGAGATTATGAGAGCGGAGATATAGTGTTTTGAGATTATGATTAAGTATTATAAGTAGAGAAAGTTAAAAAAATAGTTTTTTTTTTGTTGGTTAACCTGCTTGGTCAAATTATATTTGAACCTTCGGCTTATGTATTCTCCTACATTGTCGGATCTTAATACCTTAATTTTGACATCAAACTGATTAGCTACATCATCTTGAAAATTGAGAAATGCATCAAACACATCATCTTTAGAAGATAGTAATGTAATCTAAGTATATTTTGATTTTTCATCAATAAATGTCACAAAATATTTATTGTTATCTCTAGATAACCATGGTGAAGTCCAAACATCCAAATGAACTAAATCAAATCATTTTTCATAAATGGTAGATGATTTAAAAAATACGGTTTTACAATGTTTTTCGAGAATGCGTGCTTAACAACTAAAGTGATCAAAGGTGATATTAGGTAACATTAACTAAAATGCTAGAGAATAAGGATGCCCTAATCTAGCGTGTCACACGGCATTAGAATTGACAAAAAAACATTCGACATCACTGACACATATAAATTTGAATAGCATCAGATTCATAGAAACAAGATTCGGTCTAAAATTAATAGATCCAGTAAAACTATATGGTAACGCCACTATAAAACAAATCACAAAAACAATCGACATCACTGACACATATATATTTGAATAGTGAAATTACCTATTTTTTTATGGCGTAGATTGAGGGCCATCAAGTCGTGTGCTCTATGATCCTCTTTCTACTACTCAAGAATCCCTCATGGTCATTCTGATCGACGATCTAACATATGCCTACTCTTGGACGCTCTGAATCAGCTAGCGTATGGGTCATGAATTGTCATCTGAGCCTAGGATTATGGGTTTTCGTAATTTAGCCCAGTATTGGCTCAAGATTGAGTGATCTGATCGAGGATCAAAGGAGAATAAGAAGGGTATTTTTGGAAGAACATATATCATTAAAAGAGAATGGTGTTTTGAGATTAAAGTGGATATAAGAGATTATGAGAGAGGAGATATGGTGTTTTGAGATTATGACTCGTATTATGAGTAGAGAAAGTTAAAAGAATAGTTTTTTTTGTTGGTTAACCTGCTTGGTCAAATTATATTTGAACCTTCGGCTTATGTATTCTCCTACATTGTCGGATCTTAATACCTTAATTTTGACATCAAACTGATTAGCTACATCATCTTGAAAATTGAGAAATGCATCAAACACATCATCTTTAGAAGATAGTATTGTGATATAAGTATATTTTGATTTTTCATCAATAAATGTCACAAAATATTTATTGTTATCTCTAGATAACCATGGTGAAGTCCAAACATCCAAATGAACTAAATCAAACCATTTTTCATAAATGGTAGATGATTTAAAAAATACGGTTTTACAATGTTTTTCGAGAATGCGTGCTTAACAACTAAAGTGAAAAAGGTGATATTAGGTAACATTAACTAAAATGCTAGAGAATAAGGATACCCTAATCTAACGTGTCACACGACATTAGAATTGACAAAAAAACATTCGACATCACTGACACATATAAATTTGAATAGCATCAGATTCATAGAAACTAGATTCGGTCTAAAATTACTTGATTTAGTAAAACTATATGGTAACGCCACTATAAAACAAATCACAAAAACAATCGACATCACTGACACATATATATTTGAATAATGAAATTACCTATCTGTTTATGGCGTAGATTGAGGGCCATCGAGTCGTGTGCTCTATGATCCTCTTTCTACTACTCAAGAATCCCTCATGGTCATTCTGATCGACGATCTAACATATGCCTACTCTTGGACGCTCTGAATCAGCTAGCGTATGGGTCATGAATTGTCATCTGAGCCTAGGATTATGGGTTTTCGTAATTTAGCCCAGTATTAGCTCAAGATTGAGTGATCTGATCGAGGATCAAAGGAGAATAAGAAGGGTATTTTCGGAAGAACATATATCATTAAAAGAGAATGGTGTTTTGAGATTAAAGTGGATATAAGAGATTATGAGAGAGGAGATATGGTGTTTTGAGATTATGACTCGTATTATGAGTAGAGAAAGTTACAAGAATAGTTTTTTTTGTTGGTTAACCTGCTTGGTCAAATTATATTTGATCCTTCGGCTTATGTATTCTCCTACATTGTCGGATCTTAATACCTTAATTTTAACATCAAACTGATTAGCTACATCATCTTGAAAATTGAGAAATGCATCAAACACAACATCTTTAGAAGATAGTATTGTGATATAAGTATATTTTGATTTTTCATCAATAAATGTCACAAAATATTTATTGTTATCTCTAGATAACCATGGTGAAGTCCAAACATCCAAATGAACTAAATCAAACCATTTTTCATAAATGGTAGATGATTTAGAAAATACGGTTTTACAATGTTTTTCGAGAATGCGTGCTATATAACTAAAGTGATTAAAGGTGATATTAGGTAACATTAACTAAAATGCTCGAGAATAAGGATGCCCTAATCTAGCGTGTCACACGGCATTAGAATTGACAAAAAAACAATCGACATCACTGACACATATAAATTTGAATAGCATCAGATTCATAGAAACTAGATTCGGTCTAAAATTAATAGATCCAGTAAAACTATATGGTAACGCCACTATAAAACAAATCACAAAAACAATCAACATCACTGACACATATATATTTGAATAATGAAATTACCTATCTGTTTATGGCGTAGATTGAGGGCCATTGAGTCGTGTGCTCTATGATCCTCTTTCTACTACTCAAGAATCCCTCATGGTCATTCTGATCGACGATCTAACATATGCCTACTCTTGGACGCTCTGAATCAGCTAGCGTATGGGTCATGAATTGTCATCTGAGCCTAGGATTATAGGTTTTCGTAATTTAGCCCAGTATTAGCTCAAGATTGTGTTATCTGATCGAGGATCAAAGGAGAATAAGAAGGGTATTTTCGGAAGAACATATATCATTAAAAGAGAATGGTGTTTTGAGATTAAAGTGGATATAAGAGATTATGAGAGCGGAGATATAGTGTTTTGAGATTATGATTCGTATTATAAGTAGAGAAAGTTAAAAAAATAGTTTTTTTTTTGTTGGTTAACCTGCTTGGTCAAATTATATTTGAACCTTCGGCTTATGTATTCTCCTACATTGTCGGATCTTAATACCTTAATTTTGACATCAAACTGATTAGCTACATCATCTTGAAAATTGAGAAATGCATCAAACATATCATCTTTAGAAGATAGTAATGTAATCTACGTATATTTTGATTTTTCATCAATAAATGTCACAAAATATTTATTGTTATCTCTAGATAACCATGGTGAAGTCCAAACATCCAACTGAACTAAATCAAACCATTTTTCATAAATGGTAGATGATTTAAAAAATACGGTTTTACAATGTTTTTCGAGAATGCGTGCTTAACAACTAAAGTGAAAAAGGTGATATTAGGTAACATTAACTAAAATGCTAGAGAATAAGGATGCCCTAATCTAACGTGTCACACGACATTAGAATTGACAAAAAAACATTCGACATCACTGACACATATAAATTTGAATAGCATCAGATTCATAGAAACAAGATTCGGTCTAAAATTAATAGATCCAGTAAAACTATATGGTAACGCCACTATAAAACAAATCACAAAAACAATCGACATCACTGACACATATATATTTGAATAATGAAATTACCTATCTGTTTATGGCGTAGATTGAGGGTTATTGAGTCGTGTGCTCTATGATCCTCTTTCTACTACTCAAGAATCCCTCATGGTCATTCTGATCGACGATCTAACATATGCCTACTCTTGGACGCTCTAAATCAGCTAGCGTATGGGTCATGAATTGTCATCTGAGCCTAGGATTATGGGTTTTCGTAATTTAGCCCAGTATTAGCTCAAGATTGAGTGATCTGATCGAGGATCAAAGGAGAATAAGAAGGGTATTTTCGGAAGAACTTATATCATTAAAAGAGAATGGTGTTTTGAGATTAAAGTGGATATAAGAGATTATGAGAGAGGAGATATGGTGTTTTGAGATTATGACTTGTATTATAAGTAGAGAAAGTTAAAAAAATAGTTTTTTTTTGTTGGTTAACCTGCTTGGTCAAATTATATTTGAACCTTCGGCTTATGTATTCTCCTACATTGTCGGATCTCAATAACTTAATTTTGACATCAAACTGATTAGCTACATCATCTTGAAAATTGAGAAATGCATAAAACACATCATCTTTAGAAGATAGTATTGTGATATAAGTATATTTTGATTTTTCATCAATAAATGTCACAAAATAATTATTGTTATCTCTAGATAACCATGGTGAAGTCCAAACATCCAAATGAACTAAATCAAACCATTTTTCATAAATGGTAGATGATTTAGAAAATAAGGTTTTACAATGTTTTTCGAGAATGCGTGCTTCATAACTAAAGTGATCAAAGGTGATATTAGGTAACATTTACTAAAATGCTCGAGAATAAGGATGTCCTAATCTAGCGTGTTACATGGCATTAGAATTGACAACAAAACAATCGACATCACTGACACATATAAATTTGAATAGCATCAGATTCATAGAAACAGGATTCGGTCTAAAACTATATGGTAACGCCACTATAAAACAAATCACAAAAACAATCGACATCACTGACACATATATATTTGAATACTGAAATTACCTATTTTTTTATGGCGTAGATTGAGGGCCATTGAGTCGTGTGCTCTATGATCCTCTTTCTACTACTCAAGGATCCCTCATGGTCATTCTGATCGACGATCTAACATATGCCTACTCTTGGACGCTCTGAATCAGCTAGCGTATGGGTCATGAATTGTCATCTGAGCCTAGGATTATGGGTTTTAATAATTTAGCCCAGTATTAGCTCAAAATTGAGTGATCTGATCAAGGATCAAAGGAGAATAAGAAGGGTATTTTCGGAAGAACATATTTCTTTAAAAGAGAATGGTGTTTTGAGATTAAAGTGGATATAAGAGATTATGAGAGCGGATATATAGTGTTTTGAGATTATGACTCGTATTATAAGTAAAAAAAGTTAAAAAATAGTTTTTTTTGTTGGTTAACCTGCTTGGTCAAATTATATTTGAACCTTCGGCTTATGTATTCTCCTACATTGTCGGATCTTAATACCTTAATTTTGACATCAAACTGATTAGCTACATCATCTTGAAAATTGAGAAATGCATTAAACACATCATCTTTAGAAGATAGTAATGTAATCTAAGTATATTTTGATTTTTCATCAATAAATGTCACAAAATATTTATTGTTATCTCTAGATAACCATGGTGAAGTCCAAACATCCAAATGAACTAAATCAAATCATTTTTTATAAATGGTAGATTAGTTAGACAATACGGTTTTACAATGTTTTTCGAGAATGGGTGCTTCACAACTAAAGTGATCAAAGGTGATATTAGGTAACATTAACTAAAATCCTCGAGAATAAGGATGCCCTAATCTAGCGTGTCACACGGCATTATAATTGACAAAAAAACAATCGACATCACTGACACATATAAATTTGAATAGCATCAGATTCATAGAAACAAGATTCGGTCTAAAATTAATAGATCCAGTAAAACTATATGGTAACGCCACTATAAAACGAATCACAAAAACAATCGACATCACTGACACATATATATTTGAATAGTGAAATTACCTATCTGTTTATGGCGTAGATTGAGGGCCATCGAGTCGTGTGCTCTATGATCCTCTTTCTACTACTCAAGGATCCCTCATGGTGATTCTGATCGACGATCTAACATATGCCTACTCTTGGACGCTCTGAATCAGCTAGCGTATGGGTCATGAATTGTCATCTGAGCCTAGGATTATGGGTTTTAATAATTTAGCCCAGTATTAGCTCAAGATTGAGTGATCTGATCGAGGATCAAAGGAGAATAAGAAGGGTATTTTCGGAAGAACATATATCATTAAAAGAGAATGGTGTTTTGAGATTAAAGTGGATATAAGAGATTATGAGAGCGGAGATATAGTGTTTTGAGATTATGACTTGTATTATAAGTAGAGAAAGTTAAAAAAATAGTTTTTTTTTTGTTGGTTAACCTGCTTGGTCAAATTATATTTGAACCTTCGGCTTATGTATTCTCCTACATTGTCGGATCTTAATACCTTAATTTTGACATCAAACTGATTAGCTACATTATCTTGAAAATTGAAAAATGCATCAAACACATCATCTTTAGAAGATAGTAATGTAATCTAAGTATATTTTGATTTTTCATCAATAAATGTCACAAAATATTTATTGTTATCTCTAGATAACCATGGTGAAGTCCAAACATCCAAATGAACTAAATCATATCATTTTTCATAAATGGTAGATTATTTAGAAAATACGGTTTTACAATGTTTTTCGAGAATGCGTGCTTCACAACAAAAGTGATCAAAGGTGATATTAGGTAACATTAACTAAAATGCTCGAGAATAAGGATGCCCTAATCTAGCGTGTCACACGACATTAGAATTGACAAAAAAACAATCGACATCATTGACACATATAAATTTGAATAGCATCAGATTCATAGAAACTAGATTCGGTCTAAAATTAATAGATCCAGTAAAACTATATGGTAACGCCACTATAAAACAAATCACAAAAACAATCGACATCACTGACACATATATATTTGAATAATGAAATTACCTATCTGTTTATGGCGTAGATTGAGGGCCATCGAGTCGTGTGCTCTATGATCCTCTTTCTACTACTCAAGAATCCCTCATGGTCATTCTGATCGACGATCTAACATATGCCTACTCTTGGACGCTCTGAATCAGCTAGCGTATGGGTCATGAATTGTCATCTGAGCCTAGGATTATGGGTTTTAATAATTTAGCCCAGTATTAGCTCAAGATTGAGTGATCTGATCGAGGATCAAAGGAGAATAAGAAGGGTATTTTCGGAAGAACATATATCATTAAAAGAGAATGGTGTTTTGAGATTAAAGTGGATATAAGAGATTATGAGAGCGGAGATATAGTGTTTTGAGATTATGACTTGTATTATAAGTAGAGAAAGTTAAAAAAATAGTTTTTTTTTTGTTGGTTAACCTGCTTGGTCAAATTATATTTGAACCTTCGGTTTATGTATTCTCCTACATTGTCGGATCATAATACCTTAATTTTGACATCAAACTGATTAGCTACATTATCTTAAAAATTGAAAAATGCATCAAACACATCATCTTTAGAAGATAGTAATGTAATCTAAGTATATTTTGATTTTTCATCAATAAATGTCACAAAATATTTATTGTTATCTCTAGATAACCATGGTGAAGTCCAAACATCCAAATGAACTAAATCAAATCATTTTTCATAAATGGTAGATTATTTAGAAAATACGGTTTTACAATGTTTTTCGAGAATGCGTGCTTCACAACAAAAGTGATCAAAGGTGATATTAGGTAACATTAACTAAAATGCTCGAGAATAAGGATGCCCTAATCTAGCGTGTCACACGACATTAGAATTGACAAAAAAACAATCGACATCACTGACACATATAAATTTGAATAGCATCAGATTCATAGAAACTAGATTCAGTCTAAAATTAATAGATCCAGTAAAACTATATGGTAACGCCACTATGAAACAAATCACAAAAACAATCGACATCACTGACACATATATATTTGAATAATGAAATTACCTATCTGTTTATGGCGTAGATTGAGGGCCATCGAGTCGTGTGCTCTATGATCCTCTTTCTACTACTCAAGAATCCCTCATGGTCATTCTGATCGACGATCTAACATATGCCTACTCTTGGACGCTCTGAATCAGCTAGCATATGGGTCATGAATTGTCATCTGACCCTAGGATTATGGGTTTTCGTAATTTAGCCTAGTATTAGCTCAAGATTGAGTGATCTGATCGAGGATCAAAGGAGAATAAGAAGGGTATTTTCGGAAGAACATATATCATTAAAAGAGAATGGTGTTTTGAGATTAAAGTTGATATAAGAGATTATGAGAGAGGAGATATGGTGTTTTGAGATTATGACTCGTATTATGAGTAGAGAAAGTTAAAAGAATAGTTTTTTTTTGTTGGTTAACCTGCTTGGTCAAATTATATTTGAACCTTCGGTTTATGTATTCTCCTACATTGTCGGATCTTAATACCTTAATTTTGACATCAAACTGATTAGCTACATCATCTTGAAAATTGAGAAATGCATCAAACACATCATCTTTAGAAGATAGTATTGTGATATATGTATATTTCGATTTTTCATCAATAAATGTCACAAAATAATTATTGTTATCTCTAGATAACCATGGTGAAGTCCAAACATCCAAATGAACTAAATCAAACCATTTTTCATAAATGGTAGATGATTTAGAAAATACGGTTTTACAATGTTTTTCGAGAATGCGTGCTTCATAACTAAAGTGATCAAAGGTGATATTAGGTAACATTAACTCAAATGCTCGAGAATAAGGATGCCCTAATCTAGCGTGTTACACGGCTTTAGAATTGACAACAAAACAATCGACATCACTGACACATAAATTTGAATAGCATCAGATTCATAGAAACAAGATTCGGTCTAAAATTAATATATCCAGTAAAACTATATGGTAAGGCCACTATAAAACGATCACAAAAACAATCGACATCATTGACACATATATATTTGAATAGTGAAATTACCTATCTGTTTATGGCGTAGATTGAGGGCCATCGAGTCGTGTGCTCTATGATCCTCTTTCTACTACTCAAGGATCCCTCATGGTCATTCTGATCGACGATCTAACATATGCCTACTCTTGGACGCTCTGAATCAGCTAGCGTATGGGTCATGAATTGTCATCTGAGCCTAGGATTATGGGTTTTCGTAATTTAGCCCAGTATTAGCTCAAGATTGAGTGATCTGATTGAGGATCAAAGGAGAATAAGAAGGGTATTGTCGGAAGAACATATATCATTAAAAGAGAATGGTGTTTTGAGATTAAAGTGTATATAAGAGATTATGAGAGCGGAGATATAGTGTTTTGAGATTATGATTCGTATTATAAGTAGAGAAAGTTAAAAAAATAGTTTTTTTTTTGTTGGTTAACCTGCTTGGTCAAATTATATTTGAACCTTCGGCTTATGTATTCTCCTACATTGTCGGATCTTAATACCTTAATTTTGACATCAAACTGATTAGCTACATCATCTTGAAAATTGAGAAATGCATCAAACACATCATCTTTAGAAGATAGTAATGTAATCTAAGTATATTTTGATTTTTCATCAATAAATGTCACAAAATATTTATTGTTATCTCTAGATAACCATGGTGAAGTCCAAACATCCAAATGAACTAAATCAAACCATTTTTCATAAATGGTAGATGATTTAGAAAATACGGTTTTACAATGTTTTTCGAGAATGCGTGCTTCATAACTAAAGTGATCAAAGGTGATATTAGGTAACATTAATTAAAATGCTCGAGAATAAGGATGCCCTAATCTAGTGTGTCACACGGCATTAGAATTGACAAAAAAACAATCGACATCACTGACACATATAAATTTGAATAGCATCAGATTCATAGAAACTAGATTCGGTCTAAAATTAATAGATCCAGTAAAACTATATGGTAACGCCACTATAAAACAAATCACAAAAACAAGCGACATCACTGACACATATATATTTGAATAGTGAAATTACCTATTTTTTATGGCGTAGATTGAGGGCCATCGAGTCGTGTGCTCTATGATCCTCTTTCTACTACTCAAGAATCCCTCATGGTCATTCTGATCGACGATCTAACATATGCCTACTCTTGGACGCTCTGAATCAGCTAGCGTATGGGTCATGAATTGTCATCTGAGCCTAGGATTATGGGTTTTCGTAATTTAGCCCAGTATTAGCTCAAGATTGAGCGAGCTGATCGAGGATCAAAGGAGAATAAGAAGGGTATTTTCGGAAGAACATATATCATTAAAAGAGAATGGTGTTTTGAGATTAAAGTGGATATAAGAGATTATGAGAGAGAAGATATGGTGTTTTGAGATTATGACTCGTATTATAAGTAGAGAAAGTTAAAAAAAACAGTTTGAACCTTCGGTTTATGTATTCTCCTACATTGTCGGATCTTAATACCTTAATTTTGACATCAAACTGATTAGCTACATCATCTTGAAAATTGAGAAATGCATCAAACACATCATCTTTAGAAGATAGTATTGTGATATATGTATATTTCCATTTTTCATCAATAAATGTCACAAAATAATTATTGTTATCTCTAGATAACCATGGTGAAGTCCAAACATCCAAATGAACTAAATCAAACCATTTTTCATAAATGGTAGATGATTTAGAAAATACGGTTTTACAATGTTTTTCGAGAATGCGTGCTTCATAACTAAAGTGATCAAAGGTGATATTAGGTAACATTAACTCAAATGCTCGAGAATAAGGATGCCCTAATCTAGCGTGTTACACGGCTTTAGAATTGACAACAAAACAATCGACATCACTGACACATAAATTTGAATAGCATCAGATTCATAGAAACAAGATTCGGTCTAAAATTAATATATCCAGTAAAACTATATGGTAAGGCCACTATAAAACGATCACAAAAACAATCGACATCATTGACACATATATATTTGAATAGTGAAATTACCTATCTGTTTATGGCGTAGATTGAGGGCCATCGAGTCGTGTGCTCTATGATCCTCTTTCTACTACTCAAGGATCCCTCATGGTCATTCTGATCGACGATCTAACATATGCCTACTCTTGGACGCTCTGAATCAGCTAGCGTATGGGTCATGAATTGTCATCTGAGCCTAGGATTATGGGTTTTCGTAATTTAGCCCAGTATTAGCTCAAGATTGAGTGATCTGATTGAGGATCAAAGGAGAATAAGAAGGGTATTGTCGGAAGAACATATATCATTAAAAGAGAATGGTGTTTTGAGATTAAAGTGTATATAAGAGATTACGAGAGCGGAGATATAGTGTTTTGAGATTATGATTCGTATTATAAGTAGAGAAAGTTAAAAAAATAGTTTTTTTTTTGTTGGTTAACTTGCTTGGTCAAATTATATTTGAACCTTCGGCTTATGTATTCTCCTACATTGTCGGATCTTAATACCTTAATTTTGACATCAAACTGATTAGCTACATCATCTTGAAAATTGAGAAATGCATCAAACACATCATCTTTAGAAGATAGTAATGTAATCTAAGTATATTTTGATTTTTCATCAATAAATGTCTCAAAATATTTATTGTTATCTCTAGATAACCATGGTGAAGTCCAAACATCCAAATGAACTAAATAACACCATTTTTCATAAATGGTAGATGATTTAGAAAATACGGTTTTACAATGTTTTTCGAGAATGCGTGCTTCACAACTAAAGTGATGAAAGGTGATATTAGGTAACATTAACTAAAATGCTCGAGAATAAGGATGCCCTAATCTAGCGTGTCACACGGCATTAGAACTGACAAAAAAACAATCGACATCACTGACACATATAAATTTGAATAGCATCAGATTCATAGAAACAAGATTCGGTCTAAAATTAATAGATCCAGTAAAAACTATATGGTAACGCCACTATAAAACAAATCACAAAAAAAATTGACATCATTGACACATATATATTTGAATAGTGAAATTACCTATCTGTTTATGGCGTAGATTGAGGGCCATCGAGTCGTGTGCTCTATGATCCTCTTTGTACTACTCAAGAATCCCTCATGGTCATTCTGATCGACGATCTAACATATGCCTACTCTTGGACGCTCTGAATCAGCTAACGTATGGGTCATGAATTGTCATCTGAGCCTAGGATTATGGGTTTTAGTAATTTAGCCCAGTATTAGCTCAAGATTGAGTGATCTGATCGAGGATCAAAGGAGAATAAGAAGGGTATTTTTAGGAAGAACATATATCATTAAAAGAGAATGGTGTTTTGAGATTAAAGTGGATATAAGAGATTATGAGAGCGGAGATATAGTGTTTTGAGATTATGACTCGTATTCCACGTAGACAAAGTTAAAAAAAATAGTTTTTTTTTGTTGGTTAACCTGCTTCGTCAAATTATATTTGAACCTTCGGCTTATGTATTCTCCTACATTGTCGGATCTTAATACCTTAATTTTGACATCAAACTGATTAGCTACATCATCTTGAAAATTGAGAAATGCATCAAACACATCATCTTTAGAAGATAGTAATGTAATCTAAGTATATTTTGATTTTTCACCAATAAATGTCACAAAATAATTATTGTTATCTCTAGATAATTGATATATCATGGTTTTTACCGGTTTTATGCCATGATATATGTCTTTTATCGAGTCTTTTATATTGCTTCGAGTCTTTTTAGAGTCTTTTACAGGTTTATACACATTTGGGATCTTTTGGATGATTTGGAGCATTTCTGGAGCTTTTGGAGCATATGCAGATGCAGAGTCATGCAGAGATGACAGAAGTTTGGCATTCGTTGAAGAATTTTCCACCGATGGATCGACCTAATATTTTGACACAAGATAGATCAATGAGTTATCTTTCATCTGAAAGTAGTTTGAGGTCATTCTAACGGTGCGATCAAAAGTTATGCCAGTGTTCGTGGAAGCAGTCCAGTCTGTCACGCGAATAGAGTAAGCCGAGTTCATAACCATGAGTGTCGATCGACACTAGCAATGGTGACGATAGACACTGACCAACTCTGACACGGAATTTAACATTTAATGAATTGCAAAGTGGCCCAGAACTTCCAGAAAGTTAACAGAAGACCCCAGATCGTGTTTAGCCTTATAAATTAGGTTTTTAGGTTTTATTTGATGTATCTTCTTCTTTGTGTTTACTTTGGAGAGAGAGCTTGGAGCTAGGGGCTGATCTTATACTCTGTTTCTCCTTTGAGAGAAGATTTCGAACCCCTCTATCTCTTTCTACTTTTATGATATCTATTTCAATCATGTCTTTGATTTCAATTGATATGTCTGAGTAGTTTCATAGTTAGGTTTATGGTTTTCAAGGGTTTCTGATGAATTGTTGAATTGATAATATTATTGGGATTAATTGTTAGAGTTCTTCGCCTTAGGTTGTTCTCAAAGCTAATTCTAGGAGGCACGACAGTGCAATTGGAATTTAGATCTTAGGTTGATTAATTAGGCACGACAGTGCAATTGATAATCTGATATATCTAGGGTGAGCAAAATTACTTATTCGCAAAGGAATTTGGTTTAGGAATTTTGTGAACATATCAAACCTGAACGTTAAGGCTGGTCTAGATTCTTAGGGTTTCCAAAGAAATTTGGGATTCTGGAATTTAGATTTAGATAGTTTTCACAACGACAGTTGGTTAATTATAGCTTAGTGATTTGAGTTCTAGAACGGTTCTTAATTACAATCCCGATAATTTAATTGATTCATTGTTCTGACGATTTCTGAGATTTCCCTATGGCTAGCGTTTTCCCTCATTGATTTCACTTCGTTTATTTATTTTGCATTGCTATTTCATTACAATTATTCTTGTTTAACTTAATACTTATTCCGACAATCTATTGTGTAACCAAGTCCTTGTGGATTCGATCCCTAAGTACTACAGTGATCTCTTAATTTGAGAGAGTAGCTCAGGGAAAATTTGAGCATATCAATAACCATGGTGAAGTCTAAACATCCAAATGAACTAAATCAAACCATTTTTCATAAATGGTATATGATTTAGAAAATACGGTTTTACAATATTTTTCGAGAATGCGTGCTTCACAACTAAAGTGATCAAAGGTGATATTAGGTAACATTAACTAAAATGCTCGAGAATAAAGATGCCCTAATCTAGCGTGTCACACGGCATTAGAATTGACAAAAAAACTATCGACATCACTGACACATATAAATTTGAATAGCATCAGATTCATAGAAACAAGATTCGGTCTAAAATTAATAGATCCAGTAAAACTATATGGTAACGCCTACTATATAACGATCACAAAAACAATCGACATCACTGACACATATAGATTTGAATAGCTAAATTACCTATCTGTTTATGGCGTAGATTGAGGGCCATCGTAGTCGTGTGCTCTATGATCCTCTCTCTACTACTCAAGGATCCCTCATGTTCTTCTGATCGACGATCTAACATATGCCTACTCTTGGGCGCTCTGAATCAGCTAAGCGTATGGGTCAAGAATTGTCATCTGAGCCTAGGAGTATGGGTTTTAGTAATTTAGCCTAGTATTAGCTCAAGATCGAGTGATCTGATCGAGGATCGAGAGGAGAATAAGAAGGGTATTTTTGGAAGAACATATTTCATTAAAAGAGAATGGTGTTTTGGGATTAAAGTGGATATAAGAGATTATGAGAGCGGAGATATGGTGTTTTGAGATTATGACTCGTATTATAAGTAGAGAAAGTTAAAAAAATAGTTTTTTTTTGTTGGTTAACCTGCTTGGTCAAATTATATTTGAACCTTCGGCTTATGTATTCTCCTACATTGTCGGATCTTAATACCTTAATTTTGACATCAAACTGATTAGCTACATCATCTTGAAAATTGAGAAATGCATCAAACACATCATCTTTAGAAGATAGTAATGTAATCTAAGTATATTTTGATTTTTTATCAATAAATGTCACAAAATATTTATTGTTATCTCTAGATAACCATGGTGAAGTCCAAACATCCAAATGAACTAAATCAAACCATTTTTCATAAATGGTAGATGATTTAGAAAATACGGTTTTACAATGTTTTTCGAGACTGCGTGCTTCACAACTAAATTGATCAAAGGTGATATTAGGTAACATTAACTAAAATGCTCGAGAATAAGGATGCCATAATCTAGCGTGTCACACGGCATTAGAATTGACAAAAAACAATCGACATCACTGACACATGTAAATTTGAATAGCATCAGATTCATAGAAACAAGATTCGGTCTAAAATTAATAGATCCAGTAAAACTATATGGTAACGCCTCTATAAAACAAATCACAAAAACAATCGACATCACTGACACATATATATTTGAATAGTGAAATTACCTATCTGTTTATGGCGTAGATTGAGGGCCATCGAGTCGTGTGCTCTATGATCCTCTTTCTACTACTCAAGAATCCCTCATTGTCATTCTGATCGACGATCTATCATATGCCTACTCTTGGACGCTCTCAATCAGCTAGCGTATGGGTCATGAATTGTCATCTGAGCCTAGGATTATGGGTTTTCGTAATTTAGCCCAGTATTAGCTCAAGATTGAGTGATCTGATCGAGGATCAAAGGAGAATAAGAAGGGTATTTTTGTAAGAACATATATCATTAAAAGAGAATGGTGTTTTGAGATTAAAGTGGCTATAAGAGATTACGAGAGCGGAGATATGGTGTTTTGAGATTATGACTTGTATTATAAGTAGAGAAAGTTAAAAAAATAGTTTTTTTTTGTTGGTTAACCTACTTGGTCAAATTATATTTGAACCATCGGCTTATGTATTCTCCTACATTGTCAGATCTCAATACCTTAATTTTCACATCAAACTGATTAGCTACATCATCTTGAAAATTGAGAAATGCATCAAACACATCATCTTTAGAAGATAGTAATGTGATCTAAGTATATTTTGATTTTTCATCAATAAATGTCACAAAATATTTATTGTTATCTCTAGATAACAATGGTGAAGTCCAAACATCCAAATGAACTAAATCAAACCATTTTTCATAAATGGTAGATGATTTAGAAAATACAGTTTTACAATGTTTTTCGAGAATGCGTGCTTCACAACTAAAGTGATCAAAGGTAATATTAGGTAACATTAACTAAAATGCTCGAGAATAAAGATGCCCTAATCTAGCGTGTCACACGGCATTAGAATTGACAAAAAAACAATCGACATCATTGACACATATAAATTTGAATAGCATCAGATTCATAGAAACAAGATTCGGTCTAAAATTAATAGATCCAGTAAAACTATATGGTAACGCCACTATAAAACGATCACAAAAACAATCGACATCACTGACACATATAGATTTGAATAGCTAAACTACCTATCTGTTTATGGCGTAGATTGAGGGCCATCGTGTCGTGTGCTCTATGATCCTCTCTCTACTACTCAAGGATCCCTCATGTTCTTCTGATCGACGATCTAACATATGCCTACTCTTGGACGCTCTGAATCAGCTAGCGTATGGGTCAAGAATTGTCATCTGAGCCTAGGATTATGGGTTTTATTAATTTAGCCTAGTATTAGCTCAAGATCGAGTGATCTGATCGAGGATCAGAGGAGAATAAGAAGGGTATTTTTGGAAGAACATATTTCATTAAAAGAGAATTGTGTTTTGAGATTAAAGTGGATATAACAGATTATGAGAGCGGAGATATGGTGTTTTGAGATTATGACTCATATTATAAGTAGAGAAAGTTAAAAAAAAAGCTTTTTTTGTTGGTTAACCTGCTTGGTCAAATTATATTTGAACCTTCGGCTTATGTACTCTCCTACATTGTCGGATCTTAATACCTTAATTTTGACATCAAACTGATTAGCTACATCATCTTGAAAATTGAGAAATGCATCAAACACATCATCTTTAGAAGATAGTAATGTGATCTAAGTATATTTTTATTTTTCATCAATAAATGTTACAAAATATTTATTGTTATCTCTAGATAACAATGGTGAAGTCCAAACATCCAAATGAACTAAATCAAACCATTTTTCATAAATGGTATATGATTTAGAAAATACGGTTTTACAATATTTTTCGAGAATGCGTGCTTCACAACTAAAGTGATCAAAGGTGATATTAGGTAACATTAACTAAAATGCTCGAGAATAAAGATGCCCTAATCTAGCGTGTCACACGGCATTAGAATTGACAAAAAAACAATCGACATCATTGACACATATAAATTTAAATAGCATCAGATTCATAGAAACAAGATTCGGTCTAAAATTAATAGATCCAGTAAAACTATATGGTAACGCCACTATATAACGATCACAAAAAAAATCGACATCACTGACACATATAGATTTGAATAGCTAAATTACCTATCTGTTTATGGCGTAGATTGAGGGCCATCGTGTCGTGTGCTCTATGATCCTCTCTCTACTACTCAAGGATCCCTCATGTTCTTCTGATCGACGATCTAACATATGCCTACTCTTGGACGCTCTGAATCAGCTAGCGTATGGGTCAAGAATTGTCATCTGAGCCTAGGAGTATGGGTTTTAGTAATTTAGCCTAGTATTAGCTCAAGATCGAGTGATCTGATCGAGGGTCAGAGGAGAATAAGAAGGGTATTTTTGGAAGAACATATTTCATTAAAAGAGAATTGTGTTTTGAGATTAAAGTGGATATAAGAGATTATGAGAGCGGAGATATGGTGTTTTGAGATTATGACTCGTATTATAAGTAGAGAAAGTTAAAAAAATAGCTTTTTTTTGTTGGTTAACCTGCTTGGTCAAATTATATTTGAACCTTCGGCTTATGTATTCTCCTACATTGTCGGATCTTAATACCTTAATTTTGACATCAAACTGATTAGCTACATCATCTTGAAAATTGAGAAATGCATCAAACACATCATCTTTAGAAGATAGTAATGTAATCTAAGTATATTTTGATTTTTTATCAATAAATGTCACAAAATATTTATTGTTATCTCTAGATAACCATGGTGAAGTCCAAACATCCAAATGAACTAAATCAAACCATTTTTCATAAATGGTAGATGATTTAGAAAATACGGTTTTACAATGTTTTTCGAGAATGCGTGCTTCACAACTAAATTGATCAAAGGTGATATTAGGTAACATTAACTAAAATGCTCGAGAATAAGGATGCCATAATCTAGCGTGTCACACGGCATTAGAATTGACAAAAAACAATCGACATCACTGACACATGTAAATTTGAATAGCATCAGATTCATAGAAACAAGATTCGGTCTAAAATTAATAGATCCAGTAAAACTATATGGTAACGCCACTATAAAAAAAATCACAAAAACAATCGACATCACTGACACATATATATTTGAATAGTGAAATTACCTATTTTTTATGGCGTAGATTGAGGGCCATCGAGTCGTGTGCTCTATGATCCTCTTTCTACTACTCAAGAATCCCTCATGGTCATTCTGATCGACGATCTAACATATGCCTACTCTTGGACGCTCTGAATCAGCTAGCGTATGGGTCATGAATTGTCATCTGAGCCTAGGATTATGGGTTTTCGTAATTTAGCCCAGTATTAGCTCAAGATTGAGTGAGCTGATCGAGGATCAAAGGAGAATAAGAAGGGTATTTTCGGAAGAACATATATCATTAAAAGAGAATGGTGTTTTGAGATTAAAGTAAATATAAGAGATTATGAGAGAGAAGATATGGTGTTTTGAGATTATGACTCGTATTATAAGTAGAGAAAGTTAAAAAAAATATTTTTTTTTTGTTGGTTAACCTGCTTGGTCAAATTATATTTGAACCTTCGGCTTATGTATTCTCCTACATTGACGGATCTTAATACCTTAATTTTGACATCAAACTGATTAGCTACATCATCTTGAAAATTGAGAAATGCATCAAATACATCATCTTTAGAAGATAGTAATGTAATCTAAGTATATTTTGATTTTTCATTAATAAATGTCACAAAATATTTATTGTTATCTCTAGATAACCATGGTGAAGTCCAAACATCCAAATGAACTAAATCAAACCATTTTTCATAAATGGTAGAAGATTTAAAAAATATGGTTTTACAATGTTTTTCGAGAATGCGTGCTTCACAACAAAAGTGATCAAAGGTGATATTAGGTAACATTAACTAAAATGCTCGAGAATAAGGATGCCTTAATCTAGCGTGTCACACGGCATTAGAAATGACAAAAAAACAATCGACATCACTGACACATATAAATTTAAATAGCATCAGATTCATAGAAACAAGATTCGGTCTAAAATTAATATATCCAGTAAAACTATATGGTAACGCCACTATAAAACAAATCACAAAAACAATCGACATCACTGACACATATATATTTGAATAGTGAAATTACCTATCTGTTTATGGCATAGATTGAGGGTCATCGAGTCGTGTGCTCTATGATCCTCTTTCTACTACTCAAGAATCCCTCATGGTCATTCTGATCGACGATCTAACATATGCGTACTCTTGGATGCTCTGAATCAGCTAACGGATAGGTCATGAATTGTCATCTGAGCCTAGGATTAAGGGTTTTAGTAATTTAGCCCAATATTAGCTCAAGATTGAGTGATCTGATCGAGAATCAAAGGAGAATAAGAAGGGTATTTTCGGAAGAACATATATCATTAAAAGAGAATGGTGTTTTGAGATTAAAGTGGATATAAGAGATTACGAGAGCGGAGATATAGTGTTTTGAGATTATGACTCGTATTATAAGTAGAGAAAGTAAAAAAAATAGTTTTTTTTTTGTTGGTTAACTTGCTTGGTCAAATTATATTTGAACCTTCGGCTTATGTATTCTCCTACATTGTCGGATCTTAATACCTTAATTTTGACATCAAACTGATTAGCTACATCATCTTGAAAATTGAGAAATGCATCAAACACATCATCTTTAGAAGATAGTAATGTAATCTAAGTATATTTTGATTTTTCATCAATAAATGTCTCAAAATATTTATTGTTATCTCTAGATAACCATGGTGAAGTCCAAACATCCAAATGAACTAAATAACACCATTTTTCATAAATGGTAGATGATTTAGAAAATACGGTTTTACAATGTTTTTTCGAGAATTGCTTCACAACTAAAGTGATGAAAGGTGATATTAGGTAACATTAACTAAAATGCTCGAGAATAAGGATGCCCTAATCTAGCGTGTCACACGGCATTAGAATTGACAAAAAAACAATCGACATCACTGACACATATAAATTTGAATAGCATCAGATTCATAGAAACAAGATTCGGTCTAAAATTAATAGATCCAGTAAAAACTATATGGTAACGCCACTATAAAACAAATCACAAAAAAAATTGACATCATTGACACATATATATTTGAATAGTGAAATTACCTATCTGTTTATGGCGTAGATTGAGGGCCATCGAGTCGTGTGCTCTATGATCCTCTTTGTACTACTCAAGAATCCCTCATGGTCATTCTGATCGACGATCTAACATATGCCTACTCTTGGACGCTCTGAATCAGCTAACGTATGGGTCATGAATTGTCATCTGAGCCTAGGATTATGGGTTTTAGTAATTTAGCCCAGTATTAGCTCAAGATTGAGTGATCTGATCGAGGATCAAAGGAGAATAAGAAGGGTATTTTCGGAAGAACATATATCATTAAAAGAGAATGGTGTTTTGAGATTAAAGTGGATATAAGAGATTATGAGAGCGGAGATATAGTGTTTTGAGATTATGACTCGTATTATAAGTAGAGAAAGTTAAAAAAATAGTTTTTTTTTTGTTGGTTAACCTGCTTCGTCAAATTATATTTGAACCTTCGGCTTATGTATTCTCCTACATTGTCGGATCTTAATACCTTAATTTTGACATCAAACTGATTAGCTACATCATCTTGAAAATTGAGAAATGCATCAAACACATCATCTTTAGAAGATAGTAATGTAATCTAAGTATATTTTGATTTTTCACCAATAAATGTCACAAAATAATTATTGTTATCTCTAGATAATTGATATATCATGGTTTTTACCGGTTTTATGCCATGATATATGTCTTTTATCGAGTCTTTTATATTGCTCTGAGTCTTTTTAGAGTCTTTTACAGGTTTATACACATTTGGGATCTTTTGGATGATTTGGAGCATTTCGGAGCTTTTGGAGCATATGCAGATGCAGAGTCATGCAGAGATGACAGAAGTTTGGCATTCGTTGAAGAATTTTCCACCGATGGATCGACCTAATATTTTGACACAAGATAGATCAATGAGTTATCTTTCATCTGAAAGTAGTTTGAGGTCATTCTAACGGTGCGATCAAAAGTTATGCCAGTGTTCGTGGAAGCAGTCCAGTCTGTCACGCGAATAGAGTAAGCCGAGTTCATAACCATGAGTGTCGATCGACACTAGCAATGGTGACGATAGACACTGACCAAATCTGACACGGAATTTAACATTTAATGAATTGCAAAGTGGCCCAGAACTTCCAGAAAGTTAACAGAAGACCCCAGATCGTGTTTAGCCTTATAAATTAGGTTTTTAGGTTTTATTTTATGAATTTTCTTCTTTGTGTTTACTTTGGAGAGAGCTTGGAGCGAGGGGTTGATCTTATACTCTGTTTCTCCTTTGAGAGAAGATTTCGAACCCCTCTATCTCTTTCTACTTTTATGATATCTATTTCAATCATGTCTTTGATTTGAATTGATATGTCTGAGTAGTTTCATAGTTAGGTTTAGGGTTTTCAAGGGTTTCTGATGAATTGTTGAATTGATAATATTATTGGGATTAATTGTTAGAGTTCTTCGCCTTAGGTTGTTCTCAAAGCTAATTCTAGGAGGCGACGATTGCAATTGGAATTTAGATCTTAGGTTGATTAATTAGGCACGACAGTGCAATTGATAATCTGATATATCTAGGGTGAGCAAAATTACTTATTCGCAAAGGAATTTGGTTTAGGAATTTTGTGACTATATCAAACCTGAACGTTAAGGCTGGTCTAGATTCTTAGGGTTTCCAAAGAAATTTGGGATTCTGGAATTTAGATTTAGATAGTTTTCACAACGACAGTTGGTTAATTATAGCTTAGTGATTTGAGTTCTAGAACGGTTCTTAATTACAATCCCGATAATTTAATTGATTCATTGTTCTGACGATTTCTGAGATTTCCCTATGGCTAGCGTTTTCCCTCATTGATTTCACTTCGTTTATTTATTTTGCATTGCTATTTCATTACAATTATTCTTGTTTAACTTAATACTTATTCCGACAATCTATTGTGTAACCAAGTCCTTGTGGATTCGATCCCTAAGTACTACAAAGTGATCTCTTAATTTGAGAGAGTAGCTCAGGGAAAATTTGAGCATATCAATAACCATGGTGAAGTCTAAACATCCAAATGAACTAAATCAAACCATTTTTCATAAATGGTATATGATTTAGAAAATACGGTTTTACAATATTTTTCGAGAATGCGTGCTTCACAACTAAAGTGATCAAAGGTGATATTAGGTAACATTAACTAAAATGCTCGAGAATAAAGATGCCCTAATCTAGCGTGTCACACGGCATTAGAATTGACAAAAAAACTATCGACATCACTGACACATATAAATTTGAATAGCATCAGATTCATAGAAACAAGATTCGGTCTAAAATTAATAGATCCAGTAAAACTATATGGTAACGCCACTATATAACGATCACAAAAACAATCGACATCACTGACACATATAGATTTGAATAGCTAAATTACCTATCTGTTTATGGCGTAGATTGAGGGCCATCGTGTCGTGTGCTCTATGATCCTCTCTCTACTACTCAAGGATCCCTCATGTTCTTCTGATCGACGATCTAACATATGCCTACTCTTGGACGCTCTGAATCAGCTAGCGTATGGGTCAAGAATTGTCATCTGAGCCTAGGAGTATGGGTTTTAGTAATTTAGCCTAGTATTAGCTCAAGATCGAGTGATCTGATCGAGGATCAGAGGAGAATAAGAAGGGTATTTTTGGAAGAACATATTTCATTAAAAGAGAATTGTGTTTTGAGATTAAAGTGGATATAAGAGATTATGAGAGCGGAGATATGGTGTTTTGAGATTATGACTCGTATTATAAGTAGAGAAAGTTAAAAAAATAGTTTTTTTTTGTTGGTTAACCTGCTTGGTCAAATTATATTTGAACCTTCGGCTTATGTATTCTCCTACATTGTCGGATCTTAATACCTTAATTTTGACATCAAACTGATTAGCTACATCATCTTGAAAATTGAGAAATGCATCAAACACATCATCTTTAGAAGATAGTAATGTAATCTAAGTATATTTTGATTTTTTATCAATAAATGTCACAAAATATTTATTGTTATCTCTAGATAACCATGGTGAAGTCCAAACATCCAAATGAACTAAATCAAACCATTTTTCATAAATGGTAGATGATTTAGAAAATACGGTTTTACAATGTTTTTCGAGAATGCGTGCTTCACAACTAAATTGATCAAAGGTGATATTAGGTAACATTAACTAAAATGCTCGAGAATAAGGATGCCATAATCTAGCGTGTCACACGGCATTAGAATTGACAAAAAACAATCGACATCACTGACACATGTAAATTTGAATAGCATCAGATTCATAGAAACAAGATTCGGTCTAAAATTAATAGATCCAGTAAAACTATATGGTAACGCCACTATAAAACAAATCACAAAAACAATCGACATCACTGACACATATATATTTGAATAGTGAAATTACCTATCTGTTTATGGCGAGAATTGAGGTCCATCGAGATCGTCATGCCTACTCTTGGATGCGCTCTCTTTAATCAGCTAAGCGGGGGTCATGAATTGTCATCTGAGCCTAGGATTATGGGTTTTCGTAATTTAGCCCAGTATTAGCTCAAGATTGAGTGATCTGATCGAGGATCAAAGGAGAATAAGAAGGGTATTTTTGTAAGAACATATATCATTAAAAGAGAATGGTGTTTTGAGATTAAAGTGGCTATAAGAGATTACGAGAGCGGAGATATGGTGTTTTGAGATTATGACTTGTATTATAAGTAGAGAAAGTTAAAAAAATAGTTTTTTTTTTGTTGGTTAACCTACTTGGTCAAATTATATTTGAACCATCGGCTTATGTATTCTCCTACATTGTCAGATCTCAATACCTTAATTTTCACATCAAACTGATTAGCTACATCATCTTGAAAATTGAGAAATGCATCAAACACATCATCTTTAGAAGATAGTAATGTGATCTAAGTATATTTTGATTTTTCATCAATAAATGTCACAAAATATTTATTGTTATCTCTAGATAACAATGGTGAAGTCCAAACATCCAAATGAACTAAATCAAACCATTTTTCATATATGGTAGATGATTTAGAAAATACAGTTTTACAATGTTTTTCGAGAATGCGTGCTTCACAACTAAAGTGATCAAAGGTAATATTAGGTAACATTAACTAAAATGCTCGAGAATAAAGATGCCCTAATCTAGCGTGTCACACGGCATTAGAATTGACAAAAAAACAATCGACATCATTGACACATATAAATTTGAATAGCATCAGATTCATAGAAACAAGATTCGGTCTAAAATTAATAGATCCAGTAAAACTATATGGTAACGCCACTATAAAACAAATCACAAAAACAATCGACATCACTGACACATATATATTTGAATAGTGAAATTACCTATCTGTTTATGGCGTAGATTGAGGGCCATCGAGTCGTGTGCTCTATGATCCTCTTTCTACTACTCAAGAATCCCTCATTGTCAATCTGATCGACGATCTATCATATGCCTACTCTTGGACGCTCTGAATCAGCTAGCGTATGGGTCATGAATTGTCATCTGAGCCTAGGATTATGGGTTTTCGTAATTTAGCCCAGTATTAGCTCAAGATTGAGTGATCTGATCGAGGATCAAAGGAGAATAAGAAGGGTATTTTTGTAAGAACATATATCATTAAAAGAGAATGGTGTTTTGAGATTAAAGTGGCTATAAGAGATTACGAGAGCGGAGATATGGTGTTTTGAGATTATGACTTGTATTATAAGTAGAGAAAGTTAAAAAAATAGTTTTTTTTTGTTGGTTAACCTACTTGGTCAAATTATATTTGAACCATCGGCTTATGTATTCTCCTACATTGTCAGATCTCAATACCTTAATTTTCACATCAAACTGATTAGCTACATCATCTTGAAAATTGAGAAATGCATCAAACACATCATCTTTAGAAGATAGTAATGTGATCTAAGTATATTTTGATTTTTCATCAATAAATGTCACAAAATATTTATTGTTATCTCTAGATAACAATGGTGAAGTCCAAACATCCAAATGAACTAAATCAAACCATTTTTCATATATGGTAGATGATTTAGAAAATACAGTTTTACAATGTTTTTCGAGAATGCGTGCTTCACAACTAAAGTGATCAAAGGTAATATTAGGTAACATTAACTAAAATGCTCGAGAATAAAGATGCCCTAATCTAGCGTGTCACACGGCATTAGAATTGACAAAAAAACAATCGACATCATTGACACATATAAATTTGAATAGCATCAGATTCATAGAAACAAGATTCGGTCTAAAATTAATAGATCCAGTAAAACTATATGGTAACGCCACTATAAAACGATCACAAAAACAATCGACATCACTGACACATATAGATTTGAATAGCTAAACTACCTATCTGTTTATGGCGTAGATTGAGGGCCATCGTGTCGTGTGCTCTATGATCCTTTCTCTACTACTCAAGGATCCCTCATGTTCTTCTGATCGACGATCTAACATATGCCTACTCTTGGACGCTCTGAATCAGCTAGCGTATGGGTCAAGAATTGTCATCTGAGCCTAGGATTATGGGTTTTAGTAATTTAGCCTAGTATTAGCTCAAGATCGAGTGATCTGATCGAGGATCAGAGGAGAATAAGAAGGGTATTTTTGGAAGAACATATTTCATTAAAAGAGAATTGTGTTTTGAGATTAAAGTGGATATAACAGATTATGAGAGCGGAGATATGGTGTTTTGAGATTATGACTCATATTATAAGTAGAGAAAGTTAAAAAAAAAGCTTTTTTTGTTGGTTAACCTGCTTGGTCAAATTATATTTGAACCTTCGGCTTATGTATTCTCCTACATTGTCGGATCTTAATACCTTAATTTTGACATCAAACTGATTAGCTACATCATCTTGAAAATTGAGAAATGCATCAAACACATCATCTTTAGAAGATAGTAATGTGATCTAAGTATATTTTTATTTTTCATCAATAAATGTTACAAAATATTTATTGTTATCTCTAGATAACAATGGTGAAGTCCAAACATCCAAATGAACTAAATCAAACCATTTTTCATAAATGGTATATGATTTAGAAAATACGGTTTTACAATATTTTTCGAGAATGCGTGCTTCACAACTAAAGTGATCAAAGGTGATATTAGGTAACATTAACTAAAATGCTCGAGAATAAAGATGCCCTAATCTAGCGTGTCACACGGCATTAGAATTGACAAAAAAAAAATCGACATCATTGACACATATAAATTTAAATAGCATCAGATTCATAGAAACAAGATTCGGTCTAAAATTAATAGATCCAGTAAAACTATATGGTAACGCCACTATATAACGATCACAAAAACAATCGACATCACTGACACATATAGATTTGAATAGCTAAATTACCTATCTGTTTATGGCGTAGATTGAGGGCCATCGTGTCGTGTGCTCTATGATCCTCTCTCTACTACTCAAGGATCCCTCATGTTCTTCTGATCGACGATCTAACATATGCCTACTCTTGGACGCTCTGAATCAGCTAGCGTATGGGTCAAGAATTGTCATCTGAGCCTAGGAGTATGGGTTTTAGTAATTTAGCCTAGTATTAGCTCAAGATCGAGTGATCTGATCGAGGATCAGAGGAGAATAAGAAGGGTATTTTTGGAAGAACATATTTCATTAAAAGAGAATTGTGTTTTGAGATTAAAGTGGATATAAGAGATTATGAGAGCGGAGATATGGTGTTTTGAGATTATGACTCGTATTATAAGTAGAGAAAGTTAAAAAAATAGTTTTTTTTTTGTTGGTTAACCTGCTTGGTCAAATTATATTTGAACCTTCGGCTTATGTATTCTCCTACATTGTCGGATCTTAATACCTTAATTTTGACATCAAACTGATTAGCTACATCATCTTGAAAATTGAGAAATGCATCAAACACATCATCTTTAGAAGATAGTAATGTAATCTAAGTATATTTTGATTTTTTATCAATAAATGTCACAAAATATTTATTGTTATCTCTAGATAACCATGGTGAAGTCCAAACATCCAAATGAACTAAATCAAACCATTTTTCATAAATGGTAGATGATTTAGAAAATACGGTTTTACAATGTTTTTCGAGAATGCGTGCTTCACAACTAAATTGATCAAAGGTGATATTAGGTAACATTAACTAAAATGCTCGAGAATAAGGATGCCATAATCTAGCGTGTCACACGGCATTAGAATTGACAAAAAACAATCGACATCACTGACACATGTAAATTTGAATAGCATCAGATTCATAGAAACAAGATTCGGTCTAAAATTAATAGATCCAGTAAAACTATATGGTAACGCCACTATAAAACAAATCACAAAAACAATCGACATCACTGACACATATATATTTGAATAGTGAAATTACCTATCTGTTTATGGCGTAGATTGAGGGCCATCGAGTCGTGTGCTCTATGATCCTCTTTCTACTACTCAAGAATCCCTCATTGTCATTCTGATCGACGATCTATCATATGCCTACTCTTGGACGCTCTGAATCAGCTAGCGTATGGGTCATGAATTGTCATCTGAGCCTAGGATTATGGGTTTTCGTAATTTAGCCCAGTATTAGCTCAAGATTGAGTGATCTGATCGAGGATCAAAGGAGAATAAGAAGGGTATTTTTGTAAGAACATATATCATTAAAAGAGAATGGTGTTTTGAGATTAAAGTGGCTATAAGAGATTACGAGAGCGGAGATATGGTGTTTTGAGATTATGACTTGTATTATAAGTAGAGAAAGTTAAAAAAATAGTTTTTTTTTTGTTGGTTAACCTACTTGGTCAAATTATATTTGAACCATCGGCTTATGTATTCTCCTACATTGTCAGATCTCAATACCTTAATTTTCACATCAAACTGATTAGCTACATCATCTTGAAAATTGAGAAATGCATCAAACACATCATCTTTAGAAGATAGTAATGTGATCTAAGTATATTTTGATTTTTCATCAATAAATGTCACAAAATATTTATTGTTATCTCTAGATAACAATGGTGAAGTCCAAACATCCAAATGAACTAAATCAAACCATTTTTCATATATGGTAGATGATTTAGAAAATACAGTTTTACAATGTTTTTTCGAGAATGCGTGCTTCACAACTAAAGTGATCAAAGGTAATATTAGGTAACATTAACTAAAATGCTCGAGAATAAAGATGCCCTAATCTAGCGTGTCACGACGGCATTAGAATTGACAAAAAAACAATCGACATCATTGACACATATAAATTTGAATAGCATCAGATTCATAGAAACAAGATTCGGTCTAAAATTAATAGATCCAGTAAAACTATATGGTAACGCCACTATAAAACGATCACAAAAACAATCGACATCACTGACACATATAGATTTGAATAGCTAAACTACCTATCTGTTTATGGCGTAGATTGAGGGCCATCGTGTCGTGTGCTCTATGATCCTCTCTCTACTACTCAAGGATCACTCATGTTCTTCTGATCGACGATCTAACATATGCCTACTCTTGGACGCTCTGAATCAGCTAGCGTATGGGTCATGAATTGTCATCTGAGCCTAGGATTATGGGTTTTAGTAATTTAGCCTAGTATTAGCTCAAGATCGAGTGATCTGATCGAGGATCAGAGGAGAATAAGAAGGGTATTTTTGGAAGAACATATTTCATTAAAAGAGAATTGTGTTTTGAGATTAAAGTGGATATAACAGATTATGAGAGCGGAGATATGGTGTTTTGAGATTATGACTCATATTATAAGTAGAGAAAGTTAAAAAAAAAGCTTTTTTTGTTGGTTAACCTGCTTGGTCAAATTATATTTGAACCTTCGGCTTATGTATTCTCCTACATTGTCGGATCTTAATACCTTAATTTTGACATCAAACTGATTAGCTACATCATCTTGAAAATTGAGAAATGCATCAAACACATCATCTTTAGAAGATAGTAATGTGATCTAAGTATATTTTTATTTTTCATCAATAAATGTTACAAAATATTTATTGTTATCTCTAGATAACAATGGTGAAGTCCAAACATCCAAATGAACTAAATCAAACCATTTTTCATAAATGGTATATGATTTAGAAAATACGGTTTTACAATATTTTTCGAGAATGCGTGCTTCACAACTAAAGGGATCAAAGGTGATATTAGGTAACATTAACTAAAATGCTCGAGAATAAAGATGCCCTAATCTAGCGTGTCACACGGCATTAGAATTGACAAAAAAACAATCGACATCATTGACACATATAAATTTAAATAGCATCAGATTCATAGAAACAAGATTCGGTCTAAAATTAATAGATCCAGTAAAACTATATGGTAACGCCACTATATAACGATCACAAAAACAATCGACATCACTGACACATATAGATTTGAATAGCTAAATTACCTATCTGTTTATGGCGTAGATTGAGGGCCATCGTGTCGTGTGCTCTATGATCCTCTCTACTACTCAAGGATCCCTCATGTTCTTCTGATCGACGATCTAACATATGCCTACTCTTGGCCGCTCTGAATCAGCTAGCGTATGGGTCAAGAATTGTCATCTGAGCCTAGGAGTATGGGTTTTAGTAATTTAGCCTAGTATTAGCTCAAGATCGAGTGATCTGATCGAGGATCAGAGGAGAATAAGAAGGGTATTTTTGGAAGAACATATTTCATTAAAAGAGAATTGTGTTTTGAGATTAAAGTGGATATAAGAGATTATGAGAGCGGAGATATGGTGTTTTGAGATTATGACTCGTATTATAAGTAGAGAAAGTTAAAAAAATAGTTTTTTTTTTGTTGGTTAACCTGCTTGGTCAAATTATACTTGAACCTTCGGCTTATGTATTCTCCTACATTGTCGGATCTTAATACCTTAATTTTGACATCAAACTGATTAGCTACATCATCTTGAAAATTGAGAAATGCATCAAACACATCATCTTTAGAAGATAGTAATGTAATCTAAGTATATTTTGATTTTTTATCAATAAATGTCACAAAATATTTATTGTTATCTCTAGATAACCATGGTGAAGTCCAAACATCCAAATGAACTAAATCAAACCATTTTTCATAAATGGTAGATGATTTAGAAAATACGGTTTTACAATGTTTTTCGAGAATGCGTGCTTCACAACTAAATTGATCAAAGGTGATATTAGGTAACATTAACTAAAATGCTCGAGAATAAGGATGCCATAATCTAGCGTGTCACACGGCATTAGAATTGACAAAAAACAATCGACATCACTGACACATGTAAATTTGAATAGCATCAGATTCATAGAAACAAGATTCGGTCTAAAATTAATAGATCCAGTAAAACTATATGGTAACGCCACTATAAAACAAATCACAAAAACAATCGACATCACTGACACATATATATTTGAATAGTGAAATTACCTATCTGTTTATGGCGTAGATTGAGGGCCATCGAGTCGTGTGCTCTATTATCCTCTTTCTACTACTCAAGAATCCCTCATTGTCATTCTGATCGACGATCTATCATATGCCTACTCTTGGACGCTCTGAATCAGCTAGCGTATGGGTCATGAATTGTCATCTGAGCCTAGGATTATGGGTTTTCGTAATTTAGCCCAGTATTAGCTCAAGATTGAGTGATCTGATCGAGGATCAAAGGAGAATAAGAAGGGTATTTTTGGAAGAACATATTTCATTAAAAGAGAATTGTGTTTTGAGATTAAAGTGGATATAAGAGATTATGAGAGCGGAGATATGGTGTTTTGAGATTATGACTCGTATTATAAGTAGAGAAAGTTAAAAAAATAGTTTTTTTTTTGTTGGTTAACCTGCGTGGTCAAATTATATTTGAACCTTCGGCTTATGTATTCTCCTACATTGTCGGATCTTAATACCTTAATTTTGACATCAAACTGATTAGCTACATCATCTTGAAAATTGAGAAATGCATCAAACACATCATCTTTAGAAGATAGTAATGTGATCTAAGTATATTTTGATTTTTATCAATAAATGTCACAAAATATTTATTGTTATCTCTATATAACAATGGTGAAGTCCAAACATCCAAATGAACTAAATCAAACCATTTTTCATAAATGGTAGATGATTTAGAAAATACAGTTTTACAATGTTTTTCGAGAATGCGTGCTTCACAACTAAAGTGATCAAAGGTAATATTAGGTAACATTAACTAAAATGCTCGAGAATAAAGATGCCCTAATCTAGCGTGTCACACGGCATTAGAATTGACAAAAAAACAATCGACATCATTGACACATATAAATTTGAATAGCATCAGATTCATAGAAACAAGATTCGGTCTAAAATTAATAGATCCAGTAAAACTATATGGTAACGCCACTATAAAACGATCACAAAAACAATCGACATCACTGACACATATAGATTTGAATAGCTAAATACCTATCTGTTTATGGCGTAGATTGAGGGCCATCGTGTCGTGTGCTCTATGATCCTCTCTCTACTACTCAAGGATCACTCATGTTCTTCTGATCGACGATCTAACATATGCCTACTCTTGGACGCTCTGAATCAGCTAGCGTATGGGTCAAGAATTGTCATCTGAGCCTAGGATTATGGGTTTTAGTAATTTAGCCTAGTATTAGCTCAAGATCGAGTGATCTGATCGAGGATCAGAGGAGAATAAGAAGGGTATTTTTGGAAGAACATATTTCATTAAAAGAGAATTGTGTTTTGAGATTAAAGTGGATATAACAGATTATGAGAGCGGAGATATGGTGTTTTGAGATTATGACTCATATTATAAGTAGAGAAAGTTAAAAAAAAAGCTTTTTTTGTTGGTTAACCTGCTTGGTCAAATTATATTTGAACCTTCGGCTTATGTATTCTCGTACATTGTCGGATCTTAATACCTTAATTTTGACATTAAACTGATTAGCTACATCATCTTGAAAATTGAGAAATGCATCAAACACATCATCTTTAGAAGATAGTAATGTGATCTAAGTATATTTTTATTTTTCATCAATAAATGTTACAAAATATTTATTGTTATCTCTAGATAACAATGGTGAAGTCCAAACATCCAAACGAACTAAATCAAACCATTTTTCATAAATGGTATATGATTTAGAAAATACGGTTTTACAATATTTTTCGAGAATGCGTGCTTCACAACTAAAGTGATCAAAGGTGATATTAGGTAACATTAACTAAAATGCTCGAGAATAAGGATGCCCTAATCTAGCGTGTCACACGGCATTAGAATTGACAAAAAAACAATCGACATCATTGACACAGATAAATTTGAATAGCATCAGATTTATAGAAACAAGATTCGGTCTAAAATTAATAGATCCAGTAAAACTATATGGTAACGCCACTATAAAACGATCACAAAAACAATCGACATCACTGACACATATAGATTTGAATAGCTAAATTACCTATTTGTTTATGGCGTAGATTGAGGGCCATCGAGTCGTGTGCTCTAGGATCCTCTTTTTACTACTCAATGATCCCTCCTGTTCTTCTGATCGACGATCTAAAAGTTGCCTACTCTTGTCGCTCTTAATCAGCTAGCATATGGGTCATGAATTGTCATCTGAGCCTAGGATTATGGGTTTTAGTAATTTAGCCCTGTATTAGCTCAAGATCGAGTGATCTGATCGAGGATCAAAGGAGAATAAGAAGGGTATTTTCGGAAAAACATATTTCATTAAAAGAGAATGGTGTTTTGAGATTAAAGTGAATATAAGAGATTATGAGAGCGGAGATATGGTGTTTTGAGATTATGACTCGTATTATAAGTAGGGAAAGTTAAAAAAAAAGCTTTTTTTTGTTGGTAAACCTGCTTGGTCAAATTATATTTGAACCTTCGGCTTATGTATTCTCCTATATTGTCGGAACTTTATACCTTAATTTTGACATCAAACTGATTAGCTACATCATCTTGAAAATTGAGAAATGCATCAAACACATCATCTTTAGAAGATAGTATTGTGATCTAAGTATATTTTGATTTTTCATCAATAAATGTCACAAAATAATTATTGTTATCTCTAGATAACAATGGTGAAGTCCAAACAACCAAATGAACTAAATCCAACCATTTTTCACAAATGATAGATGATTTAGAAAATACGGTTTTACAATGTTTTTCGAGAATGCGTGGTTCACAACTAAAGTGATCAAAGGTGATATTAGGTAACATTAACTCAAATGCTCGAGAATAAGGATGCCCTAATCTAGCGTGTCAGACGGCATTATAATTGACAAAAAAAACAATCCACATCACTGACACATATAAATTTGAATAGCATCAGATTCATAGAAACAAGATTCGGTCTAAAATTAATAGATCCAGTAAAACTATATGGTAACGCCACTATAAAACAAATCACAAAAACAATCGACATCACTGACACATATATATATGAATAGTGAAATTACCTATTTTTTTATGGCGTAGATTGAGGGCCATCGAGTCGTGTGCCCTATGATCCTCTTTCTACTACTCAAGAATCCCTCATGGTCATTCTGATCGACGATCGAACATATGCCTACTCTTGGACGTTCTGAATCAGCTAGCGTATGGGTCATGAATTGTCATCTGAGCCTAGGATTATGTGTTTTAGTAATTTAGCCCAGTATTAGCTCAAGATCGAGTGATCTGATCGAGGATCAAAGGAGAATAAGAAGGGTATTTTTGGTAGAACATATTTCATTAAAATAGAATGGTGTTTTGAGATTAAAGTGGATATAAGAGATTATGAGAGCGGAGATATGGTGTTTTGAGATTATGACTCGTATTATAAGTAGGGAAAGTTAAAACAAAAGCTTTTTTTTGTTGGTTAACCTGCTTGGTCAAATTATATTTGAACCTTCGGCTTATGTATTCTCCTACATTGTCGGATCTTAATACCTTAATTTTGACATCAATTGGATTAGCTACATCATCTTGAAAATATAGAAATGCATCAAACACATCATCTTTAGAAGATAGTATTGTGATCTAAGTTTATTTTGATTTTTCATCAATAAATGTCACAAAATAATTATTGTTATCTCTAGATAACAATGGTGAAGTCCAAACATCCAAATGAACTAAATCAAACCATTTTTCATAAATGATAGATGATTTAGAAAATACGGTTTTACAATGTTTTTCGAGAATGCGTGCTTCACAACTAAAGTGATCAAAGGTGATATTAGGTAACATTAACTCAAATGCTCGAGAATAAGGATGCCCTAATCTAGCGTGTCACACGGCATTATAATTGACAAAAAAAACAATCGACATCATTGACACATATAAATTTGAATAGCATCAGATTCATAGAAACAAGATTCGGTCTAAAATTAATAGATCCAGTAAAACTATATGGTAACGCCACTATAAAACGATCACAAAAACAATCGACATCACTGACACATATAGATTTGAATAGCTAAACTACCTATCTGTTTATGGCGTAGATTGAGGGCCATCGTGTCGTGTGCTCTATGATCCTCTCTCTACTACTCAAGGATCCCTCATGTTCTTCTGATCGACGATCTAACATATGCCTACTCTTGGACGCTCTGAATCAGCTAGCGTATGGGTCAAGAATTGTCATCTGAGCCTAGGATTATAGGTTTTATTAATTTAGCCTAGTATTAGCTCAAGATCGAGTGATCTGATCGAGGATCAGAGGAGAATAAGAAGGGTATTTTTGGAAGAACATATTTCATTAAAAGAGAATTGTGTTTTGAGATTAAAGTGGATATAACAGATTATGAGAGCGGAGATATGGTGTTTTGAGATTATGACTCATATTATAAGTAGAGAAAGTTAAAAAAAAAGCTTTTTTTGTTGGTTAACCTGCTTGGTCAAATTATATTTGAACCTTCGGCTTATGTATTCTCCTACATTGTCGGATCTTAATACCTTAATTTTGACATCAAACTAATTAGCTACATCATCTTGAAAATTGAGAAATGCATCAAACACATCATCTTTAGAAGATAGTAATGTGATCTAAGTATATTTTGATTTTTCATCAATAAATGTCACAAAATAATTATTGTTATCTCTAGATAACCATGGTGAAGTCCAAACATGCAAATGAACTAAATCAAACCATTTTTCATAAATGGTAGATGATTTAGAAAATACGGTTTACAATGTTTTTTGAGAATGCGTGCTTCACAACTAAAGTGATGAAAGGTGATATTAGGTAACATTAACTAAAATGCTCAAGAATAAGGATGCCCTAATCTAGCGTGTCACACGGCATTAGAATTGACAAAAAAACAATCGACATCACTGACACATACAAATTTGAATAGCATCAGATTCATAGAAACAAGATTCGGTCTAAAATTAATAGATCCAAAAAAACTATATGGTAACGCCACTATAAAACGATCACAAAAACAATCGACATCATTGACACATATATATTTGAATAGTGAAATTACCTATCTGTTTATGGCGTAGATTGAGGGCCATCAAGTCGTGTGCTCTATGATCCTCTTTGTACTACTCAAGAATCCCTCATGGTCATTCTGATCGACGATCTAACATATGCCTACTCTTGGACGTTCTGAATCAGCTAGCGTATGGGTCATGAATTGTCATCTGAGACTAGGATTATGGGTTTTAGTAATTTAGCCCAGTATTAGCTCAAGATCGAGTGATCTGATCGAGGATCAAAGGAGAATAAGAAGGGTATTTTTGGAAGAACATATTTCATTAAAATAGAATGGTGTTTTGAGATTAAAGTGGATATAAGAGATTATGAGAGCGGAGATATGGTGTTTTGAGATTATGACTCGTATTATAAGTAGGGAAAGTTAAAACAAAAGCTTTTTTTTGTTGGTTAACCTGCTTGGTCAAATTATATTTGAACCTTCGGCTTATGTATTCTCCTACATTGTCGGATCTTAATACCTTAATTTTGACATCAAACGGATTAGCTACATCATCTTGAAAATTGAGAAATGCATCAAACACATCATCTTTAGAAGATAGTATTGTTCTAAGTTTATTTTGATTTTTCATCAATAAATGTCACAAAATAATTATTGTTATCTCTAGATAACAATGGTGAAGTCCAAACATCCAAATGAACTAAATCAAACCATTTTTCATAAATGGTAGATGATTTAGAAAATACGGTTTTACAATGTTTTTCGAGAATGCGTGCTTCATGATGTGTGAAGTTTTAACCCAATTAAATACTGCAAGTGCACAAAACAATCACAATAGTATAAAAGGAATCGAATCCACAGAGACCAACGTTACACTATGAATTTATGAGATTTTTATTTAAAGCTAAGACAAAATATTGGTTGGTGTAATATTTGGAACAACTAAACAACTAAATAAAACGGTGTAAACAATTACTTAAAAGCACTAGGTCAAGGTATTTCGCTGGTGATTAGGAGACAAGGCTGAGCAACTATTCAGGGCTAATTAACTACCGGTCTAGAACTCAAACACAATTAAATGTCGCCCCACTCTCGTGATGTATCGACACCTTTATCTAACAACCTAGAATCCGAAACTCTCGCCCGGACCTAACGAAGATGATAAGCATTAACAAACAGGTTCAATATGTTCACAATCAATCGCAGCAATCAACTCTCGTTGGCTGCGCACCAATTGCTCACCAATGATTTTTCTAGCAACCTAGAGCACTCTCATGAATAAGTTTAACCTAAAAATCATAGGCTAGGTGATCAAGCTAACCTAAGCATTACGAACCCTTATTGGCGAAGACATAAATTCCATTCCTATTTGTGCTCAGTCATTAACACCCTAATTCACCATTGAAAAACCCTTAACCTAGCTATGGATCTACTCACACATAGCGAAACTAAACATAACAAAGCAAAGAGATGAGTTCATGATTTTTTGAAAGAATAAGGTTCAGGAAAACTTCTCAAACAAGTTATGGATTGATCGACAGTAGAGGAACAGAGATCCAAAGCTGAATAATATAAATCCCAATCGAAAAGAACAAAAGTGGTGGAGTCTTCAAAACCAAAATAAAAACCTAGAACAAGAACTGAGTCTGAAAACGAACGTGATCGAATGTGTTCAAAGTCTGTGGCGGCTGGCCTTTTTTTCTTCTAAAATTAATTAAAAACGCGTCCCTAGGTAAAATAGATCGAGCATGTGCTCGACAGGTCCGAGCAGGTGCTCGACAGGTCCGAGCAGGTGCTCGACAGGTCCGAGCAGGTGCTCGACAGGCGAAAAATCGTCTTTTGGCTTAAATTTGCTCCTTTTGCTCCAATGTCTTCCAACATCTTCAATCCATGCTCCAGAGCCTTAAAATACCTGAGAAGACACAAAAAGACTAGAAAAGACTCGAAAACGATATGAAAAGACTAGCTAAAATGGGATAAAATACTAATACATCAACTCCCCCGGACTTAGACCTTTGTTTGTCCTCAAACAAAACAAGATCAAGAACTGAGAAGAGGTTTGAAAATCACGGGAACTCACTTGCTTGTTGGAAAAGTTTCGAACTTCATACCTTCTTCACTGGACCTTAGGACATGTACCGTAGTTAGTCGTGGGGTTCATAACCTAACCTTAATCACTCACAACCCAACAGAAGTTTCGGAATCCCCACTGTCATCTCTTACATAGATTAATGAAAATAAAGTACAGTGATCTTATCAGGGGAAATCGGTCCAAAAGGTGCCAACTTCTTCTAACCAAAGACCCTCTCCCATATAACTTTCCTCTCTCCTCTTTCCCTTTTTCCACGCCATCATTTTTCTGTTTATTCCTTACAGCCATCGGTTTTCATTTGCCGATGCTTCACCCTTTTTCACAGCCATCACTTTTCTGATGCTTCTTCTTTATTTTGTGGGACGAATCTCCATGAGGTCGCAAAGGATACACGGGTTTACGCATCATCCCTTGGTTCACTTCGTTTTTTTTAGTTTCCCTTACAACAAGCTTTCCATGAGGTCACAAAGGATACACGGGTCTACGCATCATCCCTTGGTTCACTTCGGCTTGTTGCTTTGAACTTCTCCTTTTTATTTTCTTTTCCTTTTCTTTTCTTTTTCTCGGTGTAATGAAGGGGAGTGAGAGAGGAGTATCATACTTTGTGGAGAGTTGCGTGGTCTTGTTTGGCTCGAATAGGTCTTCCCTAATGAACATCAAACCCCTGAGAAAGAAATTGAAGATCAGGTTAGGGTCCAATAAAAATTAGAGATGATATAGGTTCAGCCTATTTCCCGCTGAGCGTGAGCTTTGGGGAATATTTAATCCGCCTAATGCCTTTCCGATACAGAACTTTGGCCAAGCTGTGAGTCATACAAGTAATCCATAGTCCGAAAATAAATCCAATAGATCAAGTTCATAATTCCCAAACAAAATTTTGACTCGATAAAATTCTAAAACATACTCGATAAAAGTAAACCAAGCGGCAGGACCTGATTCACTAAAAATCTAAGACTCTTGGGACTGACACAACAACAAGACTCAATAGAATATAAAATAAAATAAAATAGCTAACCGCTCCCCCGGACTAAAATCACACCGTCTCCGGAGTGAAAAAGAATTAGAGATTGGCGACAAAGAAAAATAAAAACACACATGGATAATACAATGATGATAGAGGGTAAAGGGGGATATCACTCAGTTGTCGCGGTGTCGTGGTCGTCGCCCATGGAGCACCCTGGTGGAGCAGGTGCTCGCCTCTTCCTACGGCGTAATGGCTGCCCGGAGCCTAAGGTTGAGTTTGAAGGCTGGGGCATGGCAGCTGCTGCGGTGGTGGTATGGCAACATCCTCGTGCCAACGTTTGCATGATCCTCTGCATGAGGCTGTTGTTTCTCTTGGTTGACTCGATCATCCACCTCCTGTACTCGGCAGTGTCAGCATCATCAGAGATGGGTGGAAGATCAAACTCACCTTGAGTAGAGGCGGCATGATAAGGAAGTGCGAGGCGCGGGACTGGAGTGGTGTCATCGTCGGTGTCATGACGAGATATGCTTCAACGAGATGTGCTCGCCCTAGCTGATGATGATCTGCCCGGGATGGGGATGAGGTACTGTGGTGGTGGGTGGAACGCAAGATCGTCCATAGTGTAGAGTTCAGTCGCGGCCGGGTTCGGAAGCTCGATGAGGCTAGACTCCCCGGTTGCAGCGATGAACTGGTAGTAGGACGGTGCAAGGATGATCTTGGAAGCGAGCAGGTGCTTCATATCCATTCATGAGAGCTGGGTGACACATGAAGCGGATGAGAGATCCACTCGGTGATGGCGGAAGAGGGGAGTTAGAAGACTCCCTATTCGCTCAACTCTCTGTCCCTTGTTGTTCTCCGTGGGGCTGTCCTTGATTCCACAGATGACCTCGGCAAAGCGGACGCCTAAGTTGGAACGGTAGACCTCGAATTGTTCCGTGTTCCCGTTCCCTACAATATGAGCACATCCCAAAAATAATAGCAGCAACTCATCGATGTGGACTTTGTTACCTATAGCCCGGGCAAAAAGCATGTTGCTGAAAATTCTTGCACATATGCGAAGTGCGGGATGGCGGAGGCGGTTTTGACTTCCGGAGTTGGAGGAGTAAGGGCACGAGGCGATATGGCTCCAGAATTCTTTGGACTGTGCGAATGACTTGGGTGAATCCAGCTTGGTGACCGTCTCGCGGAAGCCATACAAAACGCAAAAATCCCACATAGCAATGTCGTACTTTGTTCCTCCAGCAAAGAACGAAAATGTACCTTCTTCAAGTGTTGGGGAGTCCAGATTTTTGTAAGTGAGAATGGCGGTAGCTAGGCATTGTCTCACCAGGTTTGGGTAAAGCATATCTTCTTCTAGCGCGAAAGACATGCAATGTGCATGGCTTACGATCCTCCGAACTTGCTCTTGTAGACTTAATTGCTGAAGCATCATCTCGCACATGTACCTCGTGGGCTCTAGCTTCAGCCCGAGAAGCTAATTGTAGTAATAGGCATCGCGAGTGTCCCACGAGTCCGGTGAGATGGGCGGAAGCTCCTTGATTCCGAGATCGAAAGGCATGTTTTCGGGGCGGGGCCACGGGTGGGTGGCGAATCTCTCGGAGGCGGTGGATCGTGTGGAGGTGCTGGCTTTGCCTTTTCCCTTGTTAGTGGCGAAAAACTGCTTCGGAGGAATGATGATACGGGGAGCTTGGACTCGCGGCAGCGAGAGGCGGAGCTTGGCCAAGCCTGAAAAAGTCGGGGGCGACTTGCGGTGAGGCCGAAAATGCGACGTGACAGAGTGATATGAGTTGGGCGGTGGTGAAGAGATCAGAGTCACGGATCTGGTTGGCGAGACATGAGAAGTGGAACAAAGAGGGGGTGGAGTTTCGCGGGGGATGAGAAACTTCGCGACTTGGTGATAGCGGTTCGGTGGAGAGAGAGATATTGGCCGAGAGCTTTCCGATTTGAGATAAGAGGCGGAGCGGAAGAGCGGCGAAGTAAGAGAACTTGGCCGAGCGATAGCAAGTCGAAAGGTACTTAATGTGGAGTTTTGCGGAGAGCGAGGCGATGGCGGTGAACGGCGGAGGTAGATATATCGGCCGAGAGCTTTCGGATTTGAGCGGAGGGGATGAAAGCAACGGTGGTTGGGCGGAGAGATCAAGAAAGCTGATCCGAGCAGACGAGATGAGAGAGAGAGAGATGGCGATGGAGGTGAGATGTTGGTGCTCGGTTCTCGTGATTTAAAGTGGAGGTGAGTAGGGTTTTCAGAATTTGGAAGTTAGTGGTGACCAGTGCATGGGCCTGCAAAATAGGAAAAAGAGAAAGTTAGTGGGGTTGGGAAAAGGAAAATTTGAATTTTACCTTTTGTTTGTGTTGACTCATCGAGCACCCTGGCGGAGCAGGTGCTCGGGCCAGTTCTGGGGTGCTCGATACCCCTTTTCTCTTTTTTTTTTTTTTTTTTTTTTTTTTAAAGAAGTGAAATCACAAATAGAAATTAGTATCAAAAGAAATTTAAAATGAATTATATACAAGAAAACTTACCGGTGGGTTGCCTCCCACCAAGCGCTTGTTTTAAGTCGTTAGCTCGACTTTGTAGGCCGTTTAGGCGTGAGGAACATCACCTAAGGCGACAGTGTCACCTTCTCCAATGTGTGTATCAGCGAGATATGGCTTGATCCTTTGGCCATTTACCACGAATTCATCTCCTTTCGCGTTTAGCAACACCACGGCTCCATGTGGTCTAAGCTCCTTGATCGTGAAGGGGCCAGACCATCTGGACTTCAGCTTACCTAGAAATAATCTGAGACGAGAGTTGAACAATAATACCTGGTCGTTGGGAGAGAAACTCCTGGGGATGATCCTCTTGTCATGGTAAGCTTTTATTCGCTCCTTGTAAATCCTTGAGTTGTCATAGGCGAGATGCCTAATTTCCTCCAACTCGTGCAGCTGCATGGATCTCCTCTCAAATGCTGGTAGGATGTCGAAGTTGAGCAATTTAATGGCCCAGGCCGCTTTGTACTCCAGGTACACCGGAAGGTGACATGCCTTCCCATACACCAAATGAAAAGGCGTTGTCCCCAACGGTGTTTTATATGCGGTCCTATACGCCCATAGAGCGTCATCCAACTTCTTGGACCAATCCCTACACGTGATGCTCACCGTCTTCTGCAGGATACTCTTTATCTCCCTGTTGGAGATCTCGACCTGCCCGCTAGTTTGAGGGTGATAGGGAGAAGCTACCTTGTGCGTAACACCATTCTTCCTCAACAAGTTCTCAAAAACCTTGTTTATGAAGTGTGAGCCTCCATCGCTAATCACCACTCTTGGGACTCCAAACCTCGGAAAGATAAAACTCTTAAACATCTTGATGACCACTCTAGCATCATTAGTTGGGCTAGCCAGCGCTTCAACCCATTTTGAAACATAATCAACAGCAACTAGAATGTATTCATTACCGTAGGATGATGGAAACGGTCCCATGAAGTCTATGCCCCATACATCGAAAACTTCAACTTCCAGAATAAAATTCTGGGGCATCTCATTGCGCTTACTGATGTTTCCTTGCCTTTGACACGCATCACACCTAGAGACAAACCTGTGTGCATCACGGAACATCGTAGGCCACCAATATCCGGCTTGTAAAGCCTTTGAAACCGTTTTTAATGTGGCGAAGTGCCCAGCATATGACGAACTGTGGCAATGGTGTAAAATCCCAGGGATCTCTGCCTCAGACACACATCTCCTATACAGCCCATCCGAACATTGCTTGTATAAAAACGGTTCATCCCAATAATACCGCCTAACCTCGCGGAAAAACTTCTTTCTTTTGCTCCCCGCTAGATTCTCAGGAACCTTATCAGCAGCCAAGAAGTTTGCAATCTCTCCAAACCATGGGAAGCTAGAGGACTGACCTGTTTGAATTAATTCACAAGAATTTTCGGGAGCAGGTGCTCCAACAGGCGGAGCAGGTGCTCCATCGGATGCTCGGTCGGGTGCTCGGTCGTTTGCTCGGAAAATTTTGCAGGTGTTGATAGAATAGATCTGTTCATCTGGTAGACTATCCTCCATGGGTGTGTCCTCTTCAATCTGCAACCTGCTCAAGTGATCCGCAACCCCATTTTCGGACCCTTTCTTGTCCTTTATCTCTAGATCAAATTCTTGTAGCAACAAAATCCACCTCAATAACCTGGGCTTTGCATCCTTCTTTGTCAGCAAATACTTCAATGCAGCGTGGTCTGTGGGAACAATTACCTTCGATCCAACGAGGTATGACCTGAACTTCTCAAAAGCAAAAACTATCGCTAGTAACTCCTTCTCGGTAGTGGCGTACCGACACTGAGCATCGTCCATAGTCCGGCTGGCATAATAAATGATGTGGAGCTTCTTATCTCTCCTCTGATCCAGAACAGCTCCCACAGTAAAATCACTTGCATCCGTCATAATTTCGAATGGTAGCTCCCAATCTGGCGGTTGAACTATCGGTGCACTAACCAAGGCTCTCTTAATTGTGTGAAAAGCCGCCAAACAGTCACTATCAAATTCAAACTTCACCTCCTTACACAGCAATCTCGTAAGAGGTCTAGCAATCTTAGAAAAGTTCTTGATGAAGCGACGGTAGAACCCCGCGTGTCCCAGAAAACTGCGGATCCCCTTAACCGAATTAGGTGGTTGCAAACTCATCATAACCTCTATCTTTACCTTGTCAACTTCGATCCCTTTCTCTGATATCTTGTGCCCAAGCACTATCCCATCTCGGACCATGAAGTGACACTTCTCCCAGTTGAGAACTAGATGCTTCTCCTCGCACCTTTGCAATACCCTGCACAAATTAGACAAACAAGAAAAAAACGAACTACCATACACAGAAAAGTCATCCATAAATACTTCCATAATGTCCTCAATAAGTTCAGTAAATATAGACATCATACAACGTTGAAACGTTGCTGGAGCATTACACAAACCGAATGGCATACGGTGGTACGCGAAGGTGCCGTAAGGACATGTGAATGTCGTCTTCTCTTGATCGTCCGGGTGGATGGGAATCTGGAAAAATCCTGAAAAACCATCTAGGAAACAATAATATGGATGGTTAGCCAGACGCTCTAGCATCTGGTCAATGAATGGTAAAGGAAAATGATCCTTGCGAGTGGCAGTATTCAATTTCCGATAATCTATGCACATCCTATGTCCAGTTACCATCCTAGTTGGTATTAGTTCGCTCTTATCATTTTTAATCACTGTGATACCTCCTTTCTTAGGAACTACATGCACTGGGCTGACCCACTTACTGTCAGAAATCGCATAAATCACACCAGCCTCTAGAAGTTTCATTATTTCTTTCTTGACGACATCCTTGAGGTTAGGGTTTAACCGCCTCTGATGCTCAACAGAAGTCATAGATTCATCCTCTAGGTGTATCCTGTGCATGCATAAGTCAGGGGATATACCAATGATATCATCTAGTGAATGTCCTAGAGCCTTCCTATACTTCCTCAAATCACACAAAAGCAAGGTAATCTCTACATTGTTTAAGTTTGCATTCACTATAACTGGATAAGTGGAGTTCGGACCAAGAAAAACATACCTGAGCCCTGCTGGGAGGGTCTTCAACTCAAGCTTTGGAGCTTTCAGCTCACTCCAAGAGCCTCCCAAAATTGGATTTTTCGGAGTAGGTGCTCCTTGTGCTCGCTGGGGTGCTCGCTGAGGTGCTCCCTTGTCCTCGATTTTTGTGCCTTCTCCCAAGCTCAGAAATTCATCTCCTTCCTCCACTCTGATGTTGGAATCGAGAAACTTGGCGAATCCATGGGTGTCTTCACTCAGAAAACCATGTTCACCCTCAGGTTTTGTTAATGCGACTTCATATCTCCAAGACGGAGATCAACTATGCCTTCTTCAACATCAATGATAGCACGAGCCGTGCATTAGAAAGCTCTACCCAATATCAGTGGGTCCTTGGGTTCTTCATCTAGTTCCAGAACCACAAAATCAGTTGGGATAAATGTATCCCCAATTCGGACGTGCATATCTTCAATAATACCCACCGGAAGCTACGTAGACCGATCCACAAAAACCAATGAGATCTTTGTAGGCTTGAACTTGGTGAATCCCAGACGCTTAGCCACAGAGTATGGCATCAGATTGACGCTGGAACCTAAGTCACACAAAGAGCAAGCAAATGTGCACGGTCCTATCTTCACCGAGATAACAAACCTCCCGGGGTCCTCTTTCTTTTTCAACACCTTACTCTGAAGTATGGCGCTGCACTCCTTAGAAACAATCATAACACTCTCTTCCTCAACAACCTTACCAGCAACCAGTTCCTTCATGTATCGCTTGAGAGAAGGCATCATTTGCACGGCATCAACCAAGGGAAGTTTCACCGTCAAATCCTTAAGCATCTCCTTGCACTTTGCATCCTCCAAATTCTTGCGAGATTTCCTTGGAGGTACTGGATAAGGGACCTTGGGTATGTAGACTCGTTCTGGTGGAGTTTCATAAATTTTTGAAATTTTCGTGGGAGCACCCTGTGGGAGCAGGTGCTCCGCAGCAGAGTTGGGGTGCTCGGAAATTTTTTCTTCAGATTCGTTTGGAACAGTTCCCAGAGGTGTTCCTGAGCTTGATCCAACCTCAACATTTCCATCTTTCACAGCAGAATCACTCCATTGAGCCTGATGCTCGGAATTCCTCTCCTTAGCCTTTCCGTGGAAGCTTCTCATAGTAGGCGGTACTAGCAACTTTCCACTCCTCAACTCAACAGCATTCACGTGATATTATTTCCTGGGCAATTCACCTTTACCTGGAAGAGCTCCAGCTGGTCTCTTGATAGCCTCGGCGGTTTGAGCTACTTGTGTATCAAGCTTCTTCACATGCGCAGTAACAGCTTCATACTTCGCGTTTAAATCAGTGTACATGTGATCTACCTTGGCATTAATCTCAGTGGATGCCTTCTGTTGGTTAACCATCAGTTGCTGCATAAGACTCTTCAGTTCATCTTGACATGTAGGCGCGGAGGCAGCTTGTGGTGGTGCCGTGAAATTTGTGTTTTGTTGTTGGTTTCCTCCTTGGAACCGATTCTGATTCTGATTAGGGATGTACTGCTTCCCCTGAGTGTTGCTGGAGTAAAACTTTTGAAAACCCTGAGCTTGTGGCAATTTAGTGATACCTCCTTGTTGCGGATAAACTTGGTCTTGTGGGTTCTCGACATTGGTGCTTCGGTAGGAGAGGTTGGGGTGGCTCCGATAATTCTGATTAAACCCACGGTTCTGGACATATCCTTGACCACTCACATAGTTAACCTCATGTACTCCAGCATCGTCATCTTCCTCAAACTCTTGAGAAACGGGCGCAGCCCCAATTTCTTCCACAAACTTGATCGGTCTTTGACTTTCGCGTAGGAGTAAATTTACCTTTGCCGTCAGCTCATCTATCTTCTGAGTGTCCATACTGTTTACTTTCTTGGACCTATCATACTCAGGAGACCTGTTGCTAGAGCTTGAAGCAAGGTTCTCTATCAGCTCAAAAGCACCATCCCTAGTCTTGGTCATAAAATCCCCATTACTCGCGGCATTTAGGGCATTGCGGTAATCCCATTCAACTCCATCATAAAATATTCCCAGAATCTGTTCATCTTTAAAACCATGATGAGGGCACTCCCTACGGTATTCCTTCAGTCTCTCCCAAGCTTCACAAAAATCTTCACCAGAATGTTGTTGGAAAGACGAAATCTTGTTCCGTAGAGCGGCTGTCTTGGACTTAGTGTAGAAGTGGTCCAAAAAGGCAGCTCTAACTTCATCCCACGTCCTCAAAGAACCAGCTGGCAATGACTTCAACCACCTCTGAGCCTTGTCAGCAAGAGAAAACGGAAACAGCTTGCATTTCAGAAATTCCGACGGTACCCCATTAGAACCGGTGGTGCTGCAGATTTCTTCAAAATTTTCGATGTGGTCCATCGGTATCTCAGCTGGCAGTCCGTGAAAGAGGTGTTGCTTCACCAATGTAATCATCTGAGGCTTGATCTCATAGTCTTGCCTCTGAATTGTTGGAGAAACAATAGCTGAGCGGTTTTGATAAAATGCATGGGGATTATCCGAATCCCCTATACCCGGCTGAACTCGTGGAGCTGGCGGTTGATCTCTTCTCAACTGAGCAATCTGATCCCTTAGCAACTGTAACTGAGCAGCCATACCATTGTCTTGTTCAGCCATGATTACCAGAGCAGCTGTAAGTCTCTTTTGATGGTTTTGACGTTCGATGCGAGCTAACTCTTCGTTGGTGAGGATGGTTAGATCTTCGGTGCAATTTTTCCTTGTTCTTCTACTGGCATGCACCTGACACATAGCAAAAACAAATAAAAATTAAGGTCAGTAGTTTCTTAGACTGAAAACAAAATCAAAAATCAAAGGTAACGCAATTGGTCCCCGGCAACGGCTCCAAAAACTTGATGTGTGAAGTTTTAACCCAATTAAATACTGCAAGTGCACAGAACAATCACAATAGTATAAAAGGAATCGAATCCACAGAGACCAAGGTTACACTATGAATTTATGAGATTTTTATTTAAAGCTAAGACAAAATATTGGTTGGTGTAATTTTTGGAACAAATAAACAACTAAATAAATCGGTGTAAACAATTAATTAAAAGCACTAGGTCAAGGTATTTCGCTGGTGATTAGGAAACAAGGCTGAGCAACTATTCAGGTCTAATTAACTACCGGTCTAGAACTCAAACACAATTAAATGTCGCTCCACTCTCGTGATGTATCGACACCTTTATCTAACAACCTAGAATCCGAAACTCTCGTTGGCTGCGCACCAATTGCTCAACAAACAGGTTCAATATGTTCACAATCAATCACAGCAATCAACTCTCGTTGGCTGCGCACCAATTGCTCACCAATGATTTTTCTAGCAACCTAGAGCACTCTCATGAATAAGTTTAACCTAAAAATCATAGGCTAGGTGATCAAGCTAACCTAAGCATTACGAACCCCTATTGGCGAAGACATATAAATTCCATTCCTATTTGTGCTCAGCCATTAACACCCTAATTCACCATTGAAAAACCCTTAACCTAGCTATGGATCTACTCACACATAGCGAAACTAAACATAACAAAGCAAAGAGATGAGTTCATGATTTATTGAAAGAATAAGGTTCAGGAAAACTTCTCAAACAAGTTATGGATTGATCGACAGTAGAGGAACAGAGATCCAAAGCTGAATAATATAAATCCCAATCGAAAAGAACAAAAGTGGTGGAGTCTTCAAAACCAAAATAAAAACCTAGAACAAGAACTGAGTCTGAAAACGAACGTGATCGAATGTGTTCAAAGTCTGAGGTGGCTGGCCTCTTTTTCTTCTAAAAATTAATTAAAAACGCGTCCCTAGGTAAAATAGATCGAGCAGGTGCTCGACAGGTGAAAAATCGTCTATTGGCTTAAATTTGCTCCTTTTGCTCCAATGTCTTCCAACATCTTCAGTCCATGCTCTAGAGCCTTAAAATACCTGAGAAGACACAAAAAGACTAGAAAAGACTCGAAAATGATATGAAAAGACTAGCTAAAATGGGACAAAATACTAATACATCACTTCACAACTAAAGTGATCAAAGGTGATATTAGATAACATTAATTCAAATGCTCGAGAATAAGGATACCTTAATCTAGCGTGTCACACGGCATTAGAATTGACAAAAAAACAATCGACATCACTGACACATATAAATTTGAATAGCATCAGATTCATAGAAACAAGATTCGGTCTAAAATTAATAGATCCAGTAAAACTATATGGTAAGGCCACTATAAAACGAACACAAAAACAATCGACATCACTGACACATATATATTTGAATAGTGAAATTACCTATCTGTTTATGGCGTAGATTGAGGGCCATCGAGTCGTGTGCTCTATGATCCTCTTTCTACTACTCAAGGATCCCTCATGGTCATTCTGATCGACGATCTAACAGACACCTACTCTTTGACGCTCTGAATCAGCTAGCGTATGGGTCATGAATTGTCATCTGAGCCTAGGATTATGGGTTTTAGTAATTTAGCCCAATATTAGCTCAAGATCGAGTGATCTGATCGAGGATCAAAGGAGAATAAGAAGGGTATTTTTGGAAGAACATATATCATTAAAAGAGAATGGTGTTTTGAGATTAAAGTAGATATAAGAGATTATAAGAGCGGAGATATGGTGTTTTGAGATTATGATTCGTATTATAAGTAGAGAAAGTTAAAAAAATAGTTTTTTTTTGTTGGTTAACCTGCTTGGTCAAATTATATTTGAACCTTCGGCTTATGTATTCTCCTACATTGTCGGATCTTAATACCTTAATTTTGACATCAAACTGATTAGCTACATCATCTTGAAAATTGAGAAATGCATCAAACACATCATCTTTAGAAGATAGTAATGTGATCTAAGAAAATTTTGATTTTTCATCAATAAATGTCACAAAATATTTATTGTTATCTCTAGATAACCATGGTGAAGTCCAAACATCCAAATGAACTAAATCAAACCATTTTTCATAAATGGTAGATGATTTAGAAAATACAGTTTTACAATGTTTTTCGAGAATGCGTGCTTCACAACTAAAGTGATCAAAGGTGATATAAGGTAACATTAACTCAAATGCTCGAGAATAAGGATGACCTAATCTAGCGTGTCAGACGACAATAGAATTGACAAAAAAAATCGACATCAGTGACACATATAGATTTGAATAGCATCAGATTCATAGAAACAAGATTCGGTCTAAAATTAATAGATCCAGTAAAACTATATGGTAATGCCACTGTAAAACGATCACAAAAATAATCGACATCACTGACACATAGATTTGAATAGCGAAATTACCTATCTGTGTATGGCTTAGATTGAGGGCCATCGAGTCGTGTGCTCTATGATCCTCTTTCTATTACTCAAGGATCCCTCCTGTTCTTCTGATCGACGATCTAACATATGCCTACTTTTGGACGCTCTGAAGCAGCTAGCGTATGAGTCATGAATTGTCATCTGAGCCTAGGATTATGGGTTTTAATAATTTAGTCCAGTATTAGCTCAAGATCGAGTGATCTGATCGAAGATCAAAGGAGAATAAGAAAGGTATTTTCGGAAGAACATATTTCATTAAAAGAGAATGGTGTTTTGAGATTAAAGTGGATATAAGAGATTATGAGAGCGGAGATATGGTGTTTTGAGATTATGATACGTATGATAAGTAGGGAAAGTTAAAAAAAAGGTTTTTTTTTTGTTGGTTAACCTGCTTGGTCAAATTATATTTGAACCTTCGGCTTATGTATTCTCCTACATTGTCGGATATTAATACCTTAATTTTGACATCAAACTGATTAGATAGATCATCTTGAAAATTTAGAAATGCAACAAAGACATCATCTTCAGAAGATAGTATTGTGATCTAAGTATATTTTGATTTTTCATCAATAAATGTCACAAAATAATTATTGTTATCTCTAGATAACAATGGTGAAGTCCAAACATCCAAATGAACTAAATCAAACCATTTTTCATAAATGGTAGATGATTTAGAAAATACGGTTTTACAATGTTTTTCGAGAATGCGTGCTTCACAACTAAAGTGATCAAAGGTGATATTAGGTAACATTAACTCAAATGCTCGAGAATAAGGATGCCCTAATCTAGCATGTCACACGACATTAGAATTGACAAAAAAACAATCGACATCACTGACACATATAAATTTGAATAGCATCAGATTCATAGAAACAAGATTCGGTCTAAAATTAATAGATCCAGTAAAACTATATGGTAACGCCACTATAAAATGATCACAAAAACAATCGACATCACTGACACATATAGATTTGAATAGCTAAATTACTTATCTGTTTATGGCGTAGATTGAGGGCCATCGAGTCGTGTGCTCTATGATCCTCTTTCTACTACTCAAGGATCCCTCATGTTCTTCTGATCGACGATCTAACATATGCCTACTCTTGGACGCTCTGAATCAGCTAGCGTATGGGTCATTAATTGTCATCTGAGCCTAGGATTTTGGGTTTTAGTAATTTAGCCCAGTATTAGCTCAAGATCGAGTGATCTGATCGAGGATCAAAGGAGAATAAGAAGGGTATTTTCGGAAGAACATATCTTATTAAAAGAGAATGGTTTTTTGAGATTAAAGTGGATATAAGAGATTATGAGAGCGGAGATATGGTGTTTTGAGATTATGACTCGTATTATAAGTAGGGAAAGTTAAAAAAAAAAGCTTTTTTTTGTTGGTTAACCTGCTTGGTCAAATTATATTTGAACCTTCGGCTTATGTATTTTCCAACATTGTCGGATCTTAATACCTTAATTTTGACATCAAACTGATTAGCTACATCATCTTGAAAATTGAGAAATGCATCAAACACATCATCTTTAGAAGATAGTAATGTGATCTAAGAAAATTTTGATTTTTCATCAATAAATGTCACAAAATATTTATTGTTATCTCTAGATAACCATGGTGAAGTCCAAACATCCAAATGAACTAAATCAAACCATTTTTCATAAATGGTAGATGATTTAGAAAATACAGTTTTACAATGTTTTTCGAGAATGCGTGCTTCACAACTAAAGTGATCAAAGGTGATATAAGGTAACATTAACTCAAATGCTCGAGAATAAGGATGCCCTAATCTAGCGTGTCAGACGACAATAGAATTGACAAAAAAAATCGACATCAGTGACACATATAGATTTGAATAGCATCAGATTCATAGAAACAAGATTCGGTCTAAAATTAATAGATCCAGTAAAACTATATGGTAATGCCACTGTAAAACGATCACAAAAATAATCGACATCACTGACACATAGATTTGAATAGCGAAATTACCTATCTGTGTATGGCTTAGATTGAGGGCCATCGAGTCGTGTGCTCTATGATCCTCTTTCTATTACTCAAGGATCCCTCCTGTTCTTCTGATCGACGATCTAACATATGCCTACTCTTGGACGCTCTGAATCAGCTAGCGTATGGGTCATGAATTGTCATCTGAGCCTAGGATTATGGGTTTTAGTAATTTAGCCCAATATTAGCTCAAGATCGAGTGATCTGATCGAGGATCAAAGGAGAATAAGAAGGGTATTTTCGGAAGAACATATTTCATTAAAATAGAATGGTGTTTTGAGGTTAAAGTGGATATAAGAGATTATGAGAGCGGAGATATGGTGTTTTGAGATTATGACTCGTATTATAAGTAGGGAAAGTTAAAAAAAAAGCTTTTTTTTGTTGGTTAACCTGCTTGGTCAAATTATATTTGAACCTTCGGCTTATGTATTCTCCTACATTGTCAGATCTTAATACCTTAATTTTGACATCAAACTGATTAGCTACATCATCTTGAAAATTGAGAAATGCATCAAACACATCATCTTTAGAAGATAGTATTGTGATGTAAGTTTATTTTGATTTTTCATCAATAAATGTCACAAAATAATTATTGTTATCTCTAGATAACAATGGTGATGTCCAAACATCCAAATGAACTAAATTAAACCATTTTTCATAAATGGTAGATGATTAAAAAAATACGGTTTTACAATGTTTTTCGAGAATGCGTGCTTCACAACTAAAGTGATCAAAGGTGATATTAGGTAACATTAACTCAAATGCTCAAGAATAAGGATAACCTAATCTAGCATGTCACACGGCATTAGAATTGACAAAAAAACAATCGACATCACTGACACATATAGATTTGAATAGCATTAAATTCATAGACACATGATTCAGTCTAAAATTAATAGATCCACTAAAACTATATGGTAAGGCCACTATAAAATGATCACAAAAACAATCGACATCACTGCCACATATAGATTTGAATAGCGAAATTACCTATCTGTTTATGGCTTAGATTGAGGGCCATCGAGTCGTGTGCTCTATGATCCTGTTTCTACTACTAAGGATCCCTCCTGTTCTTCTGATCGACGATCTAACAGACGCCTACTCTTGGACGCTCTGAATCAGCTAGCGTATGGGGCATGAATTGTCATCTGAGCCTAGGATTATGGGTTTTAGTAATTTAGCCCAGTATTAGCTCAAGATCGAGTGATCTGATCGAAGATCAAAGGAGAATAAGAAGGGTATTTTCGGAAGAACATATTTCATTAAAAGAGAATGGTGTTTTGAGATTAAAGTGGATATAAGAGATTATGAGAGCGGAGATATGGTGTTTTGAGATTATGACTCGTATTATAAGTAGGGAAAGTTAAAAAAAAGCTCTTTTTTGTTGGTTAACCTGCTTGGTCAAATTATATTTGAACCTTCAGCTTATGTATTCTCCTACATTGTCGGATCTTAATACCTTAATTTTGACATTAAACTGATTAGCTACATCATCTTGAAAATTGAGAAATGCATCAAACACATCATGTTTAGAAAATAGTATTGTGATGTAAGTATATTTTGATTTTTCATCAATAAATGTTAAAAAGTATTTATTGTTATCTCTAGATAACCATGGTGAAGTCCAAACATCCAAATGAACTAAATCAAACCATTTTTCATAAATGGTAGATGATTTAGAAAATACGGTTTTACAATGTTTTTCGAGAATGCGTGCTTCACAACTAAAGTGATCAAAGGTGATATTAGGTAACATTAACTCAAACGCTCGAGAGTAAGGATGCTCTAATCTAGCATGTCACACGGCATTAGAATTGACAAAAAAACAATCGAAATCACTGACACATATAAATTTGAATAGCATCAGATTCATAGAAACAAGATTCGGTCTAAAATTAATAGATCCAGTAAAACTATATGGTAACGCCACTATAAAACGATCACAAAAACAATCGACATCACTGACACATATATTTGAATAGTGAAATTACCTATCTGTTTATGGCGTAGATTGAGGGCCATCGAGTTGTGTGCTCTAGGATCCTCTTTCCACTACTCAATGATCCCTCCTGTTCTTCTGATCGACGATCTAACAGACGCCTTTTCTTGGACGCTCTGAATCAGCTAGCGTTTGGGTCATGAATTGTCATCTGAGCCTAGGATTATGGGTTTTAGTAATTTAGCCCAGTATTCGCTCAAGATTGAGTGATCTGATCGAAGATCAAAGGAGAATAAGAAGGGTATTTTCGGAAGAACATATTTCATTAAAAGAGAATGGTGTTTTGAGATTAAAGTGGATATAAGAGATTATGAGAGCAGAGATATGGTGTTTTGAGATTATGAGTCGTATTATAAGTAGGGAAAGTTAAAAAAAAGCTTTTTTTTGTTTGTTAACCTGCTTGGTCAAATTATATTTGAACCTTCGGCTCATGTATTCTCCTACATTGTCGGATCTTAATACCTTAATTTTGACATCAAACTGATTAGCTACATCATCTTGAAAATTGAGAAATGCATCAAACACATCATCTTTAGAAGATAGTATTGTGATCTAAGTATATTTTGATTTTTCATCAATAAATGTCACAAAATAATTATTGTTATCTCTAGATAACAATGGTGAAGTTCAAACATCCAAATGAACTAAATCAAACAATTTTTCATAAATGGTAGATGATTTAGAAAATACGGTTTTACAATGTTTTCCGAGAATGCGTGCTTCACAACAAAAGTGATCAAAGGTGATATTAGGTAACATTAACTCAAATGCTCGAGAATAAGGATGCCCTAATCTAGCGTGTCACACGGCATTAGAATTGACAAAAAAAACAATCGACATCACTGACACATATAAATTTGAATAGCATCAGATTCATAGAACCAAGATTCGGTCTAAAATTAATAGATCCAGTAAAACTATATGGTAACGCCACTATAAAACGATCACAAAAAAAATCGACATCATTGACACATATATATTTGAATAGCAAAATTACCTATCTGTTTATGGCGTAGATTGAGGGCCATCGAGTCGTGTGCTCTAGGATCCTCTTTCTACTACTCAATGATCCCTCCTGTTCTTCTGATCGACGATCTAACAGACGCCTTTTCTTGGACGCTCTTAATCAGCTAGCGTATGGGTCATGAATTGTCATCTGAGCCTAGGATTATGGGTTTTAGTAATTTAGCCCAATATTAGCTCAAGATCGAGTGATCTTGTAACGCCCGTGTTCCGCTTACCGTTTTGTATTGTATTTTCCGCTATATTGTAGAATTGCGTATTCTATGCTTGGTATTGTATTGTTGTTTGGTTTAAGTACTTGGATAGTATTTAAAATGTATGGGCATTTTAAATACGAAGTATTTATGTTTGCAAAAAAAAAAATCGGGTCGTCACAGATCTGATCGAAGATCAAAGGAGAATAAGAAGGGTATTTTCGGAAGAACATATTTCATTAAAAGAGAATGGTGTTTTGAGATTAAAGTGGATATAATAAAAGATTATGAGAGTGAAGATATGGTGTTTTGAGATTATGACTCGTATTATAAGTAGGGAAAGTTAAAAAAAATAGCTTTTTTGTTGGTTAACCTTCTTGGTCAAATGATATTTGAACCTTCGGCTTATGTATTCTCCAACATTGTCGGATCTAAATATCTTAATTTGACATCAAACTGATTAGCTACATCATCTTGAAAATTAAGAAATGCATCAAACACATCATCTTTAGAAGATAGTAATGTGATCTAAGTATATTTTGATTTTTCGTCAATAATGGTCACAAAATACTTTTTGTCATCTCTAGATAACAATGGTGAAGTCCAAACATCCAAATGAACTAAATCAAACCATTTTTCATAAATGGTAGATGATTTAGAAAATACGGTTTTACAATGTTTTTCGAGAATGCGTGCTTCACAACTAAAGTGATCAAAGGTGATATTAGGTAACATTAACTTAAATGCTCGAGAATAAGGATGCCCTAATCTAGCATGTCAGACGACAATAGAATTGACAAAAAACAATCGACATCAGTGACACATATAGATTTGAATAGCATCAGATTCATAGAAACAAGATTAGGTCTAAAATTAATAGATCCAGTAAAAGTATATAGTAGCGCCACTATAGAACGATCACAAAAACAATCGACATCACTGACACATATAGATTTGAATAGCGAAATTACCTATCTGTTAATGGCGTAGATTGAGGGCCATCGAGTCGTGTGCTCTAGGATCCTCTTTCTACTACTCAAGGATCCCTCATGTTCTTCTGATCGACGATCTAACAGACGCCTACTCTTGGACGCTTTTAATCAGCTAGCGTATGGGTCATGAATTGTCATCTAAGCCTAGGATTATGGGTTTTAGTAATTTAGCCCAGTATTATCTGAAGATCGAGTGATCTGATCGAAGATCAAAGGAGAATAAGAAGGGCATTTTCGGAAGAACATATTTCATTAAAAGAGAATGATGGTTTGAGATTAATGTGGATATAAGAGATTATGAGAGTGGATATATGGTGTTTTGAGATTATGACTCGTATTATAAGTAAGGAAAGTTAAAAAATAACTTTTTTGTTGGTTAACCTGCTTGGCCAAATGATATTTGAACCTTCGGCTTATGTATTCTCCTACATTGTCGTATCTTAATTCCTTAATTTTGACATCAAACTAAATAGCTACATCATCTTGAAAATTAAGAAATGCATCAAACACATCATCTTTAGAAGATAGTAATGTGATCTAAGTATATTTTGATTTTTCATCAATAAAAATCACAAAATATTTATTGTTATCTCTAGCTAACCATGGTGAAGTTCAAACATCCAAATGAATTAAATCAAACCATTTTTCACAAATGGTAGATGATTTGGATAATACGGTTTTACAATGTTTTTCGAGAATGCGTGCTTCACAACTAAAGTGATCAAAGGTGATATTAGGTAACATTAACTCAAATGCTCGAGAATAAGGATGCCCTAATCTAGCGTGTCACACGGCATTAGAATTGACAAAAAAACAATCGACATCACTGACACATATAAATTTGAATAGCATCAGATTCATAAAAACAAGATTCGGTCTAAAATTAATAGATCCAGTAAAACTATATGGTAATGCCACTATAAAACGATCACAAAACCAATCGACATCACTGACACATAGATTTGAATAGCGAAATTACCTATCTGTTTATGGCGTAGATTGAGGGCCATCGAGTCGTGTGCTCTAGGATCCTCTTTCTACTACTCAAAGATCCCTCCTGTTTTTCTGATCGACGATCTAAAAGACGCCTACTCTTGGACGCTCTGAATCAGCTAGCGTATGGGTCATAAATTGTCATCTGAGCCTAGGATTATGGGTTTTAGTAATTTAGCCCAGTATTAGCTCAAGATCGAGTGATCTGATCGAATATCAAAAGAGAATAAGAAGGGTATTTTCGGAAGAACATATTTCATTAAAAGAGAATGGTGTTTTGAGATTAAAGTGGATACAAAAGATTATGAGAGTGTAGATATGGTGTTTTGAGATTATGACTCGTATTATAAGTAGGGAAAGTTAAAAAAAATAGCTTTTTGTTAGTTAACCTGCTTTGTCAAATGATATTTGAACCTTCGGCTTATGTATTCTCCTACATTGTCGGATCTAAATATCTTAATTTGACATGAAACTGATTATCTACATCATCTTGAAAATTAAGAAATGCATCAAACACATCATCTTTAGAAGATAGTAATGTGATCTAAGTATATTTTGATTTTTCATCAATAAATGTCAAAAAATATTTATTGTTATCTCTAGATAACCATGGTGAAGTCGAAACATCCAAATGAATTAAATCAAACAATTTTCATAAATGGTAGACGATTTAAGAAATACGGTTTTACAATGTTTTTCGAGAATGTGTGCTTCACAACTAAAGTGATCAAAGGTGATATTAGGTAACATTAACTAAAATGCTCGAGAATGAGGATGCCCTAATCTAGCGTGTCACACGACAATAGAATTGACAAAAAACAATCGACATCACTGACACATATCGATTTAAATAGCATCAGATTCATAGAAACAAAATTCGGTCTAAAATTAATAGATCCAGTAAAACTATATGGTAATGCCACTGTAAAACGATCTCAAAAACAATCGACATCACTGACACATATAGATTTGAATAGCGAAATTACCTATCTGTTTATGGGGTAGATTGAGGGCCATCGAGTCGTGTGCTCTAGGATCCTCATTATACTACTCAAGGATCCCTCCTGTTCTTGTGATCGACGATCTAACAGACGCCTACTCTTGGACGCTCTGAATCAGCTAGCGTATGGGTCATGAATTGTCATCTGAGCCTAGGATTATGGGTTTTAGTAATTTAGCCCAGTATTAGCTCAAGATCGAGTGATCTGATCGAAGATCAAAGGAGAATAAGAAGGGTATTTTTGGAAGAACATATTTCATTAAAAGGGAATGGTGTTTTGAGATTAAAGTGGATATAAGAGATTATGAGAGTGGAGATATGGTGTTTTGAGATTATGACTCGTATTATAAGTAGGGAAAGTTAAAAAAATAATTTTTTTGTTGGTTAACCTGCTTGGCCAAATGATATTTGAACATTTGGCTTATGTATTCTCCTACATTGTCGTATCTTCATTCCTTAATTTTGACATCAAACTGATTAGCTACATCATCTTGAAAATTGAGAAATGCATCAAACACATCAGCTTTAGAAGATAGTATTGTGATCTAAGTATATTTTGATTTTTCATCAATAAATGTCACAAAATAATTATTGTTATCTCTAGATAACCATGGTGAAGTCCAAACATCTAAATGAATTAAATCAAACCATTTTTCATAAATGGTAGATGATTTAGAAAATACGGTTTTACAATGTTTTTCGAGAATGTGTGCTTCACAACTAAAGTGATCAAAGGTGATATTAGGTAACATTAACTAAAATGCTCGAGAATAAGGATGCCCTAATCTAGCGTGTCACACGACAATAGAATTGACAAAAAACAATCGACATCACTGACACATATCGATTTAAATAGCATCAGATTCATAGAAACAAGATTCGGTCTAAAATTAATAGATCCAGTAAAACTATATGGTAATGCCACTTTAAAACGATCTCAAAAACAATCGACATCACTGACACATATAGATTTGAATAGCGAAATTACCTATCTGTTTATGGCGTAGATTGAGGGCCATCGAGTCGTGTGCTCTAGGATCCTCATTATACTACTCAAGGATCCCTCCTGTTCTTGTGATCGACGATCTAATAGACGCCTACTCTTGGACGCTCTGAATCAGCTAGCGTATGGGTCATGAATTGTCATCTGAGCCTAGGATTATGGGTTTTAGTAATTTAGCCCAGTATTAGCTCAAGATCGAGTGATCTGATCGAAGATCAAAGGAGAATAAGAAGGGTATTTTCGGAAGAACATATTTCATTAAAAGAGAATGGTGTTTTGAGATTAAAGTGGATATAAGAGATTATGAGAGCGGAGATATGGTGTTTTGAGATTATGACTCGTATTATAAGTAGGGAAAATTAAAAAAATAGTTTTTTTGTTGGTTAACCTGCTTGGTCAAATTATATTTGAACCTTCAGCTTATGTATTCTCCTACATTGTCGGATCTTAATACCTTAATTTTGACATCAAACTGATTAGCTACATCATCTTGAAAATTGAGAAATGCATCAAACACATCAGCTTTAGAAGATAGTATTGTGATCTAAGTATATTTTGATTTTTCATCAATAAATGTCACAAAATAATTATTGTTATCTCTAGATAACCATGGTGAAGTCCAAACATCCAAATGAACTAAATCAAACCATTTTTCATAAATGGTAGATGATTTAGAAAATACGGTTTTACAATGTTTTTTGAGAATACGTGCTTCACAACTAAAGTGATCAAAGGTGATATTAGGTAACATTAACTCAAATGCTCGAGAATAAGGATAACCTAATCTAGCGTGGCACACGGCATTAGAATTGACAAAAAAAAAATCAACATCACTGACACATATAGATTTGAATAGCATTAAATTCATAGAAATAAAATTCGGTCTAAAATTAATAGATCCAGTAAAACTATATGGTAACGCCACTATAAAACGATCACAAAAACAATCGACATCACTGACACATATAGAATTGAATAGCGAAATTACCTATATGTTTATGGCGTAGATTGAGGGCCATCGAGTCGTGTGCTCTATGATCCTCTTTCTAATACTCAAGGATCCCTCATGTTTTTCTGATCGACGATCTAACATATGCCTACTCTTGGACGCTCAGAATCAGCTAGCGTATGGGTCATGAATTTTCATCTGAGCCTAGGATTATGGGTTTTAGTAATTTAGCCCAGTATTAGCTCAAGATCGAGTGATCTGATCGAAGATCAAAAGAGAATAAGAATCGTATTTTCGAAGAACATATTTCATTCAAAGAGAATGGTGTTTTGAGATTAAAGTGGATACAAAAGATTATGAGAGTGTAGATATGGGGTTTTGAGGTTATGTTAAGGAATATATGTAGGGAAAGTTAAAGAAAATAGCGTTTTTGTTAGTTAACCTGCTTGGTCAAATGATATGTGAACCTTCGGCTTATGTATTCTCCTACATTGTCGGATCTAAATATCTTAATTTGACATGAAACTGATTATCTACATCATCTTGAAAATTAAGAAATGCATCAAACACATCATCTTTAGAAGATAGTAATGTGATCTAAGTATATGTTGATTTTTCATCAATAAATGTCAAAAAATATTTATTGTTATCTCTAGATAACCGTGGTGAAGTCCAAACATCCAAATGAACTAAATCAAACCATTTTCATAAATGGTAGACGATTTAAAAAATATGGTTTTACAATGTTTTTCGAGAATGCGTGCTTCACAACTAAAGTGATCAAAGGTGATATTGGGTAACATTAACTCAAATGCTCGAGAATAAGGATGCCCTAATCTAGCGTGTCACACGACAATAGAATCGACAAAAACAATCGACATCACTGACACATATCGATTTAAATAGCATCAGATTCATAGAAACAAGATTCGGTCTAAAATTAATAGATCCCGTAAAACTATATGGTAATGCCACTTTAAAACGATCTCAAAAACAATCGACATCACTGACACATATAGATTTGAATAGCGAAATTACCTATCTGTTTATGGCGTAGATTGAGGGCCATCAAGTCGTGTGCTCTAGGATCCTCATTATACTACTCAAGGATCCCTCCTAATCTTGTGATCGACGATCTAACAGACGCCTACTCTTGGACGCTCTGAATCAGCTAGCGTATGGGTCATGAATTGTCATCTGAGCCTAGGATTATGGGTTTTAGTAATTTAGCCCAGTATTAGCTCAAGATCGAGTGATCTGATCGAAGATCAAAGGAGAATAAGAAGGGTATTTTCGGAAGAACATATTTCATTAAAAGAGAATGGTGTTTTGAGATTAAAGTGGATATAAGAGATTATGAGAGCGGAGATATGGTGTTTTGAGATTATGACTCGTATTAAAAGTAGGGAAAATTAAAAAAATAGTTTTTTTTGTTGGTTAACCTGCTTGGTCAAATTATATTTGAATCTTCAACTTATGTATTCTCCTACATTGTCGGATCTTAATACCTTAATTTTGACATCAAACTGATTAGCTACATCATCTTGAAAATTGAGAAATGCATCAAACACATCAGCTTTAGAAGATAGTATTGTGATCTAAGTATATTTTGATTTTTCATCAATAAATGTCACAAAATAATTATTGTTATCTCTAGATAACCATGGTGAAGTCCAAACATCCAAATGAACTAAATCAAACCATTTTTCATAAATGGTAGATGATTTAGAAAATACGGTTTTACAATGTTTTTTGAGAATACGTGCTTCACAACTAAAGTGATCAAAGGTGATATTAGGTAACATTAACTCAAATGCTCGAGAATAAGGATAACCTAATCTAGCGTGGCACACGGCATTAGAATTGACAAAAAAAAAATCAACATCACTGACACATATAGATTTGAATAGCATTAAATTCATAGAAATAAAATTCGGTCTAAAATTAATAGATCCAGTAAAACTATATGGTAACGCCACTATAAAACGATCACAAAAACAATCGACATCACTGACACATATAGAATTGAATAGCGAAATTACCTATATGTTTATGGCGTAGATTGAGGGCCATCGAGTCGTGTGCTCTATGATCCTCTTTCTAATACTCAAGGATCCCTCATGTTTTTCTGATCGACGATCTAACATATGCCTACTCTTGGACGCTCAGAATCAGCTAGCGTATGGGTCATGAATTTTCATCTGAGCCTAGGATTATGGGTTTTAGTAATTTAGCCCAGTATTAGCTCAAGATCGAGTGATCTGATCGAAGATCAAAAGAGAATAAGAATCGTATTTTCGGAAGAACATATTTCATTCAAAGAGAATGGTGTTTTGAGATTAAAGTGGATACAAAAGATTATGAGAGTGTAGATATGGTGTTTTGAGATTATGACTCGTATTATATGTAGGGAAAGTTAAAGAAAATAGCTTTTTTGTTAGTTAACCTGCTTGGTCAAATGATATGTGAACCTTCGGCTTATGTATTCTCCTACATTGTCGGATCTAAATATCTTAATTTGACATGAAACTGATTATCTACATCATCTTGAAAATTAAGAAATGCATCAAACACATCATCTTTAGAAGATAGTAATGTGATCTAAGTATATGTTGATTTTTCATCAATAAATGTCAAAAAATATTTATTGTTATCTCTAGATAACCGTGGTGAAGTCCAAACATCCAAATGAACTAAATCAAACCATTTTCATAAATGGTAGACGATTTAAAAAATATGGTTTTACAATGTTTTTCGAGAATGCGTGCTTCACAACTAAAGTGATCAAAGGTGATATTGGGTAACATTAACTCAAATGCTCGAGAATAAGGATGCCCTAATCTAGCGTGTCACACGACAATAGAATCGACAAAAAACAATCGACATCACTGACACATATCGATTTAAATAGCATCAGATTCATAGAAACAAGATTCGGTCTAAAATTAATAGATCCCGTAAAACTATATGGTAATGCCACTTTAAAACGATCTCAAAAACAATCGACATCACTGACACATATAGATTTGAATAGCGAAATTACCTATCTGTTTATGGCGTAGATTGAGGGCCATCAAGTCGTGTGCTCTAGGATCCTCATTATACTACTCAAGGATCCCTCCTAATCTTGTGATCGACGATCTAACAGACGCCTACTCTTGGACGCTCTGAATCAGCTAGCGTATGGGTCATGAATTGTCATCTGAGCCTAGGATTATGGGTTTTAGTAATTTAGCCCAGTATTAGCTCAAGATCGAGTGATCTGATCGAAGATCAAAGGAGAATAAGAAGGGTATTTTCGGAAGAACATATTTCATTAAAAGAGAATGGTGTTTTGAGATTAAAGTGGATATAAGAGATTATGAGAGCGGAGATATGGTGTTTTGAGATTATGACTCGTATTAAAAGTAGGGAAAATTAAAAAAATAGTTTTTTTTGTTGGTTAACCTGCTTGGTCAAATTATATTTGAATCTTCAACTTATGTATTCTCCTACATTGTCGGATCTTAATACCTTAATTTTGACATCAAACTGATTAGCTACATCATCTTGAAAATTGAGAAATGCATCAAACACATCAGCTTTAGAAGATAGTATTGTGATCTAAGTATATTTTGATTTTTCATCAATAAATGTCACAAAATAATTATTGTTATCTCTAGATAACCATGGTGAAGTCCAAACATCCAAATGAACTAAATCAAACCATTTTTCATAAATGGTAGATGATTTAGAAAATACGGTTTTACAATGTTTTTCGAGAATACGTGCTTCACAACTAAAGTGATCAAAGGTGATATTAGGTAACATTAACTCAAATGCTCGAGAATAAGGATAACCTAATCTAGCGTGGCACACGGCATTAGAATTGACAAAAAAAAATTGACATCACTGACACATATAGATTTGAATAGCATTAAATTCATAGAAATAAGATTCGGTCTAAAATTAATAGATCCAGTAAAACTATATGGTAACGCCACTATAAAACGATCACAAAAACAATCGACATCACTGACACATATAGAATTGAATAGCGAAATTACCTATCTGTTTATGGCGTAGATTGAGGGCCATCGAGTCGTGTGCTCTAGGATCCTCTTTCTACTACTCAAGGATCCCTCCTGTTCTTGTGATCGACGATCTAACAGACGCCTACTCTTGGATGCTCTGAATCAGCTAGCGTATGGGTCATGAATTGTCATCTGAGCCTAGGATTATGGGTTTTAGTAATTTAGCCCAGTATTAGCTCAAGATCGAGTGATCTGATCGAAGATCAAAGGAGAATAAGAAGGGTATTTTTGGAAGAACATATTTCATTAAAAGAGAATGGTGTTTTGAGATTAAAGTGGATATGTAACGCCCGTGTTCCGGAAATAGAGATCCTGAGTTGTGAAACGGGTATTATTTTAGAGACTTAAAACCGAGAGACGGTTTTATGTTGTACGGTTTAAGAAGTGGAGGTGGTTTAATGTTGGTTAAAGAAGCTGATTTCGAGTTAATATTAAACCAATGGGAGAATTAATTAATTTATGGTTTAATTTAATTCTTGGTTTAATTTAAATGAACCAATTAAATCCCTAAGTCTATTTAAAGAGAAAAATAGCCGAAACCCTAGTTATTCTCTCTCTTTTTTCGTGGCCACCTTTAAGAAGAGAAAGAGAGATGTTGAATGTGGCTTAAAGAGAGGAAGGAGAAGCTTGCAAATCAAGAAGATGCAAATATTTCCAACATGTCGTGGTAGAACAAAGGTTCGACCTAGTAAATCGTCTCCAATGGTAAAGAAATTTAATGGGCTTGTAGCTAAGCCTTAGATCTAGATGTGCCAATTTTCGGATATTGATTTGAGTCAATATTCTAAGAGTTATATGCGTTTTCGTGAACTGTTCTGTTTCAGACGCGATTTGGACCAGCGTGTATTCAAAGGGAGATCACGAGTGAACTTTCCGTCTGATCGTCACGAAATTTCGTACGTAGCTTCGGCACATCTAGAAGAAGAATTTCAACGGTGAGATTTGAAACTGGATGGTTAGATTTTGATTCGTGATCCCATCTTTAAGGATGATCGTTTCTGTTACTTTTCCAATTTAGGTTGAAAGTTGTTTTGTTGTTGTGGTTGGATGTAGGGTGAGGAAGAGAGGTTGCGGTTGTGTTGCTGTGACATTTAAGAAACCCTAGAAATTCATGGAAATGAAGGTTTCTTAAAAAGGAAAGTTTTATAAAAAGGAAAGTTTCCTTAAAAGGAAAATACAATCAAGGAAAATCGTTGTGAGCAAAGGTGAGTGCAGGACCATAAGCTTATCTAAATGATTTAATTATTTAATGTGTTTTGCATGAATATAGGTCGTGTATGATTTCGGGTGGATCTAGATCGAGTGTCTCGTGAAATGGTTGATTTAATGTGGTATTTCGTGTTTAAATATGTTAAATATTTTAAATCATTTGTGTGTATAGCTTGTAGATGGGAGGATTGCCTCACTAAGTATTTATCGAAATACTTATGCATCTCCTTTTATTTGATGCAGGAAGAGAAAAAGTGTGACCGTGGGATCATGGCGAGGCAGAGGGGATGATCTAGAACTCGGTTGAGGTTTTTATGGTTGATTTTGTTTAATTCGAATAATTGTTGAATTGTTGCGAATTATTTATTTTTATGAGTTTTGGAGTTAAAATCATGTTAGAAATTTTGTTAAATTAGTTAATAATTTTGGAAGTAATGTGATTTAAGTTTCAAAATTTGGGTAATTAATTGTGGTGGTTTAATCATGTTTAATCAATGAATTAACTTATGGTTGAGTTTTTGTGTTATTTATTTGATGGTTTAATTTGGTTAAACTGAATTAATTAAATTAATATGAGTTTTTGTGCATTATTTAATTTCGTTGAATTTGAGGGATTTTAATATTTATGGGAATATTATTATCTGTTTAAAAAAAAAAAAAAAACGGGTGCGGTCGTTTCAATTTGGTATCAGAGCAGGATTAAGCAGGATCGGAGGAAGAAGGTTCCGATGATCAGGGTCTTATGGGATTGTGATGGTATGGAAGAGGAAACTTGGGAACCAGAGGCGAGGATGAAAGCGAGATTCAAGAAGTGGATCGAGAAGCAAGCAGTGGCTTGAGCAGTCGTCGAGGGTTTCCAATTTTTCTTTTCAGTTGTATGTTGGTGTTATTTTATTTGGTATTTTTTCGTAGTGTAACGATTAATACATTATGATTTTATTAATAAGACGAGGATTTCTTATTGTGATGACGGGTGATGTCATGTTGTGGAAAGAATAGTGATTCAAAATTAGAATGTGGTTTGTGAACATGTGACATAGGGATGTCGAGCACGTGGGGGTAGTTCGGTCGAGTATTCTTAGAGACTAGTGGGAGTCATGTATTGTTCTATACTTGTTGGAGGATGGTGAGTTCCTCCGTGCCCATAGCCTAACGGATAGTGGTCCTGAGGGTGCGAGTGGCGGCCCATAGCCTGACGGATAGTGGTCCTGAGGGTGCGAGTGGCAGCCCATAGCCTGATGGACAGTGGTCCTGAGGGTGCAAGTGGCGGCCCATAGCCCGACGGACAGTGGTCCTGAGGGTGCGAGTGGCGGCCCAGAGCTTGACGGACAGTGGTCCTGAGAGTGCGAGTGGCGTAGTTTTGTGCTCATAGCTCGACAGACAGTGGTCCCGAGAGTGCGAGTGGCGTGTGTGTGTATCATAACTCGAAGGATGTCTGTTTAAGAGTGGATGGTATGAGTGAGTAGAGAGCAATATGTGATACAACTGGGTCTTAAGCATAGGTACTGAACGTGGACCTCGGAGATTGTGGATAATCTCGAATGTGGGACCTTGTGTGGTCAGGAGGTTATGTGAGTACCTCGGAGATTATGGATTATCTCGTGTGTGACCGTGTTGGTCAGGAGGTTATGGAGACCTCGGAGTTTGTGGATTAATCTCTTGTGTTTACCGTGTTGGTCGGTAGGCTGTGTGAAGACCTCAGAGATTAGGGTTAATCTCGTGTACCCAAGGAGGACGTGTTGAGACGGGAGATTATGGGTGAGGTTCACGCGAGCCGGGTTGTGATTCATCCGGGTGTGACCAAGATGAACTGTCACCTTAAGGGGTACGATCATTTGGTCGGGATGAGAGAATAGGTACCTAACTGGGTCGCAGCTGGCGATGGGTGCTAGTTAGTGAAGGCAGAGCACTAGGCGCCGAGTGGCGTACTGAGGATTTTATCCATTCCGAAGTGGAAGTGGGGTAAGATTACGATATATTTCGTGGTCGGGTTGCCAGTTCTCGGACCAAAGATGCTATGTAGGTCATTATAGATTATTTGACCAAGTTGGCAAATTTTCTGGCCATTAAGAAGGCCGATGGAGCGGCGGTTTCAGGCTAAGAAGTATGTGATTGAGTTCTTGAGGTTACATGGTGTACCTGTGAGTATTGTGTGGGGCAGAGATCCTAAGTTCACTTTGGTGTGTGGAAGGTCTTTTAAGTCGGGATGGGCACTAAGGTATACATGAGTACAACATATCATCCGCAGATGGATGGGCCGAGAGGACAATTCGGATCCACGAGGATTTGCTGAGGTTGTGTGTACTGGATTGGGAAGGCCAGTGGTTTGAGTACTTGAACTTGGTGGAGTTCTCATATAGTAATAGTTCATGCGAATATTGGCGTGGCTTCTTATGACGTGTTGTATGGGAAGCCATGTCGTACACATGTGTTGGACTCAAGTGAGGGAGATGAGCCTTTTCGGTACATACGTTGTTCAAGAAACCACAGAGAAGATTCAGGTTTTGGAGTTGTACTTGAAAGAGGCACGAGATCGGCAAAAAAGGTATGCCGATAAGAGAAAAAAGAGCTCGAGTTTGAGGTTGGAGATAGAGTGTATCTTAACATGGCTATGTTGTGGGGTCCTAACAGATCCATTAATGTGACTAAGTTGAGTCTAAGGTATATGGGGCCGTCTGGATGGTAGAACGTGTTGGGCCGGTTGAGTATCGGTTGGAGTTAGCCGGGGTGACGCATGCATTTCTTAAGGTTTTCCACGCGTCAAGGTGGAAGAAGTGCTTGCATAGGGATGTAAGAGGAAAATGGTGAGCCAGAGGTTCGAATGAGAATGAGATTCCGGTTTCGGTGTATAGGTGTATGCTATGCGGTTCATTTTTGTATTGTCATTTTGAAGGGACGAGTACATTGTGAATGTGTAATAAGATGAGTATTGTGTGTTAGTGATGACTTTGGGAGTCATGGGTACGTATTACGTCTTGGTGTTAAAAGCGTTAATACAGGAAAATAATAAGAAGGTTGTTCTTATTATTGGTTGCTAGTGTTGCATTATCGGTTTGAGATAAGTGTTAGTTGGCAGGACTGAACTAGTCATGAGAGTGCCCTATGTGTTTGGGTATAGGTGCGGTGGCCTGGTTGTTGGCTATCCACGGCGGATATTCCGGGTGAGGAATGTGGGTGATGCCGGTGTTGCCTTGCGAGGAGTTACACGGATCATGGGAGGTAAATCTGTCGATGTGCTTATAGACGTGTGACTTACTGCTCGAGGAGAGGACTAGTTCCTCTGGCGCCGATAACTCAAAGAACTATGGGTCTTGAGAGTGTGATTGGCGGTGTACCCAGACTCGGAGGTACGGTGGTGTCTTGAGTGTTGTGGTATGGTTGATACCTTGTGAGGTATGGTAGATTTCCTACGGGATATGGCAGACGCTCAGAACTCGGAGATACTGCGGTGTCTTGGGTGATGGGGCGGGGTCTGTGAGTGAGCAATAAGCACATGCGATGCTGCGGGCGCCAAGAAGCAATCTTGAACGAGAAGCCTTAGAGGTTAGTTGGACCTCGGTTGTACATGCGTGTTCATGTGTGAGAGTGTGTTTTGACCGGGAATTGGTCAAGGTGTTGGAAGTATTGCGATGATTATGAGTTAAGTCCAGGGTTATAGACGGATTTTTGGGCCTTGTAGGTCAAGAGGTTGGGTAGAACCTCGGGGGTTAGTAGTAAACCTCGTACGTGTGTTGACTTGGCCGAGTGGGCCAAGCTGGAGAATCATTGCGACGATTGTCAGTTGAGTTTTTATGGATGACCTGAGGAATTGGCCATGATGTAGATGGTTATCCGGGTTGGAATACGAGAATATGACATTGCGATGTTGTATGAGGGTTATGAGCGGTAGTTTCGGTTGGGATGTGCTTAGGGATGAGTAGTCAAGATGCTCATGGGACGGTTTTGTCCTGTATTACTCAAGAGAGGATGGATATTTCCTCTGAGGGATAGTATTCCCTTGTACCATCCCCCAAAGGCTGCGACCTGAGGGTAGGGTGGTGCGGCAGAGCCGATACCATAACTTGAGGGTTGCGACCCGAGAGTGGAGTGGTACGGTTAGTGACGATACCATAGCTTGAGGGTTGCGACCCGAGAGTGGAGTGGTACGGCTGGCAGAGTCGATACCATAACTTGAGGGTTGCGACCTGAGAGTGGAGTGGTACGGTTGGTGTCGATACCATAGCTTGAGGGTTGCGACCCGAGAGCGGAGTGGTACGACTGGCAGAGTCGATATCATAGCTTGAGGGTAACAACCCGAGAGTGGAATGATACGGCTAGGATATATACCATAACTCAAAGACTTGGTGTCTGAGAGTAGAATGGTAAGCAGATACCCATCACTTCAAGACTTTGTGTCTGAGAGTGGTGTGGTATGGGTATGAGTCATGAGCATGAGTATATGACGAGAGTCTTAAGCATTGTGACTGAATGTAGACCTCGGAGACCGTTAGTGTTCGATCTGGTGAACTGGGTGAGTTAGCTGGATTGTTGCGGATTAAATCGTTGAGACGAGGGTGGACGAGTCCGTTGAGGATGGATTAGGGAGTAAGATTCGAGGAGGAATCTATGTTAGTATAGGAGAATTGTAACGCCCGTGTTCCGGAAATGGAAATCCTGAGTTGTGAAACAGGTATTATTTTACAGACTTAAAACCGAAAGACGGTTTTATGTTGTACGGTTTAAGAAGTGGAGGTGGTTTAATGTTGGTTAAAGAAGCTGATTTCGAGTTAATATTAAACCAATGGGAGAATTAATTAATTTATGGTTTAATTTAATTCTTGGTTTAATTTAAATGAACCAATTAAATCCCTAAGTCTATTTAAAGAGAAAAATAGCCTAAACCCTAGTTATTCTCTCTCTTTTTTCGTGGCCACCTTTAAGAAGAGAAAGAGAGATGTTGAATGTGGCTTAAAGAGAGGAAGGAGAAGCTTGCAAATCAAGAAGATGCAAATATTTCCAACATGTCGTGGTAGAACAAAGGTTCGACCAAGTAAATCGTCACCAATGGTAAAGAAATTTAATGGGCTTGTAGCTAAGCCTTAGATCTAGATGTGCCAATTTTCGGATATTGATTTGAGTCAATATTCTAAGAGTTATATGTGTTTTCGTGAACTGTTCTGTTTCAGACGCGATTTGGACCAGCGTGTATTCAAAGGGAGATCACGAGTGAACTTTCCGTCTGATCGTCACGAAATTTCGTAGGTAGCTTCAGCACATCTAGAAGAAGAATTTCAACGGTGAGATTTGAAACTGGATGGTTAGATTTTGATTCGTGATCCCATCTTTAAGGATGATCGCTTCTGTTATTTTTCCAGTTTAGGTTGAAAGTTGTTTTGTTGTTGTGGTTGGATGTTGGGTGAGGAAGAGAGGTTGCGGTTGTGTTGCTATGACATTTAAGAAACCCTAGAAATTCATGGAAATGAAGGTTTCTTAAAAAGGAAAGTTTTATAAAAAGGAAAGTTTCCTTAAAAGGAAAATACCATCAAGGAAAATCGTTGTGAGCAAAGGTGAGTGCAGGACCATAAGCTTATCTAAATGATTTAATTATTTAATGTGTTTTGCATGAATATAGATCGTGTATGATTTCGGGATGATCTAGATCGAGTGTCTCGTGAAATGGTTGATTTAATGTGGTATTTCGTGTTTAAATATGTCAAATATTTTAAATCATTTGTGTGTATAGCTTGTAGATGGGAGGATTGTCTCACTAAGTATTTATCGAAATACTTATGCATCTCCTTTTATTTGATGCAGGAAGAGAAAAAGTGTGACCGTGGGATCATGGCGAGGAAGAGGGGATGATCTAGAACTCGGTTGAGGTTTTTATGGTTGATTTTGTTTAATTCGAATAATTGTTGAATTGTTGCGAATTATTTATTTTTATGAGTTTTGGAGTTAAAATCATGTTAGAAATTTTGTTAAATTAGTTAATAATTTTGGAAGTAATGTGATTTAAGTTTCAAAATTTGGGTAATTAATTGTGGTGGTTTAATAATGTTTAATCAATGAATTAACTTATGGTTGAGTTTTTGTGTGATTTATTTGATGGTTTAATTTGGTTAAACTGAATTAATTAAATTAATATGAGTTTTTGTGCATTATTTAATTTCATTGAATTTGAGGGATTTTAATATTTATGGGAACATTATTATCTGTTTAAAAAAAAAAAAAAAAACGGGTGCGGTCGTTTCAGGATATAAGAGATTATGAGAGTGGAGATATGGTGTTTTGAGATTATGACTCGTATTATAAGTAGGGAAAGTTAAAAAAATAACTTTTTTGTTGGTTAACCTGCTTGGCCAAATGATATTTGAACCTTCGGCTTATATATTCTCCTACATTGTCGTATCTTCATTCCTTAATTTTGAAATCAAACTGAATAGCTACATCATCTTGAAAATTAAGAAATGCATCAAACACATCATCTTTAGAAGATAGTAATGTGATCTAAGTATATTTTGATTTTTCATCAATAAATATCACAAAATATTTATTGTTATCTCTAGATAACCATGGTGAAGTCCAAACATCCAAATGAATTAAATCAAACCATTTTTCATAAATGGTCGATGATTTAGAAAATACGGTTTTACAATGTTTTTCGAGAATGCGTGCTTCACAACTAAAGTGATCAAAGGTGATATTAGGTAACATTAACTCAAATGCTCGAGAATAAGGATGCCCTAATCTAGTGTGTCACACGGCATTAGAATTGACAAAAAAACAATCGACATCACTGACACATATAAATTTGAAAAGCATCAGATTCATAAAAACAAGATTCGGTCTAAAATTAATAGATCCAGTAGAACTATATGGAAACGCCACTAGAAAACGATCACAAAAACAATCGACATCACTGACACATATAGAAATGAATAGTAAAATTACCTCTCTGTTTATGGCGTAGATTGAGGGCCATCGAATCGTGTGCTCTAGGATCCTCTTTCTACTACTCAAGGATCCCTCATGTTCTTCTGATCGACGATCTAACAGATGCCTACTCTTGGACGCTCTGAATCATCTAGCGTATGGGTCATGAATTGTCATTTGAGCCTAGGATTATGGGTTTTAGTAATTTAGCCCAGTATTCGCTCAATATCGAGTGATCTGATCGAAGATCAAAGGAGAATAAGAAGGGTATTTTCGGAAGAACAGATTTCATTAAAAGAGAATGGTGTTTTGAGATTAAAGTGGATATAAGAGATTATGAGAGCGGAGATATGATGTTTTGAGATTATGACTCGTATTATAAGTAGAGAAAGTTAAAAAAAAGCTTTTTTTTGTTGGTTAACCTGCTTGGTCAAATTATATTTGAACCTTCGGCTTATGTATTCTCCTACATTGTCGGATCTTAATACCTTAATTTTGACATCAAACTGATTAGCTACATCATCTTGAAAATTGAGAAATGCATCAAACACATCATTTTAGAAGATAGTAATGTAAGCTAAGTATATTTTGATTTTTCATCAATAAAGGTCACAAAATATTTATTGTTATCTCTAGATAACCATGGTGAAGTCCAAACATCCAAATGAACTAAATCAAACCATTTTTCATAAATAATAGATGATTTAGAAAATATGGTTTTACAATGTTTTTAGAGAATACGTGCTTTACAACTAAAGTGATCAAAGGGGATATTAGGAAACATTAACTCAAATGCTCAAGAATAAGGATGCCCTAAACTAGCGTATCATATGGCATTAGAATTGACAAAAAAACAATCGACATCACTGACACATATAGATTTGAATAGCATCAGATTCATAGAAACAAGATTAGGTCTAAAACTAATAGATCCAGTAAAACTATATGGTAACGCCACTTGAAAACGATCACAAAAACAATCGACATCACTGACACATAGATTTGAATAGCGAAATTACCTATCTGTTTATGGCGTAGATTAAGGGCCATCGAGTCGTGTGCTTTAGGATCCTCTTTCTACTACTCAAAGATCCCTCCTATTCTTCTGATCGACGATCTAAAAGACGCCTACTCTTGGACGCTCTTAATCAGCTAGCGTATGGGTCATGAATTGTCATCTGAGCCTAGGATTATGGGTTTTAGTAATTTAGCCCAGTATTAGCTCAAGATTGAGTGATCTGATCGAAGATGAAAAGAGAATAAGAAGGGTATTTTTCGGAAGAACATATTTCATTAAAAGAGAATGGTGTTTTGAGATTAAAGTGGATACAAAAGATTATGAGAGTGTAGATATGGTGTTTTGAGATTATGACTCGTATTATAAGTAGGGAAAGTTAAAAAAAAATAGTTTTTTTGTTAGTGAACCTGCTTGGTCAAATGATATTTGAACCTTCGGCTTATGTATTCTCCTACATTGTCGGATCTAAATATCTTAATTTGACATCAAACTGATTATCTACATCATCTTGAAAATTAAGAAATGCATCAAACACATCATCTTTAGAAGATAGTAATGTGATCTAAGTATATTTTGATTTTTCATCAATAAATGTCAAAAAATATTTATTGTTATCTCTAGATAACCATGGTGAAGTCCAAACATCCAAATGAACTAAATCAAACCATTTTCATAAATGGTAGACGATATAAAAAATACAGTTTTACAATGTTTTTCGATAATGCGTGCTTCACAACTAAAGTGATCAAAGGTGATATTGGGTAACATTAACTCAAATGCTCGAGAATAAGGATGCCCTAATCTAGCGTGTCACACGACAATAGAATTGACAAAAAACAATCGACATCACTGACACATATCGATTTGAATAGCATCAGATTCATAAAAACAAGATTCGGCCTATAATTAATAGATCCAGTAAAACTATATGGTAATGCCACTGTAAAACGATCACAAAAAAAATCGACATCATTGACCCATATAGATTTGAATAGCGAAATTACCTATATGTTTATGGCGTAGATTGAGGGCCATCGAGTCGTGTGCTCTAGGATCCTCTTTCTACTACTCAAGGATCCCTCCTGTTCTTGTGATCGACGATCTAACAGACGCCTACTCTTAGACGCTCTGAATCAGCTAGCGTATGGGTCATGAATTGTCATCTGAGCCTAGGATTATGGGTTTTAGTAATTTAGCCCAGTATTCGCTCAAGATCGAGTGATCTGATCGAAGATCAAAGGAGAATAAGAAGGGTATTTTCGGAAGAACATATTTCATTAAAAGAGAATGGTGTTTTGAGATTAAAGTGGATATAAGAGATTATGAGAGCGGAGATATGGTGTTTTGAGATTATGACTCGTATTATAAGTAGGGAAAGTTAAAAAAATAGTTTTTTTTTGTTGGTTAACCTGCTTGGTCAAATTATATTTGAACCTTCGGCTTATGTATTCTCCTACATTGTCGGATCTTAATACCTTAATTTTGACATCAAACTGATTAGCTACATCATCTTGAAAATTAAGAAATGCATCAAACACATCAACTTTAGAAGATAGTATTGTGATCTAAGTATATTTTGATTTTTCATCAATAAATGTCACAAAATAATTATTGTTATCTCTAGATAACCATGGTAAAGTCCAAACATCCAAATGAACTAAATCAAACCATTTTTCATAAATGGTAGATGATTTAGAAAATACGGTTTTACAATGTTTTTCGAGAATACGTGCTTCACAACTAAAGTGATTAAAGGTGATATTAGGTAACATTAACTCAAATGCTCGAGAATAAGGATAACCTAATCTAGCGTGGCACACGGCATTAGAATTGACAAAAAAACAATCGACATCACTGACACATATAGATTTGAATAGCATTAAATTCATAGAAATAAGATTCGGTCTAAAATTAATAGATCCAGTAAAACTATATGGTAACGCCACTATAAAACGATCACAAAAACAATCGACATCACTGACACATATGGAATTGAATAGCAAAATTACCTATCTGTTTATGGCGTAGATTGAAGGCCATCGAGTCGTGTGCTCTATGATCCTCTTTCTACTACTCAAGGATCCCTCATGTTTTTCTGATCGATGATCTAACATATGCCTACTCTTGGACGCTCTGAATCAGCTAGCGTATGGGTCATGAATTGTCATCTGAGCCTAGGATTATGGGTTTTAGTAATTTAGCCTTGTATTAGCTCAAGATCGAGTGATCTGATCGAAGATCAAAGGAGAATAAAAAGGGTATTTTTGGAAGAACATATTTCATTAAAAGAGAATTGTGTTTTGAGATTAAAGTGGATATAAGAGATTATGAGAGCGGAGATATGGTGTTTTGAGATTATGACTCTTATTATAAGTAGGGAAAGTTAAAAAAATAGCTTTTTTTGTTGGTTAACCTGCTTGGTCAAATGATATTTGAACCTTCGGCTTATGTATTCTCCTACATTGTCGGATCTTAATACTTTAATTTTGACATCAAACTGATTAGCTACATCATCTTGAAAATTGAGAAATGCATCAAACACATCATCTTTAGAAGATAGTAATGTGATCTAAGTATATTTTGATTTTTCATCAATAAATGTCAAAAAATATTTATTGTTATCTCTAGATAACCATGGTGAAGTCCAAACATCCAAATGAACTAAATCAAACCATTTTCATAAATGGTAGACGATTTAAAAAATACAGTTTTACAATGTTTTTCGATAATGCGTGCTTCACAACTAAAGTGATCAAAGGTGATATTGGGTAACATCAACTCAAATGCTCGAGAATAAGGATGCCCTAATCTAGCGTGTCACACGACAATAGAATTGACAAAAAACAATCGACATCACTGACACATATCGATTTGAATAGCATCAGATTCATAGATACAAGATTCGGCCTAAAATTAATAGATCCAGTAAAACTATATGGTAATGACACTGTAAAACGATCACAAAAACAATCGACATCACTAACACATATAGATTTGAATAGCGAAATTACCTATCTGTTTATGGCGTAGATTGAGGGCCATCGAGTCGTGTGCTCTAGGATCCCCTTTCTACTACTCAAGGATCCCTCCTGTTCTTGTGATCGACGATCTAACAGACACCTACTCTTGGACGCTTTGAATCAGCTAGCGTATGGGTCATGAATTGTCATCTGAGCCTAGGATTATGGGTTTTAGTAATTTAGCCCAGTATTAGCTCAAGATCGAGTGATCTGATCGAAGATCAAAGGAGAATAAGAAGGGTATTTTCGGAAGAACATATTTCATTAAAAGAGAATGGTTTTTTGAGATTAAAGTGGATATAAGAGATTATGAGAGTGAAGATATGGTGTTTTGAGATTATGACTCATATTATAGGTAGGGAAAGTTAAAAAAAATAGCTTTTTTTGTTGGTTAACCTGCTTAGTCAAATGATATTTGAACCATCGGCTTATGTATTTTCCTACATTGTCGGATCTTAATACCTTTATTTTGACATCAAACTGACTAGGTACATCATCTTGAAAATTGAGAAATGCATCAAAGACATCATCTTTAGAAGATAGTAATGTGATCTAAGTATATTTTGATTTTTCATCAATAGATGTCAGAAAATATTTAATGTTATCTCTAGATAACCATGGTGAAGTCCAAACATCCAAATGAACTAAATCAAACCATTTTTCATAAATGGTAGATGATTTAGAAAATACGGTTTTACAATGTTTTTCGAGAATACGTGCTTCACAACTAAAGTGATCAAAGGTGATATTAGGCAACATTAACTCAATTGCTCGAGAAAAAGGATGGCCTAATCTAGCGTGTCACACGACATTAGAATTGACAAAAAACAATCGACATCACTGACACATATAGATTTGAATAGCATCAGATTCATAGAAACAAGATTCGGTCTAAAATTAATAGATCCAGTAAAACTATATGGAAATGCCACTGTAAAACGATCACAAAAACAATCGACATCACTAACACATATAGATTTGAATAGCGAAATTACCTACTTGTTTATGGCGTAGATTGAGGGCCATCGAGTCGTGTGCTCTAGGATCCTCTTTCTACTACTCAAGGATCCCTCCTGTTCTTGTGATCGACGATCTAACAGACGCCTACTCTTGGACGCTCTGAATCAGCTAGCGTATGGGTCATGAATTGTCATCTGAGCCTAGGATTATGGGTTTTAGTAATTTAGCCCAGTATTAGCTCAAGATCGAGTGATCTGATCAAAGATCAAAGGAAAATAAGAAGGGTATTTTTGGAAGAACATATTTCATTAAAAGAGAATGGTTTTTTGAGATTAAAGTGGATATAAGAGAATATGAGAGTGAAGATATGGTGTTTTGAGATTATGACTCGTATTATAGGTAGGGAAAGTTAAAAAAATAGCTTTTTTGTTGGTTAACCTGCTTGGTCAAATGATATTTGAACCTTCGGCTTATGTATTTTCCTACATTGTCGGATCTTAATACCTTAATTTTGACATCAAACTGACTAGGTACATCATCTTGAAAATTGAGAAATGCATCAAAGACATCATCTTTAGAAGATAGTAATGTGATCTAAGTATATTTTGATTTTTCATCAATATATGTCAGAAAATATTTAATGTTATCTCTAGATAACCATGGTGAAGTCCAAACATCCAAATGAACTAAATCAAACCATTTTTCATAAATGGTAGATGATTTAGAAAATACGGTTTTACAATGTTTTTCGAGAATACATGCTTCACAACTAAAGTGATCAAAGGTGATATTAGGCAACATTAACTCAAATGCTCGAGAATAAGGATGCCCTAATCTAGCGTGTCACACGACATTAGAATTGACAAAAAACAATCGACATCACTGACACATATAGATTTGAATATCATCAGATTCATAGAAACAAGATTCGGTCTAAAATTAATAGATCCACTAAAACTATATGATAATGCCACTGTAAAACGATCACAAAAACAATCGACATCACTAACACATATAGATTTGAATAGCGAAATTACCTATCTGTTTATGGCGTAGATTGAGGGCCATCGAGTCGTGTGCTCTATGAACCTCTTTCTACTACTCATGAATCCCTCATGTTCTTCTGATCGACGATCTAACATATGCCTACTCTTGGACGCTCTGAATCAGCTAGCGTATGGGTCATGAATTGTCATCTGAGCCTAGGATTATGGGTTTTAGTAATTTAGCCTTGTATTAGCTCAAGATCGAGTGATCTGATCGAAGATCAAAGGAGAATAAGAAGGGTATTTTCGGAAGAACATATTTCATTAAAAGAGAATGGTTTTTTGAGATTAAAGTGGATATAAGAGATTATGAGAGTGAAGATATGGTGTTTTGATATTATGACTCGTATTATAGGTAGGGAAAGTTAAAAAAAATAGGTTTTTTTTGTTGGTTAACCTGCGTGGTCAAATGATATTTGAACCTTCGGCTTATGTATTTTCCTACATTGTCGGATCTTAATACCTTAATTTTGACATCAAACTGACTAGGTAGATCATCTTGAAAATTGAGAAATGCATGAAACACATCATCTTTAGAAGATAGTAATGTGATCTAAGTATATTTTGATTTTTCATCAATAGATGTCACAAAATATTTAATGTTATCTCTAGATAACCATGGTGAAGTCCAAACATCCAAATGAACTAAATCAAACCATTTTTCATAAATAGTAGATGATTTAGAAAATACGGTTTTACAATGTTTTTCGATAATACGTGCTTCACAACTAAAGTGATCCAAGGTGATATTAGGCAACATTAACTCAAATGCTCGACAATAAGGATGCCCTAATCTAGCGTGTCACACGACATTAGAATTGACAAAAAACAATCGACATCACTGACACATATAGATTTGAATAGCATCAGATTCATAGAAACAATATTCGGTCTAAAATTAATAGATCCAGTAAAACTATATGGAAATACCACTGTAAAACGATCACAAAAACAATCGAGATCATTGACACATATAGATTTGAATAGCGAAATTACATATCTGTTTATGGCGTAGATTGAGGGCCATCGAGTCGTGTGCTCTATGATCCTGTTTCTACTACTCAAAGATCCCTCCTGTTCTTCTGGTCGACGATCTAACAGACGCCTACTCTTGGACGCTCTGAATCAGCTAGCGTATGGGTCATGAATTGTCATCTGAGCCTAGGATTATGGGTTTTAGTAATTTAGCCCAGTATTAGCTCAAGATCGAGTGATTTGATCGAAGATCAAAGGAGAATAAGAATGGTATTTTCGAAAGAACATATTTCATTAAAAGAGAATGGTGTTTTGAGATTAAAGTGGATATAAAAGATTATGAGAGTGGAGATATGGTGTTTTGAGATTATGACTCGTATTATAAGTAGGGAAAGTTAAAAAAATAGCTTTTTTTGTTGGTTAACCTGCTTGGTCAAATGATATTTGAACCTTCGACTTATGTATTCTCCTACATTGTCGGATCTTAATACCTTAATTTTGAAATCAAACTGATTAGCTATATCATCTTGAAAATTGAGAAATGCATCAAACACATCATTTTTAGAAGATAGTAATGTGATCTAAGTATATTTTGATATTTCATCAATAGATGTCACAAAATATTTATTGTTATCTCTAGATAACCATGGTGAAGTCCAAACATTCAAATGAACTACATCAAACCATTTTTCATAAATGGTAGATGATTTAGAAAATACGGTTTTACAATATTTTTCGAGAATACGTGCTTCACAACTAAAGTGATCAAAGGTGATATTAGGCAACATTAACTCAAATGCTCGAGAATAAGGATGCCCTAATCTAGCGTGTCACACGACATTAGAATTGACAAAAAACAATCGACATCACTGACACATATAGATTTGAATAGCATCAGATTCATAGAAACAAGATTCGGTCTAAAATTAATAGATCCAGTAAAACTATATGGAAATGCCACTGTAAAACGATCACAAAAACAATCGACATCATTGACACATATAGATTTGAATAGCGAAATTACATATCTGTTTATGGCGTAGATTGAGGGCCATCGAGTCGTGTGCTCTACGATCCTCTTTCTACTACTCAAAGATCCCTCCTGTTCTTCTGGTCGACGATCTAACAGACGCCTACTCTTGGACGCTCTGAATCAGCTAGCGTATGGGTAATGAATTGTCATCTGAGCCTAGGATTATGGGTTTTAGTAATTTAGCCCAATATTAGCTCAAGATCGAGTGATTTGATCGAAGATCAAAGGAGAATAAGAATGGTATTTACGAAATAACATATTTCATTAAAAGAGAATGTTGTTTTGAGATTAAAGTGGATATAAAAGATTATGAGAGTGGAGATATGGTGTTTTGAGATTATGACTCGTATTATAAGTAGGGAAAGTTAAAAAAATAGCTTTTTTTGTTGGTTAATCTGCTTGGTCAAATGATATTTGAACCTTCGGCTTATGTATTCTCCTACATTGTCGGATCTTAATACCTTCATTTTGAAATCAAACTGATTAGCTATATCATCTTGAAAATTGAGAAATGCATCAAACACATCATTTTTAGAAGATAGTAATGTGATCTAAGTATATTTTGATTTTTCATCAATAGATGTCACAAAATATTTATTGTTATCTCTAGATAACCATGGTGAAGTCCAAACATTCAAATGAACTACATCAAACCATTTTTCATAAATGGTAGATGATTTAAAAAATACGGTTTTACAATATTTTTCGACAATGCGTGCTTCACAACTAAAGTGATCAAAGGTGATATTAGGTAACATTAACTCAAATGCTCGAGAATAAGGATGCCCTAATCTAGCTTTTCACACGGCATTAGAATTGACAAAAAAACAATCGACATCACTGACATATATAGATTTGAATAGCATCAGATTCATAGAAACAAGTTTCGGTCTAAAATTAATAGATCCAGTAAAACTATATGGTAACGCCACTGTAAAACGATCACAAAAATAGTCGACATCACTGACACATATAGATTTGAATAGCGAAATTACCAATCTTTTTATGACGTAGATTGAGGGCCATCGAGTCGTGTGTTCTAGGATCCTCGTTCTATTACTCAAGGATTCTTCCTGTTCTTCTGATCAACGGTCTAACAAACGCCTACTCTTGGATGCTCTGAATCAGCTAGAGTATGGGTCATGATTATTCATCTGAGCCTAGGATTATGGGTTTTAGTAATTTAGCCATGTATTAGCTCAAGATCGAGTGATTTGATCGAAGATCAAAGGAGAATAAGAAGGGTATTTTTGGAAGAATATATTTCATTAAAAGAGAATGGTGTTTTGAGATTAAAGTGGATATAAAAGATTATCAGAGTGGAGATATGGTATTTTGAGATTATGACTCGTATTATAAGTAGGGAAGGTTAAAAAAATAGCTTTTTTTGTTGGTTAACCTGCTTGGTCAAATGATATTTGAACCTTCGGCTTATGTATTCTCCTACATTGTTGGATCTTAATACCTTAATTTTGACATCAAACTGATTAGCTATATCATCTTGAAAATTGAGAAATGCATCAAACACATCATCTTTAGAAGATAGTAATGTGATCTAAGTATATTTTGATTTTTCATCAATAGATGTCACAAAATATTTATTGTTATCTCTAGATAACCATGGTGAAGTCCAAACATTCAAATGAACTACATCAAACCATTTTTCATAAATGGTAGATGATTTAGAAAATAAGGTTTTACAATATTTTTCGAGAATGCGTGCTTCACAACTAAAGTGATCAAAGGTGATATTAGATAACATTAACTCAAATGCTCGAGAATAAGGATGCCCTAATCTAGCGTGTCACACGGCATTAGAATTGACAAAAAACAATCGACATCACTGACACATATAGATTTGAATAGCATCAGATTCATAGAAACAAGATTCGGTCTAAAATTAATTGATCCAGTAAAACTATATGGTAATGCCACTATAAAACGATCACTAAAACCATCGACATCACTGACACAGATAGATTTGAATAGCGAAATTACCTATCTGTTTATGGCGTAGATTGAGGGCAATCGAGTCGTGTGCTTTAGGATCCTCTTTTTACTACTCAAGGATCCTTCATGTTCTTCTGATCGACGATCTAACAGACGCCTACTCTTGGACGCTCTGAATCAGCTAGCGTATGGGTCATGAATTGTCATCTGAGCCTCTTGGTTCACTTCGAAATTTTTAGTTTCCCTTACAACAAGCTTTTCATGAGGTCACAAAGGATACACGGGTCTACGCATCATCCCTTGGTTCACTTGAGCTTGTTGCTTTGAACTCTCTTTTTTTTTTTTTTTTTTTAGAATAAAAATCGGACCGAGAGGAGAGTTAGAGAGAAAAGAGCATACTTTGTGGAGAGTTGCGGTGTCTTTATTGGTTTGAATAGGTCTTGCCCAATGGTCCCTGAGAAAGAAATTAAAAGTCAAGATTAGAAACCGAATAAAAATTAGAGATGATATTGGTTCAACCTATTTCCCGCTGAGTGTGAGCTTTGGGGAATATTTAATCCGCCCAATGCTTTTCCGACACAGAGCTTTGGCCAAGCTGTGAGTCATACAAGTAATCCTTAGTCCGAAAATAAATCTAATAGATCAAGTTCATAATTCCCAAACAAGCTTTTAACTCAATAAAAGACTAAAACAGACTCGATAAAATAGTTATAAAATAAACCAAGCAGCAGCACCTGGTTCGCTAAAAACTAAGACACTTGGGACTGACACAACAACAAGACTCAATAGAAAATAAAATAAAATAAAATAACTGACCGCTCCCCCGGACTTAAATCACACCGTCTCTGATGTGAAAAAGAACGAGAGAATGGTTGACAAAGAAAAATAAAGACACACACGGATAATACAATGATGATAGAAGGGTTAGGCTAGAATTCACCGAGTAGTGGCGGTGTTGTCATCGTCGCCCATGGAGCACCCAGGTGGAGCAGGTGCTCGCCTCTTCCTGCGGTGCAATGGCTGCCCGGAGCCTGAGGTTGAGTTTGAAGGCCGGGGCGAGGCAGCTGCTGCGGCGGTGGTGTGGCAACATCCTCGTGCCAACGTTTGCATGATCCTCTGCATGAGGCTGTTGTTTTTTTTCGTTGACTTGATCATCCACCTCCTGTACTCGGCAGTCTCAGCATCATCAGAAATGGGTGGAAAATCAAACTCACCTTGAGTAGAGGCGGTATGATAAGGAAGTGCGAGGCGCGGAATGACGGAGGCGGTTCTGACTCGCAGAGTTGGACGAGTATGGTCCCGAGGCGATGTGGCTCCAAAAATCCTTGGACTGCGAGAACTTCTTCGGGAAATCCAGATTGGTTACCATCTCGCGAAAACCATACAAGACGCAAAAATCCCACATTGATATATCATATTTCGTTCCTCCAGCAAAGAACGAAAACATACCCTCATTAAGCATTGGGGAGTCTGGGTCTTTGTATGTTAGAGTAGCGGTGGCAAGACATTGCCTAACGAGGTCCGGGTAGAGGACGTCTTCCTCTAGCGCGAATGACATGTAATGCGCTTGGCTTAGGACTTGCCGAACCTGGTCTTGGAGACCCAATTGCTGCAACGTAGTCTCGCACATATACCTCATAGGTTCGAGCTTCAGTCCGAGGAGCTGATTGTAGTAGTAAGCGTCGCCTATGTCCCACGAATCTGGTGAGATTGGCGGAAGCTCCTTGATACCGAGATCAAAGAGAGTGTTTTCGGCTCGGGGCCACGGGTGCATGGCGAGTCTCTCTGTTGCGGTGGTCGGTGTGGAGGGGCCAGCCGGTCCCTTTCCTTTGCTTCCCGAGACCTTTTGCTTCGGCGTCATCGTGAAACGGATAGCTCGGAGACTGTGGTAGCGAGAGGCAGAGCTGACGATGTGGAGAGCGTGAACGTTGATAACGGTGAGCTCGGGGGTAATGGCGGTGAGTTCGTGGTTTTGGAATCACGAATAGCAGAGAGTTCGGAGCGGCGAGTTCGGAGCAGAAAGTTCAGAGCGGAGAGTTCGAAGCGGAAAAAACTTAATCCGCCCAATGCTTTCCCGACACAAAACTTTGGCCAAACACGTTGTAGCGGTATCCGGATCATCACAGTCGGCTCTTCGCTTCCATTGTCGCCAGAGCAGGCTCGTGTCAAAGGTGCTGGGCGAAGGTTGGGGCTGTGTGTTGAAAATTGGATTTCAGCTTCTTTTCCGGTTCTTGCATGCTGAGCACCTTAGCAGAGCATGTGCTCTCGAACTGGTGCGGGGTGCTCACCAATTTTCCTTTTTTTCTTTTTTCTTTTTTTTTTTTTTTAAACTAAAAACAAAAATTAGTAATAAAAGCAAATTTAGAAAAATATGTACAGAATCTTATCGGTGGGTCACCTCCCACCAAGCGCTTGTTTAAGGTCTATAGCTTGACCGATGTACGAAAGGTGTTAATCATGAGAATCAAAAGGTTGGGCCAATGGTCCTTTGGTCCTTCTCCTGTTAAGGCAATAGATAATTTCTGAAAAATCACGCATAATTGCCCATGGTAGATAGACAAAACATTCACCAATGAAGTTTACTACAATTGTAGCATATATCTTGAAATATTCTTGGATGATTGAATGCCCAACAGAATCAAATGCATTTAATGGAAAAATAAAATCAACTTCTGGAGTAAACGAGTTCAGCACAGAATAGTCAACTTCATCTCCAACAACTTTAGGCAACTGAATATCCTCAAAATTATGAATTGCAAGGGTTGAATCGCATGTACCTTATAGTTAGATTGGTGAAACCCAATATATTACCTCTTTAAGTTCATGAGCTGCCATTACCTCCATGCACTTCGCATCTTCCAAATCTTTTTGAGTTTTCTTTGGAGGAACTGGGTTAGGGATCCTAGGCATGTAGATTTGCTCTGGAGGAGTTTCTGCAGATTTGGCTGGAGCACCCTGTCGGAGCACGTGCTCCGGAGCAGAATTGGGATGCTCGGTAGTTTTGGTCTGAGAATCAGCTGGAGTCGTTTCTGTGGCCAGAGTTTTCTTTTGGGTATTGTGCTCTGTAGCACTCTCATCATCTTTCTCCATGGTTTTAGGACTAATTGTCGGTGTCAACACTCTTCCTCTTCTAAACTCTAGGAAGTTGACATACTCATACCTGAGATTTATAGGAGGTACTGGGTAAGGAAACCTAGGTACATAAATTCGCTCTGGCGGAGTTTTTGTAGTTTTCGAAATTTTCGAGGGAGCACCCTATCGGAGCAGGTGCTCTGGAGCAGATTTGGGGTGCTCGCTGGATTTTTCTTCAAACTCGGTTGGGACAGTTTCCAAAGGTGTTCCTAAGCTTGAGCCAATCTCAACATGTCCATCTCTCACAGCAAAATCACTCCCTTGAGCCTGGTGCTCGAAAAGTGTCTCCTTAGCCTTTTTGTGGAAGCTTGTCATCGTAAGTGGTACCAGCAACTTTCCACTCCTCAACTCTACAACATTCACATGATATTCATTCCTGGGCAATTCTCCTTTACCTGGAAGAGCTCCAGCTGGTCTCTTGATAGCCTCAGCGGTTTGAGCTACTTGTGTATCAAGCTTCTTCACATGAGCTGTGACAGCCTCGTACTTAGCATTTAGATCAGTTTCCTGCTGATTGACTAGGAGTTGATGCATGAGAGTCTTCAGCTCATCTTGAGAATCTAGTGTAGAGGTGGATTGTTGAGCGGTTGCATAGTAGGGCTTTTGTTGGGTTTCTCCTTGAAATCTGTTCTGGTTTTGATTGGAGATGAACAGTTTCCCATGTTGGTTGCTGGAGTACAACTTCTGAAATTCTTGGTTCTGTGGCAACTGATTCATACCCCCTCCTTGCTGTGAATAAACCTGATCATGTGGGTTCTCGACGTTGGTGCCTTGGTAAGAAAGGTTTGGATGGCTCCAGTAATTTGAGTTACACCCACGGTTCTGCTTATATTCATGTTCACTCATGTGATTACCCTTTTGTATACCAGCATCATCATCCTTCTCATCCACAAAATGAACTGATTTTTGGTTTTTCCTAAGGAGTAGGTTCACCTTTGCTGTCAGCTCATCAATCTTTTAGGTCTCCACGCTATTGACTTTCCTGGACCTATCATACTCAGGAGACATGTTGCTAGAGCTTGATATATTAGTATTTTGTCCCATTTTAACTAGTCTTTTTATCTTGTTTTCGAGTCTTTTCTATTTCTTTTTGTGTCTTTTCAGGTATTTTGAGGCTCTGGAGCATGGATTGAAGATATTGGAAGACATTGGAGCAAAAGAAGCAATTTTGAGCTAAAAGTCAATTTTCCGCCTGCGCGAGCACCTGCTCGGACCTGGCGAGCACCTGCTCCAACCTAATTTTATCTAGACACGTTTTTTATTTTATTTTTAGAATAAAAAGAGGCCAGCCGCCTCAGACTTGTATCACGTTCTCTTTCAGACTCCAGTTTTCGTTCTAGGTTTATTTTGATTCTAAGACTCCATCACTTTGTTCCTTTTTCGATTTGGATTTGTATTATTCAGCTTTGGATCTCTATTCTCCTATTGTCGATTACTCCACAACTCTGTTTGAGAAGTTTTCCTGAACCTTATTCTCCTTAATGAATCATGAATTCATCTTATTGCCCTTTTGTGTTTGATTTTGCTATGTGTGAGTAGATCCATAGCTAGGTTAAGGTTTTCAATGGTGATTTAGGTTGTTAATGGCTGAGCACAAATAGGATCGGAATTTATATGTCTTCGCCAATAGGGGTTCGTAATGCTTAGATTAGTTTGATCATCTAGTCTATGATTTTTAGGTTAAACTTATTCACGAGAGTGCTCTAAGTTGCTAGATAAATCATTGGTGAGCAATTGGTGCGTAACCAGCGAGAGTTAATTGTTGCGATTTATTGTGAACAGATTGAACCCATTCGTTAATGCTTATCGTCTTCGCTAGGTCCAGGCGAGAGTTTTGGTATCTAGGTTGTTAGATAAAGTTGTTGATACATCACGAGAGTGGAGTGATATTTATTTATGTTTGAGTTCTAGACAGGTAGTTAGTTAGCCCTGAATAGTTGCTCAGCCTTGTCTCCGAATCACCGGCGAAACGCCTTAACCTAGTGCTTTTTATTAATTGTTTTACATCGATTTATTTTGTTCGTTGCTGTTCCGAAAATTACACAAAACCCATATTTGTCTTAGCTTTAAATTAAAATCTATAATTTCATAGTGTAACCTTGGTCTCTGTGGATTCGATACCCCATATACTACTGCTTTTGTCTGTGCACTTGCAGAAAATATTTTGGGTTAAAACTCGACATATCAAGTTTTTGGCGCCGTTGCCGGGGACCAATTGCGTTACTTTTGATTTTTGATTTTTGTTTTCAGTCTAAGAAACTACTGATCTTTATTTTTATTTGTTTCTGCTATGTGTCAGGTGCATGACCAGTAGAAGAACGAGAAGAAATTGCACCGAAGATCTAATCATCCACACCAACAAAGAGTTAGCTCGCATCGAACGTCAAAACCGTCAAAAGAGGCTTACAACTGCTCCAGTCATCATGGCTAAACAAAACAATGGTATGGCTGCTCAGTTACAGTTGCTAAGGGATCAGATTGCTCAGTTGAGAAGAGATCAACCGCCAGCTCCACGAGTTCAGCCGGGTATAGGGGATTCGGATAATCCCCATGCATTTTATCAAAACCGTTCAGCTATTGTTTCTCCAACAATTCAGAGGCAAGACTATGAGATCAAGCCTCAGATGATCACATTGGTGAAACAACACCTCTTTCACGGACTGCCAGCTGAGATACCGATGGACCACATCGAAAATTTTGAAGAAATCTGCAGCACCACCGGTTCTAATGGGGTACCGCCGGAATTTCTGAAATGCAAGCTATTTCCATTTTCTCTTGCTGACAAGGCTCAGAGGTGGTTGAAGTCATTGCCAGCTGGTTCTTTGAGGACGTGGGATGAAGTGAGAGCTGCCTTCTTGGACCACTTCTACACTAAGTCCAAGACAGCCGCTCTACGAAACAAAATTTCGTCTTTTCAACAACATTCTGGTGAAGCTTTTTGTGAAGCTTGGGAAAGACTGAAGGAGTACCGTAGAGAGTGTCCTCATCACGGTTTTAAAGATGAACAGATTCTGGGAATATTTTATGATGGAGTTGAATGGGATTACCATCCGCCCTTGAATGCTCTAATGCTTGGTCTTTTATGACCAAGACTAGAGATGGTGCTTTTGAGCTGATAGAGAACCTTACTTCAAGCTCTAGCAACAGGTCTCCTGAGTATTATAGGTCCAAGAAAGATAATAGTGTGGACACTCAGAAGATAGATGAGCTGACAGCAAAGGTAAACCTACTCCTACGCGAAAATCAAAGACCGGTCAAGTTTGTGGAAGAGAATGGGGCTGCGCCTATTTCTCAAGAGTTTGAAGAAGATGACGATGCTGGAGTACATGAGGTTAACTATGTGAGTGGTCAGGGATATGTCCGGAACCGTGGGTTCAATCAAAATTATCGGAGCCACCCCAACCTCTCCTACCGAAGCACCAATGTCCAGAACCCACAAGACCAAGTTTATCCGCAACAAGGAGGTATGAATCAGTTGCCACAAGCCCAGGTTTTTCAAAAGTTCTACTCCAGCAACACTCAGGGGAAGCAGTACGTCCCTAATCAGAGTTAGAATCGGTTCCAAGGGGGAAACCAACAACAAAACGTCCAATTCACGGCACCACCACAAGTTGCATCCGCGCCTACATCTCAAGATGAACTGAAAAATCTTATGCAGCAGCTAATGGTTAACTAACAGAAGGCGTCTACTGAGATTAATGCCAAGGTATATCACATGTACACTGATCTGAATGCTAAGTATGAAGCTGTTACCGCGCATGTGAAGAAACTTGATACACAAGTAGCTCAAACCGTCGAGGCTATCAAGAGACCAGCTGGAGCTCTGCCAGGTATAGGTGAATTGCCCAGGAATGAATATCACGTGAATGCTGTGGAATTGAGGAGTGGAAAGTTGCTGGTACCGCCTACGATGAGAAGCTTCCACGGAAATGCTAAAGAGAAGATTTCTGAACATCAGGCTCAAAGGAGTGATTTTGCTGTGAAAGATGGACATATTGAGGTTGGATCAAGCTCAGGAACACCTCTGGGAACTGTTCCAAAAGATTCTGAAGAAAAATCTGGCAAGCACCCCAATTCTGCTCCGGAGCACCTGCTCCCACAGGGTGCTCCCACGAAAATTTCAAAAACCCCAAAAATTTTACCAGAACGAGTCTACATACCTAAGGTCCCTTATCAAGTACCTCCAAAGAAATCTCGCAAGGATTTGGAGGATGCAAAGTGCAAGGAGATGGTTAAGGATTTGACGGTAAAGCTTCCTTTGGTTGATGCCGTGCAAATGATGCCTTCGCTTAAGAGGTACATGATAGAGCTGGTTGCTGGTAAGGTTGTTGAAGAAGATAATTTAATGATTGTTTCTAAGGAGTGCAGCGCCATACTTCAGAGTAAGGTGGTGAAAAAGAAAGAAGATCCCGGGAGGTTTGTTATCTCGGTGAAGATAGGACCGTGCACATTTGCTTGTTCTCTGTGTGACCTAGGTTCCAGCGTCAATCTAATGCCATATTCTGTTGCTAAGCGTCTGGGATTCACCAAGTTCAAACCTACAAAGATCTCATTGGTTTTTGCGGATCGGTCTACAAAGCTTCCGGTGGGTATTATTGAAGATATGCACGTCCGAATTGGGGATACATTTATCCCAACTGATTTTGTGATTCTGGAACTTGATGAAGAACCCAAGGACCCATTGATTTTGGGTAGAGCTTTCTTATGCACGGCTCGTGCTATCATTGATGTTGAAGAAGGCATAGTTGATCTCCGTCTTGGAGATATGTTAGTTCGGTTTGAGATGAGCAAGCTTTTTAAGAAACCAATGATTGATGGATAGACATTTGTGATCCATGATGGATCAGAGATAGCAGAAGATGTTGTTGAAGAGATCTTAGCAAGCGATCCTTTAGAAGTCGCTTTGACTAAACCCGAGGGTGAACACGGTTTTCTGAGTGAAGACACCCATGGATTTGCTAAGTTTCTTGATTCCAACATCAGAGTGGAGGAAGGAGATGAATTTCTGAGCCTGGGAGGAGGCACAAAAATTGAGGTCCTGGGAGCACCCCAGCCAGCACAGGGAGCACCTGCTCTAGAAAATCCAATTTTTGGTGGCTTTTGGAGTGAGCTGAAAGCTCCAAAGCTTGAGTTGAAGACCCTCCCAGCAGGGCTCAGGTATGTTTTTCTTCGTCCGAACTCCACCTATCCCGTTATAGTGAATGCGAAACTGAATAATGTAGAGATTACCTTGCTTTTGTGTGAATTGAGGAAGTATAGGAAGGCTCTAGGATATTCACTAGATGATATCACTGGTATATCCCCTGACTTATGCATGCACAGAATACACCTAGAGGATGAATCTATGACTTCTGTCGAGCATCAGAGGCGGTTAAACCCTAACCTCAAGGATGTCGTGAAGAAAGAGATAATGAAACTTCTAGAAGCTGGTGTGATTTATGCGATTTCTGACAGTAAATGGGCCAGCCCTGTGCATGTAGTTCCTAAGAAAGGAGGTATCACAGTGATTAAAAATGATAGGAGTGAACTGATACCAACTAGGACAGTAACCGGACATAGGATGTGTATAGATTATCGGAAATTGAATGCTGCTACACGCAAGGATCATTTTTCTTTACCATTCATTGACCAGATGCTAGAGCGTCTGGCTAATCATCCATATTATTGTTTCTTAGATGGTTTTTCAGGATTTTTCCAGATTCCCATCCACCCGGACGATCAAGAGAAGACGACATTCACATGTCCTTATGGCACCTTCGCGTACCGCCGCATGCCCTTCGGTTTGTGTAATGCTCCAGCAACGTTTCAACGTTGTATGATGTCTATATTTGCTGACCTTATTGAGGATATTATGGAAGTATTTATGGATGACTTTTCTGTGTATGGGAGTTCGTTTTCTTCTTATTTGTCTAATTTGTGCAGGGTATTGCAAATGTGCGAGGAGAAGCATCTAGTTCTCAACTGGGAGAAGTGTCACTTCATGGTCCAAGATGGGATAGTGCTTTGGCACAAGATATCAGAGAAAGGGATTGAAGTTGACAAGGCAAAGATACAAGTCATGATGAGTTTGCAACCGCCTAATTCAGTTAAGGGAATCTGCAGTTTTCTGGGACACGTGGGATTCTACCGTCGCTTCATCAAGGACTTTTCAAAGATTGCTAGACTTCTTATGAGATTGCTGTGTAAAGAGGTGAAATTTGAGTTTGATAGTGACTGTTTGGCGGCTTTTCACACCATTAAGGGAGCCTTGGTTAGTGCACCGATAGTACAACCGCCAGATTGGGAGCTACCGTTTGAAATTATGACGGATGCGAGCGACTTTGCTGTGGGAGCTGTTCTAGGTCAGAGGAGAGACAAGAAGCTCCATGTGATTTATTAGGCCAGTCGGACGATGGATGATGCTCAGTGTCGATACACCACTACCGAGAAGGAGTTATTAGCGATTGTTTTCGCTTTTCAGAAGTTCAGGTCATATCTCGTCGGGTCGAAGGTAATTGTTCACACTGATCACGCTGCCTTGAAGTATTTGCTGACGAAGAAGGATGCCAAGCCCAGACTATTGAGGTGGATCCTTTTGTTGCAAGAGTTCGACTTGGAAATCAAGGACAAGAAAGGGTCCGAAAATGGGGTTGCGGATCACTTGAGCAGGTTGCAGATTGAAGAGGAGACACCTATGGAGGATTGTCTACTAGATGAACAGATCTATTCTATCGGCACTTGCAAAATTTTCCGAGCACCCGACCGAGCACCCGAAGGAGCACCTGCTCTGCCTGCTGGAGCACCTGCTCCCGAAAATTCTTGTGGATCAATCCAGACCGGTCAGTCCTCTAGTTTCCCATGGTTTGGAGAGATTTCAAACTTCTTGGCTGCTGATAAGGTTCCTGAGAACCTAGTGGGAAGCAAAAGGAAGAAGTTTTTCTGCGATGTTAGGCGGTATTTTTGGGATGAGCCGTTTTTATACAAGCAGTGTTCGGATGGGCTATATAGGAGATGCGTGTCTGAGGCAGAGATCCCTGGGATTCTACAACATTGTCACAGTTTGTCATATGCTGGGCACTTTGCCACATTTTATGACGGTTTCAAAGGCTTTACAAGCCGGTTATTGGTGGCCGACGATGTTCCGTGATGCAAACAGATTTGTTTCTAGGTGTGATGCGTGTCAAAGGCAAGGGAACATCAGTAAGCGTAATGAGATGCCCCAGAATTTTATTCTGGAAATTGAGGTTTTCGACGTATGGGGTATAGACTTCATGGGACCGTTTCCATCCTCCTACGGTAATGAGTACATTCTAGTGGCTGTTGACTATGTTTCTAAATGGGTTGAAGCGCTGGCTAGCCCTACTAATGATAGTAGAGTGGTTATCAAGATGTTCAAGAGTGTCATCTTTCCGAGGTTTAGAGTCCCTAGAGTGGTGATTAGCGATGGAGGCTCACACTTCATAAACAAGGTTTTTGAGAACTTGTTGAAGAAGAATGGTGTTACACATAAGGTAGCTTCTCCCTATCACCCTCAAACTAGTGGTCAGGTCGAGATCTCAAACAGGGAGATAAAGAGTATCCTACAGAAGACAGTGAGCATCACGCGTAAGGATTGGTCAAAGAAGTTGAATGACGCTCTATGGGCGTATATGACCGCATATAAGACTCCGTTGGGGACAACGCCTTTTCATTTGGTGTATGGGAAGGCATGCCACCTTCCGGTGGAATTGGAGTACAAAGCGGCCTGGGCTATTAAATTGCTCAACTTCGACATCCTACCAGCATTTGAAAGGAGATCCATGCAGCTGCACGAGTTGGAGGAGATTAGGCATCTCACCTATGACAACTCAAGGATTTACAAGGAGCGGTCAAAAGCCTACCATGACAAGAGGATCATCCCTAAGAGTTTTTCTCCCAACGATCAGGTATTATTGTTCAACTCTCGTCTCAAATTATTTCTAGGTAAGCTGAAGTCCAGATGGTCTGGCCCGTTCACGATCAAGGAGATTAGACCACACGGAGCTATAGTGTTGCTAAACGCTAAAGGAGATGAGTTCGTGGTGAATGGCCAGAGGATCAAGCCATATCTTGCGGATACACACATTGGAGAAGGTGAAACTGTTGCCTTAGGTGATGTTCCTCAAGCCTAAACGGTCTACAAAGTCGAGCTAACGACTTAAAACAAGCGCTTGGTGGGAGGCAACCCACCGGTAAGGTTTCTTGTACATAATTCGTTTTAAATTTCTTTTGATACTAATTTTTATGTATTTGTGATTTCACTTCTGGATCATATAAAAAAAAAAAATCGAGCACCCCAGAACAGGCCCGAGCATCTGCTCCGCCAGGGTGCTCGCCCAGTCAACACAAACAAAAGATAAAATCCAAATTTTTCTTTTCCTAACCCCACTAATTTCCTCTTTATCTGTTTTGCAGGCCCATGCATTGGTTCACCACTACCATCCAATATCCGAAAACCCTACCTCCTCTCACTTTATATCTCGAACCGAGCACCAACATCTCACCTCCATCGCCATCTCTCTCTCATCTCGTCTACTCAAATCGCCAAGCTCTCCGCCAAACAGCCGCTACTTTCATCACCTCCGCCCCCAAGTCACGAAGCCGCGATCCCCTTATCTAAAACTTCGGGCTCTCCGCAATCACCGATCTCTCCCCGAGCTCTCTCAGTCTCTTGTCACCGGCACAAACCTCTCTCGCCTCACTTTACCTCTCTTCAGCCACTCCGCCTCTCATCTCAAATCCACCACGTCACGATCCATCACCACCATCATCGCTCTCCCTCAATCTTCTCGCTTATTCTTCCGCGAACCTCCTTCACCGAGTTCTCTCGCTCATCCCCCGCGAAACTCCACCGCATCTCTCCTTTACTTCTCACGTTTCGACACCAGATCCATGACTCCAAGCTCTCCGCCTTCGCCGATCTCCTCATTGCGATCTGTCTTATCTCGCGCTCCGCCTCACCGCAAGTCGCTCTCGACTTTTTCTCGCTTGGTCAAGCTCCCCGTCTCATCATGCCTCCGAAGCAGTTCTTCGCCGCTAATAAAGGAAAAGGCAAAGCTAGTACCTCCACACGGTCCGCCACCACCGAGAGACTCACCACGCACCCGTGGCCCAGAGCTGTAGACACTCCCTTTGATCTCGGTATCAAGGAGTGTCCGCCACTCTCACCGGATTCGTGGGACAGTTGCGATGCCTACTACTACAACCAGCTCCTCGGGCTGAAGCTGGAGCCTACGAGGTACATGTGCGAGACTACGCTGCAGCAATTGGGTCTCCAAGACCAAGTTCGGCGAGTCCTAAGCCGCGCGCATTACATGTCCTTCGCGCTAGAGGAAGATGTGCTTTACCCGGACCTTGTGAGGCAATGCCTTGCCACCGCCACTCTCACTTACAAGAATCCGGACTCCCCAACACTTGATGAGGGTACGTTTTCGTTCTTTGCTGGAGGAACGAAATATGATATAGCTATGTGGGATTTTTGCGTCTTGTATGGTTTTCGCGAGACAGTCACCAAACTAGATTCACCGAAGACGTTCGCGCAGTCTAAAGAATTCTGGAGCCACATCGCCTCGGGACCATACTCGTCCAATTCTACAAGTCAAAACCGCCTCCGTCATCCCGCACTTCGCATTTGTGCGAGAATATTCAGCAACATGTTGTTTGCCCGAGCTGTAGGTAACAAAGTCCATATCGATGAGTTGCTGCTTTTATTCTTGGGATGTGGTCATATTGTAGGGAATGGAAACACGGAACAATTTGAGGTATACCATTCCAACTTAGGCGTCCGCTTTGCCAAGGTGATTTGCGGTATCAAGGACAGCCCAACCGAGACCAACAAAGGGCAAAGAGTTAAGCGAATAGGGAGTTTCCTAACTCCACTATTTCGCCATCACCGAGTAGACCTTTCATTTGCTTCATGTGTCACCCAGCTGTCACGGATGGATATGAAGCACCTGCTCGCTTCCAAGATCATCCTCGCACCGTGCAACTACCAGTTCATTACTGCGACCGGAGAATCTAACCTCATCGAGCTTCCGAACCCGGTCGTGACTGAGCTCTACACCAAGGAAGATCTTGCATTCAACCCACCTCCACAGTACCTCATCGCCATCCCGAGGCGATCATCATCAGCTAGGCCGAGCACATCTCGTCGAAGCACATCTCATCATGCCACCGACGATGACGCCACTCTAGTCCCGCGCCTCGCACTTCCTTATCATGCCGCCTCTACTCAAGGTGAGTTTGATCTTCCACCCATCTCTGATGATGCTGACACTGCCGAGTACAGGAAGTGGATGATCGAGTCAACGAAAAGAAACAACAGCCTCATGCAAAGGATCATGCAAACATTGGCACGAGGATGTTGCCATACCACCGCCGCAGCAGCTGCCATGCCCCAGCCTACAAACTCAACCTCAGGCTCCGGGCAGCCATTGCACCGTAGGAAGAGGCGAGCACCTGCTCCACTAGGGTACTCCATGAGCAACGACCATGACACCGCGACTACTGAGTGATATCCCCCTTTACCCTCTATCATCATTGTATTATCCGTGTGTGTTTTTATTTTTCTTTCTCGCCAATCTCTCGTTCTTTTTCACACACAAGTCGGTGGTATTTAAGTCCGGGGGAGCGGTTAGTTATTTTATTTTATTTTATATTCTATTGAGACTCATTGTTCTGTCAGTCCCAAGAGTCTTAGATTTTTAGTGAATCAGGTCCTGCTGCTTGGTTTACTTTTATCGAGTCTGTTTTAGTGTTTTATTGAGTCGAAAGCTTGTTTGGGAATTATGAACTTGATCTATTGGATTTATTTTCGGACTAAGGATTACTTGTATGACTCACAGCTTTGCCAATGTTCTGTATCGGAAAGGCATTGGGTGGATTGAATATTCCCCAAAGCTCACGCTCAGCGGGAAATAGGTTGAACCAATGTCATCTCTAATTTTTATTGAACCCTAGCCTGATCTTCAATTTCTTTCTCAGGGAAGACCTATTCGAGCGAAACAAGACCACGCAACTCTCCACAAAGTATGATATTCCTCTCTCACTCCCCTTCATTACACAGAGAAAAAAAAAAGAAAAAGAAATAAAAAGGAGAAGTTCAAAGCAACAAGCCAAAGTGAACCAAGGGATGATGCGTAGACCCGTGTATCCTTTGTGACCTCATGGAAAGCTTGTTGTAAGGGAAACTAAAAATCGAAGTGAACCAAGGGATGATGCGTAGACCCGTGTATCCTTTATGACCTCATGGAGATTAGTCCTACAAAATAAAGAAGAAGCATCAGAAAAGTGATGGCTGTGTTAAAGGGTGAAGCATCGGCAAATGAAAACCGATGGTTGTAAAGAATAAACAGAAAGATGATGGCGTGGAAAGAGGGAAAGAGGGAAAGAGGGGAGAGGAAAGTTATATGGGAGAGGGTCTTTGGTTAGATGAAGTTGGCATCTTTTGGACCAATTTCCCCTAGTAAGATCACTGTACTTTTATTTTCATTAATCTATGTAAGAGATGACAGTGGGGATTCCGAAACTTCAGTTAGATTGTGAGTTATTAAGGTTAGGTTATGAACCCCACGGCTAATTACAGTACATATCCTAAGGCCCAGTGAAGAAGGTATGAAGTTCAAAATTTTTCCAACAAGCAAGTGAGTTCCCGTGATTTTCAAACCTCTTCTCAGTTCTTGATCTTATTTTGTTTGAGGACAAACAAAGGTCTAAGTCCGGGGTAGTTGATATATTAGTATTTTGTCCCATTTTAACTAGTCTTTTTATCTTGTTTTCGAGTCTTTTCTATTTCTTTTTGTGTCTTTTCAAGTATTTTGAGGCTCTGGAGCATGGATTGAAGATATTGGAAGACATTGGAGCAAAAGAAGCAATTTTGAGCCAAAAGTCGATTTGCCGCCTACGCGAGCACCTGCTCCAACCTAATTTTACCTAGACACGTTTTTTATTTTATTTTTAGAATAAAAAGAGGTCAGCCGCCTCAGACTTGTATCACGTTCTCTTTCAGACTCCAGTTTTCGTTCTAGGTTTATTTTGATTCTAAGACTCCATCACTTTGTTCCTTTTTCGATTTGGATTTGTATTATTCAGCTTTGGATCTCTATTCTCCTATTGTCGATCACTCCACAACTCTGTTTGAGAAGTTTTCCTGAACCTTATTCTCTTTAATAAATCATGAATTCATCTTATTGCCCTGTTGTGTTTGATTTTGCTATGTGTGAGTAGATCCATAGCTAGGTTAAGGTTTTCAATGGTGATTTAGGTTGTTAATGGCTGAGCACAAATAGGATCAGAATTTATATGTCTTCGCCAATAGGGGTTAGTAATGCTTAGATTAGTTTGATCACCTAGTCTATGCTTTTTAGGTTAAACTTATTCACGAGAGTGCTCTAGGTTGCTAGATAAATCATTGGTGAGCAATTGGTGCGTAACCAGCGAGAGTTGATTGTTGCGATTGATTGTGAACAGATTGAACCCATTCGTTAATGCTTATCATCTTCGCTAGGTCCAGGCAAGAGTTTTGGTATCTAGGTTGTTAGATAAAGTTGTCGATACATAACGAGAGTGGGGCGACATTTATTTATGTTTGAGTTCTAGACCGGTAGTTAGTTAGCCCTGAATAGTTGCTCAGCCTTGTCTCCGAATCACCGGCAAAACGCCTTAACCTAGTGCTTTTTATTAATTGTTTGACATCGATTTATTTTGTTCGTTGCTGTTCCGAAAATTACACAAAACCCATATTTGTCTTAGCTTTAAATTAAAATCTATAATTTCATAGTGTAACTTTGGTCTCTGTGGATTCGATACCCCATATACTACTGCTTTTGTCTGTGCACTTGCAGAAAATATTTTGGGTTAAAACTCGACATATCAGAGCTCGAAGCAAGGTTCTCAATCAGCTCAAAAGCACCATCTCTAGTCTTGGTCATAAAATCGCCATTACTAGCCGCATTCAACGTATTCCTATAATCCCACTCAACACCATCATAGAAAATTTCTAGAATCTGCTCGTCTTTGAATCCGTGGTGAGGACACTCTCTGCAATATTCCTTCAGCCTTTCCCAAGCCTCACAAAAAGCTTCCCCGGAATGCTGTTGGAATGAAGATATCTTGTTCCTCAAGGATGCGGTTTTTGACTTGGTTTAGAAGTGATTCAAGAATGATGCCCTACATTCAGCCCATGTCTTCAACGAACCCGGTGGTAGTGACTTCAGCCATCGAGATGCTTTGTCTGCAAGTGAAAACGAGAATAACTTGCACTTAAAGAATTCACTCGGTATTCCTTTAGAACCCGTGGTGCTACAGATTTCCTCAAAATTCTCGATGTGATCTATGGGATTTTTAGCTGGGAGCCCATGGAAAAGGTGTTACTTCACCAACGAAATCAATTGAGGTTTGATTTCGAAGTCTTGCCGCTGAATGGCTGGAGGTGTGATGGCTGCTCGGTTATGGTAGTAGGCATGTGGATAGTCCGAGTCTCCAATACGAGGCTGCGGTTGCTGAACCTCTTGTCTATCTCTCCGTAGTTGCTCTATCTCAACCCGAAGCATTTGTAACTGAGCAGCCAGTCCGTTATCTTGCTCGCCCATGTCAGCGGTAATGAGTCCACTGGTCATGCACCTGAAACATAAAAAGAAAGGAAAAAGGAAGAATTAGTAGTTTCTTAGACTGAATTTAAAATCAAAAATCAAAGGTAACGCAATTGGTCCCCGGCAATGGCGCCAAAAACTTGATGTGTCAGAGTTTTAACCCTAAATATTTCTGCAAGTGCATAGACAATCGCAGTAGTATAGAGGATATCGAATTCACATAGACCAAGGTTACACTATGAAATTATGAGATTTGTAAATAAAGGTAAGACAAAAGATATGGTTGATTTCGAAACAGAATTGCAAGTAAATAAAAGCGGTAATAAATCAATAAAGAAAAGCACTAGGTCAAGGTGTTTCGCTAGTGATTCGGAAACAAAGCTGAGCAACTATTCAGGGGCTAAGTAACTACCGGTCTAGAACTCAAACATAAATAAATGTCACCCCACTCTTGTGATGTATCGACAACTTTATCTAACAACCTAGATACCAAAACTCTCGTCTGGACCTAGCGAAGACGATAAGCATTAACGAATGGGTTCAATCTGTTCACAATCAATCGCAACAATCAACTCTCGCTGGTTATGCACCAATTGCTCACCAATGATTTATCTAGCAACCTAGAGCACTCTCGTGAATAAGTTTAACCTAAAGGCATAGACTAAGTAGCCAATTTAATCTAAGCATTACGAATCCCTATTGGCGAAGACATTATAAATTCCGATCCTATTTGTGCTCAGTCATTAACATCCTAAATCACCATTGAAAACCTTAACCTAGCTAGGGATCTACTCACACATGGCGAATCCAAACACAACAAAGCAATAAGACGAAATCATGATTCTTATTAAAGAGAATAAGGTTCAGGAAGATTTCTCAAAAAAAAGTCGTGGTCTGATTAACAAGAGGAGATAATAGATCCAAGGTTGAAGTAGCAAAATCCAAAGTGATACAAGCAAGAGGTAGAAGAACTAAGGGGAAAAATCCCTAAAACCAAAAGAACGTAGAATGAAAAGTAAAAACGAAGATTCCTGAGTCTGGAGGCGGCTGGGCCTTTTATTCTTCTAAAATTTAATAAAAACGTTTCTAGGTAAAATCGGAGGGAGCAGGTGCTCGCCAAAGCTGGAGCAGGTGCTCCCGCAGCGAAAATTTGTCTTTTGGCTTAAAATTGCTTATTTTGCTTCAATGTGCTCCAATATCTTCAATTCATGCTCCAGAGCCTCCAATTACCTGAAAAGAGACAAAAAGAACCAGAAAAGACTCGAAAACAATAGAAAAGACTAGTTAATATGGGATAAATTCCTAACATATCAGTACCTTTTGTTTGGGGTGATGAAGTGGTGGTGTCGTTGGAGTATGAAAAGCTTGCTAACTATTGCAAACATTATCTACGGCTGACGCATGATTTTGATATGTGCCCAGAGCTCCATGGAGCGACTGGAAGAGGAACTGAGGACATAAATGCTAGACAGTCTGGTACAAGACAAGTCTTAGCTCAGGGGAACGAAGGAAACTGGGAAAAACCAAAGAGATCATTGGTGAAACGTACTCTTGAGTATAATACGAAGGATGAGAGACAATATTACAAACAATCAGATAACAATCAAGCTGGCATTTGGAAGAAAGCTAGCAGCTTAGGTACAGCTAAGGAAGGTCTTAATGGTGAGTCTTACCAGAAAGGACGGGGTAATCCTAAAGGATGGCCAAAACCGCTGTCACAATTACAAGATAATAGGAGGGCTGTTCAGGCCAGTACTGGTGAAAAATTGAATGAAACTGGGACTTTGGTTCAAAATGAGAAGGCTGGTGCAGCAGGTGTGGAGAATGAGGTGATTCAAACTATTGATCAGATGGTAGAGGAACTTTTTCAAAACTCATGCGAGATTCTGATGGAAGATGGAGGGATGGCCGATTTGCTGGAACTGCCTAAGGAAAAGGAGGCATCAATGCAGGGGGATACATCAGAATCCTTTCAAATCCAAGAGAGTATGCTTAGGAAGGAGGGTGAAGGTACCACTAAACTCTCTAATTCCGTTACTAAGGAAATTGGTTCTATTAATAAGGCATTTAAGGACATTGTTTTAGCTCCAACAAAGAATTTGAAACAATCTTTGTTATGTAGCCCGGTTAAAAAAAGAAATGGTTAATAAGAAAAAATTTGTGGTTATGGCATCACCAGGAAAAAGGCTACTAGCTAATGTTTTTACTAAGAATGCATCACATGTTATAAGGGTTACTAATCAAAAGTCTGTAGGTGGTTTGGTTAAGAAGGACAAAGGGGGATTAAAAGTTGGAGATATGACACAGAACATGAAGAAAGAGATGGTGGAACTCCCGGAACCACCAGCTGATACGTGAAGATCTTTAGTTGGAACTGCCAGGGCATAGGGGCTGATCTGACAGAGGACTATCTAGGAGATTTATGGAGGCAACACAAGCCAGATATTTTATTTTTATCGGAAACGAAGCGTTGTTTTGCTTATTTACAAAAGTTTCAATTAAAGTTTGGTTCTAATAAATTGTATACAGTCAAACCTCGTGGGTTGAGCGGCGGTTTGGCTTTATTTTACAATGATGAAATAAAATTAGAGTTTTTATTTGCAAGTAATAGAATTATTGATGTCAAACCTTTATTTGGAAAATCAACGGTATTTATCTCCTTTGTTTATGGAGATCCTGTTCATACATGTCGGGACCCAGTATGGGAAAAATTAACATAACTAGGATTAAATCAGAAAGTACCATGATTAATGATTGATGATTTTAATGAAGTAACTGAGAATCATGAGAAACGAGAAGGAAATATGCGGTCAGCAGCATCTTTTGTCCCGTTTAATTTAATGATACGTAATTGCGGAATGATTGAATTTAGGTGTTATGGAGACAAATTGTCGTGGAGAGGATGTAGAAGTAATAAAATAGTCCGTTGTAGGCTAGATCGGGCTCTAGGCAATGAAGATTGACATGATATGTACCCTCAGTCTAAGGTTAATTACCTGGATATGATAGGGTCAGATCATAGACCGATCTTATTGTCTTGTGAGAAATCATTTTCAAGGGTTCGACGTCAATTTAGGTTTGATAAAAGGTGGATTGGGAAAGATGGTCTTTCAGAGGCGATAGATTCATGATGGAATCAAACAAATAATTTCCGCATACCAGGGTTTGTGGATAAGATTAAGAACTACAGAAATTCAATTTTTTGGTGGAGGAAAAATAATTTTTCAGCGGGACAGACAAATATTACTTCACTCAAAGTAGCCCTAGAGGAGGCAAAGAACGATGACTCATTTCCGCAGGAGGAAATTACAAATATAGGGAAAAAATTCAAAGAAGCCTATCATGATGAGGAGATTTATTGGCAACAAAAAAGTACAAATTTATGGTTAAAGGTAGGAGATACAAATACAAAATATTTCCATGTATCTACGAAACAGAGAAGAGTACGTAATAAAATATCTGGATTATTTAGTTCGGATAATACATGGGAAGAATCAGATAAAGGTATGGAGGATATTGCTACGGGATATTTTAATGACCTTTTTACGGCCTCTAACACAAGTGGCATTGAGGAGTTGGTTCAAGAAGTAAATCCGGTAATTACTGATATTATGAATAAGGAATTAACCAAGGAGATAATAGAGAAGGAGATTAAAAAGCACTTTTTGCAATGCATCCTGAAAAAGCTCCAGGGCCAGACAGGATGACATCGCTTTTCTATCAACGATTCTGGTATTCTATTAAGGATGATCTGGTGGTAATGGTTAAAGATTTTTTCGCAACGGGTAGATTTGATCAAAGATTAAATGAAACAAATATTTGTCTAATTCCAAAAGCGGATAATCCACAGCGTATGGCCGAATTTAGGCCTATAAGTCTTTGTAATGTAAGTTACAAGATCATATCAAAAATACTATGCTTGAGGTTCAAGAAGGTATTACCAAGACTCATTTCAGAAAAACAATCGGCATTTGTTTCGGGTAGGCTTATCACAGATAATATCTTGATAGCCCAGAAAATGTTTCATGGACTACGTACAAACAAGGTTTGTAGAGAGAATTTCTTAGCTATAAAAATGGATATGAGCAAGACATATGATAGGATTGAATGAGGTTTCCTCGAAGCAGTCTTGTATCGATTAGGGTTTAACTCGATATGGGTTTCTTGGATAATGTGGAGTGTCATATCAGTCTCTTATCAAGTGCTCCTGAATGGGAAACCGAAAGACCATATTGTACTAAAATATGGGGCTCAGGCAAGGAGATCCTCTATCACCATATTTATTTATATTATGTACTGAGGTATTAATAGCGAATATTAAAAAGGCACAAAGAGATGGAAGGATTACTGGTATTAAAATAACCCGGACGAGCCCGTCTATCTCGCATTTACTCTTTGCGGATGATAGTCTTTTCTTTTGTAAAGCAAAGGCAGAGGAATGTCAAACTGTCTTGGATATTATTGGGAGATATAGAAGAGCTTCAGGACAGGAAATAAACTTTAATAAGTCCTCTGTTATGGTTGGTAAGAAAATACCCAATCACTCTAAAAACATTTTGAAAGGTTTGATTGGTATTACAAAAGAAGGAGGGATGAATAATTATCTAGGAATACCATAGAGCTTGGGGGGCTCGAAGTGTAAAATCTTTAAATATGTTAGAGAACGACTTAATGACCGGATAAATGGCTGGTCGGCTAAATATTTTTCAAAAGGAAGAAAGGAAACCATGATTAAATCAGTGGCTTTGGCCCTTCCGTCATATGTTATGTCATGTTTTAAACTGCTACAAGACTTAACTTCCAAGTTAACAAGTGCAGTCGCGAAATGCTGGTGGAGCTCTAATGGAAAAAATAGGGGCCTTCACTGGTAATTAGCTTGGGAGAAGATGTGTAAACCTAAAAACGAAGGTGGCGTAGGTTTGCATTCATTGGACAATAGTTGTATAATAAATTATAATATTTTGACATGCAGAAATAACCAAATAATAATCAAAACTACCAATTCTTTCACCAAAGAGCTTAGAGAAATAATTGATCTCATTCTCTAAGATTCAAAGGTTAGTCATACTTTCATAATTTTTATTATGATTTCTTATCCTAGATTCCTATGACTAAACTGTAAAATATATGTTTTTCTTATAGAATAATACCATTGAAAATTATGAAGTAGATAATATGGGGACTCTGTTAGTTCAATTTTTATTGGATCAAATTTTTTTGGGCTTAGAAAAGTAAACCTAAACTATGTTTTTGTAGTCCAGTACATTTTTCCGGTTATATAAGAACTCATTATTCAGGTTGTTGATCATCTAGTAAAATTTAGGGGAAATTTGTAAACTAGACACTTTTTCATAAAATAATAGGAAATATGAACATTATACTATTTGCAATTAGTTATAAAGGGGTTCACTATTTCACTCTAATAGACTTCATCTAATTGGTTATTAGCAATGTTTTTAAAACTAGACCGGACAATCAATCGGAAAGCCTTCTGAGTCAAGGGTCATCCCAGTCCAACCGGTTTAACCGAGTTCACCGGTTTTTATACAGGTTTTCTGGGTTTTTTCAATACTATTTTTTAGTGATAATCCGAACCAGATAACTTTCCGAATCTTGGTTCGGTTTTATAAACCATGGTTATTAGCCTAGTTACTACGAGAAGACTCAAACGCCCCCATAAAATAGAGAAAAAAGGTGAGTGACATGAGTTTGTCTAAGAAAAATGGATCCACGGCTGTTTTTTTTTCCCTGATTTTTTTGTCCCCTGGTGTATGAGGTAGTGAACAAAAGAATGAGATAGTGAACAAAATGATAAATAAAACAATGTACAAAATGATGTATGAGGCGAATTGGTGTAGAAAACGAGTTGATATACGAGATGGATCGGTATACGATACGAGACGGTGAACGATACGAGTCAGTGTACAAGGTGTTGATGTATAACTTGTGATATACAATATGGTGTACAAGATGGTGTAATGATGTCATGTACACTATCTAAATGGTGTACAAGATGATGTCACGTATATCTTTTTTATCATTAAATTGATATATAAAAAATAATGAATTTTAAATCTATAAAATATTACCTGGTTCCATGAAAAACCATGTACCTGCCAAAGTCTTTTTTAGGATTTCTTAGTTTCGTTTCAAAAATGTCATTATTCTAATGACTCTTAACTTATCCTATCATAAACACGCGGCCATTAGCTACAAAAGTCACCGGCCCTATGATTAGTTCCATCTTAGAAGACATTAGTTTATGAGTTTTATGGAATTGTTTTTACCTATGATAGATTTTTTCATTGGTAGGTATGATGATGAAGAGAGTCAAGATGATGTGAAATATTTTGTTTGTTTTTAACTGTCATAAGAGTTCATTTGCTGGAGTATACAAAGAGAATAAGATAATCATATATTTTATGAAGTTAATTAGAAGAACACAATTTATGTGTTGACATTCTTTTATTCTTTTATGTTAATTAATAATATATGGTGTATCCAAAAATTGTTCTAGATCTTTTTAGTTTAAATCATACCAATTTTTATTATTTGGTTTTTTGCAATGCTATTATACTTTTTAAATAACGGTTTTCTATTTAATTTAAACTAAAATCAGCTGTGTACTCCATTAATTAATTACATAAAATATTTATTAAACCTTCTATAACTATTATCTTGCTATGAATCAGAAATTGCAAAATAGAAAGATCCCTAAGATGAATAATAGAAAGATCTTTAAAGAAAATAAACTTTAATAGATAGAAATTGCAAAATCATACAATGTCTTAGAGAAACCTCAAAGTGGCAAAGAAAGATCCCTAAAAATAAAGCATAGCCTTCTAATTAGGTCTTGAAGGCTATTTATAGTAAAATAAATGAAACTGGTCTATGACATAACCAAAAGGATCAAAATTGGATAACCAACAAAATCATAAAACTCGGGACCGGTATAGCGACCAGGCAAAGTCGCTACAAAATGGTCACTAAAGCATAGCGACGTAGCGAAGTTGCTATGCATGGTCGATAAACTTCATCCGGTGACTTCTTCCATTTCCTAGCGGCTAAGCAATGTCACTACATCATGGTCGCTACACTCGATCAGTTGCACCAAGTCGCTACACATGCCCGCTACACTCGATCGATGTCACCAAGTCGCTACACTTACTTGATAAATTCAAACTGGTTGCTTGGTCTTTTTTCTAGCTACCAAACCATGTCGCTAGATAAGGTCGCTGGCTTCTTACGACTTCTTGAGGTTGCTAAGCTTTGCCCGCTACACTCCTTTGTCCATCAAAACTTAACTTCTTCAAATCCTCTAGCTCTCATGCCCACTCCTTTGGTTCACTCATCCAAACCTAAGAAAAGAGAAACAAAAGAAGTGCAAAATGCAACAAAAGGAACTACATGACCCTAAAATGCCAAACATGCAATTTGGGACCAAAGTGTACCCTTGTGATGCAAAAACTATAAGAAAGGAATAAGAAAAAGGCTAAATGCATAGAAGATAAGGTGCAAAATGCATAAATATCATTCAGTCTATTTTATCTTTGGTTGATTATTTATCCATTCTTATGATAGTTAATCCCCTATGGTCCGATGTTTTCGTGTTTGTTTTACTTATTTTATTTCTTAATTTATTAACCAAACAAAAACTCCAAAAAATCATTACTCTAAATTAATTTAATTCTTGTACTTTTGGTGTGTAATCTTTATATTTTTCTGAAATTGAATCTTAAATACTACATTAGCATAATCGTGCATTTACCGTAACTGAAACTTTATAAATTAAAAATTTAACTTGCTTATTGAAATTTCACTCTCTAGATATTATAATAGAACGTATCATTGGGTTTATGAAATTGATATTGGAGCTTTTCTAGGGTGGACATGGAGTATAAAGCAAAACACCAACAATTGCATTGAAAGTGTGCAGCGACTCCAACAGTAACTAAGTTCTTGCGATTTGTCAAATTGTAAGACTTTTATTGACCAAAGAAACATAAGAAATAATTGGTTAACTGGGTCATTTTTGTAAAAATATTAGCTAATAGGGTCAAACACTATTTATAATTGGGAGAAAGAGTCTGGCCCTACTGTGAGTCTAATACAGTTTTTCCTCTGCCAAGATTCTCTCTCCCAAGGTTAAATGACTCGCAAAGATATAAGGGAAAAAAGTTAGGGCTTAAATAATAAACGAATGAATGAAGAAGAGGGAGACAAATCATGTGATTTAATATATACATTTCAAAATGATTGTTCTCTTTCTTTATTTTTTCTCTTTCTTCTTTTCTTTAATTGTTTTTAACTTAATTTCATTATAAAAAATCATATACAAAGTATAAGATGATGATATGGTAGTGTATAAGATGATGTTATGACATGATCGGGTGTACAAGACGGTGTACGAGATGAGTCGATATACAAAGTAAGTTGGTGTACAAGATGAATTGGGTGTACCAATTGATATACATATTGGTGTACGACACTGTTCTCCTAAGAGTATATTGATGGTTGATAAAAAATAGTGGTGGATGATGATGAGACTATCATGATGTGTCAAATAGTGTATAAAATAAATGTTAGACGGTGTACGAGGCAAGTCGATGTACAAAATGAATTGGGTATAAGAAATGGTATATATATTAGTGTATGACACTGTTCTTCTAACAGTGATATTGATGGTAGATAGAAATTGTGGTGGATAGAGATGAGACTATGATTGTTGATAGTTTAATTTTTGCAAACCGGGCTATCAAATAACCCTTATACCGTTATAGCATAAAAGGCATCAAAATCCACGGAGAAACGAGCATCTAACACACCAAGAATCCAAGTTTCATTCTAATCTAAGCAAACAAGAGTTTAAGAGGTTTCAAACAAAATTTAAATGTAAATAAAGCGGTAAAAACGGTTTAAAATCAATAAGAGAAAAAAATGAGTCTCGGGAATGGTATATGACTTTGATGAAATGATGAACCTTTGATGAAGTAAGAACAATTGAAGAACAATGTCTTAGGCCTAATGATTACTAAGTAGACTAATCCATTTTCATGGTATTAATCTCTACATTAGCCATTGAATCATCATCAATTCTCATTGGTAATTCAAATGACTAATGAGCATTATGAACAAGTTTTAATCTAACCACTAAACACCCTAATCAACTACTATCGTAGGCTAGGAATGAGAAGCTCATTTAGGTTCTATCAAGCATTTTAACAAATACCTTGTGGGCATGAAATGCTAATCATCTAGATTTCTCAATTACAAGCTTAATCTAACATTACTAACAACCTAAATGAAAGACTACTTAAGATCTAGCCCTAAACATCATCATTAATTCATCAAATCATCTCAATCACCAAACCCTAAGCTCATCTAAAAGACTACTCACTCATAGTCATGAAAACACAAATCAATTGGTTTGATTGATGCATAATCGTGAGTATAAGAAGAATAGTTAAAAGATTTAAGAAGATAAGAAGATTTGATAACTTAGATCAAAGAGATTCATAAAAATATCCAAAAGAAGTTTAAATAAAATCTCTCTAAAACAAAGCATAACCTTAATTAGGTTTTTCTTAGGCTATTTAAAGTAAAAATAAAAGGACTTGGTTAACATGCAATAAACCAAGTCAAACCCGGAACAAACCGGTCAACATATTGAAATCCACATACCGGTTAGCTCCAGACCGCTACAAACAACCGCTGGCTCCCACCGGTTTCAGTCTGACCGCTACAAGTAACCGTTGTAAACTCGGAAAGCTGCTGGATTCTTCATACCAGTCGGCATGAGGCCGCTACAGATGCCCGCTATGCTCCAGCGGTTGCAGTTGGACCGCTACAAGTAACCACTAACGTTCATCGACCTACACATGACCGCTACGCCTGACCGCTATCTTGCCCGGAGAAATCTCAGCGGCTTGGTATCGGTCAAGCTCTGGCCGCTACAGTATCCCGCTGGTGCCCACCGACTTCACTGGAGCCGCTACACAATCCCTGTGGCTCCCTTTCTTCATCAAATACTTCACTTTCAATCCTCTTAACTCCAATTTGATTCATCATGTTGTAAGCATCACTCCAGGATCTAAAGACAAGGGAAACATGCAAATATGCAACTAATCACCTATTATGCTATGTAAATGCAAGAAACTATATGAGAAATGAACTTTAAAACATGCTAAAATGGCAACATATCAATTCCCCCAAACTTATCTCTTGCTTGTCCTCAAGCAAACAAGAAGAAACAAGATAAGGAGGAAGTTAGAGAACGGGGTTTCAAGCCGAAAAGTATCAAACGAAGGATTAAACGCAATGTCCTCAAAGATGGTTAAATGGTGCAAGAACAAAAATCCTACTCTTTAGTACTTCTCCATGTTCATCTCAATGCAAGTTTCTAATGCAACTCCTAAACTCAAGAAAAGACTCACAATCAAACAAAGGCATCTCTTTAACATTCATTAATGTATTTATGGTGTGGTCTCGCTTATGAAAATCAAATCAATCTCAATCGGTTTCGGGTTAAAGACTTTTGTGGTGGCTTCAAAATAGTTTTTCTTTGGGTGGTTGCTCTAAAAACAAAATGCAAGTCACATAGCATAAGCAATGGAGAGTTCGCAAACTTAGACCGAGTCTTTCTTTTCTTTTTCTTTTTTGCTAACTAGAGAGATACACAATCACAAGCTCAACTTCTTATTTGTACACTTTTCTTTTCTCTCTTTTTTTGGTGCCTACACTCTTATGCTTTTGATATTTCTTTTTATTTCAACTTAGAGCATAGGCACTATCTTTTTTTTTTTCTTTTCTTTTCTTTCACTTGAGCAATCTCTTTTCACTTAAGCACTCTCTAGTAGCTTTTACTTCCTAATAGACTCTTTTGGTTATCACCATATCTTTCCTTGACTCTCAACACCCTTTCTCTTATAACTACACAACCCTAAGCTATTTGTTACAGCCTTAACTATAGTGGAAGAATGCTCTTGTTGTTCAACCTCTCTAAAGCTTATGCAAGTGAAATCACATAGAAAAGGCCTCACTCAAAGATTTAACATTGGCCGAAACAAAAAACTTGGGTTATAGGTGTGGAACTACCCTAATGATGAGGATAGCTACTTGAGTTAACAAAGGGTGGCAAAATTGGATAAGATAACTCAAGTAATTCATTAAGACCATGAGAATGAATTTAAAACCCCTAAGCGAGAAAATTAAATGTTTAATTAAGTTCAAATAAGATAGAGATGCTTCAAAGATCATGCAAGCTTCACAAAAGTAGAAGTTGAATTTCGAAAAATGCAAAGATCAAAACATGGATTTTTTATATTTTCAAAGATGTTCAAGCAACAAATAACCATGACTAAGGGCAATGATCTTAATCCTAAGCTTGAACTTCTACAAGGCAAGAATCCCATGTGCAAATGCAAATTCAAATGCTTCTAGACTCGATCTTAATTTGAAAATAATACTACATGCTTCTTTTTGTGTTTTTCAAAATTTTCAAATTTTTTGGCTTTTTCAATGCACATAAATGTATGCATGAGACTCAAATATGCAAAAAGGAAAATAAGATCACAAAACACATGATTAGTAGACGGGTCTCTCCCCCAAACTTACTTCACACCATCTCGGTGTGAAATAAAATTCAAGGAAGAGACTAAGAAACCCACAAAGCAAGATGAAAAAGGCATAAATAACGAAAAAGAATGGTATATACAAGGGTAAGGGAGAGGACCATACCTTGGCCCTAGTCGGGGACCTTAGGGAGAGGAGCGATGTGAGGGGTTGTTGAACTTCTTGGACCTGTGGGATTGGTGGAAAGAGCATTGGAGAAGCGTGTTCCACCTTTGATGTTGATGGTGAGGACCTCTTTCATTAAACCTTGAAGACCCGGCGAATCCTTTCCTTTAAGTTCTGGTGTGAGGATTGCTTTAACCATGGCAAACGGCTTTGACATTCCTTTGTACTTCACTTTGTACTCAATCTCTCTATCAATACATCTTCAAGGGCGTAAGGTCATAGAAGTGGTCGCTAATGGTGAATGGTCTAGGGTGGGAGGGTGAGTTTCTTTCATCCCCTTCTTGTTCTTTTCAAGTACCTTTTTAGTTTTCACCAACCTCTTTTCTTTACCATTTCCTTCATCCTCATCGAATAAGGAGTGTGGACATTCACCATCTAAGACTTCCTCATCAACCTTTAGAGTTTCTAGGTTCTTCTCATTCGCAACCTTAAGCTCCTCCTTTCTTTCCAATTCTTCATTGGTGATGGTTCCACAAAACTTTGTGGAGGAAAGCTTCATTGGATAAGAGACTTTGGAGTTAACATGGTGGAGGATCACTCTTTTGGTTGGGAAGTCGATGGTTGCTCCCGCGGTGTTGAGGAATGGAGTTCCAAGAATGAAAGGAAGCTTATCCGGTTGTCCTCTATCTACGACCATGAAGTCCGTTGGGACTAAACAATCTCCAACCATAAGAGGGTAGTCTACAATCACACCAAGTGGAGGTTTCGAAGAGGCATCCGCATAAGTGATGGAAGAGGAGTAGTTCTTCATCTCTTTGATACCAATACTCTTCATCATCTCTAGTGACATAACATTCACACTAGCCCCAGAATCACACAAAGCATTATCAACTTTCAAATTTCCAAGGGAGCAAGAGATGAGGAATGTATCGGGATCTTGAAGCTTTGGGATACTCTTGTGTGCAAGTGGTGATTCACTTGGTTGTTCATATAACCGCATGACTTCCTCTACCTTTGCCCGGTTGGCAAGTATGGCTTGAAAGAATTTCTTGTGGGTAGGCACTTGGTATAAATTATCCATAGAAGGCAATGGAACTCCGATCTCATTCATACTTGCCTTGAAGCTTGAAAGCACCTTCTTTTGTGCTTTGGTATAGAATCTCTTGGGGAATGGGAGTGGAGGGTCATAAGGAGACATCTCAACCATGGTTGCTTCTTTCTTTTCAACTATGGGAACCTTCTCTTCTACCCTAGTTCTAACTTGTACTTGAGCTTCACTTTGACTGACCAAGTCTACACCATTCACACCATAGAGAAGTCTAGAGAGCTCCTCTACGACTCTTTCATGGTGATTCTCATTATTTATGAGAATGACATTGCAAAATTCCTTGGGGTTAGGTTGGGGTTTACTTGGTAATACTCCACTTGGGTTTGTGGAGCTTGAAATGACTTGAGCGACCTTGAGATCAATGGTCTTCATATGAGAAGCCAAGCTATTAATCTTACTATCAAGATCATTATGCATACCATCCATCTTGTTGTGTATGTCAACAAACCGCTTGCCTAAATCCTCATAACCTTTAGTTTGCCCTTCCAAGATTCGCTTCAACGTTGCATTCATCTCATTTTCTTGGGGAGGAGGTTGATTAGATGAGTTTCTTTGGTTGGAGAATTGAGGCCTTGTTTGGAACCCTTGTTGGTGGATAGGTTGATATTGGTTTCTAGGTTGAAAGTTGACAAAGGGCCTTGGTTGGAAATTTTGGTTAGGAGCATTTCCTTGGTAGCCTCCTTGGTTGCCCAAATAGTGAACTTCTTCTTAAACCAGTTCATTACCATCAACACTAACACCCATATCTTGGTTCCTTTGTTAATACCCATCAAACTCTCCCAAGTAGTTAACCGGTATTTGATAAGCTTGCAAAACTTTATCAATCTTCTCATTTAGCGCTTTCATCTCCTTAGTCTTTTGACTATCAACTTCAACACTATCTCTAGTAGTCCTATCGTAGTCTTCTCCATAACTTTCATTGCTTTGAGCTAGATTCTCAACTAGTAACATTCCATCATCAGCTCTTTGGCCCAAGAAATTCCTGTTACTTGCCGTGTCTAGAAGCATTCGATATTTTGGCAAGACACCGCGGTATAGAGTACTCAAAAGACTTTCCTTTGAGAAGCCATGGTGTGGGCATTGAGAAGTAAACCCCTTGAAATGCTCCCAAGCTTCACAAAAACTTTCATTAACACGTTGTGAAAAACTTGATATTTTATTCCTTAGCCGAGCTGTACGAGAAGTGGAGAAAAACTTCGCGAGGAACACTCTCTTACATTGGTCCCATGAAGTGATAGTGTTGTGAGGTATATTATTCTCCCACAAATGAGCCTTGTCGCCTAACAAGAATGGGAAAAGGCGAAGTTTGAAAGCGTCTTCTGATACGCCATTGATCTTTACCATCCCACACAACATATCAAATTGATCTAGATGATCCAAGGGGTCCTCCATTGGTAGCCCATGAAACTTCGAGCTTTGGACCATGTTGATTAGGCTAGCTTTGATCTCAAAATTGTTGTTTCCAACCGGAGGAGGCCTAATACCGGTCCTATTCCCATGAATGTTCGGCTCATCATAGGCTCTAATCACTCTAGCAACATTCCCTTGACCATTTCCTTGAGTAACCCCACCTTGATCAACATTACCCTCAAAACCCGGTGGATTGTGAATCCCATCCATGCCTAAGCGTTCGATATGTGCTAACCGCTCTTGCTCTCTCCTTGCTTTAGCTTCCCTTCTATTCACTCTCTCAACTTGATTCAAATCCAAAATGCAATCAAGAACCTCTCCTTGTTGACTCCTTCGTTGCATACACCTTGAAAAGCACAAGAGAAACAAAAACTAAATGAAAGTTTAATGTCAAAATAAAGAAAATAAAAGCTTAGTCTCAAAACAAAACTAAATCTTAATGGCTAAATGCGTCGCTTCCCCGGCAACGGCGCCAATTTGATAGTTTAGTTTTTGCAAACCGGACTATCAAATAACCCTTATACTGTTATAGCATAAAAGGTATCGAAATCCACGGAGAAACGAGCATCTAACACACCAAGAATCCAAGTTTCATTCTAATCTAAGCAAACAAGAGTTTAAGAGGTTTCAAAAAAAATTTAAATGTAAATAAAGCGGTAAAAATGGTTTAAAATCAATAAGAGAAAACAATGAGCCTCGAGAATGGTATATGACTTTGATGAAATGATGAACCTTTGATGAAGTAAGAACAATTGAAGAACAATGTCTTAGGCCTAATGATTACTAAGTAGACTAATCCATTTTCATGGTATTAATCTCTACATTAGCCATTGAATCATCATCAATTCTCATTGGCAATTCAAATGACTAATGAGCATTATGAACAAGTTCTAATCTAACCACTAAACACCCTAATCAACTACTATCGTAGGCTAGGCATGAGAAGCTCATTTAGGTTCTATCAAGCATTTTAACAAACACCTTGTGGGCATGAAATGCTAATCATCTAGATTTCTCAATTACAAGCTGAATCTAACATTACTAACAACCTAAATGAAAGACTACTTAAGATCTAGCCCTAAACATCATCATTAATTCATCAAATCATCTCAATCACCAAACCCTAAGCTCATCTAAAAGACTACTCACTCATAGTCATGAAAACACAAATCAATTGGTTTGATTGATGCATAATCGTGAGTATAAGAAGAATAGTTAAAAGATTTAAGAAGATAAGAAGATTTGATAACTTAGATCAAAGAGATTCATAAAAATATCCAAAAGAAGTTTAAACAAAATCTCTCTAAAACAAAGCATAACCTTAATTAGGTTTTTCTTAGGCTATTTATAGTAAAAATAAAAGGACTTGGTTAACATGCAATAAACCAAGTCAAACCCAGAACAAACCAGTCAACATTCTGAAATCCACATACCGGTCAGCTCCAGACCGCTACAAACAACCGCTTGCTCCCACCGGTTTCAGTCTGACCGCTACAAGTAACCGTTGTAAACTCGGAAAGCTGCTGGATTCTTTGTATCGGTCGGCATGAGGCCGCTACAGATGCCCGCTATGCTCCAGCGGTTGCAGTTGGACCGCTACAGGTAACCGCTAACGTATCGACCTACACATGACCGCTACGCCTGACCGCTATCTTGCCCAGAGAAATCTCAGCGGCTTGGTATCGGTCAAGCTCTGGCCGCTACAGTATCCCGCTGGCTCCCACCGACTTCACTGGAGCCGCTACACAATCCCTGTGGCTCCCTTTCTTCATCAAATGCTTCACTTTCGATCCTCTTGACTCTAATTTGATTCATCATGTTGTAAGCATCACTCCAGGATCTAAAGACAAGGGAAACATGCAAATATGCAACTAATCCCCTATTATGCAATGTAAATGCAAGAAACTATATGAGAAATGAACTTTAAAACATGCTAAAATGGCAACATATCAATTGTGTGTCAAATGGTGTACAAAATAAGATGGTCAACATTGATATTGATGGTGGATAGAAATGGTAATGGATGGAGATGTGACTATGATTGTATGCCAAATGGTGTACCAAATAAATGTTAGACAGTGTACAAATAACACAATGTATACGGTAACGTATGCTTAATGTAAGAAATGGTGGTTATAATGATGCACATGAATAATTTTTTGCTTTCTTATAAAATGGGTTTTGTTAGATTTGCAAAAAATAATCAAACAATAAAAAAAAAAATTTATATAAATTAATTGTATTTTAATCATGAATATGAAGTAAATTGATGAAAGAGTAAAATATTTAAAAAAATAAAAGGAGAGAGAAAACAAAAAATAAAAAACGAAAGAACTAGAAGAAAGAGGGAAAGAGTGGTACATAATCGTATTATTTCTCTATTTTTCTAATTATGAATAGTAGATGACCCATATTTCTAATTAATTTCAAAATATGTCTCAACTGGCAAATTAACTCGAAACATAACTACATAAGTTTACTTAAACAGAGCTCATTTAAATAAATAAATAAAACTTGGGCTTGGGCCTTGCAATTTATTTTCTTTCTCGTGATTTTAAGTATAATTTTTGTTGTTTTTAATCTTTTTTTGCTCTGCCGAAAAATCTTTATTATATAAAAAATGAATTCAGTAACTCTAATTTTCCAATTCATCTTGAACGAAAGGAAATCAGGACATATAAATTCAAGCAAAATTCGTGAAATTCACAAAAGCTAGAGACTATATTTGGCTCAACTGTATCCAAGAACACGCAAATTATTTACTAAAAATGATCTGTACCAAAAAAAAACTCTTCAACCGTCTTTGGAAAATTCCACGTTATGACGGCAAAGCGGACAAGTGCTCCGATTACTCAACCAACTAAATATACAATCTCTATGGTAATAATGCCGACAAGGAAGCTCAGAGAGTTTCTCATTAGCAACAAACTCCTCTCTACATATGGCACAAACCACCAAACCTCTCTCCATCAAGTCCTCAGCCGTAAATACCACCACCGGAAGCTCCTCCACCGCATTTACCCGCCGTGTCGAAGAGGAATTGCCCAAAACGTGACCAAAGATTTCATCGTAAGACCCAAATGTGTTGATGCGATGGTTGCTTCGTGAATCTAAGTAATGGAGGTATTGGAAGTACTCTTCGTCGATGAAAGTAGTGTTCACTTCGAAATCTTCTTGTGTCGGAATCTGATCTGTTTCGTTTAGAGGAAGATGAAATTCATCCGCCATTGATTTTTGAGAATTTTTGAGGTGGGGATTGTTAGTACGTGAATGTGAAGATTGGGTTTTTGTAATGTTCCTGTGTGATTCTGATACGTGTGTTTCGATTGACTTCATGTGATTTATGAGGACAAGATAGTAACACATGTCTTGCTAGTGAGTTCAATTTGTTGCCACATCATATAACTTTTTTTTGTCAAACTTCATTTTATAACTTTTTAGAGCATCATTATCGAGGTATCTAAACCTGGGTATCTAAAATTTTAATCTATAAAACTGATTAAATTAAATCCAATAATCACTTTATCTCTTAGAACCGTATCCAAACTTAGATGTTTTGGAACCGTATCCATCTCTCTCTTTCTCTCTTCTCTTCCATTGATTCCCGCGAAACTTCTCTCAAATCGCCATCTGATTTCTGATTTAAAAAATTCGAAACAATGGCGAGCTTGGGTACGATTCTGAAATATCCAGATGATATATATCCGCTCCTGAAGATGAAACAGGCGATTGAGAATGCAGAGAAGCATATCCCGCCTGAGCCACACTGGGGTTTCTGCTATTCGATGCTCCACAAGGTTTCTCAAAGCTTCTCTCTCGTTATTCAACAACTCAATACCGAGCTCCGTAACGCCGTAAGTTTAATTTTGTTGAGGATTTGGCAAGAAGAGGGAAACTGTGTTGAGGTTTTGGTGAGTGAACTGAAGAAGAGAGGGATGGTTATTGATAGAGTCGTCGGTCTCGCAGATGAGTTTCTCAAGGTCGGTCTTTTTTTTAACATAGCTTGATATAGAAAAGGAGAAGAAAAAAATGTTGAAACATGGTGAAGTAGTAACGCTAATTTTGATGGAATCAATCGAATGATAATCTTACAGCTAAGTCAATTAGGTCTGCTCTTCCCGAAGGATCTTGCATCTGCACAAAAATTAATTGCTGAAGGTCTTATATTCGTAAACTTCAAGCGACTGGATCGCTTTCCTCAAGTTCAGTAGTTGGAATTGATATCTCTCCTCTGGATTGAGTGCTTTGGTAAACTTGCAATTAGAAGCGGTGGAGGGATTTCTTTGGCCCAGAGTTCAATAAGGACATGATTAGATAGTTGTTGCTGTTGACACAGATGAAGGTATGTTCCCTGGTTCTATTTTTGAATGTTATGTTGACATATTAAACTATTGAATGAGTACTAGAGAATCTTGGAGTTGATTAATTTTAGAATCATATAAGCTGAAAAGTATTTAAATGTTCTGGATCGTATATAGCAGAATATGGAGAACTTATTGCAACTGGGAAGATCCCTTATTCACATTGTTAGTTTGAGTAGCATATGTCTACTGATTTGAACTATCTTAAAGTGATTTCAGTGAATCTTTTCATGTTTGAATAGTTTTGATTGTGTTTCCAACTCGAGTCTACATAAGCCCTTTATGGATGATTTTGTATAGGAGTTCTTATTGCTTATCTTTGGCTTATGATAAAGAAAGTTTTTTCTCTGCTTCACTTATATAGCATATTGCCCTGCCTGGCACTTGTTTACCTCTCGGATGTGAAAGAATTATGAAACTCCATTGATTTCAGAAATTTGAGTGAATCAAGAAGTTTCCATAGAGGCTCGCTTCGATTTTTATGCTACACTGATGTTCTTGTGCGTTGCCTTTCACCATACAAATATAAAATTGATGGCTTCCCATTAATGATTTCTTGTCTCTGATATTCTCTTTAACTTGTTTCTTATTTTTGTCACAGATATGGAGCTGCTCTCGCAAACGAAAGTGTTTTCTTTAAGTTGAAAAATGAACATCTGCTAAGCGGGCATATTGTTCTTATATTTATGTGTTTGCCTCTGTTTTTGTGAAGCTTGATTGGAGTAATGGTAGATGCGAGATGGAATATGGCAAGTGAAGGATGGAACATGTTTCAACCAAGAAAGGTAAACATTATGCGATTATAAGAAATTATTTATGGTTTGTCAAATAAGTTGATAAATGGTTTGGTAGGTTGATTGGTTAGGATTTGTTAGATAAATTGATCAATGGTTGTTAGGTATAAATTGTTAGTGATAAATGCTTGTTAGATGCATCAATTAGCAAGTCTTTGACATAGACATTTAGCTACTTGTGTGATAAATGCATTTTTTGTTTCGTTAGACATTCATTGCTAACAAAAAAACTAACATAAGCTAAACACACGATCCTCTTCATCACTCTATTTCTTTCTCTTTCTCTTCCTCAGTTTTCTTTCTCTTTCTCTTTAACGTTCTCTTTCTTCCTCTTTCTCTAGCTTAGAAACCTCTAAACACATAAACACATTTCTTTCTCTGTATCTGCTTAAAGATCACAAAGAAGTCAATGGATTCTCCGAACCCTTTTGATGACTCCATTGGGTATGTAAACCTTCTAAATAGTCAACAAGACTATTTATTCCCACCTAGTGTAGCTGTTGGATCATCTGCAGCTGAGGCTGCAACAGTAAGAGGAAGAAGAAATTGGTCTCCAACAGAAGATGTGGTCCTCATTAGTGGCTGGTTGAATACAAGCAAAGACGCACTGGTTGGGAATGAGCAAAAGGCTGAAGCCTTTTGGAAAAGGATTGCAGCATATTTTGCTGCAAGTCCAAAGCTTGTTGGACTTCCTTCGAGAGAGCCTGGTAACTGTAAGCAAAGGTGGGCCAAGATAAATGACCAAGTTTCTAAATTTGTAGGATGCTTACACGCTGCAAATGCTCAGAAGGCTTCAGGACAGAATGATAATGATGTGATGAAGGTTGCTAATGAGATCTATCTCAATGATCACGGTGCCAAGTTCACACTTGAGCATTGTTGGAGAGAGCTAAGGAATGATCAGAAGTGGTGTTTAGCTTCATCACAAACAGATCATGTCAAGAGTAAAAGAAGAAAGCTTGATGATGGATCTCAAACATCTCAACAGTCTTCAAGCTGTAATGTAGATGAAATTCAACCTCGTCCTATGGGTGTTAAGGTGGCTAAGGGCAAGGGAAAAAGGAGTACCGAAAGCGTGGAACAAGGAGACAAGAATCTCACACAATTTCAGAGTATGTGGGAGATCAAGAAGCAAGATTTGGCACTGAAGGACAAGCTTAGTGACAAGAAGCTCTTGGATACTCTTCTTAGTAAAACAGAGCCTTTAACTGAGATGGAGATGACTTTAAAGAAGAAGGTCATAAGTGATATGCTAACTGGTTGAATGTTGTAGTTTGTGTTTATGTGTTTATGAATTTTTTGTTTAAGTGTAAAATGTAGTTTCTGTTTAAGTTTATCTCGGATTATGTATCTTTGAATGCTTCAAGTTTTTGTAATGTATATGATGATGTATGCTTCAGTTACGTTTAATGAAATATGTTTAATTATGATTTTGCTTCTGTTTTGGTTTAATGAATTAGTTAATAGTTTAGGTTGAATGTTATATAGATTAGTTCCATCTTTGTGTTTTATGAATTTGTTAGTTGTTTAGTTTGTGTATCGATAGTGTGTTAAAAACTTCATGTATGTTAATCCAATGTAATGGTTTTTCATGTATCAAGGTTAATACATAAAGTTTCTTCTTCCATTTTGAAAAGGTACGCTCTCATTGAAAGATCTTCTAAATTCTCTTGTTTATCAGTTCTGAATTTCGTTTACCCTCTACAGACACAAATCGACAGGGATGAGGAAAATTTGGAGGATGACTGGGACTTGATACAAGAGCATCTGGATAATATATATAGCACACATAATGAGTTATTTGGTTTCTGTGACCTCTCTGAAAAGGTATTGGAAACAACCACTTCTATATTCATATCTGCAATAGTTGCATCAAGCCCATTCGTAATTTTCTTGCATCTAACAAGACAATATATTCTATGCAGTCTGGAATATTCTGTATTACTGACAGTAGAAGGATGGATTCATTCTCTGATACCTATGAACTTGGAGTCAATATGATCAAAGGTGACCATCAGACATTATTTCTCTCTATTGTTTAAAGTCCTTAAGTTTATTTTATTAAATCCATTACTGGATTATCTCTTGATTCCAGGGTTAAGGGGTTTGTTTAAATTGAGCTTAGATGCAAAACTTGTTCCAGAACACCTGAACATCTGGCTAAAGCTCATGGAATCACGAGAAAGATTCCCAAGGAACTGCAGAACAAATATGTCTTTCAGAATGGAGAATTGGTTCAACAAAGGAAGCAGGTAGATGTAAAAGTACACCACCAAAAAAAATTCAAATATTTAAAATTTTAGATACCCATTACAGGTTCTAACCAATGGACTATGAAAATAATTAGAACTTCTTATGCATTCTAAACTTTTAACTTTTGAATTTTTTTAATTAAAATATTGGTTAGAACCCTTTATGGGTATCTAACCGATAATGATGCTCTTACTATTTATCAAAAGAGACATTGTTCACAGAACTTGAAAAACAAGCCATCATGGCCAAACAAACAACGATTACACTAAAACAACAAGGATAAATAGCAGCAAACGAAACTCTTGAGCTACTAATGTCGTGGAGAAGTCCTTTAAACTCGATGTCGATAGAGCTGAACAGTGAGACGAAGCCTTGGGAATTTGAGAGCACAATCCATGACCTACATCCCGAGATTGAAACAACATCAAGTGCATAATTAACAATCACATAATCGGCTACAAAAACAGAAGCGAATAAACGCCATTTTGTTGAGCCTTTAGTTCGAACAGAGACCGAAGTAACAGAATTCTTCATAAGACTGTCCCCTACAACCAATTCACTTATGCTAAGTGATAAACATGGGAGGGAAACAAACTCTATATAGGAGTAAACTAAACAATCAAAGTCCAAAAAGACCCAACTGACGGGAGGGATGGCAATACACTGCATGAATCCTTTTCGCTGCCACAATAGGAGAGAAAATGCCATGAATATACCAAATACTGACCTGCTTACTACAGTACATGGACTAGCCACACGGAATAACAGAGATCCCATATGGACAAGCCAGAGGCTTCAACGCAGTACCCGTAATTAAGCTAGCAACTTTTGGAGAAAGAACATGGAGTAACGGCTGAGGAGGCGAGGATGATGTGGTGTGTGGGAGCGAGCACCCTGCTCCGAAAGCTATTGACTCGATGAAGACAAAATGGAAATGCATATTGCAGTAAGGTCTCGCACCAGGGCGATAAGAGAGCCACAAGAGGGGACAAGGGAGAAGCCAAAAGAGACTGAAACCCTCAACGAACTAGTTAAATCCCGAGCTTCCCAAACTCAGAGCCACCCACTCAAACCTATTCCGAGAACAATCCACAATAGGAGAGTTAGAAGGTGAGGAGTAGAAGCATACATGACGAAGTGGAAGAGAAGGAGAGGTAGGCCTTGTTGTGGTCGAAAGGAGGCGAGCTTCCAGGTCTTCGATTCCTTCTTCACAAGGAGAACCAGCAGATCTACTAGAAAAGAACAGATGGGGAGAGCTAAACGCTGTAAGAGCAGCTCCAATGTATTACTCCATTTTTTACTTCAAAATGGAGTTAGATTTTACTCTAACCCTACTCCAAATTGGAGTTAAAAATAGAGTACTAAGTAAAAAAATGGAGTGATGAATAAAATTACTCTATATTTGGAGTAATCTCATTTTTAAATCCATTATGGAGCTGAAAATGGAGTAGGGTTGGAACAAATTTTACTCCAAAATGCAATTTGGAGTGAAAAATAGAGTAGAGTTGGAGATGGTCTAAAGAAACCTACAAGAGGAGGAGTCAATGACTGAACGACAACATAGAACGACCAGTCAGGCAGCTCAGGTGGCTCTGACGGAAGAGCTCCGGTGATGGTGATGAGAACTGTCATGGCAAGGAAACAGCTAGAAGGCTGAGGCAGCTCTAGAACCAGTGACGAAAAACTACAATATGTGGAGGAGATAGAGGATGAAGCGCGGCTACAGGGAAGCTCCGTCGTCCTTTCCTCTTGGCCAGAGACTGGAGAAAGGCACGACGAGACACACAACTGGCGGAGCTTGGTGGAAGACGACGATAGGAAGAAGAAACGATAGTCGGAAGATGCAAAATCTCATATCAGAAGGTGAGCGGCTATTGCTTTGAGAAGTGTTCATGAGAGAGATTTTTTAGGGCGAACGGAAGGAATCGGTAGCCACATCATATAACTATTACACCGACATATCAAATAAAATGAATTTTGTGTGCTCAAAAGATTTTTAAAAGTCATAGTCGGGAAAAATATATACAAAATGTTCGCCCTAGAGAGCCTCAAAATCTGTCTAGATCTGGGTGTATACTCGTCCACTATGCCCTAGAGAGTTCTCTCTTGGGCCCAAAGACCAAGCCACCGCCGACGAAGCTATGTCTTCAAGATGAATCTCCTCTTTCCGTGCTTCTTCAACTAGATCTCCTCTTAAACAGAGTGAATCTTTCTTCCCCGGTTCAGCGACGACCCAATCGTTTTGTGTTTGAGATGCTATTTGATTATGAAGCTAAATCTGGAATGGTTGAAACTGTTGTTGCTCTCGGAAGTAACACTTCGTGAAGGCTGCATGTGCATAGAGCATGTGCGAGATGTCTTGATTATTCAAAGTAACACGGTGTGGAGGCTACAAGTGCACAGAGCATGCATAAGTATAAAATGGGGTCGAATTCATTAGAAACAAGTGGACACTAAGAATCTATGTGAGTCGAATAGAGGTAAGACAAAATTGTGAGAACTTGTTGTAATGATTGCAGTAAAACGTATATAAAGTAGTAAATAAAACGAAGTAAACTTATGAGACGAGCATTGGGCATAAGGAATTTTGCAAGTAACAATGATCGATAATCAATGTGTGATAACATGGTATTTTTATCTATTTTAGCGATGTTGTTACAATGATTAACAAGTGTTTTAGTATGATTAAAGTTTTTTTAAGCCACATTTCAAGTATTTTTAGTTTCAAGGAGTCATTGCAGTTTTTCAGAAAAAATGATCAAAAAGAAAGCAAAACACATTTTAAACAGTTTCTGAAATTTAGATTGAAGTCTACTTTTTAAAACCTTCACGTGAACTAAATTTAGCGTTCTATATGTCTTTGGAAAGTTAAAATAGTCAACTTGCACCTTCAATTGGACTTAATCAAATCCAGTCAGCGAATCTGAAGTTATGATGAAATTACTAAAGTCATATCCTACTGAGCCCAAAGAGAAGTAAGCTAGATAACATGAGCATTATGAATTAGGCTAAGAGTCATACATGTCGATTACCACACACTGAGGGTTAGATGGTTATCCTTGATTTATATTGTTTGTTTAATTCGATTTTGAAGCGTGTTAGTCTCTAGCAAGTTGTTGAAACCCCAAAATATTCTTTATTAACTTAGTTTAAATTAGTTTCATGCATTCTTAGTGTGTTGGCCTTCCAGCTTGTGTGGATGCTTATACACTAGTGAAAAGATACAATTGTGTATCACATTGTCGATAATCCAAAACAGTTGAGAAGAATCCTCCCTGCCGTTATTGTGTCTTCTTGAGTTCTGCTCTCTCCATGAATGATTGATGGTAGCTTGAAAACATAGTTACACCAATATGATGTCAAACAAGTTGTAGTTTGCTGATGAAAGATGAGAGATTGTATCCAACCAATCTGGAGTGGCATGGCTGCCGAGAATACAACCTCCGAGTGCCAACCAAGTTATATAAGTATAGGGGCAAGCAAAAAACAGGTGTTCTCTTGTTTCATCACGCTCTCCACAAAAGACACATGTATGCAACCTTCCCCACTGTTTCATACGATCTCCCATAGACAACCTATTTTTCAAAGCTAGCAAAGAAATAAAGGAGTAGCTAGGGACTGCCTGGGCATACCAAATTAACTGGCTCCATACTGTTTTAGGTTTTTTGTCATGAATCTGCTCCTATGTTGCCGAAGAAGAGAACCTGGGGCGAAAATTATCTTTTGCGTACTTCCACAACACAACTTCTCTTCGAGAGTTAGCACAATGAAGTGGAGCACCCAGATTTTAGTAAGCAGGGATTGGAGGTGGTTCTAACGGCGTGGATGGAGTAACCACTCTGTTTGTGACGGCACCTCTGCCACCTTTGCTTGACGCCTAATTCCCAATGTACAAGGATCTCCCTGACCTGCTACATCAATAAGTTTCCCCATAGTAAGCCACATATCAAACCAGAATGAAGTATCAGATCCATCATTAATCTCCATCGAGAAAAATCCATACGCCACATCTCGAAGTTTAAGCTACTTCCTCCAAACCCATGAAACCTTAGTTCTGTCTTTGACATCCCAAAAAAACCATAGCGTAAAAGATAATGTCTCGTCCAGGCCACCAGAGATAACCGAAGAGCAAGAACAACACCAAATCAAACTCGAAACAAAAACGCGAGATGAGTCATGAAGTCATCTTATACCCAGGCCCCCCTTCTTGCTTTGGAAAACATAAATAAGCCCATGACACCTTCGCTTTATAAGAGTCATTTGGCGACCCCGACCAAAGAAAGGCAGCACACATCCTCTCAATAGCATCCAAACACCAACATGTAAGCCTGAAAGCAGAGCACCAGAAGTTTGAAATACTAGTAACAGCCGAATTACGTAACTGAAGACCCGCATACGGCCTGAAGGTTTTTAGTTTTTGAGCTTTTTGGGTTTTGATTTTTGGTATAGATTTTAGTTTTTCAAAAACCAAAATGGTAACTTGTTCAGCTTTTGGTTTATATATATAATTTCTACATAAGTTTTCTACGTTAATTTTAAAATTTTGTTATATATGTTTGAAAATTACGAAGATAAAAATATTAAATTTTAATAAAAATAAATAAAAAATTGGAAAAATTGGGAATATAGAATATTTTTCATCGAATTTGACCATCTATACCTTTTAAAAAGTTTGATGAAATATGTTTTATAATTTTAAAAACTCCATTATACCCTCAATTCTAATTTTTTGAATATGTTCCAAAACCTCTAACTCATAAAGAGTTTTTTTTTCTTTTTAGTAAAATAATATACATATATTACAAACCATAAAACCGGAAGTTGAAAAAATTAAAAACCATAACCAACCAAAAAAAACCTTGCCGAACAAAACAATTTTATAAAAAAATAAATTGAGTATAATAAAAAAATTAAATTGAAAAAAAACTTAAGGAAAGAGGAAGAAGAAAGGGTTGAACTAAAATCTTGAAAAACAAAAATTATAAATCACCAAAACAATATAAATTATAGAGAAAATATTTTAAAAGATATATATATATATATATAATTTTATGCAAATATACGAACAAAAATTATTTAAAAAAAATTTGTTGAACGGAACAAATTATAAAAAATTAAATTGAGAGTATTGAAAACTATTTATGCGAAAAGAAAAAAGAAAGCATTGAAATAAATCTTGAAAAAAAAAATTATAAATTGCCAAAACAATATATATTATATGGAAAATATTTTCTAAAAATATATATATATATATATTTAATTTAATGCATATATACAGAAGAAAATTATAAAAAATTCTTGCCGAACGAAAAAAATTATAAAAAATTAAATTGTGCGTATTGAAAAAAAAACTTAAGTGAAGAGGAAGAAGAAAGCATTAAAAGAAAATCATGAAAACCAAAAATTATAAATCGTCAAAACAATAGAAATTATAGATAAAATATTTTCAAAACAATATATATATATATATATATATATTTAATTTTATGCATATGTACAAATTTACATATATTAAGATTCAGTTTCCTTATTTTACGATTCAGTTTCTATCTCTAATAGAATTTTTAAAAAAAAAATAATGTGTATTCTAATTTTACTAGAATATACATTCTAAATGTCGTAGAACATGAAAAATACGTAGAATACATATTCTAAATTTTAGAATTCATATTCTAATTATTCTAAAATATGAACAAGTGCTAGAATATGTATTCTAAATTTCGTAGAAGTCAAATTCTAAAATGTTTAGAATATATATTCTAAAATCTCTATTCTAAATTTCGTAGAACCTGTACAAGCGCTATAATACATAATCTAATATTTGCAGAACATGTACAAGTGCTAGAATATGAAATTTAAACATTAGAAAATATATTCTAAAGTTTTCAGAATGACTTTCATCAAGCTAAAAACCTACTTAAAACTGTTTAAAATCAAAAAGTTTATTCTTCAAATGTTTTTAATAGTTGTGAATCCACATGTTTATCTGTTTTTTTAAATAGTATTAATCTAGTAGTATGGGTAGTTTAGAAAAGGTGATAATTTCTACAAAAAAGTTTAGATTGACAAATTTTTTGTTAAAACTCATTTATTTCCTATTTTCCAATTTTTTTAAAATAATAATACTAAAAATTACTGATTAAAATATCAAGGAACTTTGCACTTATGTAGAAAAATGGTATTTAGATTTATTGATTGTTAAAAATGAAACTATTTTTAAAAATAAAAATCAAAAAAATAAATAAAAGTTACTATAAGTCTTGTGGAAAATCCCCATTGAGTAGGGTATGGTAACAAAATTTATCAAAAAAAAACGTAACTATGTTTATAAAATATTTTTTGAAAATAGAAAAAACAACAAAAAATTTTACAACAAAATATCTGAAAAACTCTTAAAAGTGAGATTTTAGTTTTTTTTTTTTTAGAAATGTGTAAAAACTACCAAAATCTAGATTCCTTAATTTAGTAACTCCATTTTTTCAAAATCATAAATGACCAAAAGTTAAATTTTTTGAAAATTTAAAGCCTAAAACAATTACAAAAACCATTGCCATTCAAGGCCTAAAGAAAATGCAACCATTTGAGAATCGTTTGCTAATTCTATTGATTATTCGAATGTACATTTTAAATTCTGGACGTGAAAACCCGTTCATATATATAGATTTTGTTACGAAATATGAATACATAATGCAACTCAAGACCTGAACCTTATTACTTTTTTAATATATTAATATCTGGCTCTGCTTTGTCTAACTGTCTCTATATACGATTAAATAATGGACATGAGGATGAGTCATGATGATTAATCGAATTACTACTTTACAGAATTTAATATGACATACTGATTACGATTTGACCCTTTGATTACCACTTAGAGCCAAAACTTGGTAATACTTATGTGTTTTAATATAGCCGACGATTAATTATCATCGTAGACTGGGTTAGTTTATTTATTAATAATCAGATGTTCGGGGCCATACTTAGTTCCTATCAGTCTTTCCTACCCACATATTATTTTGAAATAAAATAATATGTTAGTGTCTTCCTTTTGATTATTTCTCCTGATTTCGTTTAAGTGTTAGTGGGACGGTGAGCAAAAATCTTACACTAAGTAAAATAATCAAAAATTATACAGAAATTAGTCAGAGATAATATGGACATTAATCGAAAATGTGTTTTAAGATTTTTCAATTTTCTAAATTATCTATATATAAATGTAATTATTTCCACGCAAAATGAAGTTGTCCAGTGGGAAACTATGCGTTTTTAAACCAAGTAAATCCGAATTTGAACCTAAAACTATGTAATTTTGTTAAATTTTAAATTTATTATTAATAGAGGGCAGAATAATAATTTTGGCATCATTTTCTTTCCCGAATATTTTCTTTTACAACCCTACTTCGCTGTTGCCGCTGATATTATTAACATCAAACTCAGAGAAACTACATTTAGTCCATTGGTGAAGGGTTTAAAAACTTCTACACCATGTGAGGTTCGATTCTCATATAACACAGTATCGTGCAGATGAATGGATGCAAGATTCTTAGAGGTTCTAGAGTGCTGCAGATAAAACCGTCCGACGTGGTCTCGTGTGTTGCAGAGAGAGCATGTCCATTATAGAGATGTCGTACATATAGAACTGTCCATTGTAGATCAGATTGTTGCGAAGAGATCATGTTTATCATGGGGATGTCATACATCTATAACCACTTGCCGGAAAGAAATTGCGTCCTGAAATCATTGTTTGAAGAAGTTGTTCATCATAAATACATATACTACAGGTAGTCGAGTAACATCATATTAGGATTAGATCAAATATCTCTTATAATAAATTAATAATGATGTAATAGACGGAAAAAATGGGAAAATGTCAAAGAAAAGCATGAACTCACATTTTGTGAACGTTTTAATACCCAACTTATGAAATCCTATTTAAATGCCAAAGTTTTGCGTTAACTTTTTAATTAAATGGGTAACTTGAGTTGACAGTGCAATATAAGACACAAAGTTAAATTGAGAGACAAAGCATGTTAATGGTGTTAAAGCTTCTGTTAGCAACTTCCGTTTAATCAAAACGACATCGTTTCGCTCTTACTAAAAAATTTTCAACTTTCAAATTATGGACGTTTAAATCCTCAACTTTTAGAATGTGGACGTTTAAATGCCTTAGTTTCCATTGGCTTCATGATTAAATAGTTAACTTATGTTTACTATGTCATTTGATGCATAACGCTAAATCAAGAGATGAAACACGTTTACAGGGTTAAAGCTTTATCATTATTTTATCGGTTATGTGACTTTCCAATAAGTGTTGATAAAATATTTAATGAGTTATCGCCAATGCTTAAAGCTTAAACCTATAACCGATTAAAAAATATTAAAACTATTAAATATTTTCTTAACCACCGATTCGATGGATGCGAATCGAAACGCTTATCACCAAAGCTTAAGAAACTCAATCTCTTAAGGGTTTTAAGAATTCCATGGGAATTATCAAGTGACAAAGACGTCGTTGGATTCTGTTTCTCCATAGGCAGATTTCAATTTGAGAAGATTTTTAACTTCTTGATTATGGTTGGATCTCGATGAGGCTACCGGAAGTAGAAAGAAAAGATGAACGATTAATAATCACCGAGTATTGGTCATTTTGATTAAACAGAATCTGCTAACAGACATTTTAACCCCGTAAATGTGTTTTGTCTCTCGATTTAACGTTGTGCCTCAAATGACATAGTTAACGTAGGTTAACCATTTAATCATAAAGTCAACAAAAACTTAGACATTTAAATGTCCATATTTTGAAAGTTGAGGATTTAAACGTCCACAATTTGAAAGTTAAAATTTTTTTAGTAAGAACGAAACGACGTCGTTTTGATTAAACGGAAGCTTTAACCCCGTTAAGATGTTCCATGTCTTGATTTAACGTTGTGTCTCATATGACATAGTCAACACAAGTTACCCATTTAATTAAAAAATTAACGCAAAACTTTGGCATTGAAATGATATTTCGTAAGTTGTAGATTAAAACATCCACAAAATATACGTTCATGCTTTCTTAACAATTTTCCCAAAAACAAATATCAAACTAATCCATTTTTGCATTTTTTTTATTTACACATAAAATTTACAAATCTAAAATTGAAAAACAAAACAAGTGAAATTTTTTTTTAACCGATTATATAAAATTGTGGTAGCTTCTGGTCGCAGAACATTTAACCGCTGCCTAGGCGCCCACTTTTTTGAATGTGGATGATTTATAATGTTCTGCAAGACTGCAACAAATTTTATATATATATATATATATCTTGATCATAAAGACTACAAAACTGAGATGATTGAACATTCTTAATGTTGTTGTGAACAAAAGAGATTAGGGAATAGTTCTCTTGTTGTTATTATTCATAAGTCATAAGATAATATATATAAGATTACAAAGTAAGGGTTAGTTTGTGGTACAAGTATTCTAGAACATTCTAATGGGCCAATAATGGGCATCCACATAATATAGATTTCTTCATAACACTCCCTCTTGGATGACCATTATAATAAGTTGGTATCCAATGCGCTTGAATTGCTGCCTCGTTAAAAACCATACTTGGAAAACCTAGTAGGAAAATCATAGTTAAGGGAAAAAGAGTGCAACACGCGTTTACTCCCCCTCATGAGTACATCATTGATTTTTGAGATGACTTGACCCAATCTTGGCGAACTAACTTATTGAAAATACCAGCTTGAAGAGTCTTGATAAGTTTGCAAAATCTTCACTTGAACGAATTTTTAGTCCATGTACATTGCTAGTCTTCTACAGTTCATGGGCCCTGTAGATGACTCATCTTAATAATTCTCTTTTCGCTACAAGCGATCTCATTAATGTATGATAGACACTTTAAGAAAGTGGTAAGCCTTTCACCTTATGTCTCTTATCATTTGTGTGTTTTTTGTTGTCTCGTTAAAAACATTTTCCTACAAAAACCCAATTGGGATAAAAAAACTATAATAAAAAAAAGAGTACAACTACACATATAATCTTCTTCTGGAAGCATCATCTTCAAGATAACATCTCTTTTACTAGATGTTCAATTTGATATACTTTAAGATAATTATATATTTGCAAAGTTATATATCTTATATTATTATAATCATAACACTTGTAATAACTCTTCAAGAGTTTTGCTTATATTCAAATTAAATATCCTTTTGATATGTGTAAACGTCGTGCAGGCTGAGAACAGTGCAAAATTCAGGTATAATCAGATTTATATGAAATACATAGTTCGTATAGAATTTGAGTTATGCAATAACAGCAGAATCTGATTCGTGCAAAATACGGTTCGTGCAAATTTCGAGTATCACTAAATACAATATTTGTGAATGTTATACAGGTTCAGATTCATGCAAAACTCACGCAAAATCCGATTTTGCATTTACCAGAAGAATGTTTTCATCTCATCTTCTTTTTTCAAATATTTCACTGAATATGAAATATCTTCAAGAGTTCTAATAATTGCACATACGCCCTTATACTTTATATAGTACATACTGCACACTACCATTCTGATAATTGAAATTTTTTTCGAGCTGCTTCTAGCATCTTAAACCCTTATAGCTTCTTCTAGCAAATTAAATCATTTTGAATTGCTTCTAGCAATTTAAATCTTTTTGGGGTTGTTTCTAGCAGTTTAAATCTTGGGACTAAATAAGATCTCTCTCTTACTGCCATATTATTTAAGAACTTAAACATAGTTGCATCCACAACTAGAGATTTGCAGATCTTTCTGAGAACCTTTATGTATCTCTCATAATGTCACAATTTTCGTTCCTCTTTTCCCACTAATTTTACACATTCAGGTGTACGGATTACTAGTCTACATACTTATCTCTGCAAGAGATTATTTCCATTCACTTTGGCCAATCATCACTTTGTGTACACCTTTAACTCTTATTTTCTTTATTTTCTTTATTTTCTATACTCCGGTTTATGATCCTTGATTCTATTTTTATCCTAACATTAACTGCTACATTTCATGCACAAATATTACGACGTCGATTTGTTTTATGGTTCCATTCGAGACATGACTCAACTAGTTAAAATCTCTTATTATTATCATCACTAGGTACCTAAATTTCTTTTTGTCATGTCTATTATTATTATTATCTCTTTTAGAGATCTTTTCTACCTCGGTCCTGTCATTTTTCAATACATACTCCTTTTATTTTTTGAAGATTTTTATCTTTGGAACTCACTTGCAATTGATATTGTCCTTCTGGGATATCAATTATAATCGGAGCACAGCTGGAATATGTGACTTCATCACTAGATTCGGTCAATAAGCGTCTGACAATCAATATGATACCCTTTGTATATGTGTTATCTCTGTAGTTCACATTTTTTACTACAACGAAGATCAACCATATAACGTCTTTCAATCTATTTCTATCCAGCTGTTTATTTTACCTCTCTTATGTTGGAAATACTGACTCACTGGAATATCAGTTTCCACTTCAAGAGAATTTCATATCCAACATACTTTCCTAACTTCCATTGAGGTCCCATCTTAGATTTTTGTGGTGGAGCAACTCAACATATATAGCACATTCAAAAACTCTAAAATGGAAAATATCGGGTTCCTGACCAAAACCAATTGTGATGAGGAGATCTCATAATAATTTATTGGCTTAATATGAATATGTATATATTCCAATGGAATTCACCAGCATTATCAATTAACCAAGTATCATCACAAACAAATGTTTGTTGGTTAATAACAAAGATATTAAGTGGGTGATCAAACTATCCTTGTAAATGTATACCAAAAAGCCACTGATTATTTTATTTACATCAATACTAAAACTAGAATGGTGTAACTGATTATGCCAAACATTGAGATTTTTCACGAACTTCTGGTTCGCATTAAACTTTTGATTTGATAACATACATAACTAAACTTCAAATAAATAATAGTTTTATAATATAAAACAAACAAACATCATTCACTATTTCATTATTATCATGACATCAAACTAGGTTCTCAATCAATCAAACAATTTATTTTACAAAACAAGATCAGATGACAAACATGTAGAAAGTTCGTGCAAAATATGGTTATACATGAGAACAAACAAGCATCAGAGAACTAGTGAAAAATCATAATAAACAATAAATGTTATGTGTAAAATTCATGCGAAATCATATCCGTAAAAAATCCGTATAAAATCATGTTTTTCAAAATCTTGAATAAAATTATTCTATACGAAATCCGAGATATAATCATCTATACAAAATCTGAGATATAATAAAACCTATGCAATTTGATACAAAATATGAGATATAATAAAACCTATGTAATATAATAAAATTCGTGTAAAAAATATTTTATTTAATGAAAAATTCTAGGATGTATTAAACTGAGCATTTGGAGAGATTTGAGTTAAAATAACTAATAATGTGTTATTGAACCATAAATTTTAAAATATCTTTTAAAATCCAGTGTTATTGGATTAATGATTTTAATATGTATAATCAAATTTACTGTTATTGAAAATATTATAAGAATTAGATTTGAAAGATTCAGCTGAGATTTCAGAGAATTTGTTAGTTAAGATTACAAAGATCAAAATCTCATGGTTTTAGATGAAATTTCAAAGAATTTAATAACAAAATTCTCAATTCACCAAAATTCAACTAAATTATCTCAAATCTCATTAAAACTCAAATTTCTCTAAATTATTTATCTAATACACCCCATTCAATTTCTGAAAATCTACAACTTAAAATCTTACCAATAACAATGAGTTTAATTATATATTTTCAAACCATTAATCTAATAACACTTGATTTTATATAAAGGATTTTAAAATTTATATCTAAATAACATAAAATTTGTCATTTTAATAAAAATCACTTCAAAATTTTGTTTGAATACACCCCTCAAGTAATAAAATCTCTTCATTTTAATACAGTTCCAAGCATAGTATATTACGGATTTACATATCCTAAACAGTAAACACTTCGTCGATCCTCTCTAAAATCCAATCAGCACCACCTAAGGTCAAATTAGTCGTCACCATAATACAGAGAATTTGACAACTTTTTTTTTGTTAATTTTATTTTTAGTCGTCTAACAACATATAATTTAATTTACCTATCCTGGCTAATGACGTTTGCCAATATCCAATACCAATCACAATCCAACTTTTTTTTTTATTAATTTCTTTTTAAAGGTTGGAGTTACGTACACAAATATAACTTCCATCGTCAGCAAAAACAAAATCGTGAGGCCTATAATTCCCTTCATCCTCCAAGTCATTTCTCCTCATTTCTTCTTAGGAGCATAATCTCTCCACCCTCCAGAAAATTTCCTAAATTCTTCTTCTAGGGTTTATTATACCTTTTGTTATCGCCAATTTTTTCAAGACGATCAAAATTCAAAACGATCTCAACTGGGTTTCGATCAATTCTAAGTCTTTTTTATTCCTACTTGTCTAATCATGTAAGTTTATAATCAAAAATTCAAAGTTAGTCAAATTTTGCCAACTCAATCAGATTTCATTTTCTGGGTCAAACCATTTTTGATCAAAATCAATTGGGTTTGATTCAATTTTTGCTTCTTTTTCAATTCCTACTTATCTAATCGGTTGAATCAAATTTCGTCACTTGAACAATTGTATAATTTTATTTTGTCTGTGATGAGTTAAGATTAATTTCTCTAATCGATTTTAACAGCTTGCAGTTTCAATTGGAAGCTCTGTGAATACAAGATGACAATTGAAGATGTTACACCAATTCCAAGAAGAAGCACTTGTTCATCTGATGAAATTGTGACTCCACTATTACCAAAATCACATGGAGATGAAGTCGCTTATGATGAATTTAATGGAGCTTCGTTTAATGGCGCGGTTTTTAATCTATCTACAACTATAATTGGTGCCGGTATCATGGCTTTACCAGCTACAATGAAGATACTTGGACTTGTACTTGGAATCACTATGATTGTTCTTATGGCTTTCTTAACTGATGCATCAATTGAGTTCGTGCTTAGGTTTAGTAAAGTCGGGAAAAATCGATCTTATGGTGGTTTAATGGGTGGTTCTTTTGGTAATCCTGGAAGGATTTTGCTTCAAGTTGCTGTCATGGTTAATAACATCGGTGTTTTGATAGTCTACATGATCATCATTGGTATAGTAATCCTTGCTTTTTTCTCGATTTTGATATATCTGTTGTTTGCTACTATGTTGTTGAATCTTTTTGTGTGTTTGAAGGTGATGTGTTGGCTGGAAAGACGGAAGATGGAGTCCACCATTTTGGTGTTCTTGAAGGTTGGTTTGGTCATCATTGGTGGAACGGAAGAGCTGCGATTCTTCTTATTACAACTCTTGGTGTGTTTGCTCCATTGGCTTGCTTTAAGCGAATTGGTAAGTGTTTTTGAGTTCTAATGTTAATTGTCATATTCGTTCGTATGTTGAAATTGTCTTAGACACAATCTGATGCAACTTCATTCGTGTCTGCTTTGTTCGTATGTTGAAATTGTCGTATGTTGAGGTAGAGATTGTGAATGTTTAAGTTTGGTTCTGACAGATGATTATGATTATGCTTTTTTTTTGCAGATTCTTTGAGATTTACATCTGCTTTATCAGTGGCTCTGGCGGTTGTGTTTCTCATTATTACTGCGGGAATTTCTATCATGAAATTGATCAGTGGTGGCGTGCCGATGCCAAGATTGTTACCAGATGTGACCGACTTAACATCTTTCTGGAATCTCTTCACAGTTGTACCCGTTCTTGTAACCGCATTCATTTGCCATTACAATGGTATGTATTCACACAGTTCTTATTTTGGAAGCATAGCTTTTGAAGAATGAACAAAAAACATTCATGATTCTTGGATTTGCTTTGATTTGTATTCAGTTCACAGCATACAGAACGAGCTTGAAGACGCCTCTCAGATAAGACCTGTTGTTAGATCAGCACTTATGCTTTGCTCATCTGTTTACGTAATGACAAGCATTTTTGGGTTTCTCTTGTTTGGAGACGATACTCTTGATGATGTCCTTGCAAACTTTGACACCGATCTTGGAATCCCTTTTGGTTCTATCCTTAATGATGCGGTTCGAGTGAGCTATGCGCTTCATCTGATGCTCGTTTTCCCGATTGTTTTCTACCCTCTGCGGATTAACATCGACGGGCTCTTGTTCCCTTCCGCTCCATCATTAACTACCTCAAATGTAAGATTCGGTTGCCTTACTGCCGGTCTCATCTCTGTAATCTTCTTGGGTGCAAACTTCATCCCGAGTATTTGGGATGCTTTCCAATTCACTGGAGCAACTGCCGCCGTTTGTCTCGGCTTCATCTTCCCAGCATCTATCATACTAAAGTAAGTTCATAGTTTATATAAATCAGCATACAATCGTTGGTAGATTTGGTTTTTCATTCCGATTTTTGTTATGCTCTTACAGGGATCGTCATAGCAAAGCAACAAGCAGGGACACAACCTTAGCTATTTTCATGATTGTTCTTGCGGTATTGTCCAATGCAATCGCTATTTACAGCGATGCTTATGCGTTATTCAAGAAGAACTCACCTCGTGAGTGATTCAGGATGAACAAAATGTTTGATCTTTTGTTATTTCTGGATGAAGAAGAAGAAAAAAGTGTTTTTTTTTTCTTTTATGTGAATCAAAATAATTAAGAAGATTGAGACTTCTCTTCTCTTATGTGTTTGTAACATTGTTGTTGAGTGTTTTTATAGCGGACTTTTGCTTGCTTCTGGTTCTATAATACCAACATGAGGGTTGTTTGTAGAGAAACTTTGTATAAAAATGTAATGCAAATACGTATTTGGTTCTTTGATGACTCTCCTCCCTTAAGTCTGACCTAGTTATTCATCTTTTCACAAATTTGCTTACGTAGGTGTAGACTTCTCATACTTCTAATCTAGGTGTTGACATTTTTGAGAAATTTGTTATTCCGTGTTTCTTCTGTTATAGAAGAATAGGTCTCAAACAAAACAATAATTTTTTTTTTTGCTCAGTTTGATTTGACAAATTTTTGATATGTTACTTGGTTGAATTACGGGGTACTGGACGGGTTTTCGGAGTTTCATCGATCGATCGAGACCAGTTTAGTGACTGGGTCGCAGATTACCTGTCCAACTGCCCAATTCAGATAATGTCTTAAATATTGCTCTCTTCTCTGAACTGGTAGAATCCATTCAGAGCTAGCGCTTCTATCTTTATACAGACTGCTTATATTGGTCTACATGCCAAGTACTAAGCCTGAACATATATTTTAACTTATACCATAGTTTATAATAACCAAATCAAGCTTTTGAATCTAGCAGATGCTGAAGAGTTACAGTAATTAAACATTGACGTGGGGCTTGTTAAGTACCAAAACACAAAAGAAGTGTAAAGAGATAACAAACCAAAATCAAACAATTAAAATTAGATGCAAGTGTGTGTGGCTATGTGTGTTATGTTTTCATTTAGTTGTTGCTGTAGGCTTGAAACAATCTATGTTGCACAATCCTACTGATCTTATCATCTCCCCAAACCTGTCATCAAACATCATCATTATCATTATCATTAACATCATAAAATATCATACAAATCCGAGAAATTGTTTTTATTACCTGTCTATGCTATTCCTCCCTTTCTCCGGTGGTAGCTGAAGTTCCATGGCAGTACTCGGTTTCTCACACCAATCAATGCTTTTTCTCGTTCTCTCTCTCTTATCAACGCTTGCCCTTGCTTTGTCCTTCTTCTCTGTAGTCAGTTTCGGAATCTCTCTTTGATCTGTGCTAGTTCTTGATTTGTCTCTTTGATCTGTACTTGGTCTTCCAGGTTCTCTAATATCCGTACTGTTCCTCGCCTTCTCTGTTTGTGGCACAGTTCCGTTTCTAGGATGAGGCGATTTTTCAATCGCGAATACAAATTTCCTTACATGCTTTATGTATTGCGGATATAGCTCTAAATCACAGTGGTTTCCTCCTTTGATCCAGAGCGGCTCATATTTTTCTTTACACAGATCGAATAATTGCTTCCCATGAGACCAATTAACAACATCATCTGATGTTCCCTGCACACACATCCGAAAGCGACGGATGAATAACAAAATGACTTAATAAGAAAGAAAAAACCGAAATAGGCATGAGATGATACACACGTGAATTACAAGAACTGGACATTTGACAAAAGATATCTTGTCGATATTCTGCAATCGCAAAAAAAACAAATTAGAACAGAACTAATATTCGGAATCAGGAAACAATGTGGATAAAGAGTGTATTATTTGCCTTGTAAATGTCAAACCAGTAAGTTCGCTTGACAGGGTACATGACTCTAAGACCCGATGCAATAGCACTATGAAGAACAACCGCTCGTAGGTTAGGTAACCGAGAAGCCAATTCTAAAGTCGGACCGCTTCCTACAGACTGTCCATATAAGATAACATCTTGTTCCTTCACACCATATTTTTCCTCCAAGCATCTATATACTGCTTCTATATCGCTATACGTGTTTTGCTCAGTAGGCTGTTGGAGAAAAACCAAAGTAACATAGTATAAATAGTTAAAAAATTATATCATTCTTAAGATATTTGATTGATTAATTAAACTCAATAAATCATACCTTCCCTGAAGACCTCCCATAACCCGAATAATCATACCTGAATCATACATAACACAGTCACATGAACAAATCAAGATTCATACAATGGATCTCACTTATGTCTGATCTAAGAACTAAGATCCATTCACCTATTCATTCTCAGTTACTCATGATTCTCCTTTATTATTTCGCCATCTACAGCCTCAAGATGTCGCAGACACTCACCGACAAAACAAAAACTTGTCCTAATCCTCACACTAACCGAAAAAAACAAAATTTCAAATCATCTTCTAGGTGACTTAAAATCAAATATGTACTGCCGTAGAATCCTACTCGAGTGAGCAGAGGAATGCTATGAGCAGAAAGCCATATAAATCGAATATCCCTTCCTATTTTGTGTCGCATATAGGGGTGATTCTCTCTAACATCTAACACAAATTCACCAAAACCACAACAGATCCATCAACATATTCTTTCTCAATAACTCATGATTCTCCATTATTATCTAGCCGAGATATATTGTTTTTTTTGTCCTAATTCATTAGAGCAGCTTCAAAATTTCCCAATCCAATCAATGCAAACAAGAAGATGTGCCAAACACTAACCGAGAAAACAAAACTTGTCCTATAATCCTCACACTAACCGAGAAAACAATAAGTCAAATCATGTTCTAGTTGACTGAAAACCAAATATGTACTGCTAAAAAACCCTACTTGTTTCGATTAGAGGAATGCTACACACAAATTCACCAAAACCAACACAGTTCCAATTACATCAATATGTACCGTTTAGTAAACCCTACTCGAATGAGCACAGGAATGCCATAATATTCACCTAAACCAGAGCAGATCCATTAACATACTCCTTCTCAATTACTCAAAATTCTCAATAATTCGTTAGCCGACAAATCAAAAACTTATCCTAATCCATACGGGCAGCCTCAAAATGTCTTAATCAAGCAATCAAAGCAAGAAGATTAGCTAATTACCCAATTAAGTTAACACGAAGATGGAGACTAAGCTCAGAGAAGAGCTCAAACATCTGACCAAGATCAGCAGCGTTGCCATGAGAATAAAGAAGTGTAAGTGAGGCTGTAGGGTTCTTAATATACGCCGCAACCACCTGATTCCCTCTCTTTGTCTTTAGCTTCAATACTTCAACGTTCTCCTTCACGTTTTCTACTCCTGTCAGCCTCAGCTTTCCGGCGTCTATTTCAACTCCGTACGACGGCGGATTTGGCGGGAAAAAGGCGAACTTCGCCGCCATTGATGACGTCACCCCACCCATGTATCGAATAAAATAAAATTCCGGGAAAAAATAAACAGAACAATTGAGGAGAAAATTGAAGATTTTGTTAGGGGAAATACGTTTTTTTTTAAACAGAAAAAAACGAAGGAAATTTTAAAAATTCAAACTTTGATCTAGATTTGGAGGAGTCACCAATAAAAGGTGATTATAATTGAAAGTTTAAAGAGTAGAAGAAGACATCAATGGAGAATTTTTATTTTACAAAAAGAGAACAAATTTAGGGAAGATTGGAGAAAGAGAGAATTTAGGGTTTGGGAAATTGGAATCTGGAGAAATTGATAAATGCAGATTTTCACGGGGTATGGAGGAAGAGGAAAACACGGCGATGAGGAAGAGGAGAGATCACGAGCCACGTGTTTTCTGGTAATTTAATATTTTCAAATTCTTAGATTCATCGACTCTTCGGACTCATAAATATGTAGACCTCTATTTTATATTAATCTCACTTTTCTAACCCAGCTAGTACTACATACTTGAGATTTTTGAGTTTTTTTTTTATTTACTTTAAATATGCGACAATTTGGAGAATTTAATGAAACGTGTAGAAAGTTTTGTATATTTTAAAAATCTGTCATATGTTTATTTTTATTTAGCGATAGCAATTCTAAAGTTATAATAAGTTTTTTTTTGTGTTGAAATATCACATTTATTATTCAACAAAAAAGTTATTTACAAGTAAAAACAAAAGGAGTTAGAAAAAACAGAGTGATAACAATGGTTGCACAAAACTCCATTGTCTAACAAATTTATAGTTCTTTTTTTTTTCAGACAAATAAGCAATTTTATTAATAACAAATTAGTATTACAAAGTCAACATACAAAACTTTTCATGAGAAATAAATTATTACATAGACAATAGACAGATATATGCGTCTTATATTAAAAACGATAATATCATGAGAAATAAATTTGATGATGCTTCCTGAAGTAAACTCTTATTTGCTAACGGTAGATTACATCCGTTATTTTTCTTCTCTGTATTCGATCTTCTTCTAATGCAAATTGCATGTTTGACTAGCAACTCTTGGCTAAAACACATAATTACACACAACATAATAAACCCAATGCTTACATATGGAGTTTTGTTTCTACAATTAAATAAAAAATGCTTATGTATCCAAGACCTTATAATAGGGTTTGGTTTTGACTTTTTCCTCCCGTCATATTTGTATCTAGTCTTTCGCATTCTCCATGGTGGTTCCCATAATACGTTTTTCCAAAGTAAAGCCATCAGGATTTAAAAAACCGTAAGACCAAAACATGTGATCCAGTGAAAGTTTTGTCAAACGTAAGGAAAAGGCTAGTGATCGACATGATAACACCATCAAAAACTTTCTGAAAAAACCCCATTGATGATGCTAAGGCAAAAACCACCCATCATCTTGCAAAAACACCTCATTGTTGGAGAAGAAAGAAATACCCTTTCAATGGTTTTTGGAAGAAACTAAAGGATGACAATAAAGACAAATTGCTTCAAGAGAAATTGCAGTATCATTTGAAAATGATTTTCCTATTGTCGAGACAATCGTAACATCCAAACTATAATAGTATGGATGAAAATCATTTATGATTCCAAAGTGCCGCTTATAAATTTGTATCGTCTTCTTAGATCCAAAATTCTCATAACCCTAACGAATACTTCCAAGCTTTCATAAAGAGTTGTTGTGTTAGCCATCGACGTCATCAGTCTCCAAACACAAACATGAAGACATCGATCATGAAATTGAAACGAATCCATTGGAGTGATCAGAAGTTGGTCAAACAAACAAACACAGCAATATAACAAAAAACGAAAATATAAAAAGTAAAAAAAGCACAGAACCGGCAAAAACGCTGGACATGGGCCGGAAAACAGTAAGATTGAAAGGTAGTGCCAAGCACACTTGGATTGCCAGAGAGAGAAGTTACGTTTGGTACACAAATTTATTGTTCTTATTTAGAATTATAGCATTATCATAGCATTATCAACAAGAGGCCCCACTCATCAAATCAATCAAAGGCATTTGAAAGATGTGGTTAACGTTAAAGGAAGAGGAACAACTCTAAAGGTGAGAATAGCCATTCGGGTTAGCACAAGGGTTGTAAAGTGGATAAGAAAACCCGAATGTGACTTAAAGTCGACTAAGAGAATGCATTCAAATTAAGTCACCCTAAGCAAGAAAATTAGATTAAAATTAAGTCCAAGTTCATAGAGACACTTCAAAGCTCATGCAAGCCTCACAAAAGAAGAAGTTGTATTTTGAAAGATGCAAAAGTCCAAACATGGATTTTTTATTTTTTCAAAGATGTTCAAGCAAAAAATAATGATGACTAAAGGCAACAATCTTAATCCTTAGCATGAACTTATACAAGGAAAATATCCTTTATGCATATGCAAATTTATATGTTTCTAGACTCAATCCTAATATGCAAATGCCATTACATGCTTCTTTTTGTGTTTTTAAAAGTTTTTAAAATTTTTGGATTTTTCAATGCATAGGTTCAATGCAATGCAAGACTTAAGAGAAATTGAAAACAAAAATTAAAACATGATTAGTGGACGGGTGCCACCCCCAAACTTAGTCCTGACCTAGATTTAACCAAGCTTATCGCCATGACCAGTCTCATTAGCAGAGTCATGGATATTTGCGAACTATAATCGAATCTAAACAGATAATGCATGTCTAGCTGCATTGTCTACCTGCAAAAGTTGAGTCACAGAGTAGTTAGTGATACGTAGTATGACCTACAAAATAGGCTTATTACATAACCAATGTTTCCTTGTTCAAGAACATGTTTGCAAAGAATCTTCATCCCTGGAATTCTTGAATGACCCTCTCTAGATGAATCCCCTGTGATATCCCCTAACGCCCAACGCTTGATTTTATTGATTTCCTTAGTAATTTATTTGCTATTCATGTTACCATTACTCACAAAAACCCTCAATTTAATATTCCTAATATTCTCGCTTTAAGTCTTTTTCAACTTGTCTTAGTAACATCACTCTCTGTGGGATCGATCCTTAAGTACGACACATGATTGGGTTGTTGATGTAGGACCAAACGATGAGCAAGCAGAAGATAGCGATGGAGTCTGGTGGCTGATGCTAACACTCAGGCTACAAGACGACTACATGATTGATAACATCATATTTTTACCTATTTTTACTATCATTTTCGTATTGGTTGATGAAGAGTTTGGTGTGTTTTCAAGGCTAAATAGGCTATTTTTGAGTATTTCTAGTTTCATAGAGGTTTTACAGGTTTTAAGGGAAAATGAACCAAAAAGGAGCAAAAAGGAGCAAAACCCGTTTTAAGGCAGTTTCAGAGCATCAGAAGTTTGGCATTCGTTGAAGATCTTTCCGTGAACGAAATTCAGAGATCTTTATATCCCTAGAAAGATGGAAGAGTCAAAATTCACCTCAGTTAAGAATCAAAGCAATCCATTCAGCCGTTTGGAAGATACAATCCGAAGAGTGACGACCTGTCAACCTTGGTCACAAGGAGTGTGACCGAAGCCAAGCTTCTTGGTGACCTCGGTCACAAGGCCCGTGACCGAGGCCCACTTTCCTGCCTCCAAACTTATCAAAACGACGAGTTTAGCCTCCAAAACCCTAAAACTGACCTCTTGGACCCTAAGCCTTATAAATACTTAACCTAATCATTAGGGTTTCGTGTGCTTCTTCCTGTACCTTCAAAGCGCTTCTACAGAGACTTCAGAGAAACCCTAGAAACGACCAGAGGAGCCGCATCAAGCCTCTTTTGCTCGTGGAAGCCCTAGAAGATCACCAACTCTTCTCTCCTTCAATCTCTTCTTATTTTGTAATATCTAAACCTTTTCTTCTATATTTTATGCAATCTATGAATTACTTAAACCTTGCTTTGATGATTTCTTTAAGCATGCTTGAGTAGTTTAGTTGTTGGGTTTAAAGGGTTAATCAAAGGGGGAAGATGATCTAGGTAATTTGATTGGCGAGTTTATTGTCTATATGTCATCGTTTGCACTGTCTTTCATTCTTAGCTTTCTCTTAATGCATGTAGCTAGCATCATGAATTAGCCACTGATTTCAGGCTTCTAGGTTTCGCTAATCGCTTGCTTAGTTTGGTAGAACCTAGTTTGGATGAGTATCGCGTCATAACAAGCACATACCCCTTAGTTATGGAGTTTACGGATTAGGATTGAACTTGATATTAATGCTTTGATATATGTGTTACTGCCTGCATAAGTTGAGTAATAAGATATATTGATCTCAGCCGGTTTTCTCTATGAATTATAGGTTAATCAATCTTTTGTGTTTCATAGTCCGAGACTTAAGAGTAGACATGCATTTACATGAACTTATTTTGAATGAACTGATCATCGAACCCCCTGAGATCCCTTGAATGCCCATCGCCTTTCTCATATTAGTTTACATCTCATTCTATTTGCTTTTTAGTTTACTTGTTGCGTGACACAACAAAACCCCCACTTTCATATTTCAGTTCTAGCCATACTTGTTCCTCTAGATTCGTAATACAACTTCTCTCTTTGTGGGATTGATATACCTTAAGTACTACAATTGATTTGGCTGTGCACTTGCAGGTTTATCATTGTGTTGTTTGAGGAAAACTTGACTACGCATTATTTACACCTCACAAACACAGCACATCAATGATCGAAGTGGATTGACGATGGGACTTAATCATGAGTTGTAGCACTCTCTTGACTTCAGCGGCGAAGGTGAGATGACGATTGATAACAATAGGGGATCGAAGGATGCCACAAAGCCAATAAATGGACTTTGATAAGTCGAGGATCTCGAGATTCAGGCGAGTCTCATGCAAGAAATCATGAGTAGCTAGGGTTTTCTTCGAAGAAGAATGCGGTTTTTTTTTGATATTCGGTGAAAAATACAAGCTCAGAAAAGAACCTTATAAATTGGTTCGACGGCTGGGGCTTCAAGGCCAAAAGTGCTACAGTTTTTGTAACCCTAAACTATGCGCATTCTTGACTCAATTTACAAGGCTGTGACGTTTTCTAATGACTCAAGAATAAATGAAACTAAAAACAAATAAGGTAACCCTGCAAAAGAAACACGAAACACTCGTAAGTTAAAAAATATGAAAAGTCGCACATTGCATTTTTAGTAATGACAAACAGAGATGAGTCTTGGCTTTTCTATGAACTCAAGGTAAACAAAACCTCCATGAGCAACTAGGTTATGCAAACTTGTAAAATATCAATCGATATCACAAATCAATTATGGATTTATCCTTTAACATCCTAAATAGGGAAGATTTAGGCAATGAATTGAGCTAATTAGAGGTATAAATTAAAAATCAAACCCTAGGGTTCAAAATGTAAATTAGGAGATTTGAAGAACATACCTTGGATTCTGAATGGAATAGATGGTAGATATGAGTTAAGCACAAAAATCCAATGAACTTAGGACTTTAAATCGCTCAAATCGGTGCAGAAACAAGGTTTTTGAAGATTTGGGGGTGTGATTTTTGGAGGTTTTCGCGAAAGAGGGTTTTGGGGAAAAAAGGAAGAAGAAGAAGGGAATTTATACCACTTACCTCGTGCACGGGTGTCGACCAACACGAGGGGTGGTGTCGATTGACATCCACACCCTAAGTCGGTTCTGTTGTTGCTGTGTGAGGGTGTCGACCGACACCAAGGGTGGTGTCGATCGACACCGACCCTCATGGTCGACAAAGAACTCTTTTTTTTGCTTTTCATGACGCGAAATATGCGAAAACAAAAACTAAACAAAGACAAGACTCAAAGTTAAAGTATATACAGATTTACCATTGGTTGCCTCCCACTCAGCGCTTGTTTAACGTCACAGGCTTGACTGTACTACGCTCATGCATCAGGTGCAACCTGTAGATACATCACGTGTCCCAAAGGAATCTCAGGTTTTGCCCAGTAGTGATTCACCCTTTGTCCATTCACAATGAACTTATTGCCTTCAGCATTCGTGAGCACAATAGCACCATAGGGGCGGACCTCCTTTACGGTGAAAGGACCTGACCATCGAGAACGCAATTTTCAGGGAACAATTGTAAACGAGAGTTGTAAAGAAGTACCTGGTCATTTGGTTCAAAACTCCTAGAGATGATTTTTTTGTCGTGATATGCCTTAGTACGTTCTTTATACAACTTAGAGCTCTCGTAGGCATGGTATAGGATCTCGTCGAGTTCATTCAGCTAAAGTAATCTCTTCTCTGCAGCACTTTTGATATCAAAATTCATCCTCTTAATGGCCTATGCTGCCTTGTGCTCTAGTTCTACTGGAAGATGACACGCGTTTCCATGTAGAAGGTGGAATGGCGTAGTCCCCAGTGGTGTCTTGAATGCGGTCCTGTAAGCCTCTCATGCGTCTTGCTAATCTTTCCTCTTCTCTGACAGACATCACATTGAACTATGAAAGTGTGAGCTTCCTGGAACATAGTTGGCCACCAGAAACCTGCTTGGAGAACCTTAGAGACAGTTTTAAAGGTTGCGAAGTGTCCAGCATACTCGGCTCTATAACAATGAAATAACACGTCCTGAACTTTAGTCTCAGCTATGCATCTCCTGTAAATACTGTCAGCGCAATGCTTGTATAGGTAGAGCTTATCCTAGTAAAACTGTCGAAGCTCTCTCAAGAATTTCTTCTTGGCATACCTCTTGAAGTTTCCTGGCTCAACATCTGTAGCTAGATAGTTAACAATGTCAGCATACCACGGTCTATCAGGAACACTCACTGCACATACCTCATAGTTTGAATCACAATCAAGGATCATAGGGGGGTTCTGGGAGCTTATGAAGGATCTCTTCTGCGAGGTTATTGAGTGTATCCACATAAAATGTGTGTCCATCAATGGTGGGTCGCCTCGCAAGCTTATCTATCTCAAAATTCATCACGAGGTGGCCGACGTTCAGTGCTATCCTGCTATTTCACACATCAATGAGTGTGCCAGCTGTAGCCAAGAAAGGCTTGCCTAGGATAAAGGGATCCTTAGGCTCATCGGTGTATCCCAGCACCATAAAGTTAGTGGGAACCATGCATTCCCCTATGCGCACATGCACATCTTCTAACATACCTTCTGGAATCCTGATACTTCTATCAGTTAAGATCAAAGAGATATTTGTAGGCGTGAAATCAGTCATACCAAGATTTACAGCAATTGAATGAGGCATCAAACTCACACTAGATCCTAGATCACATAGTGAACTTTTGAACCTGTCCTTGAATATAGAACAATCCAAAACAAAACTTCTTGGATCCTTGAGCTTCTTTGGAATTCTGTACATAATCACAACACTACATACCTCAGAGATCATCATGACACCTTCCTCATCTCGCATACTCTGCGTAAGCAACTTTTTCAAACATCTCTTAACCACGGGGGTGGTTTTGATGGGATCAATCAATGGAATCTCTATGGTAAGCTTGTCCATCATAGCTTTGCACTTTGCTTCATACAGCTCCTGTTTAGACTTCCTGGGATTCTTGGGGAAAGGTACTTTAGGCTTGTAAACTCATTCTGCTGAAATATGTGGCTTCGCAGAACTAGGTTTCTTAGAAGTATCTTGGTGTCGACCGACATTACTGTTGTGTCGATCGACACTGGTCAATGGATTTGATCCTACATCTCCTGATGGCTGGTGTCATTTGATACCAAGGGGGTATTGATCGATGCTAGCACATTGGAACTCGGTGGTGTTTCAGCTGGTGGTTGGTGTCGATCGACACCAGAGGTGGTGTTAATCGACATAGGCTCCTCTTCTGCAGCATCTTCTTCTATTTCCTCTAACTCCACGAGTTCAAAAACACTTAATCCACTTCTAAGTACAGGATTAACCTTATTACAACTTCTCAATGTCACGGCACTGCATTGATACTTCGGGTTAGCATCCGTTCTTCCTGGAAGAAATCCGTCTTGTCGTTTCACAGACCCAACAGTATGCGCAATCTGAGTATCCAATTGCTTGACATTAGTGTTCAAAGCTTCAAACTTTCCATTCAAGTCCATGTACAGAGCATAAATCTTGCCATTAAACTCAATTGTAATCCTCAGCGGACCCTCTAGAATCTACTCAAGCATAGACTTCATCTCACTTTGCTGGGTTGGTGCAAGAGGCGTCTGGTAAGATGAGGATCCATAGTTCCTAGTGAAACTATTGTTGCTTTGAAAAGGCTTCTGGTACTACGGCTTAGAAACATAGCCAGAGGAGTTTTGGTTACCTGAGTAGGTGTTCCTCTGGTTATTCCCATTGTAACCACTTCTGCCTTGTTGATTACCAAATCTCTGACCCTGAAAACCAGTCCCACCAATGTAATTCACATCCTCTTCATCACATCCTTTTTCCTCAGGCTAGAAAGTTTTAACCTCTGCAGCAAACTGAACCGTCTTCTTATTCACCAGAATGTTATGAACCGAATCCAACTTAGTCTTCAGCTCAACAATTTGTTTTCCCTCTATGTTCCCAGCTTGCTTCTGTCTCTTAAAATCAGCATTCTTGGTGCTATTACTAGACGCCAAGTTCTCAATCAACTCATATGCTTCTTTTGGAGACCTTGTGTTGAAATTTCCGTTGCTACTAGGATCTAAAGCCATCTGATATCTCCAATCAACACCTCTAAAAAAATACCCAACAGTTGAACTTCACTGAAACCATGATGGGGAAAATCTCTCTGGTAAGACCTGAATCTTACCCATGCAGCCTTGAATGCTTCAGTAGGTCTCTGCGTGAATTGAGAGATGTTATTCCTCAAGTCTCGAGTCGCAGACCTGTCGCAAAATCATCAGGTCTGTTTTAATCTCCAAGTGTTTTCTTGCGTTCTTCTCTTGGCAGCAACAGCTACTGGCACAATGGGGTTACCATTATCATTAAGCCTCTGCCCTTGGTTGTTGCACATATGACCCTCTTGGTCCGTAAGAACACCAGCTTAATCTTGAAGTATTACCACACGTTCAGCCATTTCTACTGGTTTCTTTGCTTTTCTTCCTGCTCGTTCTAACTTTGCAAGCTCTTGATTCGGAAGAGACAAAAGCTGACTGTCTTTGCTGCTCCTGGTACCACGCTTATGCATACACCTGAAACACACAAGACAAGAAGAAAAGAAAATATGTAAGATAAACGGAAAAATAAAACTTAGTCTAAATTCTATACTTAAATCTATTGGAAACAAGAGTCCTCAGCAACGACACCAAAAACATGATATGCTCAAAGTTTAAACCCTAGAGCTCCACCGGAAGTGCACAGATATGGAATTGTAGTATACAGGGGTCGAATCCACAGAGACTCACAGTATTTCACAATAGATTATTTAGTTTCGAATTAAGCTAAGTAAGATAGGTGATAAATGAAAACAATGCAGAAAGTTAAATGAGAATTGTTGTATTCAAATGGGAAAATCGTCAAGCTCAGAGAACTTATCGGGAATTCAGGAAATGTAAATAATTGGATTAGCTAGGATCAAATTAAATTCCAGTTCTAGAACTCAAAACACTAACTTAGAACTAACCAACTCCCACTGTGAAAGCTCTCTATGCTTAAAACCTAAGAAACCAAATTCTTTTGTGAGACTTCAAGTTTTAAAGAATCATTAAGTTCAAGTTTGACTTGTTCACAAATTATCTAATCCAAATTCCTTTGTAATTATCTATTTGCTCACTCTAGGTTCTGTCAAGTTTCAAATCACACCGTCGTGCTAAGTCAATAACCTAAGATCTAGATGCATATGTGATCACGCTAGATCTATCATTAAAAAAAACCTTGGTGAAAAACTTATAAAGTGTGAATCGTAGCCAATCAATCAAAGTTACAAATCCATGAAAACCCTAGTGAGAATCCCTGAACCTAATAAGTGATCTACTCAGACATAATCAATGAAATCATAGACATGAATAGAATAGGTATCATAAATAAACTAAAAGAGAAATAGAAACAGAGGTTGAAGATATTTTCTCAGAAGTATAGAGTAAATGAGCCCCCAAGCTCTCAATCTCTCTCCAAGTCTCCTTGCTAAAAGCTTAGATACATAGTTCAGAACTAAAAACCCTAATAAAGACTCTAAAACACGACTTGGGTTTTTTTTGTAAATAATAAAAACTTCTGGGTAAAGTTGCAAATCTTCAAAACTTGTAAATTTCCGAGTGTGGCTTCATCTGGTGGCACGTGTCGATCGACACCCATGGTGGTGTCGATCCATACTCCGGCTTCAGGTTCTCAGCAACAATGCTCCAAAATGCTCCAAAAGATCCAAAAGTCTCCAAATACGTGTAAACCTGTAAAAGACTCTACTAGGACTCTAAAGACGAATAAATGACTCAATTAAGGACATATATCATGGCTTAAAAACTATAAAAACCATGATATATCACTAATGCTGCTAATGTGCAACATCATGCTAATCTTGGTGTTAGACAAGCTGCTTATTTGCACCCTCTGAGACATGCCAATTTTCACCGTACGGTAGCCAACTTTGATACTCCTCAGTACACTCAAGACCGAGCTGCCATACGAGTGCCTAATCCACCAAGACGTGACTACGAGATAAAACCTCAAATCATTGCTTTGGTGAAGCAAAATCAGTTCCATGGACTCTCCACGGAACACCCTATGGATCACATCGATCTCTTTGAAGAAATCTGCAGTACAACAAGAACAAATGGTGTACCTGAAGACTATTTGAAGTGTAAGCATTTTCCTTTCTTTCTAGCCGACAAGGCACTTAGATGATTAAAGTCTTTACCTCCTGGATCGATCACTACTTGGGAAGGATGCAAGTCAACCTTTCTTAACTACTTCTACACGAAGTTGAGATCCAACTCTCTTAGGAACAAGCTTCAAAGCTTTCAACAAGGACCGGTCGAATCTTTCTATGTAGCATGGGAACGCTTTAAGGACTATAAACGTGATTATCCACACCATGGCTTCAGTCAAGGTAATCTTCTAAGTACTTTCTATAGAGGTCTACATCCTAAGTTTCAGCTTTCACTCGACACGGCCAACAATGGAGACTTCACTCTTAAGACCATTCTAGAAAGACGAGCTCTCATCGACAACCTTACTACAAGTAGTAGCAACACTTGCACCGACTTCGATAGAACAATCCGTTCTAGTGATTATGATGCTAAGCAGATCACCGAGCTTAAGAACATGATGAGCCAACTTCTAAGAAATCAAAACCAGATGCTTGAGAAATCAAGCATCACAATCAATGCTTGCGAGGGGATTGAACACAAAAACACTGATACTTTACAAGATTTTGATGATTCATTCGACCAAGAAGAAGATGTTAACTATGTTGGTACTCAAGGCTTCTACCAGAACCGTGGATACAACAACAACTTCAACAACAACCTCCAGAACACTTCTAACCTTTCCTTTAGGAACCCGAATGTGGAGAACCCTCAAGGTCAGAACTATCCGCAACAATCAAAGCCGTTTCAAAACAGCTTTCAGAACAACAACTTTGGTGGCAACAACAACTTCCAGCCACGTCCTCCCTTCAACAACAAGATACCCTTTCCGAACGTCCAAACTGGACCAGCTCAAGCGCATCAACCTCAAGGTTACAACATTGAGAAATTGATGCAGGAAATACTTGTTTCTCATCAGCAAGAAACAAGGGATATCAACACGAAGATAGACAATATCTATGTTGAATTGAATGGAAAGTTCGAAAGCCTATCTACATTTTACAAGAAGCTGGATACTCAAGTCGCTCAAACTGCGAATGCTGTCGCTAGACCAGCAGGTTTACTTCTGGGAAAGCCCGAGGAGAATCCTAAAGCTTATTGTAATGTCATCTCAACCGTACCATTCCTCACTAGACGTGTAGCCGAGCCATTGGCACCACTCTTTGATTCTCATGAAGACATGGTCCGTATGACACGAGCCATGGATGAAGACGAACCAAAGCACTACCCTCTAAGGAGACTACCAAAAGTAGAAGACCCTGGACCCTTTGTCTGCTCCTGCTCCATAACATGCATCGAATTCTCTAACTCTCTATGTGATTCTGGTGCTAATGTTAATGTTGTGTCAAGAAATGTTGCTGAAAGACTTGGACTAGTGCGTGACTTGCAACTAGTCATAGAGTACTGCATAGTCCCTACAGATTTTCACATCTTAGAGATGGATGAAAGGACCGAGAGACCTTTGATTTTGGGAAGACTGTTCCTTGCAACAGTTGGTGCTATCAGAGACCACAACAACAAGAGAACAATATTTGCCAACATCAACAAGAAGGTTTACTATCCAGCACTTTCACTGACAACACCTCAAGCCCCACCGTTTGATGAAGAATCAATGGATCTCGATATTGACAAAACCGAGATCGGAAGCAAGAATGTTAGGAAGAAAACTCAGAAGCTGCCATTCAAGCCACCCGAGCAGCCTCAAATGGAAAAGGAAGTCTGGATCGCAACATTTGCAACTTTCGTTCCATGGATTGTTCCGTAGACGTAAATTGACTGTTCTACGGACGTAGATTGACTGTTGCACGGACGTAGATTGATCCTTCCACAGATGAAGATCGACTGTTCCACCGGCGTAGATTGATTGTTCCACAGACAAAGATCAACTGTTCCACGGACGTAGATCAACTGTTCCGTAGACAAAGATTGACCATTTCACAGCCGTTCCACAACTAAAGAATCCAAGGAAATGTGCCATAAATCGAATTGGCTCGATCAAATGATCTAAGATTGAATGTCCAATGATATGAGGATATTTCAGGAGTAATGATCGAGAATGTTTTGATAAAAAGGTTTGGAATTCCGAGATTCTCAGCATCAACCAAATAGGCCGTACCTTCCGACGAAAGTCATAGTCGTCAGAATCATCCAAGATTCAATATTTATCGGTAATGTCATTGCTCTGAAGACAATGCCCGAAGAAAACCAGCCCATGGTCGGAGTAGTTTAAGAGATCGTCAACATCATGGTACGAACACGAACCAGCATACCATTGGAAGTTTTTCTTTATAGAAGTGATTTAGGAATCCATACCCTCAAGTAATATAAGTATTCTGGAGACAATGATCGAAACAAAATAGCCATGAGCAGGCTAGATTTGAAGATTCCTAACAAGACCCCCCGTGGAACCATGTTCATACGAAGATATTGAAGAGCTTCATGGAACAATTTTAGTTCCAAAATCTACCAAGTAAGTGTCTCTCCTAGACCTTATTGTCATTATAAACTATGCTACCATTGGGTTAGGTTGATGAAACAAACAAGGAAGAGATAAGAAGGCCAGCTAAAGAAAGAAAGAAGAGGAAGCATCCAGCCCCGATCATACGAGCCGTGACCGAGGTCTTCACAAGGGCCAGCCCCGGTCACATGAGCCGTGACCGAGGTCGTCACGAAGGCCAGCCCCAGTCACGAGTTCCGTTACCGAGGTCATTACACCAACTTCTGATTTTCAATTTCTTCGATTCCAAGCCGTCTAAAACCTTTTTGTCCTTCGACACAAACCATGAACGATGCAAAAGAGCATTGCCATCGTCCGTTATTCACAACCGTGTCCGATCAAATTTTTTCTGGAAAGAAATCCCTGTGAGTTTTCAGAAAAACCAAAATCACGTGGTCCCCACAGGTAAGTTTTCCTTTATCCCTCCCTTCTTAAAAAGCCTACCCTTTTAAGGTTAAAACAAGTTTTTAAACTAAAAAGTGGATCCAATAAGATTTAAAGAAGCCTTTGTCATCTCTCCAACTCCATTGGGAGATATAACACTTTGAATCCATATTTTTCAAATTTGGGGCTTTATTAAATTGATTGGTGCTTTCAAATCCAAATCATTAGGAGAATTCAAATCTCTTATTACATTCATCACACAACCAAGATATGTTTCTAAATTTCTAGTTTTCTCTTTGAACTTCAAAAGAGGTATTTCTAAATTCTCTTGATTCAATAGCTTTTGTTACTTGGAATTGATAGAGAACTTATAGATATGCTTCTAGGTTATATACCCATCGATTTTGGTGTTATATTGTTGATGGAATTTGAGTTTTGCTATGCTAAAATTTTGTGCCCTAATTGGAAAACGAAATTGATGATGCAAATTGCTAGAAATTTATTCCTTAGACTCTATTCACCATAGTTATGAGAAATTAGATTGATTTTTCACATAATCAAGCATTGAATCATGAATTTGATTGTAAATTTTTGTGAAGGTCTCATTGAATCCAAAAATTGAAACCTATGTTTTGATTTCTTGATTTGAAACTTTGAACATGCCTTAACTTGTCAAAATAAATCCTATATGCCTACATCTTATGAGGAGGATTGACATTTGTTTTTAATTATGCCACTTTGCTCACTTATATAAACCTCTTCTCTAATTTTAGGTACCAAACTAATGGAATCTAGAACAACAAGATGAAGCTCTCGCGCACCTACCTTGGAACGCCCACCTCGTTGCTACACAACGCTTGATGAGGGGATTGATGAGAGAAGAGCCAAGAGGATACATGATAGAGCAACAAGAGCAAACAAAGGCAAAGAAGTGATGATTGAACAAGAAAAGTCAACAGCAGCACAAGGATCAAGCTATTGTTTTGATGAAGACATTGGGGATGATACTGTTCTTTCATCACTACTTCCCCAACGCTTCCAAGCTGCCCTTACATGCCTTTCACGCCAACAAGCTAAGAAGAAGGAGCTTCCTATGATGCTTGTAGGACAAAAGATGAAGGACAATGTTGACTACTGCACACCACTCAATGAGTTTAAGCTCATACTCACCTTGAGAGTTGATTACACATCATTGCAAGCTCTTGGACTCGCAAGTGATGTTGAATGGATGTTGAACGCACTAGGACTCCGCAAGTTCATGGAGACCACTCACCAAGAAATCTATGTAGAAGAGACTCGACATTTACTCGCCACCGTCACTCTAGCCTTTCCGCGCAGACATGCACCACTAGCGCGAGTTGGAGTGCTCTTCTTTACAATCAATGGTGAGCATTACACCATCTCCATTACCCAGCTTAGACAAGCCCTTGGATTTGAGTATCAAGATGCAATAGATTTTGGACCCTAAGATACCAATGCGATATGGCAACACTTTGGCCATGATACTTTTGATGGTGGGAAGACCAAGGCATCTTCACTCTCTCACCCAGCCATTAGATGCATTCACAAGCTCCTTGCCAACACCATCTACTCACGCTCAGCTCAGAACAACGTCATTAGTGATGAGCTTCTTGTCTTGACGATTTCTTTTGTTGATTTCCCAAGAAAAATCAACTATGCCGCACTCATTGCCAAGCGGTTGATCAAGATCAAGCATGATGCTTTCAAGTCTAGCAAGAAACAAGCAACCATTAGCTTTGGAGGAGTCATCACTAAGATCCTAGAGACCGCTGGAGTTGACATCACGCACAGCCCTTACACCTCCAAGGATAACCACATGGACTTAGAGAAACTTGGTAAGATGAGGATTCTTGAAGGAGCAAGCATCAACCCCGACCAATTTGGATACAAGTACCACATTCCTCCTAGCATGATCCACACAATACTGCTCCCTTGCCACACCATGCCACGCCTTAGTGATGGATTTACTAGCTGGAGCCCTTTACCGCATGAGTTCTACTCATCACGAGTCGAGGATCAACTTCCACTCACACTTGGCATCTTCATCAAGAAGAAGGCGATGGTTTCTTTTGCCTCTAAGCGTGTCTCACAAGCTTCCACGGTACGTGACACAGCCACTTCCTCTTTTGGGACAGAGAGAGAGCACGTCGTATGGAGCTAGAGCAGGAGTTAGTCGAGCAGCGCGCTCTTATAGCACAGCTGCAAAGGAGAGCTTAGATCCAGGACACTCTGATCAGTCCACCACCGAGCACCAGAACCTCCTGAGAAGTTGAAGGTTCACTCCTTCTATCTCTACTTTTATGCTTTTCTTTTCTTTTATTTTATTTTCCCGTCCTTTCTAGATTTATTCACACAGGGGACTATGTGATTTAAGCCTGGGGGATGTTTATCTGTTACTTACGCATTTTTTTTTATTTCTTTTGAGTCATTTTAATGTCTTTTTATTTAGTTTTATGTTTTATTGAGTCAAAACTTTGTACGAAATGATGACCCTATGATATGATGATTTCGACCTTATATATGTTCTGATTTATTTCCAAAGGACAAGTTTTGCAGAATTCGCTAAAGAACGGACAACACCTAGAACCTCACTGCAGGATCTCTCCCTTGATGTTTCATCTTACGGAGACTTGGTTGAATCTTATGTTAACTCCATTTTATTTAAACCCTAATACTGATTTTAATTCTTTCTCATAAGAGGCATTAGATCAGGGAAACGAGAAGCACATTCAGGACTTCTTACCCTTTCTACCACTCTTTGCTGATCCTGAATGGCCACTCATTTTCAGTGGTTCCCACCCTTAAACCATAACCTTTCTTTCCAGACCTCATATTGTTCTCTTTTTCTTTCTCATTTGGCAGATATGTCGTGGAAACGCGAGAGAGAAATTTCCTACATATTTTTCCAGCTACTAAAGACGGAGGCTTTGGAAGAACTGAAAAGAGAATGTGACGATTTGGTCTAGAGACTTTTCTACCTTGGAATTCGACCTAAAAAGGTATCTATTTCGTGCTTATGAGACTTGTGTGAATACGTACCATTTCCCCTTTTGAAAAAAAGAAAAAAAAAACAGAAATGATAAAATGATTTTCTTTTGAGTAAAGGGGTAGGAAAATTTCCAATGACCCCATTATTTTAATTTGAAAAGAATGATCACACCAAGGTTGGAAGCGAGGTTAGGAAAATATCCCGTGATACTATTATTCACCTACACCTTTGATAAAAAAAAGAGAGAAAAAGAAAAACAAAAGGAAAGGAAACGGTAACGAAATAAAGAATCTCATAGCACAGGTATTCCCCAAGGAAGATGAATCGCTTTTAAAGAAGGTGTGGAGTCGTTTGCAAAGAACCCCGCAGAAAAATCAAAGTATGGGGGAACTAAAGGAAGAAAAAGAAGAAAAGGAGCGAGGTGTTATACGAAGAAGTGGTTGGAAACTGTGAACATCAATGGGTTCATACTCTCTTGCGGTTTCGTGACATACACTGCACCTTCGACTCATTGGGAAGCCTTAAACACTATAACTCCAAAATTTAAACACCAAAAAGTCCTTTCTTACCAAGCGCCGTCCACACTGAATGATACCTTCTCATGAGAAAGCTCACGCAACTCTTAATGAATGTAGGGAGTTAACTAAAGTGAATTCTGAGTTCTTTTGTAGGTTTGAGATGGACAGACAATAGTTGAGAAAGTTGTGAGTCTATAGTGAGAATGTTCTGATGTGAATCTTTGTACTAATGAGTTCGCAGGTTATCTATTGGAGCATGGTCTCTGATCATAGGAGAATTTCTACGATTTTCAAACCTCTCCACCAGTTTAGCTTTCTTGTTTGCTTGAGAACAAGCAAAGTCTAAGTTTGGGGGAGTTGATTACATCATATTTTCGCCCACAATTTATAATTTTTATTAGGTTTTTAATGAAGAAACAAGTGATTATGGACACTTCAAGACCATTTTCCACCAATTTCACTTCTTGGAGACTTTTAGAAGTTTTGGAGCAAAAAAGACACAAAGTGGAGCAAAACCCGTTTTAAGGCAATTTCAGGCCATCAGAAGTTTGGCATTCGTTGAAGACCTTCCTGTGCAGCAAATCCAGAGATCTTGGTGTCTATGGAAAGGTAGAAGTGAAGTTTCACCTAGGACAAGAATCAAAGCAATCCATTCTGCCGTTTGGAAGATATGAACAAAAGATTGCAGCCCTGTCAACCTCCGTCACAAGGAGTGTGGTCGAGGTCAAGCTCCCTATCCACCTCGGGTAGGAGACCCGTCACCTAGGCCAGAATACTTCATCCATCCAGCCTGGCCATCAGAAACCCTAGGACATCTCTACAAAGCCTCCTTCGTCGCCTCCAACCCTAGAAGTCGCCACTTTGAATTTCCATCCTTGTTCTTCATTGTTTCTCATCTATCTTTACTCTTATTTGCTCTTGGGGAGACAAGTTATCTTCTGTGACATCTAGAGAAGTTTTGTTTGAACCCCCTTTGATTTATTGAATCGTTTGTGATGTTATTTATGATATCTATTGCGTTTCTTTGCATCATGAGTGAGTAGATCTCTTTGTTGGGTTTTATGGGGTGATTCAAGGGGATTTCATGGTTCAATTCATCTAGGTTGTTAGATCTGATTTTCGTTTGCTATTAGAGTTCTCTTGGGACATCTTTTACTTAATGCATGTTGCTTGAATTGATCACCAAGCACTGATCTAAGAGAATAGGAGTGCTAACCATGTAAACCTACTTCTCGGAACTAGTGTTACTGAAGCTTCACGTCATAACCTGCGTGAGTTGAGTTATGGGGCTTTGTGAACTTATCGAACTTGTTTATCTTGCTGGTTGACGTATGCCGTTGCCTACACAAGTTGAGTAACAGGGTGCTGAGACTTTAGACATTCATTCTATGAACTATAGCTTGTTCGTTTATCTGTGTTCATAATTGAGAACCTAGAAAGAAAACATATGCATATTATTTTTCACTTGATTTGTTGAGAACCATGAAAACCCTAAGATGATTCTCCAAATGCCCAACGCCTTCATTCATAAGTTTAAAACCGAATTTAGTTTATTGCTTTCTCATTTCATTGCATTAATCATTAGAAAACCCAAAACAAAACCCTTTCATATTTTGTCTTAGTTAGATTTCTTCTTTGAATTCATTCCGCATAGCTATTACTCTCTGTGGGATCAATAACCATAAATACTATAACCAATTTGCTGTGCACTTGCAGTTTAGAAGTTGTGATATTGAAAGGAAAACTTTATAATCAACAATCACGTGAGCATCATGTTTTTGGCGCCGTTGCCAAGGAGTATACGAGCTGCCTTTGAATTCGATAAGAACTCTCGTCTAAGATACTTTGAATTTTTCATTTGAATTTTTCAATTTTATTTTGCTTTTACTTCTTTGTTTCTCGATAACCTATGTTTTCCCTTTTTGTTTTTGTTTTTGGATTTGCAGTGCATGGCAAGGAGCTAAAACTCTGAAGCCGTGACTCCAATCCAAGACATTGATCGACTAGAACGTGAAATTAGAAAACTTCGGAGACAACAACTCATGGCCGAGTTAAGGAACCAACACCATGGTGTTCTTGATGTCTACCAACAAAACCAAGCTGCAGTCCTTGAGCATCAAGGACAACTGATGTGTGATGAGGATGACAATCCCATCTACGAAGCTGCTGAAGCGCAAGCCGACCCTTTGGAGGTCCGCAACCAAGCTCATGAAGCTAATCCTCTAGGTGTGGGAGACATCCTCAATGATCCTCCTCACCAGCCTCCTAATTTATATGCTCAAAGTTTAAACCCTAGAGCTACATCGCAAGTGCATAGATATGCAATTGTAGTATACAAGGGTCGAATCCACAGAGACTCACATTATTTCACAATAGATTCTTTAGTTTTCAATTAAGATAAGTATGATAGGTGATAAATGAAAACAATGTAGAAAAGTAAATGAGAGTTGTTGTATTCAAATGGGAAAAGCGTCAAGCTTAGGGAACTTCTCAGGAATTCAGAAAATGTAAATTAATGGATTAGCTAGGATCAAATTAAATTCCAATTCTAGAACTCAAAACACTAACTTAGAACTAACCAACTCCCGTTGTGAAAGGTCTCTATGCTTAAAACCTAAGAAACCAAATTCCTTTGTGAGACTTCAAGTTTTAAACAAGCATTATGTTCAAGTTTGACTTGTTCACAAATTATCTAATCCAAATTCCTTTGTAATTATCTAATTTGCTCACTCTAGGTTTTGTCAAGTTTTTAGTCACACCCATGACCGAGGCCAGCCTTCATCACCACCCCGGTTAGGAGACCCGTGACCTAGGCCAGAAGACTTCATCTATCCTTGCCTAAACGCCGAGTTTTGCCCTAAAAATCCAAAAACCGACTTTCCACACCCCAAGGCCTATAAATACTCATTAAACCTAATATTTTGGTGTGCTTCTTCGGTGAACCTCTATGCCTCTCCAGCCTCACCATCAGAAACCCTAGGACGTCTCTACAGAACCTCCTTCGTCGCCTCCAACCCTAGAAGGCCCCCCTTGAAGTTCTCATCCTTGTTTTTCATTGTTTCTCATCTCTCTTACTCTTATTTCCTTTTGGGGAGACAAGTTATCTTCTGTGACATCTAGAGAAGTTTTCTTTGAACCCCCTTTGATTTATTGAATCATTTATGATGTTATTTTCTATGATATCTATTGTGTTTCTTTGCATCATAAGCGAGTAGTTCTCTTTGTTGGGTTTTATGGGGTGATTAAAGGGGAATTCATGGTTCAATTCATATAGGTTGTTAGATCTGATTTTTGTTTGTTATTAGAGTTCTATTGGGGTATCTTTTACTTATTGCATGTTGCTTGGATTGATCACCAAGCACTGATCTAAGAGGATAGGAGTGTTACCCACGTAAACTTATTCCTCGGACCTAGAGCTACTGAAGCCTTGCACCATAACCTGCGTGAGTTGAGTTATGGGGCTTTGTGAACTTATCAAACTTGTTTAGCTTGCTGGTTGATGTATGTCGTTGCCTACGTAACTTGAGTAACGAAGTGCTGAGACTTTAGACATTCATTCTATGAACTATAGCTTGTTTATTTATCCGTGTTCGTATTTGAGAACCTAGAACAAAAACATATGCATATTATCTTTCACTTGATTTGTTGAGAACCATGGAAACCCTAAGATGATTCCCTAAATGCCCAACACCTAAACACCACAAGAGTTTACGGGAAGCTCACAAGCGGATTTGACTACTTCAGAAGTGGAACAAGGTTTAGGACAAAACGATCAAAGCATTAAAAGGCACTGTGAGAGAGATGTCAGATGGGTGGAAGGAGATGAAAGAACAGCTAAACAAGATTCAAGGCAAGGGTAGGCGCCGCTCTCAAAGAAATGATGAACGAGGTCAACCAAGCGTTTTTCGGAAAAGTGGTTCTGTGAACACGAGCTCTAAGCGTAACACACCACTCGAGCCCCCTAGAGCTTCCTCCTTTGAACCACAGTAACGCAAGAGACAAGCAGCAGGATCGAACAGCGCGGGCTCAAGCAAGTGACTCGACCACCACGTCATGCCCCCCCACCAAGCATACTCATGCAAGAGAATGGAGGAGTCAATCGACTCCTTCTTCACCAACTTATGAGGTACCAACTCCATCACTCCACTATAAATACCATTGCATTTCTAGTTTAAATTGTTTTGTTTCTTGAATCTCTCAAACCTTCCCTTGAATTTTTATTACACAAGGGACTGTGTAATTTAAGTTTGGGGGAGTCCCAAGAAATGAGATTTATTTGACATTGTTTTCTGTTTTCTTATTTCAAATTTTGCATACCATTAGTCATCATATAAAAACCCATAAAAATTTGAAATTTTTTCGAAAATTATTCCATAAAAACAAAGTGTCCATGTATTTGCATTGGCATCTTAGGATTGAGTCTAGTTGCATTTCATTTAAGATTGATGCATCTGCATAGGGGATTTGAGTATAACCTTGTGAGCATGTTGATTCACTAGATAAAATCAATGCCCAATATTGTCTGATGCATATTGAGTGAGTTTGAAGTTAAGACAACACCATGCTTTGAATACATATGAAACGACCGCACTTAAATAAAATTTTTTTTTTAACACGTGGCTAAAACAACGCTAACGCCCATACATTAATGTTTAAAACCACACCACAATAAAATGGAAAACATCATAATTAACGCCCATACGTTAATATTAAACATAAACCATTTAACATTAAACATAATACAACCCACAGGTTCACTGTACAGTCGTTTACAAAAACCACTAAAGTAAAGGTCCTAGGCATCCCCTCTTCACCTCCTCGATTCCACGATCACGACTTATCTGTACCTACAACTACAAAAGTACTAGGTCAACATTTGGAAAAAGACCAAATGCTGAGTGAGATTTCTCATCTCAAACAACAGATTATACTGAACTTACAAGGATAATCAAATAACTATATCCAACAGGAAATCAATATCGACAATTATTATTTCCAATATCCTATAGCATTTCACACTAAGAAAAGCTGTACCACAACTTAGTAATAACTAATTAAACACTAATCCATGGTTCTCTATCCACCACAAGCTTAACAAGCACAAGCTAAACTCATGACCAAAAACCATATAATTTTTGGAAAAATAACTCCACACCAAGTCAAGCCGGAAACTCACAATCCAAGCTCGACACAACACCAACAAGCACCAATATATGGTTATCTATCAACCACAAGCTTAACAAACACCAGCTAAGCTCATGACCAAAACCATATAATTTTCGGAAATTCAACTCCACACCAAGTCAAGCCGGAAACTCACAATCCTAGCTCGACACAACACCAACAAGCACCAATCTATGGTTTTCTATCCACCACAAGCTTAACAAACACCAGCTAAGCTCATGACCAAAACCATATAATTTTTGGAAATTCATCAATACCAAGTCAAGCCTAAGAACTCAAAATCAAAGCTTAACAAGGCACCACAACAACATTTCCAAGGTTCTCTAATCATTCCAAGCTCAAACCACACAAGGCAAGGCTCAGGCCTTCACCACAGAACCTCACGGAATTTATCGAAGCTCCAAACAAGTTTATCCAAGTCCCACAGCCACACACAAGGATTAGAGACAACCCATGGCCACAAACTCACCTCGGAAGTAGATGGATTCTAGACTTAGATGGAAAACTCAAGCTTCAGAATATTTATCCTCCTTCTCTTCACCACCACGCCAAACTCTAGCTTCAGTCTCATGCTTCCCTCAAGCTCCCAAGCTTCTCCACAAGCTTTCTAGCCTTTTTCCTCTCAAGAACTAAGCTCACCGAAATTTTTTTCTCTCTTCTCTTCCTTTTCCTTTCTCTTCTTTTTTCTCTCAAGCTCTCAGCTCAGCTCCCCCCTCTCCAACTCCACGAGCTCCAAGAGATAAAGAAGAAGAAGAGAAGTCAAAACCAATTTGACTTTCTCTTGAGAAAAACCCCGCAACTTTCGTTTCGACATATGACACCCCCGGAACAAATCTAATTTGATCAATTTAACCCATTAATCAATTTTCTCGAGATTTGTCTAAGGTTCATAAACTGAAAAGAATTCCCAATTATTTAAATTAATTCAATTAATTAATTTCCGGGAATACTGGCGTTACAATTCTCCCCCACTAATATAGATTCATCCTCGAATCTTAGTTACTGTTCATCTCCAATGAACTCTAATCGTCGCAACGATTATTCAAACTCTTATCTACTACCCATAATCCTTGTAGTCATGACTCCCAAAGTCAACATTAATAGGAACTACTCATCTTATTAAACATTGATAATGTAACATTGCTCTACACAACAGCAGTACATAATGAAAATACATCTCATACAGTACACTCCGAAACTGAGACCTCTCGATGGTAATCAAGCCGCAGCTTGTTCCTTGAACCATTCCCGGAACCTCATTTCCATCCTAGCCTCTGGCTCCCAAGTTTCCTCCTGTACCCAGTTACAATCCCACAATACTCGCATCATCGGAATCCTTTTCCGACGAAGCTCACTAATCTTCCGGTCGAGAACTCTCAAAGGTCTCGCCTCAGCGGTCATATTGGCCTGAAGATCTGGCGGAATCTCAGCCAATACTTCTTCATCCCTGTGCAAGCATTTTTTTAACATCGACACATGAAAGACCTTGTGAAAGGCCTGCATAATCTCGGGTAACTCTAACCGATACGCAACCGGTCCAACACGCTCTACCACCCTGAACGGTCCCATATACCTCGGACTCAACTTAGTCGCAGTAATGGATCTATTTGGACCTCTCAGCAAGGCCATTTTGAGATACACACTATCTCCCACCTCAAACTCAAGCTCTTTCCACCTCTTATCAGCATAGCTCGTTTGCCGATCCTGAGCCTCTTTCATGTTCAGTTTCAAAACCCGGATCTTCTCCGTGGTTTTCTAAACAAACTTCGCACCCAATGTGCTCCTCTCCCCCACTTGGGTCCAACACAAAGGTGTACGACATGGCCTCCCATACAAAGCCTCGTATGGAGCCATCCCAATACTTGCCTGGTAGCTATTATTATAAGTAAACTCTACCAAGCTCAGATGATCCACCCAATGTCCGCCCCAATCTAGTACACACATCCTCAACAAATCCTCCAAAGTCTGAATAGTCCTCTCGGACTGCCTATCTGTCTGAGGATGATAAGCCGTACTCATGTGCACCCTCGTGCCCATCTCTGTCTGAAATGCTTTCCAGAAATTTGATGTAAACTTAGGATCCCGGTCCGGGACAATGCTTACCGGTACTCCATACAGTCTCACAATCTCCTGCACATACTTCCTTGCCAAAACCATAGCCCCATCGGTCTTCTTAATGGCCAGAAAACGGCACACTTGGTCAATCGATCAACGATGACCCAAATAGCATCCTTAGTCCGAGATACGGGTAAGCCCACCACAAAATCCATTGTGATCATATCCCATTTCCACTCTGGAATGGGTAAACTCCGCAACAACCCACTTGGAACTTGGTGCTCTGCCTTTACTAACTGGCACACGTTGCATGCTGCAACCCAGTTAGCAACATCCTTCTTCATCCCAACCCAATGATAATACCGCTTAAGATCTCGGTACATCTTAGTCGCTCCTGGATGAATTGAGAATATACTCGAATGAGCCTCACTCAATATCTCTCGCCTCAAATCCTCGTTCACAGGTACGCATACCCTCCCACTTACAAGGATAGTATCATTCGTAGATACCTGATACTCGGAACCCGCTTCTCTCGAAGCTTTAACCAAGGCTTCATCTTTTTCTTAAGCTACCCTAACTCTGCTCAAAAGATCCGCTTGGTTAGTCACCTCTAAACCTAAGGGTTCCTGAGATATAACACAAACATAATGTGCTAATCTCGCTCCCCAACGACTCAACCTCATGCTTCCGAGCCAAAGCCACACGCTTCCGACTCAAAGCATCTGCAACTAGATTAGCCTTACCAGGATGGTAAACTATCTCCAAATCATAATCGGCCACTAGCTCCATCCAGCGCCGTTGCCTCAAATTCAACTCAGGCTGAGTGAAAATATACTTCAAGCTCTTATGATCTGTGAACACTTGAACCTTTCCACCATAAAGATAAGATCTCCAAATCTTTAAAGCGAACACTACTGCAGCCATCTCAAGATCATGGGTAGGGTAGTTTCTCTCATATTTCCGCAACTGCCGCGAAGCATAGGCAATAACCTTCCCCCGCTGCATCAACACACATCCCAGACCAATTTCCGATTCATCGGTATATACCACGTAAGGCTCGCCTGGTTCAGGCAACACCAATACTGGAGTACTAAACAACATGGCCTTCAGTTTCGCAAAACTCTCCTCACACTCAAAAGACCATACAAAAGGAACATCCTTTCCTGTCAGCTTTGTCATAGACTTAGCCAAACTCGCAAAACCCTTAACGAACCGCCGATAATAACCCGCCAACCCGAGAAAACTTCTAATCTCGGTGGCATTCCTCGGCCTCGGCCAAGCACTAATGGCCCGAACCTTTTCTAGATCCACTGAAACCCCTTCCGCAGAGATAATGTGACCCAGAAAACCAATCTCCGCTGCCGGTTAATGCTTAACTTAGAAAACAACTTCTGTTCCCGCAGCTTCGAAAGAACCATACGAAGATGCATCTCGTGCTTCTCTTGGCTCTTCGAGTACACCAAGATATCATCGATAAATATAATTACAAACTCATCTAGATATTCCTGGAAGATGCTGTTCAACAATGTCAGAAATGCAGCCGGTGAATTTTTCGACGCCAATGGCATCACCATAAACGCGTAGTGGCCATAACTAGATATGAAAGCCGCCTTCCGTATATCCCCCTCCTCAACAGGAATCTGATGATATCCCGATGCCAAGTCGATCTTGGAGAACCAAGTAGCCCCTCTTAACTGATCCAATAACTCATCAATCCGAGGAAGAGGATACCTGTTCTTCACACTGACTCGGTTAAGTCCCCAGTAATCAATACACAACCGGAAACTCCCATCCTTCTTCTTCACAAACAACACCGGTGCTCCCCACGGTGAAGTACTCGGGCGAATAAACCCCTTACTTAGCAACTCTTCTAGCTACTTCTTCAGCTTCGCCATCTCTGCTGGAGCCATTCTTTACGCAGCCTTTGATATCGGTGCAGTTCCCGGTTCCAACTTAATCGTGAAAGGATCTGACCTCGATGGTGGTAACCCCTGCAACGACTGAAGCACATCCTGGAAATCTCGAACCACTCGAATATCCAGAACCTTAACCTCTGCCATGGCCTCTGGTAAGAAAATGGTGACCAAATAAGCCTCATAACCTCTCTCGATCATACGCTCAGCATGCATAACCGAGATTACAAGACTCCCAGAAGTCGGTCTCACCCCCTGATATACCAACTTCTCTTCTCCTCGGTCAAATTCGACCCGCCCTCGATGACAATCCAGATGCACTCTGAACTTCCCGAGCCAGTCCATGCCCAAAATAACATCGTATAGCTCCACGGAGCAAATAATCAAATTGGCAGGCATAGACTCTCCGCTACTGGACATCCACGTCTCTAACCCGACCGTGAATTCTCGAAGCTTACCCCCAGCAACCTCCACAAAACCCAAACTCAACCCAGGTTCACTTTTGACATTAGCCTTCTCACCAATTCGAGTCAAGCAATCGCGATGCTCCCGTGTCAAACAACACATGACACTCGACACCCCCAACACACAAGGTCCCTACACATATACATGTGCCGAGAACCTTAACACCACAACAAACCAACAAATTCCTCAATCACCGAATTTAACTTAAATGAAAAGAATAATACCTGTGATCGGTTTACCACTCGGCTCTCCAGACTCAACGAGGGAATACATACGAGGTGCCGCTGACACCGCCCTAATGGGCTGCACCACTGTGGTCTCACTATGCCGCAGTTTGGGACACAGAGGTTTAATGTGCCCAACCTCCCTGCAGTGAAAACAAACTCGAGAATCCACTCGTACCTCACCCTTCTGAGGACAGCTCGCCACACGGTGATCCATGCTCCCACACCCGAAGCAACCTCGACCACCTCGACCACCCCGACCACTCCTCGAAGTGTCCTCCCGCTTCCGCTTCGGTCCTTGCATTGGCTTACCACCTCCACCCGGACCGGACTGCTGCTGCACAGGTCTCGCTTGAGCACTCGGTGTATCCACTACAACCTCATCTTTCAGACCCTCTTCCAACAAAGCCGCATACTCCACTAACTCATCCACCGTGTCAAACCGCCTAACCATCAAACGGTTCCGCAAATCAACCCTAAGACCTGACATGAATCTTTGCACACGGGCTGACTCACTCTCACCCGCTCATCTAACAAAAGAACTGAGCCGGTTAAACTCCACCTCATAGTCGCATACTGACCGATCTCCCTGAGTCAAACTCCTAAGCCTCGACTCTAACCGGTTGAACGCCTCCTGGGGAAAAAACTTGGAGTTAAACTCCTCCATGAAATCTGCCTAACCCATATCAGCCTGAACTCTCCGGGCTGCCACACCCCTCCACCAGAGATGTGCATCCCCCTCCAAATAATGGACCGCAATGTCCACTAGGTATCCCGCGGAACACCTACTCGAAAGGAAATTCCTTTCCATCCTCCTCAACCACGCATCAGCACTCTCAGGACTGGCACCTCCAGAGAAAACTCCTGTGCCTATCCTCTGCATTTGCTCCACCATCCTAAGGTAGGAGGGGAGCTCCTCAGCAACCACAGCCACTACCTGAGGCTGAACCTCAACACCCACTGGTGGTACTACCGGAACTTGAGCTGGTACCCTCTCTGGTACCCGCTCTAATAACACTGTCAAGAGGTCAACAATACGATCATCTCGGGCCTGACCAAACCCTGCTGCCACACCCGCAACATCTGGTGCTAAACCTGCAGCACCTGCTGGCGCACTAGCCACACCAGTGCGCCTAACAACACCCTCATGCCCAATTTGACTCGCACGTGTCTCCTCTACACGCTCCTCCATAACACGACCACGACCTCTACCCTGGCCACGGTCTCTACCACGTCCTCTAACCATCTGCACATGCATAAACAAGAACTTAGTATCACAAGAACACAATCATCACAATACAAATAACTCACCGTGGAATCCCACAAGGCTCGAAGAGGATGACACTAAGACATCTCACAACACCCATAACAAATTCTTAAAACCATATGGGTCCCCATAAACCACATAGGCTCCTAGAACCGTATAGGCTCTGATACCAAAATTGAAACGACCGCACTTGAATAATTTTTTTTTTTAACACGTGGCTAAAACAACTCTAACGCCCATACATTAACGTTTAAAACCACACCACAATAAAATGGAAAACATCATAATTAACGCCCATACGTTAATATTAAACATAAACCATTTAACATTAAACATAATACAACCCACAGGTTCACTGTACAGTCGTTTACAAAAACCACAAAAGTAAAGGTCCTAGGCATCCCCTCTTCACCTCCTCGATTCCACGATCATGACTTATCTGTACCTACAACCACAAAAGTGCTAGGTCAACATTTGGAAAAAGACCAAATGCTGAGTGAGATTTCTCATCTCAAACAACAGATTATACTGAACTTACAAGGATAATCAAATAACCATATTCAACAGGAAATCAATATCGACAATTATTATTTCCAATATCCTATAGCATTTCACACCAAGAAAAGCTGTACCACAACTTAGTAATAACTAATTAAACACCAATCCATGGTTTTCTATCCACCACAAGCTTAAAAACAAGCTAAACTCATGACCAAAAACCATATAATTTTTGGAAAAATAACTCCACACCAAGTCAAGCCGGAAACTCACAATCCAAGCTCGACACAATACCAACAAGCACCAATATATGGTTATCTATCCACCACAAGCTTAACAAACACCAGCTAAGCTCATGACCAAAACCATATAATTTTCGGAAATTCAACTCCACACCAAGTCAAGCCGGAAACTCATAATCCTAGCTCGACACAACACCAACAAGCACCAATCTATGGTTTTATATCCACCACAAGCTTAACAAACACCAGCTAAGCTCATGACCAAAACCATATAATTTTCGGAAATTCATCAATACCAAGTCAAGCCTAAGAACTCAAAATCAAAGCTTAACAAGGCACCACAACAACATTTCCAAGGTTCTCTAATCATTCCAAGCTCAAACCACATAAGGCAAGGCTCAGGCCTTCACCACAGAACCTCACGGAATTTATCAAAGCTCCACACAAGTTTATCCAAGTCCCACAGCCACACACAAGGCTTAGAGACAACCCATGGCCACAAACTCACCTCGGAAGTAGATGGATTCTAGACTTAGATGGAAAACTCAAGCTTCAGAATATTTATCCTCCTTCTCTTCACCACCACGCCAAACTCTATCTTCAGTCTCACGCTTCCCTCAAGCTCCCAAGCTTCTCCACAAGCTTTCTAGCCTTTTTCCTCTCAAGAACTAAGCTCACCGAAATTTTTTTCTCTCTTCTCTTCCTTTTCCTTTCTCTTCTTTTTCTCTCAAGCTCTCAGCTCAGCTCCCCCCTCTCCAACTCCACGAGCTCCAAGAGATAAAGAAGAAGAAGAGAAGTCAAAACCAATTTGAGAAAAACCCTGCAACTTTCGTTTCGACATATGACACCCCCGGAACAAATCTAATTTGATCAATTTAACCCATTAATCAATTTTCTCGAGATTTGTCTAAGGTTCATAAACTAAAAAGAATTCCCAATTATTTAAATTAATTCAATTAATTAATTTCCGGGAGTACGGGCGTTACAACATAACTCGATGTTCATGTCTTGATTGAAACATGCTGTGATCTGATGCCTTTCCCTATCTATTAGAATCCGACGGAAATCCAAGCCGTTATATTCCAACGGTTTTCCATCGGAAACTCCGTCGGAAATTTATATTCCGACGGATTTCCGAAGGATATCCATGCCGTTATATTCCGATGGATTTCCGACGGATTCTGGAAATATGTCGGATAATATGAACGTTAATGTAGCCGTTGAATTTACCGTTGTAAACCGACGGATTTCCGACGGAAATCCGACGGAAACGATTTTATATATATGTTTCTCCCTTCCTCCATCCCATTACACAACAATCTTAATTTCATATCTCTCTCTCATTTCTTGTTTACTTAATACGAATTCTATAAAAAAAGTGAAAAATATGTCTAGATATTTTTGATCATGGATGGACGAACCATTGATGGATCCAGAGACGAACAACTTGAACGAGGAGTATGCACGAGGCATATACGAGTTCATGGAAGTGGCGGGAAAGCAACCGCGTGTTCAAAAATCAGGTAAGTTAAAATGCCCATGTTCAATTTGTAGGAATTCTCGTAATGTTGCGATAGAGATAGTTTGGCATCATTTGTATAGTAATGGGTTTACGCCAGGTTACAAGATATGGTATTTACATGGAGAAACAAATGTTGAGTATGGTAGTACTAGTGAACCAACTGTCTCAGATTGTTTAGGAGGTAGCACGGAAGTAGATGTAGGTGTAGGGAGCATGCAGATAGTGAATGATGCGTTTAGAGAGAATGTCGAGTTTAGCGGTGAAGAAAGAGATAGGTTCGAAGAACCTAATGTAGAAGCAAGAAGATTTTTTTATGTTAGATGCTGCAAAGCAGCCACTATATAAAGGGTGTAAAGAAGGTCATTCGCCTTTATCATCTGCAAGTAGATTGATGACGATTAAGATGGATTACAATTTGGCAGAGGAGTGCGTTGATGCGATAACAGATTGGGCGAAAGATTTATTACCAGAAGATAATCTTTTACCCGGATCATACTACGAGGTACAAAAACTTGTATCTGGTCTTGGGTTACCGTATAAGGTAATAGATGTGTGCATCGACAACTGTATGCTATATTGGAGAGAAGATGAAAACCGCAAAAGATGTAGATTTTGTCGTAAACCACGGTATCAGGAAAGTAGTGGCAGAATTCAAATTCCATATAAACGTATGTGGTATTTATCAATAACAGAGAGGTTGAAGAGGTTATATACTTGTCAAGGCCAATAATGAGATGGCATGCAGAACATCGTCAAGATGGAGATATTACACATCCTTCGGAAGCTTGGAAACATTTTCAATCATTGTATCCGGATTTTGCGTATGAGCGAAGTAATGTGTACCTCGGGTTATGTACAGATGGTTTTAACCCATTTGGGAAGCATGGAAGGAAGTATTCGTTATGGCCCGTAATTGTAACCCCTTACAATTTGCCTCCATGTCTGTGCATGCGTAGAGAGTTTTTATATCTCTCGATTCTTGTTCCCGGCCCAGAGCATCCGAAGAGATCACTTGATATATTCCTCCAGCCATTGATTTATGAGTTACAAATGCTATGGGAGCATGGTGTGGAAGCGTACGATGTTTCAACCCAGCAAAACTTTAAGATGCGTGTGGTGCTTATGTGGACCATAAGCGATTTTCCAGCATATGGTATGTTATCTAGATGGACAACACATGGGAGATTATCGTGTCTGTATTGCCAAGACAACACTGATGCATTTCAACTGAAGCACGGCTGAAAAAGTTGTTGGTTTGATTGTCATAGAAGATTTTTACCGAGTGATCATCCGTATCGTCGTTCGAGAACAATGTTTACGAAGGGTAGGCAAGTTTTTGATGGTCCACCGCCTGAGATAGACGGTGAGACTTTATTGGAGCAGTTGAGAGATTTTGGTGCTAAGACGACTCCTTATTGTGGGGGTAATGGACATGAACCTATTTATGGTGTTGGTGAATTTCATAGCTGGCACAAGAAGAACATATTTTGGGATTTGCCTTACTGGAAGAACCATTTATTGCGGCATAATCTTGATGTGATGCACATTGAGAAGAACTTCTTTGAGAACATCATGAACACTGTCTTAAACGTCCAAGGGAAGACGAAAGACAATATGAAATCTAGATTAGACTTGCCAGCACATTGCGATCGAGGTTTTCTTGAAGTGCTCCAAAATGGTCAATGTCCATTTCCATTATACCGGTTAGAAGCAGCAAAGAAAACAGAATTTTTTGATTGGATTCACGACGATGTTAAATTCACTGATGGATACGCTTCTAATCTGCGTAACTGCATCGATTATGGAGAAGGAAAGTTTACTGGAATGAAGAGTCATGATTGTCACATTGTGATGCAGAGGCTTCTTCCATTCGCTTTTGCTCATCTTCTTCATAAAGACGTCCACCAAACAATTGCAGGAGTAGGTGCTTTTTTTCGTGATTTATGCACAAGAACACTTACTGTTGACGGAATCCAAAATTTACAGGCCAATATCCCGGTGATCCTTTGTAATTTGGAGAAGATATTTCCACCATCTTTCTTTGATGTGATGGAACATCTTCCGATCCACCTCCCACGAGAAGCAGAACTAGGAGGCCCGGTTTAATACCGTTGGATGTATCCATTTGAGCAGTATATGTTTCATCTGAAGAAAAAGGTTAAGAATTTGAGTAGAGTAGAGGGATCTATTATCGCCCAGAGCATCAACGAAGAGGCCTCACAATTTGCTGAATATTATTTCCCGTCAGAAGTTCGTACGAAGAGTAGACGTCCTAGTCGCCATGATGATCGTGGTGAGAGAGCGATTTACCCCGTCGTTGTTCCAGAGTTATTTTCCCAAGTTGGGCGAGTCAGTGGCAAAGGAAAAAGGCATAAATTATCTCAAGAGGAGTTTAAACACTTGCATACGTATATCCTAACCAATTGTGAAGAAATTACGGAATACGAAAGGTAAACAAAAATTCTTTTGTGTCATTTAATGTATAATTGATTAATTTATATGTTTTTATTAACTTGTCAACAATTGTGGTTTTCGTACAGGATTTACATGGCATTAATACGCGGGTACTATATGGATAAGACAGAAGACGAGCTTCAAGTCCATAAGGAAGAGGAATTTATGCCTTGGTTGCAGTTTTACGTAAGTGTTTAAAAACACTAAATCATTTAATAAATATTTTTTTTAAATACTAATTTGTAACTTATTTTTGTAGGTTTCTGAAGGAGTAAGAAGCGGACAGACATTTCCCACATGGTTATTGGAATTTGTTAATGGTCCAAACTACATTGCAACTTCTTATCCTAGATAGTGCAGTCGTGGATATGGGTTTAGGGTTCATGACGAGAGAAGGACTACGCAAACTTCAGATTCTGGTATTGCAGTGAAATCTGGTAATGATGTTTACTCTGGCGTTCTTCAGAAATATTGGAAGTCGCGGTACCCAGGAATGTTAGACTTGAGGTGCATTGTTTTCAAGTGTGATTGGTATGATTCAACACTCGGCCGTGGGCTTCATGTGGACCAATTTGGTGTTACGTCTGTTAATTCAACTCGGAGACTAGAATCGTATGACCCATTCATTCTAGGATCACAAGCTGAGCAGGTAGGGTACAAATATTAGTGTAATTAATACTCAATTCATTATTTTGGTATAATACATACAAATTAATTAATATGTTTTTTTAGGTGTGCTATATTCGTTACCCTCGAGTTACACGGCGGACAGATCCTTGGCGCACAGTTACTACAGTGACCCCAAGAGGAAGAATTTATGGAGTTGCAGAACACGATCCTTTACAGCCAGCAGAAGTTGTTCCAATGGATCCAATTGAGCCTTCTTGAGCTCTGGATCTTCTTGTTGATTTCACACAATTTGGTTTAGTTTTTTCCGAATCAGAAGAAGAACAAGGTGAATTTTATGAGGATTCAGACTCAATTCCATCTGAGGGATCAGCATCATCATCTAATGAAGATTAGTTATATGTGTGTTTTGTATTTTTTTTTATTTTTACCGAAATGTGTAACATTGTTTTTTGTATTTTATTTAATTTTGACAGTACAGTGTAAACCATAGGTCCTCGAAGACCACAGCTGCCGAGCATTTTATAAGCTCAACTTCAGCTTTGTATATTTTCCAAGTTTTAATAAAATAAGATTTTGCCAGAAATATATATTCCCTAAACAAACACCTTACCAAACCCACAAAACTCATTAAACCACTTTAACATTAAACCACATATAAACCCTTATCCGTCGGAAATCCGTCGGACTTTCCGACGGGTTTCCAACGGAAAGATAATTTAAAACCTTAAACACGAACACGTGTTTTCGTAAAAAATACCAATATCCGTCGGAAAACCGTTTTGGGGGTTTTATTTTAATTTAATTTTTATAGACACGTGTAACCCTAAAACCGTCGGATATCCGACATTTTTGGGGGTTTCATGGTTAACTTGTAATTTCTTGTACATCAAGACAATGTTAACAACAAACTTTGACAAAATAAACTAAGTTATGTGATATATAACATATTTTCAAAAGAAAAAAATTTTAGACATGGTTTGACCGAAAGTGTTTGATAGATAAACGTATAGTTAACATACAAGTTTACCAAAAATGAAATAATCGTATAAACTTTTGAAATTTGTCAAATGAAGAATATCTATAAGTTATTTGTGTTTGCAATCATGAATTTATAATACTAAAAACATATGTTTACTGAAACGGTGCATAAATAACCACTAAAACCACAAACCCGTCGGAAATCCATTGGAAATTTTCGACGGATTTCTGACGGTTTTGTGGTAACACGTGTCGCCGTTTAAGGATTGACTGGCCAATCAGAACACATGCATATTTATATTATCCGTCGGAAATCCGTCGGAAATTTCCCGCGAATTTGTTTTCGTTTGCCGCGGCGCCTAAATTTTCGCGAATCCGTCGGAAATTTCCGACGGATTCGCAAAAATTTAGGCGCGACCGTTCTCGAAACCGTATCGAGAACGTTCGTAATTTAATTTTTTTGAAAATTGACGGATTTCCGACGGATATTTCCATCGAAAAAATATCGTAATATATACCGACATCGTCTTCTTCCTCCTCACTTTCGCAGACAAGTTTCCAAAACCTCAAAATCGCCAAAAATCGCCAAATCTCTCTTACAACCGTCGATCTATCATCCAAATGTCTAACAATCCCCCAAACATGTAAGTTTTTTACGTTTATATTATGGGTTGTTAGGTTTTTAGTTAGATTGATTAGTTTAGAAATATAGAATTGTTAGATTTAGGTTTGTAATGTTAGATTTAGGATTTGGTTTGTTAGTTTTAAGATTTACCTACTTTATAACATGGATTGTTAGATAAATGATTTTGATTTGGAATTTTAGATTTATTAGAATTTGTGGTTAGATTATTATGTTAATTAGTATTAAGTTTTGTTATGTTTATTGAAATTATTTGTTTTGTTAATTTATTTATTTATTTAACTTATGTATAATTATTTTCATGCATTAAAATTTTCTTAATTTTGGTATGAATTATTATGTTTAGAAAATAATGATAATTTAAATAAAATTTTTTAATCATGTTAGTAATTTATAATTATTTTTTTGAATTATTCATTCTTTTATAAATCATGGATTTACAAATTTATAATTGTTTTGGAATTAAAACTTATAAATATAAATTTATGATGATTTTAGTAATTTATAAGTATTTCCATCAATTATTCATTATTTTATAAAAGTATAATTGTTTTGGACTAATAATGAATTTAAAATACTTTTTTGATACTTTTTTATAATTTTTTCATATACTGTTTGATTTCTTTTTTAATTTTTCTAGGGATTACGGTCGGTTTATCCTTTTAGGCGGCGGTGGACGTAGTAGTCGCCGAAGAGGTGGTGCCGGTTCGAGGAGTTCTCCTACACCGGAGACACATATCCCGGAGACAGCGCCTATGCCAACGCCTTCACCTACTGCACCGACGCCTTCACCTACTGCACCGACGCAGATGAGCATCGATAGAAAAGCATCGAGAATGTATTCATGGAAGCTAAACGAGTGGAAGGAGAAGTGGCACAAGAATGATGTCCCAAGGGAGTTGCTTTCCAACCCGGGCCTATGGAGCGGGTTATGCACTTATTGGAGTGAAGAACCGACCAAGACAAGCTCTACAACTCATTCTGCGTGCCGAAACAGCGATCGCAAAGGAAAAGGCAAGGCGACGCACAATCTAGGAGCGGTTAGTTTGGTCACATGGGCCAAACAACTGGTAAGTTTCTTATTTAATTATAATATTGTTATTTTAGTTTTATAATTTTATATTTTACTAAATTTTCATTTTTGTAATTTTGTCAAGACGGTGTCCAACCTTCTGCTCTCACATTGCTCAAGGATGCGCATACCAGCAGGAAGACCAATGAAATCCAAGATCCGCTAGCTCGGGAGATCATTGACAATTATGAGAAGATGAAGGAAGACTTCCTCCTTTCTCAGCCACTCACCGAAGGAACGCCTCCAATGACCGATCTTCCGTTCGAGAAGATTAACGAGTTCGTCTATTTTTTGTAATTTCTAATTTTTAACAAAGTTTTCGTTTCTTACCGCAGTGTACTCCGAAGACCAAAGGTCATGTATTTGGTCTTCCGGACGACGTATCTTCTTCTGCAACTTTGCGTTTCTTCGGCGATTCTCCCGATATTAGGGCACAGCTCGCACAACAAGACGCTGAGATAGAAGCCATGAAGACGCAGCTGCAATAGTTCGCAAAAGAACAAGAAGCCAATCGCCTCCAACAAGAAGCGGATCGCCTCTAACAAGAAGCGGAACGCGAGAGAACCCGCAAATTGGAGGCAGATCACCTAGTATTGCAGCAACGCATTGAGGAATTCTTATCCCGATTCCCGCCTTCGTAGTTTTAGTTTGTTTTAGTTTTTTTTTGTTTTTTATTTGAATTATTTTTTATTTATTGAATTTTTATTTGAATTATTGCATTATTTTATAATTAGCATTTCTTTAATTTTAATTTATATTATAAAACAAAATTTTAAAATTAATTAATTTATTTTTAAAAATTTGATTACATAATTAAAAAAAAATTAAACAATTCCGTCGGAAATCCGTCGGTTTTATATCCGTCGGAATTCCATCGGTTTTATATCCGTCAGAATTCCGTCAGATTATAATTATCAGAAATCCGTCAGAAATCCGTCGGTTTTTATCCGTCGGAATTCCGTCATTTTTTTATCCGTCTGAATTACGTCGGTTTATAATTATCAGAAATCCGTCGGTTTTATGTCGGTTTTAAACCGATGGAAAACCGACGGAATAAAAACCGACGGATGTACGACGGAATACCGAAATCAGGATTCAGACAAGATAGAAGCGACGGAAAATACCAACGGATTTCTAGCGGATTTTGCTAACACTGACGGATTTCCGACGGAATTGGCCGTCAGTTTTGCGGTATTTTTCTTCTAGTGTAGCTTGGACTAGGTGGGAATATGATTCTGGGTAGAAATGGGAATAGGGATATCCAACTCGGGGTAGAGAACTCAACTAGGTAGACTCGGTCTCTTGCATCGAGTTATGCAGACCGAGTGGGTGGAAATTCTATTTGAGATGCCAACTCGATATGCTACACCGAGCTAGGAAGGCCGAGTTATGGGAAATCATTGTGGGATGTGTTGAAAATGAAAAGGAGAAGAAAATGGGAAAGGAAAAGAAACTTCTAAGTAGAGGGATGTGTATGATTGAAGCTCTAGTAACGGATTGGGTAGTAAAAAAAAGAAAAAAAATATATGTATAGGCTCAGGAAAAGAAAAAAAAAGAGAAACCTGTATGACTTGCATAAGAGATAGAGCCCAGATAGAAACCCAATCCGCTAGAGTAATCAAAAGAAAAGGAACCCCCATAGAACACAAAGAAAAAGAAAAAGATTGATCAAAGAGATTCAAGGCAAGGTAATAGGATCATTTCTGGGTTTAGATTTAGGGGTTTGGGTTTGATTATGTATATGGATGGGTAGATGGGAGTCTATCCTTGTATGCATCGGTTGGCCCTGACCTTTAGCCTTCTCCTAAAGCTCAGTCCTTTCTTGAGAGTCCCCTGAGTGAGAAAGAGTGTTAATTAGTTACACGAAGGGACCATCTTTGTCTTTTAACCTTTCCCTTAGCCAAATGAGTTCATTGGACATGCATAGCTTGATTCATAGTTTCTGCTTAATGAATGTTAAAGGGATTGATGGATTTGAATGCATGTGTAGGTTAAGACTGAAGGTTAGGTTGTGTTGTGAATAGCATGGCTAAGGTTTTTGAAGTAGAGCTCGCTTGAATTGCATCATTGAGCTATTAAATAGGACATTGGTTTTATCCTGTTTATTGGCATTGCTTAGGTTCTGAATCCCCACTTTCAAACCTCTCTTCCTGCTTATGATTTGTTTGCTTGAGGGCAAGCAAAGACTAAGTTTGGGAGAGTTGAAACTTAGGTGTAGTTTCATCATATGTTTCACCTCATTTAGAGTCTTTTTCACTCATTTAGCATTCATTAGGATTTGCATACATATTGCATGTTTGTAGTGCTTCTAGGTGTTTTGGAGGCATTTGGAGAAATTTGGAGTCATGGAGCAAAGTAGGATGTGATGTTCATCCGACACGCCGGAAAGATGCGGCTGGACGAGGACTTTAAGTTTGGATTCAGCCTCAACAGTCTTCATAAAAGTTGTAGATGACTGAGTTTGCTTTCCAATGGAGGTAGTCTTGAATCATGTTGATGAGTCTTGAAGGAGTTATGACCGAATTACTACAACTCGGTCAGGCCTAATGACAGACTCTACCAACAGGCTGACGGACTCGACCAACAGGCTGACGGACTCGACCAACTCCACCACTCAAGTCACCACTCAACAACGTTGACCCGTCTGCCACTCGACATCCACACTCAATGCCACTCGATCTCCGCAACTCGAGCTGCCACACTAACCTGTGACAATACATCGCGACCACCACTCGAGCTGGACCACAAGGAGCCAACTTTGATGACACCACTCGATGTTACCACTCGACCAAAGTGATCGAGTCAGGTACTCAATCTGATGGCTTTGTCGAGTCACTCCAGAATCCGCAGACCCCTCTCGAGTTCACCACTCGGTTTATGGTCGAGTCAAGCATTTTCGGATGTCCCAGAGCACCACTTGGGTTCACCCGAGTCATCATCTTTGGCCCTCTAAATCACTGTTCTAGCCTCGTTTCAACTTCATAAGTGCCAAAATAGGGAAGATCTCATTAGTTTAAGACAAGGGAAGCAATGTGCACCAACCCGCAACCCCATCTCCAGTTGACCACGAAACCATCTTGAAGACTGACGCAACTCGACACCATTCGACACCACTCGACCAGACTTGGTCGAGCTGCACCATCCGCGAAGACTTAGCTATCTTTCTTTGTCTTTTTCAGTTTTAGGATTTTCCGCATTTTACTATAAATACCCATGTTAGGTATTAACCAGGGGCATATTCTATTATTTTTAGGGTTTCTTTCTGCCTCCAAACATTATTCTGGGTGTTCTTCATTTTGTAATTAAGATTTCTCTTAATCTAGTATTTAGTTTGCCTTGATTCCTTGCAGTCTTACTATTCTCATCTCAATCTATCTTTCTAGACTATTTTCAATGAATTCTGAAAAGTTTGATTTTTCTGGGTTTATGTTCATCATTATGTGTGAGTAGTTTTTAGGGTTCTTGAGGATGGAATAGATTAGTGATGAATCTCCGATCTTCTAAGGTGTTTGAGTTTATTTATGTATGAATCCCTTCTGGATTAGTGTTCTTAATGCTGGTTTCTCTCTGATAAATTGGAATTAGATCTCAAGCATTTCCACACCCAAAAAGTGTTTGATGAAATGCTTGAACAACTAATACCAGAGATTGGATCTTAATGCCTGCTAGGGTAGATTTTGTCAGAGAGATCTGAGTCTAAAACTGCCCTTGCTTGAGGTCATCTATCACGAGAGTAGATTTGGTTGCTTGTGAACCTGTTGTTTAGGGATTAGCTCTGTTCGAGTTTTGTTTCCAGCGCCTTAGATAGATTGTAGAAGAGTCACTGGTTGATTACCCCATCCTTGAGAGCTTGCTTGTCTTGATTGATTTTACTTCGTTTCACTTATCTGCCCCGTTTTTCCATTGTCTTGACTTAGTTTTATTTACCAAGTTCGCTTGCTGCACTAACAGTTTTATTTGCTACACTAGCAGTTTTATTTGATGCACTAGCAATTTACTTGCTGCACTAGTAGTTTTACTTGCTGCACTAGCAGTTTTATTTTGCATATTTCCTGCGTTACTTAATTTGTTGGACACCCAAAAATCAATTTGCTTAGCTTGACTTAAGTGACTTTGATTGCATTCTATTTGCTAGCATCTCACCCATTTGGATTGACACCTTTCTGTGCTGCAATGACATGATAGTGCATTAAGGCATTGAATGGTTAAACTGGATATTACACTTTACTAGACTTGATTCACTCTGAGACTTAGTCCTCAGAGTCATTGACTCTTGAGTTGTGAAGAAAGGCTAGCATCGTGTAAAAACACATTAAAACAAAATTATCAAAGAACAAAGAGAGAACCTGTTCCATACAAGGTGTTTGGTTAAGGATCAGGTTTGCAGTGTGATCATTGATGGTGGAAGCTGTACAAACATTGCTAGTGAGACTATGGTTGTGAAGCTTGGATTGCAAGTAATCAAGCACCCGAAACCATACAAGCTCCAATAGCTGCACGAAAATGGAGAGATGGCTGTGGATAATCAAGTCAAGGTACCTCTGTCTATTGGAAAATATGAGGATGAAGTCTTATGTGATATTTTGCCAATGGAGGCCAGCCATATATTGTTGGGAAGACCATGGCAATCGGATAGGAAGGATGTGCATGATGGATTCACCAATCGCCATAAGTTTGAATTCAAAGGAAGAAAAACTGTGTTGCTTCCTATGACTCCTCATGAGGTATACCAAGATCAGTTGGTCATGAAGATGGGTAGAAAGAAAGCTATCAAACCATCCAATCTTGCTATTGCTCCGAGTAAACCCAAGGGAAGTGATCCGCGTAAACCAAAGTTACTCTTTGTCTATAAAGAAATGCTTATGAGCATCACTAACCCTGAGCAGGTAATCCCAAGCACTCTTAAACATGTATTGCAGGAATATAGGGATGTGTTTCCCGAAGAGAATTCGGATGGATTACCACCCATTAGAGGCATAGAACATCAAATTGATTTCATCCTGGGAGCTTCATTGCCGAACAAACCAGCTTATTGAACTAATCCCGTGGAGACCAAGGAACTGCAGAAGCAAGTCACGGAACTTATGGACAAAGGAAACATCCGTGAAAGTATGAGTCCATGTGCTGTGCCCGTATTACTTGTACCAAAAAACGGTGGAAGCTGGAGGATGTGCGTCGATTGCAGAACCATCAATAATATAACGGTTAAGTATCGCCATCCTATACCTAGGTTAGATGACATGTTAGACGAGTTGCATGGGTCTTGCATCTTTTCTAAGGTTGATTTTAAAAGTGGTATCATCAGATTAGGATGAAAGAAGGGGATGAGTCGAAAACCGCGTTTAAAACTAAGCAAGGGTTGTATGAATGGTTAGTGATGCCATTCCGGCTTACAAATGCACCTAGTACATATATGAGATTAATGAACCATGTTCCTAGGGAATACATAGGGCATTCTGTGGTTGTTTACTTTGATGATATCTTAGTTTACAGCAAGAACTTAGAAGATCATGTTCAGCATTTGCATAAGGTGTTAGATGTGCTTAGAAAGAAAAAACTTTATGATAACATGAATAAGTGTACTTTTGGAACGGATAACTTGGTTTTTTTAGGTTTTGTTGTAAGTGCGGATGGTGTTAAAGTGGATGAAGAAAAGGTAAAAGCAATTAAAGAATGGCCGAGTCTAACTTACGTAGGAGAAGTGAGGAGCTTTTATGGACTTGCTGGATTTTACCGAAGATTTGTTAAGGACTTTAGCACCTTGGCTGCTCCGCTTTCTGAAGTTATCAAGAAGAACGTTGGGTTTAAGTGGGAAAAGGCTCAAGAGGATGCATTTCAGACCTTGAAAGAAAAACTTACTCAAGCTCCTATCCTTTCTCTCTCTAATTTTATTAAGACTTTTCAAATCGAATGTGATGCATCTGGTGTTGGGATTGGTGCTATGTTAATGCAGGACAAGAAGCCAATAGCCTATTTCAGCGAAAAGCTAGGAGGAGCAACGCTTAACTATCCAACCTACGACAAAGAACTCTACGCATTGGTGAGAGCTTTAAAAACGTGGCAACATTACCTCTGGCCTAAGGAGTTCGTTATCCACACCGACCATGAGTCTTTAAAACATCTCCAGGGACAGCAAAAGCTCAATAAGAGACATGCTCGGTGGGTGGAGTTCATTGAAACCTTTCCCTATGTCATCAAGTACAAAAAAGGTAAGGACAATGTCGTGGCCGATGCATTGTCCCGGAGGTACTTGTTACTTTCATCTTTAGATGCCAATCTACTTGGTTTTGAGCACATTAAAACTCTCTATGAAAATAATTCTGATTTTGGAAAAATATTTGCTGCTTGTGAGAAATTTGCATTCGGAATATATTATAGGCATGAAGGATACTTGTTTTATGATAACCATTTGTGTGTCCCTAATTCGTCTTTGAGAGATTTGTTTCTAAGGGAAGCACATGGTGGAGGTTTAATGGGACACTTTGGTGTGTCTAAAACTCTGCAAGTCATGCAAGATCACTTCCATTGGCCGCATATGAGACGTGATGTTGAGAAAATGTGTGAGAAATGTTCAACTTGTAAACAAGCGAAAGCTAAGTCACACCCCACGGTTTGTATAATCCTCTCCCAATTCCTTTGCATCCTTGGAATGACATTTCAATGGACTTTGTATTACTTTGTATTAGGATTGTCTAGAACTAGAACTGGTAAGGATTCAGTCTTTGTGGTGGTGGATAGATTCTCTAAGACGGCGCATTTCATTTCATGTCATAAAAATGATGATGCTAAGCATGTAGCCGACCTTTTCTTTAGAGAAGTTGTACGTTTACATGGCATGCCTAGGACCATCGTATCTGATAGAGACACTAAATTCCTTAGTTACTTTTGGAAAACGCTTTGGTCTAAGCTAGGAACTAAGTTGTTATTCTCCACTACTTGCCACCCCCAAACTGATGGCCAAACTGAAATAGTTAATAGGACCCTATCCACACTCTTACGTGCGTTGATTAAGAAGAACCTAAAGTCTTGGGAGGATTTTTTTGCCACATGTAGAATTTGCTTATAATCATTCCATGCATTCTGCTTCTAAATTCTCACCGTTTCAAATTGTTTACAGGTTTAATCCCACCACTGCTTTGGATTTGATGCCTGTACCTTTGAGTGAAAGGAGTAGTACAGATGGAAAGAAGAAAGCAGAGATGGTTCAGCGAATCCATGAGGCGACTAGGAAAAATATTGAAGATAAGACAAAGCAATACGCCAAGTATGCTAACAAGGGCCCCAAGGAACTTATCTTCGAGGAAGGAGACTTAGTTTGGATTCATCTTCGAAAAGAACGCTTTCCTAATGAAAGGAAGTCCAAGTTAATGCCAAGGATGGATGGACCTTTTAAAGTGCTTCAAAGGATCAACCATAAAGCCTAGATACTCGATTTGCAAGGTAAGTATAATGTGAGTAATACTTTCAATGTTGCTGATCTTGTGCCTTTTAGTGCAGATGAGTCGGATTTGAGGACAAATCCTTTTCAAGTGGGAGAGCCTGATGTGACCATGGAGAGCTTGGAGCATGATGTGAGCATGGAAAGCTTAGAGAGTGGAACTAAACCGCAGCTTGAACCAGAGGAGCTTGGAGCTGAAGAGGATGCATCACTAATTGTTCCCGTTGGTCCCATGACAAGGAGTAGAGCCAAAAAGTTCAATTAAATCATCAACAATCGTCTACTTACCATTCAGGCGAGTCTTAGATGTGATGCTTGTCCAGCCACATTGGTTGTGATTCAAGCCATCTAAGTGATGACAATGGAGGTATGTGGACTTGTACTCTTTTTCCCTCTCCTTGGTTTTTCCCATTGGGTTTTCTAAGGGAGGTTTTTAATGAGTTAAGGCCACATACTTTACCCCAGCCCATTGTTATCACTCGGCCCATTCTATCTTATTTTCCTTTGTAAATTCTGTATCTATTTTGAATTTAAACTATGATGTGATCATGGAATCATCAGAGAAGACCCGTGTGCCTTGTTCTGCACAAAAGAAGTCTATGATCAACTTTTCTATCCCATCGACCACTTGGAGTACATTCTCACCTCATCTAGAGCACACCTCGAAGTTGAATCACTCCAATCCGAGTTCAGGTGAAGAAGTTATTCAACTTCCAAGTCAAGTGACTCCCAGCTTACGCGATTCTGATATATATGCGTTGAATAATTATTTCCAACCAAATCAGAAGGAATAAAGCTATGAAACAAATTATTCTGGAATCTAAAATCATCAGAGAATCTGTGAAAATTGGAATCACAACAACGTCGGTTCAGACTTGGGAGATATGAATTTTACAATTCAATGGATTTGCTTCAGGCCCTATTGCGCGACTGAGCTAAAGATTATGGCGCACAGCCCAACTCAGGTAAGATCTCGACGTAAAAAAAATTGGAGAATCTTACTAGATCTCTTAGGTTTCCAGCAAGTTCAAGAACAGAAGAAATGGATATTGGACCACAAAGTTATTACCCATTTGCCTAAAGGGGTCAACCTGGTGCTGTACTTGAAGAACTCCAAGTCCAGTCTGTTTAAGAGCTTACAAAATCATGTTTGGCATCCTGGAACATCTACTAAGCCCAAGAGGAGAATTATTGGCCCAATTAATAAGTCCATCTCGTGGAGCTGACCATCAAGAAGCTCAAGAGATATTTTTCATTCTTGTTTTAAGACCTTTTAGTTTATTTCAGCAATTAATATTGCTTAGATATTTTCTACTCTTTGTTTGCTATTTAAACATCATGAGATGATGAATAAAATTATCCAACTTTTTATTTTCAAACCTTGAGAGTGATTCTCTTTTGTTCTTTAGAACTATCCGATTGCTTGGTGTGTAATATCCAACAATCAAATCGATTCGTCTCGGTGTGTCATATCCGAGGAATCAAATCTTGTCTTGTCTAGGTTTGTCATATCCTAGGAGGCATTGAGGAATATCAGGAGCCTTCTGCAACTCCTGTGCGACCATTCGATTCATTCTTTATCCAACTATCCATTTTCTTTTGTTTTACCCCTCGAAAGTGTCGATTCCTTGGGAGGATCACATCAAACTATCTCTTTAATTTTGCATGGTCTTGTGTGAGTTTTGAGGTATATCTCGTAACTCCACAAGCATTTATTGCTTTTTCTCTTCTCCTCCCTTCATATTTCGGATATGAACTCATTGGAGATTTTCATCAAACATTTTTATTCTAAAACTCGTTTTTAACTTGTTTGATCCGAGTCTTGTGTGTGTAATATCTCAACTCTTAATTCGTTTTTGTTGTTGGGGCGTCATATGCTCAGCGAATCCGAACTTCAAAAGTCAAAGGATCTTCCGCAATCCTTTGGGAGTTTCACTTCAATCCATCGAACCATCATTTCATCGAGTTTCACCATTGTTCTGCAAGCTTTATATCAACCACACGAAGGGCATCAAGGGGCTGACTCATTCATCACGATCAAGAGTCTATCACCGGTCATAGATTGGTCTGTGTTTGCTACTAAAGGCTTTGAAATTCTTAAGAACAGATTCTAGGTTGAAATCCGAGTCTTGGACGCTTATTGGATGGAAATTACGTTCATCGGCGAGAATCAGTCCGATGAGGTTTTCCATCGCTACCCTTTGGATCATTCCAACCAGAATGAAATACTTTGAAACAATTCATCCTTACCTAGGCACCTTCTGTAGATAACATGAACCAATTTATGACCGTACTAGTCAAGAATGCTTCATGCTTGCCACATGAAAAGAACAAGTAGGATTCAGCCGATAGCCGAAAGGAATTCTAGCATTCAGCCTAACCTTCCCTGATCCTTTTCCATCCGACCACGCCTTAGGCTTGTGAAACAAGTATTTCACTAGTTTGAGAACAGGGTTTCAATTGCCTATTACCCTAAACATGTCATTGTAGTGCAATAGGTATCAATCCAAATGGGTGTTTTGTTAACAATCAAGATGCAATCAAATTTAGTTAAGTCAAGCCAAATCAGAAGGGTGTTTGTCACTAACAACCTAAACGGAATGCAAAATGCAGAAAATAAAATACTGGCTATGGATTCGGTAAGATTTGGCCGAGTGGTAGTGAAAATACAGAAAATAACAGGAAATAATATGGAGAAGAAAGGTCCTGAGAGTGGGGTAATTGATCATGCCGTCCTCCATAGTCTACCGTAGGTGTCTAATATGACTTCACAGAAGCTAATCCCTAGACGTTGATCATCAAAGCTATGGCGATCCCACTGTCGTGGTGACCTCCAACAATCCTAAACATATCCTAGGACCTAATACCTTCCCCCTGACAATAGACCTCAATTGTATTGGCGGAACATAGAAAAGGACAGCAATAAGACCCAAATCAACAATGTCAAAATATAACCTAACCCAATGTCCTGGCAAAAAGCTATAGATTTCTGGCATTTGGGGATCAGGGATCTCTACATGCACCTTTCAGGTGAGAGAAACCTCAGATCTAGCCCCTAGATTTTGCCAAATGAGCTACCTTAAGAACATCTAATCCAGAAAGGATAAAATCAAATTTAAAGCTTAGACATCTACAGGGACTACCGACTCGGGCAGATCTACCCCGTCTCGGAACCCTAGTTTCACTACTCAGACATGCAAATTGAAAATGTAGAAATCAAAGTAAAAGACATGTTCATAAAAAATGATGATAAATAACTTAAGCCAACGAATTCAATAAAAAAGTTGAGATTACAGAATGGAAAATAGCAGAAAAGTAAAAGGAGGCTAAGAAAAACCGAGATTCAGATTCAAAGATAAAAGTTGTTCCGCTCCCCTTCGCTTCCGTGGCTTGGGTTTATATAATACCCTTATATATTAAACCTAATACTAGAAAAGGAAACTAAGCCAGTCGGTTGCAGGACTCAGTCAGAATGACCGAGTGCTCTTGGTCGAGTCGTGTTGTCTTTGGCTTTTGTCCCCTACTCGGTCAGGAGGTCGAGTTCTCTTCGTCGAGTGCGTGGAATCGGTCTGTCAAGTCGAGTCCCTTGTCCGAGTGATGAAGTCTTTTGTCCATGCATTGCACTCGGTTTGAGTACATTGAGTGCTTGATCGAGTGGTGAAGTTCTTTGTAGCGGACTCGATCAGTTGCCCGAGTTCATCCCATGGAGTTTGTCCACACCATTCTTCCTTTGCTCCAGCAAGCATCTGTTTTCCCTGAAACTAACTCCAAAATGCAATATGTATGCAATGCTTATGAAAAAACTACTAAGTATGCAAAATGGACAAAAAGAACTCTAAATAATATAAACAACGGGGCAAATCAATGCTAAAATGGACTTAGATATAGGCTAAAAACGATTAAAATATGGAGACATCAACACCCCCAAACTTAGTCTTTGCTTGCCCTCAAGCAAACAAATCGTAAATAGGGAGAGTTGGGTTGAAAACGGAGACTCAGAACCAAAACATGCTGATAAGAAGTATACAATCAATGTCTCAGATACAATGCAAGTGAGTTCTATCCACAACACAGTCTAACTTTCAGCTTCAACCTACACATGCATTCAAAAATACCAGACCCTTTAACATTCATTAATTTCACACCATGAATCAGACCATGCACATCCAATGAACTCATTTGGTTAAGGTAAAACTATTTTTAGAACAAGGATCTCTCAGTAAAATGGAATGAGCTTTAGAAGAATGCTAAAGGTAAGATTGCCAACCAATGCATACAAGGTCAGAATCTCATCCACCCAAGTAAACACAAGTGAAATCCCTCCTACTTCTAAACCCGGAGCTTGATCCTATCTACCCTTTTTCCCTTAGGGCGTTTTCTTTTGCTTTCATTCTAAGGAGAAGATTTTTCTTTTTGCACCGCTAAACTCTAGCGGATTGGGTTACTTAATTACTTAGGCTCTCTCTTTCTCTTTTTTTTTTTTTTTTGCTCAAGATCTTTTAGGCTCTTTGCCTTTCTTCTAATACAGAGCCTAAACCTCATGAAATTTTTTTTTGCTTTTTCCCCAAATCCTTTACTAGGTAGCATACTTTTTCTTTTTATTTCTCTTCTCCTAAGAATCTCTTTACCCTTTTCATTCTTCCCCTTTTTGTCACGGCAGACATCACTAGACTCAACATGATGGACTCGGGCAAACACACCGAGTTGCCTCCTACAGTCTAAACCTAAAAATAAAGTTTTCTTCCTAGTTATATCTGATCCATAAGGGGCGAACCAGAACTACATGAGATACCATCCTTATCGGCACAAACCTAACACTTTCTACCAAGCTCATTCCGAAATAAAGCCTCACACACACAGCAAATATCAGTGGCCTGAAAAGAAGTTTTGTTCAAGGTATGGTGAACTTTTCCAAAGATAGGAATCAGCTACTTGGATTAGCAAGGGTGGAAAAATGTGAAAGAAAATCCAAGTATGTATGTAGTATCCATGAGTTCAAATTCGATGCATAGACATGATAATTAACATTCAAATTCAGTTCAAATTGACAGTGAAAGGTATAAAATCACAGTATGCTTCAATCAAGACTAGAAAGGATTTTCGAACATCACTTGAAATGCACTAGACAACTATTGAATCAGCATGCTTACAAGGTTGGTTTCATCATATTCCCCTATGCAATGCAACAGCCCTAAACGAAATGCAACTAGACTCAATCTTAAAATGCATATGCAACTACATGAACACTCAACATGATTAAATACATCTCAAACCCTCCCCCAAACTTGAATTACACAGTCCCTTGTGTAATAAAAATCTGACGGTGAGTTCAAGAAAAAATAAGAAAACTAAACTAGATGCACTGCTGTTTACAATGAAATGGTTTGGAGTTACCTGAGTGGTTGGTGAAGAATTGGGTGGTGTACTCGTCCATGCTATCCCGAGTGTAGTCCGGAACTGCAGCCGAGCTTGTGGGTGTTTCAGTGTAGAACTCGGGCTGTCTGACTCGGGCTGGCATCGAGTCCACTCTCCTGACACTGAACTCGGTCTGGTGACCAAGTCCTTTGGCGGAGCTCTCGCAACCGAGTTCGTACCTGGACCTTATGCAATGCTTAACTCGAGTCACATTTAGCCCTTCCAACACCTACTTCTGACCTTCCTTAGTACGAATCTGATTACCAAAAGAACTAGAAAAATGGATCAAAGATAACTGAAATAAAATAAAAATTAAAGCAGTATGTACAAGGATGAATATGGGACTTCCTCCCAAGTGAGCTTGTTTATTGTCTCTAAGCTTGACTTTCCTTACTCATCAGACTTAGGGTGGTTCATACAGAGGGATTGAAGTTCCCTTCGGGATGACTCGATCAGCCACATAAGGCTTGACTCTCTGCCCGTTCACTATGAAGTCCCGTTTGTCCTTGCCTGTCAAAGTGGTGGCTCCGTAAGGTAGAACTTCCTTGATGTAGAATGGTCCTAACCACCTTGACTTCAACTTGCCTGGGAAGAGCTTTAGTCTTGAGTTGAAAAGAAGGACCTGATCACCAGACTTGAAGTCCTTTGGAAGAATTTTCTTGTCATGAAAGGCTTTAGTCCTCTCTTTATAGATCTTTGAACTCTCATAATCATCAAGCCTCACTTCTTCCAACTCATGTAAATCCATTTCCCTCTTCTCCTGGGCTGTCTTGAGATCAAAGTTCAAAAGCTTTGTGGCCCAAATGGCCTTGTATTCAATCTCTAATGGTAAGTGGCAAGCCTTACCGTACAGTAACTGAAATGGTGTTCTCCCTATGGGTGTTTTGTAGGCAGTCCTGTAATCCCAGAGAGTATTATCGAGCTTGGCTGCCCAATCCCTCTTTGAAATTCCTACTATTCTTCCAAGGACTGCCTTTATTTGCTTGTTGGAGACTTCTACTTAGCCGCTGGTTTGAGGGTGCTAGGGCGTGGCCACCTTATGCTTTTACTCCATGCTTCTTTAAAAGGCTTTCGAGCATCTTGTTGATGAATTGGGATCCCCCATCACTTATTATAACTCGTGGTACACAAAAATGGGGGAAAATGATATTTTCGAACATCTTCAAAACAACCTTGATATCATTTGTTGGACATGCAATGGCTTCGAGCCATTTAGACACATAGTATACAGCCACCAAGATGTGACTGTTTTCGTGATAGGGTGGGTTGAAGGGCCCCATGAAGTCGATTCCCCAAACGTCCAACACTCAACATCCAGTATTGGGTTTTGTGGCATCTCATTCCTTCTGCTTATGTTTCCCATTCTTTGGCAAGGGTCACACTTGGAGATGAAGTTCTGAGCGTCTTTGAACATAGTGGGCCACTATAGCCCTGCTTGGTGCACCTTCTGGACCGTTTTGAAGGTGGCAAAATGACCTCTATAGGTGGAGCCGTGGCAATGATCAAGAACTCCATTTACTTCTTATTTAGCTATGCATCTTCTGAATAGACCATCCGAACCCTTCTTATAGAAGAATGGCTCGTCCCAGTATTAATTCACATCTCTAAAAAAGTTTTTCTTTTTGTAGGCATCCAAACTCTTCAGGACTTCCCCACATACTAGGTAGTGAGCCAAGTCAGCATACCAAGGCGTCTTCTCCTCAAAAAGTGCTACCATCTCCTCGAACTCGGTCTGGGTAACTTGACGTGTGATTGAGTTTGTTCTTCTGGTGTTAGACTCGGTTAGTTGACTGAGTTTTCTGGCCAAGTTCATCATCATGAGTTGTTCTTCAGGCACGGAGTCATCTATGGGTCTTATATCTTCTATCCTTATCCTTGACAGATGGTCAGCCACTCTATTTTCAATACCCTTCTTATCTACTATTTCTATATTGAATTCCTGAAGCAGGAGTATCCATCTCAGTAGGCTTGGTTTGGTATCCTTCTGTGCGTAGATGTGTCTCAATGCTGCATGATCCGTGTAGACGATAACCTTAGAACCGACTAGATAGCTTGTGAACTTCTCAAAAGCAAACACCACTGCTAACAATTCTTTCTCAGTGGTTGCCTACAGTCCCTCTGCCTCATCCATCGTCCTACTTGCATAATAGATAACAAGCAACTTCTTGTCAATTTTCTGCATAATCAGAAGTGTCACACATAATCTCGAATGGATAGTCCCAGTTGGGAGCCTGAACTATTAGCGTAGAAACTAAGGCTTCTTTGATGAGATGAAAAGCCTTCAGACACTCAGAGTCGAAGATGAACTTTGTCTCCTTGCAAAGCAGCCTAGTGAGTGGTCTTGCTATCTTAGAAAAATCCTTGATGAACCTCTGGTAGAAACCCGTATGCCCAAGGAAACTTCTTATATCCTTGACAGTTTTTGGAGGCTGCAGTTGCATCATCACCTTAACCTTGGCCTGGTCTACCTATATGCCCTTTTCCAAAATCTTGTGCCCCAAAACGATCCCCTCTGTAACCATGAAGTGGCATTTTTCCCACTTCAGAACCAGATTTGTTTCTTCACATCGAGTTAGGACACTGCACAAGTTCAACAAACATGAGGAGAAGGAGGAGCCATACACAAAGTAATCGTTCATGAATACCTCTACTATCTCCTCTATTAAATATGAAAAAATTGAGGTCATGCATCTCTGGAAAATACCAGGTGCATTGCACAAACCAAAAGGTATTCTTTTATATGCAAAAGTTCCGTAAGGGCAGGTGAATGTGGTTTTTTCTTGATCATTAGGGTGTATAGGGATTTGGAAGAATCCACTATATCCGTCAATAAAACAGTAATATGGATGATTGGCTAGCCTTTCTAACATTTGATCAATGAATGGTAATGGAAAATGATATTTTCTAGATGAACTATTCACATTCTATGACCAGTAATTGTTCTTGTGGGAATGAATTCATCCTTATCATTTTCACAACAGTTAGCCCCCCTTTCTTAGGGATACAATGCACGGGGGATATCCAAGTACTATCAGAAATGGGATAAATGATACCAGCATCTAACAACTTCTTTCAAGTTTGGATTTAATCTCCTCTGAGGTTCAATGCTAGAGTATGATTCATTTTCAAGGTGAATTCTATGAGTGCAAAGACTAGGCAAAATCCCCTTAATGTCATCAAGTGAGTATCCAATTGCTCTTCTAAACTTTTTCAATTCGGTTATCAAGGCATGCAATTCATTAGAGTTCAATGCATCATTTACGATAACAGGATATGTAGAGTTAGGGCCTAGAAAGGGTACCTTAGCCCACGTGGTAATGGTTTGAGGTCTGCTTTGGGTGCCTTGAGTTCTGACCAATCGTCAGATGCAATAATGCTTGACTTGATGTGATGACTCGGTGGAACAGGTCTAGTGGTACTCCAGTCCAGAATGTTTCCTCGAGTCAGAGCTCGACTCGACGTGTTGATCGAGTACTTTGGCCTAGTCTGAGCTGAACTTTCCCTAACTACTGCTATAGCTCTTTTTCTGAACCAACCAAGTCTTCAAACACGTATGGCTCAGCTACTAGCTTGTGCATGTCTAAACATTTCTCATAGCTCAGGGCATCATTGTGGAGATATCATTCATCCCCGTTCTTGGTTAAAGCAGTTCGAAGGTGATCCTCCTCTGAGAATTCTTCCAGTAGTTCATCTGCAAGCCGATCCATTTCCTCGATAGAAAAGAGCTGCCCTTCAATTGTTGGCTTCTTCATGATATCCTTTATGTCAAACTTCATTTTCAAATCTTTCCAAAGATTGAGGTCAATCTTTCTGTTCCTTAGATCAATCATTGCTCCAGCTGTGGCCAAAAACGGTCTTCCCAAGATTAAAGGATCTTTGGGTTCTTCAGCCATCTCCAAAACTACGAAATCTGTTGGCACTTGGAGGTGGAGCGTGATAGATCTATCAGCCAAGACTAAAGATATGTTGCAAGGTTTGTATCTGCTGAAGCCCAATCTCTTTGCTACCGAAAGCGGCATAAAGCTTACAGAAGCTCCAAGGTCGCATAGAGTGTTTTTGAAAGTAAGTGGACCCAGTGAACATGGTAGGGTGAAAGAACCGGGGTCACTTAACTTTTCTTTGATAACTACCTTCTTTGATATGATAGCACTGCATTCATGGCTCAGTACTACCATTCCCTGAAGTTCCTTCGTCTTTTCTACTATTGCATCCTTCAAAAATTTGTGATATGGGGGCAAAAGCATGAAAGCATCTACCATGGGCATCCTGATTTCTATCTCTTATACCTGCTTGTCGAAAAGAGCTCGATACGTTTCCACTAACTCTTTCTTGAATCTTCCTGGAAAAGGGAATGGGGGCTTATAAGCAGGAGGAACAAAAGTTGATTTTCCCACATGTGGAGCATTGACTCGGTCTGCTGACCGAGTTCCTTCATCGAGTTTATCTTCCTTCCCATTTGTTGGAACCTCGACTCGATTGGTAGACCGAGTTTGTCCATCGAGTTTGTTTTCTTCATCTTTAGTTTGAAAGAGATCCTCCTCATTCTGAACTTCGCTACCCTTGGTGGGTCCTTCTCTGGTAGGTAGTTCTTTTCCACTGCGTAGGGTGATAGCGCATGTCTGTTGAGGTGTTGCAGAAACGCTCCCCAACTTGTTCTTCACTGTCCTCAGTGAGTGCATGACTGATCCCATTTGGTGATAGCTCGCTGGTGCAAGTTGAACTGATGGCGTGAGCATACTCCTAGGGGTTTTGGATTGATTTTCCCGGGAGTTGGCCAGTTTTATGTGGGGGAAACTAGAAGTACCCTTGCTCTCTAAATAGTGTAGCTTGGAATTTATATTCTCCATTTTATTGTTGAGGGCAGTGTAGGAGCGGTCCATATTGTTCATCATCTCAGCAAACCTCTTGGTAACCTCCATCGCACTTTTTTCTTGGCTTGTATAAGCTGTTGAATCATTGCCATCATGTCCGATTCTTGGTTTGCAAAACCGGGAGGTACGGTTTGGGTTGGCTGTTGCTGCTAAAATCCTTGCTTGTACTGAGGTTTGGGAGAATAGCCCTGATTCTAGTTGTATGTAACAAAAGGTTTGTCTTGGAGCTGCTGCTGCTGAGGAGGGTACACTTGGTCCTGAGGGTTGGCGACGTTAGTGCTTCTTTAGGAAAAATTCGGATTAGCCTTGTAGTTGACAAATCCTTTGTTGTAACCCCCTTGTTCTGAATGTAGCTGATCTCCCCGAGTTGATCACTCTCCCTAACCTGAACTTGACATAATGTATCTACTTCTGCTGGCTTAGGATGAGCCTATCTATTCTTGTCCTCGGAATTAGAATTTCCTTGATCATTTCAGTCATAGTCCTCTGCATAATTACCATCAGACTGTGCTAGATTCTCAACCAATTCCCAGCCTTCTTCAACGTCCTTGTTCAGAAAGTTCCCGTTGCTAGCGGTATCAAGGAGCATACCTATTTTGGGCAAAACGCCTCTGTGGAGAGTACTGAGGAGACTCTCGTTGCTGAAACCATGGTGAGGGCACTGTGAGGTGTAGCTCTTGAATCTCTCCCAAGCTTCATAGAATGTTTCAGCATTCTTCTGGGCGAAACCGGATATATCATTACGTAGTCTGGCAGTTCTGGCGTTGGAGAAAAACTTGACAAGAAAAGCCTTTTTGCCCAGATCCCATGTAGTGATAGATGGAACAGACGGAGCTTGAATCCATCTTCAGAAACTCCATTGATTTTTGTTAGGCTACAGAGCCTATCGAACTCGTCCAGGTGATCGAGTGGGTCCTCCATTGGCAGTCCATGGAACTTGTTGGAGATGAGGCCGCTCTTGATCTCAAAATTGTTTTGCTGGATAGGGGGAGCTATGATACCTTGACGTTGTGTGTGGGTACGCGGAGCATCTCCTGGTCCAATAGAACGTTGCCTCCTTGGCTGAGGGTCCTGTACAGCAGGATGTTATTGATTGCCTCCTTGAGCACCTTGTTGCTGTTTGTTTTCCATTTCAAATTTTTGTTGTTGATCTTGTGGGACTCGGTTTCCTTGCTCACGATGCTGACGAGGTGACCAATTCACGTTATCAATGAGTTGTAAGAGGTTCTGATTTCCTTTTGATACAGGGATCAAGACTTGGTCAGAGAGACTCTGTTGAACAAAGGCAATTCATAAAGTTAGTACGTAGTGTAAAAATAAAAATGAACTTGATCTCAAAAAATTTGAAATCCTAAATGTAACAAACATTCACCCAATTGGCAACGGTGCCAAATTGAAACAAGTATTTTACTAGTTTGAGAACAGGGTTATAATTGCCTATTACCCTAAACATGTCATTGTAGTGCAATAGGTATCAATCCAAATGGGTGCGTTGTTAACAATCAAGATGCGATCAAATTTAGTTAAGTCAAGCCAAATCAGAAGGGTGTTTGTCACTAACAACCTAAACGAAATGATAAATGCAGAAAATAAAATACTGGCTATGGACTCGGTCAGATTTGGCAGAGTGGTAGTCCCAAATCAACAATGTCAAAATATAACGTAACCCATTGTCTTGGTGAAAAGCTATAGATCTCTGGCATTAGGGGATCAGGGATTTTTACATGCACCTGTCGGGCGAGAGAAACCTAAGATCTAGCCCCTAGATTTTGCCAAACGAGCTAGCCTTAAGAATATCATATCGAGAAGGGATAAAATCAAATTTAAAGCCTAGACATCTACAGGGACTAAGCCCTCGGGCAGATTTATCCCATCTCGGAACCCTAGTTTTACTACTCAGACATGCAAATTGAAAACGTAGAAATCAAAGTAAAAGACATGTTCATAAAAAATGATGATAAATAACTTAAGACAACGAATTCAATAAAAAGGTTGAGATTACATAATCAAAAATAGCAGAAAAGTAAAAGGAGGCTAAGAAAAACCGAGATTCAGATTCAAAGATAAAAGATGTTTTTCTCCCCTTCACTTCCATGGCTCGGGTTTATATAAGACCTTTACATATTAAACCTAATTTTAGAAAAGGAAACTAAGTCAGTCGGTTGTAGGACTCGGTCAGAATGACCGAGTGCTCTTGGTCGAGTCGTGTTGTCTTTGGCTTTTGTCCCCTACTCAGTCAGGAGGTCGAGTTCTCTTCGTCGAGTGCGTGGACTCGGTCTGTCAAGTTGAGTCCCTTGTCCGAGTGATGAAGTCTTCTATCCGTGCATTACACTCGGTTTGAGTACATCGAGTGCTTGATCGAGTGGTGAAGTCCTTTGTAGCGGACTCGATCAGTTGCCCGAGTTCATCCCATCGAGTTTGTCCACACCATTCTTCCTTTGCTCTAGCAAGCATCCGTTTTCCCTGAAACTAACCTCAAAATGCAATATGTATGCAATGCTTATGCAAAAACTACTAAGTATGCAAAATGGACAAAAAGGACTCTAAATGATATAAACAACGGGTAAAATATGGAGACATCAGCTTGCCAACCCTTGTCAATGATCGTCCGTTGAGCTAATCCGGAGAGGATCGTATACAAGGTTCACTCGAGAATTTTTGAAAGAATATCTTTATATATATATATAACCTTTTGTAGTGAACACATATCAATCTATGACCGGACTAGTCAAGAACAGTCCATGAATGCTACAATGATGGATATCACGAATGATCTAACCTAGGTTTAGAACACATCTAGACCCTAGTCGGTTCACCCATGACACCACCCCACTCAGATCACGGCTTCCGGCTTTGCAACCTTAGGCTTTTTAACCCATACCGTGACTGAGTGTTGGTAGTTCAGACAAGACTAATATTAGCATAACACAATCTTATAATGCAAATAACGATTTATATCATATAGATTTTCAAAACAACTATCCAAAATTACAAAGTTTCAACGCGCCTTTATCCTTAGGCAAAATCAAGTTTTTTACAATCAAATCCAACAATATTTTACAAACCAACAATTCTACACTGGTGGTCCTATTGTCCCGAATGCCCCCTATAAGTTCCCACTAAGGTTTCCCGCAAAACAAAATGGTAAAATTATGAGTAACCTAAGATTACTCAATGAGTAACCTAAGATTACTCAATGAGTTCGGTAAACCCTCTAACAAGTTAGTAATCCCCACCCCAAATTTCTCCCAAGCAACAATCATCACGTAATCATTATGCAACAAAAATATGCAAATATGCATTACCCATGTCGAGAATTCCCAAGTAAATTCAGAAAACTCGACTTACCCGACTCTCTACATCTCACGACTCCTCTCCATCTAGGGCCTGATCCTACCTTTGTTGATACCTTTGTTCATACCTTTGTTGATACCACAAGGGAACTACAACTCCTCGGCGTGTTTTACTACTCCCGGACACTAAGTCACGACCCGGCACCACATATGACCCTCTTGATCATATCCACTCGAAATGATCCTCTTGATCACTCCGCCCACAATGAAAGGCCTTACTCAAGCCGATCATCAACATTAGATCCTATGGATCATATCCCTAGAATTGATCCTTTGGATCATTCCAACAACAATGAAAGGCTTTGCAACCAATCATCCTTACCTAGGACTTACACTCACCCCATAACCCCATAAGATGCATGCATAAGCAAAATTAATGAATCTTAAGAAATCAATAATAATACTTACACAAACATTCAATAAATCAATTAATCACGCAATCAACACTCATGTGCTACCACACATGCTATGGAACTCACGCTCTTCATCAAGACTTCTCGACTTGTCTTCAACTCTTTTCAATGATCGTTAACTGGATCTGAAGCTTTTCGACATCTAACTCATATTTCTTCAACTTCCCTTATTGTTACACAATCAAATCTGAGGCTTTAACTCCTTGAAATTCTTAAGAAATGGATTCTAGGTTAAAATCCGAGTCTTGGACCCTTACCAGGTGGAAATTACATTCATCGGCGAGAATCAGTCCGATGAGATTTTCCATCGCTACCCGGCAGCTTCTGGTACGATCAGACAGCTTCTTGGCATGGTTTGGTAACCGCATGGTACTATTGGCACTTACGAAACGATCTGCCAGCTATTGGCAAGATCTGGTATGTCTCGGTAGAAACTGGCACTTCTCTCGGCAACAGACAGCTTGATTGTACCTTGCTTAGTGTTTCCTCTCTTTTTCTATCACTTTCTTCCTTTTTTACCTGTGAGCTGAGACTTAGTATTTATAGGAAAGGAAGGCTTCGTTTGTGTGGACAAGTGTCTGGGCAGGTGTGATTTGGAAAATAATCACGGCGACAAGTGTCCCGGACAGATGGGAAGGCTGCTGGTGATGACATGTTTCCCAGCCAAGGTGTTTCCCAGCCAAGGTGGAAGGAAGTAACGTGGTCGTGACACGTGGTGCTGTAGGCGTGGATGCCAAGTCTCGACCGGTTAACACCGGTCATCGTTTGTCAATGCTGGTTAGTCAACCGGTGGCCGGTTTGGTTCCGATCCATCAATCATTCTGTGACTGGAACAAACTTCCATTTTGGTGAGGATTCTTTCGATCGCTGCCGAGTAATGACAGGATTTACTCGAGCGTCTGGCTTCTTGGAATGGTTTTGGCCTATTTCTTTGTTCCTTTGGTATTTTTCTTCCGATTTTACTCGTTCATTCTTGATAAATCTTAAATTCCTCCAATGCCCGTCCTTAGGTAAAGGTGAGGGTCATTACATTCTCCCCTCCTTATAAGAATTTGTCCTCGAATTCCTATTCTTCGTACCAACTCCGTCTTCATTTCTTGATTCTTGTGTAAATCTTCTTGCATCTCCAATTTTTGTTCTTTGCCTTGTCTCTCTCCTCGAATTCTTATATATTCTCGCACATTTGCTTATCACTCCATTATACTCCTCTGATTCTTTTGTTTCTCCAATCTTTTTGGCTGGCCATCATGACCTCATGGTTCTCCTAACTTTTGACTAGCCGTTGGGATTTTCCAACTTTTGGCTGGCCATTGGTATCAAATGGTTCTCTAACTTCGGACTGGCCACTGCGGTTTTTCAACTTTTGGCTAGTCGTAAGGGCCACATGGTATTCCATATGGCCAATTCTTGTTCGTCACTAGTTTGACATGATTTCCTTCTTTGTTAAACTTCGTTCACCCGTCTTTCTTAATCTCCTCTTACGTGCCTCCCTTAATTCTTTGTTGTTGTCAGTAGTAATCTTCTTGACCGTAAATCGGTGAAAAGAAATTATTCTAAGGTCGAATAATTCCCCCATCTATTTGATTATACCTTCACATTCTTGTACTTCTTGTAACTTCTTCTCTATCTTCTTGTCCAAATAATCACTTAGACCTCCATCCTTTAACTGTATCGTTTAAATGAAATTACTCCAAGATGAAGATTTGGATATACTGAATCCTTATGAACTTGGAGAATCAAGTGAGATGCAACTCCAATTAGACGCATTTGGAAACATTGTGGCTGTTCCAGTGCTTAACAGCGAGAATGGAGCTCAGTCAACTGAGAACACATCAGTGCTGGGAAGCGAAAGTGAAGATAATATATACTCCAAGACTTCGAGCAAATGCTCGTACAGTTCCTTGAAAATGCCCAAAACGAGCTTGATGCAGCAGTGACTAACATGGTCAATGAACCCCACGAGATGTATGATTAACTAGATGAAGTCCTGATCATTCAAGAAACCGAAGAGGGAATCCATGTCCCGATACTAGAAGAAGAACAATCTGGAGGAATAGACATAGACCCCACTGATTCGGGATTAGCTGCCGAGATTGAGGCAATACTTCTCGAAGCCGAGTTCAATTAAGCATAGGCCCAAGTCCAAGATTCGATGGAAAGCGAGGATGACTCGATCATCCAAATTACACAAGGTGATCCACAGGGAGGATGCCATATTTTGATCCACGATAGCGAGTCCACACCAGAAGACTCATTCTACTCCTTAACACCCGAGCCTCCGAGTTCAGGTAGTAATGAGTTTTCTTCAGATTTTTTCTGATAGTTGGATGGAATCCATGTGGAACCAAGCTACATCACCTCAGTCTGTTCTACCAGAAGCCATTCCAATACCAGTCAATCTGGTTACCGTTGCTATCCAGCCCATGGAGGCCCAAGAGTACTATGCATTTAGTACTCATATTAACTAAGGAACACACACGGAAGGGATGGGAGAGTATGGATAATTTGACAACCGAATGCTGGAAGTAGAACTTAGCAACGAGGAATCCTTGGAATGATTAAGAAAAATGGAGGAAGTCCCTAGTAGTTTGATGCTGGCCATGGAAGTTAATTCTATTAAACCACCACTTGATTTCTGGAGGGGTCGACCATCGGCTCATAAAATAGAAGAGAGTAAAGTTAATACTCAAGTGAAGAAAGTCCCAAAGGTCGATCCATGCGCCAACTGCGGACAAGTCAGCCACTACTTTTCCAACTGTCCATACCAAATCCGTGGTAATGTCTCAAGATTTGCAGATGGTGCTGGGCCATCGAGACTTAGGCAGTTTGATCTGGGTAACACGTTTGGGGAATCTTCCATGGTAGAACCATCGAAAGACACTGCAGAAACCCCATAAATCCTTAGGATATGGGTAGAGTTAGTGGAAATCTAACCTGTTTAATTGTACATAAGGACCACATAGCGTGTCAATCTTGGGGTATGAATGTATAATTAGGTTGGGACTAAGGGATGGTTGAACGGTGTAAGGGAAGGCAAGAGAGGTAAGTGGATGTAAATGACTTAACCCAAATTTTTCTTGTAATATAATAGGGTTAACGGATTATGTAACATATAACTCTAATAATGATCAAGTAATTTATATGGAAATGCTTGAATAACTTGCTTGATTGCTTAGTTGATTGAATGCATGGTTGGTATTGAGAACTTACCGAGAATCGCAAAAGAACAAGGAAGAAACGAAGAAGCAAAAGAAGAAATTACCCAGAATGACTAAGAGAATTCCAGGGAAACATGCAAAAAGAGAGAAAAATCAAAGGAAGTTCCATTCCAAAAGACAAGATCGGCAAAACTCCAAGAAGCAAATGATAAAAAGACTAAAGAAAGGAATGGAGATTTCCACGAGAAAAGAGTGAAGCAAAAGTTTGCAAAAGAATGATCAAAGTATAAGAATTCGAGGATGAATTCTAATAAGGAGGGGAGAATGTAATGACCCACACATTGACCAGAACTGGCAATGACAAAAACCATCTCATACACCGGGAAGGAATGGGTCAAAACCTAAGAAAGCTGGTGGAAAAACTAAAGAAAAAGAAGAAAATGATAAGGAAGAGAGAATGCTCAAAGAAAATCCAAAAAAGTACGAGAAAATTACACCAAAGAACGATGAAAGAAGGGTAATACTCGGAACTCTTGATGGAAACCAAAAATCCGACGAGTATTTGGATCAAGAAATAATAGGTGGGGAGGTTACCGAATCAGAACTCAAGAAAAATGCTAAGGAAGAAAGATATCTGGTAAGGAACGAGGAAACTTTCCATTAAAAGAACTAAGTACAAGAAAAAGGCAATGAAGGATTGGTGAAGATAAGTTTCTCGTGTAACCCTCGAGGAAAGAAGGTATTGCCATCGAGAAAGGAACGTATTTTACCAAGGATTGATCATTCGGCTACAAGGGTGGAACAGATGTCTGCTAAGCCTCAGGTATTATCAAGTCCTAAAGTGTCAAGACATGGTCTCTGGCAATACTCAGAGATGGAACAGTAACCTCGGTATAGGATCAGACCCGACCCGACCCGATCAAAAGGACGCGGACCCTAAACCAGACCGGTCCAAACCAGTTTAAGTAGTCAGACTAGACAGGTGTCAGATTGCATGGATAACAAAGTGCCAGTCTGCATGATGGCTTACCATGCAATTACTGGTAATGTCATTGCTCTAAAGACAATGCCCGAAGAAAACCAGCCCATGATCAGAGTAGTTTAAGAGATTGTCAACATCAAGAAAAATAGCCATGAATTGGCTAGATTTGAAGATTCCCAACAAGACTCCCCGCAGAACCATGTTTGTACCAAGATATTGAAGAGCTTCATGGAACCATTTTAGTTCCAAATTCTACCAAGTAAGTGTCTCTCCTAGACCTTATGGTCACTATAACCTATGCTATCATTGGGTTAGGTTGATGAAAGAAACAAGGAAGAGATCACAAAGCTAGCTGAAGAAAGAAAAAAGAGGAAGCATCCGACCCCGGTCACAAGGCCCGTGACCGAGGTCGTGATGGAGGCCAGCCCCGGTCACATGAGCCATGACCGAGGTTGTCACGTACACCAGCCCTGGTCACGAGTTCCGTGACCGAGGTCGTCACACCGTGTTCCAATTCTTGAGTTCTTTGATTCCGAGCCATCTAAAACCTTTCCGTCTGTTGACATAAACCGTGAACGATCCAAAAGAGCATTGCCATCGCCCGTTATTCACAATCGTGCCCGATCAGATTTTTCCCGGAAAGAAATCCCTGTAAGTTTTCAGAAAGACCAAAACCACGTGGTCCCCACAGCCAAGGTACCAAACCAATGGAATCTAGAACAACAAGACGGACTTCTCGTGCACCTACATTGGAACATCCACCTCGTTGCTACACACCGCTTGATAAGGGGATTGATGAGAGAATTACCAAGAGGATACATGGTAGAGCAACAAGAGCAAACATGAAAAATCAACTATGCCGCACTCATTGCCAAGCGGTTGATCAAGATCAAGCATGATGCTTTCAAGTCTAGCAAGAAAAAAGCAACCATTAGCTTTGGAGGAGTCATCATTACGATCCTAGAGACCGCTGGAGTTGAAGCTTGGTAAGCTTCAACGACATGGACTTAGAGAAGCTTGGTAAGATGAGGATACTTGAAGGAGTCAACATCAACCCCGACCAATTTGGATAGAAGTACCACATTCCTCCTAGCATGATCCACACCATACTACTCCCTTGCCACACCATGCCACGCCTTAGTAATGGATTCACTAGCTAGAGCCCTTTACCGCATGAGTTCTACTCATCACAAGTCAAGGATCGACTTCAACTCACACTTCGCGTCTTCATCAAGAAGAAGGTGATGGTTTCCTTTGCCTCTCAGCGTGTCACACAAGCTTCCACGTGACACAGCCACTTCCTCCCTTGAGACAGAGAGAGCACGACGTATGGACCTGGGGCAGGAGTTAGCCGAGCACCACGCTCTTATTGCAGATGTATGCTGTTTGTTATGAGGTGTAAATAATGCGTAGTCAAGTTTTCCTCAAACAATACAATGATAAAGCTGCAAGTGCACAGCCAAATCAATTGTAGTACTTAAGGTATATCGATCCCACAGAGAGAGAAATTATATTACGAATCTAAAGGAACAAGTAAGGCTAGAACTAAAATATAAAAGTGGGGGTTTTGTTGTGTCATGCAACAAGTAAACTTAAAAGCAAATAAAATAAGATGTAAAGCAAAAAAGAAAGGCGTTGGGCATTCAAGGGATCTCAGGGGTTCGATGATCAGTTCATTCAAAATAAGTTCATGTAATTCATGTCTACTCCTAAGTCTCAGACTATGAAACACGAAAGATCGATTAACCTATAATTCATAGAGAAAACTGGCTGAGATCAATATATCCTATTACTCAACTTCCGCAGGCAATAACACATATATCAAAGCATTAACATCAAGTTCAATCCTAATCCGTAAAACTCCATAACTAAGGAGTGTGTGCTTGTTATGACGCAATACTCATCCTAACTAGGTTCTAGCAAACTAAGGAAGCGGTTAGTGAAACCTAGATGCCTGGAATCCGTGGCTAGATCGTGAAGATAGCTACATGCATTAAGAGAAAGTTCAGAATGAAAGAATAGTATAGACGATGATGCAAAGACAATGAACTCGCCACTTAAACTAACTAGATCATCTCCCCCTTTGATTAACTCTTTAAGCCCAACAAGTAAACTACTCAGGCATGCTTAAAGGAATCATCAAAGCAAGGTTTAAGTAATTCATAAATTGCATAAAATATAGAAGAAATGGTTTAGAGATTACAAAATAACAAGAGATTGAAGGAGAGAAGTGTTGGTGATCTTCTAGGGCTTCCACGAGCAAGGGAGGCTTGATGCGGCTCCTCTGGTAATTTCTAGGGTTTCTATGAAGTCTCTGTAGAAGCAATTTGGAGGCACTATGAAGATACACAGAACCCTAATGATTAGGTTTACTATTTATAAGGCTTGGGCTCCAAAAGGTCATGTTTAGGGTTTTGGAGGCTAAACTCAGCGTTTTGATAAGTTTGGAGGCAGGAGCATGTGACCGAGGTGGTGAGGAAGGCTGGCCTCGGTCACAGGACTTGTGCCCGAGGTGGTGAGGAAGGCTGGCCTCGGTCACGAGACTTGTGACCGAGGTTGACAAGTCATCACTCTTTGGCTTATATCTTCCAAACGGCTGAATGGATTGCTTTGATTCTTATCTAAGGTGAATTTTGACTCTTCCAGATTTCTAAGGATATAAAGATATCTGAATTTAGTCCACGGGAAGGTCTTGAACGAATGTTAAACTTATGATGCTTTGAAACTGCCTTAAAACGGGTTTTGCTCCTTTTTGGTCATTTTTGTGTCATTTTCCCTTATAACCTGTAAACCTCTTTGAAACTAGAAATATTCGATAATAGCCTATTTAACCTTGAAAACACACCAAACTCTTCATAAAATAATATGAAAATGATACTAAAAATAGGTAAAAATACGATGTTATCAATTGCACAACTGCAGAGGAGAGCTTAGATCTAGGACACACTGATTAGTCCACCACCGAGCACCAGAACCTCCTGAGAAGTTGAAGGTTCACTCGTTCTATCTTTACTTTTATGCTTTGATTTTATTTTTATTTTTATTCTTCCTATCCTTTCTAGATTTATTCACACTGGGGACAGTGTGATTTAAGTCTGGGTGATGTTTATCCGTTACATACGCATTTGTATTTCTGTTGAGTCATTTTAATGTCTTTTTATTGAGTTTTATGTTTTATTGAGTCAAAACTTTGTAGGAAATGATGACCCTATGATATGATGATTTCGACCTTATATATGTTCTGATTTATTTCCTAAGGACAAGTTTTGTAGAATTCGCTAGAGAACGGACAACACCTAGAACCTCACTGAAGGACCTCTCCCATGAAGTTTCATCTTACGGAGACTTGGTTGAATCTTATGTTAACTCCATTTTATTTGAACCCTAATACTGATTTTAATTCTTTCTCATTAGAGGTATTAGATCAAGGAAACGAGCAGCACATTCAGGATTTCTTATCCTTTCTACCACTCTTTGCTGATCTTGAATGGCCACTCATTTTTAGTGGTTCCCACCCTTAAACCATAACCTTTCTTTTTAGACCTCACATTTTTCTCTTTTTAGACCTTACAGCGATAATTTTGCTTATTTTATGCCGTTTTTCTCGAGTCAAATTTTTTCTTTTGTTTTATTGAGTCAAAATATTTAGGGAATTATGAATTTGTTTTGATGGATTATCGGAATTGGATTAACACTCTTATGATTGAAAGCTTGGCCGCAGAACAGAAGTTCAGAAAGACTATGGGTTGACTCAACATTCCTTAAAGTCTCTTGATATTGGGGAACAGGTTAAGCCAACGTTGTCTCTAAACCTTATCGAAACCTAACCTGACATTGGACGAGACCTATTCCAGCCTTATAAGACAATGCATTTCTTCACCAGTATGCTTCCCCTCTCCTTCCCCTTCGTAACTCAAAGATCTTAAAAAAAAATGCAAAATGACATAGTGGATGTGACCGAGGGATTCTGTGCGTAGACCCGTGCATCTTTCGTGACCTCATGGAGACTTGTCCAACAAACAAGCAACCGGTAGAAAAAAAAATCATACCCTAGAAAAGTAGGGCAAAACCGGCTGTCTTGGAAGTGAGAAGAGGGAGAGGAAATGAAGCATACGAAGAAAGTCTTGGTAAGAAGAAAGTCGACATCCTTGGATCGATTTCCCTTTGGTAAGACCAGCACCTTTTCCTTTTCAATTAATCTATGTAAAGAGATGACAAGGGTGAGGCCGAAATACCTTTGTATCGTGGACTTGGAGTACGACAATTGATGCTTCCTATGGGCAAGTACTAAAGTAAGTTCTAAAGCCACATCGAGGAGGAGTGCGAGGACGACATTCCAAAGAGATAAGTGAGTTCCCATGATTTTAAAAACCTATTTTCCATGGCTTTACTTTCTTGTTGGCTTGAGGACAAGCAAAGTATAAGTCTAGGGGAGTTGATAACATCGTATTTTTACCTATTTTAACTCTCATTTTCATATGGTTTTATGAAGAGTTTGGTGTGTTTCCAAGGCTAAATAGGCTATTGTCAAATATTTCTAGTTTCAAAGAGGTTTTACATCTTGAAAAGGAAAATGAACCAAAAAGGACAAAAAGGAGCAAAACCCATTTTAAGACAGTTTCAGAGCATCAGAAATTTGGCATTCGTTGAAGACCTTCCCATGGATTAAATTCAGAGATATTTATATCCCTAAAAAGCGGGAGGAGTCAAGATTCACCTAGGATAAGAATCAAAGCAATCCATTCAGCCGTTTGGAAGATACTAGCCGAAGAGTGAGGACTTGTCAACCTTGGTCACAAGGAGTGTGACCGAGGCCTAGCTTCTTGGTGACCTCGGTCACAAGTCCCGTGACCGAGGCCAGCCTTCCTCACCACCTCGGTCACAAGGCCCATGACCGAGGCCCACTCTCCTGCTTCTAAATTTATCAAAACGACGAGTTTAGCCTCCAAAACCCTAAAACCGACCTCTTGGACCCCAAGCCTTATAAATACTCAACCTAATCATTAGGATTTCGTGTGCTTCTTCCTGTGCCTTTAAAGTGCTTCTACAGAGACTTCAGGGAAACGCTAGAAATGACCAGAGGAGTCGCATCAAGCCTCTCTTGCTTGTGGAAGCCCTAGAAGATTACCAGCTCTTTTCTCCTTCAATTTCTTGTTATTTTTTAATCTATAAACCTTTTCTTCTATATTTTATGCAATCTATGAATTACTTAAACCATGCTTTTAAGCATGCTTGAGTAGTTTACTTGTTGCATTTAAAGGGTTAATCAAAGGGGGGAGATGATCTAGGTAGTTTGATTGGCGAGTTCATTGTCTATGCATCATCGTTTGCACTGTCTTTCATTCTGAGCTTTCTCTTAATGCATGTAGCTAGCGTCATGAACGAGCTACTTATTTCAGGCATCTAGGTTTCGCTAATTGCTTGCTTAGTTTGCTATAACCTAGTTTGGATGAGTATCGCGTCATAACAAGCACATACCCCTTGATTAGTTATGGAGTTTTATAGATTAGAATTGAACTTGATATTAATGCTTTGATATGTGTGTTATTGCCTGCGTAAGTTGAGTAATAGGATATATTGATCTCAACCGGTTTTCTCTATGAATTATAGGTTAATCGATCTTTCGTGTTTTATAGTCCAAGACTTAGTAGTAGACATGCATTTACATGAACTTATTTTGAATGAATAATATATCATGGTTTTTACGCTTTTTAAGCCATGATATATGTCCTTAATTGAGTCTTTTATGTGTCTTTGGAATCCTAGTAGAGTCTGTTACAGTTTTACACGTATTTGGAGATTTTTGGACCTTTTGGAGCATTTTGGAGCATTGTTGCTGAGAAGCTGAAGTATTGACAGACCCCTGGTGTCGATCGACACCATCATAGGTATCGATCGACACGTGCCACAAGCCACACTCGGAAATTTACAAGTTTTGAAGATTTGCAACTTTGCCCAAAAGTTTCTATTATTTACAAAAAGACCCAAGTTATGTTTTAGAGTCTTTATTAGGGTTTTTTTAGTTCTTATATATCTATCTAAGGTTTTGCAAGGAGAATTTGAGAGAGATTGAGAGCTTGGGGCTGATTTTACTCTGTACTTCTGAGAGAAGATCTTGAACCCCTGTTTCTATTTCCCTTTTTGAGTCTTATTTATGATATCTATTTTATTCATGTCTTTGATTTTATTGATTATGTCTGAGTAGATCACCTGTTAGGTTCAGGGATTCTCACTAGGGTTTTCATGGATTTGTAACTTTGATTGAGTTGTTAGGATTCACTACTTTATAAGTTCTTCACCTAGGTTGTTCTTAATGCTAGATCTAGCCTGATCACCTATGCATCTAGATCTTGGGTTGTTAAATTAGCACGACGGTGTGATTTGAAACTTGACAGAACCTAGAGTGAGTAAATTAGATAATTACAAAGGAATTTGGATTAGATAATTTGTGAACAAATCAAACTTGAACTTAATGCTTGTTTATAATCTTAAGTCTCACAAAGGAATTTGGTTTCTTAGGTTTTAAGCCTGGAGAACTTTCACCACGAGATTTTAAGTCTCTGATCGACACCAGCCATTAGTTGAAACACCACGAGGTTCTAATGAGCCAGCATCGATCGACACACCCAAGCCATAAACGAGGGATCACATCCATCGACCAGTGTCGATCGACACAGTAGATGTGTCAGTCGACACCAAGACACTTCTGAGAAACCGAGTTCTGCAAAGCCACAGATTTCAGCAGAATGAGTTTACAAGCCTAAGGTTCCTTTCCCCAAGAAGTTGTATGAATCAAAGTGCAAAGCTATGATGGACAAATGCACCATAGAGATTCCATTGATTGATGCCATCAAAACCACCCCCGTGGTTAAGAGATGCCTGAAGAAGTTGCTTATGAAGAGTATGCGAGAAGAGGAAGGTGTCATGATGATCTCTGATCAGCTATGATTCTGAACAAAATTCCAGAGAAGCTCAGGGATCCAGATAGTTTTGTTTTGGATTGTTCTATATTCAAGGACAGGTTCAAAGGTTTGCTATGTGATATGGGTTCTAATGTGAGTTAGATGCCTCATTCAGTTGTTGTAAGTCTTGGTATTACTGATTTCACGCCTACAAAGATCTCTTTTATCTTAGCTGATAGCAGTATCAGGATTCCACAAGGTGTGTTAGAAGATGTGCATGTGCGCATAGTGGAATTCATGATTCCCATTGACTTTGTGGTGCTGCGTTACACCGATGAGCCTAAGGATCCCCTTATCCTAGGCAGGCCTTTCTTGGCTATAGCTGGTGCACTCATTGATGTGCAGAATGGTAAGTTATCTTTGAATATTGGGGATTTGATTATGAAAGTTGATATGGATAAGCTAGTGAAATGACCCAACGTAGACGGACAGACGTTCTATGTGGACACTCTCAGCAATCTCGCAGAGGAGATTTTCCATGAGATGCATTTTGAAAACCCTCTCGAGAGAGCTTTACTTTATTCGACGTATGGATTTGAGCATCTAGATGACATTGCTGCTGGGTATGTCACGATGATAGATGCTAGTGAGAGTGTGATGCACTTGATCACACAAGGAGAACTTGTTGGTAAACCCAAGAAAGTTGCAAAGTTGAGTGACTGGAGCGAGAAAAAGACTCCAAAGATTGAGCTTAAATAGCTCTATGTCGGGCTAAGGTATGCATTTCGAGGACATATTTCAACTTATCTTGTCATTTTAACGCTTATTTGAACAACGCAGAGCTCACCCTATTGCTAAGTAAGCTGCGCAAGTATCGGAAACCTCTTGGCTATTCTCTCAATAATATTTTAGGTATTTCTCCGAACTTGTGCATGCATCGGATACATCTCGAGGATGAGACAAAATCATCAATTGAGCATCAGAAGAGCTTGAATCCGAATCTGAAGGATGTTTTCAAGACGGAGATATTGAAACTCCTAGAAGTTGGGATCATTTATCCTATCTCAGACAGCTATTGTGTTAGTCCGGTACATGTGGTTCCTAAGAAAGGAGGAGTCACAGTGGTTAAGAATGAGAAGGATGAGTTGATCCCAACACGTATTGTGACTGGACACAGGATGTGTATTCATTACAGGAATATGAATGCTGTGACACGAAAATATCATTTCCCGTTGTCGTTCATTGATCAGATCCATGAGAGGTAAGCAAATCATCCTTACTATTGATTTTTGGATGGATACTCAAGTTTTTTTTAGATCCCTATCCACTCCAACGATGAGGAGAAGACTACATTTACAGGTCCCTACGGCACTTTCGCGTACCGCAGAATGCCATCTGGATTATGTAATGCCCCAGCGACATTGAAGAGATGTATGATGTCTATATTCACATATATGATAGAGGATTATATGAAAGTATTCATGGATGATTTTTCAGTTTATGGATCCTCTTATCACGAATGTTTGGATAATCTGTGTAAAGTGCTTGCTAGATGCGAAGAGAAGCACTTGGTTTTGAATTGAGAGAAATGCCATTTTATAGTTCGAGATGGTATTGTTCTTGGACACAGGGTTTCGCAAGACGGGATTGAGGTTGACCGCACAAAGATTGAGGTAATGACGAGTTTACAGGACATGCTGGGTTTTACAGGAGATTCATCCAGGACTTCTGCAAAATGGCACAACCATTGACCGCTCTGCTATGTTAAGATGTGAAGTTTGAGTTCACCGCTGAGTGCCAATCAGCGTTCGAGCAGATTAAGCAAGCATTGGTTAATGCTCCAATAGTACAATCTCCGGACTAGGATTTACCCTTCGAGGTAATGTGTGATGCTAGTGACTTTGCAGTTGGAGCTGTACTTGGACAGAAGAAGGATAAGAAACTTCACCCCATTCACTATGCAAGCCGAACACTTGATGATGCGCAGAGAAACTACGCAACTATTGAAAAGGAGTTGTTGGCTATGGTGTTCGCATTTGAGAAGTTTCGACAGTACTTGGTTGGCTCTAAGGTGATAGTACACACAGATCATTCGGCTTTGAACTACTTAATGCAGAAACATGATGCAAAATCAAGGCGTCTTCGGTGGATTTTGCTTCTTCAGGAATTTGATATTGAAGTCCAGGTAAAGAAAGGCATTGAGAATGGAGTCGCTGATCATTTATCCAGGAGCAGGGTTGATGAAGAAGTCCCTATTGATGATTTTCTACTTGAAGAGAACGTCTATGGAGTTGTGGTTCCTAAGGACACAACTGATGCATGAGCGCAGTACAGTGAAGATCGTAACGTTAAACAAGCGCTGAGTGGGAGGCAACCCACTCGTAACTCTGTATATACTTTCATTTTGAGTCTTGTTTTTGTTTAATTTTTTGTTTTCGTAATGTTTAAGTCATGAAAAGCATAAAAGGAGCTCTTTGTCAACCATGAAGGTCGGTGTCGATCGACACCACCATTGGTGTCGGTCGACACTAGCCCCCACGAGGTAAACCCTATAAATTTTCTTCCATCCATCTAAGCGCACCGATCGGTCTTGAGGGTGTCGGGAGTCTTTTGACTCTGATCTTTGAGTACTTAGGGATTGTCTTGAGCAATAACAGCATCAACACCGATCGGTTGCTCATGGACCAGGACCATCTGCGGAGCGCTACTTGGATGAAACCCGGCCTCCATTGGGTTTTCACAGATGCACAAGATTGCAATTGGAGTGTGCAGCTCCCCTGCCTTACCTCACGTCCCTCGCTGACAATGACTTTCAGAGACAGAGCTTCCTGGCAGATCCCAGACTCCTCCAGTCCGTCCCACGCCGCAAGGTCCGTAAGGGAGCCTCTTCTAGCTCTACACCTTTTGATACTGAGGATGATGCAGTTGTTTAGCGTACTAGTGCTCCGCCTCTTGACCTTACATTCCCGGAGCCTCCAGCAGGCTATGATGAGGATGGTCCTGTTTTCAGACGCTACATGGTCAGCACTATGCGCAGATGTGGAGGATGATTGCCGCTGGTGTTACTTGTACACACCCTGCTCCACAGACTCGTAGGCATCGTCGCTCACCCACACCAGATGTTGCCACTGTTGCTGCAGCCTATGCCGATGACGACGAGGATTATCTTCCTCATGTTTTTCAGTTTTCTGGTTTTTTCTTTTCTTTCCTTTTAGCTTTTATGTTTTTGTTTCTTTAGCTTTATGAAATTTTTATGTTTTTTTTTTTTTATCTTTATCTTGGTCATTTACCTCTAGTACCGGATTACGATATTATGTTGCAGTTCTTATGTTTGGTATTGAGTTGTTTATCATAGCTTACAGGTTCTTATTCCACCCGTTTGCGAAAATCCGTGTTGATGCATATGGCTGGTGTCGATCGACACCGCTAGCTGTGTCGATCGACACCGCTAGCATGTGTCGATTGACACAGGGACCCTTCATAGGTAATTTTCATTTTCCGATATTCAGAGTTTTTCGTTCTCTTTTCACCGAACTCATGCTTCTATAAAACTGGGGACAGTGTTGTTTAAGTCTGGGGGAGGTAGTTGCTAACATTATCTTTTCTTTTCTTAAGAGTCAATTGAGTCGTTGTTTTATCGAGTCAAATTCAGTATGAAACTAGGATTTTTTGAGGAAACCCCCACATTTTCCAGGAGCTTAAGTAACCATTTGGTTCAAACTTGACTAACATCCGAGACTAATTGAAAAACCAAACTCTGACCAGTTGACTACAGACATCCATATTTCTAGAAGAAATCCACTAAAGCCTGAGCTAATTTCTGATTTTTCCTTTTACCTCATCAATGTGATTGATGCTCTTAGGGCTTGACTCCTCATTCACACTTGACAGCAGAATGACCTATGTATACGAAACAATACTCCTCTCCCTTATTCTAAAAAAAAGAAGAAAAAGAAAAAGATGAGATGACTTTCATTCAAGTAAAGGGGTAGGAAAATTTCCAATGACCCCATTATTTTACTTTGAAAGAGACGATCACATGAAGGTTGGAAGCGAGGTTAGGAAAATTTTCCGTGATGCCATTATTCGTCTACATCTTTGTAAAAAAAACATTGAGAATAAGGAAAATAATAAGTTTGGGGAAGAGAAAGAGTACGAAAAAGTTCAGTAATGGTCGTTGCGTCATTGTATAGTATGAGAATAAGTCTAGAAGGTCCTTGATAGTGAGATCAGAGATGAGACCCATCGATGAGGGCTTATCGACTATGTTGCGAAATTGTGGATTGAATCTGGAAAACTGCGAATGTCTACGGTGAAGTACATGGTTATTTGGATCCTGTCAGATAAGAAATCTTATTGGTTTATATGGTGAATGTGAGTGTGGTGCTCCTATGACGAAATGAGTTTCTATGTTTTCAAACTTCTTTCTCCAGTTTAGTTCTATGTTTGTTTGAGGGCAAGCAAAAAACTAAATCTGGGGGAGTTGATATATCATGGTTTTTACGGTTTTTAAGCCTTGACATTTGTCCTTAATTGAGTCTTTTATGTGTCTTTAGAGTCCTAGTAAAGTCTTTTACAGGTATACACGTATTTGGAGATTTTTGGACCTTTTAGAGCATTTTGGAGCATTGTTGCTGAGAAGCTGAAGCTGAAGTATTGATAGACCCCTGGTGTCGATCGACACCATCATGGGTGTTGATCGACACATGCCACCTGCTGAAGCCACACTTGGATATTTACATGTTTTGAAGATTTATAGCTTTGCCCAGAAGTTTCTATTATTTACAAAAAGACCCAAGTTGGTTTTCGAGTCTTTATTAGGGTTTTTTTAGTTCTTATCTATCTATCTAAGCTTTTGAAAGGAGACTTTGAGAGAGATTGAGAGCTTGGGGCTGATTTTACTCTGTAATTATGAGAGAAGATCTTGAACCCCTGTTTCTATTTCCCTTTTTGAGTTTTATTTATGATATCTATTTTATTCATGTCTTTGATTTCACTGATTATGTCTGAGTAGATCACTTGTTAGGTTCAGGGATTCTTACTAGGGTTTTCATGGATTTGTAACTTTGATTGATTGGTTAGGATTCACAACTTTATAAGTTCTTCACATAGGTTGTTCTTAATGCTAGATCTAGCATGATCACCTATACATCTAGATCTTGGGTTGTTAAATTAGCACGACTGTGTGATTTAAAACTTGACAGAACCTAGAGTGAGTAAATTAGATAATTACAAAGAAATTTGGATTAGATATTTTGTGAACAAATCAAACTTGAACTTAATGCTTGTTTATAATCTTAAGTCTCACAAACGAATTTGGTTTCTTAGGTTTTAAGCATAGAGAACTTTCACAGCGGGACTTGGTTAGTTCTAAGTCAGTGTTTTGAGTTCTAGAACTGGAATTTTATTTGATCCTAGCAAATCCATGGGCGGGACATTTCCTGAATTCTTGAGAAGTTCCTTGAGCTTGATGTTTTTCCCATTTGAATACAACAACTCTCATTTACTTTTCTACATTGTTTTTATTTATCACCTATCTTACTTAGTTTAATTCAAAACTAAAGAATGTATTATGAAATATTGTGAGTCTCAGTGGATTCGACCCTTGTATACTACAATTGCATATATGTGTACTTGTGGTATAGCTCTAGGGTTTAAACTCTGAGAATATCAATGAACTGATCATCAAACGCCTGCGACCCCTTGAATGCCCAACGCCTCATATTAGATTACATCTCGTTTTATTTGCTTTTTAGTTTACTTGTTGCATGACACAACAAAACCCCCACTTTTATACTTCAGTCCAAGCCTTACTTGTTCCTCTAGATTTGTGATACAACTTCTCTCTCAGTGGGATCGATATACCTTAAGTACTACAATTGATTTGGTTGTGCACTTGCAGCTTTATCATTGTGTTGTTTGAGGAAAACTTGACTACGCGTTATTTTACACCTCACAAACACAACACATCAATGCCTAAATGCATTACTAGGAGCAACAAAGACGGTCAGCTTTTGTCTTTTTTGAATCAAGAGCTAGCAAAGTTAAAACGAGCAGGAAGGAAAGCAAAAAAAACCTGTGGAAATGGCTGATCGTGTGATTTTGCTTCAGGATGATGCTGGTGTTCTTAGGGACCAAGAGGGTCATGTGTGAAACAATCTAGGGCAGAGACTTGTTCAGTTGCTGTTTCAGGCACAGAAAATGCGCAAGAGACAAGCCAGCGTGAGCTGGGAAAGGAAGGACACTTGGAGATTACAACAGGCCTGATGAGTTTTATGCAAATAGGTCTGCGATTCGACTTCCTACTTTCCAGAGAGCTGATTTTGAGCTGAAGCCATCCTACTACACCTTAGTTGGACAACATCCTTTCCATGGGCATTCTCATGAGCATCCCATGGATCACATTGAGAGGTTCGAAGATCTAGTGACTAACATAAAGCACAATGGAGTCAGCTATGATTACCTCTTTTGTAAGCTTTTCCCACATTCTCTTAGTTGTGAAGCAACTTATTGGTTGAAGCAGTTACCGACAAGGTCTTTAACCAATTGGGAGGATACCAAGAGGGCTTTCTTGCGGAACTTTTATGATGATGCGAAGTCAGAGGATTTGAGGAATAACATCTCTCAGTTTACGCAAAGAATTACTGAAGCATTCAAGGCTGCTTGGGTGAGATTCAAGGCTTATCAGAGAGATTGTCCGCATCATGGTGTTAGTGAGGTTCAGCTGTTGGGTATTTTGTTTAGCGATGTGGATTGGAGATATCAGATGGCTCTAGATGCTGCTAGCAACGGGAATTTCAACGCAAGGTTTCTAGATGAAGCTTATGTGTTGATTAAGAACTTGGCGTCTAGTAATAGCACCAAGAATGCTGACTTTGAGAGATAGAAGCAAGCTGGGAATATTGATGGGAAACAGATTGCTGATCTGAAGACTAAGTTAGATTCAGTTCATAAGATTCTGGTGAATAAGAAGACGGTTCAGTTTGCAGCAGAAGTTAAAACCTTTGAGCCAGAGGAAGAAGGATGTGATGAAGAGGATGTGAACTACGTTGGTGGGACTGGTTTTCAGAGTCAGAGATTTGGTAATAAACAAGGCAAAGGTGGTTACAACAGGAATGGTCAGAGGAATACCTTTACAGGTAATCAAAACTCTTCCAAGCCGCAATACCATAAGCCTTTTCAGAGCAACAATAATTTCAGCAGGAACTATGGATCCTCCTTTTATTAGACACCTCCCACACAAACCGAGCAGAGCGAAATGAAATCCATGCTTGAGCAGATTTTGGAGGATCAACATAGGATCACAATTGATTTTAATAGAGAGATTGATACTCTGTACACTGACTTGAATAGGAAGTTTAAAGCCTTGAACACTCATGTCAAACAGTTAAACACTCAGGTTACGCAGACTTCTGGGTCTTTGAAACAACAAGATGGAGTTTTTCTTGGAATAATAGACACTAACCCGAAGTATCAGTGCAATGTCGTTACATTGAGAAGTGGTAAGTAACTCAATCATGTACTTAGAAGTAGTTTTAGTGTTGATGAACTCGTGGAGTTAGAAGAAATTAAAGAAGATACTGCTGATGAGATACAAGTGCCGATCGACACCAGAGAGGGCTACTCCGAGTTCTAATGTACCAGTGTCGATTGACACACCCCTTGGTGTCGATCAACACCAGCTCCCAAAGGCCAAAGAGACGATTCAAGCAGGTAGTGTCGATCGACACAACCTTGGTGTCGGTCGACAAAGGACCCATATGATAAACTGAGTTATGTGAAGCCGCTGATTTCAGAAGAACGAGTTTACAAACCTAAGGTACCTTTCCCTAGGAATCTTAGAAAGTATAAACAACAGCTGTATGAAACAAAGTGTAAGGCTATGATGGATAAGCTCACCATTGAGATTATATTGATTGATGCTATCAAGACAACTCATGTGGTTAAAAGATGTCTAAAGAAGATGCTTAAGCTGAGTATCTGAAGTCTGTAGTGCTATGATTCAGAACAGAATTCCAGAGAAGCTCGAGGATCCAGGAAGTTTTTGATTGTTTTATATTCAAATCAAGGATGGATTCAAAGGTTTGCTCTTTGATATAGGTTTTAATGTGAGTTTGATGCCTTACTCAGTTGCTGTAGGCCTTGGCATGAAATATTTCATGCCTACAAAGATCTCTTTGATTCTCGCTAATAGAAGCATCAGGGTTTTAGAAGGTGTTTTGGAAGATGTGCATGTTGATATGTCGAGTTTTAACCCAAAATATTTTCTGCAAGTGCACAGACACATGCAGTAGTATATGGGGTATCGAATCCACAGAGACCAAGGTTACACTATGAAATTATAGATTTTAAATTAAAGCTAAGACAATATGGGTTTTGTTGAATTTTTGGAACCGCAAATAACTAAATAAATCTGTGTAAAATCAATTAATAAAAACACTAGGTTAAAGTGTTTCGCTGGTGATTAGGAGACAAGGCTGAGCAACTATTCAGGGCTAACTAACTACCGGTCTAGAACTCAAACACAAATAAATGTCGCCCCACTCTCGTGATGTATCGACACCTTTATCTAACAACCTAGATACCGAAACTCTCGCCTGGATCTAGCGAAGACGATAAGCATTAACAAACGAGTTCAATATGTTCACAATCAATCGCAGCAATCAACTCTCGTTGGCTACACACCAATTGCTCACCAATGATTTATCTAGCAACCTAGAGCACTCTCGTGAATAAGTTTAACCTAAAAATCATAGACTAGGTAGTCAAGCTAATCTAAGCATTAAGAACCCCTATTGGCGAAGACATATAAATTCCAATCCTATTTGTGCTCAGCCATTAACAACCTAAATCACCATTGAAAACCTTAACCTAGCTATGGATCTACTCACTCATAGTGAAATCAAACACAACAAGGCAATAAGATGAATTCATGATTTATTAAAAAGAATAAGGTTCAGGAAAAACTTCTCAAACAGAGTTGTAGAATGATCGATGATAGGAGAATAGAGATCCAAAGCTGAGTAATACAAATCCAAAAGGTACAAAGTGGTGGAGTCTTAGAACCAAAAAAACCTAGAACTAAAAACTGAAGTCTAAAAGAGAACGTGATACAAGTCTGAGGCGGCTGGCCTCTATTTATTCTAAAAATAAAATAAAAAACGTGTCTAGGTAAAATAGGTTGGAGCACCCCGGGCGAGCACCCTGGTGGAGCAGGTGCTCGGGTGAAAAATCGTCTTTTTGCTCCAAATTGCTTCTTTTGCTCCAATGTGCTCCAATATCTTCAATCCATGCTCCAAAGCCTCAAAATACCTGAAAAGACACAAAAGAAACTAGAAAAGACTCGAAAACAATATAAAAAGACTAGTTAAATGGGACAAAATACTAATATATCAACTCCCCCGGACTTAGACCTTTGTTTGTGCTCAAACAAAACAAGATCAAGAACTGAGAAGAGGTTTTGAAAATCACGGGAACTCACTTGCTTGTTGGAAAAATAAATTCGGACTTCATACCTTCTTCACTGGACCATAGGACATGTACCGTAATTAGCCGTGGGGTTCATAACCCAACCTTAATAACTCACAACTCAACAGAAGTTTCGGAATCCCCACTGTCATCTCTTACATAGACTAATGAAATGAAAGTGCAGTGGTCTTACCAGGAGTAATAGATCCAAAAGGTGCCAACTTCTTTTAACGAAAGACCCTCTCCCATATAACTTTCCTCTCCCCTCTTTCCCTTTTTCCACGCCACCATCTTTTTGTTTATTCATTACAGCCATCGGTTTTCATTTGCCGATGCTTCACCCTTTATCACAGCCATCACTTTTCTGATGCTTCTTCTTTATTTTGTGGGACGAATCTCCATGAGGTCACAAAGGATACACGGGTCCACGCATCATCCCTTGGTGCACTTCGATTTTTAGTTTCCCTTACAACAAGCTTTCCATGAGGTCACAAAGGATACATGGGTCTACGCATCATCCCTTGGTTCACTTCGGCTTGTTGCTTTGAAGTTTTCCTTTTTATTTTTTTTTTTCTCTTCTTTTCTTTCTTTTTCTCTGTGTAATGAAGGGGAGTGAGAGAGGAATATCATACTTTGTGGAGAGTTGCGTGGTCTTGCTTGGCTCGAATAGGTCTTCCCTAATGAACATCAAACCCCTGAGAAAGAAATTGAAGATCAGGTTAGGGTTCAATAAGATTTAGAGATAACTTTGGTTCAACCTATTTCCCGCTGAGTGTGAGCTTTGGGGAATATTTAATCCGCCCAATGCCTTTCCGATACAGAACTTTGGCCAAGTTGTGAGTCATACAAGTAATCCTTAGTCTGAAAATAAATCCAATAGATCAAGTTCATAGTTCCCAAACAAGCTTTTGACTCAATAAAATACTAAAACAGACTCAATAAAAGTAAACCAAGCAGCAGGACCTGATTCACTAAAAATCTAAGACTCTTGGGACTGACACAACAACAAGACTTAATAGAAAAATAAAATAGAAAAGAATAACTAACCGCTCCCCCGGACTTAAATCACACCGTCTCGGGTGTGAAAAAGAACGAGAGATTGGCGACAAATAAAAATAAAAATTCACACGGATAATACAATGATGATAGAGGGTATAGGGGGATATCACTCAGTAGTCGCGGTGTCATGCTCGTCGCCCATGGAGCACCCTGGTGGAGCAGGTGCTCGCCTCTTCCTACGGTGCAATGGCTGCCCGGAGCCTGAGGTTGACTTTGAAAGCTGGGGCGAGGCAGCTGCTGCGGCGGTGGTATGGCAACATCCTCGTGCCAATGTTTGCATGATCCTCTGCATGAGGCTGTTATTTCTTTTCGTTGACTCAATCATCCACCTCTTGTACTCGGCAGTGTCAGCATCATCAGAGATGGGTGGAAGATCAAACTCACCTTGAGTAGTGGCGGCATGATACGGAAGTGCAAGTCGCGGGACTGGAGTGGCGTCATCGTCAGTGGCATGACGAGATGTGCTTCGATGAGATGTGCTCGGCCTAGCTGATGATGATCGGCTCGGAATGGCGATGAGGTACTATAGAGGTGGGCGGAACGCAAGATCTTCCATGGTGTAGAGCTTAGTCACGGCCGGGTTCGGAAGCTTGATGAGGTCAGACTCCCCGGTCGCAGTAATGAACTGGTAGTTGCACGGTGCGAGGATGATCTTGGAGGCGAGCAGGTGCTTCATATCCATCCGTGACAGTGTGGTGACACATGAAGCGGCTGAAATATCTACTCGGTGATGGCGAAATAGTGGAGTTAGGAGACTCCCTATTCACTCAACTCGTTGTCCTTTGTTGCTCTCGGTTGGGCTGTCTTTGATTCCGCAAATAACCTCGGCAAAGCGGACACCTAAGTTGGAACAGTACACCTCGAATTGTTCCGTGTTTCCATTCCCTACAATATGACCACATCCCAAGAATAAAAGCAGCAACTCATCGATATGGACTTTGTTACCTACAGCTCGGGCAAACAACATGTTGCTGAATATTCTCGCACAAATGCGAAGTGCGGGATGATGGAGGCGGTTCTGACTTGCGGAGTTGGACGAGTATGGTCCCGAGGCGATGTGACTCCAAAATTCTTTGGACTGCGTGAACGTCTTTGGGGAATCCAGATTGGTAACTGTCTCACGAAAACCATACAAGACGCATAAATCCCACATAGCTATATCATATTTCGTTCCTCCAGCAAAGAACGAAAACGTACCCTCATCAAGTGTTGGGGAGTCTGAATTTTTGTAAGTGAGAGTGGCGGTGGCAAGGCATTGCCGCACAAGGTCCGGGTAAAGCACGTCTTCCTCTAGCGTGAAGGACATGCAATGTGCGTGGCTTAGGACTCGCCGAACTTGGTCTTGTAGACCCAGTTGCTGAAGCGTCGTCTCGCACATATACCTCGTAGGCTCCAGCTTCAGCCCGAGGAGCTGAAGCGTCGCGTGTCTCCCATGAATCCGGTGAAAGTGGCAGAAGCTCCTTGATACAGAGATCGAAAGGTGTGTTTTCAGCACGGAGCCACGGATGCATGGCGAGTCTCTCGGTGGGGGTGGACCGTGTAGAGGTGCTAGCTTTGCCCTTTCCTTTGTTGGCGGCGAAGAACTTCTTCGGAGGCATGATGACACAGGGAGCTTGGAGACCGCGGTAGCGAGGGGCGGAGCTTGGCTGAGCGAGAAAAAGTCGAGAGCGACTTGCGGTGAGGATGAGCGAGGATAGAGAGTCCCAGTGGTGAGTCGAAGCGTGAGGCGAGCGACTGAAAGTTGCAGCGTCGTAAAAACTGAAGAAGAGAGGCGGAGCAAGATAGCGTGATAGCGTGATTTGGTGAGCTTCACGGTGCGCTTCACGGAAGGCAAGGCGAACTAGGTTATCACGGCTTGCGATTTGGTGACAGAGATTGCGGTTCGGGCGAGAGAGGCGAGAGAGGTTCGGGCGGTGACAAGAGATGGAGAGAGTTCATGGGGAGATCGGTGATGGCGGAGAGCTCGAAGTTTTGGATGAGGGGATTGAGGCTCGCGGAGAGAGAGAGAGCGATGGAGAGCGTGTGTCGCGGAGTGATTGGGAGAGACGAGACTTAAGCAATGGTGAGTGTGATTTGAGAAGAAACAGCAGCGATGGCGAGGATCTCGAGGTGAGGTTTTTGGAGGTGATGGGCCCGTGATAATAAAGAGGAGGGGCATAGGGTTTTTGAAATTTGGATGGTAGTGGTGAACCAGTGCATGGGCATGCAAAACAGATAAAGAAGAAATCAGTGGGATTGGGAAAAGCAAAATTTGGATTTTACTTTTTGTTTGTGTTGACTCGGCGAGCACCCTGGCGGAGCAGGTGCTCGGGCCTGTTCTGGGGTGCTCGATTTCCCCTTTTCTTTTTTTTTTTTTTTTTTTTTTTAGATGATTAAAAACTGAAATCACAAATAAAAGTTAGTATCAAAAGAAATTTAGAATGAATTATGTACAAGAAACCTTACCGGTGGATTGCCTCCCACCAAGCGCTTGTTTAACGTCATTAGCTCGACTGCAGCAGCGCCTAAGCGCGAGAGTGTGGGTCCGCAGGAGGATCAGGGTATGGTGGTGGTTTTTGAGCTCCCCCAGGCTTAAACTTAGCCTTCTCCTCTATGACAACATAGGAGCCATTTTGCTTGCCATCAGAAATCGCTGTATAGAACACACCCTTGCTGACTTTAGCGAGATAGACCCTCTTTTGAGGTAAGTCAAGAATAGCTCCTGCTGTAGCGAGGAATGGCCTTCCCAAGATCAATGGCATGTAAGCATTATTCCTCATTTCGACCACCTGAAAATCACAAAGCATTAAGCAATCATCAATTCTTACCTCGAGGTCTTTGATGAGTCCTTGTGAAGTTGATATCACTCCATCCGCAAATTTGAGGGTTCTCGGAGATGGAAGGATGTTCTCAAACCCTAAGCTTTGTGTGGTTGCCTTAGACATGACGTTTACCGTGGAACCGGAATCACAATGAGAATCCTCAAAATCAACTCCAAGTATAGAGCATGGAACCACAAACTTTCCAGGATCTCCGATCTTGGGGAGATGCCTTAGTTTAACCGCTGGAGGTGGACCTGGAAAAGAAACCTTGGGAGAATAAATCCTCGTTGGAGGAGTTTCTGCAGAACTGGCCAGAGCACCCTGTCGGAGCAGGTGCTCCCGAGAAGGTTTTGGGTGCTCGGTAGATTTGGTCTGAGATTTTGCTGGAGCAGTCTCAACCTGTGTTTCTGAGTGTGAACCATGTTCCAGCATATATTCATCTGTGGCAAGAGATTTTCCTTGGGTATTGTGTTTCATAGCTTGCTCTTTACCCTTTCCAATGACTTTAGGGCTAGTTGGTGGTGTCAACACTTTCTCACTTCTCAGCTCCACTGCGGTGAAGTTTTTCATGACTTCGCATTGTACGTCAATACTTAGGCACTGAACCTTCCAATTCAAAGTAGCAATCCGTTCGTTCATCTGCTGAGCATTCTTGATTTGTCCATCAAGGATCAGTTTCATCATCCGTTTAAGCTCATTCTCTTCGTCCCCAACAAAGTTCACTTGAGCACTTGAGCCACTAGAACCACTTCCAATCCTAGGGCTATGCTCACCCCTTGCTGAGAGAACTCCTTACTGTCGTTTGACGGTTTCGGCGATTTGGGCAACTTGCATGTCAAGCTTCTTCACGTGAGCGGTAACAGCTTCGTACTTCGCATTTAGGTCACTGTACATGTGATCAACCTTGGCATTAATCTCAGTAGACGCCTTCTGTTGGTTTACCATGAGTTGCTGCATAAGACTCTTCAGCTCATCCAGAGATGTAGGCGTAGGAGCGGATTGTTGAGATGTTGCGAAATAGGGTTTTTGTTGAGTTCCTCCTTGAAATCGGTTCTGGTTTTGATTAGGGACGAATGATTTTCCCTGTTGGTTGCTGGAGTAAAGATTTTGAAACCCTTGGTTCTGTTGCAACTGATTCATACCTCCTCCTTGTTGCGGATAAATCTGGTCTTGTGGGTTCTCGACGTTGGTGCTTCGGTAAGAAAGGCTCGGGTGGTTCCTATAATTTGAATCGAACCCACGGTTCTGCACATATCCTTGTCCACTCACATAACTGACCTCTTGCATACCAGCATCATCATCCTCTTCAAAATCTTGGGAGATTGGTGCACTCCCTTTCTCATCCACAAAGTGAACCGATTTTTGGTTTCCCCTAAGGAGTAGGTTAACCTTTGCCGTCAGCTCATCAATCTTCTGCGTGTCCGCACTGTTGACTTTCCTAGACCTATCATACTCAGGAGATTTGTTGTTTGAGCTCGACGCTAAATTCTCAACCAGCTCAAAAGCGCCTTCCTTAGTCTTGGTCATAAAGTCGCCATACTAGCTGCATTCAACGCATTTCGGTAATCCCATTCAACATCATCATAGAAAATACCCAGAATCTGCTCGTCCTTAAACCCGTGGTGTGGACACTCTTTGCGGTATTCCTTCAGTCTTTCCCAAGATTCACAAAAAGCTTCCCCGGGATGCTGTTGGAATGAGGATATCTTGTTTCTCAAGGTCGCAGTCTTCGACTTAGTGTAAAAATTATCCAAGAATGCTGCTCTAACCTCAGCCAATGTCTTCAATGAACCTGATGGCAGTGACTTTGACCACCGTGAAGCTTTGTCTGCAAGCGAAAAGGGGAATAGCTTGCACTTTAGAAACTCATTAGACACTCCATTAGAACCCGTGGTGCTGCAAATTTCCTCCAACTTTTCAATATGATCCATCGGAATCTCTGCTGGGAGTCCATGAAAGAGGTGTTGCTTCACCAATGAAATCAATTGAGGTTTGATTTCAAAGTCTTGCCTCTCAATAGTAGGAGGCACAATGGCAGCTCGGTTCTGGTAGTAGGCGTGTGGATTATCCGAGTCTCCAATACCCGGTTGTTGTTGCTGAGCTTCTTGTCTATCTCTCCGTATCTGTTCCATCTCATCCCGAAGCATCTGCAACTGAGCAGCCATTCCATTGTCTTGTTTACCTATGTTGGCGGTAGTAGGTCTTAGCTGTCGGTTCTCCCTCTCTAGCCTAGCTAGCTCGTCGTTTGAAAGATTGAGTAATGTCTCGGTGCAATTTCTTCTTGTTCTTCTACTGGTCATGCGTCTGAAACATAAGAAAAAGGAAAAGAAAAAGGGAAAAGAATCAGTAGTTTCTTAGACTGAAAATAAAATCAAAAATCAAAGGTAACGCAATTGGTCCCCGGCAACGGCGCCAAAAACTTGATATGTCGAGTTTTAACCCAAAATATTTTCTGCAAGTGCACAGACACACGCAGTAGTATATGGGGTATCGAATCCAGAGAGACCAAGGTTACACTATGAAATTATAGATTTTAAATTAAAGCTAAGACAATTTGGGTTTTGTTGAATTTTCGGAACAGCAAATAACTAAATAAATCGGTATAAAATCAATTAATAAAAACACTAGGTTAAGGTGTTTCGCTGGTGATTAGGAGACAAGGCTGATCAACTATTCAGGGCTAACTAACTACCGGTCTAGAACTCAAACACAAATAAATGTCGCCCCACTCTCGTGATGTATCGACACCTTTATCTAACAACCTAGATACCGAAACTATCGCCTGGATCTAGCGAAGACGATAAGCATTAACAAACGGGTTCAATATGTTCACAATCAATCGCACCAATCAACTCTCGTTGGCTACGCACCAATTCCTCACCAATGATTTATCTAGCAACCTAGAGCACTCTCGTGAATAAGTTTAACCTAAAAATCATAGACTAGGTAGTCAAGTTAATCTAAGCATTAAGAACCCCTATTGGCGAAGACATATAAATTCCAATCCTATTTGTGCTCAGCCATTAACAACCTAAATCACCATTGAAAACCTTAACCTAGCTATGGATCTACTCACTCATAGCGAAATTAAACACAACAAGACAATAAGATGAATTCATGATTTATTAAAAAGAATAAGGTTCAGGAAAACTTCTCAAACAGAGTTGTGGAATGATCGATGATAGGAGAATAGAGATCCAAAGCTGAGTAATATAAATCCAAATCGAAAAGGTACAAAGTGGTGGAGTCTTAGAACCAAAAAAACCTAGAACTAAAAACTGAAGTCTGAAAGAGAACGTGATACAAGTCTGAGGCGGCTGGCCTCTATTTATTCTAAAAATAAAATAAAAAACGTGTCTAGGTAAAATAGGTTGGAGCACCCCGGGCGAGCACCCTTGTGGAGCAGGTGCTCGGGTGAAAAATCGTCTTTTTGCTCCAAATTGCTTCTTTTGCTCCAATGTGCTCCAATATCTTCAATCCATGCTCCAAAGCCTCAAAATACTTGAAAAGACACAAAAGAAACTAGAAAAGACTCGAAAACAATATAAAAAGACTAGTTAAAATGGGACAAAATACTAATATATCACATGTCCGCATAGGGGAGTTGATGATTCCAACCGACTTTGTGGTGCTGCGATACACCGATGAGCCTAAGGATCCTCTTATTCAGGTAGACCTTTCTTGGTTACAGCTGGTGCGCTCATTGATGTGTGGAATGGTAAGATAGCTTTGAATGTGGGTGACTTAGTGGTGGTCTTTGATATGGATAAGCTTGCGAAGAGACCCTCCATCAACAGACAAACATTCTACGTGGATACCCTCAACAATCTAGCAGAGGAGATGGTTGAGAAGCTTCCAGAACCTTCTATGGTTCTGATTTGTGATTTTGAAAATGAGGAATTTCCAGTAACTGTCCCCGATAGACCGTGGTATGCTGATATTGTTAACTATCTTACTGCAGATGTTGAGCCAAAGAGTTTCAAGGGGTACGCCAAGAAGAAATTTTTGAGGGAACTCAGATGGTTCTATTGGGATGAACCTTACCTATACAAGCATTGCTGACACTGAAGTTCAAGACGTGCTATTTCATTTTTATGTTTCTAAGTATACGGGATATTTCGCGACCTTTAAGACAGTGGCTAAAGTACTTCAACCATGTTTCTGGTGGCCTACTATGTTCCAAGACTCTCACGCATTCCTAGCTCAATGTGATGCCTGTCAGAGAAGGGGAAAGATTAGAAAGAGTCACAAGATGCCAAAAAAACTTCACACTGGAGGTTGAGGTATTTAATTGTTGGGGCATTGATTTCATGGGACCTTTTCTTTCATATTATGGGAATCGGTACATCTTGGTTGCAGTGGACTATGTGTAAAAATGGGTAGAAGCTATCGCTAGTCCGACCAATGACGCCTCTGTGGTTCATAAGCTATTTAAGACCATCATCTTCCCCCGTTTCGGAGTACCTCAAATTATGATAAGTGATGGTGGCTCTCACTTTATCAACAAGGTCTTCGAGAAACTATTGAAGAAGCATGGTGTTCATCACCACGTGGCTACTCCGTATCATCCTCAGACGAGTAGGCAAGTTGAGTTTTCAAATAGGCAGATCAATGAGATTTAAGAGAAGACTGTGGGCAAGACTAGAAAAGATTAGTCCGCTAAGTTGGACGATGAGTTATGGGCCTATAGGACCATATTTAAGACACTGCTAGGGACTACACCATTTCACTTCCTTTACGCGAAAGTGTGTCACCTTTTGGTTGAGCTTGAGCACAAGGCAGCATGGGTAGTAAAGATGATGAATTTTGACATCAAAAGTGCTGCAGAGAAAAGATTGGTGCCGTTGAATGAACTGGACGAGATCCAATACAATTCTTACAAGAACTCCAAGTTGTACAAGGAGCACACTAAAGCATATCACGATAAGAAGATCATCTCCTGGAGCTTAGAACCAAATGACCAGGTACTTATGTATAACTCTCATCTATAATTGTTTCCTAGAAAATTGCGTTCTCATTGGTCAGGTCCTTTCACCGTCAAAGAAGTCCGCCCTTATGGTGCTATTGTGCTGACGAATGCTGAAGGCAAATGAGTTCACAGTGAACGGACAAAGGGTGAAACATTACTGGGCCAAACCTGAAACTCTCTCAGGCTATGTGTTGAACGTACATGAAGCACTTGATGCCTGACCGTAGTGCAGTCAAGCTCGTGACGCTAAACTAGCGCTGAGTGGGAGGCAACCCACTGGTAAGTCTGTGATGTGATCATGGGATCATCCGAGAAGACCCGTGTGCCTTGTTCTCAAAAAATGAAGTCTATGATCAACGTTTCTATCCCACTGACCACTTGGAGTACATTCTCACCTCATCTAGAGCACACCTCGAAGTTGAATCAGTCAAATCCGAGCTCACGTGAAGAAGTTATTCAACTTCCAAGTCATGTGATTCCCAGCTTACGCGATTCAGTCATACGTGCGTTCAATAATTATTTCCAACCGAACTAGAAGGAATCAAGCTATGAAAAAAATTATTCTGGAATCTTGAATCATCAAAGAATCTGGTAAAATTTGATTCACAACAACGCCGGTTTATACTTGGAAGATATGAATTTTACAAGTCAATGGATCTGCTTCAGGCTCTATTGCATGACTGAGCCAAAGATTATGATGCACAGCCCAACGCAGGTACGATATCGAAGTAAAACCAATTGGAGAATCTTACTGGATCTCTTAGGTTTCCAACAAGCCCAAGAACAGAAGAAATAGATATCAGACCACAATGTTATTACCCATTTGCCTAAAGGGGTCAACCTGGTGCTGTACTTAAAGAACTCTAAGCCCAGTCCGTTTAAGAGCTTACAAAATTATGTTTGGCATCCTGGAACATCTACTAAGCCCAAAAGGAGATTAAAATTCATGGCCCAAATAAATTTTGTGGCCTGCACTCAAGAAGGAAGGAAAATGACTTGAAGAGTCATATTTGAATTCAAACTTGTGTTTTAATTTCTTTGTATTTTCGAGTATGTTTGTCTCGAGGTGTTCTCGTAAACATGCTACTCTTCTCTTTATATTTTCGTTGAACCTCATTGTTGAATCATCCAACTTCTTTTTTTATAAAAATCTTAGAGTGATTCTGTTTTCTTCTTTTTAGAACTTTTCGATTGCTTCGGTGTGTCATATCCGAAAGAATCAAACCTCATCTTGTCTAGGTGTGTCATATCCTAGGAGACATTGAGGTATATCATGAGCTATTCCGCATCTCCTGTGAGACCATTCGATCCATCATCTATCCATCTATCCATTTTCTTTTTGTTTTACCCCTCGAAAGTGTCGACTCTTTGGGAGGATCGCATCAGTCTGTATATATGCTAACCTTGAGTCTTGTTTTTGTTTTTTTTTTCATTTCGTTAGATTTAGAGTCATGGAAAGCAGAAAAGGTAGTTTCTTGTCGACCATGAGGGTCGGAGTTGATCGACACCACCCTTGGTGTTGGTTGACACCAATGGAAAGAACAGAAGGACCGTATCAAGATATTGGTGTCGATCGACACCACCCCTAGTGTCGGTCAACACCAACCGCCATGAGGTAAGTGTTATAAATCCCTTTCTTCTTCTTCTTATTCTTCCTCACATCTGTTTCGCGAAAACCTCCGCAAAACCTCATCCCTAAAACTCTAAATCCCTGTATTTCTCACCGATTTGAGTGATTCAAAGTGCTAAATTCATTGGATTTATGTGCTTAATCCATATCTAGAATTCATTCAATCCAATTTCAAGGTATGTTCTTCAAATCTTCCAATTTGTTTTTTTAAACCCTAATGTTTGGACCTTCAGTTTATGCCTCTTTTAGGTCAATTCATTAGCTAAATCTCGCCTATTTAGGTTATTAGAGGACGAATCCATCATTACTTTGTGATATCTAATGCTATTTTACAAGTTTTCCCAGCCTTGTTCTTCAATGGAGATTTGATTTGACATATAGCTGAAACTCAAAATTGGGATGTAATAACAATGAATTGGTGTTGGTTTTGATGTTGTCGATTGGTGTTCTTGCAGTTTAGCACCCAACTTTGTCTATTCGCTGATTTTGATTTCCGAACTAATGCTTTGGGTTTGTTTTTCTTTTGTCTAAAACTGCAGATGTCTACTTTGAGACGATTTCAGTTTACGAACCAAGTGATCACCAAACAAGCTTCAGAACCAGCAGATCAGCCTTGTCTTCCATGGCCAAGAATCGAGGTACGCCGATCAAATTGGCTAAGATTTGGGATGCCGAGCCAGCTGTTCAGACACTATCCTCTGAGTGTGGGGATCATCCGATCCTCGATCTATGGTACAAGTACGATAGCTTGTTCTACAACGCTTGGCTGACAATGGACATTAAACCGACTCGGGTTGCTTGTATAGATACATTGACAAGCATGGGTATTGCTGCTGAGGGTATTGCTGCGGATTGGGTTGGGGACTATGGAAACCACTTACTACAAGCTCTATCCAGACTTGGTTCACCAATTCCTAGCCACGGTATGAGTCTACTACGAAGATGATTCTATCAAGACTGCTGAGTAAGGCACTATTACTTTCATGCTTCGAGAGCCACAGGGTAGCAATTCCGATGGATTTCCCTAATCAGCATGTTTTCTGGGGTAACTTTGGCATTGGAGATTTTGATTCAAAGACGTCTAAGCAGTCTGATATACGTCATCCTGTACTCCGTTACCTTGCCAAGCTTGTTGGTAGCATGCTCTTGTGCAAATCCGAAGTGGCCAAAATGAGACTTCAAGAGTTAGTAATGCTCCATTATGCAATGGGTCACTTGACTAAGCATGAATACTCAACGACCTTTCCAGTTAAGCATGTTATTAATTTTGGTACTGTTTTTGCTCATCATCTTGTAGGACTGCAGTGGAAGCCCTTCACGAATAAAAGGAAGAAAGAGACTATAGGAAGCCTGCTCACTCTGATATTTCAGCATTGTGGGATCAATCTTGATTCAGCACATGTCATCTCCAAGAAATATGTGTTGGGTGAAGCTTATTTGAAGCACACCGGTATGCTTACCGGCTATCGGATATATGTTTTACTGATCGCACGGGACTCATCACCTACAGCTACCTCGGTCGAACCTCACTTCCCTATCCACTCTAGCTGCTCTTTATTTTTAGCGCCTACTCCCTTTACACCTCTGTGCATCGCCTTTGAGAGACCAATGCCTCGTGAACCAGATGATTTAAGTCATGATTTGGCTTTTCGGCAGTATGTGGTTAACAGTTTGCAGCACTGTTTCTGCTATACCTCATTGTGTCTGCGATCACCCGGAAAATCAGGAAGCCACTGCTTATTCCCCGCACCCATATGCTCCACCTTCCGCTACCGCTACTGCTAGCTCTAAGGAGGATGAGGAGGACTAGTAATGGAGTCAAAGGCATCGACCCGACGGTGACCATGGAATGAGCATCGGGACAAGCATCAGGAATGGACAAGAATCAAGCGGGAAGACTTGAGGTTCCATGGCTACCTACTAAGGCTACTACATAGAATAGAGGGACAATAAGAGCATTCAAGAAACGGTGCAATGCATTCGTCCAAGAGCTGGTAACAAAGGAAGCCGACTACCGAGGGAGCTACACACAAGACCTACCTAAGGTGTTTGAGTTTGATCAATAAGCTCGGGCCACTTTTATCCGTTTGAGAAAATGAGAACAGAGTGTCTTTACCACTGAACCAAGGTAAAGACACTGCCCAAAGCCAGTACGGGAAGTATACTTTTTTTCCCTATCCGGGTTTATCCCAAAGAGGTTTACCGGATAGGCTTTTAATGAGATATGGACCGTGGTGTCTACGCCTTAATCTCCTTTAATTAGTTTACTCGAAAACACTAAAGACGAGTTAAGCTAAATAATAAGGCGTAGAACTATCTAAGGACCGCACCACTAAAATAAGCCGTCCATCTACTTTATTTGTTTGGTCATAGGTTGTGTGATGTGTCAGCTTGTTGTGGTGTCTACCTTTTTGCCAATTATAAGCTGTCATTTTTGAAAAGATTCCCTAAACGCGCCTTTGTATTTAGCTCGTTTTCAAAACTTAACCTTATCCTTTCGTACGATTAGAACGCGTGTCTTCTTCTTTACTTACTTTATTACCACGGTTAATATTTAAAAAAGATTCCTCACGCGTTTAAAATTTGAATTTTAGGTACTCATCGGACCGGACACGATCCATCGAGAACCAACATCGGTCGACGGAACCGATTTCTCGAGTGCGATACGTGCAGTTCTTGGTAACGATATGCGCCAGTGCCGATAGCGATATGAGCACTCAGCGTCAGCGATACGAGCATTATGCATCAGCGACACTAGCATTAGCCGACGAAGATACGTACAGTTCTCGATAGCTATTTGCGTCATCCCCGATAACGATACGCGTCATCCCTGATAGCGACTTAAGAAACTCTGACAGCGATACGGGTATTCCACCCGCGCCACCCAACCAGCCCTTGGAAACCTTGACCGCCGACCACCTCCGACAACCGGCGACCTACTCCGGGCACCGCTGACTAACTCCGACCACCGGTGACCTACCCCACCTCCGGTAGCCACCGCCGGGCACCGTCGAGCCCCACAGACCCTCTGGACCGCACTACTCTGTGCTTAGCAATGATGGATGTTCCACCGCCACCACCAGACATTGGAGGCATCCTAGCCGCCATCCAAACTCAACTCCAACAGCTCGGAGAATGAGTTCAAAGGATTGAACCACCCCATCCACAATCTGTTGCTCGGATCCAACCCAAGGATGTTCCACCGTTCCACAACCCAGAACAAGCCTTTGTATCCGAGGGAGATCGAGAAATCCCAATGCAATGAAGGATAAGGGCAAGGTAAAGATTACACAATGAGGACCACGAAGAACGAGTGGCGAGGCCGCACATCCCTAGCCTCATGTTCACGGTTCCTACCTTCGCCGGCAAGACCGATCCCGAAGCATACCTTGATTGGGAATGCCGCATGGACCACATCTCTGAGTGTTATGAGTACGATGAAGGCCACAAGCTCACTTATGCAGCCGCACACTTTACCGACAACACAGTCACGTGGTGGGACTGAGATATCACCAAGCGAAGTCGAAACCGGGAAGGCCCCATTCCAACATGGGAAGTAATGAAGTTTGTCATGCGGAAGAGATACGTCCCGCCCTTGTATCACCGAGAGCTCCAAAGGAGGTTCTGCCGAATCACCCAAGGGAGCAAGACCGTAGAAGAGTATTACGGGCAGTTCGAGCATTTATGGCACCAACTCATGGCCCAATTCCTTGATGGGATGCAAGATCGGATCGTGAGGAAGGTCGAGCGAAAAACCTACGGGAACTTCAAGGAATTGCTCCACTTTGCCATCCAAGTCGAGCAGCAAGTTAAGAGGAAGGCCTCCAGCCTGAACCGAAGCCTAGCTGAAGGCAGCCCGAGCTTGTCTCCGAACTCCTCACTGAGCCACCAAGCTAACCGAAGCTAAGATAAGTCTAAACCGATCGTGGTCGATTCCCGGTTCAAGCCAAGGGTTCAAGAGCAAGCCAAGGACAACCGACAAGCTCCTCAGAAGCCCCCCAACACCACACGTACCCAAGATATTGTATGTTTCAAGTGCCCTAACCAATGGGTAATCGTGATCACTCTTACCGGGGAATACGAATCATAAGAGTAAGGAGAACCAACCGAGCACGAGGAAACCGAGGAGCAGGAAGAAGAAATAGCCGAGCCAGACGTGGGAGAACTTCTCGTGATTTGTTGGATCCTTAGCACCAGCCAAGTCACCAATAATACCAAGCAACACGACAATATCTTCCAGACCCGTTGCACGGTAAACGGGAAAATTTGTAGGTTGATCATTGATGGAGGGTCTTGCACTAACGTGGCAAGTTCTTACATGGTCAAGAAACTTAATCTCGAAACCATAAAGCATCCCAAACCCTATAAGCACAAGTGGTTGAATAACAAAACCGTTATTCAAGTAGAAGAACAAGTCTTAGTCACGTTTATTGTTGGCAACTACAAGGATCAAGTCCTTTGTGACGTGGCGCCCATGGAAGCCAGCCACCTATTGTTGGGTAGGCCTTGGCAATTCGATAAAGGAACCACTCATTGTGGCCAGACTAACCATTACACATTTTTCCATGATAATAAACAAATTAGGCTCACCCCTTTACCACCCTCCCAAGTTAATGAATTACAATCTAAACTCTCAAGGGATAACCACACTAAGTCTAACTTCCTAATCAACTCTAGTACTGTTAAGAAATCGCTTAGTGATTCTATTGGTAATGTGTTGCTAATGGTGTAGGTACCGCGGAAGAGGATTTACCAAAGGAAATCAAGGAGTTCCTTAGGGCTTTTGAGGATGTTTTCCCGGAAGAGCTTCCCAAAAGGCTACCACCCCTCCAAGGGATAGAACACCAGATCGATCTAGTACCGGGTGCCCAGCTGCCAAACCGATTGGCCTACCGCGTCAATCCAGAAGAAGCCAAGGAGTTGGAGAAACAAGTCTCGTACCTCATGAGCCAAGGCTATGTTCGGGAAAGCTTCAGTCCTTGTGCAATACCAGTCCTCCTAGTACCCAAGAAGGATGGCACTTGGCGAATGTGTGTGGATTGCTGAGCTGTGAAAAACATCATCATCAAGTACTAGCACCCCATCCCGTGGCTAGACGATTTGCTCGATGAACTAAGTGGTTTAACAATCTTCTCAAAGATCGACCACAAGAGCGGCTATCATCAACTTCGAAAGAAGGAGGGTGATGAGTGGAAGACCGCCTTTAAGAACAAGCAAGGTTTAAACGAGTGGTTGGTTATGCCATTCGGACTTTCTAATGCCCCTTCTACCTTTATACGTCTAATGAATCATGTCCTAAGGCCTTTCCTTAATAAGTTTGTGGTAATTTATTTTGATGATATTCTTGTTTATAGCAAGTGCCTTAATGATCACCTCAGCCACCTTGAAATGGTTTTGCAAACTCTTAGGATTTAGAAGTTATATGCTAACTTTAAGAAATGTGTTTTCGGAGCTAATGAGCTTGTCTTCCTAGGTTTTTTTTGTTAGTAAACAGGGTCTTAAGGTGGATTATGAGAAGATAAAGGCAATTGAAGAATGGCCAACACCGACCAACATCAGCCAAGTCCAAAGCTTCCATGGCCTTCCTAGTCTTTATCGCCGGTTCATGAAGGATTTTTGCACCGTGGCTGCGCCATTCACCGCGATTACCAAGAAGAATGTTGAGTTCAGCTGGGGAGCACATCAAGAGCTGAAGCACCATCTCACGCATGCCCCTCTCCTAGACCTTTGAAGTGGAATGTGATGCCTCCGGTGTTGGCATAAGAGAAGTTGAATGGGGCAGTGCTCAATTACACGACCTACGACAAGGAGCTCTATGCTTTGGTCCGAGCCATGGAAACTTGGCAACACTACTTGTTGGCCAAGGAATGCGTCATCCACACCGACCATGAGCTCCTGAAGCACCTGAAGGGCCAAACCAATCTGAAGAAAAGGCATGCCAAGTGGTTAGAATTCATTGAGACATGTCCCTATGTCATCAAGTACTAGAAGGGCAAGGAAAAAATTGTAGCCGATGCACTTTTCTGAAGACATGCGTTGATCATGGTCATGAACGCCAAGGTTTTGGGTTTTTGAAGCATCAAGGAAGCCTATGCTACCGACCCCGAGTTGGGAGAATGTTACCGAGAGCACGACAAAGGAACCTATAGCCAGTATTACATCAAAGAAGGGTTTCCTTTCAAGGGAAACAAGTTGTTCATACTGAGGGGTTCCATAAGAGAGTTGTTGCTACGAGAAGCTCACAGAGGGATCATGATGGGACACTTTGGAAGGGATAAGACTTTGGCCAACCTCCGGGAACATTTCCATTGGCCACACATGAAGAGGATGGTGGCGAAGTTTTGTGACCAATGCATTACTTGCCGGAAAGCCAAGTCCAAGACTCACCCCCATGGGTTGTACACTCCGTTACTGATCTCCATGGTGCCATGGATTGATCTATCGATGGATTTTGTGCTTGGTCTTCCCTAAGTTGATCACAAGGATTCCATTCTCGTGGTGGTCGACCGCTTCTCCAAGATGGTTCACTTCATTCCATGTGCCCGAGCCAATGATGCTACGCACATAGCCAATCTATTCTTCCGAGAAATTGTTAGGCTCCACGGGATACCATGGACCATTGTCTCGGACCGTGACCCAAAGTTCCTCGGACACTTTTGGATGACCCTTTGGCTGAAGTTAGGAACCAAACTCCTATTCTCAACCATGTGCCACCCACAGATCGATGGTCAGACCAAAGTCGATTACTGAACCTTAGGAGCTTTACTAAGGGTTACTATCGATAGCAACATGAAGAATTGGATTAAGTGCATTCCTTTCTTCGAGTTCGCTTACAACCGATCTGTCTACTCGGCTACCAAATTCTCACCATTCGAAGTGGTGTATGGGTTCAAGCCTCTCACCCCATTAGACCTGCTGCCATTACCTACCGAGCACTTCCTGAACCAAGATGGAGCTGAAAAGGCTGAGCTTATCAAGAAACTATACGGGAAAGTCTGAGCTAACATCGAGAGGAAAACTAAGAAGTATGAGAAGCAAGCCAACAAGGGTCGGAAGCAAATGGTTTTTCAACCTGGGGATTGGGTTTGGCTTCATCTAAGACCCAAACGATTCCCGAGCAAAAGGAAGGACAATCTAGCATCGAGAGGAGATGGCCACCTACACGGGAAGGAAGTCCTACAATCACTAAGGACAGTGAAGTTTACTGTGGGGAGGATTTCTTTCAAAATGAAGATCAGGCTGAAAAATCCACTTAGGGAGACAGAGTCGACCTACTGACCCGACTTGGCGATAGAGACAAGCCCACGTATGTTCCCCCTCTATACAAGCCACCACTTCCATTCCCAGGAAGATTCAAGAAGGATTTAGTGGAGAAGTATAAAGCTCTCTTTGAGAAGTAGTTGAAGGAAATTGAGGTCCATATGCCTATATTAGACGCTGATGTAGGCTCAGAATCACATTGAGTTTAGATCACTTGATGATCAAAGGATTCAAAAAACCTAGCTTGAGCGGAAGGTGAAAGAGATAGAGATAGGGTGAGTTGATTGACTCTCTCAGTCGATGAACTAGACTAGTTAGATGAATCACTCAAATATTTCGAATTGCAGACTCAAAACGACTTAAATGAATCACTTAAATAAGTACTTATGAATGGAAACACAAAGAATTCACAACTTTGTGAAAGAGAAGAAAAACTGTTTTTCTTATGAACTTAAAAATCTCGATTAAGGGTCATTTACAAGGAGGCACGAGCTGAGCTTTTATAGTCTCAGATTACAATGGTCCTAAGGTCTAAAAAAAGAAAAAAAATCATAGCAATTAAAAGAAAAGAGTCGTTTGAAGGCTTATTGAAAAATATCGGCTAAATAAGGCAAGTAAGGTCTTTGCTTGTATCTGGTCAACTTTGGAAGGTAGGAACGTGTCTTTAGAAGTCTCTGGTTGCTATGGAGCGTCTCTTTAATGCGCAAGGATTGATGAAAATGTGGCTGTTGCAAATTAATAGCGTGATGATCCAAATAAGGCAAGTCTTGATCCTGTTCTTGTTCCATGCATGATTTAACATTACTTGTTGTTTTGGCAGCTTGAAAACAACAGGTAGTCTTCTTAGAACTTGAATAAAACAGCAGCACGTTGGTCTTCAATTGGTTTAAGGTCTGACTTGATTGAGACTGGTCAGTTTCGAGCCAAATTAGAGCATATGTGCTAACTCGGGATTTAGCTCGGTCTTCATTTGGTTTTCTTCGATCAGATCTTTGCTTGAGCATGATTCCTCCATGTTGGTCCGTTGAGAAGCTTGAACTGGCTGCTTTGGCTTGCTCCAGGTCTTGCATGGTTATGATGTCCGCATCAAAAGCTTTCAAGCTTATATCTCCACATCAAAAGTTCTTGAAGGATGAAGTAATGGACAGGATTAAGGATGTTCAGAGAATGGAAGTAGTGAGCCATGAATGCAACGCTGTTACACAGAAGAAGGTTGTCCAAGAAAAGCTAAGCGACCATGGATCTTTAACTCTACCATGTTTTTTAGGTCCATTGGCTTTCAATTACTGCCTCTGTGACCTTGGAGCATCGGGAAGTCTTATTCCGCTTTCCATAGCTAAGATGCTAGATTTCAGTAAGTACAAGCCTTGCAACATATCCTTGGTCTTAGCTGATAGGTCTACTAGACTTCCTCATGGTGTATTGAAAGATCTTCCTCTTAGGATTGGAAATGTAGAAGTGCCCTGATAACATCATATTTTCGCACACTTTTTATATGTTTTTACTAGGTTTTTAATGAAGAAACAAGTGATTATGGACACTTCAAGGCCATTTTACACCAATTTCACTTCTTGGAGACTTTTATAAGTTTTTGAGCAAAAAGAACACAAAGTGGAGAAAACCCCATTTTAAGGAAGTTTCTGTGCATCACAAGTTTGGCATTTGTTGAAGACCTTCCCGTGCAGAAAATCCAGAGATCCGGATGTCTATGAAAAGATAGAAGAGTTAAGATTCACTTGGGACAAGAATCAAAGCAATCCATTCAGCCGTTTGGATGATATGACACAAAGAGAGAAGCCCTATCAACCTCGGTCACATGGACTATGATCAAGCTTCTTGGTGACCTCGGTCATAGGTCCCGTGACCGAGGCAAGCCTTCATCACCACCTCGGTCACAAGAGCCATGACCTAGGTGATACGCTCAAAGTTTAATCCCTAGAGCTACACCGCAAGTGCAAAGATATGCAAATGTAGTATATAGGGGTCGAATCCACAGAGACTCACAATATTTCACAATAGATCATTTAGTTTCAAATTAAGCTAAGTAAGATAGGAGATAAATAAAAGCAATGCAGAAAAGTAAATGAAGGTTGTTGTATTCAAATGAGATAAACATCAAGCTCAGAGAATTTCTCAGGAATTCAAGAAATGTAAATAAAAAAAACCAAATTCCTTTTTGAGACTTAAGATTTTAAACAAGCATTAAGTTCAAGTTTGATTTGTTCACAAATTATCTAATCCAACTTCCTTTGTAATTATCAAATTTGCTCACTCTAGGTTCTGTCAAGTTTCAAATCACACCGTCGTGCTAATTCTATAACCTAAGATCTAGATGCTAGGTGATCAGGCTAGATCTAGCATTAAGGACAACCTAGGTGAAGAACTTATAAAGTTGTGAATCCTAACCAATCAATCAATGTTACAAATCCATGAAAACCCTGGTGAGAATCTCTGAACCTAACAAGTGATATACTCAGACATAATCAATGATATCAAACAATGAAAGAAGGGTAATACTCAGACAAAACAAACGATGAAAGAAGGGTAATAGTAGGAACTCTCGATGGAAACCAAGAATCTGTCGAGTATTTGGATCAAGAAATAATAGGTGGGAGGTTACTGAATCAGAACTCAAGAAAAATGCTAAGGAAGAAAGATATATGATAAGGAACGAGAAAACTTTCCATTAAAAGAACTAAGTACAAGGAAATGGCAATCAAGGATCGGTGAAGATAAATTTCTCGTACGACCCTCGAGGAAAAAAGGTATTGCCATCGAGAAATGAACGTATTTTACTGAGGATTGATCATTCGGCTACAAGGGTGGAACATATGTCTGCTATGCCTCAGGTATTGTCTAAGGACAATAACATAGAATAGATCAAGTCCTAAAGTGTGAAGACATGGTCTCCGACAATGCTCAGGGATGGAACAGTAACCTCGGTACCGGATTAGACCCGACCCGACCCGACCAAAAGGACGTGGACCCTAAACCAGACCAGTCCAAACCGGTTTAAGCAGTCAGACCAGACAGGTGTCAGACTGCGTAGATAACAATGTGCCAGTCTGCATGATGGCTTACCATGCAGTTACCTGTAATGTCATTGCTCTAAAGATAATGCCCGAAGAAAACCAGCCCATGATCAGAGTAGTTTAAGAGATTGTCAACATCAAGAAAAATAGCCATGAATTGGCTAGATTTAAAGATTCCCAACAAGACCCCCCGCGGAACCATGTTCGTACCAAGATATTGAAGAGCTTCATGGAACCATTTTAGTTCCAAATTCTACCAAGTAAGTGTCTCTCCTAGACCTTATTGTCACTATAAACTATGCTATCATTAGGTTAGGTTGATGAAACAAACGAGGAAAAGATAACAAAGATAGCTGAAGAAAGAAAAAAGAGGAAGCATCTGACCCCGGTCACAAGGCACGTGACCGAGGTCGTGATGGAGGCCTGCCCTGGTCACATGAGCCACGACCGATGTCGTCATGTACGCCAGCCCTGGTCACGAGTTCCGTGACCGAGGTCGTCACACCGAGTTCCAATTCTCGAGTTCTTTGATTCCGAGTAATCTAAAACATTTCCATCCGTTGACATAAACCTTGAACGATGCAAAAGAGCATTGCCATCGTCCATTATTCACAATCGTGCCCGATCAGATTTTTCCCAAAAAGAAATTTCTGTAAGTTTTCAGAAATACCAAAACCAGGTGCTCCCCACAGCCAAGGTACAAAACCAATGGAATCTAGAACAACAAGACAGACTTCTCGCGCACCTACATTGGAACGTCCACCTCATTGCTACACACTGCTTAATAAGGAGATTGATGAGAGAAGAACCAAGAGGATACATGGTAGAGCAACAAGAGCAAACAAAGGCAAAGAAGTGATAATTGAAAAGGATAAGTCAACAGCAGCACAAGGAGCAAGCTATGGTTCCGATGAAGACATTCGGGATGATTCCGTTCTCTCATCACAACTTCCCCAACAATTCCAAGCTGCCCTTACACGCCTTTCATGCCAACATGCTAAGAAGAAGGAGCTTCCCATGATGCTTTTGGGATAGAAGATGAAGGATAATGTTGACTACCAGAGACTACTCAATGGGTTTAAGCTGATACGCACCTTAAGAGTTGATTACACATCATTGCAAGCACTTGGACTCGCAAATGATGTTGAATGGATGTTGAACGCACTAGGACTCCGCAAGTTCATGGAGACCACTCGCCAAGAAATCTATGAAAAAGAGAAACCGCAATTCCTCGGCACCGTCACACTAGCCTTTCCGCGCACACCAGCACCACTAGCGCCAGATGGGGTGCTCTTCTTCACAATCAATGGTGAGCATTACAACATCTCCATTACCTAGCTCGGACAAGCCCTTGGATTTTAGTATCAATATGCTATAGATTTTGGACCCGAAGATACCAATTTGATATGGCAACGCTTTGGCCGTGTTACTTTTCATGATCGGAAGAGTAAGGCGTCTACACTATCTCACCCAGCCATTAGATGCATTGACAAGCTCCTCGCCAACACCATCTTCTCATGCTCAGCTCAAAACAACATCATTAGTGATGAGCTTCTTGTCTTGACGATTCCATTTGTTGATTTTCCAAGAAAAATCATCTATGCCGCACTCATTGCCAAGCGGTTGATCAAGATCAAGCATGATGCTTTCAAGTCTAGCGAGAAACAAGCAACCATTAGCTTTGGAGGAGTCATCACTACGATCCTAGAGACGATCCTAGAGACTGATGGAGTTGACCTCACGCACATCCATTATACCTCCAAGGACAACCTCATGGACTTAGAGAAGCTTGGTAAGATGAGGATACTTGAAGGAGTAAGCATCAACCCCGACCAATTTGGATACAAGTACCACATTCCTTCTAGCATGATCCACACCATACTACTCCCTTGCCACACCATGCCACGCCTTAGTGATAGATTCACGAGCTGGATCCCTTTACCACATGAGTTCTACTCATCACAAGTCGAGGATTGACTTCCACTCACACTTCGCGTCTCCATCAAGAAGAAGTCGATGATTTCCTTTGCCTCTCAGCGTGTCACACAAGCTTCTATGGGACGTGACACAGCCACTCCCTCCCTTGAGACAGAGAGAGCATGACGTATGGAGCTGGAGCAGGAGTTTGATGATCAGTGCATTCAAAAATAAGTTCATGTAAATGCATGTCTATTCCTAAGTCTCGAACTATGAAATACGAATGATCGATTAACCTATAATTCATAGAGAAAACCGGCTGAGATCAGATATCCTATTACTCAACTTCCGCAGGCAATAACACATATATCAAAGCATTAACATCAAGTTCAATCCTAATCCATAAAACTCCATAAGTAAGGGGTGTGTACTTGTTATGACCCAATACTCATCCAAACTAGGTTCTAGCAAACTAAGCAAGCGGTTAGTGAAACCTAGATGCCTGGAATCCGTGGCTAGTTCGTGAGGATAGCTACATGCATTAAGAGAAAGTTCAGAACGAAAGAACAGTATAGACGATGACGCAAAGACAATGAACTCGCCACTTAAACTAACTAGATCATCTCCCCCCTTTGATTAACCCTTTAAACCCAACAAGTAAACTACTCAAGCATGGTTAAAGGAATCATCAAAGCAAGGTTTAAGTAATTCATAAGTTGCAAAAAATATAGAAGAAAAGGTTTAGAGATTACAAAGTAACAAGAGATTGAAGGAGAGAAGTGTTGGTGATCTTCTAGGGTTTCCACAAGCAAGAGAGGCTTGATGCGGCTCCTCTGGTCATTTCTAGGGTTTCTATGAAGTCTCTGTAGAAGCAATTTGGAGGCATTAATGATTAGGTTTAGTATTTATAAGGCTTGGGGTCCAAAAGGTCGGGTTTAGGGTTTTGGAGGCTAAACTCAGCGTTTTGATAAGTTTGGAGGCAGGAGCATGGGCCTTGGTCACGGGCCTTGCGACCAAGGTGGTGAGAAAGGCTGGCCTCGGTCACGAGACTTGTGACCGAGGTTGACAAGTCATCACTCTTTGGCTTATATCTTCCAAACAGCTGAATGGATTGCTTTGATTCTTAGCTAAGGTGAAGTTTGACTCTTCCAGCTTTCTAGGGATATAAAGATCTGTGAATTTGGTCAACGGGAAGGTCTTCAACGAATGTCAAACTTCTGATGCTCTGAAACTGACTTAAAACGGGTTTTGCTCCTTTTTGGTCATTTTCCCTTATAACCTGTAAACCTCTTTGAAACTAGAAATATTTGATAATAGTCTATTTAGCCTTAAAAACACACCAAACTCTTCATAAAACAATATGAAAATGATACTAAAATAGGTAAAAATAGGATGTTATCAATTGCACAACTACAGAGGAGAGCTTATGATACGATCCTCCCAAGGAATCGACACTTTCGAGGGGTAAAACAAAAGAAAGGATAGATGGATAGAAAAATGGATCGAATGGTCGCACAAGAGATGTGGAATAGCTCCTGATATACCTCAATGTCTCCTAGGATATGTCATACCTAGACAAGACAAGGTTTGATTCCCCGGATATGACACACTAAGATGAATCGAGTTGATCGTTGGATATTACACACCAAACAATCAAAAAGTTCTAAAAGAATTAAAGAGAATTACTCTCAAGGTTTGAAAATAAAAAGTTGGATAATTTTATTCATCATCTCGTGATGTTTAAATAGCAAACAAAGAGTAGAAAATATCTAAGCAATATTAATTGCTGAAATAAACTAAAAGGTCTTAAAACAAGAATGAAAAATATCTCTTGAGCTTCATGATGGTCAGCTCCCCGAGATGGACATATTAATTGGGCCAAGAAATCTCGTCTTGGGCTTAGTAAATGTTCCAGGATGCCAAACATGATTTTGTAAGCTCTTAAACGGACTGGACTTGGAGTTCTTCAAGTACAACACCAGGTTGACCCATTTAGGGAAATGAGCAATAACTTTATGGTCCGATATCCATTTCTTCTGTTCTTGGGCTTGTTGGAAACCTAAGAGATCTAGTAAGATTATCCAATTGGTTTTATGTCGAGATCGTACCTGAGTTGGGCTGTGCATCATAATCTTTCGGTCAGTCACGCAATAGGGCCTGAAGCAGATCCATTTACTTGTAAAATTCATTTCTCCCAAGTCTGAATCGACGTTGTTGTGATTCCAATTTTCACAGATCCTCTAATGATTCAAGAATCCAGAATAATTTGTTTCATAGCTTGAATGCTTCTGGTTTGGTTGGAAATAATTATTCAACGCACGTATGTCTGAATCGTGTAAGCTGGGAATCATTTAACTTGGAAGTTGAATAACTTCTTCACCTGAACTCGGATTGGACCGATTCCACTTCGATGTAAACCTCTGATGAGTTGACATTATATTCCAAGGGGTTGTTGAAATGTAAAAATTGAGCTTGGACTTCATTTGATCTGAACAAGGCACATAGGTTTTCTCGGGTGGTAGGAGAGTCACATCAGCTTAGATCCATGACACACTGATTAGTCCACCACCGAGCACAAGAACCTCCTGAGAAATTGAAGGTTCACTCGTTCTATCTTTACTTTTATGCTTTTATTTTATTTTTATTTTTATTTTTCCCATCCTTCCTAGATTTATTCACACTGGGGACAGTGTGATTTAAGTCTGGGGGGATGTTTATCTGTTACTTACGCATTTTTATTTCTTTTGAGTCATTTTAATGTCTTTTTATTGAGTTTTATGTTTTATTGAGTCAAACCTTTGTAGGAAATGATGAACCTATGATATGATGATTTCGACCTTATATATGTTCTGATTTATTTCCTAAGGACAAGTTTTGCAGAATTCGCTAAAGAACGGACAACACCTAGAACCTCACTGGAGGACCTCTCCGCTGAAGTTTCATCTTACGGAGACTTGGTTGAATCTTATGTTAACTCCATTTTATTTGAACCCTAATACTGATTAGAGGTATTAGATCAAGGAAATAAACTTCTTATCCTTTCTACCACTCTTTGCTGATCCTGAATGGCCACTCATTTTTAGTGGTTCCCACCCTTAAACCATAACCTTTATTTTTAGACCTCACATTTTTCTCTTTTCCTTTCTCGTTTGGCAGTTATGTCGTGGAAAAGAGAGAGAGAAATTTCCAACACAGTTTTCTAGCCACTGAAGACAGAGGCTTTGGAAGATTTCAAAAGAGAATGTGACGATTTGGTCTAGAGACTATTCTACCTTGGGATTCGACAATAAAATGTACATATTTTGTGCTTATGAGACTTGTGTGAATACGTACCATTTCCCCTGTCAAAACGATGAAATGATGAAATGATTTTGTTTTGAGTAAAAGGGTAGGAAAATTTCCAATGAGCCCATTATTTTACTTTGAAAGGAATGATCACACGAAAGTTGGAAGCGAGGTTAGGAAAATTTCCCTTGATACCATTATTCACCTACACCTTTGATAAAAAAAAAGAGAGAAAAAGAAAAACGAAAGGAAAGGAAACGGTTACGGAATAAAAAAATCTCATAGCAGAGGTATTCCCAAGGAATATGGATCGCTATTAAAGAAGGTGTGGAGTCGTTTGCAAAGAACCCAACAGAAAAATCTAAGTCTGGGGAAGGAAGAAAAGAAGAAAAGGAGTGAGGTGTTATACGAAGAAGTGGTTGGAAACTGTGAATATCAATGGGTTCATACTCTCTTGCGGTTTTGCGATATAGTTGCACCTCTGACTCATTGGTAAGCCTTAAACACTAAAACTCCACCATTTAAACAGCAAAAGCCATTTTTTATCAAGTGCCGTCCACCCTGAATGATACCTTCTGATGAGAAAGCTCACGCAACTCTTAATGAATGTAGGGAGTTAACTAAATTGAATTATGAGTTCTTTTGTAAGTTTGAGATGGACGGACAAGAGTTGAGAATGTTATGAATCTATAGTGAGAATGTTCTGATGTGAATCTTTGTACTACTGAGTTCGCAGGTTATCTATTGGAGCATTGTCTCTGATCATAGAAAAGTTTCCGCGATTTTCAAACCTCTCCACTGGTTTAGTCTTCTTGTTTGCTTGAAGACAAGCAAAGTCTAAGTCTGGGGGAGTTGATAACATCGTATTTTGGCCCACTTTTTATATGTTTTTATCAGGTTTTTAATGAAGAAACAAGTGATTATGGACACTTCAAGGCCATTTTCCACCAATTTCACTTCTTGCAGACTTTTAGAAGTTTTAGAGCAAAAAGGACACAAAGTGGAGCAAAACCCGTTTTAAGGCAATTTCAAAGCATCAGAAGTTTGGCATTCGTTGAAGACCTTACCGTCAAGCAAATCCAGAAGAGTAAAGGTTTACCTGGGACAAAAATCAAAGCAATTCATTCAGCTGTTTGGAAGATATGACCCGATGAGTGAAGCTCTGTCAACCTCGATAACAAGGAGTGTGACCGAGATCAAGCTCCTTATCAACCTCGGTCATGGCACCCATGACCTAGGCTAGAAGACTTCATCCATCCTTGCCTAAAACGCCAAGTTTTGCCCTAAAAACCCTAAAACCGACTTTCCACACCCCAAGGCCTATAAATACTCATTAAACCTAATATTTTGGTGTGCTTCTTCGGTGAACCTCCGTGCCTCTCCAGCCTCACCATCAGAAACCCTAGGACGTCTCCACAGAGCCTCCTTCGTCGCCTCCAACCCTAGAAGTCGCCCCTTGAAGTTCTCATCCTTGTTCTTCGATGTTTCTCATCTCTCTTTACTCTTCTTTGCTTTTGGGGAGACAAGTTATGTTCTGCGACATCTAGAGAAGTTTTCTTTGAACCCTCTTTGATTTATTGAATCATTTATGATGTTATTTTCTATGATATCTATTGCGTTTCTTTGCATCATGAGCGAGTAATTCTCTTTGTTGGATTTTATGGGGTGAATCAAGGGGAATTCATGGTTCAATTCATCTAGGTTGTTAGATCTGATTTTCGTTTGTTATTAGAGTTCTCTTGTGGTATCTTTTACTTAATGCATGTTGCTTGGGTTGATCACCAAGCACTGATCTAAGAGGATAGGAGTGTTACCCGCGTAAACCTATTCCTCGGACCTAGTGCTACTGAAGCCTCGCACCATAACCTGTGTGAGTTGAGTTATGGGGCTTTGTGAACTTATCAAACTTGTTTAGCTTGCTGGTTGATGTATGTCGTTGCCTACGTAAGTTGAGTAATGGGGTGCTGAGACTTTACAAGAAGAGACCATCTTTGTCTCTTGACCTATTCCCGTAGCCAAATTAGTTTAGTAATATTCCATAAACTTGATTCATGGTTACCATTTAATGAATGTGAAAGGGAATTATTGATCTGAATGTATGTGTAAGTTAAGGCTGATGTTAGGTAATGTTGTGAAGAGTATGGCTAACACTTTACAAGTAAAGCTCCATGGTTTTGCATTTAGAATAGCAAAGTTGATTGTATCTGTTCTAGTGGCATTGCTTAGGTTCTGAGTCCCCATTTTCAAACTTCTTTCCTAGGATAGTATCTGCCTCCATAGATAAACTCATAAAGCTTTTGTAATCCAGAAGTTTTTCAATCTATTGATAATTTGTTTATGATTTCTCCATCATCCTTCTTATCTCTTCTTTATCTCTATGATTATGTGCATTTTATTGATTATTGGGTTTGAAAAATTTATGATGATTTCTGCATAGTGAATTAGGGTTCTTAGGGATGGGTTAGATTAGTGAGGATCCTTGATCTCCTAAGATGCTTAAGCTTCGAATTGATTGAATACCTTCTGGGTTAGTGTACTTAATGTTGATCAATTGGAATTAGATTCTGGACATTTCAACGCCCACCACTATTTCCAAAGATTTACATTTCTAGCCCAAGACATTGGTTGTCAAGAGTGTTTATTGGCTTTAATGGACTAAATCCATGCTTGTCTAGCTTATATTTCGTGATATATCATGGTTTTATGGTTTGTAAGCCATGATATATGTTCTTAATATAGTCTTTTATGTGTCTTTAGAGTCCCATTAGAGTCTTTTGCAGGTTTATACACATTTGGGGACTTTTGGGAATTTTGGAGCATTTTGGAGCATTGTGGCTGAGAAGCCGAAGTTGGTGCCAATACAGACCATTGGTGTCGATCGACACGGGCCACATGCTGAAGCTTCACGCGGAAATTAACAAGTTTTGATGATCTCCAACTTTGCCCAGAAGTTTTAATTATTTACAAAAGAACTTAAATCGTGTTTTAGAGTATTAAGTAGGGTTTTTAGGTTTAGATTAGAGAGAGTTCATGTTTGTAAGAGATTATTGGAAAGATAGAGAGCTTGGGGCTGATCTATTACTCTGTACACTTGAGAGAAGATTTCAAAACCCTGTTTCTATTTCCCTTTTTACAGTTTTATATGATATCTATTCAATTCATGTCTTTGATTTCAATGAATATGTCTAAGTAGATCTCTTGTTAGGTTCAGAGATTTTCACTAGGGGTTTCATGGAATTGTAAGATTGATTGATTGGTTAGGATTCATAACTTGATAGTTCTCCATTTAGGTTGTTCTTAAAGCTAGTTCTGGCCTGATCACCTATAATCTAGATCTTAGGTTGTTGAATTGACACGACGGTGTGATTTAAAATCTGACAGAACCTAGAGTGAGCAAATTAGATAATTGCAAAGGAACTTAGATTAGATAATTTGTGAAAAAATCAAACTGGAAGTTATTGCTTGTTTAAAATCTTAAGTCCCGCAAAGGAATTTGGTTTCTTAGGTCTTAGGCATAGAGAATTCTTGCAGAGAAAGTTGGTTAATTCTACACTTGTGATTTGAGTTCTAGAACTGGTCCTTAATTTGATCCTAATTGGTTGATTGATTTAAATTACATGAATTTTGAGAAACTCCCTGAGCTTGATGTCTTTCTCATTTGAATACAATTAACTTCATTTACTGTTTTGCATTGCTTTAATTTATCTCTTGTTTAACTTAGCTTGATTTGAAACGAAAGATCTATTGTGAAAAAATTGTGAGTCTCTGTGGGTTCGACCCTTTTATACTACAATTGCATTTCTGTGCAGTTGCGGTGTAGCTCTAGGGATTTAAAACTCGAGCATATCAAGTTTTTTGCGCCGTTGCAGGGGACTCTTGTTTCTAATAGATTTAAGTGTAGAATTTAGACTAAGTTTTTATTTTTTGGTTTTACTTAGATATTTCTTTCTTTTTGTCTTGTGTGTTTTAGGTGTATGCTTGATAACATCGTAATTTTACCTATTTTTACTATCATTTTCATATGGTTTTTTGAAGAGTTTGGTGTGTTTTCAAGGCTAAATAGGCTATTATCGAATATTTCTAGTTTCAAAGAGGTTTTACAGGTTTTAAGGGAAAATGAACCAAAAAGAACCAAAAAAGAACAAAACCCGTTTTAAGGCAGTTTAAAGAGCATCAGAAGTTTGACATTCGTTGAAGACCTTCCCGTGGACCAAGTTAAAAGATCTTTATATCACTAGAAAGCTGGAAGAGTTAAGATTCACCTTGAGAGCTTATTGAAGTAGTGCTTAGATCAACAAGAGATAAGTGCGAGAAAACTTCATGAGAGGATCGATATAATCGAATGAAGCATTTGGGGACGTGCGAGCCGCATTACTAAGTTTGAACGGAAGAGTGCAGAGGGAGAGCTAGCCCTGGAAGACACATCTAGACAACAAGGAGAAGTTGAGAGTGATGAGGATGCTGAATCCTTACCTTCTGTGCCTTGTAAAACCGTTAAAATTCACACAGAACCGTAGCCATTGCGAGAACTCGAGGAAGGTGAGATTTTTGAAGCAGAAGAGGAGCATTTCGGAAGAACAAGACTCCAAGGTAACCCACATGGTCTCAGTCTTCTAAGGAATCGATTGTATCTTCATATGATAGGCGTAAGAGAACTTGGAGACTTCAACCGAGCCATTGGAGAGCTACCGCGAGGTACATCTTTTGCAAAAGCTTGTTCCATATATCATATTGATCGTTTCTTTCTTTCAGAGTTCTAAGGCAAGGAGAGAAATGAGAAAGCTTTATGAGCAAGCTCTACAGTATCCAGGGCCGTTGAGAACTTTAAACAAAGTGCACAGCCCCAGAAGATTCCTTATATCTTGTTCTATAAGAGGAGTTGATTTCAAGGATGCATTGTGTGATTCTGGTTCATGCATCAACCTTATGTCTATGAGAGCTGTAGAGAATATTGGTTTAAGCACCCTATAACCTTCAAAGATTCACATAGGACTCGTGAACTCTTCATCTACAACTCCCGAGGGAATGGTCTCGGACATTCATGTGAGGATTGGAAACTGCTGTGTTCCAACAGAATTTCAAGTGGTCAATGTCGAGATAGGGAGACCTTCACTACTCATCCTAGGAGGAGCTTTCCATGCAACAACTGGAGCTATCATTGATTGGCCAAACAGAAGGTTATCTTTTACCAACATAGACCGAGAAGTATTATACAAAGCCGTACCTTTCGTACCAACATCTCAACGTCCTAGGAGGAAGAAAAATGATCCAAAAAGGAAACCAGAGCTGAAGAGAACCAAGAAACTTTGTCTAAGGACAGAAGACTCATCTAACTTCGTATAAGGAGTGAACCAATCGTCGAGCCAACGATGTTAAACCTACTTGTAAGTTTTCATTTCATTTTAGTTTTAATTTCCTTTTGCTTTTGATTTTTTTCATGTTTCATTCCAGGTTTTTCATAAAAATACAAAAAGAAAATAGAAAAGAAGAAAATATAAAAGAAGAAAAAGAGAAGAAAGACGAAGAGGAGCCGACCTAGGTCGCAGGAGCTGTGACCGAGGTCAGAAGAAGGGATGACCTAGGTCACAGAGCCCGTGACCGAGGTCATGAAGAAGGACGACCTAGGTCACGAGGCTTGTGACCTAGGTCATCAGCAAAGTCAAGTCTTTACCATTTTGATTATTCCTGAACCCTATAGAGCATTCCCAAAGCTATCTTCTCACCTCCCTAAGGTCAGAAGGCTTGCAAACAGTGGCAAAAACACCCCTAGACCGGCCAACCCCTTGGCCGATGTATGCTAAAGGTGATGGATTGATCACAATCTCGTAACCGATGCCGAGAGTCCCCACCAAGCCATGCCCTGTGTCCTTGACCGTTCACATCTCACGTGACCGGTGCCATATTAGTTATGATTGAAGAAATTTTGGAAAAGGAAGCTTGGATAGCAAGATTGGCAACTATGTTGATCGACCATTTCATGACTGTTCCACGATCGTCCTATAGAGCATTCCACAAACTGTTCCACAGACCGTTCCAGGACTGTTCCACGGACTACTCCACAACCAAGTTGCAACTTTAACAAGACCAATCATAGGACATTTAAGTCACCACGGAAAAGATCTCAACCGTGGCTGATATGACATAAACGAGACATCATTACCACCATCTCACCATCGCTTCCACCACCATTCTATCTTTAGGTTTGTTTTCATTTTCTTTATCTACAAAGATTATTGATGGTTTTTTGGTTTTTGTCTAAGGAAGGATGCAATTAGAGATTTATAAACAAGAATTCAATGAACTAAATCGAGTTCATTTGATGTTAAGCAACAAAAAGAAAGAAACACCGGTTAGTCGCCAACAATTCAATTCGAGGTGACATTGTTCTTAAACTCAACTCTTTCTTTATGATTTTTCATCCTCGTCTCTTTCTTATTTTTTCAACGAGGATGGTATGATTTAAGTCTGGGCGGAAGGATGTTCCATCCTTTATTAATGCTACTTTCTATTTGGTTGGTTTTTACATCGATAGATTTTGTCGAGTCACCTTTTTCACTTTTTACATCGATAATTTTGCTTATTTTATGTTGTCTTTGTCAAGTTAAATTTTTTCTTTTGTTTTATTGAGTCAAAATAGTTAGCGAATTATGAACTTGTTTTGATGGATTATCTGAATTGGATTGACAATCTTATGATTCAAAGCTTGGCCGTAGAACCGAAGTTTGGAAAGATTATGGGTTGACTCAACATTCCTGAAAGTCTCTTGATATTGGGAAATAGGTTATGCCAACGTTGTCTCTAAACCTTATCAAAACCTAACCTGACATTGGACGAGACCTATTCTAGCCTTATAAGACAACGCATTTCTTCACCAGTATGCTTCACCTCTCTTTCCCCTTCGTAACTCAAAAATCTAAAAAAAAAAAAAAGCAAAATGACATAGTGGATGTGACCGAGGGATTTTCTGCGTAGACCCGTGCATCTTTGATGACCTCATGGAAACTTGTCCAACAAGCAGCAACCGGTATAAAAAATAAAATGATACCCTAGAAAAGTAGGGCAAAACCGGTTGTCTTGGAAGTGAGAAGAGGGAGAGGAAATGAAGCATACAAAGAAAGTCTTGGTAAGCAGAAAGTCGACATCCTTGGATCGATTTCCCTTTGGTAAGACCACCACCTTTTCCTTTTCAATTAATCTATGTAAAGAGATGACAATGGTGAGGCCAAAATACCTTTGGATCGTGACCTTGGATTAAGGATTATTGATGCTTCCTATGGGCAAGTACTAAAGTAAGTTCTAAAGCCACAGCGAGGAGGAGTGCGAGGACGACATTCCAAAGAGATAAGTGAGTTCCCATGATTTTAAAAACCTCATTTCCATGGCTTTACTTTCTTGTTTGCTTGAGGACAAGCAAAGTAAAATTCTGGGGGAGTTGATAACATCATATTTTTACCTATTTTTACTATCATTTTCATATAGTTTTATGAAGAGTTTGGTGTGTTTACAAGTCCCGTGACCGAGGCCACCCTTCCTCACCACCTTGGTCACAAGGTCCGTGACCGAGGCCAACTCTCCTGCTTCTAAATTTATCAAAACGACAAGTTTAGCCTCTAAAACCCTAAAACCGACCTCTTGGACCCCAAGCCTTATAAATACTTAACCTAACCATTAGGGTTTTGTGTGCTTCTTCCTGTGCCTTCAAAGTGCTTATACAGAGACTTCAGAGAAACCCTAGAAACGACCAGAGGAGCCGCATCAATCCTCTCTTGCTTGTGGAAGCCCTAGAAGATCACCAACTCTTTTCTCCTTCAATCTCTTGTTATTTTGTAATCTATAAACCTTTACTTCTATATTTTATGCAATCTATGAATTACTTAAACCTTGATTTGATGATTCCTTTAAGCAGGCTTGAGTAGTTTACTTGCTGGGTTTAAAGGGTTAATCAAAGGGGGGAGATGATCTAGGTAGTTTGATTGGCGAGTTCATTGTCTATGCATCATCGTTTGCACTGTTTTTCATTTTGAGCTTTCTCTTAATGCATGTAGCTAGTGTCATGAACGAGCTACTTATTTCAGGCATCTAGGTTTCGCTAATTGCTTGCTTAGTTTGCTATAACCTAGTTTGGATGAGTATCGCGTCATAACAGGCACATACCCCTTAATTAAATATGGAGTTTTATGGATTAGGATTGAACTTGATATTAATGCTTTGATATATGTGTTATTGCCTGCGTAAGTTGAGTAATAGGATATATTGATCTCAGCTTGTTTTCTCTATGAATTATTGGTTAATCGATCTTTCGTGTTTTGTAGTCCGAGACTTAGGAGTAGACATGCATTTACATGAACTTATTTTGAATGAATGATATATCATGGTTTTTACGATTTTTAAGCCATGATATATGTCTTTAATTGAGTCTTTTATGTGTCTTTAGAGTCCTAGTAGAGTCTTTTACATGTTTACACCTATTTGGAGATTTTTGGACCTTTTGGAGCATTTTAGAGCATTGTTGCAGAGAAGCTGAAGCTGAAGTATTGACAGACCCCTGGTGTTGATCGACACCATCATCGATGTCGATCGACACGTGCCACCTGCTGAAGCCACACTCGGAAATTTACAAGTTTTGAAGATTTTCAACTTTGCCCAAAAGTTTCTATTATTTACAAAAAGACCCAAGACGTGTTTTAGAGTCTTTATTAGGGGATTTTTTAGTTCTTATCTATCTATCTAAGCTTTTGCAAGGAGAATTTTGAGAGAGATTGAGAGCTTGGGGCTGATTTTACTCTGTACTTCTGAGAGAAGATCTTAAACCCATGTTTCTATTTCACTTTTTGAGTTTTATTTATGATATCTATTTTATTCATGTCTTTGATTTCATTGATTATGTCTGAGTATACCGCTTGTTAGGTTCAGGGATTCTCACTAGGGTTTTCATGGATATGTAACTTTGATTGATTGGTTAGGATTCACAACTTTATAAGTTCTTCACCTAGGTTGTTTTTAATGCTAGATCTAGCCTGATCATCTATGCATCTAGATCTTGGGTTATTAAATTAGCACGATGGTGTGATTTAAAACTTGACAGAACCTAGAGTGAGCAAATTAGATAATTACAAAGAAATTTGGATTAGATAATTTGTGAACAAATCAAACTTGAACTTAGTGCTTGTTTATAATCTTAAGTCTCACAAAGAAATTTGGTTTCTTAGGCTTTAAGCATAGAGAACTTTTACAGCGGGACTTGGTTAGTTCTAAGTCAGTGTTTTGAGTTCTATAACTGGAATTTAATTTTATCGTAGCCAATCCATTGATTTAGCAAAGTTAAAATGAGCAGGAAGGAAAGCAAAAAAAACCAGTGGAAATGGCTGATCGTGTGATTTTGCTTCAGGATGATGCTGGTGTTCTTAGGGACAAAGAGGGTCATGTGTGTAACAATCTGGTTTTGAGCTGAAGCCGTCCTACTACACCTTAGTTGGACAACATCCTTTCCATGGGCTTTCTCATGAGTATCCCATGGATCACATTAAGAGGTTCGAAGATCTAGTGACTAAAATAAAGCACAATGCAGTCAGCTATGATTACCTCTTTTGTAAGCTTTTCCCACATTCTCTTAGTGGTGAAGCAGCTTAATGGTTGAAGCAGTTACCGAAAAGGTTTTTAACCAATTGGGAGGATACCAAGAGGGCTTTCCTGCGGAACTTTTATGATGATGTGAGGTCAGAGGATTTGAGGAATAACATCTCTCAGTTTACGCAGAGAATTACTGAAGCATTCAACGCTGCTTGGGTGAGATTTAAGGCTTTTCATAGAGATTGTCCGCATCATGGTTTCAGTGAGGTTCAGCTGTTGGGTATATTCTTTAGAGGTGTGGATTGGAGATATCAGATGGCTCTAGATGCTGCTAGCAATGGGAACTTCAACACAAGGTCTCTAGATGAAGCTTATGTGCTGATTGAGAACTTGGAGTCTAGTAATAGCACCAAGAATGCTGACTTTGAGAGATAGAAGCAAGCTCGGAATATTGATGGGAAAAAGATTGTTGAGCTGAAGACTAAGTTGGATTCAGTTCATAAGATTCTAGTGAATAAGAAAACGGTTCAGTTTGTAGCAGAAGTCAAAACCTTTGAGCCATAGGAAGAAGGATGTGATGAAGAAGATGTGAACTACATTGGTGGGACTGGTTTTCAGGGTCAGAGATTTTGTAATAAACAAGGCAGAGGTGGTTACAACGGGAATGGTCAGAGGAATACCTTCACAAGTAATCAAAACTCTTCTGGTTATGTCTCCAAGCCTTTTTAGAGAAACAACAATTTCAGCAGGAACTATGGATCCTCCTCTTATTAGACACCTCCCATACCAACCGAGCAAAGCGAAATGAAATCCATGCTTGAGCAGATTTTGGAGAATCAACATAGGATCACGATTGATTTTAGTAGAAAGATTGATGCTCTGTACACTGACTTGAATGGGAAGTTTAAAGCCTTGAACACTCATGTTAAGCAGTTAGATACTCAGGTTACGCAGACTTCAGGGTCTTTTAAACAACAAGATGGAGTTTTTCTTGGAATAATATACACTAACCCAAAGTATCAGTGCAATGTCGTTAGATTGAGAAGTGGTAAGTAACTCAATCATGTACTTAGAAGTAGTTTGAGTGTTGATGAACTCATGGAGTTAGAAGAAGTTGAAGAAGATACTGCATATGAGATACAAGTGCCGATCGACACCCTCTCTGGTCTCGATCGACACCAGCGGCAGGAAGTGGCTAATCCGAGTTCTACTGTACCAATGTTGATTAACACACCCCTTGGTGTCGATCGACACCAGGTCCCAAAAGCCAAAGATACGATTCAAGCAGGTAGTGTCGATCGACACAACCTTGGTGTCGCTCAACACAAGGACCAATCTGAGAAACCGACTTTGTGGTGCTGCGATACACCGATGAGCCTAAGGATCCTCTTATTCAGGCAGAAAATTCTTGGTTACAGCTGCTACGCTCATTGATGTGATAAGTGATGGTGGCTCTCACTTTATCAACAAGGTCTTCGAGAAACTATTGAAGAAGCATGGTGTTCATCACCGCGTGGCTTCTCTGTATCATCCTCAGAAGAGTGGGCAAGTTGAGGTTTCAAATAGGCAGATCAATGAGATTTTAGAGAAGACTGTGGGCAAGACTAGAAAAGATTGGTCTGCTAAGTTGGACGATGCGTTATGGGCCTACAATACCACATTTAAGACACTACTATGGACTACACCATTTCACTTCCTCTACGTGAAAGTGTGTCAACTTCCGGTTGAGCTTGAGCACAAGGCAGCATGGGTAGTAAAGATGATGAATTTTGACATCAAAAGTGCTGCAGAGAAAAGATTGGTGCAGTTGAATGAACTGGACGAGACCCGATACCATGCTTACGAGATCTCCAACTTGTACAAGGATCACACTAAAGCATATCACGATAAGAAGATCATCTCCAAGAGCTTCAAACCAAATGACCAGGTACTTATGTATAACTCTCGTTTATAATTGTTTCCTGGAAAATTGCGTTCTCGTTGGTCAGGTCTTTTCACCGTTAAAGAAGTCCGCCCTTATGGTGTTATTGTGCTGACGAATGCTAAAGGCAATGAGTTCACAGTGAACGGACAAAGGGTGAAACATTACTGGGCCAAAGCTGAAACTCTCTCGGGCTATGTGTTGAAGGTACATGAAGAACTAGCACTGAGTGGGAGGTAACCCACTGGTAAGTCGTTATATATGCTAACCTTGAGTCTTGTTTTTGTTTTTTATCATTTCGTTATATTTATAGTCATGAAAAGCAGAAAAAGTAGTTTCTTGTCGACCATGAGGGTCGGAGTCAATTGACACACCCCTTAGTTTTGGTTGACACAAATGGAAAGAAGAGAAGGACCGTATCAGGATATTGGTGTCGATCGACACCTACCCCTTGTGTCGGTCAACACCAACCGCCATGAGGTAAGTGTTATAAATCCCTTTCTTCTTGTTCTTCTTCTTCCCTAAAACTCGAAATCCCTCTATTTCTCACCGATTTGAGTGATTTAAAGTGCTAAATTCATTGGATTTTTGTGCTTAATCAATATCTAGAATTCATTCAATCCAATTTCAAGGTATGTTCTTGAAATCTGCCAAATTTGTTTTTTAAACCATAATGTCTGGATCTTCAGTTTATGCCTCTTTTAGTTCAATTCATTAGCTAAATCTCGCCTATTTTGGTTGTTAGAAGACAAATCCATCATTGGTTTGTGATATCTAATGCTATTTTACAAGTTTGCCCAGCCTTGTTCTTCAATGGAGATTTGATTTGACATATAGCTAGAAACTCGAAATTGGGATGTAATTACAATGAATTGGTGTTGGTTATAATGTTGTGGATTGGTGTTCTTGCAGTTTAGCAACTAATTTCGTCTACTCGCTGATTTTGGTTTTCGAACTAATGCTTTGGGTTTGTTTTTCTTTTGTCTAAAACTGCAGTTGTGTACTCCGAGATGATATAAGCGTACGAACCAAGTCATCACCAAACAAGCTTCAGAACCAGCAGATCAGCCTTGTCTTCCATGGCCATGAATCGAGGTACGCCGATGAAATCGGCTAAGATTTGGGATGCCGAGCCAGCTGTTGAGACACTATCCTCTGAGTGTGTGGATCATCCGATCCTCGATCTATGGGACAAGTACAACACCTTGTTCTACAACGCTTGGCTGACAATGGACATTAAACAGATTCAGGTTGCTTGTATAGGTACATTGACAAGCATGGGTATTGCTGCTGAGGTTAAGCTTTGTTTAAAGCAGATTGGGTTGGGGACTATAGGAACCATTTACTACAAGCTTTATCCAGACTTGGTTCGCCAATTCCTAGCCACAGTATGAGTCTACTACAAAGATGATTCTAACAAGACTGCTTAGCAATGCACTATTACTTTCATGCTTTGAGAGAGGCGCTACAGGATACCCTTCCCAACATTGTGCCGCATTGACATGTTCAGGGAGAATACCACGGGGTAGCAATTCCGAGTGATTTCCCTAATCAGCATGTTTTCTGGGGAAATTTGGCACTGGAGATATGATTCAAAGACGTCTAAGCAGTCTGATAAACGTCATCCCGTACTCTTGTACCTTGCCAAGCTCGTTGGTAGCACGCTCTTGTGCAAATCCGAAGTGGCCAAGATGAGATTTCAGGAGTTAGTAATGCTCCATTATGCAGTGGGTCACTTGACTGAGCATGAATACTCAATGGCCTTCCCAGTTAAGCATGATGTTAATTTTGGTGCTGTTTTTGCTCACCATCTTGTAGGATTGCAGCAGAAGCCATTCACAGATAAAAGGAAGAAAGAGACTATAGGATGCCTGCTCAGTTAGATATTTCAGCATTGTGGGATCAATCTTGATTTAGCACATGTCAATCTTGATGCCTGCTCAATCTTGATGCCTGCTCAATCTTATTTATTGGGTGAAGCTTATTTGAAGCACACCGGTATGCTTACCGGCACTTGGACATATGTTTCACTGATCTCATGGGGACTCATCACCTGCAGCTACCTCGGTTAAACCTCACTTCCCTATCCACTTTAGCTGCTCTTTGTTTTCAGCACCCACTCCCTTTACACCTCTGTGCATCGCCTTTGCGAGTCCAATGCCTCGCGAACGAGATGATTTAAGTCATGATTTGGCTTTTTGGCAGTATGTGGTTAACAGTTTGCAACAGATTTGGAGCACTGTTGCTGCTATACCTCATTGTGTCTGCTACTGCTAGCTCTAAGGAGGATGAAGAAGACTAGTGATGGAGTCCAAGGCATCGACCCAGCAGCGACCGTAGAATGAGCATCGGGACAAGCATCGGGAATGGACCACAATCAAGTGGGAAGACTTGAGGTTCCATGGATACCTACGAAGGCTACTACAGAGAATAGAAGGACAACAAGAACATTCAAAAAAAGGTGCAATGCGTTCGTCCAAGAGCTGGTCACGAAGGAAGCCGACTACCAAGGGAGCTACACGGAAGACCTACCTAAGGTGTTTGAGTTTTATCAAGAAGCTTGGGCCAATTTGATCCGTTTGGGAAAACGAGAACAAAGTGTCTTTACCATTGAAACAAGGTAAAGACACTGCCCAAAGCAAGCAAGGGAAGTATACTGTTTTTCCCTATCCCGGTTTATCCCAAAGAGGTTTACCGGATAGGCTTTCAATGAGGTATGGTGATGTGATCCTAGGAAGCACGATGATGTGATCCTAGGAAGCACTAAGGAGCTGGAAGAGGAAATGGAAGCTTATGAGGATGATGAGAGTATAGCCAGCTTGGAGCAGCATAATCATGAAGAGGATCATGAAGATGATATTGAGGACAAAGAAGATAAAGAGGAGATTGTACCGGAGCAGCATGGAGACTGGGAAGTTCCACTCGGTGTCATCACTCGGTCTAAACAAGCTAAACTCAAGACAACGTTGCAACATCTTCTCAACACTATCCAGGGCAGTTTAGTGTGTGCTAATCCAACCACCCTGGTTGTGATCCAAGCCACCTAGACTTTTATCAAGAGAGGTAATCGGACTTATACTCTTTTTCTCTTGTTGGGTTTTCCCCAATGGGTTTACCAATAAGGTTTTTAATGAGGTAAGGCCCGGTTACTCTACCCCAGCCTCTTGATAAAACCAGGCCCAAACTCTATCTTTTAATTCTATGTTTTATTCAAACTTTATATTTATTTTTGTTGTGTTCCAAGGAGTGGTGTTTCGAGGTATGTCTTGATGACCACCTCCTCGTCTTCTCCTTCTTCTCCTTTATATTCTGATCTAAAACTCTACTTTTAATCTTATCAAACTCTTTTCATATTCTCAAAACTCTCTGAAGTCTGTTTGATCAATCCTTGCTTGTGATCGGATCTTCATCCTCACGCTAGCAAGTTCGATAGTCTTAGAGTCTGTCACAACTCCTAAGAAGTATCACTCCGATCCATCTCTTGTTCATCACGTCCAGAGTCCTTACTCACGTACCGAACAAGGCTGAAAGTCTAAAGGTTCATCATCTCCTTGCGACGAGTTATCCTCGAGCCGGGCTCGGATTCTCGAAGGCTCGCCGTATCCTAAACCTCTCCATAGTTTAGGTGTTGCATTTCGATCAATTTTTACCTTTCTTTGTGTTGTTTAGTTTTGAGTTACTCCATCGCTACCCTCGAGTTTTCGTTCCGTCGCCATGAGTTTTCATTTCATTGTTATGGGTTTTGGTTCCACGGTATCGAGTTTCTCTACCAGTAACCTCGGCCAACATGGGATGGGTTGCTAATGGTGTTGAAGGAGGTTTTGAGTGTAGGTACCGCGGAAAAGGATTTACCGGAGGAAATCAAGGAGCTCCTTAGGGCTTTTGAGGATGTTTTCCCGGAAGAGCTTCCCAAAGGGCTACCACCCCTCCAAGGGATAGAACACCAGATCGATCTAGTACTGGGTGCCCAGCTGCCGAACCGACTGGCATACCGCGTCAATCCAAAAGAAGCCAAGGAGTTAGAGCGACAAGTCGCAGACCTCATGAGCCAAGGCTATGTTTGGGAAAGCTTTAGTCCTTGTGCAGTACCAGTCCTCCTAGTACCCGAGAAGGATTGCACTTGCCGAATGTGTGTGGATTGCCGAGCCGTGAAAAACATCATCATCAAGTACTGGCACCTTATCCCGCGTCTAGACGATATGCTCGATGAACTAAGTGGTTCTTACCTAAAGAGGGAAGCCGGTGGCTTACTTTAGTGAGAAGTTGAATGGGGCAATGCTCAATTACCTGACCTACGATAAGGAGCTCTATGCCTTGGTCCGAGCCATGGAAACATGGAAACAATACTTGTTGGCCAAGGAATGTGTCATCCACACCGAAAATGAGACCTTGAAGCACCTAAAAGGCCAAACCAATCTGAAGAAAAGGCACGCCAAGTGGATGGAATTAATTGAGACATATCCCTATGTCATCAAGTACAAGAAGGGAAAGGAAAACATTGTAGCCGATGTAGTTTCCCGAAGACATGCGTTGATCACGGTCATGGTGATATAGGTATTTTTACTCAGTACTCAGCTTGTAGTCAAGGGAGACCTAGCAATAGGAACTTGTCCTATTGGATGTGAATCCCCTGTCCTTGTTGCTTTTCCTAAGTAAAAATACAAGTTTAAGTGTGTTGTGTGGTGTGAAAGCAGTTACTATGGATATATCAATTCCTTAGTCTAACATGTCATTGTGGTACTAAGGTGTCAATCCAAATGAGTGTGATGCTAACAATCAGGATGAGATCAGATATACTTAATTCAAGCCAAGCAAGTTGAGGTTGGATTGTCTAACAACCTAAGTGAAACATGAAATATGCAAAATAAATGCTAAGTAAAAATACTTGGGAGGCAGGTGCAGGTGCTAGAGAAGCAGTGCACAGATGCTGTAGGAGTAATGCAGCAAGTGAAAATGACGAAATAAATTGATAAGATAAAACTAAGTGTGGAAGCTAGCAAGCGAAAATGATAACTAAGACAAGGTAAAATCAACTAAGACAAACAAGCTTTCAAGAATGGGGTAATTGGTCAGTGACTCCTCTGAAATCTATCTAAGGCGCTAACAAACTCAAACAGAGCTACTCCCTAGACAACGGGTTCACAAGCAATCAAATCCACTGTCGTGACAGATGACCTCAAGCTAGGGCAGTTCCAGACTCAGATGTCTCTGACAAAATCTACCCTAACAGGCACTAAGACTAAACCCGTTCTTGTCAATGAACACCCTAAACATCTAATCTCTTAGGCTAGAAATGCAAATCTCTGGCACTAGTTGTTCAAGTGTTTCATCAACCACCTTTTGAGTGTGGAAACACTTAAGATCTAGTTGCAATTGATCAAAGAGAAACTAGCATTAAGAACACTAATCCAGAAGGGATTCACAAACAACTAAACTCAAACGCCCTAGAGGATCAAAGATTCATCACTAACCTATCTCATTCTCAAGAACCCTAAAAAAAGCTACTCACACATATTCAAGAACATAAACCCAGAAAATCCAAACATCTTAGAATTCATTGAAATTAGGTTATAAAGATAGATTAAGGCAAGAACAATAAGACTGCAAAGAATCAAAACAAACTAACAAGTAGATTAAGAGAAATCTGGATTACAAATGAAGAAAAATCAAGAACAATGAAGAACAAATGAAGAACACTCAAGAGCAGAGAGAAAACCTAAAAATAAAAAGCTTACACTAAAAATAAAAATGGAATACCCTTTGGACAAAACCCAACAGGGGTATTTATATGAAAATGCGGAAAACCCTAAAACAGAAAAAAACAAAATAAATGGTTAAGTCTCCAGAGATTTATGCAGCTTGGGCAGGCGTATGTGTAGTGGTGATCGAGCTGGGAGTGAAGACTGCTGGATCACCTGCTCGACGTGTGTGTGCTCGAGCACTCTGCTCGACGTGTGTGTGCTCGAGCACTCTGCTCGACGTGTGTGTGCTCGAGCACTCTGCTCGAGCACCCATTGAAAATCTGCTCGATGGACTGCTCGAAACCTGCTCGAGCGCCTGTTCTTCCTTTTGCTCGACGTGTGCTCGATGGAGCTACCCGAGTGCCTTGCAGAATCTCTGCTCGACCGCTTGTTAAATTCCTGGTAGAGCACTTTGCTGGTGCTTGTGGCGTGAAACTCTCCAAACGTCCAGAACATCATCCAAGTCCCTAAAATCAACTCCAAAATGCATATGTATGCAAATCTAATGCAAAATCCTAGTATGGATGCTAAATGGGGTGAAACATATGATGAATATAGTCCTAAACGATGACAAATGCATGCTAAAACATGCTAAAATGCGGAGACATCAACTCTTTGCTTGCCCTCAAGCAAACAATTCATAAGAAGGGAGAGAGGTTAGAAAATAGGGATTCAGAACCTAAGCAATGCAGTTTTTAAAGTTTCCAAACCTTATCAAATTTCCAAGAAGCTACCCTGAGTGCAATGCTAACAAGTTTTACTTTTAAAGCTTTAGCCATGCTCATCACATCACTTACTTAACAATGACTTTAGCCTACACAAGCATTCAGATTCTTCAAACCCTTTAACATTCATTAAGCATAAATCATGAATCAAGTTTATTCACAGTCATTGAACTCATTTGGCTAAAGGAATGGTCAAAGGACAAAGATGGTCCTTAATGTAACTGGTGACACTCATTCTCACTCAAGGGACTCTCAAAGAAAAACTGAGCTTTAGAAGAAGGCTAAAGGTCAGGGCCAACCGATGCGTACAAGGATAAACTTCCATCTACCCAAACAGATACATAATCGAAACCCAAACCTCTAAATCTAATCCCAGGAATGATCCTATTACTACCCTTTGGCACTTTTCTGCAATGAATCCCTTTTTGATCAAACTTTTCTTTTTCTTTGTGTTCTAAGGACGGTTTACCTTATTATTTGCATAGTTTAGCGGATTGGGTGTCTATCTGAGGCTCCATCTTTTATGTATTTCATACAAGTTTCTCTTTTTCTTTTCATGAGCCTATACATATTTTTTTTTCTTTCGTACTACCCAATCCTTTACTAGAGCTTTAATTATGCACATCCCTCTACTTAGAAGTTTCTTTTCTTTTTCCCTTCTCTTCCTCTTTTTTCATTTTTCGACTCATCTTGCTTAGAACATCCTAATTCGTTTCTCCCCAAAATCATGTTCCCACCTAGTCCTAGCTAGTCCATACCGTGAACTAGAGCTAAGCGAGAACTTATCCTTGTCGGCTCCAACCTAACACTTTCTACCAAGCTCAGTCTATAAAAAGGCCTCACACACAGAAAATAATATTGGCTTGAAAGAAAGGTTGGTTCAATGGTGGGGAAGCTGTTCCAATGAGGGGAATCAGCTACTTGGATAACAAGGGTGGTAAAAAGATGAAAGATAATCTAAGTATGTATATAGGTATCCATGAGTTCAAGTTCAATGCGTAAACATGATAATTATAAGTCAGGTTATGGTCCAAATAGATAGGGAGTGAATGCACTTCTCAACAAGCTTTAGCCAAAATCAAATGTCAAGCAATGAATTCAAAGGATGGTGCTGCCTTATGCTTCAAACTTAATCAACATGCACAACAGGACAACTAAGTGGTTCATTAACAATTTATGCTGCATGCTAGGCTAGGCAAGAATCATCATTATCCCATATGCAGAAATCCTAGATGAAATGCAAGTAGACTCCTAAAATGCTAATGCAACTACATGGACACTCTGTTTTGTGAAATGATTTTCGAAAAATTTTCAAAATTTTATGGTTTGCAGATGCACATAGATGATTTAAATTTGAAATAAGAAAACAGGAAATAATGTTAAATACATCATGAACCCTCCCCCAAACTTAAATTACACAGTCCCTTGTGTAATAGAAATCTAGAACAGAGTTTGCAAACGAAAGCAAAAATAAACTAAGTACAATGATAAATACAATGGGTTGGAGAGTGATACTTCAGTAGTTGGAGAAGAAAGAGTCGGTGAACTCTTCTATGTCCTCGCGGGAGTACGTTGGTGGAGGGGGTTGGTGCGGCTTGGTCTTGTGCTTCGTGTGCGTCAGCGGGGCTCTTGCTCTTTCCTTGACTCTTGCTGAAATGCTCCTTCATCTCCTTCCACCCCTCCGTCAATTCCTTCACCGTGCTCTTTAGTGCCTTGATCGTTTTATCCTGAGCTTTGTTCCACTTCTGGAGCAACCCTATTCGCTTGTGAGCCTCCCATAGACCCTTGTGCTGTTTTTGTGCTGCATACTCTTCGAAGTGAAACGACTCGGGCTGGGTATCTTCGGATGCGCTCGGGGAGTGAGATCGAGCTGAGCGACCAGGAACATCCTTTGTTCGCGCGTGTTGGAGGTCTTCTTGCGCTGGTTGATAGAGCAATTCGATTGGTGGGCAGAAATCGATGCTAGCACTTGCTAGATCGGTGCAGGAGAGTTGTAGTTGAGCCGGTCCAGCCGTAGGGTGCATGAACTGAAATAGGCATTCTCCTGAACTTGATGTCTTGTTTAGGAAAAATGCCTTCCTTAGGTAGTCGAGGTCCAGCCATCTTGGTGCGCAGGACTCTGAAATCAAAGGTACTTTGCAGGCGACCATTATGGGTGTGATGACACCTCCAATGCTGAGCTCTCCTTTCGAATTTTTTCTGTGCAGCTTCACACCTCAGTCTCTATAGTTCAGGAACTGATTTAGCATAGTGAAGGTGAGACTTGTATTGTTTCTGTCTCCTAGCAGTTCCGTCCCATCCTTAGCGAATTCGAGAAGCCCTTTCAAGGCTAAGTCCATCACTTGCAGCTGACCTTGGTTTACAGGGCCTGTTACTTGGCGCGAAAACATGGTATGGGCAATGGATTTGTGAAAGTACCTCACTGCAGGGTGGCGAATCTGAGTGCTCTTGGACCTAGAAGATGAGTAGGGCGTGTCCACTGCTATTGTACGCCATAGGGATTGTAGCTCTTCTTTCACAAAATCTTCTTCTGATCCTGTCCCACTGCTGAAACCATAGAGAGTGTTGAGCTCGGCGGTGGTGAGGGAGTAGAGCTTTCCTCTTACTTTGAATGTGATCCATCCCAGCCCTCCGTCCGAGACTTATTCCGGATGGTCTTCATAGAAGTGAACTTTAAGGGTAGCGAGGAAATGGAAAGTTTCAACTTGATAAGCGGGCGAATTATTTTTCATGAATTTTGTCAGCCCCTCTAGTGCGAATAGGCATTCAACATCTTCATCTATACCCAATTTTCTCATGGTTGGTCGGTGAGGGTAGCGTGTCCCTGCGAAACCTCTAGAAAGGAAGACTGCTCTCATCTCTTTTGCTGTCAGCTCTGGCTCTGTCCTCTCACTACTTTTTCCTTCCTTAGACTCCACCCGTGCGCTTCCATCTCCAGATTTCTCACCACTACTCCTGATAGGTCATTTTCCACGAGCAATCTCTTCCCGGTCTCGCGAGAATGCCATGGGTTTTGCTCTACGCGGCGGACTCGAGTGCTGAGGGTGATATGTCTCATCGAGCTCCTCTGTGCTCGAGTAGTGGACTCGAGTGTCTCTACTGCTTTTAAGAGGCCTTTTTCCTTGAGCGATTTCTGCCCTGTCTCGTGAGGATGCCTTGGTCTTTGCAGCACGCTGCGGGCTCGAGTGCTGAGGGTGATATGTCTCATCGAGCTCCTCTGTGCTCGAGTAGTGGACTCGAGTGGTTTCTCTGCTTAGGCGCTCGAGTTCCTCGGGACTTGAGTGTTCGACTCGGGTAGAGTAGCCAAGCCCGTGTCTTCTCTCAAGTTCAGGCTCTGGTTCAGGTTCAGTAGGTCGTCGACTCTCCGCTGCACGCTTGATCTTCGCGTAGTACCGTGCTAGCGAGGTAGCTCTTGCATGGTTGCGCCAGTCTGGTGTAGGCTCATCAGCTGCGCTTGCTTGAGATGTGAAACCTCTTTTTTCTGTATAACGCCTAGCAATGTTTTCCGCTTCTGCACGTCCGCGGTTGTTTGTCATTGTAGGGTGTGCTGGAAGTGGTGCTCGACGAGGTTAATAGAAAATCTTGGATTGAGAAAGTTTACGAAGAACACGAAGAACACAAAGAACACGAAGATCAGAGGTTTTTGTTTTCGAGATTTCTGCTAAGTGTCAAGTGTGAAGTTGCAAGGGGGGGCAGCATCCCTTTTATAGAGAAAATGGGGGGATGAACCTGGACGTACTAGAGGACAGACGACGCAAGTGGCAGTGGAACGAGACAGAGGCGCCTAACAAAGACAAGAAAAAAAACATGGGTTAGAAAATTGAAAAGCGTGATTTAGATAAGTCTTGAATACTTAGAAATTATCTCGATTCAATTCAGAAAAATCGAAATCTATATTTTGCCATTATTATTATTATTATTTTTTTTAGAACTCCTTTTTGCGTTGTCGGTGGAGCGCCTCGTCGAACTGTTGCTCGACCCACCTCGTCTCTCGTCTGCTCGAGCGCCGTGTTTCTCATCTGCTCAAGCACGCATCGAGCGTTCTGCTCGAGCTCCTCATTTGGCATTACTCGAGCACCTTTATCGAGCGTTGCTCGAGCGCCTTCATCGAGCACTTTGCTCGAGCTGCCTCATCGAGCATGTTGCTCGGACTCTCGTCGAGCCTTTTTTTTTTTTTTTTTTTACTCGAGCATTCATCGAGTGTTCTGCTCGAGCGTTCTCCTGCTTCCTCAACTCCTTGCATGCACCTGAGACCTTGGGTAGAAACATTTTAAGAAAAACTACAAAAATCACGAAAATAGAAACAAAGAATATTTACAAGGATAAACATGGGATTTCCTCCCAAGCGAGCTTGTTTAAAGTCACTAAGCTCGACTTCCTGGTTTTTAAGTAATTATTGGCTCATCCAGAAGAATTGTAGTCCCTTCTGGAATGTAGTCCGCCATGTAAGGTTTGAGCCGCTGCGTATTCACTGTAAACTCGTTACCCTCCTTAGTAAACAAGGTGACAGCTCCATATGGTAACACCTCCTTGATGCTAAATGGTCCAGACCACCTTGACTTCAGTTTTCCTAGGAAGAGTTTCAGTCTCGAGTTGAAGAGCAAGACCTGATCTCCGGATTTGAAATCTTTGCGCAGAATCTTTTTGTCGTGAAAGGCTTTAGTCCTCTCCTTATATACTTTCGAACTTTCATAGGCTTCAAGTCTGATTTCTTCCAGCTCGTGCAAGTCCACAGCTCTTTTTTCTTGAGCTGTTCTGATATCGAGATTCAGAAGCTTTGTTGCCCAGAGCGCTTTGTACTCAACCTCTACGGGCAGGTGACAACCCTTTCCTTACAGCAGCTGAAACGGGGTCCTCCCAATTGGAGTCTTGTAAGCGGTTCTATAAGCCCATAGAGCATCGTCAAGTTTAATCGACCAATCTCTCCTTGATGCGCCTACTACCCATGCCAGGATGGCCTTGATTTGCCTTTTAGAAACTTCAACTTGGCCGCTTGTCTGAGGATGGTAAGGTGTTGCCACCTTATGCTTCACTCCATGCTTTCTTAAGAGATTCTCAAAAACCTTGTTAATAAAATAAGAACCACCATCACTGATAACGACCCTCGGGACTCCAAACCTGGGGAAAATAATGGTTTTGAACATCTTCAACACCACTTTTGCATCGTTGGTGGGACTGGGTATGGCTTCAACCCATTTTGAGACATAGTCTACAGCAACCAATATGTAACTATTCCCAAAGGATGGTGGGTTGAAAGGTCCCATAAAATCAATGCCCCATACATCAAATACTTCAACTTCGAGGATAGGGTTCTGGGGCATCTCATTTCTCCTGCCTATGTTCCCCATCCTTTGGCATGGATCACACTTGGTAATGAAATTTTGGGCATCCTTAAACATGGTTGGCCACCATAGACCACCCTGGAGTATCTTCTGCATAGTCTTGAAAGTGGCAAAATGGCCTCCATATGTGGAACCATGGCAATGTTCTAGCACTCCTCTGACTTCTTCCTCAGCTATACACCTTCTAAACAAACCGTCTGATCCTTTCTTGTAGAGATATGGTTCATCCCAGTAGTAATGGTTGACGTCTCTAAAAAATTTCTTCTTGTTGTATGCATCGAGACTGCTGGGAATTTCACCGCTCACTAAGTAGTTAGCTAAATCCACAAACCATGGTGATTTCTCTTTCGCTAGTGCCTGGACCTTTTTTAGATCAGCCTTTTCGCAATGGGTATTTTCGAAGGTCTGGACTAACATCAGCTGTTCTTCTGGCATGGAGTCGTCGATTGGCAATGGGTCTTCAATCCTCATCCGGGATAGGTGATCAGCTACCCCATTTTCTATTCTTTTCTTATCAACTATCTCCATGTCAAATTCTTGTAGTAATAGAATCCATCTTAGCAACCTGGGTTTGGTGTCTTTCTTTGCGTAGATGTGTCCCAATGCTGCATGATTCCGTGTAGACTACCACCTTTGGTCCCACCAGGTAGCTTCTGAACTTTTTAAAGGCAAAGACTAATGCAAGCAATTCCTTCTCCGTGGTAGCATATCTTCCTTGAGCTTCATCTAAAGTTCTGCTCGCATAGTAAATCACGTGCAACTTTTTATCTATTTTCTGACCTAACACTGCTCCAACGGCATAGTCTGAGGCGTCGCACATGATTTCAAATGGATAGTCCCAATTCGGAGCTTGGACTATTGGAGCTGAGATCAACGCTTCCTTTATCAACTGGAAGGCTTTCAAACACTTAGAGTCAAAGATGAACTCTTGCTCCTTGCAAAGTAACCTGGTGAGTGGTCTGGCTATTTTTGAGAAATCTTTGATGAATCTTATGTAGAAGCCAGCATGACCAAGGAAACTCCTGATATCCTTGACGTTCTTAGGTGGTTGCAACTGCATCATTACATCGATTTTGGCTTTGTCTACCTCAATGCCTTTCTCAGAAATCTTGTGCCCTAAGACAATCCCTTCTCTGACCATAAAATGACACTTCTCCCAATTCAAGACCAGATTTGTCTCTTCGCACCGGGTAAGCACCCTGCACAAGTTCAACAAACAGGAGGAGAAGGAGGAGCCATACACAGAAAAATCATCCATGAAGACTTTCACCATCTCCTCTATTAAATCCGAAAAGATGGAGGTCATACACCTCTGAAACGTTGCAGGTGCATTGCATAAACCGAAAGGCATTCTTCTGTAAGCAAAGGTGCCATATGGGCAAGTGAAGGTGGTTTTTTCTTGGTCATTTGGATGTATTGGGATCTGAAAGAACCCACTATATCCATCTAAGAAACAGTAGTAAGGGTGGTTTGCAAGTCTTTCTAACATTTGATCAATAAATGGCAAAGGAAAATGATCTTTTCTAGATGCTGCATTTAACTTTCTATAGTCTATACACATCCTATGACCAGTTATTGTCCTAGTGGGTATAAGCTCATCTTTATCATTCTTTACCACTGTTATACCACCTTTCTTAGGGACACAATGCACTGGGGATACCCAGGTACTATCGGAGATAGGGTAGATAACTCCAGCATCTAGCAATTTAAGAATTTCTTTCTTAACAACCTCTTTAAGGTTAGGGTTTAATCTTCTTTGAGGTTCTATGCTAGCATATGACTCATTTTCAAGATTAATTCTGTGAGTGCACAAACTAGGTGATATGCCCTTAATGTCATCAAGTGAATATCCACTTACTTTCCTAAACTTTCTCCTTTCGGTCAACAGCGATTTCAACTCATCATCACTAAGTTTATCATTTACTATGACAGGGTAAGTGGAGTTAGGTCCAAGAAATGCGTACCTTAGCCCTGTTGGGAGTGGTTTTAGCTCGACCTTAGGTGCCCTTAGTTCCAACTAGTAAATGCAGTGGGCGAACTCGAGCGATGGGTCTTGATGCTTAGTATCAGCTTCTACTGATGCAACGACCTCTCCATCTGTTCCCATCAGTTTCTCAAATGCTTCTTCGCCTTTAATTTCCTTGTGAGATCTAGCATCGTCTCATAACTCGAGGTTTCTTTGTATAAGTAGCCGTTTTCACCGTCCTTGGTTAAAGCTGTCTGAAGATGGTCTTTTTCATTTAGCTCCTCAAGTAACTCATCTGCAAGGTGATCCATTTCTTCAATCCAAAAGAGCTGGCCTTCAATCGTAGGCTTCTTCATTGTATCTCTGATGTCAAAGTGCATTTTGAGATCTTTGCCCATATTAAGTTGAATTTTCCCTTTTTGGACGTCAATGAGAGCACCCGCAGTAGCAAGGAGGGGTCTCCCTAGAATCAAAGGATCTTTTGGCTCTTCATCCATCTCCAACACCACAAAGTCAGTGGGAACCACTATGGTTCCAATTCGGAGAGGCAAGTCTTCTAGCATGCCATGCGGAGTTCTCACAGATCTATCAGCCAAGACAAGAGAGATGTTGGTGGTTTTATACTTGTTAAAACCCAACTTCTTAGCTACTGAGAGTGGCATGAGGCTTATAGACGCTCCCAAGTCGTAGAGACAATTTTGAAAAGTTAATGGCCCAAGAGAGCATGGTAATGTAAAACAACCAGGATCTGGTAGCTTGACGATCCTCTTTTGAATAATGGCGCTGCACTCATGACTCACTACTACCATTCCTTTCACTTCCTGGATTCTTTCTGTAATTGCATCTTTGATCCACTTGTGAGATTGAGGTAAAAGAGCCAATGCATCAAGTATGGGCATCTTGACCTCAATTTCTTTAATGTGCTTGTCGAAAATAGCTCTATATCTCTCCACTCTGTCCTTGTGAAATCTCCCTGGGTAGGGGAGTTTAGGCTTGTAAGGTGGTAGGACGAATGGTGTTTTCTTGTCTTTGGAAGGTGCAATTTTGTCAACTGGGGATGGTTGGACTCGACTTGTAGGTCGAGTTGATGTGTTGAGCTGGTCAATCGAGTTGGAGTTTTTCTGTTCATCTTGTTCCTCTCTCTGACATAAATCCTCCCCAGCTTGGAATTCACTGTCCGCGGTGATAGGAGTGGTTCCCGCCCTTTTTGATAGTTCTTTTCCGTTCCTCAAGGTAATGGCATTGATTTGAGCAAAGTCCTTAGGATTTTGGATTGCCTTTCCTCGGAGTTGTCCAGGGTGCGGTGTGGAAGACGTGGATGCAGACTTGTTCTCCAGGTATTTAATTTTGGAGTTCAGTGTCTCGAATTTGTTGTTGAGGGTATCATAGGCGTAGTCCGACTGATTCTTTAGTTCAGCAAACCTCTTTGCAGTTTCCATTGTACTGGTAGCTTGACCTTGGAGTAGCTGCTGCATCATACTTCGCAGGTCTTGATCATGGGCAATAGGTGTTGGAGCTTGCTGTGGTGCAAAACCAGGTGGTTGACCTATGACGCCCTGTGGGTTGTACCTTCCTTGGAAATTCTGCTTAGGAACAAAACCTTGAGTTTGATTGTAGGGGACAAAAGGTTTGTTTTGTTGCGGTGGTGGCGGAGGGTAGACTTGATCTTGGAAGTTTTCCACGTTGTTACTTCTGTAAGACAAGTTAGGGTTGTTCTTGTAGCTGATGAAACCTTTGTTATAGCCACCTTGATTCTGAACATAGCTAACTTCTTCGATTTGGTCAGCCTCCCCATCTTGAACGTGAAAGAGTTCTTCTTCATTTGCAAAGTGAACGTGTCTCTGCTGACTGAGGATGAATTTATCAAATTTTTCATTCAGAGACTTGATCTCTTTCCTAGTCCTCTCATCAGAATCAACACTTCCCCTTGTGCTGCGGTCATAGTCCTCAGTATAGTTCCCATCGGATTGAGCAAGATTTTCAACTAGTTCCCAGCCTTCATCAACATCCTTGTTTAGGAAATTGCCATTGCTTGCTGTATCAAGAAGCATTCTGATCCTTGGAAGAACGCCTCTGTAGAGCGTGCTGAGCAGGGATTCATTGCTGAAACCATGGTGAGGACAACGGATAGTGTAGCCCTTAAATCTTTCCCAAGCTTCAGAGAAGGTTTCTCCATTCTTTTGGATAAAGCCGGATTTCTCATTCCGGAGTCTAGCAGTGCGGGCGTTGGAGAAAAATTTTGCAAGGAAAGCTTTCTTGCAGTCATCCCAGGAGGTGATTGAGCTATGAGGTAGGTTCTTTTCCCATAGATGTGCTTTGTCACCAAGAGAAAATAGGAAGAGTCTGAGCTTAAAACCATCTTCACTGACTCCATTGATCTTGGTGAGGCTGCAGAGCCTATCGAACTCGTGCAGGTGATCAAGAGGATCTTCCATAGGTAATCCATGAAATTTGTTACTTTGGACCATAGCGATCAGACCACTCTTAATCTCAAAATTATTGTTTTGGATTGTCGGTGGTACAATCCCTTGCCTCTGAGTGTGAGTATTAGGATCATCCCCTGCTCCAATCAATCTGGGCCTCCTCTGCTGAGGACCTTGTTCAACGTGTCCTTGCGGGTTTTCCATTCGAACTTGATGTTGTTGGTCTGCTCCGATGTTGTTCTTATACGCTCGACGTACAGGTTGTAACCGGTGAATGTTGTCGAGAGGGTGGAAGAGGTTCTGGCTTCCTTGTGAACGTGTTTGCGTATAGGTGAAGCTAGAACAGGGTGACTGACCGAGCTGAGAGTGAAACAGAAGCTAGGCTCGAGCAGTTGGTCGAGTAGGTACCTGAAACACAGAGAACTCAGAAAGTTAAGAAGTGAGGTGAAAGTGAGAACTTGATCTCAAGAAATCTGAAATCCTAAATGTAGCAAACAAACACCCAATTGGCAACGGCGCCAAATTGATATAGGTATTTTTACTCAGTACTCAGCTTGTAGTCAAGGGAGACCTAGCAGTAGGAACTTGTCCTATTGGATGTGAATCCCCTGTCCTTGTTGCTTTTCCTAAGTAAAAATACAAGTTTAAGTGTGTTGTGTGGTGTGAAAGCAGTAAACTATGGATATATCAATTCCTTAGTCTAACATGTTATTGTGGTACTAAGGTGTCAATCCAAATGAGTGTGATGCTAACAATCAGGATGAGATCAGATATACTTAATTCAAGCCAAGCAAGTGGAGGTTGGATTGTCTAACAACCTAAGTGAAACATGAAATATGCAAAATAAATGCTAAGTAAAAATACTAGGGAGGCAGGTGCAGGTGCTAGAGAAACAGTGCACAGATGCTGTAGGAGTAATGCAGCAAGTGAAAATGATGAAATAAATTGATGAGATAAAACTAAGTGTGGAAGCTAGCAAGCAAAAATGATAACTAAGACAAGGTAAAATCAAGTAAGACAAACAAGCTCTCAAGAATGGGGTAATTGGTCAGTGACTCCTCTGAAATCTATCTAAGGCGCTAACAAACTCAAACAGAGCTACTCCCTAGACAACGGGTTCACAAGCAATCAAATCCACTGTCGTGACAGATGACCTCAAGCTAGGGCAGTTCCAGACTCAGATGTCTCTGACGAAATCTACCCTAACAGGCACTAAGACAAAACCCGTTCTTGTCAATGAACACCCTAAACATCTAATCTCTTAGGCTAGGAATGCAAATCTCTGGCACTAGTTGTTCAAGTGTTTCATCAACCACCTTTTGAGTGTTGAAACACTTAAGATCTAGTTGCAATTGATCAAAGAGAAACTAGCATTAAGAACACTAATCCAGAAGGGATTCACAAACAACTAAACTCAAACGCCCTAGAAGATCAAAGATTCATCACTAATCTATCACATTCTTAAGAACCCTAAAAAAAGCTACTCACACATATTCAAGAACATAAACCCAGAAAATCCAAGCATCTTAAAATTCATTGAAATTAGGTTATAAAGATAGATTAAGGCAAGAACAATAGGACTGCAAAGAATAAAAAAAAACTAACAAGTAGATTAAGAGAAATCTGGATTACAAATGAAGAAAAATCAAGAACAATGAAGAACAAATGAAGAACACTCAAGAATAGAGAGAAAATCTAAAAATAAAAAGCTTACACTAAAAATAAAAATGGAATACCCTTTGGACAAAACCCAAAAGGGGTATTTATATGAAAATGCGGAAAACCGTAAAACAGAAATAGACAAAATAACTGGTTAAGTCTCTGGAGATTTATGCAGCTTGGGCAGGCGTATGTGTAGTGGTGATCGAGCTGGGAGTGAAGACTGCTGGATTACCTGCTCGACGTGTGTGTGCTCAAGCACTCTGCTCGACGTGCTGCTCGAGCACCTGCTCGAAATCTGCTTGAGCACTTCTTCAAACTCTGCTCGAGCACCCACTGAAAATCTGCTCGATGGACTGCTCGAAACCTGCTCGAGCGCCTGTTCTTCCTTTTGCTCGACGTGTGCTCGATGGAGCTACCCGAGTGCCTTGCAGAATCTCTGCTCGAGCGCTTGTTAAATTCCTGGTAGAGCACTTTGCTTGTGGCGTGAAACTCTCCAAACGTCCAGAACATCATCCAAGTCCCTGAAATCAACTCCAAAATGCATATGTATGCAAGTCTAATGCAAAATCCTAGTATGGATGCTAAATGTGTGAAAAGACTATAAATGGGGTGAAGCATATGATGAATATAGTCCTAAACGATGACAAATGCATGCTAAAACATGCTAAAATGCGGAGACATCACATGGACGCCAAGGTTTTGGGTTTTGGAAGCATCAAGGAAGCCGATGCTACCGAGCCCCAATTGGGAGAATGTTACCAAGAGCATGGCAAAGGAACCTATAGCCAGTACTACATCAAAGAAGGGTTTCTTTTCAAGGGAAAGAGGTTGTGCATACCGAGGGGTTCCATAAGAGAGTTGTTGCTATGAGAAGCTCACGGAGGGATCATGATGGGACACTTTGGAAGGGATAAGAATTTGGCCACCCTCCGGGAACATTTCCATTGGCCACACATGGAAAGGATGGATGCCAAGTTTTTTGACCAATGCATTACTTGCCAGAAAGCCAACTCCAAGACTCACCCCATGGGTTGTCCACTCCGTTACAAATCACCATGGTGCCATGGATCGACCTATTAATGGATTCCGTGCTTTGTCTTCCCTATGTTGATCACAAGGATTCCATTCTCGTGGTGGTTGACCGCTTCTCCAAGATGGCTCACTTCATTCCATGTGCCCGAGCCATTGATGCAACACACATAGCCAATCTATTCTTCCGAGAAATCGTTAGGCTCCATGGGATACCGTGGACCATTGTCTCGGACCGTGACTCGAAGTTCCTCGGACACTTATGGATGACCCTTTGGCTGAAGTTAGGAAACAAACTCCTATTCTCGACCACATGCCACCCACAGATCGATGGCCAGACCGAAGTTGTTAACTGAACTTAAGAGCTTTACTAAGGGTTACTATCGATAACAACATGAAGAATTGGGTTGAGTGCATTCCTTTCATCGAGTTCGCTTACAACCGGTCGGTCCACTCGGCTACCAAGTTGGCATCATTCGAAGTGGTGTATGGGTTCAACCCTCTTACCCCATTAGACCTGCTGCCATTACCTACCGAGCACTTCCTGAACCAAGATGGAGCTGAAAAGGCCGAGCTTATCAAGAAACAACACGAGAAAGTCTGAGCTAAGATCGAGAGGAAGACTAAAGAGTACGAGAAGCAAGCCAACAAGGGCCGGAAGCAAATGGTTTTTCAACCTGAGGATTGGGTTTAGCTTCATCTAAGATCCAAACGATTCCCGATCAAAAGGAAGGACAAGCTAGCATCGAGAGGAGATGTCCCGTTCCAAATCACCTAGCAAATGAACGACAATGCCTACCGCCTAGATTTTTGGGGTCAAAACCTTCAGAAGGGAGAGGGAATGATGGAGCCCAAGGCATCGACCCGGCAGCGACTGTGGAACGAGCATCGAGACAAGCATCGGGAATGGATCAGAATCAAGCGGGAAGACTTGAGGTTCCACGGCTACCTACTAAGGCTCAACAGAGAATAGAGGGACAACAAGAGCATTAAACAAAACGGTGCAATGCGTTTGTCCAAGAGCTGGTCATGAAGGAAGCCTACTACCGAGGGAGCTATACGGAAGACCTACCTAAGGTGTTTGAGTTTGATCAAGAAGCTCTGGCCACTTTGATCCGTTTGGAAAACCGAGAACAGAGTGTCTTTACCATTGAACCAAGGTAAAGACACTGCCCAAAGCCATCACGGGAAGTATACTCTTTTTTCCTATCCGAGTTTATCCCAAAGAGGTTTACCAGATAGGTTTTTAATGAGGTATGGACCATGGTGCCTACGCTTTAATATCCCTTAATTAGTTTACTCGGAAACACGAAAGACGAGTTAAGCTAATTAATAAGGCGTAGAACAAGCTAAGGACCGCACCACTAAAATAAGCCATCCTTTTCTTTTTACCTTTACCTTTGTTATTTCTATTTTCACGGCTACGTAAAAGCCACGCCCACGTGTTAGGGTTTTTACGTGTAGCCTATAAAAGGGCATAACTCTCCACTTTATCATTTTCACGCCTCTTTTAGAAATAAACTTCGAGTTTTCTCTCTAGCTTTCTATCCGAGCATTTGCTCTAGTTAGCTTCTTTGCGACGAGTTATCCTCAAGCCGGCCTCGGATTCTCGGAGGCTCACCGTATCCTAAACCCCTCTATATTTTAGGTGTTGTATTTTGATCCATTTTTACCTTTGTTTGTGTTGTTTGGTTTCGAGTTTCTCGCCAAACCTCACTCCATCGCTACCCTCGAGTTTTTGTTCCGTCGCCATGATTTTTCTCCCATCGTTACGTGTTTTGGTTCCACGGTATCGTGTTTCTCTACCGGTAACCTCGGTCAACTTGGATCTGGAATTTGGGCCTCTATCAACTAGTCTCCCCCTCCGTTTCATTTTCTGGTTTTTCTTATCTTTTCCTTTAGTTTTTATGTTTCCCTCTTTGTTTTTCTTTAGCTTTGATCCATTTTTATGTTTATTTTAGGTCTTAGTTTCGCCCTTTAACTCTTGAAATTGATTACAATGTTATGTTGTTTTTCTCATGGTTGGATTACGAAGGTTTCTTGATGCATATGGCTGATGTCGATCGACACCACTACATGTGTCGGTCGACACCACCACTAAAGTTAAACCACCTCATCCACTTGTGCCTGTGTCGATCCACACCAGGCTGTGTGTCGATCGACACATGGACCTCACATAGGTAACTTTCATTTTACTCTTTCTCTGAGCTTCGTTTATCTTTGTACCAAACTCATACTTCTATAACATTGTTTAAGTCTGGGAGAGGTAGTTACTAACATTCTCTTTTCTTTTCTTAGAGTCAATTGAGTCTTTGTTTTATCTAGTCAAAACTTAGTATGAAACTAGAATTTTTCGAGGAAACCACCACATTTTGCAGTAACTTAAGTAACCACTGATTCAAACTTGACTGACATCCAAGACTAATGGAAAAACCAAAGGCTGACCGGTTGACGAGAGACATCCATATTTCGAGCAGAAATCCACAAAAGCCTGAGCTAATATCTTATTTTTCCTTTTACCTCATCGATGTGATTGATGTTCATAGGCCTTGACTCCTCGTTCATACTTGTAATGGTACTCCTCTCCCTTATTCAAAACAAAATGATTTTCTTTCAAGTAAAAGGGTAAGAAAATTTCCAATGACCTCATTATTTTACTTTGAAAGAGATGATCCCACGAAGGTTGGAAGCGAGGTTAGGAAAATTTCCCGTGATGCCATTATTCGTCTACACCTTTGTCAAAAAAAAAAAGAATAAAGAAAATAATAAGTCTGGGGGAGAGAAAGAGTACAAGAAAAAAAAAAGTTTTGTATGGTTGTTGCGTCATTGTATTTTATGGGAATGAGTCTAGAAGGTCTTTGGCATTGAGATCAGATTTGAGACCCAGCAATGAAGGGCTTATGGACTATGTTGCAAAATTATGGGTTGAATCTGGAAAGTTGCAAATGTCTACAGTGAAGTACATGGTGGTCTTGATCCTTTTAGGTAAGAATTCCTAGTGGCTTGCTATAGTGAATCTGAATGTTGTGATCCGATAACAAAATGAGTTTCTATGTTTTCAAACTTCTTTCTCTGGTTTAGTTCTATGTTTGCTTGAGGGCAAGCAAATGCTATGTCAGGAGAGTTGATATATCATGGTTTTTATGGTTTCTAAGCCATGATATATGTTCTTAATCGAGTCTTTTATGTTTCTTTAGAGTCCCATTAGAGTCTTTTGCAGGTTTACACACATTTGGGGACTTTTGGGCATTTTGGAGCATTTTAGAGCATTTTTCCTGAGAAGCCGAAGTTGGTGCCAAGACAGACCATTGGTGTCGATCGACACCACCATGGGTGTCGATCGACACGGGCCACATGCTGAAGCTACACGCGGAAATTAACAAGTTTTGAACATCTGCAACTTTACCCAGAAGTTATAATTATTTACAAAAGAACCTGAATCGTGTTGTAGAGTATTAAGTAAGGTTTTTAGGTTTAGATTAGATAGAGTTTATCTTTGTAAGAGATTATTGTAGAGATTGAGAGCTTGGGGCTGATCTATTACTCTGTACACTTGAGAAAAGATTTTGAACCCCTGTTTCTATTTCTCTTTACAGTTTTATATGATATCTATTCAATTCATGTCTTCGATTGTAATGAATATGTCTATGTAGATCTCTTGTTAGGTTCAGAGATTCTCAATAGGGTTTTCATGAAATTGTAAGATTGATTGATTAGTTAGGATTCATAACTTGATAGTTTTTCATTTAGGTTGTTCTTAAAGCTAGTTCTTTCCTGATCACCTAGAATCTAGATCTTAGGTTGTTGAATTGAGACGATAGTGTGATTTAAAATCTGACATAACCTAGAGTGAGCAAATTAGATAATTGCAAAGGAATTTGGATTAGATAATTTGTGAACAAATCAAACTTGAACTTAATGCTTGTTTAAAATCTTAAGTCTCGCAAAGGAATTTGGTTTTTTAGGTTTTAGGCATAGAGAATTCTCGCCGCAAAAGTTGGTTAATTCTACACTTGTGATTTGGGTTCTAGATCTGGTCCTCAATTTGATCCTAATTGGTTGATGGACTTGCATTACATGAATTCCTGAGAAACTCCCTGAGCTTGACGGCTTTCCCATTTGAATACAACAAACTTCATTTACTGGTTTGCATTGCTTTAATTTATCTCATGTTTATTAGCTCTAGGGATTTAAAACTCGAGCATATCATTTCGCCAGCAAAATTGGGTCTGGAAGTGACCTAGACACGATGACTTCTACGACGACAGTGGATTTGTTTGCTTTTGAATTTATTGTATAGAGATTAGCTCTGTATGTGTGGTTGTTAAGCATCTATGGTTGATTAAGGAGAGTGACTGGTTAATTACCACATCCTTAGGAACTTTTATCTTTCTGAGTTTCTTTGGATATTTCTGTTTGTCTTGCTTTAGTTTCATTTGCTTTTTGCTTTTGTTCATTTAGGTTGTTAGTTTAGAAATCTTATTACTTGGCTTTAATTAAGTTGTTCTGATTGCATCCTGTGTTAAGATCTCACCTGATTGGATTTATAACTTTCTGTACTGCAATAATATGATAGTGCATTAGGAATTGAAACAAGAGTGAAAAATCATAATATAAATTTGGCGCCATTACCGATTAGGTGTTTGTTTGTTACATTTAGGATTTCTGATCTCTTAAGAACAAGTTCTTTTTCTTTCAACTTTGATTACTGACTTTGTGGTTTTTTCTTGGTCTCTTTGTATCAGGTACACATAGACTCAACGTCTACATTCGATCAGTCTGCTCGAGTTAAGCCATCAAGTCAAGCTATCACTACTTGTATGCACACACGATCACAAGGCAGCCACAATCTCCTTCGCTACCCTGACAATATCGACCGGTTACCCCGTGATTTGAAAGAGTAAAGGACCAAAATCATAGTAGATGAACAGGATCCAGTAGGAATGAAAAACCCAAATGGAAGGAATGCACAAGCACCTGGTGCACAAGGACCTCAGCAGAGGAGGCCAAAATGCATTAGAGTAGGAGATGCACCTAGCACTTACACTCAGAGGCAAGGGTTTATACCTCCTGCTGTCCAAAACAACAACTTTGAGATCAAGAGTGGCTTGATATCCATGGTTCAGAGCAACAGGTTCTATGAATTACCTATGGAAGACCCACTTAACCATCTAGATGAGTTTGATAGGCTCTGGAGCCTTACATCAATGGGGTCAGTGAAGATGGATTCAAGCAGAGACTCTTTCTATTCTCTCTTGGTGACAAAGCCCATATCTGGGAGCAGACTTTACCTCAAGTATCAAGTACTTCCTGGGATGAATGCAAGAAAGCTTTCCTTACCATGTTCTTCTCCAATTCAAGGACCGCAAGACTCAGAAATCAGATATCAAGATTTACCCAGAAGAATGGTGAAACCTTCTGTGAAGCTTTGGAAAGATTCAAGAGCTACACATCTCAATGTCCTCATCATGGATTCAGCAACGAGTCCCTTCTCAACACAGTTTATAGAGGTATTCTCCCAAAGATCAGGATGCTTTTAGACACTGCAAGCAATAAAAACTTCCTCAACAAAAATCTTGCTCAGTCTGATGGGAACTACACTGAAGATTATGATAGGACTGTAAGAGGAACCGCTGATTCTGATGAAAGGAAAAGGAAGGAAATATAAGCTCTGAATGAGAAGATAGATAAGCTTCTTCTTTGTTTGTGACGATGAGCAACCTCAGGTTCATGATGGGGAGAGTGATCTGCTAGAAGAGATAAACTACATTCAGAACAAGGGAGGATACAACAAAGGCTTCATCAACTATAAGACCAATCCCAACTTGTCTTATAGGAGCACAGATGTGGTAAACCCACATGATCAAATCTATCCTCCTCAGCAGCAACAGATCTAGAACAAGTCTTTTGTTCCATACAATCAGAATCAAGGGTTTGTTCCTAAGCAGCAATTTCGGGGAATTGTCAACAACAGCCAGTTATAAATGCACCACCTGGTTTTGCACCTCAGCAAGCCCCGATATCTAATGCCCCAGATCTAGAGATGAAGAATATGTTGCAGCAGATTCTACAGGGTCAGGATACAGGTGCAATGGAGGTAGCTAAGAAGCTTGCCGAGATGAAAAACCATACAGATTTCTCTTACAATGCTCTCAACACCAAAATTGAGACCATAAACTCAAGAGTTCAATACTTAAAAAACAAGAGTGCCTCTACTTCTTCTGCATAAACTACAGGATAACTCCCGGGGAAATCTATCCCAAACCCCAAGGAGTATGCCCATGTCAATGCTATCACCTTGAGGAGTGGCAGATAGCCACCTACATGGGAAGGAAGTCCTACAATCACTGAGGGCAGTGAAGTTCAGTGTGGGGAGCATTTCTGTCAAAATGAAGATCAGGCTGAAAAATCCACTTAGGGAGATAGACTCGACCTACTGACCCGACCTGGTTATAGAGTCAAGCCCACGTATGTTCCCCCTCTATACATGCCACCACTTCCATTCCCAAGAAGATTCAAGAAGGAGTTAATGGAGAAGTATAAAGCTCTCTTTGAGAAGTAGTTGAAGGAAATCGAGGTCCATATGCCTCTATTAGAAGCTGATGTAGGCTCAGAATTACATTGAGTTTATATCACTTGATGATCAAAGGATTCGAAAAACCTAGCTTTAGCAGAAGGTGAAAGAGATAGAGATGGGGTGAGTTGATTGACTCTCTTAGTCGATGAACTAGACTAGTTAGATGAATCACTCAAATAATTCGAATTGCAGCCTCAAAAAAACTTAAATGAATCACTCAAATAAGAACTAATGAATGGAAACACAAAGAATTCACAACTTTGTGAAAGAGAAGAAAAACTGTTTTTCTTATGAACTTAAAAATCTCGATTAAGGGTCATTTACAAGGAGGCACGAGCTGAGCTTTTATAGTCTCAGATTACAATGGTCCTAAGGTCTAAAAAAAGAAAAAAATCACAGCAATTAAAAGAAAAGAGCCGTTTGAAGGCTTATTGAAAAATATCGGCTAAATAAGGCAAGTAAGGTCTTTGCTTGTATCTGGTCAACTTTGGAAGGTAGGAACGTGTCTTAAAAAGTCTCTGGTTGCTTTGGAGGGTCTCTTTAATGCGCAAGGATTGATGAAAATATGGTCGTTGTAAATTAATAGCGTGATGATCCAAATAAGGCAAGTCTTGATCCTCTTCTTGTTCCATGCGTGATTTAACATTACTTGTTGTTTTGGCAGCTTGAAAACAACAGGTAGTCTTCTTAGAACTTTAATAAAACAACAGCATGTTGGTCTTCAATTGGTTTAAGGTCTGACTTGATTGAGACTGGTCGGTTTCCAGCCAAATTAGAGCATATGTGCTAACTCGGGATTTAGCTCGGTCTTCATTTGGTTTTCTTCGATCATATCTTTGCTTGAGCATGATTCCTCCATGTTGGTCCGTTGAGAAGCTTGAACTGGCTGGTTTGGGTTGCTCCACGTCTTGCATGGTTTTGATGTCCGCATCAGAAGCTTTCAAGCTTATATCTCCACATCAAAAGTTCTTGAAGGATGAAGTAATGGACAGGATTAAAGAAGTTCAAAAAATGGAAGTAGTGAGCCATGAATGCAACGCTGTTACATAGAAGAAGGTTGTCCAAGAAAAGCTAGGCGAACATGGATCTTTAACTCTACCATGTTTTTTAGGTCCATTGGCTTTCAATTACTGCCTCTGTGACCTTGGAGCATCGGTAAATCTTATGCCGCTTTCCATAGCTAAAATGCTAGAGTTCAGTAAGTACAAGCCTTGCAACATATCCTTGGTCTTGGCTGATAGGTCTACTAGACTTCCTCATGGTGTATTGAAAGATCTTCCTCTTAGGATTGGAGATGTAGAAGTGCCCTGATAACATCGTATTTTTGCACACATTTTATATGTTTTTACTAGGTTTTTAATGAAGAAACAAGTGATTATGGACACTTCAAGGCCATTTTCCACCAATTTCACTTCTTGGAGACTTTTAGAAGTTTTGGAGCAAAAAGAACACAAAGTGGAGAAAAACCCGTTTTAAGGCAGTTTCTGAGCATCAGAGGTTTGGCATTTGTTGAAGACCTTCCCGTGCAGAAAATCCAGAGATCGTGGTGTCTATGAAAAGATAGAAGAGTTAAGATTCACTTGGGACAGGAATCAAAGCAATCCATCCAGCTGTTTGGACGATATGACACAAAGAGGGAAGCCCTATCAACCTCGGTCAGATGGAGTATGACCAAGATTAAGCTTCTTGGTGACCTCGGTCATAGGTCCCGTGACCGAGGCTAGCCTTCATCACCACCTCGGTCACAAGAGCCATGACCTAGGTGATATGCTCAAAGTTTAATCCCTAGAGCTACACCGCATGTGCAAATATATACAATTGTAGTATATAAAGGTCGAATCCACAGAGACTCACAATATTTCACAATAGATCATTTAGTTTCAAATTAAGCTAAGTAAGATAGGAGATAAATAAAAGCAATGCAGAAAAGTAAATGAAGGTTGTTGTATTCAAATGAGAAAAACAGGCTCAGAATCACACCGAGTTTAGATCACTTGATGATCAAAGAATTCCAAAAACCTAGCTCGAGCAGACTCAATTGATGAGGGTGAGTTGATTAACTCTCTCAATCGATGAACAAGACTAGTTAGATGAATCACTCAAATAACTTGAATTGCAGACTCAAAAAGACTTAAATGACTCACTCAAATAAGAACTAATGAAAGGAAATACAAAGAATTCACAACTTTGTGAAAAAGAAGAAAAACTATTTTTCTTATGAACTTAAAAATCTCGATTAAGGGTCTCTTTACAAAGGGGGACGAACTGAGCTTATATAGGCTCAAAAATAATGATATCCTAACGTTCTAAAAGTTTAAACAAAGAAACAAATGATTCAAATTTTATGCATATGGCCATTGGACGAGATTATGGTGTATTGGCCCAAATAAGGAACTAGCTGTTAGCTTGAATCTTGAAAGCTTGGGTCCGAAGTTTTGATGTCTTGGGATGTCCAGATTCTTAGAAAATGTGGTCAAGTCGCAGCAGTAGCAAGGATATAGCCATTGCAGAGTTATGACACCAAGAGTGAACACGTTGAATGCGCTTAGGTCTGAATAAGGTAAGTCGGTCCATGTGCATCTCCAATTGATCTTGTGCATTTTGGTTGAAATAAAGACGTGTTGTAGAGTCTCTGGTTGATGGGGAAGGTCTCCTGGTTGCCAAATATACGTTTGAAGTCTCCTAAACCCAGAATGTTCCAAATAAGGCAAGTCTATGATCTTTCGGTTTAGAAATTTAATATCTCTCAAACCATAATTGATATTGACTTGATTATAATCCTCATTGAGGCGTTAGTCGGACACTCAACCCTGTCCTAGTTCCTAAAAAAAATCAGAGATTAATCGAGAATTAATCAGGGATTAGTTTGACGATTATTACTAACATGCATTTATATCTAATACTTTGTGCATTTACAATATTGAATAAATTTAGCTCAATTGGTTGATGAACTTAGCTTGGGCCTAGAGGCTCAAGTTTGAACCTCCTAGCCTGCCAGTTATATTATTTTTTTCGATTTTCTTTAATGAAGGGCAAAATCATAATTTGTTAAGATCATCTTCTTCATTATGAATAAAACCTAAATCTCGGCCGCCATTGATGTTTCACCGATAATTTATTAATTTTTTTGTTTTTGTTGTTGTTCATATCATGTACTTGTAGATCCAACTTATAGAGCCAACATCTGAAAAATCCCTAAATCTAAAACCAAAATCTGAAAACTCCCTCACTCGTAAAAAGACAAATTTATCCTTAATGATCTGCTACGCGCGCTATCCACATTTTATATAGTTTAAATTGTAAGTGATACCAAGCAAAACACTATGGCTCAATGGAAAAGTATCTGCTGTGCGCGCTCATCCGCTTCGCACGACCAGGGTTCGAATCTCATATGTGTGGTATAATTAGTTATAACTCGGTATAACTAGGTATAACTGGATACCAGTTGTACCGAGTAGTCCGAGTAGGTACGGTATTACTCGGTATTACTCGATATAACTTGGTATAACTGGTACCCAGTTATACCTAGTAATCCAAGTAGTTATAGTATAACTGGGTACAACTAGTTTCCAGTTATACCCAAAGGGTATTTTTGTCTTCACAGACTTAATGAGGGATACGTAGATTAAGTAGGGACAGAAGAGATTTCATTTTCCCACTTAGGGACATTTGAGACGTTTTCTCCAACTTATATCATATTATTTTGATCTTATAAAAAAGAAAAAAGAAGTTCTGCAGGAGTGGAAGTTAGCAGAAATTTCCCAACAGCGTAACTCCATTGAGGCCTACAACTGTATAGGTTTGATCAAGACATCAAGACTCCCGCGGACGAGTGCCTTGACAAAGAACTTATTCAGGCTTTCATCGATGGATTGCATGACTGCATCAAGAAGCTAGCCATAATTATGACACGTGGGTGGGGATTCAACCCGGCTTTGAAAACACCGTGAAGCACACTAGGATGGCAGAAACTCAAGTCCACACCATTCTGAAAGGCGAAATCAAATCGCCGTAGAAACATCTCGCCGGCATGGAAGAGTGGCTCCATGACTCTTAGAGGATCGCTGGAGAGGAAGAGAAAAGGATGATTGCCCGACTTTGGTGCTTGACCAAGGCTACCCAAGTGACAATGAAGGAGTTCATCATATTGGATAACTATCCAAAATTCATAGGAGATCATTATCGTTCCACCAAAAATAATCACTCCACCACGATCAGGCACCCTAGGGGAGAAGATTGACATCTCCTCGGACGGAGAAATTTATTCAAGTTGGGGGTATACAAAAAGCAAGTATGAGTATGAGAGCGACCGATCAGAGCTTTAGAAGTCAGGCGGAGAGTGTCTAGTAAGGTTCGAGTAGCCAAGGACAGTCGTGAGAAGCGAACTGCTCCCTATTTTTAGTTTCCTTCTTCATTTCTTATGTTGTTAGCCATTCTTTCAAGATCTAAGAGTTGTTACATTTTTGTTACTTTATCTAATACATTACGAAAGGCTTGTATATTGATTCATGGGCATAGTTTTCGTATTTATGCTAAGTAAAAGTTTATGAAGTCATTGTTCCATGATTCCTTAAGCTATGGTGTTGAGAAACGTTTAAGGGTTCTGTTACGAGTAATGGGTTGTGCACTTAATTCTTAATCAATTAGTAGTTTTGGCATGCTAGGATAGCCTAGGGTGGAGCAAGTAGGTCATGGAGTGGTTGGATTTGACAAGTGTGGGAGACTTAGGTGCCCACCGGTCAGAGAGACAAGTACTTCAATAGAAAAGTTATGGTTATTTGATAGGGACAAGCTCTGGTTAGGTCCTACCAGGGGGCTAGCATACCTTGATCGGGGAGATGTAGTTAAACATGTCAGTTTCTAGGATTTGTATGTTAGTCTTATATGCATTGAATGCTATGGTTGTTTCCTTTATGAAAATTCATGTTTATCTTGTGTGTATTTCAAAGGCAAGGCCTTGAGGCTGAGCTAATGAAGTTAGAAAGGACTTCACTGAGAGCAAGATGAAGTGACACTTACGCTAAGTATGAAGTACTGCAACTTAGACACCAACGTTATGAAATTAAAAATGTGGGACACAAAGGAGCATAAGTAGTGCACGAGTGTAACTTCTGTGAGACCTAAGAAACATGAAGGAATCTAGTAGCAGCACGCATTATGAGGAAATGGTCAAGGTAAGGAAAGTTTTCCGATTAGGCAAGTTCCCAAAAAGGGACGTTTCTTGAAAGATAGATATCCAAAAAAAAGAAGTTTCAAGGAGGGGAAACGTGCCTACCAGGAAGCAAGAAGATGGGTCCCCATTGGAAGATAAGGCGTACACAAAGCTAGTGTACAAGGGGTAGCATGGCAAAGTTGTCTAGCAACCATGAGGGTAAGCAGAAATGGGTCATAGAACCACACTAAGAATAGAGAGGGAGTTAAACGGAAAACCCACTACAACCACCACTTATAATGAAATGAAACTTTTGATGAAAATTAATATGACTAAGAATTGGGAGAATAACCCCCAAAACTCTGGAAAAGGTGTGAAGGAACTCTATGACGGTGAGAAGATTGGGATCGGAAAAACTCATGGGAAGCCACAAGTGTTCTAAATGTCTACTTACGTTCCTGTGCAGCTAGACAAGGGTGTCTTCTTGTGTGACGGTCATGGGATGATGTGGAAGGTGGAGTATTTCACTCAAGCTTTAGAGAAATCTAGGGAAAAGGTCTTTTAACGCAAAGTGTAGAACTTTGGAAGGGACCCTAAGATACAAAAGTATCTTGGGAATGTAACACCTCAGATGGAAGTTGTAGCGTCATGTAGCAGGATATGGAAACCCTAAGATCTTGTAAAGGAAAGGAGGCTAGTTCTAGAAATGGAAAGTGAGCTGAAAATTTTTTTTAAAAAAAGGAAAGTTAGCTTGGAGGAGAAAAGTTATCCAAGTAAGGAAGAGAAATTTAGAGGGAAGTGATACCACCAAGAAGGAACCGTTTTAGAAGAAGGACATTTCTAGAAGCGGAAAGTGCTCCGCAAAATGGATGGTTTCTAGGAGTGGATCCACATCACATGCCATGTAAGGACACCATGATTGAACCCTAAAAAGGAGAGCTCAAGGGAAAGACGACTACAATAGGACAACTTGCCTTAAGCGGGTAGGAACCCCAAAAGGGCAGGTTACCATAAACATAAACTTTTGAAAACATGACAGAAAACTATCCGAAAGGATCACAAAATTAGGAGAGGCATCTTGCAGTACAAGGAGTTCTATTCAAGCTTCAAACATGAATTGAAGGTGCTTTGCAAAGAAGGAGGATTTCGAAAACCTTTTGGAAGAGTGAAGAAGGAGAAAAGGAAAAGAATTCCAGCGTGCTCAAGGAGAAGGTCTGGAAGGAATGGTCAGTTTCCGGAGAGTGTAAAGGGGGGGGGGGTTAGGAATGGCGACTGAACTCTAATCTGGAGAGTGCAAAAGGTCAGTTTTTCCTAAGTGGGGGAGGAAGTTACCGATACATAAATTCAGAAAACAGATTACTATCCTAGACAAAAAAGAGTTGTCCACCAGGGATATCCATCAACACTCTTAGGATAAAGGTTGTGGATACATAAATAAATTTCTGGAAGGGTTGAGGAGACTACACGTAGAATAGAATATCATCTTCATAAAATAAAGCATGTGCCAGAATTCGGAGCTAATTCCATTTCAAGTGGGGGAGAATTGTAACATCCTCATTATAGCCCATTTAAAATTTGTGGAAACAAAGCTTTTTTCCAATCTCCAACCCATTAAGAATAGAATAAGGAGAGGTATTTAAATGCTCAGTAAGGTTGTAGCCTCATTTGCCACCACAAACCCTAAACCTAGAAAGATGTAGAGAAAGCCAGAGCAGCTGCAAGAGAGAGAGAGAGAGAGAGAGAGAGATCGGACGCTAAGAGACGAAGAAGAAGAAGAAGAAGAAGAAGAAGAGGAGGAAAAAGAGGAAAGGGAATAAGACAAATCTGACCACTTCTAGGAGAAAGAAGAACCAGAGAAACCCGAGTCCTCTCCCTCTTAAACTTCATGGAGAGTTGCACAACGTGAATAGTTAGCCATAGCCACAAGCGGATCCTAATTCGGAGCTCTGGTCGAAAAGTTATGGTTGTTATAGCACGGCGGATCTCTGTAGATCAGATTTCACCACCTCAACTTTAAGAGCAGGTTTCCGGTGAACCATATGGAGTTAAAAAACGATTTATCTATCAATAGAAAGCCTTGGATGTTAGCTTTCTATATTCACTGCCTGATCTAGATTCTGATGTAGACTCCATCCAGGATCGGGGGTTAAAGCTAACGGTAGTTGTGACCTAGTTTCTAGATACCCTAGTTTCAGAACCCCTAATTGAGAAACCCGAGACGAGAAAGTTTCAAAAAAGGAAAGTCCAGAAATGGGGTTCAGAAGTGAAAGTCCCGACACATCAGATTCAGAAAACGAAAGTCATGAAATGAAAAGTCCAGAAAAGGAAAGCATGGCTAAGGTGAGAGCTATGATCCGCAGTTTCTCTTTCTATACTAAGCGCACTAGAACATGTATGCTTAGACCCAGATTAGGATTGAGTTCTGCAAGGGTTTTAGAAACAGTGATATGGTAGTTCGGATAAAAGAGTAGTGGAAGTATCATGCAAAATGTGTTGTAGGCAATAACTGCATACCTTAATTGTTAGTAATTTATTATAGAATTGTAGCGCCAAAGTGAGGGGTGCTACAGGTTGCGTGGTGGTCTGGTTATGCTACCAAAGAGAAAAAAATACCATATGAAGCGGGTCAAGAAAGGATGGCAGACGAGCCAGCGAAGGGGGCAGGCAGAGAGAGCCCATTCAAGGAGCGAGGATAGTAGATTAGATCCCCCCTACATGAGTGAGGAGCGACCCCAGACAATTAGAACAAGGGGCATAGTAGATAAAATTGTCTTTTGTCTTCCATGGAACATTCAATAGTGTATTAATGATATTATCAAAAAAATTCTTTTCGATATGCATCACATCAAGCTTATGGCGAATAAGAAGATTTTTCCAATAAGGTAAATTCCAGAATATGCTTTGCTTGTGCCAATTATGGGTTTCACCATATCCCATTATTTTTGGATGTCCTTCTCCCCCACAATTGACTGTTTTTGGTAAACCAAAAACATGATCACTCCATAAATCTTCTCCCGAATATATTTCAGGTGAGTCTGAATCCACAATTTTATTTTTTTTGAAGTTTTTCTTGTTACACCGTAAACTTTGATCCTTTGGAAGAAAATGACGGTGCCAATCAAACCAACATGTTTTTCTCCCATTTTTCAACCAGAATGCTTCTGTATCACCCAAACAATAAGGACACGCTAAACGACCATGAGTTGTCCATCCAGATAACATAGCATATGCAGGAAAATCACTGATTGTCCACAAGAGCATCGCTCATAATGTGAAGTTTTGGTACATTATACGACTGGATTCCATCACTCCACAAACCATTCAGCTCATCTATGAGAGGCTGTAGAAATACGTCTAAGCTCCTTTTTGGATGGTTTGGACCAGGAACTAAAATCGTGAGGAATAAAAACTCTCGTTTCATGCACATGTCAGGTGGTAGATTATATGGAGTCAGTATAACAGGCCATAGTGAATAATTTTGACCAAACATTCCCAAAGGGTTAAATCCATCAGTGCATAAACCAAGATAAACGTTTCTAGGCTCATTAAAAAAATCATGAACTACTTTGTTGAAGTGTTTTTATGCCTCACGATCTGATGGATGACACATTACGTCACAACCATGGCTTGAATAATGATCTTTGTGCTATCTCATAAGTGAAGCTATTTTCTTTGATTGGTATAATCTTTTCAGTCTATCGGCTATTGGCAAATAAAACATTCGCTGATATGAAACTTGCTTTCTTCCCGGCATTTTTGCACTTTTGAATCTATCACTTCCACAAAGTCTACAAGATTCCAGATCTGACACACATCAATCTTCATGTAAGGCAAACCCAGAGATCGCATCAATTTCTTTATCTCATAGTATGAGGCAGGGGCATTATTGCCTTCAGGCATGTAGTCTTTCATCATCTGAGCAATGATATCCATGCATTTCTCCGATAAATTATAATCTGTTTTCAGAATCATATATCGAGATGCCAATCACAATTGTGAGAGACCTTTTCTACATCCATCATATATTGGATTCTGGCTAGCATTTAACAAATTGAAAAACTTTTTGGCTTCTTCATTGGGCTCTTCTCCCATATTGTGATTAGATGACGTACGTCCATCAAAAGCATCAGTTACCATCTCGACATAAGAGGTTGGATCATTCATGGTTATATTTTCTTCAGTATAACATGGTTGATTGTCAGTCTCACAATGCTCTCTATGCGCAACCCAAACAAAATAGTTAGCCATAAACCCTCTGTTATATAAATGACCAGTAACTATCTCCTCAGCAAAAAATCTTCTATTCTCACACTTAATGCATGGACAAAACATTTTATTTTTCTGAATAAATAAGTTATGGCTTTTAGCAAAAACCATGAAATATTTCAATCCTTCTGTGAATGCATATGAGACTTGCCCAGTTTTCTGATCAATTCTTTGATACATCCATTGCCTCAAAACATTATGATCATTGCTCGAAGACATTTGAGATATCAAGAAATTCTGCAAACAAACAATAAACAAAAACCAAAATTACAACTGACTATCTAAGAAAATTAAGAAAACAAAACAGAATCAACCCAAACAAAACATAAGACAATAGTATAAGAAAGTAAATCCAAAATCAAATCAGGTTGACCTTAATTGAAGGTGTGGTGTTGATTTCAGCTCAAACGGATCAGCTTGACTTTATGAAACTTGACGTCAAGTTTACAGAACAAGATATATAGATGGTAAGTCAATTTGACGTCAATAACTTATTCAATGGTGAGCTGAGGCACGTAATTCTTCTTTGACTTTGTTATGTAATTTGATCAACTATTCTCTATGAATTTTAATGAAGGCTAATTATATAACTTTCTTAATCAATTATCTATTTTTCAGACAATTAACACTATCTAATAAAAATCAGATATGACCAAATATATAATTTTAATATTCTTTTGAAAAAAATATATAAAAAGATGACAAGAGATAATTCTTTAACTTTTTTCTACGTTAATAAGGAAATATTCTTTTGTCTAAGTGTATTTTATATTGTTATTATAATTTTCAATCCTTTTGTTTTCCTTATTAATTTTATAATTAATTAGTATATTTTGCTTGTATATGAAACTTTAATTAACTAGCTGTTAGGAAAATAAACCTTAATTTTATAATAAGTAAAAATTTTAGTTAAATTTAATTTAGTCTAAAATCTAACACACATATTTCATTCATAAATTCTATATTATTGAAATTTTTTAATCTAAATTTCCAAAAGTTCAAAATATCTTGCTTTCATTGAAATTAACATTTATAAATCGAACTAAAACATAATCAAATACCGAACCAGTATACATTTATATTACGAAATATTATATCTTATATAACACCGCACGAACGTGCGAGTCCGAATCATTGAAATAAATATTTTATAATTTCATATAATTTATGAAATTATCCGAATGCCACTTTAGAAATTTTTTAAATTTAAATATATTTTAAAACTTCTCGTAAATTAATTTTCTATATGTACAGACTTCACGTCATGTTATTTCTCTTTAATCTGGCATATTACATATATATTCATATAAATTATTTGTTGCAAACTAGTTATTAAGATGTTGCAAATGTAATAACAAAAATGTCATATATTTTGCTACATATTTTTACTTCAGTTTTCTTGCACAATAGCAACGACTCATAATCATTGAATGTTTCTTGTAAATTTGCAAGCGACTTATACATATCGTAAAAATATTGCAAATTAGTAACGAATATTTGTAACAAAAAACTATTGTTGTAGTTTTACAACGAAATTGTAACAGAATTGCAATATGTAATCATTATTGCAAAAAACTTGCAAAATATGTTACAAAATTGTAACGAAATCATACGTTACATAAATTATGTTGCAAAATCCACATTTTCTTGTAGTGTCTGTGGGGAGGGGGGGATAGAGGATCATTTCCCTGTTGCATATGATTGCTTGGTGTGGCTACATTGCAGAATGTTTGATGTTCTCGTTTAAGTTGTTAGATTGAATGAGTAATTGATGTAGTTGCATTGATGGGTGTGTTTGGTGATCTGATATGGGTTGTTAGATTGAATGATGTTTGTTTGCTAGTTACATGTGGGTTGCTTGATTTGTGTTTAAGATTATAGGTTGCAATGTATTAATTATAGTTAGAGAATCTAGTTATGGAAAGGATTGTTCTTACTAGGTAAACTGTCAAACTGTTTACTTATGCCTCCTAATCTTTGGATACAAGTGATCCAAGCCGAGGAATAACATCCTCCCATCTGGTTTGGGGAAATCTTAGGGACCAGAGGATCAGGGTCTTACACTCTATATGTTTTTGAGCTTTCAACATATCATCTTTTAGAGACTTGTTTTATAACCTTTGTATTCTCTTCTATTTTATTAATGAGAACATTTGTAGAACAAAAAAACCCACCAAATTACATAAAATCACTAATCCAATAGGACCAATACCCTCCTCAGATTTATAACATTAATTATATAAAATTTCAGTAAAACTCTTTAAAAATTTAAAAATTCCCAAGTAAGTCAAAATCATTGATTTACTTGTCTTAAGAATTTAAGATTACAATTAGCAAATAATGTCGATTTGTCATGAATAATAATAGAGAAAAATGTCAAAAACATATAAACTTGCATTTTGTGGACATTTTAATCTCCAACTTATGAAATGTCATTTAAATGCCAAAGTTTTGTGTTAATTTTTTTGATTAAATGGGTAACTTGTGTTGACTATGCCATATGAGGTACGACGTTAAATCAAGAGACGGAGAAGGTTTACAGGGTTAAAACTTCTATTAGCAGTTTCTGTTTAATCAAAATGATATTGTTTCTCTCTTACTAAAAAAACTCAACTTTCAAATTGTGAATGTTTAAATCCTGAACTTTTCAAAATATTACTTAAATGCCTAAGTTTTCGTTGATTTCATGATTAAATGGTTAATTATTGTTGATTATGTCATTTGAGGCACGTCGTTAAATTGAGAGACAGAGTATGTTTAATCGGCTATCGCCAATGCTTAACACTTAAACTGATAACCGATAAAAGAATATTAAAACTATTAAATATGTTTTTAATAATCGATTAGATGGATGCGGATCGAATCAGTTTAACACTTAAAAAACTCAATCTTTTGAGGGTTATTAGGAATTACATGAATATTTTCTGGAGATTTCAGGTGAGTAAAGGTGGCATTGGCGTCGTTTGATTCTATTTCTCTAAAGGCGAATTTCAATTTGAGAAGATTTTTTGACTTCTTGATTATGGTTGGATCTCGATGAGGCGAATGCAAGTAGAAGAGAAGACGAACGATGAATAGTCACCAGAACATTGGTCGTTTTGATTAAACATAAGCTACTAACGGACAATTTAACCCCTAAACATGCTTCATCTCTTGATTTAACGTCGCGCTTGAAATAGTATAGTCAACATAAATTAACCATTTAATCATGAAGTTAACAAAAATTTAGGCATTTAAAGAATATTTTGAAAAATTGAGGATTTAAACGTTCACAATTTAAAAGTTGAGGTTTATTTAGTAAGAGGGAAACAACATCGTTTTGATAAAACTGAAGCTGCTAACAGAAGTTTTAACCCCATAAACATGTTCCGTCCCTCGATTTAACATTGTGTTTTATATAGCACAATCAACAAAACGTACCTATTTAATTAAAAAGTGAATGTAAAACTTTCATATTTAAATAATGTTTAATAAGTTAGAGAATGTTTTTTTTTGATATTTTCTCCCAGTTATATGTTGGATATCCTCTAATCTGCTCAGATGCACGGGACAATATCTAATAGAATAATCGATAACTTTGACTTGACTATAAGTCAGAACGTCGACGCTTCGACTTAATCCAATTCCACTTCCCAGTCCCACCCATAAGATTTTTTCATTGCTCCGAAACTCTCAACTCTCAACTCTCAACTCAGCCGCCTAGATCAAGAAACAATGCCACTATCACTTATTCAAGCCCCTTCAGTGTCCTTCTTCAGATCTCAATCAACGTTTCCTTCTCACTCAAGCCCATGTGGTTCACTTCTTAAAAAATCCTTCTTTCCTGTCTTTGAAGCTACTCCCAAGTTAACCCTCCAACGAATTTTTCATTACACAAACAAGACTTCAAAGAAACTCACAAATGGGTCTACGCGAGCTTCTTTACTTGAGAGTCCTGTCTTATGGGCTGGTCGAATTTGTGTCTTTTACGCTCTCGTGAAAGCTGGTTTAGCTGGATCCAAGTCTAACCCCATCGTTTCTGGTTAGGGTTTTGTAGTAATGGTTTTGCTTCTATGTTGTTTTTTTGTTTTAATTTTGGCGTTGTTATTGAATGATCTTTAGGGTTGGATAGTGGTGGTGTTGATGTTGAAGATGGTGGTGCGGATCTTGGTTTCTCAAAGTGGCTTCAGAACATTAAGGGCAAACCAGGTTTTGTTTCGAATGACATCGTTTTGCTATGTTATAACAGTTGTTAAGATTTTGTCTCCAAGTTTAGAGCTTTGATTCAACTTCAGACAATGACAACGTGAAACAGAACTACATCGTTGTGCCTATGTTAGATCACTTATCTCCTCTGTTTATTAGGATTTGTGTCCAAGTTTAGAGACTGGTCCAATTTCAAACAATGACAACCTGAAACAGAACTACATCGTTATGCTTATGTCAAAACTCTTATGACTCAGAATTGTGTCCAAGTTTTGACCTTTGATCAAATTTCACACAATGACAACCTGAAACAGAACTACGTCGTTATGCTTATGTTAGATCAAGTTTATGACTCATCTGTATATTAGGATTTTGTGTCCAAGTCTAGAGCTTTGATCGAATTTCACACAATGATAAGTATTCTTAAGAACCTGTGACAGAACGAAATCGTTATGCTTATGTTAGAACCTTATGACTCATATGTCTATTAGGATTTTGTGTACTGTACAATCTAAGAGCTTTGATCCAATTTCACACAGTGACATATATTCTAAAGAACCGGGAAACAGAATGATGTCGTTGTGTCTATGTTAGAACACTTATACTCATCTGTTTATAGGACTTTGTGTCCAAGTCGAAGGCTTTGATCCATTATCACAAAATGACAGAACAACATCGTTATACTTATGTCAGAACACTTATGGAAAATATTTGTGTCCCAGTCTAGAGCTTTAATCCAATTTCACACAATGAAAAATATTTTCCAGAATCTGAAAATTAGCTACTCTGATTTGAATTTGTTGCAACTGCTACTATTGTGTAGTTCGAAGATTCAGCTATAGTTTCAGTCTCTCAGTGTTGAGTATGAAACAATCTTTAATACTTTTATATGTTCAGATAAGGATGCATCTGATAAAAGGAAGCTAGTGAGCAAATGGCACCCGACGACGAAAGGAACACTTAGACGGAACTACAGGGTACCTTCGAAAGCCGAGGGAAACCGTCTTCTCAAATCTATTGCGTCCCTTCTCTCAGATGATGACCATTTTAGAGATGCAACATCTCACAAGGTAAACAAAACACATCTACAGTAGTCTCACTTTGTTTCTCTTTACGATCGGGAAACAAACCAAATTGAGGCACTACTGCAGGGTTGTCAAATACGGCGGGAGAGTGCGCATGGTCAAAGCGTATGTTGCAACAATGTGAGAGCTTTGTTTGATGAGTTACCGACACCACATTTGGTGGTTGAGATTACACCTTTTCCAGCTGGACCACTTACAGAGACTGATTACCTCAAGGCCGAGAAGCTTGAAAGAGTTCTTAGGTCAGGCCCCAACATCTGAACCTTCTGGCACTCAGAGAGTGTTCTACTATGTGTGGAGATCTAGAAACTGTACATACTCTACCATGTCTTATTACAATGTTTGACGCTATGAAAGTGTAGTTTTTTTGTCATGGGGTATATTACTAACTATCGTTTTAAGGTACAGAGATGTGGACTCAGAACGTTTGAAAATGTCAAAACTACACAAGGGTTTATTTTGAGCATTGTATAAGATGGGTAATGATTTTCTCAGGCCACCTTCAATGTAACTATGCACTCACAAAAACGAAAGGTACAGAATAGTATTGTCTCAAGCGATCACAAAAGTCAAGTGTAGCTAATTGCTATTGCATATACATTGAAAATGGGGAGAACTGATTTGTTACTTGTAACTAAAGGGTTGCAGAAACAAAGTGAACCCAAACAAAACAGTGTTAAATAGTGAACATATGCTTTAAAACAGTGTTGAGTAGTAAAATTACATCAAATGTTCTTTTCTTTTTCACAATATCGAAAACAAGCTACTGAATTAAACGTCACTAGGTGAGAAAGGGTCATATACTTGATGCACACCAGAGTTAAACATGTGGTGAATCTGTGGTTGGCCACTTGGAGGTCTTGGAGGGAAATGAGCAGAATGCTGGGGAAATTGAGCTCCAGTGAAGTTCCTAGGCATCATGTGAGGCAATGGAGGTCCAAAACTCTGCAAGTTGGAAGATCTTGCATTACCATGAAATGGTGCAGGCGGGTGGCTCAAGGGATGATCCATCTGACTACCAAAGTGCTGTGATCTTGCAAAACTTGGCCCAAAATGTTGAGAGGCTGGAGTAACGGATGGGGCTTGAAATGCCAGATAAGGGAGGGGAGCTAATTGAGAGTTGGATCTAGGAGCTATCTGTGTCGTGCCAACAACATTAGATTGTTGTTGTAGGAAACCGAAATCCCCGTGAAATGACCTCGGAGCTGTATTTGAGGGAGGATTTATGGAAGGATAAGTAGGAACATAACCAGAAGGCCTGCCAGCAATATGTGCTGACACCGACATGGGACGCAGAACACCATACTCTGCTACAAGTTTCTGACTGATACTCGAGGAAAAGGGAACTGATGATAGTTCAGTACCTGGCTGATGAACTACCGGATGTGGACTGAAGTTAGTAGCCAGAGGGCGTATTGATTGGGTCATGTTGCTTGAGAGTATGTCTGGCAGCGGCGTTGGTCTAAATTCACTACTAGATACAGGGAGGAAAGTAAATAAGGTCGATGGCCTCATAATAGAACGTGGTCCTATTGGTTGTATCTGATTGCCAGAATATGGAGGCACAGTCGAAAAACCCAGTTGAGCTAATGATCCTTGTGGGGCAACCCCAGAATAAGCCCTTGGTGTGTTGGAAAGGCTAAAAGAGAACGTATCTGGTGGTCGAGGGATTTGCGAACCAGAAGGTAATGATGTGTTATGAGGAATTGGAAGTCGTTGAGAAAAATGAGGATTGAGGTTCATAGAATTGGTTGGCAGTTCTTGATCCTGGATACTATTACCAAGACCTGAAGCAGAGGGGTTAAAAGACGGATGAAATGGAGCTTGATTTGAAGCCAAAGGAAACAAGGAACCTTGACATTGGAATTGGCTTTCTGGAGGTTGTACAGAGCTATCAGTTGGCTGTTCGAAGTTCAGGTCTGTAGCAGTCGGGTTGCTGTTGCCTGGAATAGTAGAAATATCTTCAGATCTGGAAGATTGAGGAGCAGCATCAGCTCCTGTATTTCCCTACAAGGGAATGATGTAATATGAGAATCATTTGGAAAAGCAAGACCTTAATTAACAAATGGTATATCATACTTCTAACTCTTTTATACAAGATTTAGGAACTCACAGACACTGAAGAGATAAGTAGCTCAATTACAGCAATTGCTGCATCCACTTTTTCGTAAGTGTCAGATGATATCTGAAAATATAACTCTTCCCACCACGTCTGGATCTCATTTTCATCTGAAGGAGAGAGTTCAACCTGCACAAATGAAGAAAACTCTGATTTATAAACCCTTGCAATAAGGATACTGAGAATTTTCAAGGACAAACAAGGAGAGGCAGAGCAACAATAATGAGAGTCTATTATGGTTATCTCAATGATAGTTTATTCAAATATTTACCTTCTCTCCTCCTGTTTTAGTACCAAAAATTTGTACTTTCGCTCCAGTCTCCTGTTCCCATAATAAAAGAACTTAGCTCGTATACAGAGTAAGACTGAATTGTAACCAATTTTTTGACTCAAGGCAGTAAAGGACTCTAGCTGCGAATTGAAGCAATGACGTTTGTAAATGACATACTTTTTCAAGCCGTTTCTGAGTATCACCTTGGGAACTCAATATGAGACTTAGAAAGCTGATATCAGAATGCTCTTTGACCTGCAAAAGCACAGGTCCAAAAACTATCAGCTTCGAAAACGCTCGAGTTGTTATAAGACTAAAAAAACAGAATCCAATAGATGTTGTACATGTCTAAACAGATTGATATATCAAACCCGCAAGTCATACAGAAAATAATGGTGAGAATAAATAAGATCATTGAAAGGGTTTATACTAGTATTCAACACTTTGCTTGGATTTAAACAAAACTACTAAGATACTAAGATATACTGAAAAAATATATGCCGAAAAAATATCTACCCTTTCTTTTATATGCAAAAACTTCACGAGCTATCTCCAAAACAAATCTACAAGACTATCTATCTTCTTTGAGGTGTTAAAGTAATACTTAACATGATAAAACAAATGCAAGATTCGATAAAGGCTTAAACCTCTTACGAAGTAAAAACTTACATTGATCGATAATCTAGCTTCTTTCAGCAATGGCTTATAATCAGGTGGAGCCTTGTACCTCGGATTGAACTCGAGTATCTCCCCTAGAAGTAAAGAAACTACATGTCACTCAAGGGAAAGCGAATGTAAAAAGATGGAATGAGGAAAATTTAACCAGAACATACCAATTACTTTGCGTTTTTCAAATTCCAAATGTTCTGCAATCTTAATCCATAAACACATATAGATAACAGATCAGCTTAAAAATAGCTAAAGAATCAAAATATAAAGAAGAAGAAATGCTGAAAAATCACTTACATCACTGTTGTTTTGGTAAGTCAATGATCTATTAGTCTCAGCTTCAAGAGTTCCTGATTCTAATTGTTGGGTAATTTGATCTAAACGTTTCTGCTCAAAAATTGATCACCAAACACGCACTATATCACTTAACTTTGACATGGCATTGATTTTTCCAATTTGAGTAATTCAAATGAAGACATCAACTGAAGTTTAGTACCAAATGGGCAAAACTAACTTGTCATTATATATCCAATTAGCATCAGAATCAGAATCAAGTGGAAACTTTTAAATTCAACAACAATCAAACATACTCAACCATGTAAATAAACAGTATTTACACATTAACATTTCAATTGCAAAATCTGCGAACTGACCATAAGATAAAACGAATCTATTCTGGCTTGATTGGTAACATTGCATAATTGTGGAACGCCATAAATAAAAAATTAAGCAGTTGCGAAATAAAAAGAGCTACTACATACACATTTATGCGTTTTGTGTAGTGTTATGCAACTTGTAGAAATGCAGTAGAAAACATCATTATGCGGGTTGCTAATCAAAGCATATATTTGTCAATAATCAATATACTCAACCAAGTAAATTAAACAGTATACACCCTCACAATTCAATTGCAAAACCTGTGATTTTTTTCCACAAGATTTGTGAATTAAACTAATAACACCTGTCTTTGACAAGAATCTTAAAATCAATGATTCAATAACACATGATTTTGTTTCAATTTCTAAATCAATCAACAATCCATGAACCAATTAATTTGTAAAATCTATGAAAATGCGATGAATAAGGTGCAATTTTATTATACCTGATAAGCTAAAACTCGACATTTCTTGACTGAAGTATCTTGTGTTAAATCAGGTCCCCAATTACTCTTTCTCTTCCCGAGCTTCGTATTCGTATCGGAACCTCCCAAGTTTTTCGCTCGTTGAAATATCGGAATCAGTGATCCTGATAATTTGTTTTTAGGGATGATAAATCCAGACTTGGCACCAAACATTGAGATCTTCGTACCGCTAGTTGAAGTCATCTCTGAGTGTTAGTTGTGAAGTCGGAGCAATCGCTGATGAAAGATGAAATTTGCGGTTGAGATTTACGGGACGGCAGCCGCTGCTTTTGTTATTATTGTTATTAGGGAAAATCGGAATCCAAGGAGCTCTAATTTTTTTTTTTTTTTTGGGTCCAATCTACACTTTTATTTGTAAACTAGAATCTGATCGGCACTACACCGTGAGTGATGTTTTTGGTTATTGGTGTAGATTTTAGATTAAAAAAAGCTATTTTAAAAACAAATCTATATAAAAATAACAATTTGAAAAATACGAAGGACCTCTTTTGTGTTTCTTTAAATCTTTTAAGTTTTAGTTTTTTTTTTGCTCATTGTTAAATGATTTATATTTCTATTGTTTTCAATTTTTTGTTGGAAAAAATGTGTCTCTTCTTCGAAACTTGTTAATGTAAAAGGTCGCGTCTCCTCATGTGCAACCCTTTATGGATTAGTTATAAATTTTATTTTTGATTTTTCTTGAAGTGTTTTGTTTTTAAACATTTGTGTCGGATGCTTTTGTTGTTTTTTTTTTCCGTTTCTTATATACTTGATGTGCTTGGTTACTACTGCTTAATGGATGATTGTATTCTTTCATACGGTAGTAGTCTTCGTTTTTGTTTACTTTCTAAATTATTTATTAATATACAGAATTTTAAATTCAGTCAGATCTCATTTGTTATTATTTAACTAAAGAATTTTAGGAATCTGACATAAGTGCGGGTCATGTATCTAAGTTTAAATTTAAAAAGTTACTGAGAATTCCACATATTTTTTTGATGATTTGGGTGGTTTTTGTAGTGATTTTTTTTTTATATTAGAGTTATTTATGGTAATGTGGATGCATTTTATTTGAAAGCGATTTATATGTGTTTTATTGTTGGTAATTTTGATGCATCTTTATCATTACTTCTAAGCCCGAGTATGAGAAGATATCCTGAAGCTATATGGTTATCATCATTGATTTTTTTATTTGTCGGACGTTTCAGAAGCGGTAAAAATCAAATGAATTGTTTTAAATGGTTTCGCAATCCTAAAATTTTGTCTGTTGTCGGTAATAAAGCAATGGTTCCAATTTGGTGTTTGAAGATCGTCGATAAAAGTATTGATAGAGATCTTATTTGTTATTATAGGTATGATAAATTGTTAGATTGTGATTGTTTATTCGTTTGTTGGAAATGTAATTTATGTTATCAAATCTCAATTTTTTTGAATAAATGTTGATGTTTTATTTAATTAGTGTAGTGTATTGGTGGGTTGTTTTTGTTTCATTTTGTTTTGTTTGCTTCTTATTGTTTTTGTTGTTTTATTGTGTGAACATGCAAATAGTGTTTAGTAGTGTTATTTTGTTTTTTGGAATGTGTAATTTCTTTTAATTGTAATGGGATACCAACGAACAATTGATTTTTATTTTATTCTCATTTAGAGATTAGGTCTAAAATGGATATTAATATATGTTCTTGCTGAACTGATTTCTATTTTATCCGATAATTTTAAGTAAGTTTACTGTGTTACTTTAGATGGTTTCTTAATTGTTGTAATTGCGTAAGTATACAATAATATTTCTTCTTAACTTTCGTTCTGGTATTTTCTACTTTATATTTGTAATTATGGTTTATGGGCTGTAGCCTTGTGATCGTGAAATTTTTTTGCTAACTGAAAATTTCGTATTTTTGTTGGAAGATGTTTAAAATTATCTTATTTGGTCTTTGGTCTTTCAATTGTTTACAGTTCTGAGAAGGTTGATTATATCTGCTTTAACATGTATCAAATTCTATAACTTGTAAAGTTGGTGTAGGCAAGAAACCTTAGAGGAGCTGAGGATAGTGATGGGGCCGAGCAGCTGGTAGAAACACTTTCTCTGCTTGATGAGTGATGGAGTGAAGTGGATCGAGATGGAGCTTCTTCCGAGGGTGGTAACACTCACTCAGAGTTCAGCAACGAGATGAAACGATGAATAGAGTAACAGTGGAGCGAGTGACGCCACAAAGCTGGTGACAAAGCTTTGATAAGTCGAGCTTTCTCTTCAAGCGAGTCTCACGCGAAAAGGAGGAAACGGCTAGGTTTTCTCAACGAGAAGAAAGTTCAGTCTTTATTGATAATTGGTTAAAAATTACAGGCTGCAAAGGAGCTTTATAAACAACTCTGCAGCTTAGGGCTTCTTGGCCGAAAAATACAAATAAGGAAAAAATAAAAATGACACACTCTCTAGACACTAAAATACAAAATGCTGGGACTTCTAATGACTCAAAGTAAAATAAAATCCTGCAAAACAACAAAAGAAAACTCGTAAGTTTAAAGAATAATTCAAATACTCACCTTGAATATTTCATGGCTCTTTTAGACACTCTGGCAGCTGATAGAAAGAGTTGATTCTTGGTGTCATTGAAAAACTGGCAAAAAGAAGTGTATGTCTGACTTGAGTTCCAAGCAAGAAACTTCTTGTAAATTCTTTGTTTGGCTTGACTTCTCTATAATTTGTGGAGATTTTAGAGCTAGTATGGAGGTCCTCATCATTCCCTCTCCCTTGAAAAGGTTTCGACCTCGAAACTGATTCATCTCCATGTTGGCTTGGCTTGTTTGTTGTGTCTGGGGGGTTTTCTTTGATCATTTTGCAGCAACTGACGCCTTGGGGCTTCTTCTGGTCCCTTACAGATGGATTGATTCGTTTGTCCCCTAGTCCAGTGTGTGGTTTTGTCGTATGCTTCAAGGATTCTCTAAAATTTTGACTTGACACTTTTGACAAAGACAAGCGCATTATATCCGTGTGATGGAGAAATTGAGCTTTAGAAACAAAGATACTTATCTTGATGTGTACAAGTTCAATGTCTCTGGCTCTTAGTATAATTGATGGTGTCCATCCACGGTACAAAGTCTGATGTAGATATTTAGGAACTCCTCTGAACAGATGGTGTCCAAGCAGATTTTCTACTTTGTTTTTCCCATGTTCTGCATCAAAATAAAAAGAATTCTAACCAGACTGTGGTTTTTGATATAGAGACTTACCTTGCTGGTGCTTGTAGATTGGTTTGACCATAAGCAATGCATCTGGTGGTTCATATTTGAACAACAAAGAAGCTTTGATTACTTTGACATGCTCCTGCTCTTGTGATTCGATTTGTAAGGGTTTAGAGCTTCCTCGATCTTGTCTCTGATCAGAAAATAAGATTTTTGTTACTCCATAGGTCCATTGTTTCTCCTTAGTCCCTAAACCTGTTTCGGCATATTCTAGACAAGACAAGTGCATTATTCTGATCATGGAATTATAAAGAACAAGATAATTTTTGTCCGAACTTATCTATTTATCAACCGTTGTTTGAACAATTCTCTTCTCAGATTTTTCTTCTTTAGGTGCAGTGTAATATCCTTTGGTTCCTAGACCTGAGTCACTATCTCTTGGAAAAGACAAGTGTATCAATCCTGTCATGGAATTATTAAAAACAGAAGGTAACAAGTCAGTTTGAACCTTATCATGCGTTGGGGCAGAATCATCTTCTTGATCCTTTTGCTCCGTAATGGCATGTTGATATTGTGATTGTGAGTCAGAGTCACAAGTTATTGTCTCTTGGGTTACGCCTACAGCCGTTTTCTCCACAGTAGGATCTGGACCTGTATCAACATCCTTTGGCAAAGACAAGTGCATGACACTAGAATAGGAAATTGATTGAACTAGACTATCACTTGATTTGTGAATTCGGCTTTGGTTCAAGTGTTGTGGAATTGAATTACAGTCGAAGAGGACAAGTTTCAGCAGAATGACCTCTTAGGTGACACCTATAACAACTTACTTCGTTTGACTTTGAAAGGTTAGAAGACTTACCTTTAGTCTCCTTGACTTGAGGTTCACGCAAGAGTATTGTAATCGACTTCGATTGGACCTCCTTTGCTCGAACTGTTGGCTTAGCCTCTGTTTGCTTCTTGAAAGTGTTTGAAGAAAATTTCTTGGACTCTGGAGGATAACCATACTTGTGCGCATGAGTAGGCTGAAGTTTTGGTGTTGGTGTTACTCTCCTTGGTGTTGTTGTGGAGTTTTTAGTGTTGTTGCTTTGAATTTAGGGCTTCTTCACAAACTCCTTATACATCCTTGCTTTGAGGTCTCCCCAATCCCTCACTTGATTTCTGTTGTAGAAAGTGGGTGTGTCTTCTTTAAGCCACCATGTGTAAGCCTCTCCAACAAGAGAATCAACAACGTATGATATTTTCTCTTTGTGTGGGATGTTGTTGGTGCGCAACCACTGCTTCATATTGTTTTCCCATCGGAAATAATCCTCAGGGTCCTTGCTCTGACCTGAAAAGATAAGGCAATTAGAGTTGTAGTGACGCTTCTTGTTGACGTGATTCTTTGAGCTGGTGGATATGGTGTGGAATTGTATTCGGCATGAGGCAGCTGCATAGTGTGGACTTGAGGGGTATTGGTCTGGTGGTTCAGGCTCGACATATTCATTTCCTGGTGCATCTCCAAATCCAATTTCTTATCTTTGTTGTTGGATTCGTATCAGTCTTTCTCCAAGTATCTGAATGTTGACAAGAATCTGTGCCATGTTAACTTGTTCAACTTGCTCTCCCATCTCCGTTATTCTTGTAGTACACTGGCAAACAGATAAAGTGCAAAAGTGAATTTGAAAAACAAAACAGAAACAACACAAAATAGCAAGTTCTATCTTCTTCTTCTTCTTTTTATTATTTATGAATGAAATAAATAAATATGATGCAACGAAACTGATGCAGCAATATGACAAGAATGTGGAAAGTGAAACAAACAATGCAGCTATAACTTCTAACACACGAAAACAGCAACTTATATAGTATGAATGGTTTCTTTTTCTTTTATTCAATTTTTTTTTTTGAATGAAGGAAGTAATCAGAGGTGCAGGCTCGAGATATGAATTCCAGTTGATGCAACACGAATTTATAACAAGTAACAAAGCAAGACACAAACAAAACTAGCAAGTTACAAAGCAAAACAAAATTCAAACCGCAAAAAATATATTTCTTTTGGGATTTTTTTATATTTATGAATGATTAAACAACACAAAATATGATGTAAGGATTCAAGATTGATGCAGCAATAAACTAATGCACAAGTGCTGCAAAGAAACAGCAACAACAATGACTACCAATGATAACACGCCAAAACAGAGAACAAAAACACTAAAATGATTTTCCCCCCTTTTTCTGATGTGGAACTGAAGGAAGCTATAATGCAGACACAAAAGAGTTTTTTTTTATCTCAAAACCCCACTTCGGCCTAGATGAAATCTCAGAACCCCACTTAAGAAATTCATTTTTTTAAGAATTATTTTTAATCAGAAAATTGGTGTTTTACTTAGTTACCCTAACAAAAATTGGAAAATTACAAACAAAACTAGGGTTTTATTCACCCACCCAAACGAGACCCAAACCTCAATCGGATCTCCCCATAAACCCAACTTTCGTAATTCAAAATCGATCAAATCCCTAAATTTTTGAACCCCAAATTATAACCCCTCGAGACTCTTGTTATTCTCTCTTATCTCCACTGTAACTGCCATTGTCAAACTAGGGAAAACTATGAGATTTAGCTTCATTTTCTACTTGATTGGAGACTCGATTGTTGTAGATTTGTGTTCAAAGATGGTTTATACAAGGTTGGGAAGGAAGAAGACAAAGATTGATGAGGAAGAGAAGGAGCAATCTTTGGTTTCAATTCGGAATGATGAGGAAGTGATTTCGAGTTCAAAGATTGCTGAGGAAGAGAAGGGGCAATCTTCGGTTCCAATTCGGAATGATGAGGAATTGATTTCGAGTTCCGACGGAAGAAGTGAAGAAGAAGGAGAGAGCCACCGCCGGACTCCAGTTCAGATTGATAAGAGGGAGCGATCTCCGGCTCCTTCAGTTTGGAATGATGAGGAAGTCGCTCAAGTCTAAGAAAAAGAAGAAGAAGAAGAAGAAGAAGAAGAAGAAACCAAACAAGAAGAAGAAAAGCAATCTCCACGTCTCTCTCCGGTGACTGAAGAACTCAGAGAAGGGAGCGACGGAAGTCAAGAAAATCTCGAAGAAGTGTCCGAGGATGGAAGTGAAGAAGAGGCCGACCGATCTCCGGTTGGCCGGAATGAAGAAGAAGGAGAAACAGAAGAGGGAAGTACAAGCCGAACCGTGAGCGACTCAATGGTAAGTAGTTGGATTCGTTTCATTCGTTTGATACAATTGCCTTTGATTTCATTCGTTTTAGTTAGCTAAATAGGTTTGCTCTTGATGTTATTGTTTTAGTTAGTCAAAACCAATTGCAATTGATGTTTTGTTTAGAGAAATTTATGAAAAGCATAACTTGGTAATACTTGGTAAAACTTGTTGTTGCAGGAAGAAATAGACCAACCATTAGAACCTCTGAGAATGTACTTCCCCCCTTCAGAGTACAAGAAGAAGAATAAGCAATCGACGAGGTGTTTTATCTATGAAGCTTTGAAGACACTTGATGGATTGACTCATCCGCTTAGGACGGTTGAGAGGAAATGGTTTGAGGAACATCCGCAATTCCAACACATTTTTCACATGCCAAGGGACAAAAAACACAAGGTAATGGGCATGTGGATGCTCCTTCTTCTAACAGCATGCACGGAGAAGAAAAAAGAAGCTTGGTTCGTCGTCAATGGTGTTTCCATCCGGGATGACATCAACGAACACGCGTTGATATAGGGATTCAACTGCTGCAACTATCCCCTTGATTACAAAAAAGCAGGTAGTGAGGCCATTGTCAAGAAGCATTTTAAGGGCCATAAAACTATTAGATATCAAGACGTGAGAGCTAAGCTAGAGAAGATGGTACTGGTGGGTCGTTCTCTAGATAGGTTGAAGATGGCGGTGCTCTACTTCTTATAGAGCATTGTCATAGCGCAGATAAAGATGGGAAACGATGCTACTTCCGTGAAGTCGTTCTTTCTCCGAGCGGTGGATGATCTTGATTTCTGTAGGGATTTTCCTTGGGGGAGATTGTCCTTTGACCACATGCTGAAAGAGATTGAGCACATGATGGCTCATTTTGGAGGGACCGTCAAGGAAGGTGTCTTGTGGCCGGTTTCCGGTTTTTGTTTTCCAATGGAAGTTAGTAAAAATTTGTTGAGGTATTGGTCATTGTCACTATGTTCTTAAAATTGAAATTAACTTAACTATATATGTGTTGTTGATATATCATGGTTTTTATGGTTTTTAAGCCATGATATATGTCTTTAATTGAGTTTTTTATGTGTCTTTAGAGTCCTAGTAGACTCTTTTACATGTTTACACGTATTTGGAGATTTTTGGACCTTTTGGAGCATTTTGCAGCTTTGTTGCTGAGAAGCTGAAGCTGGAGTATTGATAGACCTACTGAAGCTATACTCGGAAATTTACAAGTTTTGAAGATTTGCAACTTTGCCTAGAAGTTTCTATTACTTACAAAAAGACCCAAGTCGTGTTTTAGAGTCTATATTAGGGGTTTTAGTACTTATCTATGTATCTAAGCTTCTTGCAAGGAGACTTTGAGAGAAATTGAAAGTTTGGGGCTGATTTTACTTTGTACTTCTAAGAGAAGATCTTGAACCCCTATTTCTATTTCCCTTTTGAGTTTTATTGATGATATCTATTATATTCATGTCTATGATTTCATTGATTATGTCTTAGTAGATCACTTGTTAAGTTCAGAGATTCTCATTAGGGTTTTCATGGATTTGTAACTTTGATTGATTGGTTGGGATTCACAACTTTATAACTTTTTCACCTAGTTGTTCTTAATGCTATATCTAGCCTGATTACCTAGGCATCTAGATCTTAGGTTATTGAATTAGCACGACGGTGTGATTTCAAAGTTGACAAAACCTAGAGTGAGCAAATTAGATATTTACAAAGAAATTTGGATTAGATATTTTGTGAACAAATCAAACTTGAACTTAATGCTTGTTTATAATCTTAAGTCTCACAAAGGAATTTGGTTTCTTATGTTTTAAGCATAGAGAACTTTCACAGCGGGAGTTGGTTAGTTTTAAGTTAGTGTTTTGAGTTTTAGAACAGGAATTTAATTTGATCCTAGCCAATCCATTGATTTACATTTCCCTAATTCCTGAGAAGTTTCCTGAGCTTGACGTTTTTCCCATTTGAACACAACAACTTTCATTTACTTTTCTGCATTGCTTTTATTTATCACCTATCTTACTTAGCTTAATTCGAAACTAAAGAATCCATTGTGAAATACTGTGAGTCTCTGTGGATTCGACTCCTGTATACTACGGTTGCATTTCTGTGCACTTGGCGTGTAGCTCTAGGGTTTAACCTCTGAGCATATCTCGTTTTTCGAGGAAATCACCACATTTTTCAGGAGCTTAAGTAACCATTTGGGTCAAACTTGACTGACGTCCGAGACTAATAGAAAAACCAAATGTCTTATCGGTTGACTAAAGACATCCATATTTCTAGCAGAAATCCACTAAAGCCTGAGCTAATTTCTGATTTTCCATTACCTCATCGATGTGATTGATGCTCTTAGGGCTTTACTCCTCATTCATACTAGACAGCAGAATGACCTATGTATACGAAACGGTAATCCTCTCCCTTATTCTAAAAAAAAAAAAAAAAAAAAGAGAAAGATGAGATGACTTTCTTTCAAGTAAAAGGGTAGGAAAATTTCTAATGACCACATTATTTTACTTTGAAAGAGACGATCACACGAATGTGACTTAAGAACTCGGAGAAGAGAGCGACAAAAGTCAAGAACATCTCGAAGAAGTTTTCGAGGATGGAAGTAAAGAAGAGGCCGACCGACCTCTGGTTGGCCGGAATAAAGAAAAAGGAGAAACGGAAGAGGCCGACCGACCTCTGGTTGGCCGGAATAAAGAAGAAGTTGTTGGATTCATTTCATTCGTTTGATACAATTGCCTTTGATTTCACTCGTTTTAGTTAGGGAAATAGGTTTGCTCTTGATGTTATTGTTTTAGTTAGTCAAAACCAATTGCAATTGATGTTTTGTTTTGAGAAATTTATGAAAGGCATAACTTGGTAATACTTGGTAAAACTTGTTGTTGCAGGAGGAAATAGACCAACCATTAGAACCTCTAAGAATGTACTTCCTCCTTCAGAGTACAAGAAGAAAATAAAGCTATCGACTTTGAGCTTTGAAGACAGTTGATGGATTGACTCATCCGCTTACGATGGTTGAGAGGAAATGGTTTGAGGAACATTCGAAATTCCAACACATTTTTCACATGCCAAGGGACAAAACCCACAAGGTAATGGGCATGTGGATGCTCTTTCTTCGAACGGCATGCACGGAGAAGAAAAAGGAAGCTTGGTTCATCGTCAATGGTGTTTCCATCCTGTATGACATCAAGGAACACGCCTTTTGCAACTATACCCTTGATTACAAAAAAGAAGGGAGTGAGGCCTTTGTCAAGAAGCATTTTAAGGGCCAAAAAACTATTAGATATCAAGACGTGAGAGCTAAGCTAGAGAAGATGGTACCGGATGGTCGTTCTCTAGATAGGTTGAAGATGGCGGTGCTCTACTTCTTATCGAGCATTGTCATAGCGCAGATAAAGATGGGAAACGATGCTACTTCCATGGAGTCGTTCTTTCTCCGAGTGGTGGATGATCTTGATTTCTGTAGGGATTTTCCTTGGGGGAGATTCTCCTTTTACCACATGCTGAAAGAGATTGAGCACATGATGGCTCATTTTGGAGGGACCGTCAAGGAAGGTGTCTTATGGCCGGTTTTTGGTTTTTGTATTCCAATGGAGGTTAGTAAAAATTTGATGAGGTATCGGTCATTGTCACTATGTTCTTAAAATTGAAATTAACTTAACTATATCTGTGTTGTTGATATATCATGGTTTTTACGGTTTTAAGCCATGATTTATGTCCTTAATTGAGTCTTTTATGTGTCTTTAGAGTCCTAGTAGTGTCTTTTACAAGTTTACACGTATTTGGAGATTTTTGGACCTTTTGGAGCATTTTGGAGCATTGTTGCTGAGAAGCTAAAGCTGGAGAATTGATAGACCCCTGGTGTCGATCGACACCGATCGACACGTGCCACCTGCTGAAGCTATACTCGGAAATTTACAAGTTTTGAAGATTTGCAATATTGCCCAGATGTTTCTAGTATTTATAAAAAGACCCAAGTCGTGTTTTAGAGTCTATATAAGGGTTTTTTGTTCTTATCTATGTATCTAAGCTATTTGCAAGGAGACTTTAAGATAAATTGAGAGTTTGGGGCTGATTTTACACTCTACTTTTGAGAGTAGATCTTGAACCCCTGTTTCTATTTCTCTTTTGAGTTTTATTGATGATATATATTATATTCATGTCTATGATTTCATTGATTATGTCTGAGTAGATCACTTGTCAGGTCCAGGGATTCTCACTAGGGTTTTCATGGATTTGTAACTTTGATTGATTGGTTAGGATTCACAACTTTATAAGTTCTTCACCTAGGTTGTTCTTAATGCTAGATCTAGCCTAATCACCTATGCATCTAGATCTTAGGTTATTGAATAGCACGAAGGGGTGATTTGAAACTTGACAGAACCTAAAGTGAGCAAATTAGATATTTACAAAGGAATTTGGATTATTTATTTTGTGAACAAATCAAACTTGAACTTAGTGCTTGTTTATAATCTTAAGTCTCACAAAGGAATTTGGTTTCTTATGTTTTAAGCATAGAGAACTTTCACAGCGGGAGTTGGTTAGTTTTAAGTTAGTGTTTTGAGTTTTAGAACAAGAATTTAATTTGATCCTAGCCAATCCATTGATTTACATTTCCCGAATTCCTGAGAAGTTCCCTGAGCTTGACGTTTTTCCCATTTGAACACAACAACTTTCATTTACTTTTCTGCATTGCTTTTATTTATCACCTATCTTACTTAGCTTAATTCGAAACTAAATAATCTATTATGAAATACTGTGAGTCTCTGTGGATTTGACCCCTGTATACTACGATTGCATTTCTGTGCACTTGGTGTGTAGCTCTAGGGTTTAACCTTTGAGCATATCAGTTATGTAGCTATTAGCATTTGAGGCAATTCTTGAATTAGGAGAAAAATTCTTAGAAGATTATCCAGAGGCAGATGAGCATTGTCCTAGGATGTGCAGAAAAAGATTCAAGAAAGGTGAAAGTAAAGGGTTTCTACTTTCAAAAATATATGAAGGACTTGGTACAACTGTGGTGAGTTTTATTAGTTATCTTCTGCATATGGATTATTTTGGGTTGTTATGTTTTTAATATTTCTGCATTGTTAACATTTACAGGACATTGATAGTATCCTCATAGTTAGAGATGAGGAAAAGTGATGTGATCCTATGTATGATCACGGCCCTGAATACTCTCCCAAATTGTGTGTTTCTCACGGTGACACGTTATGGTTTGCGGAAATGATGAAAATAACGTGACGATGAAGCAATCGGTGATGAAGCAATGGATTGATGCGAAACTTCTAAAGGCGATGATGAACCTTTAGACTTTCAGACTTGTTCGGTACGTGAGTAAGGACTCTGGACGTGATGAACAAGGGGTGAATCGAAGTGATACTTCTTAAGAGTTGTGACAGACTCTAAAACTATCGAACTTGCTAGCATGAGGATGAAGATCTGATCACAAGCAAGGAATGATCAAACAGATTTCAGAGAGTTTGAGAATACGAAAAGGGTTTGATACTTAGAAATGAAGCCTTACATGAGTTTAAAACAGCAAAAGAGTCAAGGGAAAAGTCTCGAATATACAAAGCATTAAAACATAGTTTGAATAAAAAGATGACTCTTCAAGTCTTCACATTTTCGGCTGATTCTTCTTTGGACTTGGGCTTCTTCATTTCGTGATAAGAGATAGAAATGGGCTTAGGCTTTATCAAGAGGCATATGAATGAGTGATATGGCTTACCTCATTAAAAACCTTATTTGGAAAACCCAATTGGGACAAAACCAAATGAAGGGAAAAAGAGTATAAGTCATATCACCTCTCTTGATAAATATTTAGGTGGCTTGGATCACAACTAGTGTAGTTGGATTAGCACACACTAAACTGCCTTGAAATGTGTTGAGAAGATGTTGCAAAGTGGTCTTGAGCTTGTCTTGTTTGGACCGAGTGATAGGACCCGGAGAAATGCATAAGTCTTCATGTCCTTGTAGCTCTGGTTCAAGCTGCTTCCTTTGCTCCTCATTATCGTCTCCATTTTGCATTGGTTCCTCCTCCTTGCTAGCCATACTCTCATCAAAAAGTCTCTTTTGGCTACAATCACGGAAGAAGAAGATGACGATGATAAACATGATGTCGTTGTTGATAGTAGGATGCGGTGTCATCGAAAATGATTAACCATTTTGGTATACAACATGTACACCCAAGATGTAGCAACGGGAGTGGAAGAGGCACCTCAGGAACCCCAGTGAACGAGGAGATATCCACCAATGTAAGCCCGGGTCACCCGACATTCGAGGAATTTGCTAAATTGGTGGATATTATAACCAACATGAAAGAAGAGATGGGATCAAAGTTGGTGGGAATTGAGGATAAGCTTGTTGGAGTGGACAAAAGACTCAGAATGTTGGAAGCTTCACATAAGGAGTTAATTGAAAAGTTTAAGGTATGAATTAGTAATATTTGGTAGTACTATAGTATAACTGTTGGTCATACTTGGTATTACTAGAGTAGAACTTATTAAGAATTAGTAATACTTGCTAGTACTAGGGTATAACTGGTGGTAATACTTGGGAATACTAAAGTATAACTATGTTCGATTGCAGGCACATGGTGGTTCCATAGAACCATCACACGAGGATACGGCTCATTCAACCAACCCACCAGAGGCAAGAAAGGGTGTTAAACGAGCTGGAGTAGTCGATGCCCAAAATCAGAGAATGACAAGGTCTAGGACAAATGTTTAGGCTTTACTATCTGACTATCTTATTCTTATGTCTTGTGGTGGTTGTTTTTCTTTGAATTCGTAGTACTATTTTGGTTTGTTTTTAAAACATGAATTCGTATTACTGGTAGTACTTGGTACAACTATGCTATTTTTTTGGTATTTCAAGAACAAGCATCTTACAAAACAGAAATGAGTCTTAGAAAACATAAGTCTTTCAAATCAAAGGAGAAATAAACAAAAGTCTTACAAAAAAAACAAACATATGCATAAGTCTTTGAATCAAAGGAGAAACAAACATAGCATAGGACCAAAAAGCTTTTTATATCAAGGCATAGGACCAAAAAGCTTTTCAATTCGATCCACAAGCGTAGTCACCAACTCCTTTAGGTTAGCAATCTCTTCAACATTGTTTTCCACCTCCCTACGTAATTGATTTATATACAATTCATGAAGTCCGAAGCTTTCCTCCTTTGACTTCTCATCAAACTCCTTCCTTAGCTTAGTCACCTCTTCTTCGATAGTGTGTTCCTAACATTTCCGAATGTGCATTTCTCCGGGTCCTATCACTCGGTCCAAACAAGACAAGCTTATTTCCGAATGTGTTCCCAACATTTCCTTAGCTTAGTTGATATATCATGGTTTTTACCAGTTTTAACCATGATATAGGAGTCCTTAATTGAGTATTTTTAGTATCTTATATGCCTTTGGAGTCTTTTTAGAGTATTTTACAGGTTTATACACGTTTGGGATCTTTTACGAGATTTGGAGCATTTATGGAGCTTTGTAGCATATGGAGATGCAGAATCATGCAGAGACGTCAGAAGTTTGGCATTCGTTGAAGAACTATCAACCGGTGGATTGAGCTCATATTTTGATACAAAATAGATTAATGGATTAGCTTTCATTTGGAAGTGATTTGAGATCATTACAACGGTGCGATCAAAAGTTATGCCAGTTTTCGTGGAATCAGTCCAGTCTGTCATGCGAAGGAAGTAAGCCGAGCCATGGGTGTCGATCGACACCACTCAACAGTGTCGATCGACACTGTTACTCTGACACGAGAAAACACAATTTTAAAGATTACAAAGTTGCCTTGAAGTTCTACTTAATTACAGAAGACCCCAAATTGTGATTATCATTATAATTAGGTTTTTCAGCCACTTTGTTAGGAGAAGATTTTTTTTTACTCTTGATACTTGGAGAGATTTTGGGGGAGACAACTCTGAACCCCTTTGTTTCTTATTGATGTCTTCTATGCAATTCTATTCATCTATGATTTCTGTTCCATTAATCATGTCTGAGTAGTTTCGCAGTTAGGCTAAGGGTTTTCAAGGGTTTCTGATGGATTGTTGAATTGATTATATTATCGGGATTAATTGTTAGGGTTCTTCACCTAGGTTGTTCTCAATGCTAATTCTAGGAGGCATGACAGTGCAAGTGGAATTTAGATCTTATGTTGTTGAAATAGCGCGAGAGTGTGATTGATAACCTGATCTACCTAGAGTGAGCAAAATTGCTTTCTCACAACGACAGTTGGTTTAGGTATTTTGTGAACGTTACAAATCTGGGTTTTAAAGCTGATTTAGATTCGCAGGATTCGCAACGACAGTTGACTTTCTGGAATTTAGGTTTAGTTAGTTAGCGCAACGACAGTTGGTTAATTATTACATAGACATAGAAAACTGCGTAGCGACAGCTGGTAGGATTCATGTGATTTGTGTCTAGAACGGTTCTTTATTAAAATCCTGACAATATAGTTGATTCACAGTTCTGATGATTCCTGAGATTACCCTATGCCTAGCGTTTTCCATCTATTGACTTACATATATTTTACTTTTCTGCATTGTTATTTCATTACAATCTTTCCAGTTTAGCTTAATACTTTTACTGATAATCTATTGCGTAACCTTAGTCCCTGTGGATTCGATCCCTAAATACTACAGTGATCTCTTAATTTGAAAGAGTAGCTCAGGGTAAATTTGAGCATATCATTAGTCACCGTGAGTGCACAAATATGCAATTGTAGTATACAGGGGTCGAATCCACAGAGACTCACAATATTTCACAATAGATTCTTCAGTTTCGAATTAAGATAAGTGAGATACAGAAAAGCAATGCATAAAAGTAAATGAAAGTTGTTGTATTCAAATGGAGAAACGTCAAGCTAAGAGAAATTCGCAGGAATTCAGGAAATGTAAATCAATGGACTGGTTAGGATCAACACTTTCGAGAGGTAAAACAAAAAGAAAATGGATAGAAGAATAGAAAAATGGATCGAATGGTCGCACAGGAGATGCGGAATAGCTCTTGATATACCTGAATATCTCCTAGGATATGACACACCTAGACAAGACAAGGTTTGATTCCCCGGATATGACACACCGAAGCAGAATCGAGTTTGATTGTTGGATATTACACACCAAGCAATCGAAAAGTTTTAAAAAGAACAAAAGAGATTCACTCTAAAAATATTTGAAAAGAAATTTGATTGATTGTGTAAAGAGATTACACGAATTTAAAGGAAAATAAAACTTAAGAACTAATCCAAGCAAAAATAAATGGTCTTGGAATTAAAAGAAAATAAAAGAACAAAATATATATAAGTGAAATGGACTTCTGAACTTCTTTGGCCGAGATGTACTCTTGCTGGGGCTTACTGGGCTTTCTAAGCTTGGTAAAAATACCTCCTGGATGCCAAACATAATTTTGTAAGCTCTTAAATGGACTGGGCTTGGAGTTCTTCAAGTACAGCACCAGGTTGACCCTTTTAGGCAAATGGGTAATAACTTTGTGGTCCGATATCCATTTCTTCGGTTCTTGGGCTTGCTGGAAACCTAAGAGATCTAGTAAGATTCTCCAATTTTTTTTACGTCGAGATCTTACCTGAGTTGGGCTGTGCATCATATTCTTTGGCTCAGTCGCGCAATAGGGCCTGAAGCAGATCCATTGAATTGTAAAATTCATATCTCCCAAGTCTGAACCGACGTTGTTATAATTCCAATTTTTACAGATCCTCTGATGATTCAGGATTTCAGAAAAATTTGTTTCATAGCTTGATTCCTTCTGGTTTGGTGGGAAATAATTATTCAATGCACGTATGTCTGAATCGCGTAAACTGGGAGTCACTTGACTTGGAAGTTGAATAACTTCTTCACCTGAACTCGGATTGGAGTGATTCAACTTCGAGGTGTGCTCTAGATGAGGTGAGAATGTACTCCAAATGGTCGATGGGATAGAAAAATTTATCATAGACTTCGTTTGTGCAGAACAAGGCACACGGGTCTTCTCGGATGATTCCATGATCACATCATACCCCTCCTCTTGAAAACGTTTCGTCCTCGAAACTGTACCGTCTTTGATTGAAAAAAATTGAGGTGAGTCTGGCTTCTTCTCCTTTATCATCATGGAATATATGACTCCAGGATTTTCCTCAATCGTTTTGGTGCACGGTTTCTTCATAACAGCCTCGGTAATGTTTCCGCCGGTTTGCTGTTCCCTCAAATTTCTTTGATTCTGGATCTTCAGTGTAAGACTTAGAGAACACCTTGGGTTTTGAAATAGGCTGCTCTGCCTGTGTTTGTCTCAGTCTCCTTTGGTTCCCTTGAGATGACTTATCACCACGATGAGAGTAATAAGTTGCCTCCTCATCTCTTGGTCTTCTTCGACTTGGAACTGAAGCACGACTGCGTCTGCTATAATAATCCAGTTCCTCTTCATCCCTTTTTTGGCGTGGTTGAACTCTTCTTAGAGGACTCCTTTGTGATCTCCTTTGAACTTTTTCTGGTTTACTCTTTTTCAATAAACCGAAAGACATCTTTTTTTTTGTTTTTTTTTTCTATTTTTTTGTTTTTTTTCTTTTCTTTTTTTTTCTTTTTTTTTGTTAATAACAAAAACGAAAATTAAAGAATAGAAGAAAAGAAGATGAAAGGATAAGAAGGTGAAGAGATAAAAGTGAAGATGGAAAGATAGAAAATGAAAGAAGATGGAACGATGAGAAAATGATACATCTAAAATAAATAAATAAATAAATGATAGAAATGAATACCGATCCCGAAAGTGTGCTCTGATACCAAATGATGTGATCCTCCCAAGGAATTGACACTTTCGAGGTTTAAAACAAAAAGAAAATGGATAGAAGGATAGAAAAATGGATAGAATGGTCGCACAGGAGATGCGGAATAGCTCCTGATATACCTCAATGTCTCCTAGGATATGACACACCTAGACAAGACAAGGTTTGATTCCCTGGATATGACACACTGAAACTTGGGATTTTTGGTGGGTTTCAATCGATTGATAGTATAAAGGGTGAAATGTCGAACATCATCTAGAGCATGTCTGTAGCACTTAACATGTGGATTAAGCTAGCAAGTCAAGCGATATATTTTAGGGGTTTTTCTTACTAACAACCTAAAATACAGAAATTTAAACTAGAGATGCAGAGTCTGTCACACTCTAACAAATCATGAACTAAGCATGCGAAATCAAAGACTAGTTGTAAAAACTAAAGTAGCTCGAGTGGGTCACTCGATTGGTGCACTCGAGTGGGTCACTCGAGTGGTGCACTCGAGTGGACTGGTCGAGTGGTATAAGAACTCTAATGAAAGCAGTAGACGAGAGATCTAAAAATGACAACTAGTTCAAATAAATGACAAAGGGATCTCGGCAATAGACTCATAGGATCATCTAAACTCTCACGCCATGGGTGCTAATTTACTAAACTCAGGGTGAATCCCTTGACGACGGATCTCACTTCCAATCCAACCCACTGTCATGGTAAAGGGTCTCAACAAGTGACTAAAGATCGATCCGTCAAAGCCAAGAAAGACTCATAACAAGTGAGTAGTTGGGTCGTGACGTAAATCACGCTATTGTGTCTTAATCCCTGGAAAAACTAGATCTGATGGTTCAAGGCACTTTTGCTGCTCATGAATTCATCTAAAATCATGATCCTCTTGATCAGAGAGGTACAAGCATTAAAAACGAGAACCCAAGAGGGACTTTAAAACCGAATTGGCATAAATCAGCAAAAACCCATGGCGATCGAGTGAGACTACCTAATCCATCCCCGAAAACCCCTAAAACGACTACTCACTCATCGAAGCCAAAAGCCCAGAAAAGCTAAGACTTGTCATAGATGAAGGATGATCTGATGAGAAAGAAATTTCAAAAAAGGAACAGTAAATCAAAACTCGATCTTCTTAAAATTACTAAGAATTGCAAAATTCCGAATCGAAATCTAAAGATAAACTAGAGAGAGAAAACTAAGAGAGATGAAAACTAGTTATTCTAAGGTGGCGCAAAATTCTATTTGTGTCAGCGCCCTCTTCGCGAGTTATGATTATTCTCGGTATTTATACATAAGAATTAGGGATAATGAGAATTCGCCATAATTTGTAGAATCTTCTAGAAGTGGTGCTCACCACTCGACCCTGACGTTGAGTGGTCTAGTCGAGTAGCCTCCTCGAGTCTTCATCCGAGTAGCCTCCTCGAGCAACTTGAGCTTCCTTTGCAATCTTCAACTCTATGGCTCCACGTCACTTGAGTCATGAGTTCTTGCAGAAATCCCTACGTCGCTTCACAGCCTGAGAGGTCATATAAGTGATGACTCCTTGCAGCTCCGAGTACCTGAAATGACCACATGTATGCAAAATGCATGCAAACTAATGCAAAGAGACTAAATATCCTAAATGTCAAATAAATGCAATAAGTGATAAGAGTAATGTCTAAAACCTATGCTAAGTTGCAATAAAACAATAGTAAAAACATGCCAAAATGCAATGCTATCAAACTCCCCCAAACTTATCCTTTGCTTGCCCTCAAGCAAAATAGAAAGAATAAGATGAAAGGAGTAAGGTTGAAATCGATTCCCCTACAATCAAATACATCCACGTCCAAGATTGGATTCTGAGGCATCTCATTTCTCTTGCTTATATTGCCCTTCCGCTGGCATGCGTCACATTGAGCAATGAAATTCTTCGTGTCTTTAAACATCGTTGGCCACCATAAACCTGCTTGAAGGATCTTCTGAGTTGTCTTGAAAGTGACAAAGTGCCCTCCATACGTGGAACCGTGACAATGTTCAAGAACTCCTCTCACCTCTTCTTCAGCAATACATCTTCTGAACACACTATCTGCCCCCCTTTTGTAAAGGTAAGGTTTGTCCCAGAAATAGTGTTTTGCATCTCTATATAGCTTTTTCCTAGCAATGGCATCAAGGTGTATAGGTTTATGGCCGGTTGCCTTATAATTTGCTAAGTGCGCATACCAGGGTGATTTATAGTGACTTGACTCGACTGCCTTACTCGAGTGAGTTGCTCGAGTGATGCACTCGAGTGAATTACTCGAGCTGCCATGTCAAGTCGCGTGTTGAGTTAAACTTCCTACAGACATAAGCTGTTCTTCAAGCATGGAGTCATTCACTGGTGCCGGGCTATCAATTCGCATTCTGGCGAGATGGTCTGCTACTCCATTCTCGATACCCTTTTTGTCAACTATCTCAAAGTCATATTCTTGCATAAGGAGGATCCATCTAAGAAGTCTTGGTTTAGTGTCCTTCTTGGCATAGATGTGATGTAGTGCAGCATGATCCGTGTATACTATTACCTTCTGATCCACCAAATAACTTCTAAACTTCTCTATGGCGAACACGACAACGAGCATCTCTTTCTCTGTTGTTGCATATCTCCCCTGAGCTTCATCTAAGGTTCTGCTTGCATAATGGATAACATGCAACTTCTTGTCGATTCGCTGACCCAAAACTGCTTCTACGACATAGTCTGAAGTGTCACACATTATCTCAAATGGATAACTCCAGTTTGGGGCTTGGACGATTGGGGCTGATACTAAAGCTTCTTTAATCATGTGGAAAGCCTTCAAACAGTCAGCGTCGAAAGTAAATTTGGTCTCCTTGCACAGTTGTCGTGTGAGGGGTCTTGCTAGCTTAGAAAAATCCTTGATGAATCTTCGGTAAAACCCAACATGGCCTAGGAAACTCCTGACGTCTTTGACTGTCTTTGGAGGTTGCAGTTGCATCATTCCTTCAACTTTTGCTCTATCCACCTCAATGCCCTTCTCTGAGATCTGATGTCCGAGGACAATCCCTTCTGTCACCATGAAGTGGCATTTTTCCCAATTCAGAACCAGATTTGTATCCTCACATCTAGTCAGCACCCTGCACAAATTCAACAAACAGGAAGAGAAGGAGGAGCCATACACGAAAAAATCATCCATGAAGACTTCCACCATCTCCTCTATCTAATCCGAGAAGATAGAGGTCATACACCTCTGAAACGTTGTAGGTGCATTGCATAGACCGAAAGACATTCTTCTATAAGCGAAAGTCCCATAAGGACAAGTAAACGTGGTCTTTTCTTGGTCATTGGGGTGTATGGGAATTTGAAAGAAACCACTGTATACATCAAGGAAACAGTAGTATGGTGGTTGGCAAGTCTTTCAAGCATTTGGTCTATGAATGGCAATGGGAAATGATCCTTCCTAGATGCGGCATTTAACTTCCTATAATCGATGCACATGCGATGACCTATTATTGTTCTAGTTGGAATCAATTCATCTTTATCAGTTTTAACGACAGTGATTCCTCCTTTCTTAGGCACACAATGCACAGGGAATACCCAAGTACTGTCGAAGATTGGATAGATTATCCCAACATCTAAGAGTTTAATGATTTACTTTTTTACTACTTCTTTAAGGTTGGGGTTTAGACGTCTCTGGTGCTCTACACTAGTGTGTGTTTCATTCTCAAGATGGATCCTATGAGTGCATAAAGAAGGTGAAATTCCTTTTATATCATCAAGAGAGTAACCTATAGCTTTTCTAAATTTCCTCAATTCGTTCAGTAAAAGGCTTAATTCTTCAGGTTTCAACTTATCATTCACTATTACGGGACAATTATCATTTTTACCTAAGAAAGCGTACCTTAGCCCTTCTGGAAGTGGCTTGAGTTCGACAGTCGGTGCTTTATGTTCAGACCACTCGGATGGTTCAATGTTGTGTGACTCGGGTGGGCAATCGAGTGAGTCAATCGATTACTGTTTCCTCTGAGCCGACTCAAGTAGTCTACTCGAGTGCACCGATCGAGTGACTTCCTATAGTGCTACGATTTCCTCAAGTTTCCCCAGCGTTTCGACTGTATCTTCTGCTCCTGCTCGTTGAGGTGTATTTAGAATTTCTTCATAAAAAAATGCCTCAGGATGTACATGCCTTCCTCCACTATGCTAATACCAAGGAGATATTACTGGGAGAAAATCTGGTATACCCTAGTCTTTTTGCAACAGATAGCGGCATGAGGCTTATTGATGCTCCTAGGTCACACAAGCAGTTTTGAAAGTGAGAGAGTTGATTGAGCATGGTAGCATGAATGAGCCTGGATCTTGAAGCTTTTCCTTGCATATTATCTGCTTCTGTATGATGGCGCTGCATTGATGAGTGAGAAGTACCATACCTTGAATTTCTTTGGTTTTCTCCTTGACTAAATCTTTTAAGTATTTATGAGCTGGAGGTATAAGCATTATAGCTTCCAGAAGATGTATTTGAAGTTCAGCATCTTTTAAATGTTTCTCAAAGAGTTTTTTGTATTTCTCTACCTGATGCTTCTTGTTTCTCCCTGGGAAAGGTAATGGAGGTACATAAGCACGAAAGTCATCAGGATTGCCTGTTTCCTTGGACTTCATAAGAGTATCTTCAGGAGTTGAGGCTGCTCGACCCGCCACTCGAGTAGTTGACTCGAGTGGTGGTTCTACCGCTGCTTGTGTCTTCTCGTGATAATCATCCTCCCCCTCCTGGATCTCACTGTCCTCAGGGAGAGAAACAGGGTTTTGTGGTGGTAGCTATTTTCCACTTCGCAGTGTGATCGCACTAATCGTCTTGTCTGGTAGGGGTGTAGATACGGTCGAACTGGTATGAGTAGAATAGACCAGTGTGCGCAATGATTGTTGTTCGGTGTAGAGGTTGCTGAGGTGTTGCTTAATATCAAGATTCTGCTGCTGAAGATCAAGAGTTTCCTTCGTGGAGGCAATAGCAGCTTGATCCTGACTATGTATGAGTTGTTTTAATAACAGCTTGATGTCGCCATCTGGTGAAACTGGTGGCTGAGATTTGAGTAGCATCATGTCAACCTTCTCGTGAAGAATCTGAATATCTGATTTGCCATCGGCCTCGAATGCATGAGTATTCTGAATACCTTGTCCATATTCTTCGTTGGGAATATTGTCTGAATTTGCTAAGTTTTCTACCAATATCCAACCGGCTTGTGCTTCAGCGCTTAAGAAATTCCCATTGCTACCAGTGTCAAGGCACATCCTGACCATGGGTGAGACGCCACGGTATATTGTGCAGAGTAATGATGCTTTGGAGAAACTATGGTGTGGACACTTCATGAGATAACTGTTGAATCTGTCCCAAGTGTCGTATAAAGTTTCACCCAACTGCTGGTGAAATGTGGATATCTCTTGCCGAAACATCGTAGTTCGTTGGAATGAGAAGAATTTGGTGAGGAACGAAGCCTTACAGGATTCCCATGTTGTGATGGATCCTGGTGGCAGAGATTTTCCCAGGTAGTGGCTTTCGCCGCTAAAGAGAATGGGAACAGTCTTAGCTTGTATCCATCTTCAGTTATCCCGTGGATCCTTGCGAGACTGCAGATTCGTTCAAAGACATCTAGATGTTCAAGTGGGTCGTCAGATGCCCATCCGTGAAACCTGTTGTTTGAAACCATGGAAATGATGCTCCTAGAAATTTTGAAATCAGCATCTGCTTCTGGAGCAGCTATTCCACGTCTCTTTGGAGTGTGAAATGGTGTCTCGTGTGAGACTATTGATGTAGCCATGGTAAGTTGTGATACACTCGACTAGGACGACTCAAGAGAATCACTCGAGTAGAGTACTCGAGTAGACTAATCGAGTAGCATGGTAACTGATGCAACACAAATAGAACTTCAACACGAGTCAGTAAGACTTTAAACAAAAGGCTAAAGCAAGACTAATTTACTAAACTCAGGGTGAATCCCTTGACGACGGATCTCACTTCCAATCCAACCCACTGTCGTGGTGAAAGGTCTCAACAAGTGACTAAGGATCGATCCGTCAAAGCCAAGAAAGACTCATAACAAGTGAGTAGTTGGGTCGTGACGTAAATCAACATCTGATGCACCAACTCTCACGCTATTGTGTCTTAATCCCTGGAAAAACTAGATTTGATGGTTCAAGGCACTTTTGCTGCTCATGAATTCATCTAAAATCATGATCCTCTTGATCAGAGAGGTACAAGCATTAAAAACGAGAACCCAAGAGGGACTTTAAAACCGAATCGGCATAAATCAGAAAAAACCCATGGCGATCCAGTGAGACTACCTAATCCATCCCCGAAAACCCTAAAACGACTACTCACTCATCGAGATCATCATCGAAGCCAAAAGCCCAGAAAAGCTAAGACTTGTCATAGATGAAGGATGATCTGATGAGAAAGATATTTCGAAAAAGGAACAGTAAATCAAAACTCGATCTTTTTAAAATTACTAAGTGTTGCAAAATTCCGAATCGAAATCTAAAGATAAACTAGAGAGAGAAAACTAAGAGAGATGAAAACTAATTATTCTAAGGCGACGCAAAATTCTATTTGTGTCAGCGCCCTCTTCGCGAGTTATGATTATTCTTGGTATTTATACATAAGAATTAGGGATAATGAGAATTCGCCATAATTTGTAAAATCTTCTAGAAGCGGTGCTCACCACTCGACCCTGACGTTGAGTTGTCTGGTCGAGTAGCCTCCTCGAGTCTTCATCCGAGTAGCCTCCTCGAGCAACTTGAGCTTCCTTTGCAATCTTCAACTCTATGGCTCCACGTCACTCGAGTCATGAGTTCTTGCAGAAATCCCTACGTCGCTTCACAGCCTGAGAGGTCACATAAGTGATGACTCCTTGCAGCTCCGAGTACCTGAAATGACCACATGTATGCAAAATGCATGCAAACTAATGCAAAGAGACCAAATATCCTAAATGTCAAATAAATGCAATAAGTGATAAGAGTAATGTCTAAAACCTATTCTAAGTTGTAATAAAACAATAGTAAAAACATGCCAAAATGCAATGCTATCACACACCGAAGCAGAATCGAGTTTGATTGTTGGATATTACACACCAAGAAATCAAAAAGTTCTAAAAAGAACAAAGGAGATTCACTCTAAAAATATTTGAAAAAAAGTTGATTGATTGTGTAAAGAGATTACACGAATTTAAAGGAAAATAAAACTTAAGAACTAAGCCAAGCAATAATAAATGGTCTTGGAATTAAAAGAAAATAAAAGAACAAAATATCTATAAGTGAAATGGACTTCTGAACTTCTTTGGCCAAGATGTACTCTTGCTGGGGCTTACTGGGCTTTCTGTGCTTGGTAGAAATACCTCTTGGATGCTAAACATAATTTTTGTAAGCTCTTAAATGGACTGGGCTTGGAGTTCTTCAAGTACAACACCAGGTTGACCCCTTTAGGCAAATGGGTAATAACTTTGTGGTCCGGTAACCATTTCTTCTGTTCTTGGGCTTGCTGGAAACCTAAGAGATCGAGTAAGATTCTCCAATTTGTTTTACGTCGAGATCTTACCTGAGTTGGGCTGTGCATCATAATCTTTGGCTCAGTCATGCAATAGGGCCTGAAGCAGATCCATTGAATTGTAAAATTCATATCTCCCAAGTCTGAACCGACGTTATTATGATTCCAATTTTCACATATCCTCTGATGATTCAAGATGTCAGAATAATTTGTTTCATAGCTTGATTCCTTCTGGTTTGGTTGGAAATAATTATTCAACGCATGTATGTCTGAATCGCGTAAACTGGGAGTCACTTGACTTGGAAGTTGAATAACTTCTTCACCTGAACTCGGATTGGAGTGATTCAACTTCGAGGTGTGCTCTAGATGAGGTGAGAATGTACTCCATGTTGTCGATAGGATAGAAAAGTTGATCATAGACTTCGTTTGTGCAGAACAAGGCACACATGTCTTCTCGGATGATTCTATGTTCACATCATAGGTGAAGAACTTATAAAGTTGTGAATCCTAACCAAGCTCTCAATCTCTCTCAAAGTCTCCTTGCAAAAAGATTAGATAGATCTCTCAGAGCTAAAAACCCTAAAAATATACTCCAAAACAGGACTTAGGGTTTTTTTGTAAATAATAGAAACTTATGGACAAAGTTGCAAATCTTCAAAACTTATAAATTTCTGAGTGTGGCTTCAACATATGGCACGTGTCGATCGACACCAGGTGTCTGTCTATGCTCCAGCTTTAGCTTCTCAGAAACAATGCTCCAAAATGCTCCAAAAGGTAAAAAAATCCTCAAATACGTGTAAACCTGTAAAAGACTCTAATAGGACTCTAAAGAGACATAAAAGACTCAATTAAGGACATATATCATGGCTTAAAAAACCATAAAAACTATGATATATTAAAAATAAACTCAAAAAGGGAAATAGAAATAGGGGTTCAAGATCTTTTCTTAGAAGTACAGAGTAAAACTAGCACCAATCTCTCAATCTCTCTCAAAGTCTCCTTGAAAAAAGATTAGATAGATCTCTCAGAGCTAAACTCCCTAAAACAATACTCCAAAACACGACTTGGGGTCTTTTCATAAATAATATAAAATTCATGATAAAGTTGCAAATCTTCAAATTTGTAAATTTCTGAGTGTGGCTTCAACATATGGCACGTGTAGATCGACACCAGGGGTCTGTCTATGCTCCAGCTTCAGCTTCTCAGCAACAATACTCCAAAAGGTCCAAAACTCCTTAAATACGTATAAACCTGTAAAAGAATCTAACAGGATTCTAAAGACACATAAAAGACTCAATTAAAGACATATATCATGGCTTAAAAAACCATAAAAACCATGATATATCAACTCCCCCAGACTTAGCTTTTTGCTTGCCCTCAAGCAAACACAGTACTAAACTGGATGAAGAGGTTTGAAAACACAGAAAATCATTTCATCATAGAAGCACCACACTCACATTCACCATAGTAAACCACTAAGATTTCTTACCTGACACGATCCAGACAACCATGTACTTCACCGTAGACATTCGCAGTTTTCCAGATTCAACCCACAATTTCGCAACATAGCCCATAAGCCTTCATCACTGGGTCTAATCTCTGATCTCAATGTCAAGGACCTTCTAGACTCATTCCCATACTATACAATGACGCATCAACCATAGAGAACTTTTTTTGGTATTCTTTCTCCCCCCCCAGACTTATTATTTTCCTTATTCTCAATGTTTTTTTTTGACAAAGGTGTAGGCGAATAATGGCATCATGGAAAATTTTCCTAACCTCACTTCCAACCTTCGTGTGATCGTCTCTTTCAAAGTAAAATAATAGGGTCATTGGAAATTTTCCTACCCCTTTACTCAAAAGAAAGTCATCTCATCTTTTTCTTTTACTCTTTTTTTTACAATAAGGGAGAGGAGTACCGTTTCGTATACACATGTCGTTCTGCTGTCAAGTATGAATGAGGAGTCAAACCCTAAGAGCATCAATCACATCGATGAGGTAACATGAAAAATCAGAATTAGCTCAGGCTTTAGTGGATTTCTGCTGAAAATATGGATGTCTCTACTCAACCGGTCAGCCTTTGGTTTTTCATTAGTCACGGATGTCAGTCAAGTTTGAACCAAATGGTTACTTAAGCTCCTGCAAAATGTGGTGGTTTCCTCAAAAAATCCTAGTTTCATACTAAATTTAACTCGATAAAACAAAGACTCAATTGACTCTTAAGAAAAGAAAAGATAATATTAGTAACTACGTCCCCTAGACTTAAACAACACTGTCCCCAGTGTTATAGAAGTAAGAGTTCTGTCAAAAGAAAAATAAAAAACTCTGAGGACGAGGAGGTGAAAGTTACCTATGCAGGGTCCCTTTGTCGATCGACACACAGCCTGGAATCGATCGACACATTCTTAAATCGACAAGGGTGGTTTGAGTGAAGTGGTGGTGTCAACCGACACAGCTAGTGGTGTTGATCGACACCAGCCATATGCATCAACACGGCTTTTTGCAAACGGTTGGAACAAGAACCTGTAAGCTAAGATAAACAACTCAAAAATAAGAACTGCAACATAACTTCATAAACCATTCCCAGAGTTAAAAGACAAAGATAAAACTAAAAATGTCACAGAGCTAAAGAAAGAAAAACATTAATGCTAAAAGGAAATAAAAGAAAAACAAGAAAATAAAAAGCATGAGGAGACTAATCCTCGTCGTCATCCTCATAAATCGCAGCGGTAGTAGCGAGGTCAGGTGTCGGAGAATGACGAGATCTGCGAGTGGGGGGAGGTGGACATGTACAAGTGACACCAGCAGCTATCATCCTCCACATCTGGCGCATAGTGCTGACCATATACAGTCGGAAAGCGGGACAATCCTCATCATAGCCTGCTGGAGGCTCCGGGACTGTCAGGTCAGGAGGGGTGCGCTAGTATGGTCGTCAACCACATCATCCTCAGCGGTGGATGGTGCGGAACTGGAAGAAGCTCCCTTACGGAGCTTGCGGCGTGGGACGGAGCAGAGGAGTCTGGGATCTAGCTGGAAGCTCAGTTGTTGTGCGTCATCATCGGCGAGGGATGTGAGGTCGGGCAAGGGAAGCTGGATACTCCAGTCGCGATCCTGTGCATCAGTGAAACCCCAATGGAGGCCGGATTTCATCCAAGTAGCGCTCCGCAGATGGTCTTGGTCCATGAGCAACCTATCGGTGTTGATGGTGTTGTTGCTCAAGACGATCCCAAAGTACTCAAAGATCAGAGTAAAAAAACTCCCGACACCCTCAACCTTCTTCAATGCAAATGTCTTCGTCTTCAGTGTGCAGAGATGGTTGGCGAAAACTGCGCCCATGTTGAGATCCTTGGGAATCATGTTACCAATACCACGATACAGTAGAACGAGCACGGACTTCCTCATCTTGCTGGGCTCGACTTTGCAGAGGATGGTGTTCTCCAAAACACGCAAGACATACCTCAGGACCGGATGTCTAACTTCTGTCTGCTTGCTCTCTTTGGAGTCATAAACCCCGTTACCATAGAGAGACCAGAAAGTCTGAATGTTGTGCCACTCGGGGGTGAGAACCGCTCGCTTTGGGTTCTTCCTGAAATCATACAAACAACACAAATCACGAATACGGATGCGATACCTCACTCCTTTGCACATGAAAGACATGACCCCTCCTTGTGTGACCTTGGCTCGCTCGTTGGTGTTAGAAACCTGGCATGTAGCTAGAAACTGCCGCACCAAGTCTTGATATAGGTTGTTTTGCTTTGTTGCCAATGTGCCTAACCTGATCCGATGTATGTCCATCCCCTTAATGGTGTTCTGATCGATGAAACATGTGGGCTTGATCTCCACCGATAACCACGCATTGTAGAAAAGCTTGTCATACTCATTCCAGTTGTCCGAGATGGGTCAGTTGAAACACTCCGGTTTCTTGGTCTCTGTCTTTGGATCGTTGGCCCAGGTTACCCTGCTCTTGATATTGAGATGTTCTGCTTTAGGCCAAGGGGAGCGGATCTGCGAGGTGTTCACGTGGAGAGGAAAGGAGGAAAAAGAAGAAGAAGAAGGAAATTTATAGGGTTTACCTTGTGGGGGTTGGTGTCGACCGACACTAGTGGTGGTGTCGATCGACACCAACACTATGATACGTGTTTCTTCTTCTTTGCATCAGTGTCGACCGATACCAAGGGTGGTGTAGATTGACACCGACTCTTATGGTCGACAAGGAGCTTATTTTCTGCTTTTCATGACTCAAAACATGCGAAAAACGAAAAACCAAACAAAGACAAGACTCAAAACTAAAGTATATACAGACTTACCAGTGGGTTGACTCCCACTCAGCGCTTGTTTAACGTCACGAGCTTGACTGTACTACGCTCATGTATCAGTTGTGTCCACAACTCCATAGACGTTCTCTTCAGGTAGAAAATCATCAATAGGGACTTCGTCATCAACTCTGGTCCTGAATAAATGATCAGCGACTCCATTCTCAATTCCTTTCTTGTCTCGTACCTTAATATTAAACTCTTGAAGAAGTAAAATCCACCGAAGAAGCCGTGAATTTGCATCCTTTTTCTGCATTAAGTACTTCAGAGCCGAATGATCTATGTGTACAATCACCTTACAACCAACCAAGTACTGTCGAAACTTCTCAAATGCGAACACCACGGCGAACAACTCCTTCTCGGTAATTGCATAGTTTATCTGCCCATAATCAAGTGTTCGGCTTGCATAGTAAATGGCGTGAAGTTTCTTATCTTTCTTCTGTCCTAGTACAGCTCCAATTGCAAAGTCGCTAGCATCACACATTACCTCAAAGGGTAAATCCCAGTCCGGAGATTGTACTATTGGAGCATTAACCAATGCTTACTTAATCTACTCGAAAGCTGAATGACATTCAGCGGTGAACTCAAATTTTGCATCTTTACATAGCAGAGCGGTCAATGGTCGCGCAATTTTTTTGAAGTCCTTGATAAATCTCCTATAAAACCCACCATGTCCTCGAAAGCTTCTCACAGCTTTGACAAAATCCGGTGCCTGTAAACTCATCATTACCTCAATCTTTGTGCGGTCAACCTCAATCCCATCCTGTGAAACCCTATGTCCAAGAACAATACCATCTCGAACCATAAAATGGCATTTCTCCCAATTCAAAACCAAGTGCTTCTCTTCGCATCTAGCAAGCACTTTACACAGATTATCCAAACACTCATGATAAGAGGATCCATAAACTGAGAAATCATCCATGAATACTTCCATATAATCCTTTATCATATCCGTTAATATGGACATCATACATCTCTGGAATCTCGCTGGGTATTACATAATACAAATGGCATTCTGCGGTACACGAAAGTACCATAGGGACATGTAAATGTAGTCTTCTCCTCATCGTTGGGGTGGATAGGAATCTGAAAGAAGTCTGAGTATCCATCCAAAAAGCAATAGTAAGGATGATTGGACAACCTCTCAGGCATCTGATCAATAAACGGCAACGGGAAGTGATCTTTCTGTGTCGCAGCATTCAACTTCCTGTAATCAATACACATTATGTGTCCAGTCACAGTCCGCGTAGGAATCAACTCATCCTTCTCATTCTTAACCACTGTGACCCCTCCCTTCTTAGGAACCACATGAACCAGACTAACCCAATCGCTGTCTGAGGTAGGATAAATGAGCCCAGCTTCTAGGAGTTTCAAAATCTCCTTCTTGACAACATCCTTAAGATTCGGATTCAACCTCCTCTGGTGCTCAATTGATGATTTCTTCTCATCCTCGAGATGTATTCTATGCATGCACAAGTCCGGAGAGATACCTGAAATGTTACCAAGAGAATAGCCAAGAGCTTTGCGATACTTGCGTAGCTTACTTAGCAGTAGCCTGAGCTCTGCGTTGTTCAAAGAAGCATTAACAATGACAAGATAAGTTGAATTAGGTCAAAGAAATGCATACCTTAGCCAGGCAGGGAGGTGTTTCAGCTCAATCTTTGGAGCTTTCTCCTCGCTACAATATATCTTTTGTTAGTTTTGTTTCTCTTTATAAACTCTTCTGAAATATATATAAAAATTGTTTCTAAAGCTGTTTAAGAGATTTCAGAAATGTCAAGTGGTCATTCTCTTCGAATGTTGAAGTCCTCAATTTCTGGTTGGTATACATTTGTTAAGGTGATTCGCCGTTTTAAAATTCCTCTTGGAAATGGAGAGCCATCGTTGGGACATATTTTGGTTGATCAATAGGTATTTTTTTTGTTTTGGATTTCTCTATGCATGTTATGTTTATGTAATTACCATATGTGTGAATACTGGATTTTGATTTAGTAAAATGTCTCCAGAACTATTGTTGTTTTTAGTTGGGTTTTTTCGGTTGCTTAAAGTTGTCAATTTTTTTTTTATGTGTAGAATAACCGGATTGAAGCTAGAGTTCATAGCAAATGTATCCCATATCTTCTCTATATTTGATCGATTTTTAATGTTATGATATAGTTGATATTTTTTGTAGTATTGGATTATTTTGGGTTTATCACTACAAGAAATCTACCGCAAACCTGACGGTAAATTCCGTCGGAAATCCGTCGGATTTGGCAAAATCCGTCGGAAATCCGTTGGTTTTTTCCATCGCTTCTATCTCGTCAGAAATAAAAATGGCGTCAGAAATCCGTCAGTTTTAAAGTGCGCCGTCGGTTTTAAACCGATGGAACACCGACGGATTTCTGATATTTATAAACCGACAGATTTCCAACGGATCTAAAACCGACGGAATTCTGACGGCTTTAAAAACGACAGATTTCTGATGAATTTCTGATATTTAAATACCGACGGAATTCTGACGGAAATAAAACCGATGGAATTCCGACGGATAAAAAAACCGACGGAGTTCCGACGGATAAAAAACCGATGGAATTCTGACGGAAATAAAACCGATGGAATTCCGACGGATACAAAACCGACGGAATTCCGACAGATACAAAACCGACGGAATTCTGACGGATAAAAACCGACGGATTTCCGACGGAATTATTTAATTTTTTTTAATTATATAATTGAATTTTTAAAAATAAATTTATTAATTTTAAAATTTTGTTTTCTAATATAAATTAAAGTTAAAGAAATAATAATTATATAATAATGCAATAATTCAAATAAAAATTCAATATTTATAAAATAATTCAAAAAAAAAACTAAAAAACTAAAACTACGATGGCGGGAATCAGGATAAGAATTCCTCCATGCGTTGCTGCAATACCAGGTGATCCGCCTCCAATTAGCGGGTTCTCTCGCGTTCCACTTCTTGTTGGAGGTGATCCGCTTCTCGTTCTTCTGGGAGGTGTTGCAGCTGCATCTTCATGGCGTCCATCTCAGCGTCTTGTTGTGCGAGCTGTGCCCTAATATCGGGAGAATCGCCGTAGAAACGCGAAGTTGCAGAAGAAGATACGTCGTCCGGAAGACCAAATATACGACCTTTGGTCTTCGGAGTACACTGCGGTAAAAAACGAAACTTTTGTTAAAAATTAGAAATTCTAAAAAAACGATTTATATATATATTTTACTTACCTCATAGACGAATTCGTTAATCTTCTCGATCGGAAGATCGGTCATTGGAGTGGCTGAGAAAGGAGGAAGTCTTCCTTCATCTTCTCATAATTGTCAATGATCTCCCGAGCCAGCGTATCTTGGATTTCATGGTTCTTCCTGCTGGTATGCGCATCCTTGAGCAATCTGAGAGTGGAAGGTTGGACACCGTCTTTCCGAAACTACAAAAATGAAATTTAGTAAAATATCAAATTATAAAACTAAAATAACAATATTTTAATTAAATAAGAAACTTACCAGTTGTTTGGCCCGTGTGACCAAACTAACCGCTCCTAAATTGTGCGTCGCCTTGCCTTTTCCTTTGCGATCACTGTTTTGGCACGCAGAATGAGTTGTGGAGCTTGTCTTGGTCGGTTTTTCACTCCAATAAGTGCATAACCTGCTCCATAGGCCCGGGTTGGAAAGCAACTCCCTTGGGACATCATTCTTGTGCCACTTCTCCTTCCACTCGTTCAGCTTCCATGAATACATTCTCGCTGCTTTTCTATCGAAGCATCGTCTAACCGAGGCGGTCATGTGGCTGTCCCAAGTAAATTCTTGCTGCAAATCAAAAAGTAAAACAATTTAAAATATAAGGTACTTACCGCAAATTGGCAAAACCACAATTCCTGATCAGCCATCGGTATTTGGTTGTAAGTCGGGTACGGATGCCGAAGCATTCCATTGAGCATCCGGTTAAATGACTTAGAAATCCCATTTCCGGAATCTCCAAACCTACAAAAGAAATTATTGCAAATAATTTGAATTGTAACTAAAGTAATAATAGTAAATAAATATTAAAATTCTTAAAATTAACAAAAACTGACCATGTGTCTCTGCCTACACAATCCGAATGGAGACGAGGCAATCTATCTCGTCCTGGTGCAGTAGGTGAAGGCGTCGGCATAGGTGCTGTCTCCGGGATATGTGTCTCCGGTGTAGAAGAACTCCTCGAACCGGCACTACCTCTCCGGCCACTACTACGTCCGCCGCCGCCTGAATGGATAAACTGACCGTAATCCCTAGAAAAATTAAAAAAGAAATCAAACATTATATGAAAAAAATTATACATCATCAAAATAATAAAAAAGTATCAAAAAAATATTTTAAATTCATTATTAGTCCAAAACAATTATACTTTTATAAAAGAATGAATAATTTATGAAAATACTTATAAATTACGAAAATCATCATAAATTTATATTTATAAGTATTAATTCCAAAAAAATTATAAATTTGTAGATACATGATTATTACATGAAATAATTATACGTTATCAAAATAATAAAAATTTATCAAAAAAATATTTAAAATTCATTACTATTCCAAAACAATTATACATTTATAAAATAATGAATAATTAATGGAAATACTTATAAATTACTAAAATCATCGTAAATTTATATTTATAAGTATTAATTCCAAAACAATTATAAATTTGTAAATCCATGATTTATAAAAGAATGAATAATTCAAAACAATAAATAGAAATTACTAACATTATTAAAAATTGTTATTTAAATTATCATAATTTTCTAAAAATAATAATTCATACCAAAATTATTAATGCATGAAAATAATTATACATAAGTTAAAGAAATAAATAAATTAACAAAACAAATAATTTCAATAAACATAATAAAACTTAATACTAAATAACAGAATAATTCAACCACAAATTCTAATAAATCTAAAATTCCAAATCAAAATCATTTATCTAACAATCCATGTTATAAAGTAGGTAAATATTAAAACTAACAAACCAAATCCTAAATCTAACATTACAAACCTAAATCTAACAATTCTAATTTTCTAAACCAATCAATCTAGCTCAAAACCTAACAATCCATAATATAAACTTCAAAACTTACAAGTTTGGGGGATTGTTAGACATTTGGATGATGGATCGACAGAAATACTGAAGATTTGGCGAGTTTTGGCGATTTTTTGTGTTTTTGGCGAGTCTGCGAAAGTGAGAAGGAAGAAGACGATGTCGGTATATATTACGATATTTCCGACGGATATATTCATTGGAAATCCATCAATTTTCAAAAAAAATAAATTATGCACGTTCTCGATACGGTTTCGAGAACGCCGCGCCTAAATTTTCGCGAATCCGTCGGAAATTTCCGACGGACTCGCGAAAATTTAGCATCGCGGGAAACGAAAAGATATTTGTGGTTACATTTTCATTATCCATCGGAAATCCGTCGGAAATTTCCGACGGATTTCCGACGGATAATATAAATATGAATGTCTTCTGATTGGCCAGTCAAACCTTAAACGGGTACACGTGTTACCACAAAACCGTCGAAAATCCATCAGAAATTTCTGACGGATTTCCGACGGGTTTGTGGTTTTAGTGGTTATTTACGCACCATTTCAGTAAACATATGTTTTTAGTTTTATAAACACAAATAACTTATAGAAATCTTTCATTTGACAAATTTCAAAAGTTTATACGATTATTTCGTTTTTGGTCAACTTGTATGTTAACTATACGTTTATCTATCAAACACTTTCGGTCGAACCATGTCTAAAAATGAAATCTTTTGAAAATATGTTATATATCACATAATTTAGTTTATTTTGTCAAAGTTTGTTGTTAACTTTGTCTTGATGTACAAGAAATTACAAGTTAACCATGTAACCCCCAAAACCGTCGGAAATCCGTCGGAAAAACCGACGTATTTCTGACGGTTTTAGGGTTATATGTGTCTATAAAAATAAATTAAAAACCACATATATTCGTATTTTTTTACAAAAACACGTGTCCGTGTTTAAGGTTTTAAATTATCTTTCTGTCGGAAATCCGTTGGCAATACCGACGGATTTCTGACGGATTTGGATATATTTTTAATTTAATTTTTATAGACACCTGTAACCCTAAACGGATATGGGTTTATATGTGGTTTAATGTTTAAGTGGTTTAATGAGTTTTGTGGGTTTGTTAAGGTGTTTGTTTAGGGAATATATATTTCTGGCAAAATCTTATTTTATTGAAACTTGTAAAAATATACAAAGCTGAAGTTGAGCTTATAAAATGCTCGTCAGCTGTGGTCTTCGAGGACCTATGGTTTACACCGTAATGTCAAAATTAAATAAAATACAAAAAAACAAATTTACACCTTTTTGTAAAAATAAAAAATAATACAAAACACACATATAACTAATCTTCATTAGATGATGATGCTGATCCCTCAGATGGAATTGAGTCTGAATCCTCATAAAATTCACCTTGTTCTTCTTCTGATTCGGAAAAAACTAAACCAAATTGTGTGAAATCAACAACAAGATCCAGAGCACAAGAAGGCTCAACTGGATCCATTGGAACAACTTCTGTGCTGTAAAGGATCGTGTTCTGCAACTCCATAAATTCTTCCTCTCGAGGTCCTTTGTAGTAATCGTGCGCCAAGGATCTGGCCGTCCGGTATCTCGAGGGTAACGAATATAGCACACCTAAAAAAAACATATTAATTTTGTAAGTATTATACAAAAATAATGAATTGAGTATTAATTACACTAATATTTGTACCCTACCTGCTCACCTTGTGATCCTAGAATGAATGGGTCATACGTTTCTAGTCTCTGACTTGAATTAACAAACGTAACACCAAATTGGTCCACATGAAGCCCACGACCGAGTGTTGAATCATACCAATCACACTTGAAAACAATGCACCTCAAGTCTAACATTCCTGGGTACCGCACTTCCAATATTTCCTGAAGAACGCCGTAGTAAACATCATTACCAGATTTCACTGAAATACCAGAATCTGTAGTTTGTCTTGTCCTTCTCTCGTCATGAACACTAAACCCATATCCACGACTGCAGTATCTAGGATAAGAAGTTGCAATGTAGTTTGGACTATTAACAAATTCCAATAACCATGTCGGAAATATCTGTCCGCTTCTTACTCCTTCAGAAACCTACAAAAATAAGTTACAAATTAATATTAAAAAAAAATATTTATTAAATGATTTAGGGTTTTTAAACCCTTACGTAAAACTGCAACCAAGACATAAATTCCTCCTCTTTATGGATTTGAAGCTCGTCTTCTGTCTTATCCATATAGTACCCACGTATTAATGCCATGTAAATCCTGTACGAAAACCAAAATTGTTGACAAGTTAATAATAACATATAAAATAATCAATTATACATTAAATGACACAAAAGAATTTTTGGCCTGTAAATTTTGGATTCCCTCAACAGTAAGTGTTCTTGTGCATAAATCGCGAAAGAAAGCACCTACTCCTGCAATTGCTTAGTGGACGTCTTTATGAAGAAGATGAGCAAAAGAGAATGGAAGAAGCCTCTGCATCACAACGTGACAATTATGACTCTTCATTCCAGTAAACTTTCCTTCTCCATAATCGATGCAGTTACGCAAATTAGATGCGTATCCATCAGTGAATTTAACATCGTCATGAATCCAATAAAAAAATTATGTTTTCTTTGCTGCTTCTAACCGGTATAATGGAAATAGACATTGACCATTTGGGAGCACTTCAAGAAAACCTCGATCGCAATATGCTGGCAAGTCTAATCTAGATTTCATATTGTCTTTCGTCTTCCCTTGGACGTTTAAGACAGTGTTCATGATGTTCTCAAAGAAGTTCTTCTCAATGTGCATCACATCAAGATTATGCCGCAATAAATGGTTCTTCCAGTAAGGCAAATCCCAAAATATGCTCTTGTTGTGCCAGCTATGAAATTCACCGACACCATAAATAGGTTCATGTCCATTACCCCCACAATAAGGAGTCGTCTCAGCACCAAAATCTCTCAACTGCTCCAATAAAGTCTCACCGTCTATCTCAGGCGGTGGACCATAAAAAACTTGCCTACCCTTCGTAAACATTGTTCTCGAACGACGATACGGATGATCACTTGGTAAAAATCTTCTATGACAACAAACCAACAACGTTTTCTACCGTGCTTCAGTTGGAATGCATCAGTGTTGTATTGGCAATACGGACACGATAATCTCCCATGTGTTGTCCATCCAGATAACATACCATAAGCTGCAAAATCGCTTATGGTCCAAATAAGCACCGCATGCATCTTAAAGTTTTGCTGGGTTGAAACATCGTTTGCTTCCACACCATGCTCCCATAGCATTTGTAACTCATAGATCAATGGCTGGAGGAATTTATCAAGTGATCTCTTTGGATGCTCTGGGCCGGGAACAAGAATCGAGAGATATAAAAACTCTCTACGCATGCACAGAGATGAAGGCAAATTGTAAGGGGTTACAATTACGGGCCATAACGAATACTTCCTTCCATGCTTCCCAAATGGGTTAAAACCATCTGTACATAACCCGATGTACACATTCCTTCCCTCATACGCAAAATCTGGATACAATGATTGAAAATGTTTCCAAGCTTCTACGTCTGAAGGATGTGTAATATCTCCATCTTGACGATGTTCTGCATACCATCTCATTGGCTCTGCCGTGCGCTGAGAAGTATATAACCTCTTCAACCTCTCTGTTATTGGTAAATACCACATACGTTTATATAGAATCTGAATTCTGCCACTACTTTCCTGATACCGTGGTTTACGACAAAATCGACATCTTTTGCGGTTTTCATCTTCTCTCCAATATAGCATACAGTTGTCAATGCACACATCTATTACCTTATACGGTAATCCAAGACCAGATACAAGTTTTTGTACCTCGTAGTATGATCCAGGTAAAAGATTATCTTCTGGCAATAAATCTTTCGCCCAATCTGTTATCGCATCAACGCACTCCTCTGCCAAATTGTAATCCGTCTTAATCGTCATCAATCTACTTGCAGATGATAAAGGCGAATGACCTTCTTTACACCCTTTATATAGTGGATGCTTTCCAGCATCTAACATATCAAAAAATCTTCTTGCTTCTACATTAGGTTATTCGAACCTATATCTTTCTTCACCGCTAAACTCGACATTCTCTCTAAACGCATCATTCACCATCTGCACGCTCCCTACACCTACATCTACTTCCGTGCTACCTCCTAAACAATCTGAGACAGTTGGTTCACTAGTACTACCATACTCAACATTTGTTTCTCCATGTAAATACCATATCTTGTAACCCGGCGTAAACCCATTACTATACAAATGATGCCAAACTATCTCTATCGCAACATTACGAGAATTCCTACAAATTGAACATGGACATTTTAACTTCCTGATTTTTGAACACGCGGTTGCTTTTCCACCACTTCCATGAACTCGTATATGCCTCGTGCATACTCCTCGTTCAAGTTGTTTGTCTCCGGATCCATCAATGGTTCGTCCATCCATGATCGAAAATATCTAAACATATTTTTCACTTTTTTTTATAGAATTCGTATTAAGTAAACAAGAAATGAGAGAGAAATATGAAATTAAGATTGTTGTGTAATGGGATGGAGGAAGGGAGAAACATATATATAAACTCGTTTCCGTCGGAAATCCGTCGGTTTACAACGGTAAATTCAACGGCTACATTAACGTTCATATTATCCGACATATTTCCAGAAGCCGTCGGAATAAAACGGCATGGATATCCGTCAGAAATCCGTCAGAATATAAATTTCCGTTGGAAATTCTGTCAGAAATCTGTCGGAATATAACGGCATGTATTTCCGTCGCAAAACCGACAGAATTTCCGACGGACAATAATTCCATCGGAAATTTCCGACGGATTCCTAGAATTTTCAAATCTCGGGAATCCGTCGGGAAGCCGACGGAATTATTGTCCGTCAGAAATTCCGTCGGTTTTGCGGTAGATTTCTTGTAGTGTATGGCATTATGAAATATGTTAAGGAGAAACCATAAAAAAATTTTACTTTGATTGTGGGATATTTCCTTGGAGAAGTGGTTGATTACCTTTTCTTAAGATCACCAAAAATGAATTAATGGAATATGGATTGCATTGATAAATATTGGTGAGACAGTCAAAATGTCAATTAACATAGACTCAAGATGTTCGTAGAAATTAGAATGATCTAATGTCATGCATTATGGGAGTTTTTTTATTTGAATCCATCAATCCAAAACAGTTTTGTGGCGTTTTGTTTTATCTTTCTTACATATCTACGTTTTAGATAATGCTAATGGTTTCATTGTGGTGTTTTTCATTTATTATTTAAACAACATTTTCCTTATTTTTACTAATACTATTTTTCTCATTCTACTGTTTGCTATTTTATTATTGATTTACTTTTTTTTAATTATAATGTGTGATTTTTAAGGTGTGGTGGCTATCGTGGATAAGTAATAAGAAAACTATCTGGTACATTAGCATACTTTCCTGTTAGTTGTAACAGTTAGTTATTTTACTGGCATTCCTCTTTAGTACTCTCTTTATTCCTAATTAATTATATTTCTAGTATTTTCACACATATTAAGAAAAATTATTAAAACTAGTTTTAAATGTATTGTTTTGTGTGATTAACAATTTTTAATAACTCTAAACCAATAGTATTTAGTTATTTTCCTTGAACTTTACAATTCATCATCAATGACTAGTAAAAACTACATAGAAACTTAAAAATTGTATCTTTTTAAAACAATTTGTTTTCTAGAAATATGATTAATAAGGAACAGATAGAGTATTTTTTATGATATTAGTTGAGCATGTTTTTGGTTCACTATTGTCCTTACTTGGCTTTCTATGTCTGATTGGTCACGTGGCAGGGTATTTGCTTGATGATAAATGTCTTGCAAGTGATTCAGTTACCTAATTTCAGGGTAAGTTATTTATTTATTTATTTTCAACTGTATTTATATCCCTTAATATGTATTCTAAGTTGTATCTCAAACTTAGGTTGCTACCATTACTGTATTTATTTCCCTTAATATGTATTCTAAGTTGTATCTCAAACTTAGGTTGCTACCATTCTTCTCCGCTGTGCATTTTTCTATGATATCTTTTGTGTATTCCTATCACCACTAATCTTCAAGCAAAGTGTAGTGATTGCGGTGAGTTTTTGACATTTACCTTCATTTACCAAATTATGTCTCACACTTTAATATTTAATCTTACTTTTGCAAGGAGAAGAAAATTTAGTTATGTTTCTTCAAAAATCCATCGTTCATATGATTTTTATAAACTTATAAGCCTCATCAAACCAGAGCATGTTTACCACAAGTGGTTGTTCTTTTACTTCTAAGCATTATTTGTATCCGATATTTGCATAAAACATCCAAAGATTGAGTTAGAGTTGCACTTGTTGTAATTTCATCATTGTACTATTAGAGTGTTTGCACATGGTGACAGCTAAGAAGGTTGATTTTTGTGTTTCTAGGTTAACCTCAATCACGGAAAAGTTGGATACTTGCAGTCATATGTTCTCATGTTTGTGTTAATCTATGTAATACATTTTCTTAAAACCCAGATGAATCAATGAAACTGAAATCGTCATCTTTAATTTGGTTTTGGTTTTAAGAAATGATCAAAGGTCTGTATAAAGGTTGTACATTTGCTTAGGTCCTCTGTAATATAAAATTTGGAATTTTGACTCGTATTGGGGATACTATGGAACATATAAATTTGGTCTTGGTCTTGATTGGGAAATTTTTGGTTAGGACGGAATTAACTTGAATATTAGATATGTGTTACGTTGTGTTCTTGGGATTTGTTATGTAAGGTAAACTGAAAATATGTTATATGTATGGACTGAATCAAAGATTGAAGGAGAAAGTTCTTAGCTTTGGAAAGGCATCAATGCACAAGTCAAAGTGCCTATAAAGATTGATGTATCTTCATCATCAACATCATCATCATCTGTGTGGAGTCAATGTCTTTATGTGCGATAGTTCATTGCAAGTGATGACCCTGAAACTTTATTCTGTTATGTTTCTTTTTGATGTTAGTCTATTTATTGGGATGGGATTTAGGTCAGTTTAAGGAACATACTGTGTGTTGTCAGACCATAATTCTAAATATGTAGCGAAAAATCCAAATGTGTGGCTTATTAGGATCTAATAGCTTAATGTTTGAAAATTTTGAGGTGGTTTCTTTCTTTAGGTACCTGATTAATTCGATTATTCTATTGTCTTATTAAGAGTTGATTTTAATTTCAAGAGAAACTTTGATGTGCATGCATTAATCATGACTGATGCTTTTGTTCAATTTAAAACTAAACATGGATGGTTGTGAGGGCCAATTGAGAAAAAAGATTCTCTCAACTTGTTCTCTATAATTCATCATTGTATCTCTTGATCATTATATTTTTTTTTCCAGAGCGTGACTTGGTCCATTTTCAAACCCTTTTTAAGTCAACAAATTCTTATGATTGACATTCACATAGATATACTCCCAGATGAGTATTTAACAACTTCAGATGCTGTTTTTTAATGTGTTGATACATGTTATTAATTTTTTATTGTAAAAACATTAGCAATGTTGTTCATAAAATGAGGATGCTTCAGCACTATAGATCAAAAAATCTAACCATAAGAATCTATAACTTTTGATGATGCAGTAATTAATGGTAAAGCATGATTGGACCAACTTCTTTGCGGATGAGGTAAGTTCGATATGTCTTGTAAAATTTGATATGCAGATTTTTTCTTCTGAATGTTTACACTGCTTTTCATTGAATTCTAAAATTTACCTGAAGCTGATTGTTTAAAAAAAAAAGATGAATAGTCAAGTATTTCAATAAACAATACAAATGATGACAAAAAAAATATAACAAATAGTTAAACTAAATCTTTAACAGATTTGCTGAATAATGATTAATAATTGGTCTCTGTATTGGTGTGCTGAACAGGTTTGAACCAACTTCTGGTGATGAACTAGGTAGTTGTATAGTAACTTCTGTTAAATTTGAATAATCATCTAGACTAACAACATTTGGAGAATCTGGTAGTTACAAATTATAATAAAACTTTTAGAAAAATAATTAATGCCAAGGAGATTCAGATTCGATTGGAAATTAAATACAAATAATATATATTGATTATATTGCATAATTTAAAAAACTTGCCTTTCGAGTTACTCTTGGATGATAATGCAAAATTGTCATTTGTAGGTGTAGTATAACATTGTTCTACAAAGAAATTTGTTAAATTTGCATTATCTTCAAAAACATAATTACTTAGTGAACTTGTACTAATGTAGGATAACGATTATGGTAATTATAAAAAATTATTAAAATAATGATTAACAATATATGAAGATTAACTTCATTCCTTAAATCTATGACCGTATTAGTTAAATCTTGAAATACACTTCAAAAGATAGATTTGAGTGGAATCTTGCTTCTGTCAACAGATTTATTCTCTTCATTTGTTGTAGAGTTTGTAAGATGCATGTTGATACTACCGAAATATCTCTTTTTCTTCATGACTTAATATGGAAACACAAAAAGTTAGAGATTTAAAGCTATAGTTAAAAAAGATTGTTTGTTTTGGATTTTAAAAATGATGTACTTGCAATGAAGAAGATGATGAACAATATCTAGTAGGAAGACTATTGATTGAATTTATAACTTATTTGGAAGATATTAGATGAAATATTTACTTTATTACCTAATATATGGATAGAGATTGAGGAGTTAATATAAATTGATATTAAAATTAGTGTTTTCTATATGTGCTATTATACTAGAATTATACTAATTTTTAAGTTAATTGCTAGTATAATACCTTAAAAATTAACTTACTAGAATAATACTAATCTTTTGTAAAAAATCTAAAAAACCAAACTGAAAATTCATATTAACAAAAATACCATTTATAATTAATAAATAAGAATTAAATTCATCAAATTTGATAAAAGACTGAAACAAAAAGGAAAATAAGAAAATATTTTTTTACCATCGTAAAAAACAAAAAAACCAACCCATCGTTTCTTCTTCTTCCATTGACAGTTAAAAAAAAAACCCTAAGCTAAAGATAGCCAGCGCCGCTGTATCTCTCCACCACCGTCCCGTCACCGGCGGCACAATACCAGTTCTCCGTCATCGCCGGCATCATCGTCTCTGTCAGCCACCGCAGTTTACAGATTCAACAAATAGAGATTACAGCAGATCCAACCCTAGAAAATCTGTAACCCAGATTTGAAACCCAGGTTTTTCAAGTCGCCAGAACTCTTCGCCGGAACAACCAGCAGCCTCGTCGTCACCAGCCACGCCGTCAGTAGCTTTGGTGGTCGCCGGTAAGTTACTCCACCGGTGGTTTTATTTTGGTAACTTTTGATTTTGGGTTTCTAATGGAAAATTTTGGTACAGATCTTGAAATCTAACACTCTAAAGTGGATTTAATTGCTAGAAGATGGACAATTCCGGCAAGTGTAAATCACAGCCACCGCATCCTCCTTCTGACTCCGGTAAAAATTTGCTCAATTGTAAAAATTCCCGCCTATACGTTTGTTTTGACTGCAGTTTTTTATAAAATTAGTGTTATTGCATATTTGTATGCATGGTTGTTACGTTTCCTTGGTGTGTGGTTAACTCATTCTCATAATCGCAGATTTTTTGTTAAGTTATTTGTTCCATTGAAGATTTTTGTTATTGTTACTCAGATTTTTTGGCTATTGATTTCCTTTGTTATTGCAGATTTTTGGTTTTTGATTTCATATGCGATAAATGTTTTTCTATTGTTATGGCAGAGATTTTTGGGTGGCAATCATTGGGTAGCTCTGGATATTGACTTCAAAAAGTATAAGATCTTCCTTTACGATAGCATCCCACCACAGGACGATACGGAGTTGCTCGCTGATTGTCGCCCTATCAGAAAAATGATTTCAGTAATACTTAGTTAGTATATCCCAGCTACAGAGCGCAAGAAGTCATGTAAAATGATGGATGTGGTAAGAGTGCTGAACAATGTTCCAATCAACCAAAATCCTAGAGATTACGGCGTGTATGCCTTCAAATCCATTGAGTGTCTTGCTTGGGGTTATAAATTTGATGGATTAAGTGACAAGATCATTCCGGCTGTTCGAGTCAAGCTAGGTTCAGAAGTTTTTCAGGAAGTTCACAACGAGGTTGAAGGGTGCTTTGATGAGGATAGTTGCCATGTGGATTTCATTACCCCTCACCTTATTGATGAAGATGAGATTGATATTGTTGAAGAATAAGTAGTTGGTTTATTTCATCATTTTGTTTTGTAGTGACATAATTTGGTGATATGATCCTCCCATGGATTCGGCACTTTCGAGGGGTAAAACAAAAGAAAGGATAGATGGATAGATAAATGGATCGAATGGTCGCACAGGAGTTGCGGAAGGCTCCTGATATGCCTCAATGCCTCCTAGGATATGACACACCTAGACAAGACAAGGTTTGATTCCTCAGATATGACACACCGAGAGGAATCGATTTGATTGTTGGATATTACACACCAAACAATCGAAAAGTTCTAAAAGAACTAAAGAGAATCACTCTCAAGGTTTGAAAATAAAAAATTGGATGATTTTATTCATGAACTCAGCATTGTTTAAATAGCAAAAAGAAGTATAAAATATCTAAGCAATATTAATTGCTGAATTAACTAAAAGTATTAAAACCAAAAAAATGAAAATTATCTCTTGAGCTTTTTGAACTTCAATCCTACGAAATGGACTCTTTTTTTGGGCCAAGAAAACCTTCTTAAGGGCTTAGTAGATGTTCCAGGATGCCAAACATGATTTTGTAAGCTCTTAAACGGACTGCACTTGGAGTTCTTCAAGTACAGCACCAGGTTGACCCCTTTAGGCAAATGGGTAATAACTTTGTGGTCCGATGTCCATTTCTTCTGTTCTTGGGCTTGTTGGAAACCTAAGAGATCCAGTAAGATTATCCAATTTGTTTTACGTCGAGATCGTACCTGAGTTGGGCTGTGCATCATAATCTTTGGCTCAGTCACGCAATAGGGCATGAAGCAGATCCACTGACTTGTAAACTTCATATCTCCCAAGTCTGAACCGAGGTTGTTGTGATTCCAATTTTCCCAGATTCTATGATGAATCAAGATTCCAGAATAATTTGTTTCGTAGCTTGATTACTTCTGGTTTGGTTGGAAATAATTATTCAACGCACGTATGTCTGAATCGCGTAAGCTGGGAATCACTTGACTTGGAAGTTGAATAACTTCTTCACCTGAACTCGGATTGGAGTGATTCAACTTCGAGGTGTGCTCTAGATGAGGTGAAAATGTACTCCAAGTGGTCGATGGGATACAAAAATTGATCATAGACTTCGTTTGTGCTGAACAAGGCACACGGGTCTTCTCGGATGATTCCATGATCACATCATTTGGTTTGTTTTTTTTTCGTTTGAAGTCTAGTTGTGATTGAAATTTTTAGTTTTTTGGTTTATTTCGGACAGGTTGAAGTTAAATTTCAAAGATATTAGCTGCAGTTTTTTCATAAAAACCGCATATTTGTTTCATTTAGCTGCTGTTTGTTTATTTGGTTATCGTATATTCGTTAGTTAGTTACCGTGAAGTCTAGAGAACAATACAAACTGAAAAAAACAATTCGAAATAAACTAAAAAATCATACACGCACAAATAATTTTAGTTTACAAAGTACATATTTTCCGGTTATGACTAGCTTCGTTACAGTTTCCACATGTGTGTTGTTTCCTTGGCCTTTTCTTTTCAATAGCAACTTCCAAAGCATATTTAATCTTTGAGTTCTTAGGTCTACCTGGTTGTTGTCGAACCAAAGGGGGATAACAAACTTGATTTGCAACTGTTTCAGGTATTGGTGTAGTGAAATTCCTTGGGAAGATGGCGTGTGCATAGGAGTTGTATAAGAAGTTCTTGTGATAATAACGATGACACATTGAAATTTTTGAGATTTTCCTCCTATCACAAGCTGCAATTGCGTGTGCATACGGTATTTTTTCCAAGTCAAACCGACGACATGAACTCTTTTTCTCCCTCAAATTAACCACATGTACAGCTGATCCACTTATCACTTGCACCTGATGTGCATCTATATCTTGTACAGTAACAAGTTTAGAATACTCTACTCGGTTCTGCATAACAATAATATGGTTACAATTGCATAAACGTAATGAGTGAAATAATATTACAATATAAATGCTTGTTTACCTCTAGCATTTTCTCCACTCCACGTGTAAGAGTTGTTTGTATTTTTAATGCGTCATTCCTTCGCTCTGAAAACGATCATGGACCTAACTGCCTCTAAGAGTTGTACAATAGTCAAACTCCTAGAATGTGATAGAACATTATTTATCGACTCAACAATGTTGCTAGTAAGAATGTTGTACCTATCACCGGGGAAATGCACACCTGTCCACAATCTTGTATCAGCTCCTTGTATATAGTTATGAAGTGCTGGATGCAAAACTTGAATCTGATCAAATGTTGTTTGAAAATCAACAAATGTAAACGCATTGGCAGCTTTCTTCACCAATCCAAACGCTTCTCGACCTTTAAATCGAACCAGAATATTTTTATAAAGATGGTAGGTGCATATCCCCCTACTAGACTTTGGATAGACGGTCCGAATTGCTTTACCAATTGATTTGTGTCTATCAGAGACAATCGCAAGCTTTTCATCATCTGGGATCACATAGCTTAGTTGCTTGAAAAACCATTCCCATGATTCATCATTTTAAGTATCTACCACGGCAAAAGCTATAGGAAATATCTGAAAATTACCATCCTGAGCCGTTGGAGTAAGAAGTGTATCTTTGTATTTTCCTTGTAAGAAAGTACCATCAACGACCACGACTTTCTTCATGAATGTGATGCGAATCCGGTGAGGATGACGCACTCCCAATCACACCAGAGAGAAGTCACGGGGTTTATCTTGGACTAGGCTCGACACACAAGCAAAGAACAAGAGAGAATGGATCGAATGACGCCACACAAAGCCGCGGAAAAGCGATGCGATAAGTCTAAGAGATTCAGATTCGACAAACAAAAATGATTCAATGATCTAACTGAAAAGGTTTTAGAATAAAAAGATAGATAGATCTGAGTTCAGGTCTTACAAGAAAATATAAAGAGAAAACAACAAGGCTGAAACATCATGCAGAATGTCTTGGAAATAACAAAACTAAATAAAACAGAGTTTCAAATAAAAATAACTCATCAGCTCCCTTTGCTTCCCTTAGCCACGAAATGGATATGAAAAATGGGCCTTGTGCTTTCAATTTCAACAAATGGGCAATGATGAAGTGAAACAATTGCCTCATTAAAAACCTTGTCAAGAAAACCCAGTGGGACAAAACTTGACAAGGGAAAAAGAGTACAACTGAGACACTTTTCCCATTTGTTCAAATCACTTAGCTTGAATCAAAACCAAAGTGGTTTGATAAGCTTCACCTTCGTCGTGGCTGCCTTGAATCCATATCTGCTTAAGCAATCCTCCCACAGTTTGGTTGAACTTCTTAGCTCTTGATCGAGTCATTGGACCAGTTGGTGTGGCAATGGCATCCTCAGCTACAAGCTCATCCTCGGGTTCAAGCTTCTCCTCTGGTTCAGGTTCTTTCCCATGCTCCAAGCTCCTTATGCCATCTAGGATCACATCATCCTCTCCCACTTGAAAAGGATTTGACCTCAAATCCATTTCATCTGCAATATAAGGAACCAGATCAGAATCATTAAAAGTAGAACTCAATTTATACTTACCTCGCAGATCGAGTTGATAAGCATTATCACTGATCCTTCTTGTTTGGTGAAATGAACTATCAATCCTGAGCATCCATATTTGCCCTCCAACCTCAAAGATCATCCTAAAATAATCAATAGATTTCTTGTCTTGCATGAAAACATCTCCAATTCCAGTCCTCGTAAAGAAATTGAATGAGAAAACATTTACATCCAGTGGCTCCTCTTTTGTACCTGCAAAGTTGTCAATGCTTTTGGCAAAGAACAAGTGCGTTAAAACAGTCATGGAATTAAGATAAACAGGTAAACATGTTTCAACCTGAATCCACGTATGACCTAAATTTTTTCTCAATGATTTCTAGATATAAAAATCTCATGTTCACAATCCTTAAATCATGAGAAACAGACTGAAAAGAGTTACTAACCTGAATATGAGCGTTTGTGTGTTCGGTGTTAGTAATCAACTTGGTAAAAGGAAATGGTGTTTGATCAGGGGGCTCTTCTTGCATTAGGGCATTATTGGTGACCAATTCGTCCCTTCTAAAGATAAATTTACACAATGAGAGCTCTCCTGGTCGCCATTGATCAGCTTGAAATGAACAAAATGATGAAAGATCCTTTTTAAGCTCAACGAAGAACATGTAAAGTGAAGTGATCCAAATCTCGTGCAGAACAGTCCTTGGACATCCTAGATAGTCTCCAGGTCTCCAAATGTGGTTATGAGATGCATCACAGATGGGTGGTAGTCCTATGGGGTCATCCACTGGAAACACGATCTAATAATCCTGCAAAAGAGACATCATCTCACTCGGCAGCACCGGTGTAAGGTAAGTCAAGCTCATGAGAGTTTCATTATAAACAAAAAATAATAATGGCTGTTTTGAAAATAAGTTTTGATTAACGTCACTAGACCAATTAAAGAAATTCGATTGCTTGCCTATGTGTTCCTCCTTGTGCTTTAGCCAAAGTTGATCTTGATAAACTTCATATTGATCTCTTGATTGACTCCGATTAGTAGTGAATATTTCTGGAACAGTAGTTGATATTGGCATTTTTACTCAGATTTTACGTAGTCAATAGGATTGTCCTAAGCAATAGTGTGTGAAAGCAGTAAACTATGGATATATCAATTTCTTAGTCTAACATGTCATTGTAGTACTAAGGTGTCAATCCAAATGGGTGTGATGCTAACAATCAGGATGAGATCAGATATACTTAATTCAAGCCAAGCAAGTTGATGTTGGATTGTCTAACAACCTAAGTAAAACATGAAATATGCAAAATAAATGCTAAGTAAAAATACTAAGGAGGCAGGTGCAGGTGCTAGAGAAGCAGTGCACAAATGCTGTAGGAGTAATGCAGTAAGTGAAAATGACGAAATAAATTGATGAGATAAAACTAAGTGTAGAGACTAGCAAGCGAAAATGATAACTAAAACAAGGTAAAATCAACTAAGACAAACAAGCTCTCAAGAATGGGGTAATTGGTCACTGACTCCTCTGAAATCTATCTAAGGCGCTGACAAACTCACATAGAGCTAATCCCTAGACAACGGGTTCACAAGCAATCAAATCCACTGTCGTGACAGATGACCTCAAGCTAAAGCAGTTCCAGACTCAGATGTCTCTGACGAAATCTACCCTAACAGGCACTAAGACTCAACCTGTTCTTGTCAATGAACACCCTAAACATCCAATCTCTTAGGCTAGGAATGCAAATCTCTGGCATTAGTTGTTCAAGCGTTTCATCAACCACCTTTTGAGTGTGGAAACACTTAAGATCTAGTTGCAATTGATCAGAGAGAAACTAGCATTAAGAACACTAATCCAGAAGGGATTCACAAACAACTAAACTCAAACGCCCTAGAAGATCAAAGATTCGTCACTAACCTATCCCATTCTCAAGAACCCTAAAAAAACTACTCAATCATATTGAAGAACATAAACCCAGAAAATCCAAACTTCTCAGAATTCATTAAAAATAGATTAGAATGATAGATTATTGCAAGAATAACAAGACTGCAAATAATTAAAACAAACTAACTAGTGGATTAAATGAAATCTGGATTCAAAGTCAAGAACAATGAAGAACAAATGAAGAACACTCAAGAACAGAGAGAAAACCTAAAAATAAAAAGGTTACACTAAAAATAAAAACGGAATACTCTTTGGACAAAAGCCAAAAGGGGTATTTATATGAAAATGCAGAAAACCCTAAAACGGAAAAAGACAAAAGAAGTAGCTGAGTCTTCGCGGGTGGTGTAGCTCGAGTTGGGAGGTCGAGTGTGTTGGACGTCGAGTGCTTAGGTGGTGTCAAGTTAAGACGGGTTGATGTTGTTGAGTGGTGACACGAGCGGTACGTCGAGTGCAGCATTGAGTGGGTACATGGTGGAGCTGAGGTCAAGTCGGGGATGCGATCTCGAGTAGGGACTCGGGTGGGTGAGTGGTCGAGTCCGTCGTTAGGCGTGACCGAGTTGCAGTAATTCGGTCATAACTCCTTCAAGAGTCATCAAAATGATTCAGGACTACCTCCATTTGAAAGCTAACTCAATCCTCTACACCTTTTATGAAGACTGTTGAGGCTGAATCCAAACTCAAAGTCCTCGTCCAGCCGCATCTTTAGTCTGCTCGAGTTCGTGCTCGAGCTGGTGGTCGTGTTTCTGCTCGAGCTCGAGCTGGTGGTCGAGCTGGTGGTCGAGCTCGAGCTCAAGCTGGTGGTAGAGCTTGTGGTCGAGCTGGTGGTCGAGCTCGAGCTCCTCGTCGAGCGGGTGGTCGAGCTCTCTTCTTTGGTCTGCTCGAGTTCGTCGTTAGGCCTGACTGAGTTATAGTAATTCGGTCATAACTCCTTCAAGACTCATCAAAATGATTCAAGACTACCTCCATTGGAAGGCTAACTCACTCCTCTACAACTTTTATGAAGACTGTTGAGGCTGAATCCAAACTCAAAGTCCTCGTCCAGCCGCATCTTTGGTCTGCTGGAGTTCGTGCTCGAGCTGGTGGTCGAGCTGGTGGTCGAGCTCGAGCCCGAGCTGGTGGTCGAGCTGGGGTTCGAGCTCGAGCTCCTCGTCGAGCTGGTGGTCGAGCTGGGGTTCGAGCTCAAGCTCCTCGTCGAGCTGGTGGTCGAGCTGGGGTTCAAGCTCGAGCTCCTCGTCGAGCTGGTGGTCGAGCTGGGGTTCGAGCTCGAGCTCCTCGTCGAGCCGGTGCGCGGAATTTTGTCCAAGTACCTGAAATCAATTCCAAAATGCATATGTATGCAAATCTAATGCAAATCTTAGTATGGATGCTAAATGTGTGAAAGACACTAGAAAATGGGGTGAAACATATGATGAATCTAATACTAGGTGATGATAAATGCATGCTAAAACATGCTAAAATACAGAGACATCAACTCCCCCAAACTTAGTCTTTGCTTGTCCTCAAGCAAACAATTCATAAGAAGGGAGAGAGGTTTGAAAACGGAGATTCAGAACCTAAGCAATGCAGTTTTAAAATTTAATCAAATTCCCAGGAAGCTATCTTGAGTGCAATGTTAACAAGTTCTACTTTTAAAGCCTTAGCCATGCTCGTCACATCACTTACTAACAATGATTTAAGGAGGGTTTACCTTAACATTTGCTTAGTCTAGCGGATTGGGTGTCTATCTGAGGCTCTATCTCTTATGTAATTCATGCAAATTTTTCTTTTTTTCTTTTCCTGAGCCCATACATATTTTTTTCTTTCGTACTACCCAATCCTTTACTAGAGCTTCAATTATACACATCCCTCTGCTTAGAAGTTTCTTTCCTTTTTCCCTTTTCTTTCTCTTTTTCGACTCATCCAACAGTGGTTATGCACTAACTCAGTCGAGTTCTCTACCTCGAGCTGGAACATCCTAATTCGTTTCTACCCAAAATCATGTTCCCACCTAGTCCTAGCTAGTCCATAAACCGTGAACTAGAACTAAATGAAAATCTATCCTTGTCGGCTCCAACCTAACACTTTCTACCAAGCTCAGTTCATAAAAAGGCCTCACACACAGAAAATAATATTGGCTTGAAAGAAAGGTAGGTTCAATGGTGGGGAAACTGTTCCAATGAGGGGAATCAGCTACTTGGATAACAAGGGTGGTAAAAAGATGAAAGATAATCCAAGTATGTATATAGGTATCCATGAGTTCAAGTTCAATGCGTAACTATGATAATTATAAGTCAGGTTATGGTCCAAATAGATAGGGAATGAATACACTTCACAACAAGCTTCAGCCAAAATCAAATGTCAAGCAATGAATTCAAAGGATGGTGCTGCCTTATGCTTCAAACTTAATCAACATGCACAACAGAACAACTAAGTGGTTCATTAACAATTTGTACTGCATGCTAGGCTAGGCAAGAATCATCATTATCCCTTATGCAGAAATCCTAGATGAAATGCAAGTAGACTCAATCCTAAAATGCTAATGCAACTACATGGACACTCTGTTTTTGTGATATGATTTTCGAAAAATTTTCAAATTTTTAGGATTTTCTATGCCTTAGAAGTATGCATGAGACTCAAGATATGCGAGAGGAAAAATAAGATTCATAGAAGATATGTTAGACACGTCTAGAACTCTCCCCCAAACTTAAATTACACGGGCCCTTGTGTAATAAAATTTTTAGAGAAAGTTCAAGCAAAAACAAAAACAGAAAACTAGCAATGCAATGGTATATACAATGATGGTTTTGGGATTGGTACCTCAGGAGTTTGAGAAGTAAGAGTCTATGGACTCTTCCATGTTTTGTTGACGGAGTGCCAGCTCGTTCTGCATTTTTTTTTTTTTTTTTGAACACCTTTGCGTTGTCGGTGGAGCAACAACTCGAATGTGTTATCGAGCGCTTGCTCGAGTTCACCATCGAGCATCTGCTTGAGCTCTACATCGGTCTTCTGCTCGAGCACACCATTTTGCATTTGCTCCAGCACACCATTTTGCATTTGCTCGAGCACACTATTGGAACCTCTGCTCAAGCTCCTCATCGAGCACACCAATTTGCTCGAGCACACCATCAGAATTTTTGCTCGAGCTCCTCATTGAGCACACCCATTTGCTCGAGCACACCATCAGAATTTTTGCTCGAGCTCCTCATCGAGCACACCCATTTGCTCGAGCAGCTTTACTTTCCTTCTTCCTCTATTCCTTGCGTGCACCTTAGACATTAAGAAAAACTACGAACATACTAAGGGAAATAAAAAATAAGAATATATACAAAGTTAGACATGGGACTTCCTCCCAAGTGAGCTTGTTTAAAGTCACTGAGCTTGACTTTGTCAACATATCAAGATTTAAGGGGGGTTGAGGGTAGGAACTGGAGTCCCCTCTGGAACTTTCTGAGGTAAATTGTAGTAGGATGAGGCTCTCGTTGCATTAGCAAAGGCTCTGCTCATTCCCAAACCATTCAATACTTGCTTATCCTTCCTGGATGAAGAGTCATCAACCTTGGCTTGAAGTTCCTTAATTTGAACCGACATTCTTTTCACTTGGTCTGTGAGTTCTTTCATTGCCTCCATGAGCGACCTGACGGTTGATGGATTGCGGTACTTATCTGGTGGGGCCTTGGTACACTTAGCAAAATCATCAAGTTGTAATTGCAAGTCAAGTGGGATCTCTTCTCCCTCAGTAATTGGATCATCGAATTTGGCATTATCTTGTGCCCAATCTGCAGCTTGGTTCTCAATAGCTTTCTCCTCCATATAGGCCTCTTCCTCAGTAAGTTCTCCTAGCGGTTTATCCGCAAGCTTAACCAATTCTTCAGTATGGAAGGTTTGCCTTTCTATAGTGGGTTTCTTCATAGGATCTTTGATATCAAACTTCATTTTGAAACCTTCCTTAAGATGAAGATCAATCATCCCTTGCTTAACATCTATTATTGCACCAGCTAAAGCTAAGAAAGGCCTTCCTAAGATCAAGGGGTCTGTAGGTTCTTCATTCATCTCTAACACTACAAAGTCAGTTGGTACTTTTACATTCCCAATCTTGATAGGCAAATCTTCTAATACACAATGTGCTCCAACCCGTGACCCCATCTCCAGTTGACCACAAAAATGCCATCTTGAAGATTGACGCAACTCGACACCACTCGACCAGACTTGGTCGAGCTGCAGCATCCCCGGAGACTTAGCTATCTTTCTTTGTCTTTTTCAGTTTTAGGGTTTTCCGCATTTTACTATAAATACCCTTGTTGGGTATTAACCAGCGGGATCTTCTATTATTTTTAGGGTTTCTCTCTGCCTCCAAACATTATTCTGGGTGTTCTTCATTTTGTAATTCAGATTTCTCTTAATCTAGTACTTAGTTTGCTTTGCTTCTTTGCAGTCTTACTATTTTCATCTTAATCTATCTTTCTAGACTATTTTCAATGAATTCTGAAATGTTTAATTTTTTTGGGTTTATGTTCATCATTATGTGTGAGTAGTTTTTAGGGTTCTTGAGGATGGGATAGATTAGTGATGAATCTCTGATCTTCTAAGGTGTTTGAGTTTATTGATGTATTAATCCCTTCTGGATTAGTGTTCTTAATGCTGGTTTCTCTCTGATCAATTGGAATTAGATCTCAAGCTTTTCCACACCCAAAAAGTGTTTGATGAAATGCTTGAACAACTAATACCAGAGATTTGCATTCCTAGCCTAAGATATTGGATGTTTAGGGTGTTCATTGACACAAACAGGTTGGATCTTCATGCCTGCTAGGGTAGATTTCGTCAGAGAGATCTGAGTCTGAAACTGCCCTTGCTTGAGGTCATCTATCACGAGAGTGGATTTGGTTGCTTGTGAACCTGTAGTCTAGGGATTAGTTCTGTTCGAGTTTTTTTTTCAGCGCCTTAGGTAGATTGTAGAGGACTCACTGGTTGATTATCCCATCCTTGAGAGCTTGCTTGTCTTGATTGATTTTATTTTGTTTCACTTATCTGCCCTGTTTTTCCATTGTTTTGACTTAGTTTTATTTACCAAGTTCGCTTGCTGCACTAACAGTTTTATTTGCTACACTAGCAGTTTTACTTGCTGCACTAGCAATTTTACTTGCTCCACTAGCAGTTTTACTTAGTTTTTATTTTGCATATTTCTTGCGTTCCTTAGTTCGTTAGACGCCCAAAAATGAAGTTGCTTAGCTTGACTTAAGTGACTTTGATTGCATTCTATTTGCTAGCATCTCACCCATTTGGATTGACACCTTTCTGTGCTGCAATGACATGATAGTGCATTAAGGAATTGAATGGTTAAACTGGATATTACACTTTACTAGACTTGATTCACTGTGAGACTTAGTCCTCAGAGTCATTGACTCTTGAGTTGTGAAGAAAGGCTAGCATCGTGTAAAAACACACTAAAACAAAACTATCAGTATCCTAAACCCAAAATCCCAAACCCTAACACGTAAAATTTAAATACCAAACTCTAAATCCCAAATCCTAAATGCCTAAACCATAAATCCCTAAACCCTAATGCCCAAAACTCTAAATCTCAAACCCTAAATCCGAAACACTAAATTCCAAACCCTAATCCCAAATCCTAAATCCTAATAGTTAAATCCTAAACCTCAAATCCCAAACCCTAAATCCCAAACTCTTAATCCTAAACCCTAAATCCTAATTTTCTAAACCTTAAAATCCCAAACCCTAAAACCCAAACCGAAAACCCTAAACACCAAACCTAAAACCCTAAATCCCAAACTCTTAATCCTAATCCCTAAATTCTAATTTCCTAAACCCTAAAATCCTAAACCCTTAAACCCAAACCCAAAACCCTAAATCCCAAACTAAAAACCCTTAATGCCAAACCTAAAACCATAAATCCTAACTCCCAAATCCCAAATCCTAAACCCTAAATCACAAACTCTAAATCACAAATCCTAAACCCTTGATGTGATCATGTATAGCTCACAGAAGCAGCTTGAACCCGAGGATGCTTTGGCCATACCAAGTGGACCAATGACAAGATCGAGAGCCAAAGAGTTTCAGAATGCCATCACCTCATTACTCACTCAAGTTCAATAGACTGAAGCTCAGTTCGAGAATATGGTAAATCAAACCGTCTTGGTTGCTCGAGTGGACTAATAAACGTCTTTGGCCGTTTGTACTCTTTTTCCTAGCCTTTTGGTTTTTTCCCAATGGGTTTTCCAAAGGAATGTTTTAATGAGGCAAATGGATCACTCTAATCCATCTTAGTCCACAAGAGTTAAACAAGTTTGGTCCAGGTCCAAGTCTAATAATTTTTGGATTTATCTTTTGAAGTCTCAAGCCCAAAGAAGAGATTAAATCAGCCCAGCTTACTAATCACCTGATGAAATTCGGCCAAGGGAGTGGAAGAGGTGGCTTGGGAGACTCCAAGAGATATTCCAAACTAGTTAATGTTTTCTTAAATTTCTATGAATTAATTCTAGCTTTTTTCTTTACTCCATCTTTCTTTAAAACTCTTTTCTTGTACTCATTTTTGGATTAACCAAGTTTTTTATTAAAAATTGAGAGTGTTTTCTCTTGTGTTCTTTGAAGAACAAAACTGATTGTTGGTGAGTCATATCCTTCAATCGATCCGAATCAAGGTGTGTCATATCCGCGATTCAAACCTTGGCGATTTCAAGTGTGTCATATCTTGGAAAAGTCATTGAGGAAATATCCAAGGCCTTCCGCAACCTTGGTGTGATCCATTCACTCCAGCTCTATCTATCTATCTATCCACTCCTTTTATCTTACCCCTCGAAATTGCCGATTCTAGGAGGATCATATCAAGTGGTATCAGAGCACACTTTCGGGTTTGGTATTTGTCTTATCATCTTCTCACCTTTTCCATCTTCTTATATCCTCTATCTTTTCATTTTCAATTTCTTTTATCTTCTCTAGTCTTTCTTTTCTATTTGATCGGATCAATAGTTTGGGGGATTAGTCAAGTTATTTTTATTTTGATCATAATTTTCTTTTTGATCTCTATTTAGTTCTAGTTTTAATTCTGAGTTGTTTAAAAAAAGAAAAAGAAGTTGATCGGACCAAAAGAAAAAAAAAAAAAAAAAAAAAAAAATTAATTAGTCCGAAATTAATTAGCTTAGGGGGGGTTTTATTTTTCTAATTTTATCTCCTTAATTTTCTGATCCTTGATCTGTTCATTAAAAAAAAAATACTAAACTTTTTTCTCTTTTCTTTCTATCTCTAGTCCATTGTTTCGAATTTGTGTTGTTGGAGTTGTTCATCCGATTTGATCAGTTTTGTTCCATACGAACCATTGAGAAAATCGCTGAGAGAGATCATTTTGAGTGCTGAGTGATTGAGTGAATAAAAAGGAGAGAAACACTTGTGAGGATCGACTTTTTATTACTAACGTTTGTTAAGTGTGCAGGGAAAACAAAATCAATATGTCTAACCATTCCAGCGAAGAAGTTGAGAGCACCAACCGAGCTCAAAGAAGAAGAAATAACACTCTGGACATGCAGACCTTAGTGGTAGAAATGAGGCGGATGGTGAGAGAAGAGATGGGTGCAGTCAATGCAAGGATCGATACGATTCAAGAGTCCGTTAATGAAGGATTATTACCGAATACTGCTGCTAGAAGAAGAAGAGCACGACCTCAAGAAGAAGCTGATGGGGATGACTTGAATTATTACAGCAGAGGGAGCCAAGCTTCTAATCAAAGTGAAAGAAGGCCGAGACGAGTAAGAGAAGCTAAGGATCGAAATGAAGACAATCTCAGTGGACTAAAATTGAAGATACCACCATTCCATGGAAAAAGTGATCCGGATGTCTACTTGGAGTGGGAGAAAAAAATAGAGCTCGTGTTTGATTGTCAAAATTATTCGGAGCAAAAGAAAGTTCAAGTAGCGGCGACAGAATTTTTTGATTATGCAATTAATTGGTGGGATCAGATTGTGACGAGTCGAAGACGTAACCAAGAACCGCCTGTAATCACTTGGGAAGAGTTGAAAAATCTGATGAGAAAAAGATTTGTTCCAAGCCATTATCATAGGGAGCTGCATCTAAAGCTTAGGCGTCTAACTCAAGGAAATAAGAGTGTGGAGGATTATTATCAAGAGATGGAGTCTCTAATGCTTAAAGCTGATATAGATGAAGATGCTGAGGCGACAATGGCTAGGTATTTGAGTGGTTTAGCTCGGGATATTCAAGATAGAATGGAGCTTCAAAATTATAAAGATTTGGAAGAAATGCTTCATAAGGCTGTGTTGATTGAACAGCAAATTAAGAGGAGAGGTACTTCTAGACTGTCCTATGGAGCTGGAGTTACGGCCGAGAGGATAGGACCGTTGCCAAGCCAAAACCGGATCCTCAGCCCTACACCATTGCTGAAGATGCCAAGGGTAAGGTTGTAGCTACGACGTCTAGAAATCGGGACGTTAAGTGTTTCAAGTGTCAAGGGAGAGGACACTACGCCAACGAGTGCACCAACAAGAGAACTATGATTTTATTGGATAATGGCGAGATTGAAACTGAGGAGGAAAAGCTTGAAAGTGATGGTGAAATCGAGGATGAGGGCATAGAGTTACCAGCCACTGGAGAATTATTGGTAACAAGACGTTCTTTGAGTATTCAAGTTAAAGATACTTTCCAAGAGCAGCGGGAGAACTTGTTTCACACAAGATGTTTGGTACAAGGTAAGGTCTGCAGCCTTATTATTGATGGTGGAAGTTGTACTAATGTGGCTAGTGAAACAATGGTGAAGAAGTTAGGGCTGGAAGTTAAGAAGCATCCGAAACCTTTTAAGCTTCAATGGCTTAATGATGCTGGTGAAATGACCGTGAGCCACCAAGTATTGGTTCCTTTAACCATAGGCAAGTATGAGGATGAAATTTTATGTGATGTCTTACCTATGGAGGCTGGCCATATACTACTTGGAAGACCATGGCAGTTCGATAGAAGGGTCTTATATGACGGTTTTACTAATCGTTACTCCTTTGAGTTCAATGGCCGAAAGACGATACTTGCTCCTTTGGCGCCACATGAGGTTCATCAAGACCAACTTCAGCTGCAACATCAAGGAAAAACCATTGTGAGTGAACCCCTAAACACACCACCCTAAAATAAAAATGAGAGTTTGAGAAAACAAAGAAAAAGGCTTGTGAGAGTAAACCCGGGAGGCATTCAAATTTCTTTGTGAGGTCTAATGTGGTTAAGAGAGCTTTATTCTCTCAACAACCCGTTCTTTTATTTATTTACAAGGAAACTTTGCTGAACCATACTAACCTTGTACCGGAGTTACCGAGTAAAATCTCTTCTATTTTGCAAAATTTTGAAGACGTCTTTCTGGAGGAAAACCCTAAGGGAGTGCCACCCATCCGTTGGATTGAACACCAGATCGATTTTGTGCCGGGAGCCTCACTTCCCAACAGGCCAGCATACAGAACCAATCCGGTGGAGACTAAGGAGCTTCAAAAGCAAGTGAGTGAGCTGATAGACAAAGGATACATACGAGAGAGCATGAGCCCTTGTGTTGTGTCGGTGCTGCTTGTTCCGAAGAAGGATGGGACTTGGAGGATGTGTATTGATTGTCGAGCCATCAACAATATCACTGTAAAGTATCGCCACCCTATCCCTCGTTTAGATGATATGTTAGATGAGCTGCATGGTTCTAGCATATTTACGAAAATAGATCTTAAGAGTGGATACCACAAGATTAGGATGAAAGAGGGTGACGAATGGAAAACTGCGTTTAAAACGAAACATGGCTTGTATGAATGGTTAGTTATGCCATTTGGATTAACCAACGCACCTAGTATTTTTATGAGGTTGATGAATCATGTTTTAAGGAGCTTCCTTGGAATTTTTGTTGTTGTTTACTTTGATGATATCTTAGTTTACAACAAAAATTTAGAAGAGCATGTTAATCATCTAGAAGCAGTTTTGATAGTACTTAGGAAAGAGGAACTTTATGCTAATCTAAAGAAATGCACCTTTTGTACGGATAACCTTGTGTTTCTAGGTTTTGTCATAAGTGCAGATGGCATCAAAGTGGACGAAGAAAAGGTACGAGCTGTCCAAGAATGGCCAAGTCCAAAAACCGTAGGCGAAGTGAGAAGTTTCCATGGACTTGCGGGATTCTATCGGAGATTTGTGAAGGAATGCTGCTCCTCTCACTGAACTGATCAAGAAAAGTGTCGGATTTAAATGGGAAGAGGCACAAGAAGAAGTATTCAGAGTGTTAAAGGATAAACTCACCAATGCACCACTTTTATCTTTACCGAACTTTCTTAAAACTTTTGAAATTGAGTGTGATGCATCTGGTGTAGGTATTGGAGCTGTCTTGATGCAAGAGAAGAAGCCCATTGCCTTTTTCAGTAAGAAGGTTGGAGGAGCTACATTGAACTATCCAACCTACGACAAGGAGTTGTACGCGCTTGTCCGACCATTGCAAACATTGCAGCACTACCTCTGGCCGAAGGAGTTTGTCATTCATACTGACCACGAGTCTTTGAAGCATTTAAAGGGTCAACAAAAGCTCAACAAAAGGCATGCTAGGTGGATAGAATTCATCGAAACATTTCCCTATGTGATCAAGTATAAACAAGGTAACGAAAATATAGTTGCTGATGCCTTATCTCGAAGGTACGCCTTGATTTCTACTTTGGATGCTAAACTTCTGAGATTTGAACACCTTAAAGATCTTTATCAAGCTGATTCTGATTTCCAAGAGATTTTTAAGTCGTGTGATAAGTTTGCTTTTGGGAAATATTTTAGGCATGACGGATTTCTTTTCTATGAAAATCGGTTATGTGTGCCTAATTGTTCCGTGAGAGATTTGTTAGTTAGGGAAGCACATGTAGGGGGCTTGATGGGGCATTTTGGGATCTCCAAAACTTTAAAAGTGATGCAAGAACACTTCTACTGGCCGCAAATGAAGAGAGACATCGAAAGAATTTGTGGGCGATGCGTCACGTGCAAACAAGCCAAATAGAAGGTACAGTCCCAAGGTATGTACACGCCCTTGCCTATTCCTGATCAGCCTTGGACTGACATTTCTATGGATTTTGTGCTTGGATTACCTAGAACTAGGACTGGAAAAGATTCAATCTTTGTTGTTGTCGATAGGTTCTCTAAAATGGCACATTTTCTTGGTTGTCATAAAACTGACGATGCTTCCCATATTGCTGATTTGTTCTTTAAAGAAATAGTTCGTCTGCATGGAATGCCTAGGACTATAGTCAGTGATAGGGATACAAAATTCTTGAGTTATTTTTGGAAGACGGTTTGGTCTAAGCTAGGTACTAAGTTGCTGTTATCAACTACTTGTCATCCTCAATCCGACGGCCAAACTGAAGTAGTTAATAGAACTTTGTCTACCTTGCTACGTGCCTTGATTAAAAAGAATTTAAAAACTTGGGAAGAATGCTTACCACAAGTTGAATTTGCTTATAACCGATCTGTGCATTCCACCACCAAGTTTTCTCCTTTTGAAATTGTTTACGGCTTTAATCCTTTATCTCCTTTGGATCTAACCCCATTGCCTTTGAGTGAAAGAGCAAGCTTAGCTGGGAAAAAGAAAGCTGAAGTTGTTAAACAGATTCATGAGAAAGCAAAGCGCAACATCGAGAAGAAAACAAAGCTATATGCCAAACAAGCTAACAAGGGCAGGCGCAAGATGATCTTTGAAGAGGGAGACCACGTTTGGATTCATCTAAGGAAGGAGAGATTTCCGGCTGAGAGGAAGTCTAAGTTGATGCCTAGGATTGACGGTCCATTCCGAGTCACAAAGAGGATCAACGATAATGCTTACCAACTCAATCTCCAAGGTAAGTACAATGTGAGTTCAAGCTTTAATGTTGCTGACTTAATCCCTTTTGTTGCAGATGTTCCAGATTTGAGGACAAATCCTTTTCAAGAGGGAGGGGATGATGTGATCATGGATAGCTCACAGAAGCAGCTTGAACCCGAGGATGCTTTGGCCGTACCAAGTGGACCAATGACATGATCGAGAGCCAAAAAGTTTCAGAACGCCATCACCGCATTACTCACTCAAGTTCAACCGAGTGAAGCTCAGTTCGAGAATATGGAAAATCAAACAATCTTGGTTGCTCGAGTGGACTAATAAACGTCTTTGCCGTTTGTACTCTTTTTCCTAGCCTTTTAGTTTTTTCCCAATGGGTTTTCCAAAGGAAGGTTTTAATGAGGCAAATGGGTCACTCTAATCCATCTTAGTCCATAAGAGTTAAACAAGTTTGGTCCAGGTCCAAGTCTAATAGTTTTTGGATTTATCTTTTGAAGTCTCAAGCCCAAAGAAGAGATTAAATCAGCCCAGCTTACTAATCACCTGATTAAATTCAGCCAAGGGAGTGGAAGAGGTGGCTTGGGAGACTCCAAGAGATATTCCAAACTAGTTAATGTTTTCTTAAATTTCTATGAATTAATTCTAGCTTTTTTCTTTACTCCATCTTTCTTTAAAACTCTTTTCTTGTACTCATTTTTGGATTAATCAAGTTTTTTTATTAAAAATTGAGAGTGTTTTCTCTTGTGTTCTTTGAAGAACAAAACTGATTGTTGGTGAGTCATATCCTTCAATCGATCCGAATCAAGGTGTGTCATATCCGCGATTCAAACCTTGGCGATTTCAAGTGTGTCATATCTTGGAAAAGTCATTGAGGAAATATCCAAGGCCTTCCGCAACCTTGGTGTGATCCATTCACTCCACCTCTATCTATCTATCTATCCACTCCTTTCATCTTACCCCTCGAAAGTGCCGATTCTAGGAGGATCATATCAACCCTAAACGCTAAAATGTAAACCTTATTTCAAAAACCCTTAATCTCATATCTTATTTGCTAGATCCTCAATCCCAAACCCCAAATTCTAATCTCTAAATCCCAAACCCTAAATCCTAAACTCCTATACCCAAAATCCTAAGCAGCAAACACAAAATCCTGAATCCTAAACCTTAAATAAGAAAACCTTAACTTGAAATACCAAACCCTAAATCTGTGACACTAAATCCGAAACCTTAAATCTGAAACCCTAAATCCCAAACCCTAAATCCTATATCCCATACCCTAAACCCTAAATCCCAAAACCAAAACCTTTAATCCCAAAACCTAAACCCTAAATCCAAAATAATAAATTCCCAAACCCTAAATCTAAAATTATGAATCCCAAACCTTATAACTCCCTACCTTATATCCCAATCCCTTAATCCTAAACCTTAAATCCCAAAACCTAAATCGTAAACCCTATACTCTAAATCCTAAACTGCAAACACTTAATCATGAATCCTAAACACTAAACAATAAAACCTTAAATTAAAATTCCAAACCCTCAATCTGCAACCCTAAATCCCAAACCCTAAATCCTATATCCCATACCCTAAACCCTAAATTCCAAACCCAAAACCCTTAATCCCAAACCCAAAACCCTAAATCCAAAATCATAAATTCCTAAACCCTAAATCTAAAATAATGAATCCCAAACCCTATAACTCCAAACCATAAAACTCAAACCCTTAATGCTAAACCCTAAATCCTAAATCCCATATCCTAAATCACAAACCCTATATCCTAAACCAAAAATCCCAAATCCTGTATCCTAAATCTGAAATCTCAAACCCTAAACCCTAAAACTAAAATACCGAACCCTAAATCCTAAATCCTAAAAGCCTAAACCCTAAATCCCTAAATCCTAAAGCCCAAAACCCTAAATCTCAAACCCTAAATCCGAAACACGAAATTCCAAACCCTAATCCCAAATCCTAAATCCTAATACTTAAATCCTAAACCCCAAATCCGAAACTCTTAATCCTAAACCCTAAATCCTAATTTTCTAAATCCTAAAATCCCAAACCCTAAAACCTAAACCAAAAACCCTAAACCTGAAACCTAAAACCCGAAATCCCAAACCATTAACTCTAAACCCCTAATTTCCTAAACCCAAACCCAAAACCCTACATCCCAAACCTAAAACCCTAAATGCCAAACCTAAAACCATAAAACATAAACCCTAAACCATAAATCCTAACTCCCAAATCCTAAATCCTAAACCCTAAATCACAAACTCTAAATCCCAAATCCTAAACCTTAAACCCTAAAATGTAAACCTTATTTCGAAAACCCTTAATCTCATATCCTATTTGCTAGACCCCAAATCCCAAACCCTAAATTCTAATCTTTAAATCCCAAACCCTAAATCCTAAACCCTATACCCTAAATCCCAAACCCAAAACCTTTAATCCCAAACCCTAAACCCTAAATCCAAAATAATAACTTCCCAAACCCTAAATCTAAAATTATGAATCCCAAACCTTATAACTCCCTACCTTAAATCCCAAACCCTAAACCCTAAATCCAAAATAATAACTTCCCAAACCCTAAATCTAAAATTATGAATCCCAAACCTTATAACTCCCTACCTTAAATCCCAAACCCAAAATCCAATATCCTAAATCTCAAATCCAATATCCTAAACCCAACATCCCAAATCCTCTATCCTAAACCCAAAATCCTAAACCCTAAACCCTAACACTTAAATATGGAACCCTAAATCCAAAATCCTAAAACCCTAAACCCTAAATCCCTAAACTCTAAAATCCCAAACCCTAAACCCTAAACCCTAAAACGTAAACCTTATTTCCAAAACCCTTAATCTGATATATAGCCCAAAACCATAAATCTCAAACCCTAAATCCCAAACCCTAAATTCCAAACCCTTAATCCCAAATCCTAAATCTTAATTCCTAAATCCTAAACTTCAAATCTCTAACTCTAAATCCCAAACCCTTAATCCTAAACACTAAATCCTAATTTTCTAAACCCTAAAATCCCAAACCCTAAAACTGAACCCAAAACCCTCAATCGAAAACCTAAAACCCTAAATGCCAAACCAGAAACCTTAAAACTTAATCCCTTAACCCTAAATCCTAAATTCCAAATCCTAAATCTTAAACCTATATCACAAACTCTAAATCCCGAATCCTAAACCCTAAACCCTAAAACCTAAACCTTATTTCCAAAACCCTTAATCTCATATCCTATTTCCTATACCCTAAATTCTAAACTCTAAATCCCAAACCCTAAATCCTAAACCCAATACCCTAAATCCTAAACTGCAAACACTAAATCTTGAATCCTTAACACAAAACAATAAAACCTTAACTTGAAATTCCAAACCGTAAATCAGGGTCCTTAAGTCCCAAACCTTAAATCTGAAACCCTAAATCCTATAACCCATACCCTGAACCATAAATTTCAAACCCAAAACCCTAAATCCCAAACCTAAAACCATTAATGCCAAACAAAAAACATAAAACTTAAACCCTAAACCCTAAATCCTAAATCCCAAATCCTAAATCCTAAACCCTAAATCACAAACCCTAAATCCTAAACCCTAAATCACAAACCCTAAATCCCAAATCATAAACCCTAAACCCTAAAATGTAAACCTTATTTCAAAAACCTTAATGCCATATCTTATTTCCTAGACCCTAAATCCCAAACACTAAATTCTAAACTCTAAATCCCAAACCCTAAATCGTAAACCTAAATCATTAACTACAAACACTAAATCCTGAATCATAAACACTAAACAATAAAACCTTAACTTGAAATTCAAAATCCTTAATCTGCGACCCACAATCCCAAACCCTAAATCTGAAACACTAAATCCCAAACCCTAAATCCTATATCCCATACACTAAACACTAAATCCCAAACCCAAAACCCTTAATCCTAAACCTTAAACCCTAAATCGAAAATAATAAATTCCTAGGCCCTAAATCTAAAATTATGAAACCCAAACCCTATAACTCCAAACCTTAAATACCAAACCCTAAATTCAAAATCCTAAACCTTAAACCCTCAAACCTTAACTTAAAATTCTAAACCCTAAATTTAAAATTCTAAATCCAAATTAATAAATCTCTAAACCCTAAATCTAAAATCATAAATCCCAAACCCTAAAACCCCAAACCTTAAATACCAAACCGTTAATCCTAAACCCTAAACCCTAAATCCCATTTCCTAAATCTCAAACCCAAAATCCCAAATCCTATGCCTAAACCCTAAATCTTAACCCTTAAATCCAAAACCCTAAATCCAAAATCCTAAATCTCAAATCCTCAATCCTAATTCCTGAATCCTAAACCCCCAATCCCAAACCCTAAATCCAAAACCCTTAAGCCTAAACCCTAAATCCTAATTTCATAAACCCTAAAATCCCAAACCCTTAAACCCAAACCGTAAATACCAAATCCTAAATTCCATATCCTTAATCTTAACCCTATATCCTAAACCCAAAATCACAAATCCTATATCCTAAATCAAAAATCTCAAACCCTAAACCATAAAACTTTAATACCGAACCCTAAATCCCAAATCCAAAAACCCTAAAGCATAAATCCCTAAACCCTAAAATCTCAAACCCTCAATTCCAAAACCCTAAATCTCAAACCCTAAATCCCAAATACTAAATACCAAACCCTTAATCCTTAATCCTAAACCCTAAATACTAATTTTCTAAACCCTAAAATCCCAAACCCTAAAACCTAAATCGAAAACCGTAAATCGGAAACCTAAAACCCTAAATACAAAACCCAAATCCATAAAACTTAAACCTTAAACCCTAAATCCTAAATCCCACATCCTAAATCCTAAACCCTAAATCTCAAACTCTAAATTTCAAATCCTAAACCCTAAACCCTAAAATGTAAACTTTATTTCCAAATACATTAATCCCATATCCTATTTCCTAGACCCTATATCCCAAACACTAAATTCTAAACTCTAAATCTTAAACCCTAAATCGTAAACATTATTCCCTGAATCCTAAATTGCAAATACTTAATCTTGAATCCTAAACACTAAACAATAAAATCTTAAATTAAAATTCCTAACCCTAAATCTATGACCCTAAATCAAAAACCCTAAATCTTAAACCTTAAATCCCAAACCCTAAATCCTATATCCCATACCTTAAACCTTAAATCGCAAACAAAAAACCTTTAAACCCAAACCCTAAACCTAAATCCAAAATAATAAACTCCTAAACCTAAATCTAAAATTATGAATCCCAAACCTTATACCTCCCAATCTTTAATCCCAAACCCTTAATCCTAAACCCTAAACCCTAAATCCCATATCCTAAATCTCTAACCCTATATCCTAAACTCAAAATCCCAAATCTTGTATCCTAAACAAAAAATCCTAAACCATAAACCTTAAAACTTAAATACGAAACCCTAAATCCCAAATCCTAAAACGCTAAACCCTAAATCCCTAAACTCCAAAACCCCAAACCTTAAAGCCCAAAACCCTAAATCTCAAACCCTAAATCCCAAACCCTAAATTCCGAACCCTTAATCCCGAATCCTAAATCCAAATTCGTAAATCCTAAACCCCAAATCCCAAACCCTAAATCCTAAACCCTTAATCCTAAACCATAAATCCTAATTTCCTAAACCCTACAACCCCAAACCCTAAAACCCAAACCCAAAACCCTAAATCCCAAACCTAAAACCCTAAATGCCAAACCCAAAACCATAAAACTTAAACCCTAAATCCTAAATTCCAAATCCTAAATCCTAAACCCTAAATCATAAATTCTAAATCCCAAATCCTAAACCCTAAACCCTAAAATGTAAACCTTATTTCCAAAACCCTTAATCCCATATCCTATTTCCTTGACCATAAATCCCAAACCCTATATTCTAAACTCTAAATTCCAAACCCTAAATCCTAAAACCTATACCCCAAATCCTAAACTACAAACATTAAATCCTGAATCCTAAACACTAAACAATAAAACCTTAACTTGAAATTCTAAAACCTAAATCAGGGACCCTAAACCCCAAACCTAAAATCTGAAACCTTAAATCTTATATACTATACCCTGAACCTTAAATTTCAAACCCAAAACCCTAAATCCCAAACCTAAAACCCTAAATGCCAAACCAAAACCATAAAACTTAAACCCTAAACCCTAAATCCTAAATCCCAAATCCTAAATCCTAGACCCTAAATCACAATCCATAAATCCTAAACCCTAAACCCTAAACCTAAAAACGTAAACCTTATTTCCAAAACCCTATATCCTAAAACATAAACCTTGTTTCCAAAACCCTAAATCCCAAATCCTAAACCCTAAACCCTAAAATGTAAACCTTATTTCCAAATACCTTAATCTCATAGCCTATTTCCTAGACCCTAAATCCCCAACATTAAATTCTAAACTCCAAATCCCAAACCCTAAATCGTAAAGCCTATACCCTAAATCCTGAACTGCAAACACTAAATCCTGAATCATAACCACTAAACAATAAAACATTAACTTGAAATTCAAAATCCTAAATCCCAAACCCTAAATTTGAAACACTAAATCCCAAATCCTAAACCCTAAAGCCTCAAACCTTAACTTATAATTCCAAACCCTAAATTCAAAATTCTAAATCCAAATTAATAAATCTCTAAACCCTAAATATAAAATCATAAATCCCAGACCCTAAAACCCTAAACCTTAAATCCCAAACCCTTAATCCGAAACCTTAAACCCTAAATCCCATATCCTTAATCTCAAACCCTAAATCCCAAAGCCTATACCCTGAACCCTAAATCCCAAACCCTAAACCCTAAAACTTAAATACCGAACCGTAAATCCCAAATATAAAATTCTATACTCTAAATCCCAAACCCTAAATCTTAAACCATAAATCTCAAACCCTAAATCCTATATCCCATATTCTAAACCCTAAATTCCGAAACAAAAACCCTTAGTCCCAAACCCTGAACCCTAAATCCAAAATAATAAATTCCTAATCCCTAAATCTAAAATTATGAATCCCAAACCTTATATCTCCCAACCTTAAATCCCAAACCCTTAATCCTAAACACTAAATCCCATATCCTAAATCTTAAACCCTATATCCTAAACCCAAAATTTCAAATCCTGTATCCTAAACCTAAAATCCTAAACCCTAAACCCTAAAACCTAAATACGGAACCCTAAATCCCAAATCCTTAAGCCCTAAACCCAAAATCCCTAAACTCTAAAACCCCAAACCCTAAAGCCCAAAACCATAAATCGTAAACCCTAAATTCCGAACCCTTAATCCCAAATACTAAATCCTAATTTCTAAATCCTAAACCCCAAATCCCAAACTCTAAATCCCAAACACTTAATCCTAAACCCAAAATCTTAATTTCTGAAACCCTAAAATCCCAAACCCTAAAACCCAAACCCAAAACCCTAAATTCTAAATATAAAACCCAAACCCAAAACCATAAACATTAAACGCTAAACCCTAAATCCTAAATCCCAATTCCTAAATCCTAAGCCCTAAATCACAAACTATAAATCTTAAATCCCTAAAACGTAAACAATATTTCCAAAACCCTAAATCCCATATCCTATTTCCATGACCCTAAATCCCAAACCCTAAATTGGAAACTCTAAATCACAAACCCTAAATCCTAAACCCTCTACCCTAAATCCTAAACTGCAAACACTAAATCCTGAATCCTATACAAGAAACAAAAAACCTTAACTTGAAATTCCAAACCCTAAATCAGGGACCCGAAATCCCAAACCTTCAATATGAAACGCTAAATCCTATATCCCATACCCTGAACACTAAATTTAAAACAAAAAACCCAGAATCCCAAACCTAAAACCCTAAATGCCAAACAAAATCCATAAAACTTAAACCCTAAACCCTAAATCCTAAATGCCAAATCCTAAATCCTAAACCCTAAATCACAAACCATTATTCCCAAATCCTAAACACTAAAATGAAAACCTTATTTCCAAAACCCTAAATCCTAAAACGTAAACCTCATTTCCAAAACCCTAAATCCCAAATCCTAAACCCTAAACCCTAAAATGTAAAACTTATTTCCTAGACCCTGAATCCCTAATCCTAAACCCTAAACCCTAAAACGTAAACTTTATTTCCAAAACCTTTGATCCCATATCCTATTTCCTTGACCCTGAATCCCAAACCTTAAATTCTAAACTCTAAATCTCAAACCCTAAATCGTAAACCCTATACCCTAAATCCTGAACTGCAAACACTAAATCCTGAATCATAAACACTAAACAATAAAACATTAACTTGAAATTCAAAATCCTAAATCCCAAACCCTAAATCTGAAACACTAAATCCCAAACCCTAAATCCTATATCCCTTACACTAAACCCTAAATACCAAACCCAAAACCCTTAATCCCAAACCCTAAACCCTAAATATAAAATAACAAATTTCTAAACCCTAAATCTAAAATTATGAAACCCAAACCCTATAACTCCAAACCTTAAATCCTAAACCCTAAATTCAAAATCCTAAACCCTAAACCCTAAACCCAAAAACGTAAACCTTATTTCCAAAACCCTAAATCCTAAAACATAAACCTTATTTCCAAAACCCTAAATCCCAAATCCTAAACCCTAAACCCTAAAATGTAAACCTTATTTCCAAATACCTTAATCCCATATCCTATTTCCTAGACCCTAAATCCCAAACATTAAATTCTAAACTCCAAATTCCAAACCCTAAATCGTAAAGCCTATACCCTAAATCCTGAACTGCAAACACTAAATCCTGAATCATAAACACTAAACAATAAAACATTAACATGAAATTCAAAATCCTAAATCCCAAACCCTAAATCTGAAACACTAAATCCCAAACCCTAAATCCTATATCCCATACACTAAACCTTAAATCCCAAACCCAAAACCCTTAATCCCAAACACTAATCCCTAAATCCAAAATAATAAATTCCTAAACCCTAAATCTAAAATTATGAAACCCAAACCATATAACTCCAAACCTTAAATGATATGACTATGGCTAGCAAGGAGGAGGAACCAATGCAACATGGAGACGACAATGAGGAGCAAAGGAAGCAGCTGGAACCGGAGCTACAAGGAGCTGAAGATTTATGCATTTCTCCAGGTCCTATCACTCGGTCTAAACAAGAGAAGCTCAAGACCACTTTGCAACATCTTCTCCACACCATCTCGGGCAGTTTAGTGTGTGCTAATCCAGCTACAGTGGTTGTGATCCAAGCCACCTAAACATTTATCAAGAGAGGTGATATGACTTACACTCTTTTTCCCTTCATTTGGTTTTGTCCCATTGGGTTTTCCAAATAAGGTTTTTAATGAGGTAAGCCATATCACTTATTCATCAGCCTCTTGATAAAGCTTAAGCCCACTTCTATCTCTTATCCAAATGAAGCAGCCCAAGTCCAATAAGAAGATTCAGCCGAAACTTGAAGACATGAAGAGTCATTTTCTTTGTTCAAATTTTGGTTTTAATGCTATGTAATTCTCGAGATTCTCTCCTTTACTCATTGGCTGATTTAAACTCTTGTAAGGCTTCATTTCTAAGTTATCAAACTCTTTTCATATTCTCAAACTCTCTGGAATCTGTTTGATCATTTCTTGTTCAAAGTGTCGGGTCTTCATTCCTTCACACCGAGCAAGCCGATAGTCTTAGGGTCTGTCACAACTCCTAGGAAGTTTCACTTCGATCCACCCCTTGTTCACCATGTCTAGGGTCTTCACCCACGTAGAGAACAAGATTGAAAGTCCAAAGGTTCACCATCCCCTTTGGAAGTTTCGCAACAATCCTCAAGATCCATAGGATCTTACTCACTGTTTCTACATCTTTTCATCTCTTCCGCATCACCCATCTTATCATCGATCATCACAACCTCTTGGAGAGCATTCAGGGACTTGATCCTCAACTAGGATCATATCAAGTGGTATCAGAGCTGACTCCACGCCAGGTTGTATCATTTCCGATCTATTACACCTCTTTACATTCCGATCTGTTTTGTCTGCTGACTGTTGGAATTTTCATAAATTTATTTTGTCAGATAAAATCGTGAGATCTGTTGAATCTGCTTCAAAAAAGAGTCTAGTATTTGTTAAAACTGATTCTAGAATTTTTGAACATGATTTTATAATTTTTCGAGGTTGATTTAGTCGAACAGTCACAACTAGAGGTTATCGGAATTTGAACAGTTATTTTCGTGTTAACTTGCTAGAATTGTTTAAAATCATTGGTTAATCCTAAAATCGTGAAATCTGTTGCATTGAAACCATGATTGAGTCTAGTATTTGTTAAAAGTTTATCTGGAATTTTTGAACGTGATTTGACATTTTATTCTGATTGATCAGGTCAAACTGTCGATTAGGGTTTCTTGCCAAGTTTTGTTTTCTTGTTTGAGCATTTTACTTGTTTACTCATTGGGATCTGAACAGGTACCATGGCGCGAACTAGCCATGATGAACAAGAGTCTTCCAACTCCAACAAGCAACTTATGGAATCCTTCAAAGCTATGATGGTTGAGAGTATGGCCACTATGAAAGCTGACTTAGAAAGGTCCATCAACAACTGATTCCGAGAACGTCAACAACCTGTTATGGAAGAACAACTTGGGAGGAACCTACGATCTTCTGATGCTGAGCACTACTATAGTCAGACTTCTCGATCAAATCGTTCTCGAAGAAGACAGCCAAGAGAAGATCAAACCGTTAGAAATAACCAACCCATTACTCGAGATCCTTTAGCCGTTTTTCCATGGAACCAGTAACCCTGAAGAATATCTTGAGTGGGAAAAGAGGGTTGAAATTATCTTTGATTGCCGGGATTTTACTCAGGAGATTAAGGTCAGACTCGCCCCAACCGCATTCAAGGATTATGCTCTAAATTGGTGGGATCAGTTGGTGACGTCTAGAAGAAGGGCTGGAGATATACCAGTTGAGACTCGGACCCAATTAAAGATCATTATGAGGAAAAGGTTCATACCTAGTCACTACCACAGAGAACTTCACCTTAAGCTTCGGAATTTGTCTCAAGGAAGTAGATCCGTTGAAGATTATTTCAAAGAAATGGAAACCTTGTTACTTAGAGCCAATATTCAAGAAGACAATGAAACTACTATGGCCAGATTCATGGGAGGTCTTGACAAAGATATCATTGAAAAACTGGAGGTACATCATTATGTCGAGTTAGAAGAGCTTCTTCACAAAGCTATCATGTTTGAAAAACAACTTAAGAGGAAGAGCTCTAGGACCGGATACAACTCTACCAAGTTCAGGAAGGATTACAAGCCTAAGGATTACAAACCGCTTATCAAACCCAAGATAGACGAGTCTCCGCTCAAGGGAATTGATCGAGGTTCAAGCACCAAAGCTAGAGAAATTCAGTGTTTTAAGTGTAAGGGTTTTGGACATTACTCTAATGCTTGTACCAATAAGAGAGCCATCGTTATTCTGGCCAGTGGAGAGGTAGAGTCGGAAGAAGATCATTCGGAACCTGAACCTTTAGAGGAACCACTTAGAATGCCGGAGTTCGGACAACTCTTGGTCACTAGAAGAAACCTTAATTTACACACTCGGGCCGAGAAAGATGAGCAAAGAGAAAACCTCTTCCACACTCGTTGCCTTGTTCAAAACAAAGTCTGCAGCCTAGTGATTGATGGTGGTAGCTGTACCAACGTCGCCAGCTAGTCTATGGTCGATAAGCTTGGACTCACAATCACTAAGAGAGCTAAGCCTTATAAGTTGCAATGGCTTAATAATGAGGGAGAGTTGGAAGTTAAGAACCAGGTCTTAGTTCCCTTGTCGATAGGAAAATATGAAGATGAGGTCTTATGTGATATCTTACCAATGGACGTTGGGCATATACTTCTTGGAAGACCTTGGCAGTCTGATCGTAAAGTAATGCATGATGGGTTCACTAACAGGTATACCTTTGAGTTCAAGGGCAAGAGGAACATTCTCGTACCATTAACACCACAAGAGGTTCATCTAGACCAGATCGCGTTGAAGAAAAACAAGACCATCTCTGAATCCAAGCTCAAACAACCGGCCAATCTTATGATCAAGACTCAACAAGGGAGTTATTTGCCATCCCTACTCTTTCTGTTTAAAGAATGTCTTAAAATTAACCAGACTACGCAGGAAATTCCTAGCAAAATTCAGTTTCTTTTACAGGAGTTCCAAGATGTTTTCCCGGAAGAACCTCCACAAGGTTTGCCACCAATCCGTGGCATTGAACACCAAATCGAGTTCATACCCGGAGCGTCTCTTCCCAACAAACCAGCCTACAGAACCAACCCTCTAGAAACTAAGGAACTTCAACAACAAGTCACCGAGCTCATGGAGAAAGGACATATCCGAGAGAGTATGAGCCCATGTGCCGTGCCTGTTTTGCTTGTCCCAAAGAAAGATGGAAGCTGGAGGATGTGTGTCAATTGCCGTGCGATCAACAATATCACTGCAAAGTATCGACATCCTATACCTAGATTAGATGATATGCTTGACGAATTGCATGGTTCTAGCATCTTTTCTAAGGTAGATCTTAAAAGTGGATACCATCAAATTAGAATGAAAGAAGGGGATGAATGGAAAACCGCATTTAAAACTAAGCATGGTCTATATGAATGGTTAGTCATGCCTTTTGGATTAACAAACGCACCTAGTACTTTCATGAGACTAATGAATCATATTCGTAGAGCATTTGTAGGTCATTTTGTGGTTGTATATTTCGATGACATTCTAATTTATAGCCGTAGCTTGGACGATCATATGGAGCATCTTAGAAAAGTTTTGGAAGTACTTAGGAAGGAAACCTTGTATGCGAATCTTAAGAAATGTACCTTTGGAACGGATAACCTTGTCTTCTTAGGTTTTGTTGTGAGTACAGATAGCATTAAGGTTGATGAGGAAAAGATCCAAGCGATCAAAGGATGGCCGAGTCCTAAAAACGTTGGCGAAGTGAGAAGCTTCCATGGCCTTGCCGGTTTTTATCGGAGATTTGTCAAAGAATTTAGCACTCTAGCAGCTCCACTCACTGAAGTTATCAAGAAGAATGTTGGATTTAAGTGGGAGCAAGCTCAAGAAAACGCTTTCCAACCTTTGAAAGACAAGCTCACACACTCTCCGGTGCTATCTCTCCCTAACTTTGATAAAACTTTTGAAATTGAATGTGATGCCTCAGGAATTGGTATTGGCGCTATTCTTATGCAGGAAATGAAGCCCATAGCCTACTTTAGTGAAAAACTTGGAGGAGCCACACTCAATTACCCCACTTACGATAAAGTTTGGTAGCGGCAAATATTTTCAATATGACGGTTTTCTCTTCTATGAAAATAGATTGTGTGTGCCTAACTCTTCTTTAAGAGATTTGTTTGTCAAGGAAGCTCACGCAGGTGGTCTCATGGGACATTTTGGCGTAGCTAAGACAATGAGTGTGATGCAAGAACATTTCTTTTGGCCGCAGATGCGAAGAGATGTAGAGAAAGCTTGTGAAAGATGCACAACTTGCAAACGAGCTAAGTCCAAAATCCAATCTCACGGTTTGTATACTCCTTTACCCATTCCTTTGCATCCATGGCATGACATTTCTATGGATTTTATTGTTGGATTGCCTAGGACTAAGACCGGAAAAGATTCTGTGTTTGTTGTGGTAGATAGATTCTCCAAAATGGCACACTTTATCCCTTGTCATAAAACTGATGATGCCATGAATGTAGCCGGATTGTTCTTTAGGGAAATTGTTAGACTACATGGTATGCCTAGGACCATTGTATCGGATAGAGACACTAAGTTCCTTAGCTATTTCCGGAAAACACTTTGGTCTAAGTTAGGAACTAAACTTTGTTTCTCTACAACTTGTCACCCACAATCCGATGGTCAAACCGAGGTAGTTAATAGGACATTATCTACTTTGTTGCGTGCATTGATTAAAAATAATCTGAAGACTTGGGAAGAATGTTTACCTCATGTAGAGTTTGCTTATAACCATGCTAGACATTCTGCATCTAAGTATTCTCCATTTAAAATTGTCTATGGGTTTAATCCAATATCACCTTTGGATCTAATGCCTTTACCCGTGAGTGAAAGAGCTAGCTTAGATGGAAAAAAGAAAGCTAAACTTATCAAGCAGATTCATGAGAAAGCTCGGATCAACTTGGAGAGCAAGACCAAGCTCTATGCTAAACACGCTAACAAAGGCCAAAAAGAAAATATTTTCGAAGAAGGCGACTTGCTTTGGATACATTTGAGAAAGGAAAGATTTCCCAACGAAAGAAAGTCCAAGCTCATGCCCCGAATCGATGGTCCTTTCAAAGTCATCAAGAAACTTAACAATAATGCCTACCAGCTGGACCTCCAAGGTAAGTACAACGTAAAGTCAAGCTTCAACATAACTGATCTAGTTCCTTTTTGCGCAGAAGAAATGGATTTGAGGTCAAATCCTTCTCAAGTGGGAGAGGATGATGAGATCATGACCAGCAACATATTTGAAGAAGCTAAGGAGATGGAGGAGCAGCTTGAACCAGAGCTTAAGGAAGCTAAAGAGGGAGCTACAGAGCAACATGAACCCGAAGAAGCAAACGACAAAGACCTACATGTGCCCCTTGGTCCGATGACTCGATCCAAGCAAGCAAGATTCCATCAAGCATTCCACACTCTCTTACACCATATTCAGGGCCGACTTGAGTGTACTAATCCAGCCACCTTGGTTGTGATTCAAGCCACTTGAGCATTCATCAAGAGAGGTGTGTGGACTTGTACTTTTTCCCTCCTCTTGGTTTTGTCCCAATGGGTTTTCCAAGAGAGGTTTTTAATGAGGCCAGCCCACACACTCTTCACCATCAGCCTTTTGATGAAATCAAAGCCCACTCCAATCTCTCAAGAATCTCGCCAATATGAAGATGAAGAGTCTACTTTGTCTTAGTCTTTGTTCACTTAATGGTCCAGCTTTGACTCATTAAGTATTATCTATTTTCTATGCTTCCTAGTTCTAATTATCCTAAACTCTATAAGTACTTGTATTTTTCTTTTCTTGCGATCTATCAAACCTTTTCTTATTCTCAATCACTTTTGAAAACTGTTTGATCAAAGCTCAATTAATGTACTTGGAAGATCTCCTTGCATTACGAGTATACTTGATAGTCTAAGAGTGATTCCGCACCTCTTAGAAGTTTCAATCAATCCCTTTACGTGCTTCAGTCATTCATCTTGACCGATCTATTCATCTCCTCACTCGCCGATCATCATTCAAACCAGTTCATCCGTGGATTCATCACTTCAAGGACATCACCTATCATTTGGAGAGTATTCAGGGACGTGATCCTCCTCTAGGATCATATCACCCTAAATCCAAAATAATAAATTCCTAAACCCTAAATCTAAAATTATGATACCCAAACCCCATAACTCCAAACCTTAAATCCCAAACCCTAAGTTCAAAATCCTAAACCCTAAACCCTAAACCCTCAAACGTTAAATTAAAATAACAAACCCTAAATCCCAAATCCTAAACCCTAAAGCCTCAAACCTTAACTTAAAATTCCAAACCCTAAATCCAAAATTCTAAATCATAATTAATAAATCTCTAAACCCTAAATCTAAAATCATAAATCCCAGACCCTAAAACCCTAAACCTTAAATCCCAAACCCTTAATCATAAACCCTAAACCCTAAATCCCATACCCTAAACCCTAAATCCCATACCCTTAATCCTAAACCCTAAACCCTAAATCCCATACCCTAAACACTAAATCGTAAACCCTATACCCTAAATCCTAAACTGCAAACACTTAAAACTGAATCCTAAACACTAACCAATAAAATCTTAACTTGAAATTCGAAACCCTAAATCTGCTACCCTAATTCACAAACCTTAAATCTGAAACCCTCAATCGCAAACCCTAAATCCTATATCCCATACCCTGAACCCTCAATCTCAAACCTAAAACCCTTAATCCCAAACCCTAAACACTAAATCCAAAATACTAAATTCCTAAACCCTAAATCTAAAATTATGATCCCAAAACTTATAACTCCAAACCTTAAATCCCAAACCCTTAATCCTCAACACTAAATGCTAAATCCCATATCCTAAATCTCAAACCCTATATCCTAAACCCCAAATCCCAAATCCTATATCCTAAATAAAAAATCCCAAACCCTAAACCCTAAAACTAAAATACCAAACCCTAAATCCCAAATCCTAAAACCCTAAACCCTAAATCCCTAAACACTAAAATCTCAAACCTTAAAGCCCAAAACCCTAAATCTGAAACCCTAAATCACAAACACTAAATTCCAAACCCTTAATCCCAAATCCTAAATCCTAATTCCTTAATCCTAAACCCCAAATCCCAAACCCTTAATCCGAAACCCTAAATCCTAATTTTCTAAACCCTAAAATCCCAAACCCTAAAACCCAAACCGAAAACCCTATATCCCAAACTTAAAACCCTAAATGCCAAACCCAAAACCAAAAAACTTAAACCCTAAACCCTAAATCCTAATTCCCACATCCTAAATCCTAAACCCTAAATCACAAACTCTAAATCCCAAATCCTCAACCCTAAACCTAGAACGTAAATCTTATTTCCAAAACCCTTTATCCCATATCCTATTTCCTTGACCCTAAATCCCAAACTCTAATTTCTAAACTCTAAATCCCAAACCCTAAATCCTAAACCCTATACCCTTAATCCTAAATTGCAAACACTTAATAGTGAATCCTAAACACTAACCCATAAAATATTAACTTGAAATTCCAAACCCTAAATCTGCGACCCTAAATCACAAACTTTAAATCTGAAACCCTCAATCGCAAACCCTAAATCCTATATCCCTTACCCTTAACCCTCAATCTCAAACCTAAAACCCTTAATCCCAAACCCTAAACTCTAAATCCAAAATAATAAATTCGTAAACCCTAAATCTAAAATTATGAATCCCAAACCCTATAACTCCAAACCTTAAATCCCAAACCCTTAATCCTCAACACTAAACCCTAAATCCCATATCTTAAATCTCCAACCCTATATCCTAAACCCCAAATCCCAAATCCTATATCCTAAATAAAAAATCTCAAACCCTAAACCCCAAAACTAAAATACCAAACCCTAAATCCTAAAACTCTAAACCCTAAATCCCTAAACCCTAAATCCCTAAACCCTAAAATCTTAAACCTTAAAGCCCAAAACCATAAATCTCAAACCCTAAATTCCAAATCTTTAATGCCAAATCCTAAATCCTAAATCCTAATTTCTTAGTCCTAAACCCGAAATCCCAAACCCTTAATCCTAAACCCTAAATCCTAATTTTTGAAACCCTAAAATCCAAAACCCTAAAACCCAAACCAAAAACCCTATATCCCAAACCAAAAACCCTAAATGCCAAAACCAAAACAAAAAAAACTTAAACCCTAAACCCTAAATCCTAAATCCCACATCCTCAATCCTAAACCCAAAATCACAAACTCTAAATCCCAAATCCTAAACCTTAAACCTAGAACGTAGACCTTATTTCCAAAACCCTTAATCCCATATCCTATTTCCTTGACACTAAATCCCAAACCCTAAATTCTAAACTCTAAATCCCAAACCCTAAATCCTAAACCCTATACCCTAAATCCTAAACTGCAGACACAAAATCCTGAATCCTAAACACTAAACAATAAAACCTTAACATGAAATTCCAAACCCTAAATCTGCGACTCTAAATGACAAACCTTAAATCTGAAACCCTAAATCCCAAACCCTAAATCCTATATACCATACCCTAAACCCTAAATCTCAAACCTATAACCCTTAATCCCAAATAGTAAACCCTAAATTCATAATAATAAATTCCTCACCCCTAAATCTAAAATTATGAATCCAAAACCCTATAACTCCAAACCTTAAATCCCAAACCCTTAATCGTAAACACTAAACCTTAAATCCCATATCCTAAATCTCAAACCCTATATCCTAAACCTAATCTCGCAAATCCTGTATCCTAAACCCAAAATCCCAAACCCTAAACCCTAAACCCTAAACCCCAAATCCCTAAACCCTAAACCCCAAAACCCTAAAGCCCAAAACCCTAAATCTCAAACCCTTAATCCTAAACCCTAAATTCCAAACCTTTAATCCCAATTCATAAATCCTAATTCCTAAATCCTAAACCCCAAATCCCAAACCCTAAATCCCAAACCCTAAATCCTAATTTCCTAAACTCTAAAATCGGAAACCCTAAAACCTTAAGCGAAAACTCTAAATCCCCAACCTAAAACCCTAAATGGTAAACCCAAAACCTGAAAGCTTAAACCCTTAGCCCGAAATCCTAAATCCCAAATCTTAACTCCTAGACCCTAAGTCACAAACTCTGAATCCCAAATCCTAAACCCTAAACCCTAAAACGTAAACCTTATTTCCAAAACCCTTGATCCCATATCCTATTTCCTTGACCCTAAATCTCAAACCTTAAATTCTAAACTCTAAATCCTAAATCCAAAATCCTAAACACTATACCCTAAATCATAAACTGCAAACACTAAATCCTGAATCCTAAACACTAAACATTAAAACCTTAAATCTGACACCCTAAATCCTATATCCCATACCCCGAACCCTAAATCCCAAACCCAAAACCCTTAATCCCACACCCTAAATTCAAAATAATAAATTCCTAGACCCTAAACCCTAAAACTTAAATACCGAACCCTAAATCCCAAATCCTAAAACCCTAAACCCTAAATCCCTGAACCCTAAAATCCCAAACCCTAGAACCCAAAACCCTAAATCTCAAACCCTAAATCCCAAATCCCAAATCCCAAACCCTAAATCCCAATTCCTAAATCCCTTTTCCTGAATCCTAAACCCCAAATCCCAAACACTAAATCCCAAACCCTTAATCCTGAACCCTAAATCCTAATTTCATAAACCATAAAATCCCAAACCCTAAAACCCAAACCCAAAACCTTAATAATCAAACCTAAAACCCTAAATCACAAACTCTAAATCCCAAATCCTAAACCCTAAGCCCTAAACTGTAAACCTTATTTCCAAAAACCTTAATCCCATATCCTATTTCCTAGACCCTAAATCCACAACACTATATTCTAAACTCTAAATCCCAATACCTAAATTTTAAATGCTATAGCCTAAATCCTAAACTGCAAAACCCTTAATCGTGAATACGAAACACAAAACAATAAAATCTTAACTTAAAATTACTAACCCTAAATCTATGACCCTAAATCCTATATCCCATACCCTAAACCCTAAATTCATAACCCAAAACCCTTAATCCCAAACCCTAAACCATAAATCCAAAATAATAAATACCTAAACCCTAAATCTAAAATTATGAATCCCAAACCCTAAATCCTATATCCCATACCCTAAACCCTAAATTCTAAACCCAAAACCCTTAATCCCAAACCTTAAACCCTAAATCCAAAATAATAAATACCTAAACCCTAAATCTAAAATTATGAATCCCAAACCCTATAACTCCAAACCTTAAATCTCAAACCCTTAAACCTATACACTAAACAGTAAATCCCATATCCTAAATCTGAAACCCTATATCCTAAACCCCAAATCCAAAATACTATATCTGTAACCCAAAATCAATAACCCTTAACACAAAAACTAAATACCGAACACTAAATCCTAAATCCTAAAACCCGAAACCCGAAATCCGTAAACCCTAAAATTCCAAACCCTAAACCCCTAAACCCTAAATCTCAAACCCTAATCCCAAATCCCAAACCCTAAATCCCAATTCCGAAATCCCAATTACTGAATCCTAAACCCCAAATCCCAAACACTAAATCCCAAACCCTTAATCCTGAACCCTAAATCCTAATTTCATAAACCAATTATCCCAAACCCTAAAACCCAAACCCAAAACAATAAATCCCAAACCTAAAACCCTAAATGCCAAACTCAAAACCATAAAACTTAAACCCTAAACTGTTTATCCTAAATCCCAAATCCTAAATCCTAAACCCTAAATCACAAAGTCTAAATCCCAAATCCTAAACCCTAAGCCCTAAAATCTAAACCTTATTTCCAAAAACCTTAATCCCATATCGTTTTTCCAAAACACTATATTCAAAAATCTAAATCTCTAAACTCTAAATCCCTAAATCCAAAACACTATATTCTAAACTCTAAATCCCAAAACCTAAATTGTAAACCCTATACCCTAAATCCTAAACTGCAAACACTTAATCGTGAATACGAAACACAAAACAATATAATCTTAACTTAAATTTCCTAACCCTAAATCTGTGACCCTCAATCCCAAACCCTAATTCCTATTGATAACATTGCATTTTGGCATGTTTTAAATCCCAAACCCTTAAACCTATACACTAAACACTAAATCCCATATCCTAAATCTAAAACCCTATATCCCAAACCCTAAACCCTATATCCCAAACCCTAAACCCTAAATTCCAAACCCTAAACCCTTAATCCAAAACCCTAAACCCTATATCCAAAATAATAAATTCCTAAACCCTAAATCTAAAATTATGTATCCTAAACCCCATAACTCAGAACTTTAAATCCCAAACCCATAATCCTATACACTAAACACTAAATCCCATATCCTAAATCTTAAACCCTATATCCTAAACCCCAAATCCCATATCCTATATCTGTCACCCAAAATCCCGAACCCTAAACCCTAAAACTTAAATACCGAACCCTAAATCCCAAATCCTAAAACCCTAAACCCGAACTCCCTAAACCCTAAAATCCCAAACCCTAAAACCCAAAACCCTAAATCTCAAACCCTAAATCCCATATCCCAAATCCCAAACTCTAAATCCCAATTCCTAAATCCCAATTCTTGAATCCTAAACCCCAAATACCAAACACTAAATCCCAACCCATAATCCTAAACCCTAAATCCTTAATTCATAAACCATAAAATCCTGAACCCTAAAACCCAAACCCAAAATCCTAAATCCCATACCTAAAACCCTAAATGCCAAACCCAAAACCATAAAACTTAAACCCTAAACTGTTTATCCTAAATCCCAAATCCTAAATCCTAAACCCTAAATCACAAACTCTAAATCCTAAATCCTAAACCCTAAGCCCTAAAATGTAAACCTTATTTCCAAAAACCTTAATCCCATATCCTATTTTCTAGACCCTAAATCCAAAAGACTATATTCTAAACTCTAAATCACAAAACCTAAATTGTAAACCCTATACCATAAATCCTAATTGCAAACATTTAATCGAGAATACGAAACACAAAACAATAAAATCTTAACTTAAATTTCCTATCCCTAAATCTGTGACCCTAAGTCCCAAACCCTAAATCCTATATCCCATACCCTAAACCCTAAATTCCAAACCCAAAACCCTTAATCCCAAACACTAAACCCTAAATCAAAAATAATAAATTCCTAAACCCTAAATCTAAAATTATGAATCCCAAACCCCATAACTCCAAACCTTAAATCCTAAACCCTTAATCCTATACACTAAACACTAAATCCCATATCCTAAATCTGAAACCCTATATCTTAAACCCCAAATCCCAAATCCTATATTTGTAACCCAAAATCCAAAACCCTAAACCCTAAAACTTAAATACTGAACCCTAAATCCCAAATCCTAAAACACTAAACCCAAAATCCCTAAACCCTAAAACCCAAATCCCAAATCCCAAATCCGAAACCCTAAATCCCAATTCCTAAATCCCAATACCTAAATCCCAATTCCTGAATCCTCTACACCAAATCCCAATTACTGAATCCCAAACCGTTAATCCTATACCCTAAATCCTAAATTCATAAACCATAAAATCCCAAACCCTAAAACCCAAACCTAAAACCCTAAATCCCAAACTTAAAACCCTCAATGCCAAACCCAAAACCATAAAACTTAAACCATAAACTGTTTAACCTAAATCCCAAATTCTAAATTCTAAACCCTAAATAACAAACTCTAAATCCCAAATCATAAACCTTAAGCCCTAAACTGTAAACTTTATTTCCAAAAACCTTAATCCCATATCCTATTTCCTAGACCCTAAATCCCAAACACTATATTCTAAACTCTAAATCCAAAAACCTAAATTGTAAACGCTATACCCTAAATCCTAAATTGCAAAACCCATAATCGTGAATATGAAACACAAAACAATAAAATCTTAACTCAAAGTTCCTAACTCTTAATCTGTGACCCTAAATCCTATATCCCATACCCTAATCCCTAAATTCTAAACCCTAAACCCTTAATCCAAAACCCTAAACCCTAAATCCAAAATAATAAATTCCTAAACCCTAAATCTAAAATTATGAATTTCAAACCCTATAACTCCAAACTTTAAGTCCCAAACCCTTAATCCTATACACTAAACACTAAATCCCATATCGTAAATCTGAAACCCTATATTCTAAACCCCAAATCCCAAATCTTATATCTGTAACCCAAAATCCCGAACCCTAAACCCTAAAACTTAAATACGGAACCCTAAATCCCAAATCCTAAAACCCTAAACCCAAAATCCCGAAACCCTAAAATCCCAAACCCTAAATTCCCAAACCCTAAAATCCTAAACCCTAAAATCCCAAAACCCTAAAATCCTAAACCCTTAAATCCCAAACCCTAAAATCCCAAATCCTAAAATTCCTAAACCCTAAAATCCCAAATCCTAAAAACCAAAAACCCCAAATGTCAAACCCTAAATCCCATATCCCAAATCCCAAACCCTAAATCCCGATTCCTAAATCCCAATTCTTGAATCCTAAACCCCAAATACCAAACACTAAATCCCAACCCTTAATCCTAAACCCTAAATCCTAATTTCATAAACCATCAAATCCCAAACCCTAAAACCCCAACCCAAAATCCTAAATCCGATACCTAAAACCCTAAATGCCAAACCCAAAACCATTAAACTTAAACCCTAAACTGTTTCTCCTAAATCCGAAATCCTAAATCCTTAACCCTAAATCACAAACTCTAAATCACAAATCCTAAATCCTAGGACATAATCGTGAATATGAAACACAAAACAATAAAATCTTAACTCAAAGTTCCTAACTCTTAATCTGTGACCCTAAATCCTATATCCCATACCCTAATCCCTAAATTCTAAACCCTAAACCCTTAATCCAAAACCCTAAACCCTAAATCCAAAATAATAAATTCCTAAACCCTAAATCTAAAATTATGAATTTCAAACCCTATAACTCCAAACTTTAAGTCCCAAACCCTTAATCCTATACACTAAACACTAAATCCCATATCGTAAATCTAAAACCCTATATTCTAAACCCCAATTCCCAAATCTTATATCAGTAACCCAAAATCCCAACCCTAAACCCTAAAACTTAAACACGGAACCCTAAATCCCAAATCCTAAAACCCTAAACCCAAAATCCCCAAAACCCTAAAATCCCAAACCCTAAATTCCCAAACCCTAAAATCCTAAACCCTAAAATCCCAAAACCCTAAAATCCTAAACCCTTAAATCCCAACCCCTAAAATCCCAAATCCTAAAATTCCTAAACCCTAAAATCCCAAATCCTAAAAACCAAAAACCCCAAATGTCAAACCTAAATCCCATATCCCAAATCCCAAACCCTAAATCCCGATTCCTAAATCCCAATTCTTGAATCCTAAACCCCAAATACCAAACACTAAATCCCAACCCTTAATCCTAAACCCTAAATCCTAATTTCATAAACCATCAAATCCCAAACCCTAAAACCCCAACCCAAAATCCTAAATCCGATACCTAAAACCCTAAATGCCAAACCCAAAACCATAAAACTTAAACCCTAAACTGTTTCTCCTAAATCCTAAATCCTAAATCCTTAACCCTAAATCACAAACTCTAAATCACAAATCCTAAATCCTAAGACCTAAAATGTAAACCTTATTTCCAAAAACCTTAATCCCATATCCTATTTCCTAGACCCTAAATCCCAAACACTATATTCTAAACTCTAAATCCAAAAACCTAAATTGTAAACGCTATACCCTAAATCCTAAATTGCAAAACCCATAATCGTGAATATGAAACACAAAACAATAAAATCTTAACTCAATGTTCCTAACTCTTAATCTGTGACCCTAAATCCTATATCCCATACCCTAATCCCTAAATTCTAAACCCTAAACCCTTAATCCAAAACCCTAAACCCTAAATCCAAAATAATAAATTCCTAAACCCTAAATCTAAAATTATGAATTTCAAACCCTATAACTCCAAACTTTAAGTCCCAAACCCTTAATCCTATACACTAAACACTAAATCCCATATCGTAAATCTGAAACCCTATATTCTAAACCCCAAATCCCAAATCTTATATCTGTAACCCAAAATCCCGAACCCTAAACCCTAAAACTTAAATACGGAACCCTAAATCCCAAATCCTAAAACCCTAAACCCAAAATACCGAAACCCTAAAATCCCAAACCCTAAATTCCCAAACCCTAAAATCCTAAACCCTAAAATCCCAAAACCCTAAAATCCTAAACCCTTAAATCCCAAACCCTAAAATCCCAAATCCTAAAATTCCTAAACCCTAAAATCCCAAATCCTAAAAACCAAAAACCCCAAATGTCAAACCCAAATCCCATATCCCAAATCCCAAACCCTAAAATCCCGATTCCTAAATCCCAATTCTTGAATCCTAAACCCCAAATACCAAACACTAAATCCCAACCCTTAATCCTAAACCCCAAATCCTAATTTCATAAACCATCAAATCCCAAACCCTAAAACCCCAACCCAAAATCCTAAATCCGATACCTAAAACCCTAAATGCCAAACCCAAAACCATAAAACTTAAACCCTAAACTGTTTCTCCTAAATCCTAAATCCTAAATCCTTAACCCTAAATCACAAACTCTAAATCACAAATCCTAAATCCTAAGACCTAAAATGTAAACCTTATTTCCAAAAACCTTAATCCCATATCCTATTTCCTAGACCCTAAATCCCAAACACTATATTCTAAACTCTAAATCCAAAAACCTAAATTGTAAACGCTATACCCTAAATCCTAAATTGCAAAACCCATAATCGTGAATATGAAACACAAAACAATAAAATCTTAACTCAATGTTCCTAACTCTTAATCTGTGACCCTAAATCCTATATCCCATACCCTAATCCCTAAATTCTAAACCCTAAACCCTTAATCCAAAACCCTAAACCCTAAATCCAAAATAATAAATTCCTAAACCCTAAATCTAAAATTATGAATTTCAAACCCTATAACTCCAAACTTTAAGTCCCAAACCCTTAATCCTATACACTAAACACTAAATCCCATATCGTAAATCTGAAACCCTATATTCTAAACCCCAAATCCCAAATCTTATATCTGTAACCCAAAATCCCGAACCCTAAACCCTAAAACTTAAATACGGAACCCTAAATCCCAAATCCTAAAACCCTAAACCCAAAATCCCGAAACCCTAAAATCCCAAACCCTAAATTCCCAAACCCTAAAATCCTAAACCCTAAAATCCCAAAACCCTAAAATCCTAAACCCTTAAATCCCAAACCCTAAAATCCCAAATCCTAAAATTCCTAAACCCTAAAATCCCAAATCCTAAAAACCAAAAACCCCAAATGTCAAACCCTAAATCCCATATCCCAAATCCCAAACCCTAAATCCCGATTCCTAAATCCCAATTCTTGAATCCTAAACCCCAAATACCAAACACTAAATCCCAACCCTTAATCCTAAACCCTAAATCCTAATTTCATAAACCATCAAATCCCAAACCCTAAAACCCCAACCCAAAATCCTAAATCCGATACCTAAAACCCTAAATGCCAAACCCAAAACCATAAAACTTAAACCCTAAACTGTTTCTCCTAAATCCTAAATCCTAAATCCTTAACCCTAAATCACAAACTCTAAATCACAAATCCTAAATCCTAAGACCTAAAATGTAAACCTTATTTCCAAAAACCTTAATCCCATATCCTATTTCCTAGACCCTAAATCCCAAACACTATATTCTAAACTCTAAATCCAAAAACCTAAATTGTAAACGCTATACCCTAAATCCTAAATTGCAAAACCCATAATCGTGAATATGAAACACAAAACAATAAAATCTTAACTCAATGTTCCTAACTCTTAATCTGTGACCCTAAATCCTATATCCCATACCCTAATCCCTAAATTCTAAACCCTAAACCCTTAATCCAAAACCCTAAACCCTAAATCCAAAATAATAAATTCCTAAACCCTAAATCTAAAATTATGAATTTCAAACCCTATAACTCCAAACTATAAGTCCCAAACCCTTAATCCTATACACTAAACACTAAATCCCATATCGTAAATCTGAAACCCTATATTCTAAACCCCAAATCCCAAATCTTATATCCAGAACCCAAAATCCCGAACCCTAAACCCTAAAACTTAAACACGGAACCCCAAATCCCAAATCCTAAAACCCTAATCCCCAAATCCTATAACCTAAACTCTAAACCCTAAACTCCCAACCCCAAAATCCTAAACCCTAAAATCCCAAAACCCTAAAATCCTAAACCCTTAAATCCCAAACCCTAAAATCCCAAATCCTAAAATTCCTAAACCCTAAAATCCCAAATCCTAAAAACCAAAAACCCCAATTGTCAAACCCTAAATCCCATATCCCAAATCCCAAACCCTAAATCCCGATTCCTAAATCCCAATTCTTGAATCCTAAACCCCAAATACCAAACACTAAATCCCAACCCTTAATCCTAAACCCTAAATCCTAATTTCATAAACCATCAAATCCCAAACCCTAAAACCCCAACCCAAAATCCTAAATCCGATACCTAAACCCCTAAATGCCAAACCCAAAACCATAAAACTTAAACCCTAAACTGTTTCTCCTAAATCCGAAATCCTAAATCCTTAACCCTAAATCACAAACTCTAAATCACAAATCCTAAATTCTAAGACCTAAAATGTAAACCTTATTTCCAAAAACCTTAATTCCATATCCTATTTCCTAGACCCTAAATCCCAAACACTATATTCCAAACTCTAAACCCCAAACCCCAAACCCTAAACCCTAAATCCAAAACAGTAAATTCCTAAACCCTAAATCTAAAATTATGAATCCCAAACCTTTTAACTCCCAACCTTAAATCCTAAACCCTCAACACTAAATCCCATATCCTAAATCTCAAACCCTATATCCTAAACCCACAATCCCAAATCCTGTATTCTAAACCCAAAATCCAAAACCCTAAACCCTAAAACTTATATACAGAACTTTAAATCCTAAATCCTAAAATCCTAAACCCTAAATCCCTAAAATTTAAAACCAAAAACCCTTAATCCTAAACCCTTAATCCTAATTTCTTAAACTCTAAAATCTCAAACCCTAAAACACTAACCGAAAACTCTAAATCCCCAACCTAAAACCTTAAATGCTAAACCCAAAACCATAAAACTTAAACCCTTAGCCCGAAATCCTAAATCCTAAATCCTAAACCCTAAACCCTAAACTCCTAGACCCTAAGTCACAAACTCTAAATACCAAATCCTAAACCCTAAACCCTAAAAATAAACCTTATTTCCAAAACCCTTGATACCATATCCTACTTCCTTGACCCTAAATCCCAAACCCAAAATTCTAAACTCTAAATCCCAAACCCTAAATCCTAAACCCTATACCCTAAATCACAAACTGCAAACACTAAATCCTGAATCCTAAACACTAAACATTAAAACCTTAAATGTGACACCCTATATCCCAAACCCTAAATCCTATATTCCATACCCTGAACCATAAATCCCAAACCCAAAACCCTAAATCCCAAACCCTAAACCCTAAATTCAAAATAATAAATTCCTAAACTCTAAACCCTAAAACTTAAATACTGAACCCTAAATCCCAAATCCTAAAATCCTAAACCCTAAATCCCTAAACCCTAAAATCCCAACCCCTAAAACCCAAAACCCTAAATCTCAAAACCTAAATCCGAAATCCAGAACCCTAAATCCCAATACCTAAATCCCAATTCCTGAATCCTAAACCCCATATCCTAAATACTTAATCCCAAACCCTTAATCCTAAACCCTAAATCCTAATTTCATAAACCATAAAATCCCTAACCCTAAAACCCAAACCCAAAACCCTTAATCCCAAACTTAAATCCCTAAATGCTAAACCAAAAACCATAAAGTTCTTTTAATATAGTTCATATAGTTCTTTTTAATTTTCTTTTTAATTTAAACTTGTCTATTTTTTGTGAATAGTACTTTTTTTTTTTGGTATCAGAGCCAAAGCATTTTAATGTTTTTTGCACAAATTTTCATTTGAAATGTTTTCTAAAACAAATTCACCACCACTCAAATCAACATAAACTCTCCTAGCTAGATCCTCACCCTTCTATCGAGTCACTGTTGCTGAGGTGTTCCAGGCCACAAGTCCTGAAGGTAGTAAGACCGTTGGCAAGCCCCAGTTGTGTCAACATAGAATTGGTAAGACTCTCTCTAGTATGTGTTTAAGTAAAGTTTAAGTCATGGCATCTTCATTTAGAAAGCTTTTCAAACCGAAATATGCCGCATCTACATCTCATACTAAAATTAACTCAAGAGAAATTATGACAAAAATAACAAACTTTAATCATGAGTTATCAAAGAATAAACTACCACATGTTAACCAAGAAAATATTTATCAAATTGGGACTTTTGATTTCAGAACAGCTTATGCAATAAAAGAACATGAACAAACCTTATCTTTACAAAATGAATTTGAAGAAATCAAATTACTATCTTCAATCGCCCTTAATAAATATAAACAAAAAGGATTTAATTATCTCCATTTTGGATTAGTTCAAATATATAGCAATCAAACCTTTATCAAGAAATGGTATTGATTCACCAATACTAATGTTATTAAGAGATAAAACATTATTAAAATCTGAAGATTCGCTCCTTGGAGCAGTTCAATCAAACTTATGCAACGGAGCAATTTATTTCAATTGTGCCCCTAATTTTCATGTAAGTTTACATGATCCAACAATACTAAATACTCTGGTATTAAATGTTCACTTACCTGAAATTAAATTTGAAAATAATAGACACGGATACCTATTACTATATAGAATTTATTTTAAGCAATCAACTTCTGAATTTAACCCAAGATGTTTATTACAAGATAATAAAGGAGAAACCACTATATTAGCAGTTAATAGTAAAGACATTCCAAGTGCTACTTATGCACCTAAACAATTAAAATGGGATGAAATAACCATACCAGATCAATGGAAAATTGATATTACTCAACCAATAAGGAATTTTGAACAATGAAATATTTCAAGAATAATTGAACAAAGAGACGGAAAAATAATATTACAATTTGGTTCATTTAGAGAATCAGCACCTCCAAGAATAAGCTGATATTATTCCCGTACTTCTTGTTCTGAGTTTTGATCTAAAAAATTGAGTACAGACTCAGAAGTTGAAAGTATCAATCAGAACGACAATCAAGATATTAAATTCAAAGCACCTATAGCTGAACCAAGTAACGATTTATATACGACATCTCCTACGCATTCAGATTTCAAATCTATTAATGTTATTACAAAAGAATATGCAATCAATAAACAATATATCAAAGAAGATTTCTATTCAAAAGAAAATAATGATAAGAGAAACTGGTATTTCAATACGTTTTCTAAACAACAAACACTAGAATATAGAGAAAAATGGTACAATTGTATGCTGTTAAAAGAAATAGATATTCCATTTTTATATGGTTTGAAACATATTCAATAGCACACAACATAGGTTACCCATTTAAAACAATTAATACGAGTTCATCCCTAGTACAATTATGGGAACAAGTGGATGGATCAAAAATAAAATCGATACATCCCCCGTTGAAAGATCTAAAAATAAATACATCAAATGGACAAATTATAGCTACACCATTTAAAACTGGTGCAAATAAAGACGATAAAGAACTCGTCCTATTACAAGACATTAAATCTATTTATCAACAAAATAACTATCAAAGTCAAATATTATATACAATATCAAAGCAAGTAGATCAAATAGATCAAAAATTAAATACGGATGAATATAATAAATTAGATCAAAGAATGCAACATCCTTTTTCCTCTACGTCTACTGTAACGCCCGAGTTCCGAAATTAATTAATTATTTTAATTAATTTGGAAATTCTTTTGAGTTTATGAACCTTAGTCAAGTCTCGAGAAATTAATTATGGGGTTGAAATAATTAATTTGGAATTGTTCCGGGGGTGTCATAAATTGTTTCAGAAGTTTTGGGGTTTTTCTCAAAAGTTGGAAGGTTTGGTTGACTTTTCTTCCTTTCTTCTTCTTCTCGTGAGTTGCCATTTTGGCTGAAGCTTGGGAACTGGTTTGGCGAGAGAGAGAAGAGGGAAAGGAGTAGAGAAAGTGGTTTGTAAGCTTGGTGAAGCTTAGTTCTTGTGAGTTCTTGAGCTCGGATCTGTTGTGTGTGAGCTTGGGAGAAGCTTGTAAGAGGAGCTCTTGGAGCTTGGGGTTTCACGGAAAGGCTAGGGAAGAAGGAGGAGTCTTCTTGAGCTTGGGGAGTTCAATATAGGCTTGATTCTTCCATTTGCTAAGGTGAGTTGTGACCAAAGGTTGCTTAAGCTTTGTTTGGGGGTTTATGGGGTTTAGACAAGCATTGAGGGTGTTCCTAGGTTGCTTGTTAGCCTTGTGGTCCTGTGTGGAGTTCTAGCTAGTGTTTGCTAGGCTTGTGGTGGCTTGTGAGTCATAAATCTTGTGTTTAAATGCCATAGAAGCTTGTTTGGTGCATGTGTGTTCTTGCTGTGAGTGGTGGAATCATGGGGATTCCATGGCTTGTTGCACTTGGTTATAAGGTTGTATTAGGACCTTAGTGTGTTGTGATTAGGGTGGAAAAAGCTTATGGAACCTTGTGAATCTTGTTTGATAGTGCTTTGTGCTTGTTAAGCTTTGTCTAAGTGTTGATTAGTGGTACCCGTGGGTTCCATCGGTCATGCCTGACCGATGGTAGTGGCCGCTGGAACCTAGCGGTAAGGTTCCTCGGTCAAGGTTGGACCGATGCGTCGTGTGGCAGCGTTTCCCGACAATTCTCCAGGACAGTTGCAGCGGTCGAGGATGGACCGATGGGGTTCATCGGTCAGGTCCATCGGTTAGGTTGGACCGATGAGTTTGGTTATAGCGTTTCCCAGCAATTCGCCAGGCCAGTTGCAGCGGTCAAGGACTGACCGATGGGGTTCATCGGTCAGGTCCATCGGTCAGGTTAGACCGATGGCTGTCCTTGTGTGGTTGGTCTTTGTGTGTCTCCTGGTTAGTTTCGTGTGTGTCGAATTGCTATGGTGCTAAACCTGTATTGCTTTTGATTGCCTTCCTTGTGGGTTATCGCATACCTGTTGTTGGGAGGATCAATCTCACTCAGCGTTTGGTTTTCGAAATGTTGATGCATCACTTGTGTCGATGCAGGTAAAGATAAGGTGTGATCGTGGAATCGAAGGCTAGGGAGGGAGAGTATTTAAAATGTATGGGCATTTTAAATACTAAGTATTTATTTTTGCAAAAAAAAAAAAAAAAAATTGTGGTCGTCACAGTTTTGGTATCAGAGCCTAAACGGTTTTAGGAGCCTGGGTGGCTCAGGGTTAGTTGGGTATTGCATGGGGTCTTAGAATCATCCTCTTCGAGCATTGTACGATTCCACGGTAAGTTATCTTTATTGTGATGATTGTGTTTTAGTGTCCTTAGTCTCTGTTTTTGCGAGTGCAGATGGCTAGAGGGCGTGGTAGAGGTCGTGGCCATGGCCGGGGTCGTGTTGTGGAGGAGCGGGTCGAGGATTCGCTTGCGAGTAAGGTGGGGTCTGACGGTGTGTCTGGCATACGTGCTGGAGTGGCTGGTGTTCCAGCTGGTGCTGGTATACTCTGGTATAGCGGGTGCTGCGAGAGTGGCAGCGGGTGATGTTCAGGCTCCTATTGATCGCTTGGCTAATCTCTTGAAGGTGTTGTTGGAACGGTTACCAGAGAGGGTATCGGCTCAGGCTCCTGGGGCTCCGGTGGGTGTTGAGGTTCAGCCTCAGGTAGCAGCTGTGGTTGCTGAGGAGCTCCCATCCTACCTTAGGATGATGGAGCAGATGCAGAGGATAGGCACGGGGTTTTTCCCTGGAGGTGCTAATCCTGAGGACGCTGATGCGTGGTTGAGGAGGTTAGAGAGGAATTTCCTCTCGAGTAGGTGTCCCGCGGGATACCAAGTGGACATTGCGGTCCATTATCTAGAGGGTGATGCGCATCTCTGGTGGAGGGGTGTGGCAGCCCGGAGAGTTCAGGCTGAGATGGCTTGGGCGGATTTTATGGAGGAGTTTAACTCCAAGTTTTTCCCTCAGGAGGCGTTCAACCGGTTAGAGTCGAGGCTTGCGAGATTGACTCAGGGGGATCAGTCGGTACGTGAGTATGAGGTGGAGTTCAACCGGCTCGGGTCATATGTTAGACGAGCGGTTGAGAGTGAGTCGACCCGTGTGCAGAGATTCTTGATGGGTCTTAGGGTTGACTTGCGGAACCGTTGCCTGGTTAGGTCTTTTTGCACGGTTGATGAGTTGGTTGAGACTGCGGCGTTGCTGGAGGAGGGTCTGAAGGATGAGGTGGTATCGGTTACCCCGAGTCTTCAGGCGAGATCCATGCCGCAGCAGTCTGTTCCGAGCAGAGGTGGTAGGCCAATGCAAGAATAGAAGAGGAAGCGTGATGGCGCTTCAAGTGGTAGCCGAGGTGGTCCGAGTTGCTTCGGGTGTGGGAGCACGGATCACAGAGTGGCGAGCTGCCCTAGGAAGGGCAGAGTACGAGTGGATTCTCGGGTGTGCTTTCACTGCAAGGAGGCGGGGCACATTAGACCTCAGTGTCCCAAGCTGCGGCAGAGTGAGGCCATAGTGGTGCAGCCCACTAGGCCGGTGGCCGCAGCGCCTCGAGTGTATTCCATTGTCGAGTCCGGAGAGCCGAGTTCCAGGCCGATCACAGGTATTTTTTTTTCTTAGATTTATCTAAGTTCAAATTCTGTGTGTTGGGGAATTTTGGTTGCTTTTTGGGTGTTAAGGTTCTAGGCACATGTATTTGTGCAGGGACCTTGTGTGTTGGAGGTGTTGAGTGTCATGTGTTGTTTGACACGGGAGCATCTCATTGCTTCGTTACTCCGGATTTAGCCGAGAAGGCTAATGTTCGAAGCGAGCCCGGTGTGAGTTTGGGTTTCGTGGATTTTGCTGGAGGAAAGCTCCTGATGATTCATAGTCGGGTTAGAGACGTGGATGTTCAGGTAGCGGGAGAGACTATGCCTGCCGATTTGATTATCTGCTCTGTGGAGTTGTACGATGTCATTTTGGGCATTGATTGGCTGGGGAAGTTCAGAGCGCATCTGGATTGTCACCGAGGGCGTGTCGAGTTCGACAGAGGCAAGGGGAGGTTGGTGTATCAGGGGGTAAGACCAACTTCCGGGAGTCTCGTGATCTCGGTTATGCAGGCCGAGCGTATGATTGAGAGAGGTTGTGAGGCCGTTGGAGAGGGTAAGGTAGGGGATATTCGAGTGGTTCGGGAGTTCCCGGATATGTTCCAGTCGTTGCAAGGGTTGCCACCGTCTAGGTCGGATCCTTTCATGATTGAGTTGGAACCAGGGACGGCACCGATATCCTGGGCACCTTATAGGATGGCTCCCGCAGAGATGGCAGAGCTGAAGAAGCAGCTGGAGGAGTTGCTCAGTAAAGGGTTTATTCGCCCAAGTACTTCACCGTGGGGAGCACCGGTGTTGTTTGTGAAGAAAAAGGATGGGAGTTTTTGGTTGTGCGTGGACTACCGAGGACTTAACCGAGTCATAGTGAAGAACAGGTATCCTCTTCCTCGGATTGATGAGTTGTTGGATCAGTTGAGAGGGGCTACTTGGTTCTCCAAGATTGACTTAGCGTCGGGATATCATCAGATTCCTATCGATGAGGTAGATATCCGGAAGATGGCTTTCAGATCTCGTTATGGCCACTACGAGTTTGTGGTGATGCCATTTGGGTTGACAAATGCACCTGCTGCATTTATGAGATTGATGAACAGCGTTTTCCAGGAGTATCTGGACAAGTTTGTTATCATCTTTATCGATGACATCTTGGTGTTTTCAAAGAGCATGGAGGAGCACGAGGTGCATCTTCGTGTTGTTCTTGCGAAGCTGCGAGAGCATAAGTTGTTTGCTAAGTTAAGCAAGTGCAACTTCTGGCAGCGAGAGATCGGTTTTCTAGGTCACATTATCTCGGCGGAGGGGGTTTCGGTGGACTTAGAGAAGGTTCGGGCCATTAGTGCTTGGCCGAGGCCGAGGAATGCCACCAAGATTAGGAGTTTTCTCGGGTTGGCAGGTTATTACCGGCGGTTTGTTAAGGGTTTCGCGTGTTTGGCTAAGTCTATGACGAAGCTGACGGGAAAGGATGTTCCTTTCGTGTGGTCCTCAGAGTGTGAGGAGAGTTTTGCGAAACTGAAGGCCTTGCTGACTAGTACTCCAGTATTGGCGTTGCCTGATCCGGGTGAGCCTTACGTGGTGTTTACCGATGCGTCGGGAGTTGGTCTTGGTTGTGAGTGTCATAAATTAATTTGGATTTGTTCCGGGGGTGTCATAAATTGTTTCGGAAGTTTTGGGGTTTTTCTCAAAAGTTGGAAGGTTTGGTTGACTTTTCTTCCTTTCTTCTTCTTCTTGTGAGTTGCCATTTTGGCTGAAGCTTGGGAGCTGGTTTGGCGAGAGAGAGAAGAGGGAAAGGAGTAGAGAAAGTGGTTTGTAAGCTCGGTGAAGCTTAGTTCTTGTGAGTTCTTGAGCTCGGATCTGTTGTGTGTGAGCATGGGAGAAGCTTGTAAGAGGAGATCTTGGAGCTTGGGGTTTCACAGAAAGGCTAGGGAAGAAGGAGGAGTCTTCTTGAGCTTGGGGAGTTCAATCTAGGCTTGATTCTTCCATTTGCTAAGGTGAGTTGTGACCAAAGGTTGCTTAAGCTTTGTTTGGGGGTTTGTGGGGTTTAGACAAGCATTGAGGGTGTTCCTAGGTTGCTTGTTAACCTTGTGGTCTTGTGTGGAGTTCTAGCTAGTGTTTGCTAGGCTTGTGGTGGCTTGTGAGTCATAAATCTTGTGTTTAAATGCCATAGAAGCTTGTTTGGTGCATGTGTGTTCTTGGTGTGTGTGGTGGAATCATGGGGATTCCATGGCTTGTTGCACTTGGTTATAAGGTTGTATTAGGACCTTAGTGTGTTATGATTAGGGTGGAAAAAGCTTATGGAACCTTGTGAATCTTGTTTGATAGTGCTTTGTGCTTGTTAAGCTTTGTCTAAGTGTTGATTAGTGGTACCCGTGGGTTCCATCGGTCATGCCTGACCGATGGTAGTGGCCGCTGGAACCTAGCGGTAAGGTTCCTCGGTCAAGGTTGGACCGATGCGTCGTGTGGCAGCGTTTCCTGGCAATTCGCCAGGACAGTTGCAGTGGTCGAGGATGGACCGATGGGGTTCATCGGTCAGGTCCATCGGTCAGGTCGGACCGATGAGTTTGGTTATAGCGTTTCCCGGCAATTCGCCAGGCCAGTTGCAGCGGTCAAGGACTGACCGATGGGGTTCATCGGTCAGGTCCATCGGTCAGGTTGGACCGATGGCTGTCCTTGTGTGGTTGGTCTTTGTGTGTTTCCTGGTTAGTTTTGTGTGTGTCGAATTGCTATTGTGCTAGACCTGTATTGCTTTTGATTGCCTTGCTTGTGGGTTTTCGCATACCTGTTGTTGGGAGGATCAATCTCACTCAGCGTTTGGTTTTTCAAATGTTGATGCATCACTTGTGTCGATGCAGGTAAAGATAAGGTGTGATCGTGGAATCGAAGGCTAGGAGGGAGAGGATGATTAGGACCCGGGGTTGTTTGCTTTACAGGTGTATTGTATTTTCTGTTGTATTGTAGATTTGCGTATTCTATGCTTGGTTTTGTATTGTTGTATTTGTATAAGTACTTGGAGAGTATTTAAAATGTATGGGCATTTTAAATACTAAATATTTATTTTTGCAAAAAAAAAAAAGAAAAGTGCGGTCGTCACATCTACACCTATATTTAAACCTTCAAATAGACAAGTAATATTTCCAGAAAATGAAATATTAAAATCTATCGCTTCTAGATTAGCAAATTTAGATAAATGAAAAGGAATTAACAATATGGATGAAAATGATAACGAATCTTTTCAATCTTCTACCTAATCCGATATTGACAATATAGAGATAAACCGCATACGAAATAATATAAGATCAAATAAACCTTATTACAAGAGACATACTCCACCCGATTTACTTTATGAAGAACAAAATAATCAAAATAGAAATATATATACTGGTGACGGTATATACGAATGGAATATAGATGGTAAATCAGAATACCAAATTATGTCTGTATTACAAGAATTGGGTATGGCTTCCATATCTTATAAAGCTAGAGGTAATTCTGATAAACAAGCATGTGTATTATTAATAACTGGTTTTACTGGAGCTTTAAAATATTGGTGGGATAACTCACTAGACGTACCTACTCAAGATTCAATAATTAACCATGTAGAAATAAAAAAAGTAGAAGATAATGATGGTTTTATTGAAGATATAGAACAACAAAATGCAGTAGAAGTACTAATATATACAATAACAATGCATTTTGTCGGAAAAAATAATTTTAACCAACTTAAGATATCAAACTTTGGGCGATTTTAAATGGTATAAAGATATTTTTATCACAAATATATTTCAAAGAAAAGATTGTAATCAACCTTTTTGGAAAGAACGATTTATTTCAGGATTACCATCCTTTTTCGCTGAAAAAGTAATCAATAAATTAAAAGAATATTCTGGTGGACAACCTGTCCCTTGGAATACAATAACATATGGCCAATTATTCGCATTTGTTAAAAAAGAAGGATTAGCTTTATGTCAAGAACATAAAGATAAAAAACGTAATGATAAATTCAAATTTAAACAAACAATGGGTTCGTTTTGCGAACAATATGGATATTGAAGACTTAATCCGCCATCAAGAATTAAAAGTTTAAAACACAGGCAGAATAGGTAAAATAATATTAAGTATTATCAAAAATCAAAACATTACCAAAAACCTTTTAATAATAAAAATTCTTCAAACTATCCTAAACAAAAGAATTTTCAAAAGAAACCATTCAATAAATACAATAAATTTAAATATACTAATAATATGGTTTGCTGGAATTGCAAATGTCTTGGACATAGATCCACGGATTGCAAAATGAAGAAAAAAATAAACGAAATATTCCAAGATCAACCTGATATCCAAGAAAAATTAACAAAACTATTAATATCAGAATCTGAGTCATCAGAAAACGAGTTTTCTAGTAATAATTCAGTAAACGAAATAGAAAATTTAAGTGATTCCTCTACCGAATCACAAGAAGTTTCTGATAATTTATGTAATTGTAACGTAATCAACGTAATAACTAAAGATAATAATAAAAAATTCTTATTAGACATTATAGACAAAATAAATGATCATAATATTAAAAGAGAATACTTAACAAAATTAAAAGATATTATATATCAAGAAAATCAATTAGCTACTCCTCAACCGTTTAGTCTAAATAAAATATTTGAAAAATATCCAACTCAAAGTTTATTTAAACAAGTAACAACTGGTGAATTACAACATGAAGTTAAACAACTTAAAACACAAATAAAAGATTTGCAAATACTTGTTAATCAACAAGATTTAAAGCAATTACAAATAGACGCTCGTCTATCTTTAATAGAATCACCAAACCTTAATCAAGCATCTTCAAGCAATAAAAATTTAGAAAATAATGATACTCACTTAGACCAAAATGAAGAATATATACAAAACATTAATAAAGTAAATTATCAAAAGTGGTATACTAAAATTACATTACATATAGGACATGACTTCAAAATTAATACAATAGCATTACTAGATTCTGGTGCAGATTATAACTGCATTCGAGAAAGTCTTATACCTACTAAATTTTATGAGAAAACCACTGAACGCCTTAGCGGCGCCAATGGAAGTAATTGAAAAGTAAAATATAAATTACCATGCGCAAAAATCTGTAATCAAGGATATTGTTTTAAAAACCAATTTATCCTAGTTAAAGATTTAACACAAGAAGTAATATTAGGAACACCATTCTTTACTCAAATTTATCCTTTTAAACTATTTTAATATGGTATAACAACAAAAGTTGTAGGAACAAAAATGTTATTCGAATTTTTGTTACCTATAAAAACCAAAGAAATATTAGAACTCCAACAAAATACAATACAAAAAACAATTAACTTAATAAACGGAAAACATAGACATATTCATTATTTACAAGATGAAATTTCTTACAAAAAAATAGATGAACAATTAAAATCTCCCTATATAATTAACAAATTAAAAACTATTGAAAACGAATTAATCAAACAAGTATGTTCTGATCTACCCAATGCATTTTGGGAACCAAAAAAACATACGATTAATCTACCCTATATAAAAGATTTTAATGAGAAACTTATACCAACTAAAGCAAGACCTATTCAAATGAATAAAGTATTGTTAGAACAATGTCAAAAAGAAATACAAGATTTATTAAATAAAAAATTAATTTGACCATCCAAGTCACCTTGGAGTTGTGTAGCGTTTTATGTAAACAACGCAGCCGAAAAGGAACGTGGGGTACCACGACTAGTTATAAATTACAAACCATTAAATGATGTATTACAATGAATTAGATATCTAATACCCAATAAAAGAGATCTATTAAAAAGATTATACAATGCAAAAATCTTTTCAAAATTCGATATGAAAAGCGGATTTTGGCAAATACAAATTAACGAAAAAGATAAATATAAAACAACATTCACGGTACCTTTTGGACATTACGAATGGAACGTAATGCCATGTGGACTCAAAAATGCACCATCTGAATTCCAACATATTATGAATGATATATTCAATAGTTCTTCGACATTCGCTATAGTCTATATTGACGATGTCCTAATATATTCAACATCAATAGACCAACACTTTAGCCATTTAAACACATTTTTAAATATAGTAAAAAATAACGGATTAGTCTTATCAAAACAAAAAATGAATTTATTTCAAACAAAAATTAGATTCTTAGGACATAATATATATCAAGGAACTATGACACCCATATCAAGATCAATAGAATTTGCTGATAAATTTCGAGATGAACTAAGGGAAAAAACTCAATTACAACGATTCTTAGGATGTCTGAACTATGTCTCAGATTTTCTACCTAATCTAAGAAAAACTATTCAACCATTATTTCAAAGACTACAAAAAAAATCCTAAACCATGGACAAATCAACATACTAAGTTAGTACAACAAGTTAAATTGCAAGTAAAAACCTTACCATGTCTGTCTATTCCGAATCCAGAAGCTAATATGATAGTTGAAACTGATGTTTCGGAAATAGGTTATGGAGGAATTCTAAAACAAAAACTCTCTGAGTCTAGCCAAGAATCTATAATACGTTTTCATTCTGGAGTCTGGATAGGACCCCAACAAACTTATTCAACAGTTAAAAAGGAAGTACTTTCCATAGTTAATTGTATTTCAAAATTTCAAGATGATTTAATCAACAAAAAATTCTTATTACGAGTTGACTGCAAGTCAGCAAAAGAAATATTACAAAAAGATGTTAAAAACTTGGTCTCTAAACAAATATTTGCCAGATGGCAAGCTATTCTATTTGTTTTTGATTTCGATATTCAATATATTAAAGGAGAAAATAATTCTTTGCCTGATTTTCTAACAAGAGAATATTTGCAGGAAAAAACAACAGATATTCAACAACAACCTATTCAAGATGACAGACCCTAAAAGCAAGAAACCGATGACTGCATCGGATTATATCAAAAATCAACCTCATCTTCAGGGAAAACCCCTGAGTATTCAAAATACCTATTCCGCTCTTGCAGAATTCCCTCCGCTCTCCTATGTGAAGGCGCTGACCACCTTAAAAGGCCAAACTTCTTCTCAACCATCCTCTCCTATTCAAACCAATACCAAGTCAAATTACTTCCTCAAACCACAAACACAACATCTATTAACCACCCACTTATACACATAGCAAGCACTCAAAACGTAAGCAATGACGTAAGCAAGATGTCGGCACCACTACAGGACAACACGTAGCAACACACTGATGCAAGCAATGACATAAGCAAGCACCCAGCTTCCCCTATAAATATTCAACTCTACCATCAGAGGAAGCACAAGCGATTTCTTGCACAACTTTCTCTCTCTAAAAATCCCTCTAAAATCTCTCTACAAAACTTCCAAGTTTTAAATTTGTAATCTTCAAAATATCTTAGTATCATCAAAAGCTTTTTAATAATTGTATCTTTGCCAACAGTCTTATTGTATAAAATCCGAAAAATGAATTAAAAAGAAGATTTTTTTTTAAATCCTAAACCCTAAATCAAAAAGTTTAAATCCGAAATCCTTATTTCCTAAAATCTAAACCTTATTTCCAAAAACCTTAATCCCATATCCTATTTCCTAGACCCTAAATCCCAAACACTATATTCTAAACTCTATATCCCACAGCCTAAATTGTAAACACTATACCCTAAATCCAAAACTGCAAAACCCTTAATCGTGAATATGAAACACAAAACAATAAAATCTTAATTTAAAATTCGTAACCCTAAATCTGTGACCCAAAATCCCAAACCCTAAATCCTATATCCCATACCATAAACCCTAAATTCCAAACCCAAAACCCTTAATCCCAAACCCTAAACCCTAAATCCAAAATAATAAATACCTAAACCCTAAATCTAAAATTATGAATCCCAAACCCTATAACTCCAAACCTTAAATCTCAAACCCTTAAACCTATACACTAAACATTAAATCCCATATCCTAAATCTGAAAACCTATATCCCAAACCCTAAATCCTATATCCCATACCCTGAACCCTAAATCCCAAACCCAAAACCCTAAATCCCAAACCCTAAACCGTAACTTTCAAAATAATAAATTCCTAAACCCTAAACCCTAAACCCTAAAATATAAATACCGAACCCTAAATCCCAAATCCTAAAACCCTAAACCCTAAATCCCTAAACCCTAAAATCCCAAACCCTAAAACCCAAAACCCGAAATGTCAAAACCTAAATCCTAAATCCATAACCCTAAATCCCAATACCTAAATCCCAATTCTTGAATCCTAAACCTCAAATCCCAAACACTTAATCCCAAACCCTTAATTCTAAACCCTAAATCCTAATTTCATAAACTATAAAATCCCAAACCCTAAAACCCAAACCCAAAACCCTAAATCCCTAAATGCTAAACCGAAAACCATAAAACATAAACCCTAAACTGTTTATCCTAAATCCCAAATACTAAATCCTAAACCCTAAATCACAAAGTCTAAATCCCAAATCCTAAACCCTAAGCCCTAAAATCTAAACCTTATTTCCAAAACCCTTGATCCCATATCCTATTTCCTTGACCCTAAATCCTAAACCCTAAATTCTAAACTTTAAATCCCAAACCCTAAATCCTAAACCTTATACCCTAAATCATACACTGCAAACACTAAATCCTGAATCCTAAATACAAAACATTAAAACCTTAAATCTGACACCCTAAATCCCAAACCCTAACTCCTATATCCCATACCCTGAACCCTAAATCCCAAACCCAAAACCCTTAATCCCAAACCCTAAACCCTAAATTCAAAATAATAAATTCCTAAACCCTAAACCCTAAAACTTAAATACTGAACCCTAAATCCCAAATCCTAAAACCCTACACCCTAAATCTCTAAACCCTAAAATCCCAAACCCTAAAACCCAAAACCCTAAATCTCAAACCCTTAAATCCCAAACCTTAAACCCAAATTTCCTAAACCCTAAAATCCCAAACCCTTAGCAAAATCCCAAACCCTAAATCCCAATTCGTGAATCCTAAACCCTAAATCCCAAACCCCAAATCTTAAACCCTAAACCCTAAATCCTAAAGTCTAACCCTAAAATCCCAAACCGTAAATAAGAAACCTTAAATCCAATATAATAAATCCCTAAACTCTACATAAAAAATCATAACCCCCAAAATCTAAAATTATGAATCCAAAACCCAATAACCCAAAATCCTAAATTATGAAACCAAAACCCAATAACTCCAAACCTTAAATCCCAAACCCTAAATCCCATATCCTAAATCTCAAACCTTATATCCTAAATCCAACATCCCTAATCCTGTATCCTCAACCCAAATCCCAAACCCTAAACCCTAAAACTTAACTACTGAACCCTAAATCCCAAATCCTAAAACCCTAACCCTAAATCCCTAAACACTAAAACCCCAAACCTTAAACCCAAAAACTTAACTACTGATTCCTAAATCCCAAATCCTAAAACCCTAAACCCTAAATCCCTAAACCCTAAAACCCGAAACCCTAAAGCCAAAAACCCTAAATCGCAAACCTTAAATCCCAAACTTGTAATCCCATATCCTAAATCCTAAATCCTAAACCCCAAATCCCAAACTCTAAAATCCCAAACCTTAAAACCCAAAAAAAAACCCTAAATCCCCAACCTAAAACCCTAATTGCTAAACCCAAAAAATTAAAACTTCAACCCTAAATAGTAAATCCGAAATCCTAAATCCTAAACCTATAGTCAAAAACTCTAAATCCCAAATCCTAAACCCTAAACCCTAAAATGTAAACCTTATATACAAAACCCTTGATCCCATATCCCATTTCCTTGACCCTAAATCCCAAACCCTAAATCCTAAACCCTATACCCTAAATCCTAAAACCCTAAACTCTAATCAGAAAACCCTTAAACCCCAAACCCTAAAGCCAAAAACTCTAAATCTCAATTACTAAATGCCAAATCCTAAAACCCTAATCTCTAATCTAAAAACCCAAAAACCCCAAACCCTAAATCCCAAAACCCTAAATCTCTAACACTCAATCCTAAACCCAAAATTCCAAACCCTTAATCCAAAATCCTAAATCCTAATTCCTAAATTCTAATACCCAAATCCTAAACCCTAAATCTGAAACCATAAATCCTAATCTCCTTAACCCTAAAATCCCAAACCCTAAAACCCAAACCGCAAACCCTATATCCTCATCCTAAAACCCTAAATGCTAAACCCAAAACCATAAAACTTAAACGCTTAATCCCTAAACCCTAAAATCCCAAACCCTAAAGCCCAAAACCCTAAATCTTAACCCCTAATCCAAAACCCTAAATCCCAAATCCTAAATCACAAAATTAAAATCCCAACTCCTAAATCCTAAACCCCCAATACCAAACCCTAAATCCTAATTTTCTAAACCCTAAAATCCAATATCCATAAAACTTAAACCCTAAACCCTAATTCCTAAATCCCACATCCTAAATCCTAAACCCTAAATCACAAACTCTAAATCTCAAATCCTAAACCCTAAACCCTAAAATGTAAACATTATTTCTAAATACCTTATTCCCATATCTTATTTCCTAGACCCTAAATCCCAAACATTAAATTCTAAACTCTAAATCCTAAACCATAAATCATAAACCCTATTCCCTAAACCTAAACTGCAAATACTTAATCCTGAATCCTAAACACTAAACAATAATATCTTAACTTAAAATTCCTAACCCTAAATCTGTGACCCTAAATCCTAAATATTAAATTCCTAGACCCTAAATATAAAATTATGAAACACAAATCTTATAACTCCAAACCTTAAATACCAAACCCTAAATTCAAAATACTAAACCCTAGACCCTCAAACCTTAACTTAAAATTCTAAACCCTAAATTTAAAATTCTAAATCCAAATTAATAAATCTCTAAACCCTAAATCTAAAATCATAAATCCCAGACCCTAAAACCATAACCTTAAATCCCAGACCCTTAATCCTAAACCCTAAACCATTAATCCCATATCCTAAATCTCAAACCCAAAATCCCAAATCCTAATCCCTAAACCCTAAATTCTGTACCCTAAACCCTAAAACATAAATACCGAACCCTATATCCCAAATCAAAAACCCAAAACCCTAAATCCCTAAACCCTAAAATCTCAAACCCTAAAGCCCAAAACCCTAAATCTTAACCCCTAAATCCAAAACCCTAACTCCCAAATCCTAAATCACAAAAATTAAATCCCAACTCCTAAATCCTAAACCCCCAATCCCAAACCCTAAATCCTAATTTTCTAAACCCTAAAATCCCAAATCCATAAAACTTAAACCCTAAACCATAAATCCTTAATCCCACATCCTAAATCCTAAACCCTAAATCACAAACTCTAAATCTCAAATCCGAAACCCTAAACCCTAAAATGTAAACCTTATTTCCAAATACCTTAATCCCATATCCTATTTCCTAGACCCTAAATCCCAAACATTAAATTCTAAACTCTAAATCCTAAACCATAAATCCTAAACTCTATTCCCTAAATCCTTATACTCTCATCAACTTAATCGTATCCTAAAGAATCTTTTCTCTTCCAGTTCCGTGCTTTAGCTGATCAACTCTATAAAACTATGGATTGGCATAAACGTGTTAGTCAAGAAATCGTAAAATAGGTAAATCACTCTTGAAACTTTTTTCTAACTTTGCCGATTTTGTTTTTTTTTTTTGAAACTTTCCTTTTTCTTTTTATTTGTTTTGCTGGGGACTAGGTCTTAAAAATAGATAGAAAAATTACAAAGGAAAATAAGATAGAATGGGCCGAGTGATAACAATGGGCTGGGGTATAGTATGTGGCCTTGCCTCATTAAAAACCTCCCTTAGAAAACCCACTGGAAAAAACCAAGGAGAGGGAAAAAGAGTACAACTCCACATACCTCCATTGTCATCGCTTAGATGGCTTGAATCACAACTAATGTGGCTGGACAAGCATCACATCTAAGACTGGCCTGAATGGTAAGTAGACGATTGTTGATGATTTGATTGAACTCTTTGGCTCTAGTCCTTGTCATGGGACCAACGGGAGCAATTAAGGCTGCATCCTCTTCAGCTCCAAGCTCCTCGGGTTCAAGCTGCAGTTTAGTTCCATTCTTCAAGCTTTCCATGCTCACATCATCCTCCAAGCTCTCCATGCTCACATCACTGTATCCTAAACCCAAAATCCTAAACCGTAAACCCTAAAACCTTATATATGGAACCCTAAATCCTAAATCCTAAAACCCTAAACCCTAAACCCCTAAACCTTAAAACCCCAAACTCTAAAGTTCAAAACCCTAAATCTTAAACCCTAACTCCCAAAATGTAAATTTAAACCCTTAATCCCAAAAACTAAATCTGTAACCCAAAATCCAAAACCCCAAATCTTTAACCCTAAACCCTAAATCCTAAAGTCAAGCCCTAAAATCCCAAACATTAAAAAAGAAACCTTAAATTAAATATAATAAATCCCTAAACCCTACATACAAAATCCTAACCCCCAAACCCTAAAACCGCATACCATTCCCAAACCCTGAATCCCAAACCCAAAATCTGAAACCTTAAACCCAAAGTCCTAAATCCCAAGCTCAAAATCCCAAACCCTAAATCCCAAACCTAAATCCCATATCCTAAATCCCAATTCCTGAATCCTAAACGCCAAATCCCAAACCTTAAATCCCAAACCCTTACATCCCAAACCCTAAATCCTAATTTCCTAAACCCTAAAGTCCCAAACCCTTAGCAAAATCCCAAACCCTAAATCCCAAACCCTAAATCCCAATTCGTGAATCCTAAACCCTAAATCCCAATCCCCAAATCTTAAACCCTAAACCCTAAATCCTAAAGTCTAACCCTAAAATCCCAAACCGTCAATAAGAAACCTTAAATCCAATATAATAAATCCCTAAACCCTACATAAAAAATCATAACCCCCAAAATCTAAAATTATGAATCCAACACCCAATAACCCAAAATCTAAAATTATGAATCCAAAACCCAATAACTCCAAACCTTAAATCCCAAACCCTAAATCCCATATCCTAAATCTCAAACATTATATCCTAAATCTAACATCCCCAATCCTGTATCCTCAACCCAAATCCCAAACCCTAAACCCTAAAACTTAACTACTGAACCCTAAATCCCAAATCCTAAAACCCTAAACCCTAAACCCCTAAACACTAAAACCCCAAACCTTAAACCCTAAAACTTAACTACTGATTCCTAAATCCCTAAACCCAAAATCCTTAAACCCTAAAACCCCAAACCCTAAAGCCAAAAACCCTAAATCGCAAACCTTAAATCCCAAACCCTATATTCCAAACTTGTAATCCCATATCCCAAATCCTAAATCCTAAATCCTAAATCTTAAACCCCAAATCCCAAACTCTAAAATCCCAAACCTTAAAACCCAAAAAAAAAACCCTAAATCCCCAACGTAAAACCCTAAATGCTAAACCCAAAAAATTAAAACTTAAACCCTAAATAGTAAATCCAAAGTCCTAAATCCTAAACCTATAGTCACAAACTCTAAATCCCAAATCCTAAACCCTAAACCCTAAAATGTAAACCTTATATACAAAACCCTTGATCCCATATCCCATTTCCTTGACCCTAAATCCCAAACCCTAAATCCTAAACCCTATACCCTAAATCCTAAAACCCTAAACTCTAATCAGAAAACCCTTAAACCCCAAACCCTAAAGCCAAAAACTCTAAATCTCAATTACTAAATGCCAAATCCTAAAACCCTAAACTCTAATCTAAAAACCCAAAAACCCGAAACCCTAAATCCCAAAACCCTAAATCTCTAACACCCAACCCTAAACCCAAAATTCCAAACCCCTAATCCAAAATCCTAAATCCTAATTCCTAAATCCTAATACCCAAATCCTAAACCCTAAATCTGAAACCATAAATCCTAATCTCCTTAACCCTAAAATCCCAAACCCTAAAACCCAAACCGAAAACCCTATATCCTCATCCTAAAACCCTAAATGCGAAACCCAAAACCATAAAACTTAAACGCTTAATCCCTAAACCCTAAAATCCCAAACCCTAAAGCCCAAAACCCTAAATCTTAACCCCTAATCCAAAACCCTAAATCCCAAATCCTAAATCACAAAATTAAAATCCCAACTCCTAAATCCTAAACCCCCAATACCAAACCCTAAATCCTAATTTTCTAAACCCTAAAATCCAATATCCATAAAACTTAAACCCTAAACCCTAATTCTTAAATCCCACATCCTAAATCCTAAACCCTAAATCACAAACTCTAAATCTCAAATCCTAAACCCTAAACCCTAAAATGTAACCATTATTTCCAAATACCTTATTCCCATATCCTATTTCCTAGACCCTAAATCCCAAACATTAAATTCTAAACTCTAAATCCTAAACCATAAATCGTAAACCCTATTCCCTAAATCCTAAACTGCAAATACTTAATCCTGAATCCTAAACACTAAACAATAATATCTTAACTTAAAATTCCTAACCCTAAATCTGTGACCCTAAATCCTAAATATTAAATTCCTAGACCCTAAATATAAAATTATGAAACACAAATCTTATAACTCCAAACCTTAAATACCAAACCCTAAATTCAAAATACTAAACCCTAGACCCTCAAACCTTAACTTAAAATTCCAAACCCTAAATTTAAAATTCTAAATCCAAATTAATAAAAATCTAAACCCTAAATCTAAAATCATAGATCCCAAACCCTAAAACCATAACCTTAAATCCTAAACCCTTAATCCTAAACCCTAAATCCTAAATCCCATATCCTAAATCTCAAACCCAAAATCCCAAATCCTAATCCCTAAACCCTAAATTCTGTACCCTAAACCCTAAAACATTAATACCGAACCCTATATCCCAAATCAAAAACCCAAAACCCTAAATCTCTAAACCCTAAAATCCCAAACCCTAAAGCCCAAAACCCTAAATCTTAACCCCTAAATCCCAAATCCTAAATCACAAAAATTAAATCCCAACTCCTAAATCCTAAACCCCCAATCCCAAACCCTAAATCCTAATTTTCTAAACCCTAAAATCCCAAATCCATAAAACTTAAACCCTAAACCATAAATCCTAAATCCTAAACCCTAAATCACAAACTCTAAGTCTCAAATCCGAAACCCTAAACCCTAAAATGTAAACCTTATTTCCAAATACCTTAATCCCATATCCTATTTCCTAGACCCTCAATCCCAAACATTAAATTCTAAACTCTAAATCCTAAACCATAAATCATAAACTCTATTCCCTAAATCCTTATACTCTCATCAACTTAATCGTATCCTAAAGAATCTTTTCTCTTCCAGTTCCGTGCTTTAGCTGATCAACTCTATAAAACTATGGATTGGCATAAACGTGTTAGACAAGAAATCGTAAAATAGGTAAATCACTCTTGAAACTTTTTTCTAACTTTGCCGATTTTGTTTTTTTTTTTTTGAAACTTTCCTTTTTCTTTTTATTTGTTTTGCTGGGGACTAGGTCTTAAAAATAGATAGAAAAATTACAAAGGAAAATAAGATAGAATGGGCCAAGTGATAACAATGGGCTGGGGTATAGTATGTGGCCTTGCCTCATTAAAAACCTCCCTTAGAAAACCCACTGGAAAAAACCAAGGAGAGGGAAAAAGAGTACAACTCCACATACCTCCATTGTCATCGCTTAGATGGCTTGAATCACAACTAATGTGGCTGGACAAGCATCACATCTAAGACTGGCCTGAATGGTAAGTAGACGATTATTGATGATTTGATTGAACTCTTTGGCTCTAGTCCTTGTCATGGGACCAACGGGAGCAATTAGTGCTGCATCCTCTTCAGCTCCAAGCTCCTGGGGTTCAAGCTGCAGTTTAATTCCATTCTCCAAGCTTTCCATGCTCACATCATCCTCCAAGCTCTCCATGCTCACATCACTGTATCCTAAACCCAAAATCCTAAACCGTAAACCCTAAAACCTTATATATGGAACCCTAAATCCTAAATCCTAAAACCCTAAACCCTAAACCCCTAAACCTTAAAACCCCAAACTCCAAAGCCCAAAACCCTAAATCTTAAACCCAAACTCCCAAAATGTAAATTTAAACCCTTAATCCCAAAAACTAAATCTGTAACCCAAAATCCAAAACCCCAAATCTTTAACCCTAAACCCTAAATCCTAAAGTCAAACCCTAAAATCCCAAACATTAAATAAGAAACCTTAAATTGATTATAATAAATCCCTAAACCCTACATACAAAATCCTAACCCCCAAACCCTAAAATCGCATACCATTCCCAAACCCTGAATCCCAAACCCAAAATCTGAAACCTTAAACCCAAAGTCCTAAATCCCAAGCTCAAAATCCCAAACCCTAAATCCCAAACCTAAATCCCATATCCTAAATCCCAATTCCTGAATCCTAAACGCCAAATCCCAAACCTTAAATCCCAAACCCTTAAATCCCAAACCCTAAATCCTAATTTCCTAAACCCTAAAATCCCAAACCCTTAGCAAAATCCCAAACCCTAAATCCCAATTCGTGAATCGTAAACCCTAAATCCCAAACCCCAAATCTTAAATTCTAAACCCTAAATCCTAAAGTCTAACCCTAAAATCCCAAACGGTCAATAAGAAACCTTAAATCCAATATAATAAATCCCTAAACCCTACATAAAAAATCATAACCCCCAAAATCTAAAATTATGAATCCAACACCCAATAACCCAAAATCTAAAATTATGAATCCAAAACCCAATAACTCCAAACCTTAAATCCCAAACCCTAAATCCCATATCCTAAATCTCAAACATCATATCCTAAATCCAACATCCCCAATCCTGTATCCTCAACCCAAATCCCAAACCCTAAACCCTAAAACTTAACTACTGAACCCTAAATCCCAAATCCTAAAACCCTAAACCCTAAATCCCTAAACACTAAAACCCCAAACCTTAAACCCTAAAACTTAACTACTGATTCCTAAATCCCAAATCCTAAAACCCTAAACCCTAAATCCCTAAACCCTAAAACCCCAAACCCTAAACCCAAAAACCCTAAATCGCAAACCTTAAATCCCAAACCCTATATTCCAAACTTGTAATCCCATATCCCAAATCCTAAATCCTAAATCCTAAACCCCAAATCCCAAACTCTAAAATCCCAAACCTTAAAACCCAAAAAAAAACCTTAAATCCCCAACGTAAAACCCTAAATGCTAAACCCAAAAAATTAAAACTTAAACCCTAAATAGTAAATCCAAAGTCCTAAATCCTAAACCTATAGTCACAAACTCTAAATCCCAAATCCTAAACCCTAAACCCTAAAATGTAAACCTTATATACAAAACCCTTGATCCCATATCCCATTTCCTTGACCCTAAATCCCAAACCGTAAATCCTAAACCCTATACCCTAAATCCTAAAACCCTAAACTCTAATCAGAAAACCCTTAAACCCCAAACCCTAAAGCCAAAAACTCTAAATCTCAATTACTAAATGCCAAATCCTAAAACCCTAAACTCTAATCTAAAAACCCAAAACCCAAACCCCTAAATCCCTAAACCCAAAATTCCAAACCCCTAATCCAAAATCCTAAATCCTAATTCCTAAATCCTAATACCCAAATCCTAAACCCTAAATCTGAAACAATAAATCCTAATCTCCTTAACCCTAAAATCCCAAACCCTAAAACCCAAACCTAAAACCCTATATCCTCATCCTAAAACCCTAAATGCTAAACCCAAAACCATAAAACTTAAACCCTTAACCCTAAATCCTAAATTCTAAACTCTAAATCCCTGACCCTAAATCTTAAACACTATACCCTAAATCCTAAACTGCAAACACAAAATCTTGAATCCTAAACACTAAACTATAAAACCATAACTTGAAATTCCAAATCCTAAATCTGTGACCCTAAATCACAAACCTTAAATCTGACACCTTAAATCCCAAACCCTAAATCCTATATCCCATACCCTGAACCCTAAATCTCTAACCTAAAACCCTTAATCCCAAACCCTAAACCCTAAATTCAAAATAATAAATTCCTGACCCCTAAATCTAAAATTATGAATCTCAAACCCTATAACTCGAAACCTTAAAACCCAAACTCTTAATCCTAAACCCCAAACCTTAAATCCAATACCCTAAATCTCAAACCCTATATCCTAAACCCAATATCCCAAATCTTGTATCCTAAACCAAAAATCCCAAACCCTAAACCCAAAAACTTAAATACTGAACTCTAAATCCCAAATCCCAAAACCCTAAATCCCAAATCCCAAAACCCAAAACCCTAAATCCCTAAACCCTAACACCCCAAACCTTAAAGTCCAAAACACTAAATCCCAAACCCTAAATTCCAAACCATTAATCTCAAATCCTAAATCCTAATTCCTTAATCCTAAACCTCAAATCCCAAACCCTAAATCCTAATTTCCTATAATCCCAAACCCTAAAACCCAAACCGAAAACCCTAAATCCCAAACCTAAAACCCTAAATGCTAAACCCAAAACTATAAAACTTAAACCCTTAACCCTAAATCCTAAATCCTAAATACCCAATCCTAAATCCTAAACCCTAAGTCATAAACTCTAAATCCCAAATCCTAAACCCTAAACCCTAAAACATAAACCTTATTTCCAAAACCCTTGATCCCATATCCTATTTCCTTGACCCTAAATCCCAAACCCTAAATTCTAACCTCTAAATAAAAAACCCTAAATCCTAAACCCTATACCTTATATCCTAAACTGAAAACACAAAATACTGAATCCTAAACACTAAACATTACAACCTTAACTAGAAATTCCAAACCCTAAATCTGCGACCCAAAATCCCAAACCTTAAATTTGACACCGTAAATCCGAAACCCTAAATCCCAAACCCTAATTTCCAAACTTTTAATCCCAAATCCTAATTCCTATATCCTATACCCTAAACCATAAATTCAAAACCAAAAAGCCTTAATCCCAAACCCTAAACCCAAAATCCAAAATAATAAATTCCTAAACCCTAAATCTAAAATTATGAATCCCAAACCCTATAACTCCAAACCTTAAATCTCAAACCCTTAATCCTAAACACTAAACCCTAAATTCCATATCCTAAATCTCAAACCCCAAATCCCAAATCCTATATCCTAAACAGAAAATCCCAAATCCTAAACCCTAAAACTCAAATACTGAACCCTAAATCCCAAATACTAAAACCCTAAACCCTAAATCCCTTAACCCTAATATCCCAAACCCTAAAACCAAAACCGAAAACCCTAAATCCCCCACCTAAAACCCTAAATGCTAAACCCAAAATCATAAAACTTAAACCCTTTACCCTATATCATAAATCCCAAATCCTAAATCCTAAATCCTAAACCCTAACTCAAAAACTCTAAATCCCAAATCCTAAACCCTAAACCCTAAAACGTAAACTTTATTTCCAAAACCCTTGATCCCATATCCCATTTCTTTGACCCTAAATCCGAAACCCTAATTTCTAAACTCTATATCCCAAACCCTAAATCCTCAACCCTACACCCTAGATCCTAAAACCCTAAACTCTAATCAGAATACCCTTAAACCCCAAACCCTAAAGCCCAAAACTCTAAATTTCAAACACTAAATCCCAAATTAAAACCTTAAACTCTAATCAGAAATTCCTAAAACTCCAAACCCTAAAACCCAAAACCATATATCTCAAACACTAAATTCCAAACCCTAAATTCTAAACCCTTAATCCCAAATCCTAAATCCTAATTCCTTAATCCTAATCCCTAAATCCCAAATCCCAAAATCCCAAACCTAAAATCCTAAATTCCTAAACCCTAAAATCCCAAACCCTAGAACCCAAACTGAAAACCTTAAATCCCCAACCTAAAACCCTAAATGCTAAACCCAAAACCATAAAACTTAAACCATTAACCCTAAATCTTAAATCCCACATCCTAAATCCTAAACCCTTAGTCATAAACTCTAAATCTCAAATCCTAAACCCTAAACCTTAAAACATAAACCTTATTTTCAAAACCCTTGATCCCATATCCTATTTCCTTAACCCTAAATTCTAAATTCAAAATCCCAAACCCTAAATCATAAACCTTATACCCTAAATCCTAAACTGCAAAGACAAAATCTTCAATCCTAAAAACTAAACGATAAAACCTTAACTTGAAATTCCAAACCCTAAATCTGCAACCATAAATTACGAACCTTAAATTTGACACCCTAAATCCCAAACCCTAAATCCTATATGCCATACCCTGAACCCTAAATCTCAAACCTAAAACCCTTAATCCCAAACCCTAAACCCTAAATTTAAAATAATAAATTCCTGACCCCTAAATTTAAAATTATGAATCTAAAACCCTATAATTCCAAACCTTAAATCCCAAACCCTTAATCCTAAACCCTAAACCCTAAATGCTATATCCTAAATCTCGAACCCAATATCCTAAACCGAATATCCCAAATCTTGTATCTTAAACCCAAAATACCTAACCCTAAACCCTAAAACTTAAAAACTGAACCCTAAATCGCAAATCCCAAAACCCAAAACCCTAAATCCCTAAACCCTAAAACCCCAAACTCTAAAGCCCAAAACCCTAAATCACAAACCCTAAATTCCAAATCTTTAATCCCAAATCCTAAATCCTAATTCCTAAATCCTCAACCCTAAGTCATAAACTCTAAAGCTCAAATCCTAAATCCTAAACCCTAAAACGTAAACCTTCTTTTCAAAACCCTTGATCCCATATCCTATTTCCTTGACCCTAAATCCCAAACCCTAAATTCTAAATTCTAAATCACAAACCCTAAATCCTAAACCCTATACCCTAAATCCTAAATTGTAAACACAAAATAATAATTCCTAAACACTAAACATTAAAACCTTAACTAGAAATTTCAAACCCTAAATCTGCGACACTAAATCCCAAACCTTAAATCTGACACCCTAAATCCCAAACCCTAATTTCCAACTTTTTAATCCCAAATCCTAAATCCTATATCCCATACCCTAAACCCTAAATTTCAAACCCAAAACCCTTAATCCAAAACCCTAAACCCAAAATCCAAAATAATAAATTTCTAAACCCTAAATCTAAAATTATGAATCCCAAACCGTATAACTCCAAACCTTAAATCCCAAACCCTTAATCCTAAACACTAAACCCTAAATTCCATATCCTAAATCTCAAACCCCAAATCCGAAATCCTAAATCCTAAACCAAAAATCCCAAACCTTAAACCCTAAAACTCAAATACCGAACCCTAAATCCCAAATACTAAAACCCTAAACCCTAAATCTCTTAACCCTAATATCCCAAACCCTAAAACCCAAACCAAAAACCCTATATCCCCAACCTAAAACCCTAAATGCTAAACCCAAAACCATAAAACTTAAACCCTTTACCCTATATCATAAATCCCAAATCCTAAATCTTAAACCCTAACTCACAAACTCTAAATCCCAAATCCTAAACCCTAAACCCTAAAACGTAAGCCTTATTTCAAAAACCCTTGATCCCATATCCCATTTCTTTGACCCTAAATCCCAAAACCTGATTTCTAAACTCTATATCCCAAACCCTAAATGCTAAACCCTACACCCTAGATCCTAAAACCCTAACATCTAATCAGTATACCCTTAAAACAAAAACCCTAAAGCCCAAAACTCTAAATCTTAAACACTAAATCCCAAATTAAAACCTTAAACACTAATAAGAAATTCCTAAAACCCCAAACCCTAAACCCCAAAACCATATATCTCAAACACTAAATTCCAAACCCTAAATTCCAAACCCTTAATCCTAAATCCTAAATCCTAATTCCTTAATCCTAATCCCTAAATCCCAAACCCAAAATCCCAAACCTAAAATCCTAATTTCCTAAACCCTAAAATCCCAAACCCTAAAATCCCAAAACCCTTAAACCCAAACCTTAAAACCTTAAATCCCACATCCTAAATCCTAAACCCTAAATCACAAACTCTAAATCCCAAATCGTAAACCCTAAACCTAAAACGTAAACCTTATTTCCAAAACCCTTTATCCCATATCCTATTTCCTTAACCCTTAATCCCAAAACCTAAATTCTAAACTCTAAATCCCAAACACTAAATCATAAACCTTATACCCTAAATCCTAAACTGCAAAGACAAAATCTTCAATCCTAAACACTAAACGATAAAACCTTAACTTGAAATTCCAAACCCTAAATCTGCAACCCTAAATTACAAACCTTAAATTTGACACCGTAAATCCCAAACCCTAAATCCTATATCCCATACCCCGAACCCTAAATCTCAAACCTAAAACCCTTAATCCCAAACCCTAAACCCTAAATCTAAAATTATGAATCTAAAACCCTAAAATTCCAAACCTTAAATCCCAAACCCTTAATCCTAAACCCTAAACCCTAAATCCTATATCCTAAATCTTGAACCCAATATCCTAAACCGAATATCCCAAATCTTGTATCCTAAACACAAAATACCAAACCCTAAACCCTAAAACTTAAAAACTGAACCCTAAATCCCAAATCCCAAAACACTAAACCCTAAATCCCTAAACCCCAAAACCCCAAACCCTAAAGCCCAAAACCCTAAATCCCAAACCCAAAATTCCAAACCTTTAATCCCAAATCCTAAATCCTAAATCCTAAATCCTAAATCCTAAACCCTAAGTCATAAACTCTAAATCTCAAATCCCAAATCCTAAACCCTAAAACGTAAACCTTATTTTCAAAACCCTTGATCCCATATCCTATTTCCTTGACCCTAAATCCTAAATCCTAAATCCTAAATCCTAAACCCTAAATTCTAAATTCTAAATCACAAACCCTAAATCCTAAACCCTATACCCTAAATTCTAAATTCTAAATCACAAACCGTAAATCCTAAACCCTATACCCTAAATCCTAAATGGTAAACACAAAATACCAAACCCTAAACCCTATAACTCAAATATCGAACCCTAAATCCCAAATACTAAAACTCTAAACCTTAAATACCTAAACCCTAATATCTCAAACCCTAAAACCCAAACCGAAAACCCTAAATCCCCAACCTAAAACCCTAAACGCTAAACCCAAAACAATAAAATTTAAACCCTTAACCCTATATCATAAATCCCAAATCCTAAATCCTAAACACTAACTCACAAACTCTAAATCCCAAATCCTAAACCCTAAACCTAAAACATAAACATTATTTCCAAAACCCTTTATCCCATATCCTATTTCCTTCACCCTTAATCCCAAACCCTAAATTCTAAACTCTAAATCCCAAACCCTAAATCATAAACCCTATACCCTAAATCCTAAACTGCAAACACAAAATCTTGAAACCTAAACACTAAACGATAAAACCTTAACTTGAAATTCCAAACCCTAAATCTGCAACCCTAAATCACAAACCTTAAATCTAAAACCCTAAATCCCAAACCCTAAATCCTATATCCCATACCTTGAACCCTAAATCTCAAACCTAAAACCCTAAATCCCAAACCCTAAACCCTAAATTCAAAATAATGAATTCTTGACCCCTAAATTTAAAATTATGAATCTCAATCCCTATAATTCCAAACCTTAAATCCCAAACCCTTAATCCTAAACCCTAAATCCTAAATCCCATATCCTAAATCTCGAACCTTATATCCTAAACCCAAAATACCAAACCCTAAACCCTAAAACTTAAATACTGTACCCTAAATCCCAAATCCCAAAACCCTAAACCCTAAATCCCTAAACCCTAAAACCCCAAACCCTAAAGCCCAAAACCCTAAATCCCAAACCCTAAATTCCAAATCCCAAATCCTAAATCCTAATTCCTAAATCCGAAACCCCAAATCCCAAACTCTAAATGCCAAACCCTAGATCTTAATTTCCAAAACACTAAAATCCCAAACCCTAAAACCCAAACAAAAAACCCTAATTCCCCAACCTAAAACCCTAAATGTGATGCAATCACGTTTGTTATGATGTAATGAAGTTTTCATTTCAATATCACAACTTCTAAACTGAAAGTGCATAGTGAATCAGTCGTACTTAAGGTTATCGATCCCACAGAGAGTAATAGCTATGCGGAATGAATTCAAAGAAGAAATCTAACTAAGACTAAATATGAAAAGGGTTTTGTTTTTAGTTTTCTAATGATTAATGCAATGAAATAAGAAAGCAATAAACTAAAATTGGTTTTAAACTTATGAATGAAAGCGTTGGGCATTTGGGGAATCATCTTAGGGTTTCCATGGTTCTCAACAAATCAAGTGAAAGATAATATGCATATGTTTTCGTTCTAGGTTCTCAACTACGAACACAAATAAACAAACAAGCTTAAGTTCATAGAATGAATGTGTAAAGTCTCAGCACCCCGTTACTCAACTCACGCAGGCAACAACATACATCAACCAGCAAGCTAAACAAGTTCGATAAGTTCACAAAGCTCCATGACTCAACTCACACAGGTAATGACGTGAAGCTTCACTAACACTAGGTCCGAGGAATGAGTTTACACGGGTAACACTCCTATCCTCTTAGATCAGTGCTTGGTGATCAATCCAAGCAACATGCATTAAGTAAAAGATACCCCAAGAGAACTCTAATAGCAAACGAAAATCAGATCTAACAACCTAGATGAATTGAACCATGAAATCCCCTTGAATCACCCCATAAAACCCAACAAAGAGAACTAATCGCTCATGATGCAAAGAAACACAATATATATTATAAATAACATCACAAACGATTCAATAAATAAAAGGGAGTTCAAAGAAAACTTCTCTAGATGTCACAGAAGATAGCTTGTCTCCCTAAAAGCAAATAAGAGTAGAGAAAAAGGAGAAACTATGAAGAACAAGGATGAAACTTCAAAGTGGTGACTTCTAGGGTTGGAGGCGATGAAGAAGGCTCTGTAGAGATGTCCTAGGGTTTCTTTTGGCAAGGCTGGAGAGGCACAGAGGTTCACCGAAGAAGCACACCCGGAAAATTAGGTTTAATGAGTATTTATAGGGCTTAGGGTGTAGAAAGTCGGTTTTAGGTTTTTAAGGCAAAACTCGGCGTTTTTGGCAAGGATGGATGAAGTTTTCTGGCCTAGGTCACGGGTCTCCTACCCGAGGTGGTGAAGAAGGCTGGCCTCGGTTACGGGTACCATGACTGAGGTTGATAGGGAGCTTGACCTCGGGCACACTCCTTGTGACTAAGGTTGACAGGGCTTTACTCTCTGGGTCATATCTTCCAAACGGCTGAATGGATTTCTTTGATTCTTGTCCCAGGTGAAACTTCACCAGACTTAGACTTTGCTTGTCCTCAAGCAAACAAGAAAGCTAAACGAGTGGAGAGGTTTGAAAATCGTGGAAACTCATATATGATCAGAGACCATGCTCCAATAGATAACATGCAAAATCATTAGTACAAAGATTCACATCAGAACATTCTCACTATAGACTCACAACATTCTCAACTATTGTACGTCTATCTCAAACCTACAAAAGAACTCAAAATTCACTTTAGTTAACTACCTACATTCATTAAGAGTTGCGTGAAAGTATCATTCAGGGTGGATGACACTTGGTATGAAAGGTCTTTTTGGTGTTTAAATGGTGGAGTTATAGTGCTTAAGGCTTACCAATGAGTCGGAAGTGCAGCGTATGTCGCAAAACCGCAAGAGAGTATGAACCCATTGATTTTTGCAGTTTCCAACCACTTCTTTGTATAACACCTCACTCCTTTTCTTCTTTTCTTCCTTTAGTTCCCCCAGACTTAGATTTTTCTGCGGGGTTCTTTGCAAACAACTCCATAACTTCTTTAAAAGTAATCCATCTTCCTTGGGAATACCTGTGCTATGAGATCCTTTTATTTCGTAACCGTTTCCTTTCGTTTCATTTTTCTTTTTCTCTCTTTTTCTTATCAAAGGTTTAGTCGAATAATGGTATCACAAGAAATTTTCCTAACCTCGCTTCCAACCTTCGTGTGATCATTCCTTTCAAAGTAAAATAATGGGTTCATTGGAAATTTTCCTACCCCTTTACTCAAAAGAAAATCATTTCATCTTTTCTGTTTTTTTTTCGAAAGGGGAAACGGTACATATTCACACAAGTCTCATAAGCACGAAATAGGTACCTTTTATTGTCGAATTCCAAGGTAGAATAATCTCTAGAGCAAATTGTCACATTCTCTTTTTAGTTCTTCCAAAGCCTCCATCTTCAGTGGCTGGAAAACTGTGTTGGAAATTTCTCTCTCGCGTTTCTATGACATATCTGCCAAACGAGAAAGAAAAAGAGAACAATATGGGGTCTGAAAATAAAGGTTATGGTTTAAGGTGGGAACCACTGAAAATGAGTGGCCATTCACGATCAGCAAAGAGTGGTAGAAAGGATAAGAAGTCCCGAATGTGCTTCTCGTTTCCCTTATCTAATACCTCTAATGAAAAAAAATTAAAGTCAGTATTAGGGTTCAAATAAAATGGAGTTAACGTAAGATTCAACCAAGTCTCCGTAAGATGAAACTTCAGGGGAGAGATCCTGCAGTGAGGTTCTAGGTGTTGTCCGTTATTTAGTGAATTCTGCAAAACTTGTCCTTAGGAAATGAGTCAGAACATATATAAGGTCAAAATCATCATATCATAGGGTCATCATTTCCTACAATGTTTTGACTCAATAAAACATAAAACTCAATAAAAAGACATTAAAATAACTCAAAAGAAATAAAAATGCGTAAGTAACAGATAAACATCCCCCCAAACATAAATCACACTGTCCCCAGTGTTAATAAATCTAGAAAGGATGGGAAAATAAAAATAAAAATAAAAAGCAAAGCATAAAAGTAAAGATAGAACAAGTGAACCTTCAACTTTTCAGGAGGTTTCTAGTGCACAGTGATGGACTAATCGGTGTCCTGGATCTAAGCTCTCCTCTGCAGTTGTGCAATAAGAGCGCTGCTCGGCTAACTCCTGCTCTAGCTCCATACGCCGTGCTTTCTCTGTCTCAAAGGAGGAAGTGGCTGTGTCACATCCCGTTGAAGCTTGTGTGACACGCTGAGAGGCAAATGAAACCATCGCCTTCTTCTTGATGAAGACACCAAGTGTGAGTGGAAGTTGATCCTCGACTCGTGATGAGTAGAACTCATGCGGTAAAGGGCTGCAGCTAGTGAATCCATCACTAAGGCGTGGCATGGTGTGGCAAGGGAGCAGTATGGTGCAAATCATGCTAGGAGGAATGTGGTACTTGTATCTAAATTAGCTGGGGTTGATGCTTGCTCCTTCAAGTATCCTCATCGTACCAAGCTTCTCTAAGTCCATGTGGTTAGCCTTGGAGGTGTAAGGGCTGTGTGTAAGATCAACTCCAGCAGTCTCTAGGATGGTAGTGACGACTCCTCCAAAGCTAATGGTTGCTTGTTTCTCGCTAGACTTGAAACCATCATGCTTGATCTTGATCAACTGCTTGCCAATGAGTGCGGTGTAGTTGATTTTTCTTGGGAAATCAACAAAAGGAATCGTCAAGACAAGAAACTCATCACTAACGACGTTTTTCTGAGCTGAGTGTGAGAAGATGGTGTTGGCAAGGAGCTTGTGAATGCATCTAATGGCTGGGTGAGAGAGTGAAGATGCCTCTTGTCGCATTGGTATTCCCACCATAAAAAGTATTACGGCCAAAGCGTTGCCATATCGCATTGGTATCTTCGGGTCCAAAATCTATAGCATCTTGACACTAATATATCATGGTTTTTACCATTTTAGACATGATATATGTAGTCTTTATCGATTCTTTTCGGTGTTTTTCGAGTCTTTTAGAGTCTTTGCAAGTTCTTATATGATTTAGACCATTATGGAGCTTTTGGAACAATCGAACCTGATCATTAATGCTTGTCTGAATTAAGGAATTTAGCAAAGAAATTTGGAATTCTAGATTTGGACATAGAAAATCTGTGCAGTGAGAGTTGATTGATTTTACCATTGTGTTTCGAGTTCGAGAACAGATCTTAATAACAATCCTGATAATTTATTTAACCTGCAATTCTGAATTACCTGAGAACTTCTCTAACCCTATCTATTCTCCCATCTGAATTTACTTTGATTTTAATTGCCTCTTGTTTTCTTTTAATTACTATTTCTCTAGTTTAGCTTAATTCATAAACTGCAAGTCTATTGTGTGAACGTGAGTCTCTGTGGAATTTGATCCCTAAGTACTAAAGATGATCTCATAATTTAAGAGAGTAGCTCAAGGGTAAATTTGAGCATATCAGATACTCAAATCCAAGGGCTTGTCCGAGCTGGGTAATAGAGATGTTATAGTGCTCACCATTGATTGTTAAGAAGAGCACTCCATCACGCGCTAGTGGTGCTTGTGTACGCGGAAAGGCTAGAGTGACGGTGGCGAGGAATTGCCGAGTCTCTTCTTCATAGATTTCTTGGCAAGTGGTCTCCATGAACTTGTGGAGTCCTAGTGTGTTCAACATCCATTCAACATCACTTGCGAATCCAAGAGCTTGCAATGATGTGTAATCAACTCTCAAGGTGGGTATGAGCTTAAACTCATTGAGTGGTGTGCGGTAGTCAACATTGTCCTTTATCTTCTGTCCTACAAGCATCATAGGAAGCTCCTTCTTCTTAGCTTGTTGGCGTGAAAGGCATGTAAGGGCAGCTTGGAAGCGTTGGGGAAGTAGTGATGAAATAACGGTATCATCCCCAATGTCTTCATCGGAGGCATGGCTTGATCCTTGTGCTGCTGTTGACTTTTCTTGTTGAATCATCACTTTTTTGCCTTTGTTTGCTCTTGTTGCTCTGTCATGTAGCCTCTTGGTTCTTCTCTCATCAATCCCCTTATCAAGCGGTGTGTAGCAACGAGGTGGACGTTCCAATGTAGGTGCACGAGAGCTTCGTCTTGTTGTTCTAGATTCCATTGATTTGGTACCTAAAATTGGATAAGAGATTTAAATAAGTGAGCAAAGTGGCATAATTAGAAACAAATCAATCCTTCTTATAAGATGTAGGCATATATGGTTGATTTTGGCGAGTTAAGGCATGTTCAAAGTTTCAAATCAAGAAATCAAAACCTTATTTCAATTTTTGGATTCAATGAGACCCTTATTTCCAAAACCCTTGATCCAATATCCTATTTCCTTAACCCTAAATTCTAAATTCTAAATCCCAAACCCTAAATCCTAAACCCTATACCCTAAATCATAAATTGCAAACACAAAATCTTGAATCCTAAACACTAAACATTAAAACCTTAACTTGAAATTCCAAATCCTAAATCTGCGACCCTAAATCCAGAACCTTAAATCACACACCCTAAATCCCAAACCTTAAATCCTATATCCCATACCCTGAACCCTAAATTCCAAACTCAAAACCCTTAATCCCAAACTCTAACCCCTTAATTCAAAATAATAAATTCCAAAATCCCAAACCCTAAAACTTAAATCCTAAAATTGTAAACCCTAAATCCCTAAACCCTAAAATCCCAAACCCTAAAACCCAAAACTCTAAATCTCAAACCCTAAATCTCAAATCCCAAATCCCAAACCCTAAATCTCAAATCCTAAATCCCAATTCCTAAATCCTAAACTCCAAATCCCAAACCCTTAATCATAAACCCTAAATCCTAATTTCATAAACCATAAAATCCCAAACCCTAAAACCCTAATCCAAAACCTTAAATCCGAAACCTAAAACCCTAAATGCCATACCCAAAACCATAAAACTTAAACCGTAAACTGTAAAACTTAAATCCCAAATCTTAAATCCTAAACTGCAAACATTTCATTGTGAATACTAAACACAAAACAATAAAATCTTAACTTAAAATTCTTAACCCTAAATTTGTGACCCTAAATCCGAAACACTAAATCCTATATCCCATACGCTAAACCCTAAATTCCAAACCATAAGCCGTTAATCCCAAACCCTAAACCCTAAATCCAAAATAATAAATTCCTAAAACCTAAATCCTAATTTCATAAACCATAAAATCCCAAACCCTAAAACCCTAATCCAAAACCTTAAATCCAAAACCTAAAACCCTAAATGCCATACCCAAAACCATAAAACTTAAACCCTAAACTGTAAAACTTAAATCCCAAATCTTAAATCCTAAACCTTAAATCAAAAACTTTAAATCCCTAATCCTAAACCATAAGCCCGAAAATGTAAACCTTATTTCCAAAAACCTTAATCCCCTATTTCCTAGACCCTAAATCCCAAACACTATATTCTAAACTCTAAATCCCAAAACCTAAATTGTAAACCCTATACCCTAAATCCTAAACTACAAACACTTCATTGTGAATACTAAACACAAAACAATAAAATCTTAACTTAAAATTCTTAACCCTAAATCTGTGACCCTAAATCCGAAACCCTAAATCCTAAATCCAAAATAATAAATTCCAAACCATAAGCCGTTAATCCCAAACCCTAAACCCTAAATCCAAAATAATAAATTCCTAAAACCTAAATCTTAAATTATGAATCCAAAACCCTATAACTCCAAACCTTAAATCCCAAACCCTTAATCCTATACACTAAACACTAAATCCCATATCCTTAATTTGAAACCCTATATCCTAAACCCCAAATCCCAAATCCTATATCTGTAACCAAAAATCCCAAACCCTAAACCCTAAAACTTAAATACCGAACCCTAAACCCTAAACCCTAAATTCTGAAACCTTAAAATCTTATACCCTAAAGCCCAATATCCTAAACCCTAAACCCTAAAACTTATATATGGAACCCTAAATCCTAAAAACCTAAACCCTAAATCCCTAAACTTTTAAACCCCAAACCCTAAAGCCCAAAACCCTAAATCTCAAACCCTAAATCCCAAACCGTAAATTCCAAATCCTTAATCCCAAATCCTATATCTGTAACCCAAAATCCCATACCCTACAAATGAAACCCTAAATCTAAAATAATTAATCCGTATACCCTAAATCCAAATACATATAACCCAAACAATAAAAACACACACCTAAAACCCCTAAATCCTAAATCCTAGATCCCAAACCTTAAATCCCAAACATCAAATCATACACCCTAAACACCATATCCTATATCCTAGACGCTAAATTTAAACCCTAAATCCAAAATTCTATACCCTAAATCCTAAATCGCAAACATTAAATCATGAATCCTAAACACTAAACAATAAAACCTTAACTTCAAATTCAAAACCCTAAATCTGAAACACTAAATCCAAAACAAAAAATCCCAAAACCCTAAATCTGAAACCCTAAATCCAAAATAATAATCGTTAAATCCCAAATCATAAATTGCAAACACTAAATCCTAAATCCTAAACACTAAACAATAAAACCTTACCTTCAAATTCTAAACCCTAAATTTAAAACACTAAATCCAAAATAATAAATTGCAAAACCCTAAATCTGAAACCCTAAATCCAAAATAATAAACTGCATGCAATTCCTAAATCCTGAATCCCAAACCCAAAAATCGTAAACCCTACACCCACATTCATGCATCCCAAACCCAAAAATCTTAAACCCTAAACCCTACATCCTAAAGTCTAACCCTAAAATCCTAAACCGTAAATAAGAAACCTTAAATCCAATATAATAAATCCCTAAACTCTACATACAAAATCATAACCTCAAAACCCTAAAACCACATACCATTCCCAAGGCCTAAATCCCAACCCCAAAATCTGAAACCCTAAACCCAAAGGCCTAAATCCCAACCCCAAAATACATAACCCTAAAAACAAAACCCTAAATCCCATATCCTAAATCCCAATTCCTGAATCCTAAACCCTAAATCCAAAACCCTAAATCCCAAACTCGAAATCCCAAACCCTTAATCGTAAACCCTAAATCCTAATTTCCTAAACCCTAAACTCCCAAACCGTTAGACCCAAACCCAAAACCCTAAATGCCAAACCCAAAAAAATCAAACTTAAACAATAAACCGTAAATCCTAAATCCCAAATCCTAAATCCTAAACAATAAATGACAAACTCTATATCCCAAATCCTAAACCCTAAACCCTAAAATGTAAACCTTATTTCCAAAACCCTTAATCTCATATCCTATTTCCTAGACCCTAAATCCAAAACACTCAATTTTAAACTCTAAATCCCAAAACCTAAATCGTAAACACTATACCCTAAACCCTATATTCATGGATCCTAAACACTAAACAATAAAACCTTAACTTAAAATTCCAAACACTCAATCTGCAACCCTAAATCCCAAACCCTAAATCTTAAACCCTAAATCTCAAACCCTAAATCCTATATCCCATACCCTAAACCATATATTCCAAACCCAAGACCCTTAATCCCAAACCCAAAACTCTAAATCCAAAACAAAAAACCCTAAATCCAAACCCTAAAACCATAAAACATAAACCCCAAACCGTAAATCATACTCCCAAATCCTAAATCCTAAACCCTAAATCACAAACTCTAAATCCCAAATCCTAAATCCTAAACCGTAAAATGTAAACCTTATTTCGAAAACCCTTAATCTCATATCCTATTTGCAAGACCCTAAATCCCAAACCCTAAATTCTAATCTCTAAATCCCAAACTCTAAATCCCAAACTCTAAATCCGAAACCCTATACCCTAAATCCTAAACAGCAAACCCAAAATCCTGAATCCTAAACCCTAAATAAGACAACCTAAACTTGAAATTCCAAACCCTAAATCTGTGACCCTAAATCCCAACCCTTAAATCTGAAACCCTAAATCCCAAACCCTAAATCCTATATCCCATACCCTAAACCCTAAATCATTAACCCAAAACCTTTAATCCCAAACCCTAAACCCTATATCTAAAATAATAAATTCCCAAACCCTAAATTTAAAATTATGAATCCCGAACCTTATAACTCCCTACGTTAAATCCCAAACCCTTAATCCTAAACCCTAAATCCCATATCCTAAATCTCAAATCCAATATCCTAAACCCAACATCCCAAATCCTGTATCCTAAACCCAAAATCCTAAACCCTAATCCGTAAAACTTAAATATGGAACCCTAAATCCCAAATCCTAAAACCCTAAACCCTAAATCCCTAAACTCTAAAATCCCAAATCCGAAAACCCAAAACCCTAAATCTCAAACCTTAAATCCCTAACCTTTAATCCTAAACACTAAATCCTAATTTTCTAAACCCTAAAATCCCAAACCTTTAAACCCAAACCCAAAACCCTAAATCCAAAACCTAAAACCCTAAATGACAAACCCAAAACCTTAAAACTTAAACCCTTAACCCTAAATCCTAAATTCCAAATCCTAAATCCTAAACCTATATCACAAACTCTAAATCCCAAATCCTAAACCCTAACCCCTAAAACGTAAACCTTATTTCCAAAACCCTTAATCCCATATCCTATTTCCTAGACCCTAAATCCCAAACACTAAATCCTAAACCCTATACCCTAAATCCTAAACTGCAAACACTAAATACTTAATCCTAAACACGAAACAAGAAAACCTTAACTTGAAATTCCAAACCCTAAAGCAGGGTCCATAAATCCTAAACCTAAACTCTAAAACCCTAAATCCTATAACCCATACCTTGAACCCTAAATTTCAAACCAAAAATCCTAAATCCCAAATGTAAAACATTAAATGCCAAACCAAAACCATGACACTTAAACCCTAAACCCTAAATCCTAAATCCCAAATCCTAAATCCTAAACCCTAAATCACAAACCCCAAATCCCGAATCCTAAAACCTAAACCCTAAAACGTAAACCTTATTTCAAAAACCCTTAATCTAATATCTTATTTCCTAGACCCTAAATCCCAAACACTAAATTCTGAACTCTAAATCCCAAACCCTAAATCGTAAACTCTAAATCCTGAACTGCAAACACTAAATCCTTAATCATAAACACTAAACAATAAAACCTTAACTTGAAATTCAAAACCCTAAATCTGCAACCCTAAATCCCAAACCCTAAATCTTAAACACTAAATCCCAAACCCTAAATCCTATATCCCATACCCTAAACCCTAAATCCCAAACCCTAAACCCTAAATCCTAAATAATAAATTCCTAAACCGTAAATATAAAATTATGAAACCCAAACCCTATAACTCCAAACCTTAAATCCCAAACACTAAATTCAAAATCCTAAACCCTAAACCCTTAAACCTTAACTTAAAATTCCAAACCCTAAATTTAAAATTCTAAATCCAAAATAATAAATCTCTAAACCTTAAATCTAAAATCATTTTAGCTCGGCAAGCTTGTGAAAATAAAATGATTCCAATATCGAATAAACTCGCAAGCTAAACTTACCTGAGTACCTTGTAAGATGTTACCAAACATTTCAGCTCGGCAAGCTTGTGAATGGGTTGACACCGCATGATGATTCTTCTCTTTTGTGCTTTCCTCAGCTTTTTCACAAAGGTTATGCTTCTCACTTTCAGAATTCATAGAATTCAAATTTGCTATTCCTTTTCCAAACTGAATTCTGCTCGGACCAGATTCTTCAAAACGCTCCTTTGGATCTTCTGCTGTGTCTTTAGGAACCTGCAAGAGAGAAAAATTATCACTCGGAGATGGCAGCTCTGGTGCAGCGTTAGTTAGACTCTTAGAAGTCTCTTTAGAACCAATCGCAATATCTTTTTCCTTTTGGTGAAGAGAGTTAGAAGATTCACTTACAAAATGTCTTACTCTTTGTTTTAGAATGAGCAGATCTTGTTGAATCTCATGTGGTTTCATTGCAACCAAACAATGCTTTCTTCCTTTGTACATAAACGAATATTGGTTTTTGGAACCAGAGTACTCATGGATCGCTTGATGTTTGTTCTGCCACGGTTTTCCAAGGAGAATGTGACATGATTCCATTGGTTGAACATCACACAAAACCTCGTCTTCGTATTTTCCAATGCGTATAGAAATCGTCACTTGATGGCTCACTCTTATGTTGTAATTATCATCGAGCCATGGGTTCTGCTTCACCTTTAATCCAAGCTTCTGGACCATATACTCACTTGCCACGTTGTTGCAAGTCCTTTCATCGATCTTGATGCTGCATACTTTGCCTTGAACCTGACACCTAGTGTAGAACAGATCCATTCCTTCGTGAGTAGTCATTGCTGTACTGGATTCTTCTTAATGATCGGCCATCTCTGCCTGCAAAAGCAACACAAAACAAACCCAGTAACAAGTTCCTTTGAAAGAAATCGCAATCAAATGAGCAAAACCCAAAAATGATTCTTCAGATGCTGAAGAACCCTAATCGCGACTGTTCATCGAAATTGACCTCTACACATTATCAAAACACATTCAAAAAATCAAGAGACAATTTTAACAAATGCTAGACTCAATATAGGTTTCAATGCAACAGATTTCACGATTATAGGGTTAACCAATGATTTTAAACAATTCTAGCAAGTTAACAGGAAAATAACTTTTCAAATTCGGAGAACCTCTAGTTGAGACTGTTCGACGAAATCAACCTCGAAAAATTATCAAAACATATTCAAAAATTCTAGAATCAATTTTAAAAAATACTAGACTCTTTTTCGAAACAGATTGAACAGATCTCACGATTTTATCAGACAAAATGAATTTATGAAAATTCTAGCCATCATCAGACATAATTGATTCAAATGATCTGTGGAAAATCAAAGGGTAAAACGTTTTGAATCGACACAACCTGGGTTGGAGCGAGCTCTGCTACCACTTGATATGATCCTAGATGAGGATCAACGTCCCTGAATGTTCTCCAATGGTTGTAATGAGTAGAGTGAACGGATATGAGTGCGGAAGTGAGGAAATGAAGCGAAGGTGATGAATCGGATTGAATGAGTGATATTCCAAAGGTGATGAGTAGCCTTTGAACACTCAGGGCTTGCTCCTCGAGTGGGTGAATACCAAACTCGGCAAGAACAAGAGGTGGATTGATGTGAAATGTCAAAGGCTTATGAAGCAATCCAATGATTTCAAACTTGTCAAGGTGTGGATGATGATCCTTTACACCAGAGAACAAGGCGATCAAACAAGAAAGAGTTTTGAGAATAAAATGTTTGATGATTAAAATGTAGAGTTTAGAGCAGAATATAAAGGGGGAGAAGGAGAAGACGAGGAGGTGGTCATCAAGACATGCCTCGAAACACCACTCCTTGGAACACAACAAAAATAAATACAAACTTTGAATAAAACATAGAATTAAAAGATAGAATTTGGGCCTGGTTTTATCAAGAGGCTGGGGTAGAGTAACCGGGCCTTACGTCATTAAAAACCTTGTTGGTAAACCCATTGGGAAAAACCCAACAAGGGAAAAAGTGTATAAGTCCGTTTACCTCTCTTGATAAAAGTCTAGGTGGCTTGGATCACAACCAGGGTGGTTGGATTAACACACACTAAATTGCCCTGGATAATGTTGAGAAGATGTTGTAAAGATGTCCTGAATTGTTGAAGTGATCCTCTTAATATTCCCGGATCAAACGTTGTTGTTGAGCTAATCCATTTCTTCTTAGCTTCCTCGGCTACAAGCTGCTCAGGTTCAAGCTGATCCTTCATTGCGGTTGGCATGATCACATCATCCTCTCCCACTTGAAAAGGATTTGACCTCAAATCCGAACAATCTGCAATGAAAGGAAGAAGAGAATAAGTAACTTTGAATAAGGAAATTTCTTTATACTTACCTCTGAGAAAGGTGTTGTCACCATTGATCCTTTTGATGATTGTGAATAGGCCTTCAATCTTTGGTGCTGGGTTGAACCTCCCTTCAGCCGGAACTCGTTCTTTGAGCGACTTGAGTTTCCAGCTTCTTGTAAAATGTATATAGGCTTTCAAACATTCCATTCAATTCCCCATAGATATTGTCTATCTTCGTGTTGATATCCCTTATTGCTTGCTGATGAGAAACAAGTATTTCCTGCGTCAATTTCTCAATGTTGTTACCTTGAGGTTGAGGTGCCTGAGCTGTTCCGGTTTGGACGTTTGGAAAGGGTATCTTGCTGTTGAAGGGAGGACGTGGCTGGAAGTTGTTGTTGCCACCAAAGTTGTTGTTCTAAAAGCGGTTTTGAAATGGCTTTGATTGTTGCGGATAGTTCTGATCTTGAGGGTTCTCCACATTCGGGTTCCTGTAGGAAAGGTTAGAAGTGTTCCGAAAGTTATTGTTGAAGTTGTTATTGTATCCATGGTTATGGTATAATCCTTGAGTACCAACATAGTTAACATCTTCTTCTTGATCGAATGAATCATCAAAATCTTGTAAAGCATGAGCGTTTCTGTGTTCAATCGCCTCGCAAGCACTGGTTTCTTAGAACTTGGCTCATCATGTTCTTAAGCTTGGTGATCTGCTTAGCATCAGAATCACTAGAATGGATTGTTCTATCAATGTCGGTGCAAGTGTTGCTACTAGTTGCAGCAAGGTTGTCGATGAGAGCTCGTCCTTCTAGAATGGTCTTAAGAGTGAAGTCTCCATTGCTGGCTGTGTTGAGTGAAAGCTTAAACTTAGGATGTAAACCCTCATAGAAAGTACGTAGAAGATTACCTTGACTGAAGCCATGGTGTGGACAATCACGTTCATAGTCCTTAAAGCTTTCCCATGCTTCATAGAAGGATTCGACAGGTCCTTATGTAAAGCTTTGGAGCTTGTTCGTAAGAGAGTTGGATCTTGACTTCGTGTAGAAGTAGTTAAGAAAGGTTTACTTGCATCCTTCCCAAGTAGTGATCAATCCAGGGGGTAAAGACTTTAACCATCTATGTGCCTTGTCTGCTAGAGAGAATGCAAAAAGCTTACACTTCAAATAGTCTTTAGGTACACCATTTGTTCTTGTTGTACTGCAAATTTCTTCAAAGAAATCGATGTGATCCATAGGATGCTCCGTGGAGAGGCCATGGAACTGGTTTTGCTTCACCAAAGTAATGATTTGAGGTTTTATCTCGTAGTCACGTCTTGGTGGATTAGGAACTCATATGGCAGCTCAGTCTTGAGGGTACTGAGGAGTATCAAACTCCGCTTTCGTACGGTGAAGGTGGGCACTACTCAAAGGGTGCACATAAGCAGCTTGTCTAACACCAACATTAGCATGATGCTGTGCATTAGCAACATTAGGAGGCTGGTGAGGAGGATCATTGAGGTTGTCTCCCACGCCTAGAGGATTAGCTTCACGAGCTTGGTTGCGGATCTCCAGAGGGTTGGCTTGTGCTTCAGCAGCTTCGTAGATGGGATTGTCATCCTCATCGTGCATCAGTTGTCTTTCTTGAGCATCAAGGACAGCAGCTTGGTTTTGTTGGTCGACGTCAAGAACACCTTGGTGTTGGTTCCTTAACTCGGCCATGAGTTGTTGTCTCCAAAGTTTTCTAAGTTCGCGTTCTAGTCGATCAATGTCTTGGATTGGAGTCACGGCTTCCGAGTTTTGGCTCCTTGTCATGCACTGCAAAACTAAAAACAAAAACTAAAAGGGAAAACAGAGGTTATCGAATTCAAAGGGAAAACAGTTAGTATACTCCCCGGCAACGGCGCCAAAAACTTGATGCGATCACGTTTGTTATGATGTAATGAAGTTTTCCTTTCAATATCACAACTTCTAAACTGCAAGTGCACAGTGAATCAGTCGTAGTACTTAAGGTTATCGATCCCACAGAGAGTAATAGCTACGCGGAATGAATTCAAAGATGAAATCTAACTAAGACAAAATATGAAAAAGATTTTGTTTTTGGTTTTCTAATGATTAATGCAATGAAATAAGAAAACAGTAAACTAAAATCGGTTTTAAACATATGAATGAAAGCGTTGGGCATTTGGGGAATCATCTTAGGGTTTCCATGGTTCTCATCAAATCAAGTGAAAGATAATATGCATATGTTTTCGTTCTAGGTTCTCAACTACGAACACGGATAAACAAAAAAGCTATAGTTCATAAAATGAATGGCTAAAGTCTCAGCACCCCGTTACTCAACTCATGTAGGCAACGACATACATCTACCAGCAAGCTAAACAAGTTCGATAAGTTCACAAAGCTCTATCACTCAACTCACACAGGTTATGCCGTGAAGCTTCAGTAGCACTAGGTCCGAGGAATAGGTTTACGCGGGTAACGTTCCTATCCTCAAAGATCAGTGCTTGGTGATCAATCCAAGCAACATGCATTAATTAAAAGATACCCCAAGAGAACTCTAATAGCAAACGAAAATCAGATCTAACAACCTAGATGAATTGAACAATGAAATCCCCATAAATCACCCCATAAAACGCAACAAAGAGAACTACTCTCTCATGATGCAAAAAAACACAATAGATATCATAAATAACATCACAAACGATTCAATAAATTAAAGGGGGTTCAAAGAAAACTTCTCTAGATGTCACAGAAGATAACTTGTCTGTCCAAAAGCAAATAAGAGTAGAGAGAAAGGAGAAACTATGAAAACAAGGATGAAACTTAAAAGTGGTGACTTCTAGGGTTGGAGGCGACGAAGGAGGCTCTGTAGAGATGCCCTAGGGTTTCTGGTGGCGAGGGTGGAGAGGCACAGAGGTTCACCGAAGAAGCACAGGTGAAACTTGACTCTTCTAGCTTTCCATACACACCAAGATCTCTGGATTTGTTGCACGGGAAGGTCTTCAATGAATAAACCCAAAACCATAAAAATTAAACCCTTAACCCTGAATCCTAAATCCCAAATCTTAAATCCTAACCCTAGGTCACAAACTCTAAATGATACGATCCTAGGTGAGGATCAAGTCCCTGAATGCTACTCCAAGAGGTTGTGAGGATTGGTGAGAAGATGAGTGATGCGGAAGAGATGAAAGGTGAAGAACAAGGAGTGATCCGATGAGTCTGAGGGGGGTTGATCCGAAATTTCCAAAGGGATGGTGATCCTTTGGACTTTCAGGCTTGCTCTGGACGTGGGTGAAGACTCTAGACGCGGTGAACAAGGGGTGGATCGAAGTGAAACTTCCTAGGAGTGTGAAAGATCCTAAGACTTTCGGCTTACTTGGTGTGAAAGATGAAGATCCGATCACTTTAAGCAAGGATGAACAAACAAGTTTCAGAGAGTTTGAGAATATGAAAAGATGTTTGATAACTCACAAATGAAGCATTACAAGAGTTTAAATCAGCCAAAGAGTAAAGGAAAATCTCGAAAAATACAAAGCATTAAAACCAAAGTTTGAACAAAGAAAGGACTCTTCATGTCTTGAGATTTTTGGCTGAATCTCTTATTGGACTTGGGCTGCTTCACTTGGATAGGAGATAGAGATGGGCTTAAGCTTTATCAAGAGGCTGATGAGGGAGTGATATGGCTTACCTCATTAAAAACCTTATTTGGAAAACCCATTGGGACAAAACCAAATGAAGGGAAAAAGAGTATAAGTCATATCACCTCTCTTGATAAATGTTTAGGTGGCTTGTATCACAACCAATGTGGCTGGATTAGCACACACCAAACTGCCCGAGATGGTGTTGAGGAGATGTTGCAAAGTGGTCCTGAGCTTCTTTTGTTTAGATCGAGTGATAGAACCCGGAGAAATGCATAAATCTTCTGCTCCTTGTAGCTCTGGTTCAAGCTGCTGCCTTTGCTCCTCTTTGTCGTCGCCTTGCTGCATAGGTTCCTCCTCCTTGCTGGCCATAATCATATCATCCTCTCCCTCTTGAAAAGGATTTGACCTCAAATCTGTTTCTTCTGCAAAATAAGGAACCAAATCAGTAATATTAAAACTCGAACTTACATGGTACTTACCTTGGAGATCAACCTGGTAGGCGTTGTCTAGTTGTTCTTTAGCTCCCAGCTCCTCAGGTTTAAGCTGTTGATTAGTTCCAAGCTCCAAGCTATCCATGCTATCCATCCTCAAATCCGAACAATCTGCAAGGAAAAAGATTAAATTAGAATATTTGAAGTAAGTCGGAATATACTCACCTTGCAAGCAGATTTTGTAGGAATGGATCTGTTCTATGACTCGAAGTGAACAATATCCTTCTTGCATTAGTTTGAACTCCTCTTGGTCTGCAAAACGTTTCTCCTTCATACGAATCCAAAACTGGTAACCAATCTCAAAGTTCTTAATATTCTCCTCTTCGTTTGCTGGCTTTTGATGCTCTATGTCTAGCAAACGCTCCTTTGGTTTAAGAACAATTTGAACAACAGTTTTCTTAAGCCAAACATGGTAGAGCCACGTCCTAGGTGCATGAAAATTTAGCTCTCCATCCTGTATATCCTGTATCCTCACAACAAAGACTCGAGACAAGAGATCATAGGTGCAAAGAATATAGTCATTCCGACTAGCACACAATTTATTACTTAGATCATCTAAAACAGATTTCAAAGGTTCAATATGATCATCTAAGTGTTTATTAAAATTCAGAATGCTATCATAACAAACAATTTCTCCAAAGAATAATTCAGCATTGGGTGAAGCACTAGCAAAATTAGAGAATTTAGCAATATCTATGAGCACATAATTTCTATTAGGTTCAAACCTAGCTTCAAGATCAAAGAAGAACACGTTCCTTGGAATTAATGCATCATACACAATAATTTCAATACCTTTCCGAATGCTAAAAGAATTCACCTCAATGTTTGCTCGCTGTTCCTTTCTCCATTGTTTCAACGGGTCATAATCAACTTGGACAGTAAACCGCATTAGCCACAAGTAAATTAACCACGTTTCTGGTGTATGAGTTGTCATGTCTTCAGCTTGTTTACCCTGTTCACGCTTAACCAAAACTCGAAACAAGAAATCATAGGCAAAAGGTATTATCCTTTGATTCATTAAGCAACTTGTTATAGACCAGAATGTCAAAACTTTCAGTGAATGGTCTCGAAACAGAAAAAGCCTCTCTAGTGTTAGGATATGAAGTGCAGTGTGTTATCCTAGAGAGTCTGTCTATCAGCACAAGATGTATACTCGGTTCATACGTTTTATCAAACAGAATTCCGCCATGCCTAAAATTCTTTGTATGCTCAAATTTCTCACAATAATGAATCACATCATTAAAAACAATAGTCGACATATAAATCTCTTTGATGTGTTCATATTCCAGCAACTTAGATTTATGAACAAAAAGAAATGCATACCTTTGAACTGTTGCATCAGGCACAACAATTTCCTTACCTATCTTGTTTCCCATGTCATAAGGAAATGCTTCAACGGGTGCTCCTGGATCAAAGACGATATGATTCTCCTTTTGTGACTGCTCCTTAGCCGTGACGTGGAGGTCCTCTCTCTTTACGTCCTCTCTCTTTTCACTTCTTCTTGTATGTTTCAAGACTACCCTAAAACCTTTGTTTGGCTCTTGTGACAGAGACAAGTGAATTATATCTGCGTGATCAGGGATAAAATGATTCTTGGGAACAAAGATACTTACCTTGTCGAGTTCAAGTTCTTTATCTCTGAGCATAGGCAATGCATCTAGTGGTTCATCTTTGAATTTAACAAGAATCTTATTATCATATCTCAGGATCACACTGTAGTCGTGGAAGTTATCAAAGGGAAGCTTCCGTGAGTTGTTTCCTAAAGACAAGTCCTGCAAAAATTTGTTAAGCTCACTCGGTGGCACCGGTGCAAGGTTAGATACACAAGAGAATTTATCCAAAGAGACAAATATTTTATGATCAAAATATTCAGCATTATTAACCTTACTAATCCTAGCAAAAAGATTAGATTTCTTATCTTGCTCTTGATTTTCTTGGGGTTTGATTTTGGCAAGATAAAACTCATGAACCGGCAATGGCACAAGAGTAGTCTTATCTTCTTGAAAATATTTTGAACTCACCATTGTACAATCTGCACCAAGAGAAAGTAAGTTAGCTTTCATTCGCCTTTGGGAGTCAAGATAGTTACCTCGGGTCTTGGTTGGTGGTGAAACAGTTGGTGGCTTCTCCTTTTGATCCATTGTTAAGCTCCATGTTGAGGTGGTTCCTACCAGGTCAGTGCACACATCTAAGGTACCTGTATCTTCCTCGGCACTTAAAGACAAAATCAAGTGTATTATACTTGAAATTTCAACATTCAAAACAGGTTGTTTGAAACTACGAGTGAATGTGAAATTATTCCAATATCGAATAAACTCGCAAGCTAAACTTACCTGAGTACCATGTAGGATGTTTGGTAACATTTCAGCTTTGAAGAAGGTGATATTTGAAACACAGCCCGCCGGTGTTGGATATGGTCTACTCACCAAACAGTTTTCATAGTCATTTCGCTCAGTCTTGTTATCTTGGCAAGCTTTTGAAGTGGTTGACACTGAATGTGGATTCTTCTCTTTTATGTTTCCTTCAGCTTTGTCATCCTTATGCTCCAGAGTATGACCTGAATCATCATCCTTTGACAAGACCAAGTGCATTATACAAGAACTGGAAGTTTTTAAACTTTGATTAACTACCCCACCATTTGAATTTGGTGAACTCAGTTTTGATCCTAATGAAGAGATATTTGGCTCTTGTTTTTCTGGGCAAGTGTTGGAAAAATGTTCTTTCTTACGAGAGTTATAACAAGTAACTTCCTTGGATTTTGAAAGATCAGAGGACTTACATTTCTTTGGACTTTCATTGCTTGTTTCAATTGATGGATTTAGGCTTTGCTTGTGAACCACGACTTGTTCAGCAACCTTCTTTGGTTGAGAGGTTACATTAGCCTTCATTTTCTCATTTAGAACATTCTTGGATACTTCCTTTGGCTGAGGACTGTAAGCTTCTTTTGGAACTAAACCATTTGGTGCATACTTATTCCTCATTAGTTCCTTAAGATCTCTCCACGAGGTGATAGGTGGCTCCTTGTAAGTCCCGCGTTCATCAACCTTTCGTATCCACCATTGATAAGCTTCTCCTGTGAGTTGGCGAATTGCATGAGCTATCCTCTTTTCTCTTGGGATGTGGTTATAGTAAAACCAATCTTCCATATTTGTTTCCCACTCTAGGTGATATGATCCTAGGTGAGGATCAAGTCCCCGAATGCTTCTCCAAGAGGTTGTGATGATTGGTGATAAGGTGAGTGATGCGGAAGAGATGAAAGGTGAAGAACAAGGAGTGGATCCGATGAGTCTTGGGGGGTTGTTGCGAAACTTCCAAAGGGGATGGCGAACCTTTGGACTTTCAGGCTTGCTCTGTACGTGGGTGAAGACCCTAGACGTGGTGAACAAGGAGTGGATCGAAGTGAAACTTCCTAGGAGTTGTGAAAGACCCTAAGACTTTCGGCTTGCTTTCGGGTGAGGATGAAGATCCGATCACAATAAGCAAGGAGTGAACAAACAAGTTTCAGAGAGTTTTAGAATATGAAAAGATGTTTGATAACTCACAAATGAAGCATTACAAGAGTTTAAATCAGCCAAAGAGTAAAGGGAAATCTCGAAAAATACATAGCATTAAAACCAAAGTTTGAACAAAGAAAATGTCTCTTCAAGTCTTCAAGTTTCGCTGAATATCTTTATTGGACTTGGGCTGCTTCACTTGGATAAAAGATAGAGGTGGGCTTAAGCTTTATCAAGAGGCTGATGAGTGAGTGATATGGCTTACCTCATTAAAAAACCTTATTTGGAGAACCCAATGGGACAAAACCAAATGAAGGGAAAAAGAGTGTAAGTCATATCACCTCTCTTGATAAATGTTTAGGTGGCTTGGATCACAACCAATGTGGCTGGATTAGCATACACCAAACTGCCCGAGATGGTGTTGAGAAGATGTTGACAAAGTTGTCTTGAATTGTTGAAGTGATCGTCTTAATATTCCCGGATCAAACGTTGTTGTTGAGCTAATCCAGTTCTTCTTAGCTTCCTCGGCTACAATCTGCTCCGGTTCAAGCTTCTCCTTCATTTTGATTGGCATGATCACATCATCCTCTCCCACTTGAAAAGGATTTGACCTCAAATCCGAACAATCTGCAAGGAAAAAGATTAAATTAGAATATTTGAAGTATGTCGGAATATACTCACCTTGCAAGCAGATTTTGTAGGAATGGATCTGTTCTATGACTCGAAAGTGAACAATATCCTCTTGCATTAGTTTGAACTCCTCTTGGGTTGCAAAACGTTTCTCCTTCATACGAATCCAAAACTGGTAACCAATCTCAAAGTTCTTAATATTCTCCTCTTCGTTTGCTGGCTTTTGATGCTCTATGTCTAGCAAACGCTCCTTTGGTTTAAGAACAATTTGAACAACAGTTTTCTTAAGCCAAACATGGTAGAGCCACGTCCTAGGTGCATGAAAATTTAGCTCTCCATCCTGTATATCCTGTATCCTCACAACAAAGACTCGAGACAAGAGATCATAGGTGCAAAGAATATAGTCATTCCGACTAGCACACAATTTATTACTTAGATCATCTAAAACAGATTTCAAAGCTTCAATATGATCATCTAAGTGTTTATTAAAATTCAGAATGTTATCATAATAAACAATTTCTCCAAAGAATAATTCAGCATTGGGTGAAGCACTAGCAAAATTAGAGAAATTAGCAATATCTATGAGCACATAATTTCTATTAGGTTCACACATTTTATCAAACAAAAATCCTCCATGCCTAAAGAATTTCTTATGCTCAAACTCCTCGCAAGATGGAAACATATTTTTAAAATTATCATTTAAATCATAAAGCCTCTTAATGATTTCAACTTCCATTAACCTAGCTTCATGAGCAAAAAGAAACACATACCTTGGAATTATTGCATCATACACAATAATTTCATTACCTTTTCGAATGCCAAAAGAATTCACCTCAATGTTTGCTCGCTGTTCCTTTCTCCATTGTTTCAACGGGTCATAATCAACTTGGACAGTAAACCGCATTAGCCACAAGTAAATTAACCACGCCTCTGGTGTATGAGCTTTCATTTGATTGTATTCATGGAAGTTATCAAAGGGAAGCTTCCGTGAGTTGTTTCCTAAAAACAAGTCCTGCAAAAATTTGTTAAGCTCACTCGGTGGCACCGTGCAAGGTTAGATACACAAGAGAATTTATCCAAAGAGACAAATATTTTATGATCAAAATATTCAGCATCATTAACCTTACTAATCCTAGCAAAAAGATTAGATTTCTTATCTTGCTCTTGATTCTCTTTGGGTTTGATTTTGTCAAGATAAAACTCATGAACCGGCAATGGCACAAGAGTAGTCTTATCTTCTTGAAAATATTTTGAACTCACCATTGTACAATCTGCACCAAGAGAAAGTAAGTTAGTTTTCATTCGCCTTTGAGAGTCAAGATAGTTACCTCGGGTCTTGATTGGTGGTGAAACAGTTGGTGGCTTCTCCTTTTGATCCATTGTTAAGCTCCATGTGGAGATGGTTCCTACCAGGTCAGTGCACACATCTAAGGTACCTGTATCTTCCTCGGCACTTAAAGACAAAATCAAGTGTATTATACTTGAAATTTCAACATTCAAAACAGGTTGTTTGAAGCTACGAGTGAATGTGAAATTATTCCAATATTGTATAAACTCGCAAGCTAAACTTACCTGAGTACCATGTAGGATGTTTGGTAAAATTTCAGCTTTGGAGACGGTGATATTTGAAACACAGCCAGCCGGTGTTGGATATGGTCTACTCACCAAACAGTTTTCATAGTCATTTCGCTCAGTCTTGTTATCTTGGCAAGCTTTTGAAGTGGTTGACACTGAATGTGGATTCTTCTCTTTTATGTTTCCTTCAGCTTTGTCATCCTTATGCTCCAGAGTATGACCTGAATCATCATCCTTTGACAAGACCAAGTGCATCATACAAGAACTGGAAGTTTTTAAACTTTGTTTAACTACCCCACCATTTAAATTTGGTGAACTCAGTTTTGATCCTAATGAAGAGATATTCGGCTCTTGTTTTTCCGGGAAAGTGTTGGAAAAATGTTCTTTCTTACGAGAGTTATAACAAGTAACTTCCTTGGATTTTGAAAGATCAGAGGACTTACATTTCTTTGGACGTTCATTGCTTGTTTCAATTGATGGATTTAGGCTTTGCTTGTGAACCACGACTTGTTCAGCGACCTTCTTTGGTTGAGAGGTTACATTAGCCTTCATTTTCTCATTTAGAACATTCTTGGATACTTCCTTTGGCTGAGGACTGTAAGCTTCTTTTGGAACTAAACCATTTGGTGCATACTTATTCCTCATTAGTTCCTTAAGATCTCTCCACGAGGTGATAGGTGGCTCCTTGTAAGTCCCGCGTTCATCAACCTTTCATATCCACCATTGATAAGCTTCTCCTGTGAGTTGGCGAATTGCATGAGCTATCCTCTTTTCTCTTGGGATGTGGTTATAGTAAAACCAATCTTCCATATTTGTTTCCCACTCTAGGTAGCTTTTTTTCCTGAAAATTTAAAGAGTTCATTAGCCGAATGATATTCAGAACAAAGCACATATTTGGATTTTGGAGTAAGAGAGATTTTATGTGGGCTGCTCCAAGTTGTTCTCAATGTGTTGTCTGGTGGCTTTGGTTTAAGCTCTTGTTCCTTCCGTGCTCTTCTTGATTTTTCTAATTCAGCTCTCATGGTTGCCATACTTTCGTCCATTATGGCCCTTAAGGAATCAAGGAGTTCTTTGTTGGAGTTTGACGATTCCTCTTCACCATTGCTGGTTCCCACCATGGTACCTGTTCAGATTCAAACAAGTAACAAGTAAAAATGCCCAAAGAAACACAACAAAGAAAACTCAGAAACTTTTCTAGAATCCTAAACGACTGTTTGACTTGATCGAACAGAATAAAATATCAAATAAAGTTCAAAAATTCCAGAGTCAATTTTAACAAATACTAGACTGAATCATGGTTTCAATGCAACAAATTTCACGATTTTAGGATTAACCAATGATTTTTAACAATTCTAGCACGTTAACACGAAAATAACTGTTCAAATTCCGATAACCTCTAATTGTGACTGTTCGACGAAATCAACTTCGAAAAATTATCAAAACATGTTCAAAAATTCTAGAATCAATTTTAACAAATACTAGACTCTTTTTGAAGCATATTCAACAGATCTCACGATTTTATCAGACAAGACGAATTGATGAAAATTCCAACAGTCAGCAGACAAAACAGATCGGAATGTGAAAAGGTATAACAGATCGGAAGAGATACAACCTGGCGTGGAGTCAGCTCTGATACCACTTGATATGATCCTAGGTGAGGATCAAGTCCCTGAATGCTTCTCCAAGAGGTTGTGATGATTGGTGATAAGGTGAGTGATGCGGAAGAGATGAAAGGTGAAGAACAAGGAGTGGATCCGATGAGTCTTGGGGGGTTGTTGCGAAACTTCCAAAGGGGATGGCGAAGCTTTGGACTTTCAGGCTTGCTCTGTACGTGGGTGAAGACCCTAGACGTGGTGAACAAGGAGTGGATCGAAGTGAAACTTCCTAGGAGTTGTGAAAGACCCTAAGACTTTCGGCTTGCTTTCGGGTGAGGATGAAGATCCGATCACAATAAGCAAGGAGTGAACAAACAAGTTTCAGAGAGTTTTAGAATATGAAAAGATGTTTGATAACTCACAAATGAAGCATTACAAGAGTTTAAATCAGCCAAAGAGTAAAGGGAAATCTCGAAAAATACATAGCATTAAAACCAAAGTTTGAACAAAGAAAATGTCTCTTCAAGTCTTCAAGTTTCGGCTGAATATCTTTATTGGACTTGGGCTGCTTCACTTGGATAAAAGATAGAGGTGGGCTTAAGCTTTATCAAGAGGCTGATGAGTGAGTGATATGGCTTACCTCATTAAAAACCTTATTTGGAAAACCCAATGGGACAAAACCAAATGAAGGGAAAAAGAGTGTAAGTCATATCACCTCTCTTGATAAATGTTTAGGTGGCTTGGATCACAACCAATGTGGCTGGATTAGCATACACCAAACTGCCCGAGATGGTGTTGAGAAGATGTTGACAAAGTTGTCTTGAATTGTTGAAGTGATCGTCTTAATATTCCCGGATCAAACGTTGTTGTTGAGCTAATCCAGTTCTTCTTAGCTTCCTCGGCTACAATCTGCTCCGGTTCAAGCTTCTCCTTCATTTTGATTGGCATGATCACATCACTAGGTAGCTTCTTTTTCCTGAAAAGTTAAAGAGTTCATTAGCCGAATGATATTCAGAACAAAGCACATATTTGGATTTTGGAGTAAGAGAGATTTTATGTGGGCTGCTCCAAGTTGTTCTCAATGTGTTGTCTGGTGGCTTTGGTTTAAGCTCTTGTTCCTTCCGTGCTTTTCTTGATTTTTCTAATTCAGCTCTCATGCTTGCCATACTTTCGTCCATTATGGCTCTTAAGGAATCAAGGAGTTCTTTGTTGGAGTTTGACGTTTCCTCTTCACCATTGCTGGTTCCCACCATGGTACATGTTCAGATTCAAACAAGTAACAAGTAAAAATGCCCAAAGAAACACAACAAAGAAAACTCAGAAACTTTTCTAGAATCCTAAATGACTGTTTGACTTGATCGAACAGAATAAAATATCAAATCACGTTCAACAATTCCAGAGTAAATTTTAACAAATACTAGACTCAATCATGGTTTCAATGCAGCAAATTTCACGATTTTAGGATTAATCAATGATTTTAAACAATTCTAGCAAGTTACACGAAAATAACTGTTCAAATTCTGATAACCTCTAAATGTGACTGTTCGACTAAATCAGCTTCGGAAAATTATCAAAACATGTTCAAAAATTCTAGAATCAATTTTAACAAATACTAGACTCTTTTTTGAAGCAGATTCAACAGATCTAACGATTTTATCAGACAAGACAAATTTACAAAAATTCCAACAGTCAACAGATAATACAGATCGGGATATGAAAAGGTATATCAGATCGGAAGAGATACAACCTGGCGTGGAGTCAGCTCTGATACCACTTGATACGATCCTAGGTGAGGATCAAGTCCCTGAATGCTACTCCAAGAGGTTGTGAGGATTGGTGACAAGATGAGTGATGCGGAAGAGATGAAAGGTGAAGAACAAGGAGTGATCCGATGAGTCTGAGGGGGGTTGATGCGAAACTTCCAAAGGGATGGTGATCCTTTGGACTTTCAGGCTTGCTCTGGACGTGGGTGAAGACCCTAGACGCGGTGAACAAGGGGTGGGTCGAAGTGAAACTTCCTAGGAGTGTGAAAGATCCTAAGACTTTCGGCTTACTTGGTGTGAAGGATGAAGATCCGATCACTTTAAGCAAGGATGAACAAACAAGTTTCAGAGAGTTTGAGAATATGAAAAGATGTTTGATAACTCACAAATGAAGCATTACAAGAGTTTAAATCAGCCAAAGAGTAAAGGAAAATCTCGAAAAATACAAAGCATTGAAACCAAAGTTTGAACAAAGAAAGGACTCTTCATGTCTTGAGATTTTCGGCTGAATCTCTTATTGGACTTGGGCTGCTTCACTTGGATAGGAGATAGAGATGGGCTTAAGCTTTATCAAGATGCTGATGAGTGAGTGATATGGCTTACCTCATTAAAAACCTTATTTGGAAAACCCATTGGGACAAAACCAAATGAAGGGAAAAAGAGTATAAGTCATATCACCTCTCTTGATAAATGTTTAGGTGGCTTGTATCACGACCAATGTGGCTGGATTAGCACACACCAAACTGCCCGAGATGGTGTTGAGGAGATGTTGCAAAGTGGTCTTGAGCTTCTTTTGTTTAGATCGAGTGATAGGACCCGGAGAAATGCATAAATCTTCAGCTCCTTGTAGCTCTGGTTCAAGCTGCTGCCTTTGCTCCTCTTTGTCGTCGCCTTGCTGCATAGGTTCTTCCTCCTTGCTGGCCATAATCATATCACTAAATCCCAAATCGTAAACCCTAAACCCTAAAACGTAAACCTTATTTCTGAAACCCTTGATCCCATATCCTATTTCCTTGACCCTAAATCCCAAACCCTAAATTCTAAACTCTTACTCCCAAACACTAAATCCTAAACCCTATACCCTAAATCCTAAACTGCAAACACAAAATCTTGAATCCTAAACATTAAACATTAAAACCTTAACTTGAAATTCCAAACTCTAAATCTGTGAACCTTAAATCCCAAACCATAAATCTGACACCCTAAATCCTAAACCCTAAATTCCAAACCCTTATTTCCAAACCTTTAATCCCAAATCCTAAATCCTACATCCCATACCCTAAACCCTAAATTCAAAACCCAAAACCCTTAATCCCAACCCCTAAACCCTAAATCCAAAATAATAAATTCTGAAACCTTAAATCTAAAATTATGAATCCCAAACCCTATAACTCCAAACTTTAAATCCCAAACCCTTAATCCTAAACACTAAACCCTAAATCCCATATCCTAAATCTCAAACCCTATATCCTAAACCCCAAATCCCAAATCCTATATCCTAAACCCAAAATCCCAAACCCTAAACCCTAAAACTTAAATACCGAACCCTAAATCCCAATTCCTAAAACCCTAAACCCTAAAATCTCAAACCCTAAAGCCCAAAACCCTAAATCTCAAACCCTAAATCCAAAACCCTAAATTCATATTCCTAAATCCTAAACCCCAAATACCAAACCCAAAATCCTAAACACTAAATCCTAAACCCTAAATCCTAATTTCCTAAACCCTAAAATCCCAAATCCTAAAACCCAAACCTAAAACTCTAAATCCCCAACCTAAAACCCTAAATGCTAAACCCAAAACCATAAAACTTAAACACTTAAACCTAATCCTGAATCCCAAATCCTAAATCCTAAACCCTAAGTCACAAACTCAAAATCCCAAATTCTAAACCCTAAACCCTAAAACGTAAACCTTATTTCCAAAACCCTTGATCCCATATCCTATTTCCTTGACCCTAAATCCCAAACCCATAATTCTAAACTCTAAATCCCAAACCCTAAATCCTAAACCCTATACCCTAAATCCTAAACTGCAAACACTAAATCCTGAATCCTAAACACTAAACATTAAAACCTTAACTTGAAATTCCAAACCCTAAATCTGCGATCCTAAATCCCAAACCTTAAATTTGACACCCTAAATCCCAAACCCTGTATCCAATATCCCATACCCTGAACACTAAATCCCAAACCCAAAACCCTTAATCCCAAACCCTAAACCCTAAATCAAAAATAATAAATTCCTAAACCCAAAATCTAAAATTATGAATGTGAAACCCTATAACACCAAACCTTAAAGCCCAAACCCTTCATCCTAAACCCTAAACTCTAAATCCCATATCCTAAATCTTAAACCCTATATCCTAAACCCAAAATCCCAAATCTGAAGGATGTGTAATCTCTCCATCTTGACGATGTTCTGCATGCCATCTCATTTGCATGCCGTGCGCTCAGATTGATATAACCTCTTCAGCCTTGAAGTCAATGGTAAGTACCACATACATTTAAATGGAATTGGAAGTCTCCCACTAGTATCCTGAAATCGTGGTTTACGACAAAATCGACAACTTCTCCTGTCTTCATCTTCTCTCCAATATATCATACAGTTGTCGATGCACACATCTATTACTTGATACGGCAAACCAAGAAACCCTACAAGTTTCTGTACCTCGTAGTATGATGCTGGTGCAAGATTATCTTCAGGCAAAAGATCTTTCACCATATCTGCTATCGCATCAACACATTCCTCTGCCAAATTGAAGTCCGTCTTAATGGTCATTATTCTACTAGCAGATGGTAAAGGTGAATGACCTTTTCTACACACATCATATAATGGCTACTTCGCTGTGTCTAACATATCAAAAAATCTTCTAGCTTCTACATTTGGTTCTTCAACCCTATCCTCATCTATTACGGGCGATGGTATATTCTCTCTAAACGCATCATTCACCATCTCAACGGTACCAACACGAAAATCTACTTCCATTCTATGTTCTCCTAAGCTAGCCGCAACATAGGGTTCTCCATGTAGATACCAAATCTTGTAACCCGGCATAAATCCATTGCTATACAAGTGATGCCAAACTATCTCTATCTTAACATTACGAGAATTGCGACAAATTGAACATGGACATTTCATCTTACCACTTGTTTTCACTCGCGGTTGATTTCCAGCAACGGCCATGAACTCGCGTATACCTCGTGCATAACCATCGTTTAATAACTTCGACTCCAGATCAAACATTTCTTCAACCATCCACGATCTTAAATCTCTAGAAGACGACATCTCTCTCTACACGTTTTTTTTAGAACTTGTTGGGTTGAAATTTGTTGTTGTGATTGAATGGAGAAGTATGGTAACATATATATAATAATGCTTGCCGTCGGAAATCCATCGGAAATCCGTCGAAATATAACGGCTATAACAATGGCTACATTAACGTTCAAATATTCTGATGGATATGAATCCGTCGGAAATTACCAATGGTAAACCGACAGATTTCTAACAGAAACCGATGGATATTAATCCGTCAGAAAAAACTGATGGTTAACCGACGGATTTCCGACAGAGTTGACAATTTTAATTTCCATCAGAAATCCATCAAAAATCCATCAGTGTTTTCCGATGGATATTAATTCCGTCGGAAATGCCGTCGGGTTTTTGTAGATTTCTTGTAGTGCATACCCTAAATCCTAAATCACAAACCCTAAATCTCTAACCCTAAATCGTAAACCCTAAATCCCATATTCTATATGGTAGACCCTAAATCCCAAACCCTAAATTATAAACCCTAAATCCCAAACTCTAAATCCCAAACACCAAATTCTAAATCCTATACCCTGAATCCAAAACACTAAATGCTGAATCCAAAACACTAAGATTCCAAACCCTAAATCTGAAACACTAAATCCAAAATAATAAATCCCAAAATTCTAAATCTGAAACCCTAAATCTAAAATAATCATCCTTAACTCCCAAATCATAAATCCAAGCCCCTATATCCCCAATCTTAAACCCTAAACCCTTAAACCAAAACCATGTATTCCAAATTTTAAATCCTTAATAATAAATTCCTAAACCTTAAATCTAAAATAATAAATCCCTAAAACCCAAATTCAAATTCATATATGATATATCATTGTTTTTATGGTTTTTAAGCCATGATATATGTCTTTTATTGAGTCTTTTATGTGTCTTTAGAGTCCTAGTGGAGTCTTTTACAGGTTTACACGTACTTGGAGACTTTTGGATCATTTGGAGCATTTTGGAGTATTGTTGCTGAGAAGCTGAAGTCGGTGTTCGCATAGACCTCTGGTGTCGATCGACACCCATGGTGGTCACCTGCTGAAGTCAAACTTGGATTTTTTATATGTTTTGAATATTTGCAACTTTGCCCAAAAGTTTCCATTATTTACAAAACGACCCAAGTCGTGTTTCTGAGTATTTATTAGGGTTTTTAGTTCTTATCTATGTATCTAAGCTATTTGTAAGGAGACTTTGAAAGAGGTTGAGAGCTTCGGGCCGATCTACTCTGTACTTCGGATAGAAGATCTTGAACCCCTGTTTCTATTTCCCTTTTAGTCTATCTATGATATCTATTCTATTCATGTTCATGTTTCCATTTATTATGTCTAAGTAGATCACTTGTTAGGTTCAGGGATTCTAATTAGGGTTTTCATTGATTTGTAACTTTGATTGATTGGTTAGGATTCACAACTTTACAAGTTCTTCGCCTAGGTTGTTCTTAATGCTAGATCTAGCCTGATCACCTATGCATCTAGATCTTAGGTTATTGAATTAGCACGACTGTATGATTTGAGAACTTGACAAAACGTAGAAAGAGCAAATTAGATAATTACAAAAGAATTTGGATTAGATAATTTGTGAACAAATCAAACTTGAACTTAATGCTTGTTTAAAACTTGTAGTCTCACAAAGGAATTTTGGTTTCTTTGGTTTTAAACATACAGAACTTTCACAGCGGGAGTTGGTTAGTTGTAAGTTAGTGTTTTGAGTTCCAGAACTGGATTTTTATTTGATCCTAGCCAATTCATTGATTTACATTTCCTGAATTCCTGAGAAATTTCTGGAGCGTAACTTTTTCCTGATTGAATACAACAACTTTCATTTACTTTTCTGCATTGTATTCATTTATCATCTATCTTACTTAGCTTAATTCGAAACTAAAGAATCTATTGTGAAATACTATGAGTCTCTGTGGATTCGACCCCTATATACTACAATTGCATATATGTGCACTTGCGGTGTAGCTCTACGGTTTAAACTTTGAGCATATCAAGTTTTTGGCGCCATTGCCGGGGACTCTTGTTTCCAATAGATTTAAGTGTAGAATTTAGTCTAAGTTTTTATTTTATTTTTCTGTTTATCTTACATATTTTCTTTTTTTTCTTGTCTTGTGTGTTTGAGGTGTATGCCTAAGCGTGCTACCAGGAGCAGCAATGATAGTCAGCTTTTGTCTCTTCTGAATGAAGAGCTTGCAAAGTTAGAACGAGCAGGAAGAAAAGCAAAGAAACCAGAGGAAATGGCTAAACGTGTGGTAATACTTCAGGATGAAGCTGGTGTTCATAGGGACCAAGAGGGTCATGTGTGCAACAACCAAGGGCAGAGATTTAATGATAATAGTAACCCCATTGTGCCAGTAGCTGTTGCCGGCGCAAAAAATGTGCAAGAGAATGCGCCAGCACGCGCGGGAAGAAGGAGAACACTAGGAGATTACAACAGACCTGATGAGTTCTATGCGAACAGGTCTGCGATTCGACTTCCCACTTTCCAGCGAGCTGATTTTGAGCTGAAGCCGTCCTACTACACCTTAGTTGGAGAGCAGCCTTTCCATGGGCTTTCTCATGAGCACCCCACATATCCCATTGAGAGGTTTGAAGATTTGGTGACTAGCATGAAGCACAACGAAGTCAGCTATGACTACCTCTTTTGTAAACTTTTCCCATATTCTCTTAGTGGTGAAGCAGCTTATTGGTTGAAGCAATTGCCTACAGGGTCTTTAACCAATTGGGAAGATACCAAGAGAGCTTTTCTGAGAAATTTCTATGATGATGCGATGTCTAAGGATTTGAGGAATAACATCTCTCAGTTCACGCAGAAACCTACTGAAGCATTCAAGGCTGCATGGGTGAGATTCAAGTCTTACCAGAGAGATTGTCCGCATCATGGTTTTATTGAAGTTTAGCTGTTGGGTATTTTCTTCAGAGGTGTTGATTGGAGATACCATATGGCTTTAGATGCTGCTAGCAACGGAAATTTCAACACAAGGTCTCCAAGAGAAGCATATGAGTTGATTGAGAACTTAGCGTCTAGTAATAGCACCAAGAATGGTAATTTTGAGAGATAGAAGCAAGCTAAAAACATAGATGGAAAACAGATTGCTGAGCTGAAGACTAAGCTGGATTCAGTTCATAACATTTTGGTGCATAAGAAGACGGTTCAGTTTGTTGCAGAAGTTGAAACCTTCCAGCCTGAGGAAGAAGGAGGTGATGAAGAGGATGTGAATTACATTGGTGGGACAGGTTTTCAGGGGTCAGATATTTGGTAATCAACAAGGAAGAAGTGGTTACAACGGGAATAATCAGAGGAACACTTACTCAGGTAACCAAAACTCATCTGGTTATGTTTCTAAGCTGCAGTACCTGAAGCCCTTTAAGAGCAACAGTAGTTACAATAGGAATTATGGATCCTCGTCTTACCAGACACCTCTTACAGCAACCGGGCAAAGTGAGATGAAGTCTATGCTTGAGAAGATTCTAGAGGGTCAGTAGAGGAATACAATTTATTTTAATCGCAAGATTGATGCTCTGTACATGGACTTGAATGGGAAGTTTGAGGCTTTGAATACTCATGTCAAGCAATTGGATACTCAGATTCCGCAGACTGTTGGGTCTGTGAAACGACAGGATGAAGTTCTTCCAGGAAGAACGGATGCTAACCCAAAGTATCAGTGCAGTGCCGTGACATTGAGAAGTGGTAAGAAGCTTAACAATGTACTTAGAAGTGGATTAATAGTTAAAGAACTTGTGGAGTTAGAAGAAATCGAAGAAGATTCTGCAAAAGAGGTGCTTGTGTCGATCGATACCCCTCATGGTATCGATCGACACCAACCATCTGAAGACATAAGATCAAATCCATTCACCAGTGTTGATCGACACAACATTGATGTCGGTCAACACCAAGACACTTCTGAGAAACTGAGTTCTGCGAAGCCACATATTTCAACAGAACGAGTTTACAAGTCTAAGGTACCTTTCCCCAAGAATTCCAGGAAGTGTAAACAGGAGCTGTATGAAGCTAAGTGTAAAGCTATGATGGACAAGCTCACCATAGAGATTCCATTGATTGATGCCATCAAAACCACCCCCGTGGTTATGATATGTTTGAAGAAGTTGCTTACGCAGAGTATGCGAGAAGAAGAAGGTGTCATGATGATCTCTGAGGTATGTAGCACTGTGATTTTGAACAGGATTCCAGAGAAGCTCAAGGATCCAAAAAGTTTTGTTTTGGATTATTCTATATTCAAGGACAGGTTAAAAGGTTCACTATGTGATCTGGGTTCTAGTGTGAGTTTGATATGGATAAGCTTGTTAAGCAAGTCACCATAGATGGATAAACATTCTATGTGGACACTCTCAGCAATCTTGCAGAGGATATTTTCCATGAAATGCATTTTGAAGACCCTCTCGAGAGAGCTTTACTAAATTCCATGCATGGGATTGAGTATCTAGATGACATCGCTGTTGGGTATGTCACGATGCTGGATGCTAGTGAGAGTGTGATGCACTTGATCACTCAAGGAAAACTTGTTGGTAAGCTTAAGAAAGTTGCAAAGGTGAGTGACTGGAGCAAGGAAAAGGCTCCAAAGATTGAGCTTAAACATCTCCCTATCGGGCTAAGGTACGCATTTCTAGGATCTAACTCAACTTATCCTGTCATTGTTAATGCTTCTTTGAACAACGCAGAGCTCACCCTATTGCTAACTAAGTTGCGCAAGTATCGCAAAGCTCTTGGCTATTCTCTTGATGACATTTCAGGTATCTCTCCGGACTTGTGCATGCATAGATACATCTTGAGGATGAGACGAAATCATCAATTGAGCATCAGAGGAGGTTGAATCCGAATTTGAAGGATTTTGTCAAGAAGGAGATTTTGAAACACCTAGAAGCTGGGATAATTTATCCTATCTCAGACAGCGATTGGGTTAGTCCAGTGCATTTGGTTCTTAAGAAATGAAAATTCACAGTGGTCAAGAATGAGAAGGATGAGTGGATCCCTAAGCGGACTGTGACCGGACACAGGATGTGCATTGATTACAGGTAATTGAATGCTGGGACATGAAAAGATCACTTCCCATTGCCTTTCATCGATCAGATGCTTGAGAGGTTAGCAAATCATCCTTACTACTACTTTTTGGATTGATACTCAGGTTTTTTTCAGATCCATATCCACCCCGACGATCAGGAGAAGAATACGTTTACATGTCCCTATGGCACTTTCGCATACCGCAGAATGCCATTTGGATTATGTAATGCTCCAGCGACATTCCAAAGATGTATGATGTCCATATTCACGGATATGATAGAGGATTACATGGAAGTATTCATGGATGATTTTTCAGTTTATGGATCCTCTTATCATGAATGTTTGGACAATCTTTGTAAAGTGCTTACCAGATGCGAAGAGAAACACATGGTTTTGAATTGGGAGAAATGCCACTTTATGGTTCGAGATGGAATTGTTCTTGGACACAGGGTTTCGCAAGACGGGATTGAGGTTAACCGAGCAAAGATTGAGGTAATGACGAGTTTGCAGGCACCAGATTCTGTCAAAGTTATGAGAAGCTTTCTAGGACATGCTAGGTTTTACAGGAGATTCATCAAAGACTTCAACAAAATTGCGCGGCCATTGACCGCTCTGCTATGCAAAAATGCGAAGTTTGAATTCACCACTGAGTGCCAGTCAGCTTTCGAGCAGATTAAGCAAGCATTGGTTAATGCTTTAATAGTCCAATCTCCGGACTGGGATCTACCCTTTGAGGTAATGTGTGATGCTAGTGACTTTGTAGTTGGAGCTGTACTTGGACAGAGGAAGGACAAGAAACTTCACGCCATTTTCTATGCAAGCAAAACACTTGATGATGCGCAGAGAAACTATGCAACTACCGAGAAAGAGTTGTTGGCCGTGGTGTTTGCATTTGAGAAGTTCCAACGGTATTTGGTTGGCTCTAAGGTGATAGTATGCACAGATCATTTAGCTATAAAGTACTTAATGCAGAAAAGGATGCAAAACAAAGGCTTCTTCGGTGGATTGTTCTTCTTCAGGAGTTTGATATTGACATCCGGGACAAGGAAGGCGTTGAGAATGGAGTCGCTGATCATTTATCTAGGATCAGAGTTGACGACGGAGTCCATATTGATGATTTCTACCTAAAGAGAACGTCTATGGAGTTGTGGTTCCCAATGACACAACTGATGCATGAGCGCAGTACAGTCAATCTAGTGATGTTAAACAAGCACTGAGTGGGAGGTAACCCACTAGTAAGTCTGTATATACTTGCATTCTGAGTCTTGTCTTTGTTTAGATTTTGTTTTCGCATGTTTCGTGTCATGAAAAGCATAAAAATGAGCTCTTTGTCGACCATGAGGGCCAGTGTGGATCGACACCTACCCTTGGTCTCAATCGATACCCGTGCAAAGAAGAGAACGCACGATCCATAGTGCTGGTGTCGATCGACACCACGAGGTAACCCTATAAATTTTCTCTTCATCTTCCTTTTCCCCCATTCCCTATTTCACGGCCGCCATCGCAAATTCTCACTTCCAAATCTCTAAATCCTTCGATGTTTCACGAAATTGTGTGATTCAAAGCCCTAAAAACATTTAATTTCAATGCTTATCTCATTTCTACACTCCATTTACTCAGAATCTAAGGTATGTTCTTCAAATCTCCCGATTTTCATCTTGGAACCCTAAAAGTTGGATGTTCAGTTTTAGTCTCTTATAGCTTGAATTGTTGGTTAAATCCTTTTTATCTAGGTTATTAGAGGCATTTTATAACTTTGTTTAGTGATTTCTTAGGCTGATTTATGCAATTTTGGGAATTATTGGTCTCGACGCCGAAATCACTTCGCATTTCGTATAGGAATGAAAATTGTTACAATTGCCCTTGGATTTACATTGGATTTGACATTGTGGACTGTTGTGTGTGAAGTTTGGCATTCAATTTTGCATTTTTCTGGAATTTACATTTTTCCCTAACTTGCGGGGTTTCTCATTTTTTGTGTTTCTGATGCAGATGCCCCCTAAGAAATCACGTCCGCAACGAGATGGTGCATCCAGTTCCCAGGCACCTGCACCTTCTCCATCCCCGCCTGACTCACCGCCCCCTCACCCCCGTTTCCTCCATCTCTGCAGTATATTTTCACGCAGATCCGCACGCCCTGGCTACTTGCCGGATCTCTTACACCAACGAGTGGGCCAAGGTCACACAAGAAGGGGTCCTGTCCTTCATGTGCAAGGGAGCGAGGTATCGAATCCATATTCTTTATATGGTTTTAGGAGGACCCTGATGAAAGCGGTTCTCACCCCCGAGTGGCACGACATTCAGACGGGGTTTATGACTCCAAAGAGAGCAAGCAGACAGAGGTCAGACATCCGGTCCTGAGGTATGTCTTACATCTTCTTGGGAACACCATCCTCTGCAAAGGCTGAGCCGAGCAAGATGAGGAAGTCCGAGCTCATTCTCCTATACCACGGTATTGGTCACATGATTCCCGAGGCACTATGGGAATGGGGAGATCCGTGCGAGGATCTCAACATGGGCACGGTTTTTTCCAACCATCTCTGTACTCTGAAGACCAAGACATTTACAAGGAAGAAGGTTGAGGGTGTCGGGAGTCCCTTGACTCTGATATTTGAGTACTTCGGGATCGTCCTGACCAACAACACCATCAACACCGACAGGTTGCTCATGGATTAGGACCACCTGTGGAGCGCTACTTGGATGAAACCCGGCCTTCATTGGGTTTTCAACGACGCACAGGACCGCGACTGGAGTGTCCAGCTCCCCTTGCCTGACCTTACGTCCCTCGCCGATGATGACTTTCAGCGCCTGAGCTTCCAGCTGGATCCTAGACTCCTTCACTCTGTCCGACATTGCAAGCTCCGTAAAGGAGCCTCTTCTAGCTATGCACCTTCTGTTACTGAGGATGAGGCAGTTGATGAGCGCACTAGTGCCCCATCCCTTGACCTTAGATTCCCGGAGCCTCCAGCAGGCTATGATGAGGATTGCCCAGCTTTCCGACGCTACATGGTCAGCACTATGCGCCGGATGTGGGGGATGATTGCTGCAGGTGTTACTTGCACACGCCCTGCTCCATAGACTCGTCGACGTCGTCGCTCACCCACACCAGATGCTCCACTATTGCTGCAGCCTATGCCGATGACGATGAGGATTAGTTTCCTCCTGCTTTTCATTTTTCTGGTTTTTCTTTTCTTTCCCTTTTAGCTTTTATGTTTTAGCTTTATGACATTTTTATGTTTTCTTTCAGTTTTTAGTTTTTATCTTTGTCATTTAACTCTGGGATTGGATTATGATATTGTGTTGCAGTTCTTATGTTGGTTTTGAGTTGTTTATCATAGCTTATAGGTTCTTATTCCACTCGTTTGCAAAAATCGGTGTTGATGCATATGCCTGGTGTCAATCGACACCACTAGCGTTGTCGGTCCACACCAACACAAAACTAATACTACCTTGTCGATTTAAGCCTGTGTCAATCGATACCAGGCTGTGTGTCGATCGACACAGGGACCCTACACATAGGTACTTTTCATTTTTCCCGTCTTTAGAGTTTTTCATTTTTATTTTCACTGAACTCATGCTTCTATAACACTGGAGACAGTGTTGTTTAAGTCTGGGGGAGGTAGTTACTAACATTTTCTTTTCTTTTCTTAAGAGTCAGTTGAGTCTGTTTTCTTTTATTGAGTCAAAATTTAGTATGAAACTAGGATTTCTCGAGCAAACTTAAGTAACCATTTGGTTCGAACTTGATAACATCAGAGACTAATGGAAAAACCCAAGTCTGACCGGTTGACTAGAGACGCCCATATCTCCAGCAGAAATCCACTAAAGCCTGAGCTAATTTCTAATTTTTCCTTTTACCTCATCGATGTAATTAATGTTCTTGGGCTTGACTCCTCATTCATACATGACACTAGAACGACCTAATGTATATGAAACGGTACTGCTCTCCCTTTTTCTAGAAAAAAAAAGAGAAAAAGAAAAAGATGAGTTGACTTTCTTTCAAGTAAAAGGGGTAGGAAAATTTCCAATGACCCCATTATTTTACTTTAAAAGAGACGATCACACGAAGGTTGGAAACGAGGTTAGAAAAATTTCCCATGATGCCATTATTCGCCTACACCTTTGTCAAAAAAAAACATTGAGAATAAAGAAAATAACAAGTATGGGGAGAGAAAGAGTACCAAAAAGTTTGGCAATGTTCGCTGTGTCATTGTATAGTATGGGAATGAGTCTAGAAGGTCTTTGACATTGAGATCAGAGATGAGACCCAGCGATGAGGGTTTATGGACTATGTTGCCAAATTGTGGGTTGAATCTGGAAAACTGCGAATGTCTACGGTGAAGTACATGGTGGTATGGATCCTGTCAGGTAAGAAATCTTAATGGTTTACTATGGTCAATGTGAGTGTGGTGCTCCTATGACGAAATTAGCTTCTGTGTTTTCAAACTTCTTTCTTTTGTTTGGTTCTATGTTTGCTTGAGGGCAAGCAAAAGGCTGAGTGTGGGGGAGTTGACATATCTTGGTTTTTACAATTTTTAAGCCATGTTATATGTCTTTAATTGAGTCCTTTATGTGTCTTTAGAGTCTTAGTGGAGTCTTTTATAGGTTTACACGTATTTGGAGACTTTTGGACCTTTTGGAGCATTTTGGAGCATTGTTGATGAGAAGCTGAAGCCCTGTTTGCATAGACCCCTGGAGTCGATCGACACCACCATGGGTGTTGATCGACACGTGTCACCCGCTGAAGTCAAACTCGGATTTTTTACAAGTTTTAAAGATTTGCAACTTTGCCCTAAAGTTTCTATTATTTAGAAAAAGACCCAAGTCGTGTTTCTGAGTCATTATTAGGGTTTTTAGTTCTTATCTATGTATCTAAGCTTTTTGCAAGGAGACTTTGAGAGAGATTGAGAGCATGTGGCTGATTTACTCTATACTTCTGAAAGAAGATCTTGAACCCCTGTTTCTATTTCCCTTTTAGTCTATCTATGATATCTATTCTATTCATGTTCATGTTTTCATTGTTTATGTCTGAGTAGATCACTTGTTAGGTTTAGGGATTCTCATTAGGGTTTTCATGGATTTGTAATTTTGATTAATTGGTTAGGATTCACAACTTTACAAGTTCTTCACCTATGGTTATCTTAATGCTAGATCTAGCCTGATTACCTATGCATCTAGATCTTAGGTTATTGAATTAGCACGATGGTGTGATTTGAGAACTTGACAAAACCTAGAGTGAGCAAATTAGATAATTACAAAGGAATTTGGATTAGATAATTTGTGAACAAATAAAACATGAACTTAATGCTTGTTTAAAACTTGAAGTCTCACAAAAGAATTTGGTTTCTTAAGTTTTAAGCTTAGAGAACTTTCACAGCGGGAGTTGGTTAGTTCTAAGTTAGTGTTTTGAGTTCCAGAACTGGATTTTAATTTGATCCTAGCCAATTCATTGATTTACATTTCCTGAATTCCTGAGAAATTCTCTAAGCTTAACGTTTTTCCCAATTGAATACACTAACTTTCATTTATTTTTCTGCATTGTTTTCATTTATCATCTATCTTACTTAACTTAATTTGAAACTAAAGAATCTATCATAAAATACTGTGAGTCTCTGTGGATTCGACCCCTATATACTACAATTGCATATCTGTGCACTTGCAGTGTAGCTCTAGGGTTTAAACTTTGAGCATATCAATATATCCCAAACCCTAAAACCACAAACCCAAAACCACTAAACCCAAAATCCCAAATCCTAGATAATGAACCCTAAATCCCAAACCCAAAATCCCAAACCCTAAATCCGAAACTCTAAATCTTAAACTCTAAACCCTAAATCCTAAATCCTAACCCTAAAGTCCCAAACTGTAAATATGAAACCTTAAATCCAAAATAATAAATCTCTTAACCCTACAGACAAAATCATAAATCCTAAACCCTAAAATTCGATACCATTCCCAGACCCTGAATCCAAAACCCAAAATCCTAAACCCAAAACCCAAAATCCTAAATCCCAAATCCTAAATCCTAAATCCTAAATCACAAACTCTAAATCCCAAATCCTAAAACCTAAGCCCGAAAACGTAAACTTTATTTCCAAAACCCTTAATCACATATCCTATTTCCTAGACCCTAAAACCCAAACCCTAAATTCTAAACTTTAAATCCCAAACCCTAAATTTTAAACCCTATACCCTAAATCCTACACTGCAAACACTAAATCCTGAATCCTAAACACTAAACAATAAAACCTTAACTTGAAATTCTAAACCCTAAATCCAAAACCTTAAATCTAAAACCCTAAATCCTATATCCCATACCATGAACCCTAAATTTCAAACCCAAAACCCTAAATCCCAAACCTAAAACCCTAAATGCCAAACCAAAACCATAACACTTAAACCCTAAACCCTAAATCCTAAATCCCAAATCCTAAATCCTAAACCCTAAATCCCAAATCCTAAACCCTAAACCCTAAAACGTAAACCTTGTTTCTAAAACCCTTAATCCCATATCTTATTTCCTAGACCCTAAATCCCAAACCATAAATTCTAAACCCTAAATCATAAACCCTATACCCTAAATCCCGAACTGCAAACACGAAATGATGAATCATAAACACTAAACAATAAAACCTTAACTTAAAATTCGAAACCCTCAATCTGCAACCCTAAATCCCAAACCTTAAATCTGTAACCCTAAATCAAAAACCCTAAATCCTATATCCAATACCATGCACCCTGAATCCCAAACCCAAAACCCTTAATTCCAAACCCTAAACCCTAAATCCAAAATAATAAATTCTGAAAACTAAATCTAAAATTATGAATCCCGAACCCTATAACTCCAAACCTTTAATCCTAAACCCTAAACCCTAAATCCCATATCCTAACTCTCCAACCCTATATCCTAAACCATAAATCCCTAATCCAGTATCCTAAACACAAAATCTCAAACCCTTAACTCTAAAACATAAATACCTGACCCTAAATCCCAAATCCTAAAAACCTAAACCCTAAATCCCAAGCCCAAAACCCTTAATCCCAAACCCTAAACCCTAAATCCAAAATAATAAATTCCGAAATACCAAATCTAAAATTATGAATCCCAAACCCTATAACTCCAAACCTTAAATCTCAAACCCTAAATCCCAAATCCTAAACCCTAAACCCTAAATCCCAAATCTTAAACCCTAAACCCCCAAACCTTAGAATAAAATTCCAAACCCAAAATCCCAAATCCTAAACCCTAAACCCTTAAAATTCCAAACCCTAAATCCAAAATACTAAATCCAAATTAACAAATCTCTAAACCCTAAATCTAAAATCATAAATCCCAAACCCTTAAACCTTAAACCTTAAATCGCAAACCCTTAATCCTAAATCCTAAACCCTAAATTCCATATCCTAAATCTTAAACCCTATATCGTAAACCAAAAATCCCAAATCCTATATCCTATACCCAAAATCCCAAACCTTAAACCCTAAAAGTTAAATATCAAACCCTAAATCCCAAATCCTAAAACCCGAAACCCTAAATCCCTAAACCCTAAAATGCCAAACCCTAAAACCTAAAACAGTAAATCTCCAACCCTAAATCCCAAACCCTAAACACAAACCCTAAGCAAGAGTGATGATGTGGGACCTCGAGAGATGATGGCTGGATAACAAGAGGAAAATGAGCCAATCATTGGTATGTGAATATTTAACTGTTAAAAATGGTTGTCTTTCGAGGTTATGTGATTGTTTTCTTGGAAATAATGTAACTGTGTAGGATCAGTTTTAGTGGGAGGATGGCCAACTTATACGCTATTTGATACCGGTGCTACACTCAGTTGTGTAAAGCCGAGAATGACTAAGAGATGGTCTTTTGGTGGAGAATTTGTTCCACAGGCTCAGAGGATTGTTACTGTTGGAAAAGAACGAATATATTTCATTGGAGTTCATTTAGATTTGGCTATCATGATAAATGGAGAAGCACTGTTGGAAAACCTTACAGAGACGGAGGTGAACCATTATGACATGAATCTTGGGATGAATTGGTTAAAGAAGCACCATGCATTATTGGATTGTCGCCGAGCTCGTGTTCATTTCGCAAGGCCGGAAGGGAAGTTGGCATTCCAAGATGTAAAAAGTGGAGAAGGTATTTCCATCATATCCATGATGCAAGCAGAAGAACTGATAGAGAAACGGAATGATGCTTTCCTCGCCACGATTTCTATTCTAGGAGAGGATATGGAATTGGGAGTTGAGGACATTCCAATCAAAGCGGAGTATGCAGACGCTTTTGAGTCTTGAAAAGGACCACCACCAAGTAGAGGAAATGCCTTCACGATAGAAATAGAGCCTGAAACATCACCTGTGTCATGAGCACCTTGCCGCTTGTCTCCCATGGAAATGGTAGAACTGAAGATTCAGTTATAGGACCTTATAGATAAAGGGTTTATTTGGCCGAGTAGTTCACCATGGGGAGCACCAGTGCTTTTTGTGAAGAAGAAAGATGGGAGCCTCAGGCTGTGTATTGACTATTGGAGGTTGAATAAGGTAACTATCAAGAATAAGTATCCGCTGCCATGGATTGACGAGTTGTTGGATCAGCTGCAAGGAACTTCATGGTTTTCAAAGATTGACTTAACCTCAAGGTATCATCAGATCTTGATAGCAGAGGAAGATGTAATGAAAACATCATTTCAAACAAGGTATGGACATTACAAGTTTGTAGTAATGCCGTTCAGATTAACTTATTCGCCGGCTGCATTTATGAAGATGATGAATAATGTTTTACGGGAGTACTTGGATAAGTGTGTGATAGTATTCATCGATGACATTCTGATTTACACAAAAAGTCAGGAGGAAGACGAGAGCCATCTACAGGTTGCAGGAATAACAGTTATATGCAAAGATGAGTAAGTGCAGATTCTGGCAGAGGGAGATTGGGTTTCTCAGGCATGTGGTTTCAGAGGCAGGGGTATCGATAGATCCAGAAAATATAGCCTTGATAAACGGATGGCCGACACCAAAGAGCGCTACTGAGGTCCGTAGTTTTCTTGGGTTAGTGGGTTATTATCAGAAGTTTGTGGAAGGATTTGCAAGAATAGCTAAGCCAATGACATGACTTACAGGGAAGAATGTTAACTTTGAGTGGACAGAAGAATGTGAACTTAGTTTCCGAACCTTGAAAAGACATGATATGCTAAATGTTTAAACCCTAGAGGTACACCGTGTGTGCACAAATATGCAATTGTAGTATATAAGGGTCGAATCCACAAAGACTCACAGTATTTCACAATAGATTCTTTAGTTTTCAATTAAGCTAAGTAAGATAGGTGATAAATGAAAACAATGTAGAAAAGTAAATGAGAGTTGTTGTATTCAAATGGGAAAAACGTCAAGCTCAGGAAACTTCTCAGGAATTCAGGAAATGTAAATCAATGGTTTGGCTAGGATCAAATTAAATTCCAGTTCTACAACTCAAAACGGTAACTTAGAACTAACCAACTCCCGCTATGAAAGTTCTCTATGCTTAAAACCTAAGTAACCAAATTTCTTTGTGAGACTTAAAGTTTTCAAAAAGCATTAAGTTCATGTTTAATTTGTTCACAAATTATCTAATCCAAATTCCTTTGTAATTACTAATTTGCACAAATTTGTTCTGTCAAGTTTCAAATCACACCGCCGTGCTAATTCAATAACCTAAGATCTAGATGCATAGGTGATCAGGATAGATCTAGCATTAAGAACGACCAAGGTGAAGAACTTATAAAGTATGAATCTTAACCAATCAATCAAAGTTACAAATCCATGAAAATCCTAGTGAGAATCCCCGAACCTAACAAGTGATCTACTCAGACATAATCAATGAAATCATAGACATGAATAGAATAGATATCATAAATAAATTAAAAAGGAAATAGAAACAAGGGTTCAAGATCTTCTCTTAGAAGTACAGAGTAAATCAGCCCCAAGCTCTCAATCTCTCTCAAAGTCTCCTTGCTAAAAGCTTAGATATATAGATCAGAACTAAAAACCCTAATAAACATTCTAAAACACGACTTGGGTCTTTTTGTAAATAATAGAAACTTCTGGGCAGAGTTGCAAATCTTCAAAACTTGTAAATTTCCGAGTGGGGCTTCAGCAGGTGGCACGTGTCGATCGACACCCATGGTGGTGTCGATCGACACCAGGGGTCTATCCATACTCCGGCTTCAGCTTCTCAGCAACAATGCTCCAAAATGCTCTAAAAGGTCCAAAAGTCTCCAAATACATGTAAACCTGTAAAAGACTTTACTAGGACTCTAATGACACATAAAAGACTCAATTAAGGACATATATCATGGCTTAAAAACCGTAAAAACCATGATATATAAAATCCCCCAGACTTAGCCTTTTGCTTGTCCTCAAGCAAACATAGAACCAAACCAAAGAAAAAAGTTTGAAATCACAGAAACTCATTTTGTCATAGGAGCACCACACTCACATTCACCATAGTAAACCACTAAGATTACTTACCTCACAGGATCCAGACCACCTTGTACTTCACCGTAGACATTCACAGTTTTCCAGATTCAACCCACAATTTCGCAACGTAGTCCATAAGCCCTCATCTCTGATCTCAATGTCAAGGACCTTGTAGACTCACTCCCATACTATACAATGACGCAACGACCATTACTGAACTTTTTGGTACTCTTTCTCTCCCCCAGACTTTTAAGCGAATAATGGCATCACGGGAAATTTTCCTAACCTCACTTCTAACCTTCGTGTGATCGTCTCTTTCAAAGTAAACTAATGGGGTCATCAGAAATTTTCCTACCCCTTTACTTGAAAGAAAGTCATCTCATCTTTTACATTTTTTTTTTTTTTTTTTTAGAATATGGGAGAGGAGTACCGTTTTGTATACATAGGTCATTCTGCTGTCAAGTATGAGTGATGAGTCAAGCGCTAAGAGCATCAATCACATCGATGAGGTAAACAGAAAAATCAAAAATTAGCTCAGCTTTAGTGGATTTCTACTGGAAATATGGACATCTCTAGTCAACTGGTCTGACTTGGGTTTTTCCATTAGTCTTGGATGTCAATCAAGTTTGAAACCAGATGGTTACTTAAGCTCCTGCAAAATGTGGTGGTTTCCAAAAAAAATCCTAGTTTCATACTGAATTTGACTCAATAAAAGAAAGACTCAATTGACTCTTAAAAAAAGAAAAGATAATGTTAGTAACTTCCTCTCCCAGACTTAAACAACACTGTTCCCAATGTTATAGAAGAATGAGTTCGGTAAACAGAGAAACGAAAAACTCTAAAGATGGGAAAAATGAAAATTACCTATGCAGGGTCCCTGTGTCGATCGACACACAGCCTGGTGTCGATCGACACAGGCTTAGATCGACAAGGGTTGTATGAGTTTAGTGGTGGTATCGATCGACACAGCTACTGGTGTCGATAAACACCAGCCATATGCATCAACACGGATTTTCGCAAACGGGTGGAATAAGAACCTGTAAGCTATGATAAATAACTCAAAACCAACTTAAGAACTGCAACATAATATCATAATCCATTCCTAGACTTTAATGACAGAGATAAAGATAAAAACTAAAAGAAAATATAAAAATGTCAGAGTGTCTGGGAAAGAAAACATAAAGCTAAAGAAACAAAAACACAAAAGCTAAAAGGGAAAGAAAAGAAAAAAAAACAAGAAAACTGAAAAGCAGGAGGAAGCTTATCCTCATAGTCATCCCAATCAGAAGTAGCAGCAGCGGAAGTGGAAGGCGGAGTGTCTAGGTTCGGGGAGGAAGCAATGGCTTCCTGACGATCATGCGGGGTGCAACCACAGCGAGGTATAGCAGTAATTGTCTTCAAAATCTGCTGCAGACTTTGAACCACATATCTCTGGAAAAGCCAAGTCATGACTCGGGTCATCGGGTTTCTGAGGCATTGGTGTCTCGAAGGTGATGCGCAAAGGTGTAATGGGAGTGGATGCTGAAAATGTGGATTGCTTACGCTTTCGAGAGGAGGGTGCATCGGTCAGAATCTCAGGGTTAACCAGAAAGCGAAGGTCAGCGAGGGTGGATAGGTAGGTGAGGTTTGACCAAGGTAGCTGCAGGTGTTGAGTCCCCATGAGGTTAATGAAAACGTACATCAAACTACCAGTGAGCATACCGGTGTGCTTCAAATAGGCTTCACCCAACAAGTCTTTCTTGAAGATGACTTGTGCATACTCCAGGTTGATCTCACAATGCTGAAAGATTGGGGTGAGCAAGCTTCCTATCGTCTCCTTTTTCCTCTTTTCTGTGAAAGGCTTCCTCTGCAGACCTACGAGATGATGAGCAAAAACAGCACCAAAGTTATTATCATGCTTAGCTAGGAATGCAGTGGAGTATTTATGCTCCGTTAGGTGGCCCACTGCATAATGAAGCATGATTAACTCCTGAAGTCGCATCTTGGCCACCTCGGATTTGCACAAGATTGTGCTACCAACGAGCTTAGAAAGATAACGAAGCATGGGATAGCGTATATCGGACTGCTTCGATGTCTTGGAATCATAGCCACTAGTGCCAAAGTTACCCCAAAAGACCTGCTGATCAGGGAAATCGCTCGGAATTGCCACCCCCTTAGTAGTTTCTCGGAACTTGTAGATGCGGCACAATGTGGGGAAAGGTATCCTATAGCCCCGTCCGCAAAGCATGAAAGTGATAGTGTCGTGCTGAGCAGTCTTGTTAGCAGCATCTTCATAGTAGACACGAACTGTGTCGAGGAACTAGCGGACCAAGTCTGGATAGAGCTTGTTGTACGTAGTGCCCATAGTCCCTAAACAAAACTTAACTTCAGCAGCAATCCCCGTGCTTATCAATGTGTCCATACAAGCGACTCGTGTTGGTTGAACATCCACTGTCAACCATGCATTGTAGAACAATGTGTCGTAATCGTCGCAGGTATCAAGGATTGGACGATCAACACATTCAGAGGACAAAGTTTCAACAGTGGGCTCAGCATCCCAAATTTTGGTCGATTAGATAGGCGTACCCTCGATTCTCGGCCATTGAAGACGAGGTAGCTCTGTGGGTGTTGAAGCTTGTCTGGTAATGACTTTATTCGTGCGTTTAGACCGTCTTGGAGTTGTCATCTGCTGTTTTGAGCAAGAGCAAAACAAGCGCAAGTCATTAGTTTGGGAATCAATTTCAGCAAATCACAATTGTGGGTGCTCAACCCCAAAGAATATAAACCATAATATCAAAATAACCACCAATCCATTGTAAGAACAACCAAATTCGCTCTTTTATGAACTCAAGGTAAACAAAACCTCCATGAAAAACTAGGTGATGCAAACTTGTAAAATATCAATAGATATTACAAATCAATGATGGATTTATCCTCTAACAAACTAAATAGGTGAGATTTAGGCAATGAATTAAGCTAATTAGAGGCATAAATTAAAAATCAAACCCTAGGGTTCAAAACAAAAATTGGGAGATTTGAAGAACATACCTTGGATTTTGAATAGAATAGATGGTAGATATGAGTTAAGCACGCAAATCCAATGAACTTAGGACATTTAATCACTGAAATCGGTGAAGAACCGAGGTTTTTGATGATTTGGGAGGTGTGATTTTCGGAGGTTTCACGAAAGAGGGTTTTTGGTAAGAAGAAGAAGAAGAAAAGAATTTATACCACTTACCTCGTGCACGGGTGTCGACCGACACTAGGGTGGTGTCGATCGACACCAACCCTCAATGCCGACAAAAAACCCTTTTTCTGCTTTTCATGACTCAAACAATGCGAAACCGAAAAACTCAACATAAACAAGACTCAAAGTTAAAGTATATACAGACTTACCAGTGGGTTGCCTCCCACTCAGCGCATGTTTAACGTCACGAGCTTGACTGTACTACGCTCATGCATTATGAGCAACTTGTAGATACATCACGTGTCCCAAAGGAATCTCAGCTTTTGCCTAGTAGTGCTTCACCCTTTGTCCATTCACAGTGAACTCATTGCCTTCAGCATTCATGAGCATAATAGCACCATAGGGATGGACCTCCTTTACGGTGAAAGGACCTGACCATCGAGAACACAATTTTCCAGGGAACAATTGTAAATGACAGTTATAAAGAAGTACCTGGTCGTTTGGTTCAAAACTCCTGAGATGATCTTTTTGTCGTGATATGCCTTAGTGTGTTCCTTATACAAGTTAGAGCTCTCTTAGGCATTGTATCAGATCTCGTCCAGTTCATTCAGTTGAACTAATCTCTTCTCTGCAGCACTTTTGATATCAAAATTCATCTTCTTAACGGCCCATGCTGCCTTGTGCTCCAGTTCTACTGAAAGATGACATGTTTTCCATATAGAAGGTGGAATGGCGTAGTTCCCAGCGATGTCTTGAATGCAGTCGTGTTAGCCTATAGTGCGTCATCCAACTTAGTAGACCAATCTTTTCTGGTTTTGCCTACAGTTTTCTCTAAAATCTCCTTCATTTGCGTATTGGAAACCTGAACCTGCCCACTCGTCTAAGGGTGATATGGAGTGGCAACGCGATGATGAACGCCATGTTTCTTCAAAAACCTTGTGGATGAAGTGTGAACCGCCATCACTTATCACGATCTGAGGTACTCCAAAACGGGGAAAGATGATTGTTTTAAACAGCTTAAGAACCATAAAAACATCATTGGTGGGGCTAGCGATGACTTCCACCCATTTAGAAACATAGTCCACAGCAACAAAATGTACCTATTTCCAAAAGATGAAGTAAAAGGACCCATAAAATCAATGCCCCTGCAATCAAATACCTCAACTTCCAGTATGAAGTTCTGCGGCATCTCATGCCTCTTGCTAATCATTCCTCTTCTCTGACAGACATCACACTGAACTATGGAAGCGTGGGCGTCCTGGAACATATTTGGCCACCAGAAACCTGCTTGGAGAACCTTAGAGACAGTTTAAAAGGTTGCAAAGTGTCCAACATACTCGGCATTTCTTCTTGGCATACCCCTTGAAATTCTCTGGCTTAATATCTGCAGCTAGATTGTTAACGATGTCAACATACCACTGTCTATCACGAACGTTCACTACACATACCTCATAGTTTGAATCACAATCAAGTATCATAGGGGGTTCTGGAAGCTTATGAAGGATCTCTTATGTGAGGTTATTGAGTGTATCCACATAAAATGTGTGTCCATCAATGGTCGGTCGCCTCGCAAGCTTATCCATCTCAAAATTAATCACTAGGTCGCCGACGTTCAGTGCTATCCTGCTTGTCCTTGAATATTAACAATCCAAAACAAGACTTCCTGATCCTTGAGCTTCTCTGGAATTCTGTTCAGAATCAGAGCACTACATACCTCAGAGATCAACATTACACCTTTCTCTTCTCGCATACTCTACGTAAGCAACTTCTTCAAACATCTCTTAACCACAGGGGTGGTTTTGATGGTATCAATCAATGGAATCTCTATGGTGAGCTTGTCCATCATAGCTTTGCACTTTATTTCATACAGCTCCTGTTTAGACTTCCTGGGATTCCTAGGGAAATGTACCTTAGCCTTGTAAACTCGTTCTGCTGAAATCTGTGGCTTCGCAGAACTTGGTTTCTCAGAAGTGTCTTGGTGTCGACCGACACCACTGTTTGGTCCATCGACACTGTTCAATGGGAAATTGATTGGTGTCGACCGACACCACTGTTTTGTCGACCCTACGTCTGTGGTTTGCTGGTGTCAATCGATACCAAGTGGGTTATCGATCGATCCATCTTCTTATTCACCAGAAATTTATGAACCGAATCCAACTTAGTCTTCAGCTCAGCAATATGTTTTCCATCTATGTTTCCAGCTTGCTTCAGTCTCTCAAAATCAGCATTCTTGGTGCTATTACTAGACGCCAAGTTCTCAATAAACTCATATGCTTCTTCTGGAGACCTTGTGTTGAAATTCCTGTTGCTAGCAGCATCTAAAGCCATCTGATATCTCCAATCAACACCTCTGAAGAAAATACCCAACAGCTGAACTTCACTGAAACCATGATGCGGACAATCTCTCTGGTAAGACCTGAATCTCACCCATGCAGTTTTAAATGCTTCAGTAGGTCTCTGCGTGAACTGAGAGATGTTATTCCTCAAATTCTCACACCTCGCATCATTATAGAAGTTTCACAGAAAAGCTCTCTTGGTATCCTCCCAATTGGTTAAAGACCCTGTAGGCAATTACTTCAACCAATAAGCTGCTTCACCACTAAGAGAGTATGGGAAAAGCTTACAAAAAAGGTAGTCATAGCTGACTCTGTTGTGCTTGATGCGAGTCACCAGATCTTCGCAGACCTATTTGCATAAAACTAATCAGGTCTGTTGTAATCTCCAAGTATTCTCCCTCTTCCCGCGCGTGCTGGCGCGTTCTCTTACGCCTTTCCTACGCCTGCAACATTATCATCAAGTCTCTGCCCTTGGTTGTTGCACACATGACCCTCTTGGTCCCAAGAACACCAGCTTCATTCTGAAGTATTACCACACGTTCAGCCATTTCCGTTGGTTTTCTTGCTTTTCTTCCAACTCGTTCTAACTTTGCAAGCTCTTGATTCGGAAGAGAAAAAAGCTGACTGTATTTGCTGCTCCTGGTTGCACGCTTAGGCATACACCTGAAACACACAAGACAAGAAGAAAATAAAATATGTAAGATAAACGGAAAAAAAAAATTAGTCTAATTTCTACACTTAAATCTATTGGAAACAAGAGTCCCCGGCAACGGCGCCAAAAACTTGATATGCTCAAAGTTTAAACCCTAGAGCTACACCGCAAGTGCACAAATATGCAATTGTAGTATAAAGGGGTCGAATCCACAGAGACTCACAATATTTCATAATAGATTCTATAGTTTAGAATTTAGCTAAGTAAGATATGTGATAAATGAAAAGAAATGCAGAAAAGTAAATGAGAGTTGTTGTATTCAAATGGGAAAAATATCAAGCTCAAGGAACTTCTCAGGAATTCAGGAAATGTAAATCAATGGTTTGGCTAGAATCAAATTAAATTCCAGTTCTACAACTCAAAACACTAACTTAGAACTAACCAACTCCCGCTGTGAAAGTTCTCTATACTTCAAACCTAAGAAACCAAATTTCTTTGTAAGACCTAAAGTTTTAAACAAGCATTAAGTTCAAGTGTGATTTGTTCACAAATTATCTAATCCAAATTCCTTTGTAATTATCTAATTTACTCACTCTAGGTTCTGTCAAGTTTCAAATCACACTGTCGTGCTAACACCATAACCTAAGATCTAGATGCATAGGTGATCAGGCTAGATCTAGCATTAAAAACGACCTAGGTGAAGAACTTATAAAGTGTGAATCTTAACCAATCAATCAAAGTTACAAATCCATGAAAACCTTAGTGAGAATCCCTGAACCTAACAAGTGATCTACTCAGACATAATCAAATAAATCATAGACATTAATAGAATAGATATCATAAATAAACTAAAAAGGAAATAGAAACAGGAGTTCAAGATCTTCTCTCAGAAGTACAGAGTAAATTAGCCCCAAGCTCTCAATCTCTCACAAAGTCTCCTTGCTAAAAGCTTAGATACATAGATTAGAACTAAAAACCCTACTAAAGACTCTAAAACATGACTTGGGTCTTTTTGTAAATCATAGAAACTTCTGGGCAGAGTTGCAAATCTTTAAAACATGTAAATTTCTGAGTGTGGCTTCAACAGGTGGCACGTGTCGATCAACACCCATGGTGGTGTCGATCGACACTAGGGGTATATCCATACTCCGGCTTCAGCTTCTTAGCAACAATGCTCCAAAATGCTCTAAAAGGTCCAAAAGTCACCAAATACGTGTAAACCTGTAAAAGACTCTACTAGGACTCTAAAGACACATAAAAGACTCAATTAAGGACATATATCATGGCTTAAAAACCATAACACCATGATATATCAAGACACATGACCTAAACTCCAGTTTTGGAACTACCAAGGACCGGAGTACCATATGTTGTATATACAGACGCATCCGGGACTGGATTAGGATGCGTGCTAATGCAGGATGAAAAGGTTATTGCCTATGCCTCTAGACAGTTAAGAACCCATGAGGTTAACTACCCTACATATGATCTGGAGATAGCAGCGGTTTTGTTTGCTTTGAAGACCTGGCGGACTTATTTGTAAGGGGAAACAGTTCAGGTGTATACAGATCATAAAAGTTTGAAGTAGATATTCACTTTGTGAAATCTCAACCTTAGACAGAAGAGATGGGTGGAGTTATTAGCATTCTATGACTTGGAGATCGCCTACCACCCAGGAAAGGCTAACTTGGTAGCTGACGCCTTGAGTAGGTGTAGGAACGATGTCTCGAGGGAAAAATATGTACGGGAGCTAGAGGACATCTTGTGTACGCTGAGTATCTATGTCACATCAACTAGAGAGGATGTTGTTGACTTGGAAGTTGTGAATAAGGCGGACTTGTTATGGAGAATCCGTAAAGGACAAAAGCACGATGCGGATTTGAGAAAAATGATCGACAAAAATGTAGAAGGATTCTACACCGCAGAGAATGGTATGTTCATGTATAAGGGTCGAGTTAGAGTGCCAGACGACAAAGGCCAGAAGGACGAGATCTTAGCACAAGCTTATAGCATGACTTTTAGTTCACCGGGAACCCCTAAGATGTATCATGATTTGAAACAGTATTCCGATTGGGGCAAGATGAAACAAGAGGTAGCTGCTTGGGTATCGAAGTGTCAGACATGTCAGTAAGAGAAAGCGAGGCACCGAGTTCCAACTTCAGAATTTGCCTTTACCTGAGTTGAAATGGGATATGATTACAATGGATATTGTAACCGGGCTGCCAACAACAACGGGGGCTAAAAATGACATTTGGGTAATTGTGGACCGACTTACAAAAACTGTGCATTTCTTACCCATCAAGAAAATGGAAAGTGCAGATGTCTTAGCACAGCAATACCTGAGTGAGATTGTTACCAAGCATGGAGTGCCGGTAAGTGTTGTATCGTATCGGGATGCAAAGTTCATGTTTATTTTCTAGCAGGCTTTTCAAAAAGTCTTGGGTACATGATATATCATGGTTTTTACGGTTTTTAAGCTATGATATATGTCTTTAATTGAGTCTTTTATGTGTCTTTAGAGTCATAGTGGAGTCTTTTACAGGTTTACACGTATGTGGAGACTTTTGGACCTTTTGGAGCATTTTGGAGCATTGTTGATGAGAAGCTGAAGCCGGTGTTCACAGCGGGAGTTGGTTAATTCTAAGTTCGTGTTTTGAGTTCCAGAACTGGATTTTAATTTGATCCTAGCCAATTCATTGATTTACATTTCCTGAATTCCTGAGAAATTCCCTTAGCTTGACGTTTTTCCCAATTGAATACAACAACTTTTATTTACTTTTCTGCATTGTTTTCATTTATCATCTATCTTACTTAGCTTAATTAGAAACTAAAGAATCTATTGTGAAATAATGTGAGTCTCTGTGGATTTGACCCCTATATACTACAATTGTATATCTGTGTACTAGCGGTGTAGCTCTACGGTTTAAACTTTGAGCATATCAAGTTTTTGGCGCCATTGCCGCAGACACTTGTTTCCAATAAATTTAAGTGTAGAATTTACACTAAGTTTTTATTTTATTTTTTTGTTTATCTTATATATTTTCTTTTCTTCTTGTCTTGTGTGTTTCAGGTGTATGCCTAAGCGTGCTACCAAGAGCAGCAAAGATAGTCAGCTTTTGTCTCTTCCGAATCAAGAGCTTGCAAAGTTAGAACGAGCAGGAAGAAAAGCCAAGAAACCAGTGGAAATGGTTGAACGTGTGGTAATACATCAGGATGAAGATGGTGTTCTTAGGGACCAAAAGGGTCATGTGTGCAACAACCAAGGGCAGAGACTTGATGATAATGGTAACCCCATTGTGGCAGTAGCTGTTGCAGGCGCATGAAAGGCGCAAGAGAACGCGCCAGCACGCGCGGAAAGAGGGAGAACACTAGGAGAATACAACAGACCTGATGAGTTCTATGTGAACAGGTCTGCGAGCTGATTTTGAGCTGAAGCCATCCTACTACACCTTAGTTGGACATCATCCTTTCCATGGGCTTTCTCATGAGCACCCCATGGATCACATTGAGAGGTTTGAAGATCTGGTGACTAGCATGAAGCACAACGGAGTCAGCTATGACTACCTCTTTTGTAAGCTTTTCCCACATTCTCTTAGTGGTGAATCAGCTTATTGGTTGAAGCAATTGCCTACAAAGTCTTTAACCAATTGGGAAGATACCAAGAGAGCTTTTCTGAGAAATTTCTATGATGATGCGAGGTCTGAGGATTTGAGGAATAACATCTCTCAGTTCACGTAGAAACCTACTGAAGCATTCAAGGCTGCATGGGTGAGATTCAGGTCTTACCAGAGAGATTGTCCGCATCATGGTTTCAGTGAAGTTCAGCTGTTGGGTATTTTCTTCAAAGGTGGTAATTGGAGATACCAGATGGTTTTAGATGCTGCTAGCAACGAAAATTTCAACACAAGGTCTCCAAGAAAAGCATATGAGTTGATTGAAAACTTGGGATCTAGTAATAGCACCAAGAATGCTGATTTTGAGAGACAGAAGCAAGCTGGTAACATAGATGGAAAACAGATTGCTGAGCTGAAGACTAAGCTGGATTCGGTACATAACATTTTGGTGAATAAGAAGACGGTTCAGTTTGCTGCAGAAGTTGAAACCTTCGAGCCTGAGGAAGAAGGATGTGATGAAGAGGATGTGAACTACATTGGTGGGACAGGTTTTCAGGGTCAGAGATTTGGTAATCAACAAGGAAGAAGTGTTTACAACGGGAATAAGCAGAGGAACACTTACTTAGGTAACCAAAATTCTTCTGGTTATGTTTCTAAGCTGCAGTACTAGAAGCCTTATCAAAGCAATAGCAGTTTTACTAGGAACTATTGATCCTCGTCTTACCAGATACCTCCTGCACCAACCGAGCAAAGTGAGATGAAGTCTATGCTTGAGCAGATTCTAGAGGGTCAGCAGAGGATTACAGTTGATTTTAATGGCAAGATTGATGCTCTATACACGGACTTGAATGGGAAGTTTGAGGCTTTGAAAACTCATGTCATGCAATTGTGATGTGATAATGGATAGCTCACAGAAGCAACTTGAACCCGAGGATGCTTTGGCCGTACCAAGTGGACCAATGACAAGATCGAGAGCCAAAGAATTTCAGAACGCCATCACCGCATTACTCACTCAAGTTCAACCGACTAAAGTTCAGTTCGAGAACAAGGAAAATCAAACCGTCTTGGTTGCTCGAGTGGACTAATAATGGGTGATTCGTTTGTACACTTTTTCCTAGCCTTTGGTTTTTTCCCAATGGGTTTTCCAAAGGAAGGTTTTAATGAGGCAAATGGGTCACTCTAATCCATCTTAGTCCACAAGAGTTAAACAAGTTTGGTCCAGGTCCAAGTCTAATAATTTTTGGATTTATCTTTTGAAGTCTCAAGCCCAAAGAAGAGATTAAATCAGCCCAGCTCAATAATCATCTGATTAAAATCGGCCAAGGGAGTGGAAGAGTTGGCTTGGGAGACTCCAAGAGATATTCAAAATTAGTTAATGTTTTCTTAATTTTCTATGAATTAATTCTAGCTTTTTCTTTACTCCATCTTTCTTTAAAACTCTTTTCTTGTACTCATTTTCGGAGCAACCAAGTTTTTTATTAAAAATTGAGAGTGTTTTCTCTTGTGTTCTTTGAAGAACAAAGCTGATTGTTAATGAGTAATATCCTTCAATCGATCCGAATCAAGGTGTGTCATATCCGCGATTCAAACCATGGCGATTTCAAGTGTGTCATATCTTGGAAAAGTCATTGAGGAAATATCCAAGGCCTTCCGCAACCTTGGTGCGATCCATTCACTCCACCTCTATCTATCTATCCACTCCTTCCATCTTACACCTCGAAAGTGCCGATTCTAGGAGGATCGTATCAAGTGGTTTCAGAGCACACTTTCGGGATCTGTATTTGTATCTATCATCTTTTGATCTTAGACTTTTCATTTCTCTCGTGTCCTTCTAATCTAGTTGATCGGATCAATCAATTAGGGGATTTAGTCGATTTGATTTTTATCTTTGATCATACTTTTCTGTTTGATCTCTCTATAGTTCTAGTTTTATTTATGAGTTGTTAAAAAAAAAAAAAAAGAGAATTTGATCTGACCAAAAGAAAAAAAAAGAAAGAAGAAAAAAAAAAGAAAAAGAAAAAATCAGTCCGAAAATTAAATAGTTTAGGGGGGGAGAAATTATTTCTCTAATTTATTTCCTAAATTTTTTTAATCATTTGATCTGTTCTTAATTATAAAAAAAAACAAAATACTAAACCCTTTTCTCTTTCCTTTCTATCTCAAATCAATTGTTTCGAATTTTTGTTGTCGGAGTTGTTCATCCGATTTGATCGGTTTTGTTCCATACAAACCATTGAGAAAATCGCTGAGAGAGAACATTTGTTTGAGTGTTGAGTGATTGAGTGAATAAAAAGGAGAGAAACAATTGTGAGGATCGACTTTTTATTACTAACGTTTGTTAAGTGTGCAGGGAAAACATAATCAATATGTCTAATCATTCCAGCGAAGAAGTTGAGAACACCAACGAAGCTCAAAGAAGAAGAAATAACACTCTGGACATGCAGACCTTAGTGGTAGAAATGAGGCGGATGGTGAGGGAAGAGATGGGTGCAGTCAATGCAAGGATCGATACGATTCAAGAGTCCATTAATCAAGGACTATTGCCGAATACTGTTGCTAGAAGAAGAAGAGCACGACCTCAAGATGAAACTGATGGGGATGACTTGCATTATTACAGCAGAGGTAGCCAAGCTTCTAATCAAAGTGAAAGAATGCCGAGATGAGTAAGAGAAGCTAGGGGTCGAAATGAAGATAATCTTGGTGGACTTAAGTTGAAGATACCACCATTTCATGGAAAAAATTATCCGGATGTCTACTTGGAGTAGGAGAAAAAATTGAGCTCGTGTTTGATTGTCAAAATTATTCGGAGCAAAAGAAAGTTCAAGTAGCGGCAACGGAGTTTTTTGATTATGCAATTAATTGGTGGGATCAGATTGTGACGAGTCGAAGACGTAACCAAGAACCGGCCGTAGTCACTTGGAAAGAGTTGAAAAATCTGATGAGAAAAAGATTTGTTCCAAGCCACTATCATCGGGAGTTGCATCAAAAGCTTAGGCGTTTAACTCAAGGAAGTAAGAGTGTGGAGGACTATTACCAAGAGATGGAATCTCTAATGCTTAAGGCCGATATAGATGAAGATGCTGAGGCGACAATGGCCAGGTTTTTGAGTGGTTTAGCTCGTGATATTCAAGATAGAATGGAGCTTCAAACTTATAAAGATTTGGAAGAAATGCTTCATAAGGCTGTGTTGGTTGAACAGCAAATTAAAAGGAGAAGTACTTCTAGACTTTCCTATGGAGCTGGAGCGGCTAACACTAGGACGGGTTACAGCCGAGAGGATAGGACCGTTTCCAAGCCAAGACCGGATCCTAAGCCCCACGCCAATGCTGAAGACGCCAAGGGTAAAGCTGTAGCTTCTACATCTAGAAATCGGGACGTTAAGTGTTTCAAGTGTCAAGGGAGAGGACACTACGCCAACGAGTGCACCAACAAGAGAACTATGATTCTATTGGATAATGGCGAAATTGAAACTGAGGAGGAAAAGCTTGAACGTGATGGTGAAACCGAGGAGGACATAGAGTTACCAGCCATCGGAGAATTATTGGTAACAAGACATTCCTTGAGTATTCAAGTTAAAGATTCTGTCCAAGAGCAGCGGGAAAATTTGTTTCACACGAGATGTTTGGTACAAGGTAAGGTCTGCAGCCTTATTAATTATGGTGGAAGTTGTACTAATGTGGCTAGTTAAACAATGGTGAAGAAGTTAGGACTGGAAGTTAAGAAGCATCCGAAGCCTTTTAAAGTGATGGTGAAACCGAGGAGGACATAGACTTACCAGCCATCGGAGAATTATTGGTAACAAGACGTTCCTTGAGTATTCAAGTTAAAGATTCTGTCCAAGAGCAGCGGGAAAACTTGTTTCACATGAGATGTTTGGTACAAGGTAAGGTCTGCAGCGTTATTATTGATGGTGGAAGTTGTACTAATGTGGCTAGTGAAACAATGGTGAAGAAGTTAGGACTGGAAGTTAAGAAGCATCCAAAGCCTTTTAACCTTCAATGGCTTAATGATATTGGTGAGATGACTGTGAGCCGCCAAGTATTGGTTCCTTTAACCATAGGCAAGTATGAAGACGAAATTTTATGTGATGTTTTACCCATGGAGGCCGGCCATATACTTCTTGGAAGACCATGGCAGTTCGATAGAAGGGTCGTACATGACGGTTTTACTAATCAATACTCTTTTGAGTTTAATGGCCAAAAGATTATACTTGCTCCTTTGGCGCCACATGAGGTTCATCTAGACCAACTTCAGCTGCAACAACAAGGAAAAACCATTGTGAGTGAATCCCTAAACACACCACCTCAAAATAAAAACGAGAGTTTGAGAAAAACCAAGAAAAAGGCTTGTGAGAACAAACCCGTGAGGCATTCAAATTTCTTTGTGAGGTCTAATGTGGTTAAGAGAGCTCTATTTTCTCAACAACCCGTTCTTTTATTTGTTTACAAGGAAAGTTTGCTGAACCTTACTAACCATATACTGGAGTTGCCGAGTAAAATCTCTTCTATTTTGCAGAATTTTGAAGACGTCTTTCTGGAGGAAAACCCTAAGGGATTGCCGCCTATCCATGGGATTGAATACCAGATCGATTTCGTGCCGGGCGCTTCACTTCCCAACAGGCCAGCATACAGAACCAATCCGGTGGAGACTAAGGAACTTCAAAAGCAAGTGAGTGAGCTGATGGACAAAGGATACATACGAGAGAGCTTAGACGGTTTTACTGGGATGAACCCTACCTCTATAAGCATTGCGCTGACGGTATTTACAGGAGATACATAGCTGAGCCTGAAGTTCAGGAAGTGCTATTTCACTGTTATAGTGCCGAGTATGCTAGACACTTCGCAACCTTTAAAACTGTCTCTAAGGTTCTTCAAGCAGGTTTCTGGTGGCCAACTATGTTCCAGGATGCGCAAGCTTTCATAGTTCAGTGTGATGTGTGTCAAAGAAGAGAAAGATTAGCAAGAGGCATGAGATGCCGTAGAACTTCATACTGGAAGATGAGGTATTTGACTGCTGGCATTGATTTTATGGGCCTTTTTCCTTCATCTTTTGGAAATAGGTACATTTTGGTTGTTGTAGACTATGTATCTAAATGGGTGGAAGCTATCGCTAGTCCTACCAATGACTCTTATGTGGTTCTTAAGCTTTTTGAAACCATAATCTTCCCCAGTTTCGGAGTGCCTCGGATCGTGATAAGTGATGGCGGCTCGCACTTCATCAACAAGGTTTTTGAGAAGCTATTGAAGAAACATGGTGTTCATCACCGCGTTGCCACTCCATATCACCCTCAAACAAGTGGGCAGGGTGAGGTTTCCAATAGACAAATCAAGGATATTTTGGAGAAAACTGTAGGCAAAACCAGAAAGGATTGGTCTACTTAGTTGGATGACGCACTATGGGCTTACAGGACCGCATTCAAGACACCGCTAGGGACAACGCCATTCCACCTTCTATATGGGAAATCGTGTCATTTTCCAGTAGAATTGGAGCACAAGGCAGCATGGGCTGTTAAGAACATGAATTTCGATATCAAAAAAGTTGTAAAAAAGAGATTAATTCAGTTGAATGAACTGGACGAGATCTGATTCCATGCCTACGAGAGCTCTAAGTTTTATAAGGAACGCACTAAGGCATATCACAACAAAAATATCATCTCCAAGAGTTTTGAACCAAACGACCAGGTACTTCTTTATAACTCTCGTTTACAATTGTTCTCTGGAAAAATGCGTTCTCGATGGTGAAGTCATTTCACCGTAAAGGAGGTTCGTCCCTATGGTGCTATTGTGCTCACAAATGCTGAAGGCAATGAGTTCACTGTGAATGGACAATGGGTGAAACACTACTAGGCAAAAGCTGAGTTCCCTTCGGGACACCTGAGCACGAGGTTAGTGGTATAAATTCCCTTTTTCTGCTTCCTTTTTTCCCAAAACCTTCTTTCGCGAAAACCTCCGAAAAATCACTTCCCAAATCATCAAAAACCTCGTTTCTTCACCGATTTGAGTGATTCAGAGTCCTAAATTCATTGGATTTTCGTGCTTAACTCATATATACCATCTATACCATTCAAAATCCAAGGTGTGTTCTTCAAATCCCCCAATTTTTGTTTTGAACCCTTGGGTTTGATTTTTAGGTTATGCCTCAAATTAGCTTAATTCATTGCCTAAATCTTACCTATTTTGGTTGTCAGAGTATGAATCCATCATTGAAATTGTGATATCTACTAAGATTTTGCAAATTTGAGTAACCTAGTTGTTCATGGAGGTTTTGTTCACCTTGATTTAATAGAGAAGCGGATTTGGTAGTTCTTACAGCGGATTGGTGTTTATTTTGGCATTCTGGGTTCGAATCCTTGAGGTTCAGCACCCACAATTGTGAATTCTTGCAATTGATTCCCAAATTAATGACTTGCGTGTGTTTTGTTTTTGCTTTTGCTCATAATTGTAGATGACAACTCCAAGAAGGTTTAAACGCACAAATCAGGTCATCCCCAAACAAGCTTCAACACCCACAGAGCCACCTCGTCTTTCATGGCCGAGAATCGACGGTATGCTCGAGCACACACACGTCGAGCAGGTGATCCAGCAGTCTTCACTCCCAGCTCGATCACCACTACACATACGCCTGCCCAAGCTGCATAAATCTCCGGAGACTTAACCATTTATTTTGTCTTTTTCCGTTTTAGGGTTTTCTGCATTTTCATATAAATACCCCTTTTGGGTTTTGTCCAAAGGGTATTCCATTTTTATTTTTGGTGTAAGCTTTTTATTTTTAGGTTTTCTCTCTGTTCTTCATTTGTTCTTCATTGTTCTTGATTTTTCTTTATTTGTAATCCAGATTTCTCTTAATCTACTTGTTAGTTTGTTTTGATTCTTTGCAGTCTTATTGTTCTGGGTTTATGTTCTTGAATATGTGTGAGTAGTTTTTTAGGGTTCTTGAGAATGGGATAGGTTATTGACGAATCTTTGATCTTCTAGGGCGTTTGAGTTTAGTTGTTTGTGAATCCCTTCTGGATTAGTGTTCTTAATACTAGTTTCTCTCTGATCAATTGCAACTAGATCTTAAGTGTTTCCACACTCAAAAGGTGGTTGATGAAACACTTGAACAACTAGTGCCAGCGATTTGCATTCCTAGCCTAAGAGATTAGATGTTTAGGGTGTTCATTGACAAAAAACGGGTTGAGTCTTAGTCCCTGATAGGGTAGATTTCATCAGAGACATCTGAGTCTGGAACTGCCCTAGCTTGAGGTCATCTGTCACGACAGTGGATTTGATTGCTTGTGAACCCGTTGTCTAGGGAGTAGCTCTGTTTGAGTTTGTCAGCGCCTTAGATAGATTTCAGAGGAATCACTGACTAATTACCCCATTCTTGAGAGCTTGTTTGTCTTAGTTGATTTTACTTTGTCTTAGTTATCATCTTCGCTTGCTAGCTTCCACACTTAGTTTTATCTCATCAATTTATTTCGTCATTTTCACTTGCTGCATTGCTCCTCTAGCATCTGTGCACTGCTTCTCTAGCACCTGCACTTGTCTCTCTAGTATTTTTACTTAGAATTTATTTTGCATATTTCATGTTTCACTTAGGTTGTTAGACTCCCCCATCAACTTGCTTGGCTTGAATTAAGTATATTTGATCTCATCCTGATTGTTAGCATCACACTCATTTGGATTGACACCTTAGTACTACAATGACATGTTAGACTAAGGAATTGATATATCCATAGTTTACTTACTGCTTTCACACCACACAACACACTTACACTTGTATTTTTACTTAGGAAAAGCAACAAGGACAGGGGATTCACATCCAATAGGACAAGCTCCTATTGCTAGGTCTCCCTTGACTACAGGCTGAGTACTGAGTAAAAATACCTATATCAATTTGGCGCCGTTGCCAATTGGGTGTTTGTTTGCTATATTTAGGATTTCAGATTTCTTGAGATCAAGTTCTCACTTTCACCTCACTTCTTAACTTTCTGAGTTCTCTGTGTTTCAGGTACCTACTCGACCAACTGCTCGAGCCTAGCTTCTGTTTCACTCTCAGCTCGGTCAGTCACCCTGTTCTAGCTTCACCTATATGCAAACACGTTCACAATGAAGCCAGAACCTCTTTCACCCTCTCGACAACATTCACCGGTTACAACCTGTACTGCGAGCGCATAGGAACAACGTCGGAGCAGACCAACAACATCAAGTTCGAATGGAAAACCCGCAAGGACACGTTGAACAAGGTCCTCAGCAGAGGAGGCCCAGATTGATTTGAGCAGGGGATGCTCTTAATACTCACACTCAGAGGCAAGGGATTGTACCACCGACAATCCAAAACAATAATTTTGAGATTAAGAGTGGTCTGATTGCTATGGTCCAAAGTAACAAATTTCATGGATTACCTATGGAAGATCCTCTTGATCACCTGGACGAGTTCGATAGGCTCTGCAGCCTCACCAAGATCAATGGACTCAGTGAAGATGGTTTCAAGCTCAAACTCTTCCCATTTTCTCTTGGTGACAAAGCACATCTATGGGAAAAGAACCTACCTCATAGCTTCATCACCTCCTGGGATGACTGCAAGAAAGCTTTCCTTGCAAAATTTTTCTCCAACGCCCGCACTGCTAGACACCGGAATGAGATATCCGGCTTTATCCAAAAGAATAGAGAAACCTTCTCTGAAGCTTGGGAAAGATTCAAGGGCTACACTATCCGTTGTCCTCACCATGGTTTCAGCAATGAATCCCTGCTCAGCACGCTCTACATAGGCATTCTTCCAAGGATCAAAATGCTTCTTGATACAGCAAGCAATGGCAATTTCCTAAACAAGGATGTTGATGAAGGCTGGGAACTAGTTAAAAATCTTGCTCAATCCGATGGGAACTATACTGAGGACTATGACCGCAGCACAAGGGGAAGTGTTGATTCTGATGAGAGGACTAGGAAAGAGATCAAGTCTCTGAATGAAAAATTTGATAAATTCATCCTCAGCCAGCAGAGACACGTTCACTTTGCAAATGAAGAAGAACTCTTTCACGTTCAAGATGGGGAGGCTGACCAAATCGAAGAAGTTAGCTATGTTCAGAATCAAGGTGGCTATAACAAAGGTTTCATCAACTACAAGAACAACCCTAACTTGTCTTACAGAAGTAACAACGTGGAAAACCCGTAAGATCAAGTCTACCCTCCGCCACCACCGCAACAAAACAAACCTTTTGTCCCCTACAATCAAACTCAAGCTGCCAGTATAATGGAAACTGCAAAGAGGTTTGCTGAACTAAAGAATCAGTCGGACTACGCCTATGATACCCTCAACAACAAATTCGAGACACTGAACTCCAAAATTAAATACCTGGAGACAAGTCTGCATCCACGTCTTCCACACTGCACCCTGGACAACTCCCAGGAAAGGCAATCCAAAATCCTAAGGACTTTGCTCAAATCAATGCCATTACCTTGAGGAACGGAGAAGAACTATCAAAAAGAGCGGCAACCACTCCTCTCACCGCGAACAGTGAATTCCAAGCTGGGGAGGATTTATGTCAGAGAGAGGAACAAGATGAACAGAAAAACTCCAACTCGACTGACCAGCTTAACACATCAACTCGACCTACAAGTCGAGTCCAACCATCCCCAGTTGAAAAAATTGCACCTTCCAAAGACAAGAAAACACCATTCGTCCTACCACCTTACAAGCCTAAACTCCCCTACCCAGGGAGATTTCACAAGGACAGAGTGGAGAGATATAGAGCTATTTTCGACAAGCACATTAAAGAAATTGAGGTAAAGATGCCCATACTTGATGCATTGGCTCTTTTACCTCAATCTCACAAGTGGATCAAAAATGCAATTACAAAAGAATCAAGGAAGTGAAAGGAATGGTAGTAGTGCGTCATGAGTGCAGCGCCATTATTCAAAAGAGGATCTCTTGTCTTGACTGATAGATCTGTGAGAACTCCGCATGGCATGCTAGAAGACTTGCCTCTCCGAATTGGAACCATAGTGGTTCCCACTGACTTTGTGGTGTTAGAGATGGATGAAGAGCCAAAAGATCCTTTGATTCTAGGGAGACCCCTCCTTGCTACTGCGGATGCTCTCATTGACGTCCAAAAAGGAAAAAAAAAATTAAATGATTGACATCAGAGATACAATGAAGAAGCTTACTTTTGGATTGAAATGGATCTAAATGAAAGACCATCTTGGTTAAATGAAAAAGACCATCTTCAGACAGCTTTAACCAAGGACGGTGAAAATGGCTACTTATACAAAGAAACCTCGAGTTATGAGACGATGCTAGACTCTCACAAAGAAATTAAAGGCGAAGAAGTGTTTGAGAAACTGATGGGAACAGATGGAGAGGTCGTTGCATCAGTAGAAGCTGATACTAAGCATGCCCAAGACTCCATCGCCGAGTCCGCCCCACTCGCATTTGACTGGTTGGAACTAAAGGCACCTAAGGTCGAGCTAAAACCACTCCCAACAGGGCTAAGGTACGCATTTCTTGGACCTAACTCCACTTACCCTGTCATAGTAAATGATAAACTTAGTGATGATGAGTTGAAATCGCTGTTGACCGAGTTGAGAAAGTTTAGGAAAGCAATTGGATATTCACTTGATGACATTAAGGGCATATCACCTAGTTTGTGCACTCACAGAATTAATCTTGAAAATGAGTCATATGCTAGCATTGAACCTCAAAGAAGATTGAACCCTAACCTTAAAGAGGTTGTTAAGAAAGAAATTCTTAAATTGCTAGATGCTGGAGTTATCTACCCTATCTCTGATAGTACCTGGGTATCCCCAGTGCATTGTGTCCCTAAGAAAGGCGGTATAACAGTGGTAAAGAATGATAAAGATGAGCTTATACCCACTAAGACAATAACTGGTCATAGGATGTGTATAGACTATAGAAAGTTAAATGCAGCATCTAGAAAAGATCATTTTCCTTTGCCATTTATTGATCAAATGTTAGAAAGACTTGCAAACCACCCTTACTACTGTTTCTTAGATGGATATAGTGGGTTATTTCAGATCCCAATACATCCAAATGACCAAGAAAAAACCACCTTCACTTGCCCATATGGCACCTTTGCTTACAGAATAATGCCTATCGGTTTATGCAATGCACCTGCAACGTTTCAGAGGTGTATGACCTCCATCTTTTCGGATTTAATAGAGGAGATGGTGGAAGTCTTCATGGATGATTTTTCTGTGTATGGCTCCTCCTTCTCCTCCTGTTTGTTGAACTTGTGCAGGGTGCTTACCAGGTGCGAAGAGACAAATCTGGTCTTGAATTGGGAGAAGTGTCATTTTATGGTCAGAGAAGGGATTGTCTTAGGGCACAAGATTTCTGAGAAAGGCATTGAGGTAGACAAAGCCAAAATCGATGTAATGATGTAGTTGCAACCACCTAAGAACGTCAAGGATATCAAGAGTTTCCTTGGTCACGCTGGCTTCTACAGAAGATTCATCAAAGATTTCTCAAAAATATCAAGAGTTCGTCTTTGACTCTGAGTGTTTGAAAGCCTTCCAGTTGATAAAGGAAGCGTTGATCTCAGCCCCAATAGTCCAAGCTCCGAATTGGGACTATCCGTTTAAAATCATGTGCGACGCCTCATACTATGCCGTTGGAGGAGTGTTAGGTCAGAAAATAGATAAAAAGTTGCACGTGATTTACTATGCAAGCAGAACTTTAGATGAAGCTCAAGGGAGATATGCTACCACGGAGAAGGAATTGCTTGCAGTAGTCTTTGCCTTTGAAAAGTTCAGAAGCTACCTGGTGGGATCAAAGGTGGTAGTCTACATGGATCATGCAGCACTGAGACACATCTACGCAAAGAAAGACACCAAACCCAGGTTGCTAAGATAGATTCTATTACTGCAAGAATTTGACATGGAGATAGTTGATAAGAAAGGAATAGAAAATGGGGTAGCTGATCACCTATCCCGGATGAGGATTGAAGACCCATTGCCAATCGACGACTCCATGCCAGAAGAACAGCTGATGTTAGTCCAGACCTTCGAAAATACCCATTGCGAAAGGGCTGATCTAAAAAAGGTCCAGGCACTAGCGAAAGAGAAATCACCATGGTTTGCGGATTTAGCTAACTACTTAGTGAGCGGTGAAATTCCCAGCAGTCTCGATGCATACAACAAGAAGAAATTTTTTAGAGACGTCAACCATTACTACTGGGATGAACCATATCTCTACAAGAAAGGATCAGACGGTTTGTTTAGAAGGTGTATAGCTGAGGAAGAAGTCAGAGGAGTGCTAGAACATTGCCATGGTTCCACATATGGAGGCCATTTTGCCACTTTCAAGACTGTGCAGAAGATACTCCAGGCTGGTCTATGGTGGCCAACCATGTTTAAGGATGCCCAAAATTTCATTACCAAGTGTGATCCATGCCAAAGGATGGGGAACATAGGCAGGAGAAATGAGATGCCCCAGAACCCTATCCTCGAAGTTGAAGTATTTGATGTATGGGGCATTGATTTTATGGGACCTTTCAACCCACCATCCTTTGGGAATAGTTACATATTGGTTGTTGTAGACTATGTCTCAAAATGGGTTGAAGCCATACCCAGTCCCACCAACGATGCAAAAGTGGTGTTGAAGATGTTCAAAACTATTATTTTCCCCAGGTTTGGAGTCCCGAGGGTCGTTATCAGTGATGGAGGTTCTTATTTTATTAACAAGGTTTTTGAGAATCTCTTAAGAAATCATGGAGTGAAGCATAAGGTGGCAACACCTTACCATCCTCAGACAAGCGGCCAAGTTGAAGTCTCTAATAGGCAAATCAAGTCCATCCTGGCACGGATAGTAGGCGCATCAAGGAGAGATTGGTCGATTAAACTTGACGATGCTCTATGGGCTTATAGAACCGCTTACAAGACTCCAATTGGGAGGACCCCGTTTCAGCTGCTGTACGGAAAGGCTTGTCACCTGCCCGTAGAGGTTGAGTACAAAGCGCTCTGGGTAACAAAGCTTCTGAATCTCGATATCAGAACAGCTCAAGAAAAAAGAGCTGTGGACTTGCACGAGCTGGAAGAAATCAGACTTGAAGCCTATGAAAGTTCGAAGGTATATAAGGAGAGGACTAAGGCCTTTCACGACAAAAAGATTCTGCGCAAAGATTTCAAATCCGGAGATCAGGTCTTGCTCTTCAACTCGAGACTGAAACTCTTCCCAGGAAAACTGAAGTCAAGGTGGTCTGGACTATTTAGCATCAAGGAGGTGTTACCATATGGAGCTGTCACCTTGTTTACTAAGGAGGGTAACGAGTTTACAGTGAATGGGCAGCGGCTCAAACCTTACATGGCGGACTACATTCCAGAAGGGACTACAATTCTTCTGGATGAGCCAATAAAAACTTAAAAACCAGGAAGTCAAGCTTAGTGACTTTAAACAAGCTCGCTTGGGAGGAAATCCCATGTTTATCCTTGTAAATATTCTTTGTTTCTATTTTCGTGATTTTCGTAGTTTTTCTTAAAAAGTTTCTACCCAAGGTCTCAGGTGCATGCAAGGAGTTGAGGAAGCAGGAGAACGCTCGAGCAGAACACTCGATGAATGCTCGAGCAGCCGAGTAAAAAAAAAAAAAAAAAAAAAAAAAAAAAAATAAAATAAAATAAAATAAAAGTGCTCGACGAGAGTCCGAGCAACATGCTCGATGAGGCAGCTCGAGCAAAGTGCTCGATGAAGGTGCTCGAGTAACGCCAAATGAGGAGCTCGAGCAGAACGCTCGATGCATGCTCGAGCAGATGAGAAACACGGCGCTCAAGCAGACGAGAGACAAGGCGGGTCGAGCAACAGCTCGATGAGGCGCTCCACTGACAACGCAAAAAGGGGTTCTCAAAAAAAAAAATAAAAAAAAATAAATAATGGCAAAATATAGATTTCGATTTTTCTGAATTGAATCGAGATAATTTCTAAGTATTCAAGACTTATCTAAATCACGCTTTTCAATTTTCTAACCCATGTTTTTTTTCTTGTCTTTGTTAGGCGCCTCTGTCTCGTTCCACCGCCACTTGCGTCGTCTGTCCTCTAGCACGTCCAGGTTCATCCCCCCGTTTTCTCTATAAAAGGGACGCCGCCCCCCCTTGCAACTTCACACTTGACACTTAGCAGAAATCTCGAAAACAAAAACCTCTGATCTTCGTGTTCTTCGTGTTCTTCGTGTTCTTCGTGTTCTTCGTGTTCTTCGTAAACTTTCTCAATCCAAGATTTTCTATCAACCTCGTCGAGCACCTCTTCCAGCACACCCTACAATGACAAACAACCGCGGACGTGCAGAAGCGGAAAACATTGCTAGGCGTTATACAGAAAAAAGAGGTTTCACATCTCAAGCAAGCGCAGCTGATGAGAATGCACCAGACTGGCGCAACCGTGCAAGAGCTACCTCGCTAGCACGGCGCTACGCGAAGATCAAGCGTGCAGCGGAGAGTCGACGACCTACTGAACCTGAACCAGAGCCTGATCTTGAGAGAAGACACGGGCTTGGCTACTCTACCCGAGTCGAACACTCAAGTCCCGAGGAACTCGAGCGCCTAAACAGAGAAACCACTCGAGTCCAATACTCGAGCACAGAGGAGCTCGATGAGACATATCACCGTCAGCACTCGAGCTTGCAGCGTGCTGCAAAGACCAAGGCATCCTCACGAGACAGGGCAGAAATCGCTCAAGGAAAAAGGCCTGTTAAAAGCAGTAGAGACACTCGAGTCCACTACTCGAGCACATAGGAGCTCGATGAGACATATCACCCTCAGCACTCGAGTCCGCCGCGTAGAGCAAAACCCATGGCATTCTCGCGAGACCGGGAAGAGATTGCTCATGGAAAACGACCTGTCAGGAGTAGTGGTGAGAAATCTGGAGATGGAAGCGCAGGGGTGGAGTCTAAGGAAGGAAAAAGTAGCGAGAGGACAGAGCCAGAGCTGACAGCAAAAGAGATGAGAGCAGTTTTCCTTTCTAGAGGTTTCGCAGGGACACGCTACCCTCACCGACCAACCATGAGAAAATTGGGTATAGATGAAGATGTTGAATGCCTATTCCCACTAGGGGGCTGACAAAATTCATGAGAAATAACTCGCCCGCTTATCAAGTTGAAACTTGCCATTTCCTCGCTACCCTTAAAGTTCACTTCTATGAAGACCATCCGGAATACATCTCGGATGGAGGGCTGGGATGGATCACATTCAAAGTAAGAGGAAAGCTCTACTCCCTCACCACCGCCGAGCTCGACACTCTCAATGGTTTCAGCAGTGGGACAGGATCAGAAGAAGATTTTGCGAAAGAAGAGCTACAATCCCTATGGCGTACAATAGCAGTGGACACGCCCTACTCATCTTCTAGGTCCAAGAGCACTCAGATTCGCCACCCAGCAGTGAGGTACTTGCACAAATCCATTGCCCATACCATGTTTGCGCGCCAAGTAACAGGCCCTGTAAACCAAGGTCAGCTGCAAGTGATGGATTTAGCCTTGAAAGGGCTTCTCGAATTTGCTAAGGATGGGACGGAACTGCTAGGAGACAGAAACAATACAAGTCTCACCTTCACTATGCTAAATCAGTTCCTGAACTATAGAGACTGGGGTGTGAAGCTGCACAAAAAAAATTCGAAAGGAGAGCTCAGCATTGGAGGTGTCATCACACCCATACTGGTCGCCTGCAAAGTACCTTTGATTTCAGAGCCCTGCGCACCAAGATGGCTGGACCTAGACTACCTCAGGAAAGCATTTTTCCTAAACAAGACATCAAGTTCAGGACAATGCCTATTTCAGTTCATGCACCCTACGGCTGGACCGGCTCAACTACAACTCCCCTGCGCCGATCTAGCAAGTGCTAGCATTGATTTCTGCCCACCAATCGAATTACTCTATCAACCAGCGCAGGAAGACCTCCAAGACGCGCGAACAAAGGATGTTCTTGGTCGCTCAGCTCGATCTCACTCCCCGAGCGCATCCGAAGATACCCAGCCCGAGTCGTTTCACTTCGAAGAGTATGCAGCACAAAAACAGCACAAGGGTCTATGGGAGGCTCACAAGTGAATAGGGTTGCTCCAGAAGTGGAACAAAGCTCAGGATAAAACGATCAAGGCAGTAAAGAGCACGGTGAAGGAATTGACGGAGGGGTGGAAGGAGATGAAGGAGCATTTCAGCAAGAGTCAAGGAAGGAGCAAGAGCCCCGCTGACGCACACGAAGCACAAGACCAAGCCGCCTCTGCTCACCAACATGAAGAACTGTCCCAACCACCCTGCGGAGAAGTGGCTCTACACACATTAGTTCTAGGCGCAGCACCTATGACAAGCCACCTCGATACTCTTCCTTTGAGCCAAGGCAGCGAAAAAGGAAAGCAGCAGGACTGAGCAGAGCTACCAAACCGCACCAACCCCCTCCACCAACGTACTCCCACGAGGACATAGAAGAGTTCACCGACTCTTTCTTCTCCAACTACTGAAGTATCACTCTCCAACCCATTGTATTTATCATTGTACTTAGTTTATTTTTGCTTTCGTTTGCAAACTCTGTTCCAGATTTCTATTACACAAGGGACTGTGTAATTTAAGTTTGGGGGAGGGTTCATGATGTATTTAACATTGTTTCCTGTTTTCTTATATCAAATTTTCAATCATCTATGTGCATCTGAAAACCATAAAAATTTGAAAATTTTTCGTAAATCATTTCACAAAACAGAGTGTCCATGTAGTTGCATTAGCATTTTAGGAGTCTACTTGCATTTCATCTAGGATTTCTGCATATGGGATAATGATGATTCTTGCCTAGCCTAGCATGCAGCATAAATTGTTAATGAACCACTTAGTTGTCCTGTTGTGCATGTTGATTAAGTTTGAAGCATAAGGCAGCACCATCCTTTGAATTCATTGCTTGACATTTGATTTTGGCTGAAGCTTGTTGAGAAGTGCATTCACTCCCTATCTATTTGGACCATAACCTGACTTATAATTATCATGTTTACGCATTGAACTTGAACTCATGGATACCTATATACATACTTGGATTATCTTTCATCTTTTTACCACCCTTGTTATCCAAGTAGCTGATTCCCATCATTGGAACAACTTCCCCACCATTGAACCAACCTTTCTTTCAAGCCAATATTATTTTCTGTGTGTGAGGCCTTTTTATAGACTGAGCTTGGTATAAAGTGTTAGGTTGGAGCTGACAAGGATAAGTTCTCGCTCAGCTCTAGTTCACGGTATGGACTAGCTAGGACTAGGTGGGAACATGATTTTGGGGAGAAACGAATTAGGGATGAGTCAAATTAGGTGCTCAAGCAGCACGTCGAGCAGGTGATCCAGCAGTCTTCACTCCTAGCAGTCTTCACTCCCAGCACCTGCTCGAAATCTGCTCGAGCACTTCTTCAAACTCTGCTCGAGCACCCATTGAAAATCTGCTCGATGGACTGCTCGAAACCTGCTCGAGCGCCTGTTCTTCCTTTTGCTCGACGTGTGCTCGATGGAGCTACCCGAGTGCCTTGCAGAATCTCTGCTCGAGCACTTGTTAAATTCCTGGTAGAGCACTTTGCTGGTGCTTGTGGCGTGAAACTCTCCAAACGTCCAGAACATCATCCAAGTCCCTGAAATCAACTCCAAAATGCATATGTATGCAAATCTAATGCAAAATCCTAGTATGAATGCTAAATGTGTGAAAAGACTATAAATGGGGTGAAACATATGATGAATATAGTCCTAAACGATGACAAATGCATGCTAAAACATGCTAAAATGCGGAGACATCACGGTACGCCTATCAAATCTACCAGAATTTGGGATGCTGAACTCGCTGTTGAAACCTTGTCCTCTGAATGTGTAGATCGTCCAATCATTGATACCTGGGACGATTACAACACACTCTTCTACAATGCATGGTTGACAGTGGATGTTTAACCAACTCGAGTCGCTTGTATGGACACATTGACAAGCATGGGGATTGCTGCTGATGTGAAGCTCTATTTGAAGTGGATGAGCTTAGGGACTATGGGCACTACCTACTACAAGCTCTCTCCTGACTTGGCCCGCCAGTTCCTCGCCACAAGTAGTGTCTACTATGATGATGCTGCTAACAAAATTGCTCAGCAAGGCACTATCACTTTCATGCTTTGCGAGAACCGCTACAGGATATCCTTCCCTACGTTGTGCTGCATCTACAAGTTCTGAGAGAGTGCTAAGGGGGTAGCAATTCCGAGTGAGTTCCAAGATGAGCAGGTCTTTTAGGGTAACTTTGACACTGGTGACTACGATTCCAAGACATCAAAGCAGTCTGATATACGCCATCCCGTGCTCCATTACCTTGCTAAGCTCGTTCATTATGCAGTGGGCCACCTGACGGGGCATGAATACTCTAGCGCATTCCCAGCTAAGCATGATATTAACTTTGGTGCTATTTTTGCTCATCATCTCGCAGGTCTGCAGCGGAAGCCCTTCACGGACAAGAGGAAGAAGGAGACGATAGGAAGCTTGCTCACCCTAATCTTTCAGCATTGTGAGATCAACCTTGAGTCTGCACAAGTCCTCTCCAAGAAAGACTTGTTGGGTGCAGTTTATTTGAAGCACACCGGTATGCTCACCAGTAGTTGGATGTATGTTTTCACTAATCTCACGGGGACTCACCACCTGCAACTACCTCGTTCTGACGTCACCTCTTTATCTACCCTCGCTGACCTTCGCTTCCTGATTGACCCAAGATTCGGACTGATGCCCCCTCATCTCGGAAGCGTAAGCGATCCATATCCTCAGCATCCACTCCCATTACACCTATGCGGCTCGCCTTCGAGACACCAATGCCTCAGGACCCCAATGACCTGAGTCATGACTTGGCATTTCAGAGATATATAGTTCAGAGTCTGCAGTAGATTTCAAAGATGATTGCCGCTACACCTTGATGTGGTTGCACCCCGCAGGACCGTCAGGAAACCACTGCTTCCTCCTCAAACCAAGACTCTCCGCCTTCCACTTACGCTGCTGCTACTTCTGATTGGGATGACGACGACGATTAGCTTCCTCCTGCTTTCCCTTCTTTCAATTTTTAGTTTTAATCTTTGTCATTTAACTTTGGGATTGGATTATGATATTATGTTGCAGTTCTTATGTTGGTTTTAAGTTGTTTTATCATAGCTTACAGGTTCTTATTCCAGCCGTTTGCGCAAATCCGTGTTGATGCATATTGCTGGTGTCGATTGACACCACTAGCTGTGTCGGTCGACACCAACACAAAACTCATACCACCTGGTAGATTTAAGCCTGTGTCGATCGACACCAAGCTGTGTGTTGATCGACACAGGGACCCTGCATAGGTACTTTTCATTTTTCCCATCTTCAGAGTTTTTCGTTTTTATTTTCACTGAATTCATGCTTCTATAACATTGGGGACAATGTTGTTTAAGTTTGGGGGAGGTAGTTACTAACATTATCTTTTCTTTTCTTAAGAGCCAGTTGAGTCCATTTTCTTTTATTGAGTCAAAATTTAGTAAGAAACTAGGATTTCTCAAGGAAACCACTACATTTGCAGGAACTTTAGTAACCATTTGGTTTTACCTTTACTAACATCCGAGACTAATGGAAAAACCCAAGTCTGACCGGTTGACTAGACACGCCCATATCTCTAGCAGAAATTCACTAAAGCCTCAGCTAATTTCTGAGTTTTCCTTTTACCTCATCTATGTGATTGATGTTCTTGGGCTTGACTCTCCTCATTTATACTTGACAGTTGAACGACCTAATGTATACGAAACGGTACTCCTCTCCCTTATTTTAAAAAAAAAAAGAGAAAAAGAAAAAGATTAGATGACTTTCTTTCAAGTAAAAGGTGTAGAAAAATTTCCAATGACCCCATTATTTTACTTTGAAAGAGACGATCACACGAAGGTTGGAAGCTAGGTTAGGAAAATTTCCCGTGATGCCATTATTCGCCTACACCTTTGTCAAAAAGAAAAAAACATTGAGAATAAGGAAAATAACAAGTCTGGGGGAGAGAAAGAGTACCAAAAAGTTTAGCAATGGTTGCTGCGTCATTGTATAGTATGGAAATGAGTCTAATAGGTCCTTGACACTGAGATCAGAGATTAGACCCAGCGATGAGGGTTTATGGACTATGTTACGAAATTGTGGGTTGAATCTAGAAAACTGCGAATCTCTACGGTGAAGTAGATGGTGGTATGGATCCTGTCATGTAAGAAATCTTAGTGGTTTACTATGGTGAATGTGAGTGTGGTGCTCCTATGACGAAATGAGTTTCTGTGTTTTCAAACTTCTTTCTCTTGTGTGGTTCTCTGTTTGCTTGAGGGAAGCAAAAGGCTATGTCTGGGGGAGTTGATATATCATGGTTTTTACGGTTTTTAAGCCATGATATATGTCCTTAATTGAGTCTTTTTTATGTCTTTAGAGTCCTAGTAGAGTCTTTTACAGGTTTACACGTATTTGGAAAATTTTGGACCTTTTGGAGCAATTTGGAGCATTGTTGCTGAGAAGCTGAAGCCGGTGTTCGCATAGACCCCTGGTGTCACCTGCTGAAGTCAAACTCGGATTTTTTACAAGTTTTAAAGATTTGTAACTTTGCCCAGAAGTTTCCATTATTTAGAAAAAGACCCAAGTCGTGTTTCTGAGTCTTTATTAGGGTTTTTAGTTCTTATCTATGTATATAAGCTTTTTGCAAGGAGACTTTGAGAGAGATTGAGAGCTTGAGGCTGATTTACTCTGTACTTCTGAGAGAAGATCTTGAACCCCTGTTTCTATTTCTCTTTTAGTCTATCTATGATATATAGTATATTCATGTTCATATTTTCATTGATTATGTTTGAGTAGATCACCTGTTAGGTTCAGGGATTCTCATTAGGGTTTTCATGGATTTGTAACTTTGATTGATTAGTTAGGATTCACAACTTTACAAGTTCTTTACCTAGGTTGTTCTTAGTGCTAGATCTAGCCTGATCACCTATGCATCTAGATCATAGGTTATTGAATTAGCACGATGGTGTGATTGAGAACTTGATAATTACAAAAGAATTTGGATTAAATAGTTTGTGAATAAATCAAACTTGAACTTAATGCTTGTTTAAAACATGAAATCTCACAAAGGAATTTGGTTTCTTAGGTTTTAAGCAAACAGAACTTTCACAGCGGGAGTTGGTTAGTTCTATGTTATTGTTTTGAGTTCCATTAATGGATTTTAATTTGATCCTCGCCAATTCATTGATTTACATTTCCTGAATTCCTGAGAAATTCCCTGAGCTTGACGTTTTTTCCAATTGAATACAACAACTTTCATTTACTTTTCTGCATTGTTTTCATTTATCATCTATCTTACTTAGCTTAATTCGAAACTAAAGAATCTATTGTGAAATAGTGTGAGTCTCTGTGGATTCGACCCCTATATACTACAATTGCATATCTATGCACTTGCGGTGTAGCTCTAGGGTTTAAACTTTGAGCATATCAGTACAAAAGTACGTCTCAGCCCAGCGTATCATCCCCAGACTGACGGGCAGTTTGAGAGGACAATTCAGACACTAGAGGACATGTTGAGATCATGTGTACTAGATTGGGAAGGTAGTTGGCTCACGTACTTACCCCTGGTGGAATTTGCGTATGAGGCCCTATATGGTAGGCCATGTCGTACCCCGCTCTATTGGACCAAAGTAGGGGAGCGCAAGAACCTGGAGCCAGAGATGGTCAAGGACACTATACAACAGGTGGAGTTGCTTCGAGATAGGCATAAGGAAGCCCATGACAGACAAAAGAGCTACGCCGAAAAACGTAGGAAGGATCTGGAATTTGCAGTTGGTGATGTAGTGTACTTGAAAATGAGGAAATTCAGAGGAGTACATAAGAACCAGAAAGTGAAAAAGCTTAGACCAAGGTTTATGGGACCATATGTCATTAAAGAGAAAATTGGTGTGGTAGCTTACCGTTTGGCATTACCGCAGGAGTTGTCTAGCTTTCACGATGTTTTTCACTTGTCTAATTTGTGAAAAGTTGTCAGAGAACCGGAATTGATTCTACAAAGCTCGCCTGCGGATTTAAACCAGAATCTCACTGCATTGAGTAGACCCGTAGAGATTTTTTAGTGTCAGGAAACAGAGATCCAAGGAATGATGGTAAAGTCAGTTAAAGTATGTTGGGAAAGAGATGGGATTCGAGAGGAGACCTGGGAATCAGAAAAACAGATGAGGGAGGACTATCCATAACTTTTAAAGGACAAGAGTTTTGAGCAGTGTGACGGGTCGAATTCGACGATGAATTGCATTGTAGTGAGGAAGAATTTAACAACCCGGTTTTGGAATCAAACCATGGGGCCTAAACCGAGCCCGAAACCGAGTTAAACCAAACAAACCCCTATTTTTCTTCCTCGCGTATATAAAAGGAAGTCACAGAATTTGAGACTTGACCTAGAGAGCTACAGTCGCCAAGGCATTAGTGCAGCCATCAACACCGTCGGTTCCGTACGGTGAGTCACACCACCTCTTTAACTTGTTTCTTACGCTTTGTGTTTGGCTCACCCTAACTTGGAACTTGCTTGTGTGAGCCACCGCAGCACCCTTCAAGTTACTGGAGATTGTCAAGCACGTGCAACGACAGGTAAGCCACAAACCTCCTAACCCTTTTGGCCGAGGTGATGTTCCGATGGGAGATGATTTTGAGGTTTGATCGATGTGGCCATTTTGTGATGTTGCAGAACTGTTCCACCGAGCCATCACCTCCACTGTCTGAACCGTCAAGAAATGCAGGCGGAAGGCATCGCCGAGAAAGGTAATTGGTCGAACCCTTCTTGTGCATTAGTGGAGGTGGGGTTGTGATGATTGAACCAATCTAACCAATTTAAACCAAGGAATCTTAACCGTAATTGATGCCAAATAAATCAAACATAATTATCGTGGGTTGTAGGTGGAGTTGGTAAGATGGTTACGAAATAAAAATTCATCTGAATTAATATCCACTAAACCAAACTCAATTACACATATGTGAATTGATTTTGTGCGTGGTGTTAAACCGGAATCCTTGTGTAAATAATTCCACTAAACCAAACTAAATTATGAGTATACGTGAATGGATTTGGCAAAGTAAATTCGTTGTGGATTTAATATTAAATTATTAGCTTGGGGTAATTTAATTATCGATCCGGAGCTAATTAATTTAATTAGAGAATACCGAGTAAAATTAGAATTTGGAAATTTTGGTTGGATTAGTTGGTAAATCAATGATTATTTACTAGATTTAATCTTCGATCGGTTTCTAAAATGTTGCAGAGTGAGAATTGCTGCTGAACCAGACCTCTAAGCCGAGTATTTCTATATTATGAGTAACCATATTTGTTTGATGACTGTAATAACATTTATGAATATTATAAATTTATTTTTATAAAGAAAAGAACTAGAATTTCAGGACTTGAAATTAATATGGGAGTTTTAATGTGTGATGTGTGGTTTATGAAATAAAATAATTTTGTGGTAAAATAATTGGGTGCGAAATGGAAATGCGGGTGAACCGCGGAGTTATTTGCGAGGAGAGATCCTTGTGATTGTGTTTTGGCTTATGGGCGGGATTGGTATTAGCCAGGATTGAGCCAGCGAGGAGTGCAAGGCAGAGGCACGAGAGAAAGATGTGCAAGAAAGACATGCTTAGGCACTAGGGATCCGGTACGCACGCGGGATAGGGTGTCTTGACACGGGGTATCCGGGCCGCCCATGGGCGGTTACAGGCCGTGTTCGCACGAAATTTTTTGTTGTATGTGTGTCGTGGACACGTGATTGCTTGCTCGTCTTAGATTTAGACTTTGTGATAGTCTAGATATGTTATTGTATGAAGAAATCGTGAGCCCTAAGGCTTACTCCACTGAGTAATTCCCAATTACTCACCCCTCTCTTTTAATTGCAGGTAATCAAGATGAGTAGCCAAAGTTGAGTAATTGCTGTTGGACTAGGGGATAGAGTAGCTTTTTATCATTTATCTTGTTATTGGATTTATCAGATTAATTATTGTTTTCCGTACTTATGTTAACAGAAGACGTTGAATTGGATTATTAGAGTAGTTATCTCATAGCGGTTGATTAATCGAATTTCTTTCGTTATATGTTACCTTGATTGTGTCTTGTTGTGCAAGTAAGAACTGGGTGTTACAATAATTGAGTCTGAATAATTTGTACACAGCTCGTAACCACAGTAGATAGAAAATAGTAAAAACCCCAGAACTAAATTACGATTTAGGAGGCTTAAACCTCGATGAAGCACCTTCTTCATGTGAACAAATTTCAGCAAAAAGTCATAAATTTGTTCAAGTGAAAAGATGGACTCTATTTTATTGGAGACGATGTGTACGGATTTGGATTCTGAACATTTTTGTCTTGCTCTTCGTTTCCTTCTCCCCTGATACTGTCATAACAATCTATCTTCTCTTTCACCAAATTAATCTCCAACATTATCCAGTGACAGCCAGAAATTTAGTGAACCAAGTACACGCCATCAACAACGTAAATCCACCTTTTGTGTGTCGGCATGTCGTTAGGAGAATTCCCGTTTGCTAAATCAAGATATGCTTTGGTGAATTTCCAGTTCTTCGGATTTAAATTAAACTGTTCATAATCCTTCACTCACATACTGATGAACCATTTATCGATAAAATCAATCCGATCAGTGTAAAAAGGAGATGGAATGTTCAAAGACTTTTTCCGGAGCAATCGAAGAAACGAAGCCATGTGTTGTAAGTAACAAAAATTATTGCAATAAATCAGCCGTCATACAGTAATAAATCAGTTGTCATATATTAATAAATCAGCCGTAATATAGTAATAAGTCAGTAATATAGCCACGGTCGAATCATAAATTATCCATGACTAAATCAGAAATAAGCCATGACTGAATCATAAATAAGCCATTACTGAAACATAAATCAGCCATGACTTGAATCATAAATCAGCCATGACCTAGAACATAAATCATATATCCGCCATAACTTTTACTTACATAATCGGCTAACCATCCATAATCTTTGTCAAGCCAATCCTTTCTCGGGGTGATAAGATCGCTGTAGAACTGTATATCTTCATACAGTTTCTCTTTGGGGGGAATATGCCTGATGAAATAACAAACAAGAGAATGAGATAAAGTTTAGGCATGTAACAAAATAAAAATTAACATTGTACATACTCATATGGTCTGAGGTATTCTTTAAGTTTCTCTATTTTTATCTGATCAACCGGTTTCAGAGGATCATATATTGCTAGTGAAGGAACCAGACCCTTCCTCATAAACGTCAATCCACTGTGTCCTATAGCCGGATACGGTGGAGGTGGAGTAAAATTTTTCTTCTGAGTAGTATCAAGAGACAATAAACCCTTCTCAAGCGTCTCTAAAGCAATATCCAGTTTTGCTTGCCTAAGCTTCTCCTCCTCGTTCTCTTCAGATTCAGCTAACAAATTGTTCTCCTCTTGACGGACTTGATCAGTTATATCAAAAATATCACTTTTATCTTTTTTAATAGCTTGTTCATTTTTTTTGTTCTTTTTGTTATCATCATTTTTTGTCTTCTTCTTTTCTTTAACTTTTTTATCAATATTGTCCTTTTCTCCCAATCCATTCCCTTCCTTCTGAACATTGTCTTTTTTTTCTTCTCTTCATTGCCTTCCTTTACAAGTTTTTTATCTTCGTTCACAAGTTTCTTCGCCATATCTTTCATTTTCCTTTTATACACTTCTTTCAGCAGCAAATCTCTATTAGACTCTTTCACCTGATCAACAACTTTATCATCAATATCAACAACATTTGTCGGATATGGTTTCATTTGTATAAATAAAGAAAAAAAATAGATATGTAAATATAAGTCGGCCATAACATATTTCATAAGTCAGCTATAACATGTCAATGATAATAATTAACTCGGTCATAACATGTTTCATACCTCTCAGCACTTGTTTAACTTCACGAGCTTGACTGTACTACGCTCATGCGTCAGGTGCAACTTGTAGATACATCACGTGTCCCGAAGGAAATTCAGCTTTTGCACAGTAGTGCTTCACCCTTTGTCCATTCACAGTGAACTTATTGCCTTCAGCATTCGTGAGCACAATAGCACCATAGGGGCGGACCTCCTTTACGGTGAAAGGACCTTACCATTGAGAACACAATTTTCTGGGGAACAATTGTAAATGAGAGTTATAAAGAAGTACCTGATCGTTTGGTTCAAAACTCCTAGAGATGATCTTTTTTTCGTGATATGCTAGTGCGTTCCTTACACAATTTGGAGCTCTCGTAGGCGTGGTATCGGATCTCGTCTAGTTCATTCAGCTGAACTAATCTCTTCTCTACATCACTTTGGATATCGGAATTCATCTTCTTAACTGCCCATGCTGCCTTGTGCTCCAGTTCTATCGGAAGATGACACGCTTTTCCATAGAGAAGGTGGAATAGCGTAGTCCCCAGTGGTGTTTTAAATGGAGTCCTGTAAGCCCATAGTGTGTCATCCAACTTAAGGGACCAATCTTTTCTTGTTTTGCCTACAGTTTTCTCCAAAATCTCCTTGATTTGCCTATTAGAAACCTCAACCTGCCCACTCGTCTGAGGGTGATATGTAGTGGCAACGCATTGATGAATGCCATGTTTCTTCAACAGCTTCTCAAAAACCTTGTTGACAAAAGCTGACTGTCTTTGCTGCTTCTGGTAGCACGCTTAGGCATAAACCTGAAACACTCAAGACAATAAGAGAAGAAAATATGTAAGATAAACGGAACAATAAAAACTTATTCTAAATTCTACAGTTAAATCTATTGGAAACAAGAGTCCCCGGTAACGGCGCCAAAAACTTGATATGCTCAAAGTTTAATCTCTAGAGCTACACCGCAAGTGCACAAATATGCATTTGTAGTATACAGGGGTCGAATCCACAGAGACTCACAATATTTCACAATAGATTTTTCTGTTTCGAATTAAGCTAAGTAAGATAGGTGATAAACAAACGCAATGCAGAAAAGTAAATGAAAGTTGTTGTGTTCAAATGGGAAAAACATCAAGCTGAAGTAATTTCTAAGGAATTCAGAAAATGTAAATCAATGGACTGGCTAGGATCAAATTTTTTACAGTTCTAGAACTCAAAACACTAACTTAGAACTTACCAACTCCCGCTGTGAAAGTTCTCTATACTTAAAACCTAAGAAACCAAGTTCCTTTGTGAGACTTAAGATTTTAAACAACGATTAAGTTCAAGTTTTATTTGTTCACAAATTATCTAATCCAAATTCTTTAGTAATTATCTAATTTGCTCACTCTAGGTTCTGCCAAGTTTCGAATCACACCGTCGTGCTAATTCAATAACCTAAGATCTAGATGCTAGGTGATCAGACTAGATCCATCATTAAGGATAACCTAGGTGAAGAACTTATAAACCAGAATCTCACTGCATTGAGTAGAACCGTAGAGTTTTTTTAGTGTCAGGAAACAGAGATCCAAGGAAAGATGGTAAAGTCAGTTAAAGTATGTTGGGAAAGAGATGGGATTTGAGAGGAAACCTGGGAATCAGAAAAACAGATGAGGGAGGACTATCCATAACTTTTAAAGGACAAGAGTTTTAAGCAGTGTGACGGATCGAATTCGAGGATGAATTGCATTGTAGTGAGGAAGAATTGTAACAACCCGGTTTTGGAATCAAACCATGGGGCCTAAACCGAGCCCAAAACCGAGTTAAACCAAACAAACCCCTTTTTTTTTTTCCTCGCGTATATAAAAGGAAGTCACAGAATTTGAGACTTGACCTAGAGAGCTACAGTCGCCAAGGCATTAGTGCAGCCATCAACACCGTCGGTTCCGTACGGTGAGTCACACCACCTCTTTAACTTGATTCTTACGCTTTGTGTTTGGCTCACCCTAACTTGGAACTTGCTTGTGTGAGCCACCGCAGCACCCTTCAAGTTACTGGAGATTGTCAAGCCCAGCTAAAGTCACCACGTGCAACGACAGGTACGCCACAAACCTCCTAACCCTTTTGGCCGAGGTGATATTCCGATGGGAGATGATTTTGAGGTTTGATCGATGTGGCCATTTTGTGATGTTGCAGAACTGTTCCACCGAGCCATCACCTCCACTGTCTGAACCATCAAGAAATGTAGGCGGAAGGCGTCGCCGAGAAAGGTAATTGGTGATATGATCCTAGAGGAGTATCACGTCCCTGAATACTCTCCAAATGATAGGTGATGTCCTTGAACTGATGAATCCACGGATGAACTGGTTTGAATGATGATCGGCGAGTGAGGAGATGAATAGATCGGTCAAGATGAATGACTGAAGCACGTAAAGGGATTGATTGAAACTTCTAAGAGGTGCGGAATCACTCTTAGACTATCAAGGTTACTCGTAATGCATGGAGATCTTCCAAGTACATTAATCGAGCTTTGATCAAACAGTTTTCAAAAGTGATTGAGAATAAGAAAAGGTTTGATAGATTGCAAGAAAAGAACAATACAAGTACTTATAGAGTTTAGGATAATTAGAACTAGGAAGCATAGAAAATAGATAATACTTAATGAGTCAAAGCTGGACCATTAAGTGAACAAAAACTAAGACAAAGTAGACTCTTCATCTTCATATTGGCGAGATTCTTGAGAGATTGGAGTGGGCTTTGATTTCATCAAAAGGCTGATGGTGAAGAGTGTGTGGGCTGGCCTCATTAAAAACCTCTCTGGGAAAACCCATTGGGACAAAACCAAGAGGAGGGAAAAAGAGTACAAGTCCACACACCTCTCTTGATGAATGCTCAAGTGGCTTGAATCACAACCAAGGTGGCTGGATTAGTATACTCACGTTGGCCCTGAATGTGGTGTAAGAGAGTGTGGAATGCTTGATGGAATCTTGCTTGCTTGGATCGAGTCATCGGACCAAGGGGCACAAGTAGGTCTTTGTCGTTTGCTTCTTCGGGTTCATGTTGCTCTGTAGCTCCCTCTTTAGCTTTCTTAAGCTCTGGTTTAAGCTGCTCCTCCATCTCCTTAGCTTCTTCAAATATGTTGTTGGTCATGATCTCATCATCCTCTCCCACTTGAGAAGGATTTGACCTCAAATCCGTTTCTTTTGCGCAAAAAAGAACTAGATCAGTTATGTTGAGCTCTGATACCACTTGATATGATCCTAGAGGAGGATCATGTCCCTGAATACTCTCCAAATGATAGGTGATGTCCTTGAAGTGATGAATCCACGGATGAACTGGTTTGAATGATGATCGGCGAGTGAGGAGATGAATAGATCGGTGAAGATGAATGACTGAAGCACGTAAAGGGATTGATTGAAACTTCTAAGAGGTGCGGAATCACTCTTAGACTATCAAGGTTACTCGTAATGCAAGGAGATCTTCCAAGTACATTAATCGAGCTTTGATCACACAGTTTTCGAAAGTGATTGAGAATAAGAAAAGGTTTGATAGATTGCAAGAAAAGAAAAATACAAGTACTTATAGAGTTTAGGATAATTAGAACTAGGAAGCATAGAAAATAGATAATACTTATTGAGTCAAAGCTGGACCATTAAGTGAACAAAGACTAAGAAAAAGTAGACTATTCATCTTCATATTGGCGAGATTCTTGAGAGATTGGAGTGGGCTTTGATTTCATCAAAAGGCTGATGGTGAAGAGTGTGTGGGCTGGCCTCATTAAAAACCTCTCTTGGAAAACCCATTGGGACAAAACCAAGAGGAGGGAAAAGTGTACAAGTCCACACACCTCTCTTGAGGAATGCTCAAGTGGCTTGAATCACAACCAAGGTGGTTGGATTAGTACACTCAAGTCGGCCCTGAATATGGTGTAAGAGAGTGTGGAATGCTTGATGGAATCTTGCTTGCTTGGATCGAGTCATCGGACCAAGGGGCACATGTAGGTCTTTGTCGTTTGCTTCTTCGGGTTCATGTTGCTCTGTAGCTCCCTCTTTAGCTTCCTTAAGCTCTGGTTCAAGCTGCTCCTCCATCTCCTTAGCTTCTTCAAATATGTTGCTGGTCATGATCTCATCATCCTCTCCCACTTGAGAAGGATTTGACCTCAAATCCGTTTCTTCTGCGCAAAATGGAACTAGATCAGTTATGTTGAAGCTTGAGTTTACGTTGTACTTACCTTGGAGGTCCAGCTGGTAGGCATTATTGTTAAGTTTCTTGATGACTTTGAAAGGACCATCGATTCGGGGCATGAGCTTGGACTTTATTTCGTTGGGAAATCTTTCCTTTCTCAATTGTATCCAAACCAAGTCGCCTTCTTCGAAAATCTTTTCTTTTCGGCCTTTGTTAGCGTGTTTAGCATAGAGCTTGGTCTTGCTCTCCAAGTTTATCCGAGCTTTCTCATGAATCTGCTTGACAAGTTCAGCTTTCTTTTTTTCCATCTAAGCTAGCTCTTTCACTCACGGGTAAAGGCATTAGATCGAAAGGTCATATAGGATTAAACCCATAGACAATTTCAAATGGAGAATACTTAGATGCAGAATGTCTAGCATGGTTATAAGCAAACTCTACATGAGGTAAACATTCTTCCCAAGTCTTCAGATTCTTTTTAATTAATGCACGCAACAAAGTAGATAACGTCCTATTAACTACCTCGGTTTGACCATCGGATTGTGGGTGACAAGTTGTAGAGAAACAAAGTTTAGTTCCTAACTTAGACCAAAGCATTTTCCAGAAATAGCTAAGGAACTTAGTGTCTCTATCCGATACAATGGTCCTAGGCATACCATGTAGTCTAACAATTTCCCTAAAGAACAATCCGGCTACATTCATGGCATCATCAGTTTTATGACAAGGGATAAAGTGTGCCATTTTGGAGAATCTATCTACCACAACAAACACAGAATCTTTTCCGGTCTTAGTCCTAGGCAATCCAAAAATAAAATCCATAGAAATGTCATGCCATGGATGCAAAGGAATGGGTAAAGGAGTATACAAACCGTGAGATTGGATTTTGGACTTAGCTCGTTTGCAAGTTGTGCATCTTTCACAAGCTTTCTCTACATCTCTTCGCATGTGCGGCCAAAACAAATGTTCTTGCATCACACTGATTGTCTTAGCTACGCCAAAATGTCCCATGAGACCACCTGCGTGAGCTTCCTTGACAAACAAATCTCTTAAAGAAGAGTTAGGCACACACAATCTATTTTCATAGAATAGAAAACCGTCATATTGAAAATATTTGCCGCTACCAAACTTCTCACAAGAAGCATAGATGTCTTTAAAATCATGGTCAGCAGCATATAAAGTCTTGATATGCTGGAATCCAAGTAGCTTACCTTCAAAAAAGAGCATCGGCTACTACATTCTCTTTACCTTTCTTGTATTTGATCACATAAGGGAAGGTTTCGATGAATTCAACCCACCTTGCGTGTCTTTTGTTCAGCTTTTGTTGTCCTTTGAGATGCTTGAGAGATTCATGGTCCGTGTGGATAACAAACTCCTTGGGCCAAAGATAATGTTGCTATGTTTGCAAGGCTCGAACAAGCGCATAGAGTTCTTTATCGTAAGTGGGGTAAGCTATAAATTAGGATGTCATCAAAATATACAACCACAAAATGACCTATGAATGCTCTAAAAATATGATTCATTAGTCGCATGAAAGTACTAGGTGCGTTTGTTAATCCAAAAGGCATGACTAACCATTCATATAGACCATGCATAGTTTTAAATGCGGTTTTCCATTCATCCCCTTCTTTCATTCTAATTTGATGGTATCCACTTTTAAGATCTACCTTAGAAAAGATGCTAGAACCATGCAATTCGTCAAGCATATGATCTAATCTAGGTATAGGATGTCGATACTTTACAGTGATATTGTTGATCGCATGGCAATCAACACACATCCTCCAGCTTCCATCTTTCTTTGGGACAAGCAAAACAGGCACGACACATGGGCTCATACTCTCTCGGATATGTCCTTTCTCCATTAGCTCGGTGACTTGTTGTTGAAGTTCCTTAGTTTCTAGAGGGTTGGTTCTGTAGGCTTGTTTGTTGGGAAGAGACGCTCCAGGTATGAAATCGATTTGGTGTTCAATGCCATGGATTGGCGGCAAACCTTGTGGAGGTTCTTCCGGGAAAACATCTTGGAACTCTTGTAAAAGAAACTGAATTTTGCTATGAATTTCCTGCGTAGTCTGGTTAATTTTAAGACATTCTTTAAACACAAAGAGTAGGGATGGCAAATAACTCCCTTGTTGAGGCTTGATCATAAGATTGGCCGGTTGTTTGAGCTCGGATTCGGAGATGGTCTTGTTTTTCTTCAACGCGATCTGGTCTAGATGAACCTCTTGTGGTGTTAATGGTACGAGAATGTTCCTCTTGCCCTTGAACTCAAAGGTATACCTGTTAGTGAACCCATCATGCATTACTTTATGATCAGACTGCCAAGGTCTTCCAACAAGTATATCCCCAGCGTCCATTGGTAAGATATCACATAAGACCTCATCTTCATATTTTCCTATCGACAAGGGAACTAAGACCTGGTTCTTAACTTCCAACTCTCCCTCATCATTAAGCCATTGCAATTTGTAAGGCTTAGCTCTCTTAGTGACCGCTAGACCAAGTTTTTCAACCATTGTCTCACTCGCAACATTAGTGCACCTTCCCCCATCGATCACTAAGCTGCAAACTTTTTCTTTTACTAGACAACGAGTATGGAATAGATTCTCCCGTTGCTCATTTTCCCAAAATTAGTATGCAGATTCAAAGTTCTCCTTATGACTAAGAGTTGTCCTACCATTGGCATTGCAACATGCTCTTCTATAGACTCAGCTTCTGAATGTTCTTCTTTCGATTCTAGCTCTCCATTGGCTCGAATGACTATGGTTCTCTTATTGGAGCAGGCGTTCGAATAGTGACCAAAACCCTTACACTTCAAGCATTGTATTTCCCTGGTCTTGGTACTTGAACCCTTATCAATGCCCTTAAGACGTAGCTCTTCTGTCCTAGGTTTAGAAAGTGGCTGGTGGTTCTTGATAGGTTTCTCATCTCGGGTTTGGTTGAATCTGGTTGAAACATAACCGGGTTTAGGGTTCCTTCTCTTAAGCTGTTTCTCAAACATGTTAGCTTTATGAAGAAGCTCTTCCATTTCCACATAATGATGTACTTCAAGCCGTTCCATAATATCCCTATTAAGACCGCCCGTAAATCTGGCCATAGTAGCTTCACATCTTCTCGAATATCGGCTCTAAGCAACAAACTTTCCATCTCCTTGTAGTATTCTTCCACGGACTTACTTCCTTGAGATAGATTCCTCAGCCTTAGATGCAACTCTCTATGATAATGACTAGGTATAAACCTCTTCCTCATAATAATCTTTACTTGATTCCAAGTCTCAATAGGAAGATCTCCAACCCTTCTCCTAGAAGTTACCAACTGATCCCACCAACTTAGTGCATAATCCTTGAATGCGGTTGGAGTTATCCGAACCTTATGATCTTGAGTGAATTCTCTGCAGTCAAAGACGATCTCAATCTTTTTCTCCCATTCTAGATATTCTTCTGGATCATTAGTTCCATGGAAAGATGGAATCTCGATTTTAAGGCCGGCTAAGGGGTCTCGAGAACTAGTTTGGTTGATCCTAAGGATTTGTTCCTCTCTTGGTCGTCTTCTCCTTGAATGATGTGATATAGAGGAGTGACTATAGTATTGCTCAGCCTCAGAAGGTTGTGATTGCCTCCTAAGTCGATCATTGATGGATCTGTCGAACTCAGCTCTCATCTCTGCCCTCATGGTTGCTATGCTATCGTTCATCATTGCTTTAAAGGAGTCAATAAGTTGCTTGTTGGAGTTTGCGGATTCCTCTTCACCATTGCTGGTTTCTGCCATGGTACCTGTTCAGATTCAAACAAGTAACAAGTAAAATGCCCAAAGATAACACAACAACAATACTCGGCAAGCTTGCTTGGATTCCAAGCGACAGTTTGGGTTTTGATCGGTTTGAATAAAATGTCCAAACACGTTCAAAAATTCTAGAAACAATTTTCTAAAATACCTGACTCGTTTTAGAAACAGATCCAACCGATCTCACCATTTTAGCAATAAAAACGGATTTATGAAAATCAAAACACTGAAAATCGCAGAAATACTCTTCTCGAAAACACTTGAAGATGATCGGTCATATTAAAATATCAAATCGTGTCCAAAAATTCCGAACTCAATTTTAAAATTAACTAGACTCGTAATATGTTCTTTGAAAACTGATTTCACGATTTTATCTATTACCAAAGATTTATGAAAATTCCGACAATCAACCGACAAATCGATTCAAATGTTATGAAGAATGTGAAAGGGTACAATTGATTTGAAAAGACACAACCTGGGTTGGAGTCAGCTCTGATACCACTTGATATGATCCTAGAGGAGGATCACGTCCCTGAATACTCTCCAAATGATAGGTGATGTCCTTGAAGTGATGAATCCACGGATGAACTGGTTTGAATGATGATCGGCGACTGAGGAGATGAATAGATCGGTGAAGATGAATGACTGAATCACCTAAAGGGATTGATTCAAACTTCTAAGAGGTGCGGAATCACTCTTAGACTATCAAGGGTACTCGTAATGCAAGGAGATCTTCCAAGTACATTAATCGAGCTTTGATCAAACAGTTTTCAAAAGTGATTAAGAATAAGAAAAGGTTTGATAGATTGCAAGAAAAGAAAAATACAAGTACTTATAGAGTTTAGGATAATTAGAACTAGGAAGCATAGAAAATAGATAATACTTATTGAGTCAAAGCTGGACCATTAAGTGAACAAAGACTAAGAAAAAGTAGACTCTTCATCTTCATATTGGCGAGATTCTTGAGAGATTGGAGTGGGCTTTGATTTCATCAAAAGGCTGATGGTGAAGAATGTGTGGGCTGGCCTCATTAAAAACCTCTCTTGGAAAACCCATTGGGACAAAACCAAGAGGAGGGAAAAAGAGTACAAGTCCACACACCTCTCTTGATGAATGCTCAAGTGGCTTGAATCACAACCAAGGTGGCTTGATTAGTACACTCAAGTCGGCCCTGAATATGGTGTAAGAGAGTGTGGAATGCTTGATTCAATCTTGCTTGCTTGGATCGAGTCATCGGACCAAGGGGCACATGTAGGTCTTTGTCGTTTGCTTCTTCGGGTTCATGTTGCTCTGTAGCTCCCTCTTTAGCTTCCTTAAGCTCTGGTTCAAGCTGCTCCTCCATCTCCTTAGCTTCTTCAAATATGTTGCTGGTCATGATCTCATCATCCTCTCCCACTTGAGAAGGATTTGACCTCAAATCCGTTTCTTCTGCGCAAAAAGGAACTAGATCAGTTATGTTGAAGCTTGAGTTTACGTTGTACTTACCTTGGAGGTCCAGCTGGTAGGCATTATTGTTAAGTTTCTTGATGACTTTGAAAGGACCATCGATTCGGGGCATGAGCTTGGACTTTATTTCGTTGGGAAATCTTTCCTTTCTCAATTGTATCCAAACCAAGTCGCCTTCTTCGAAAATCTTTTCTTTTCGGCCTTTGTTAGCGTGTTTAGCATAGAGCTTGGTCTTGCTCTCCAAGTTTATCCGAGCTTTCTCATGAATCTGCTTGACAAGTTCAGCTTTCTTTTTTTCCATCTAAGCTAGCTCTTTCACTCACGGGTAAAGGCATTAGATCCAAAGGTGATATAGGATTAAACCCATAGACAATTTCAAATGGAGAATACTTAGATGCAGAATGTCTAGCATGGTTATAAGCAAACTCTACATGAGGTAAACATTCTTCCCAAGTCTTCAGATTCTTTTTAATTAATGCACGCAACAAAGTAGATAACGTCCTATTAACTACCTCGGTTTGACCATCGGATTGTGGGTGACAAGTTGTAGAGAAACAAAGTTTAGTTCCTAACTTAGACCAAAGCGTTTTCCAGAAATAGCTAAGGAACTTAGTGTCTCTATCCGATACAATGGTCCTAGGCATACCATGTAGTCTAACAATTTCCCTAAAGAACAATCCGGCTACATTCATGGCATCATCAGTTTTATGACAAGGGATAAAGTGTGCCATTTTGGAGAATCTATCTACCACAACAAACACAGAATCTTTTCCGGTCTTAGTCCTAGGCAATCCAAAAATAAAATCCATAGAAATGTCATGCCATGGATGCAAAGTAATGGGTAAAGGAGTATACAAACCGTGAGATTGGATTTTGGACTTAGCTCGTTTGCAAGTTGTGCATCTTTCACAAGCTTTCTCTACATCTCTTCGCATGTGCGGCCAAAAGAAATGTTCTTGCATCACACTGATTGTCTTAGCTACGCCAAAATGTCCCATGAGACCACCTGCGTGAGCTTCCTTGACAAACAAATCTCTTAAAGAAGAGTTAGGCACACACAATCTATTTTCATAGAAGAGAAAACCGTCATATTGAAAATATTTGCCGCTACCAAACTTCTCACAAGAAGCATAGATGTCTTTAAAATCAGGGTCAGCAGCATATAAAGTCTTGATATGCTCGAATCCAAGTAGCTTACCTTCAAGAAAGAGCATCGGCTACTACATTCTCTTTACCTTTCTTGTATTTGATCACATAAAGGAAGGTTTCGATGAATTCAACCCACCTTGCGTGTCTTTTGTTCAGCTTTTGTTGTCCTTTGAGATGCTTGAGAGATTCATGGTCCGTGTGGATAACAAACTCCTTGGGCCAAAGATAATGTTGCTATGTTTGCAAGGCTCGAACAAGCGCATAGAGTTCTTTATCGTAAGTGGGGTAATTGAGTGTGGCTCCTCCAAGTTTTTCACTAAAGTAGGCTATGGGCTTCATTTCCTGCATAAGAACAGCGCCAATACCAATTCCTGAGGCATCACATTCAATTTCAAAAGTTTTATCAAAGTTAAGGAGAGATAGCACCGGAGAGTGTGTGAGCTTGTCTTTCAAAGCTTGGAAAGCGTCTTCTTGAGCTTGCTCCCACTTAAATCCAACATTCTTCTTGATAACTTCAGTGAGTGGAGCTGCTAGAGTGCTAAAGTCTTTGACAAATCTCCGATAAAAACCGGCATGGCCATGGAAGCTTCTCACTTCGCCAACATTTTTAGGACTCGGCCATCCTTTGATCGCTTGGATCTTTTCCTCATCAACCTTAATGCCATCTGTACTCACAACAAAACCTAAGAAGACAAGGTTATCCGTTCCAAAGGTATATTTCTTAAGATTAGCATACAAGGTTTCCTTCCTAAGTACTTCCAAAACTTTTCTAAGATGCTCCATATGATCGTCCAAGCTACGGCTATAAATTAGGATGTCATCGAAATATACAACCACAAAATGACCTATGAATGCTCTGAGAATATGATTCATTAGTCTCATGAAAGTACTAGGTGCGTTTGTTAATCCAAAAGGCATGACTAACCATTCATATAGACCATGCATAGTTTTAAATGCGGTTTTCCATTCATCCCCTTCTTTCATTCTAATTTGATGGTATCCACTTTTAAGATCTACCTTAGAAAAGATGCTAGAACCATGCAATTCGTCAAGCATATCATCTAATCTAGGTATAGGATGTCGATACTTTACAGTGATATTGTTGATCGCACGGCAATCAACACACATCCTCCAGCTTCCATCTTTCTTTGGGACAAGCAAAACAGGCACGACACATGGGCTCATACTCTCTCGGATATGTCCTTTCTCCATGAGCTCGGTGACTTGTTGTTGAAGTTCCTTAGTTTCTAGAGGGTTGGTTCTGTAGGCTTGTTTGTTGGGACGAGACGCTCCGGGTATGAAATCGATTTGGTGTTCAATGCCACGGATTGGCGGCAAACCTTGTGGAGGTTCTTCTGGGAAAACATCTTGGAACTCATGTAAAAGAAACTGAATTTTGCTATGAATTTCCTGCGTAGTCTGGTTAATTTTAAGACATTCTTTAAACACAAAGAGTAGGGATGGCAAATAACTCCCTTGTTGAGGCTTGATCATAAGATTGGCCGGTTGTTTGAGCTCGGATTCGGAGATGGTCTTGTTTTTCTTCAACGTGATCTGGTCTAGATGAACCTCTTGTGGTGTTAATGGTACGAGAATGTTCCTCTTGCCCTTGAACTAAAAGGTATACCTGTTAGTGAACCCATCATGCATTATTTTATGATCAGACTGCCAAGGTCTTCCAAGAAGTATATCCCCAGCGTCCATTGGTAAGATATCACATAAGACCTCATCTTCATATTTTCCTATCGACAAGGGAACTAAGACCTGGTTCTTAACTTCCAACTCTCCCTCATCATTAAGCCATTGCAATTTGTAAGGCTTAGCTCTCTTAGTGACCGCTAGACCAAGTTTTTCAACCATGGTCTCACTCGCAACATTAGTGCAACTTCCCCCATCGATCACTAAGCTGCAAACTTTTTCTTTTACTAGACACCGAGTATGGAATAGATTCTCCCGTTGCTCATTTTTCTCAAAATTAGTTTGCAGATTCAAAGTTCTCCTTGTGACTAAGAGTTGTCCTACCATTGGCATTGCAACATGCTCTTCTATAGACTCAGCTTCTGAATGTTCTTCTTCCGATTCTAGCTCTCCATTGGCTCGAATGACTATGGTTCTCTTATTGGAGCAGGCGTTCGAATAGTGACCAAAACCCTTACACTTGAAGCATTGTATTTCCCTGGTCTTGGTACTTGAACCCTTATCAATGCCCTTAGGACGTAGCTCTTCTGTCCTAGGTTTAGAAAGTGGCTGGTGGTTCTTGATAGGTTTGTCATCTCGGGTTTGGTTGAATCTGGTGGAAACATAACCGGGTTTAGGGTTCCTTCTCTTAAGCTGTTTCTCAAACATGTTAGCTTTATGAAGAAGCTCTTCCATTTCCACATAATGATGTACTTCAAGCCGTTCCATAATATCCCTATTAAGACCGCCCATAAATCTGGCCATAGTAGCTTCACTTCTTCTCGAATATCGGCTCTAAGCAACAAAGTTTCCATCTCCTTGTAGTATTGTTCCAAGGACTTACTTCCTTGAGATAGATTCCTCAGCCTTAGATGCAACTCTCTATGATAATGACTAGGTATAAACCTCTTCCTCATAATATTCTTTACTTGATTCCAAGTCTCAATAGGAAGATCTCCAACCCTTCTCCTAGAAGTTACCAACTGATCCCACCAACTTAGTGCATAATCCTTGGATGCGGTTGGAGCTATCCGAACCTTATGATCTTGAGTGAATTCTCTGCAGTCAAAGACGATCTCAATCTTTTTCTCCCATTCTAGATATTCTTCTGGATCATTAGTTCCATGGAAAGATGGAATCTCGATTTTAAGGCCGGCTAAGGGGTCTCGGGAACTAGTTTGGTTGATCCTAAGGATTTGTTCCTCTCTTGGTCGTCTTCTCCTTGAATGATGTAATCTAGAGGAGTGACTATAGTATTGCTCAGCCTCAGAAGGTTGTGATTGCCTCCTAAGTCGATCATTGATGGATCTGTCGAACTCAGCTCTCATCTCTGCCCTCATGGTTGCTATACTATCGTTCATCATTGCTTTAAAGGAGTCAATAAGTTGCTTGTTGGAGTTTGCGGATTCCTCTTCACCATTGCTGGTTTCTGCCATGGTACCTGTTCAGATTCAAACAAGTAACAAGTAAAATGCCCAAAGATAACACAACAACAATACTCGGCAAGCTTGCTTGGATTCCAAGCGACAGTTTGGGTTTTGATCGGTTTGAATAAAATGTCCAAACACGTTCAAAAATTCTAGAAACAATTTTCTAAAATACCTGACTCGTTTTAGAAACAGATCCAACCGATCTCACCATTTTAGCAATAAAAACGGATTTATGAAAATCAAAACACTGAAAATCGCAGAAATACTCTTCTCGAAAACACTTGAAGATGATCGGTCAGATTAAAATATCAAATCGTGTCCAAAAATTCGGAAATCAATTTTAAAATTAACTAGACTCGTAATATGTTCTTTGAAAACTGATTTCACGATTTTATCTATTACCAAAGATTTATGAAAATTCTGACAATCAACCGACAAATCGATTCAAATGTTATGAAGAATGTGAAAGGGTACAATCGATTTGAAAAGACACAACCTGGGTTGGAGTCAGCTCTGATACCACTTGATATGATCCTAGAGGAGGATCACGTCCCTGAATACTCTCCAAATGATAGGTGATGTCCTTGATGTGATGAATCCACGGATGAACTGGTTTGAATGATGATCGGCGAGTGAGGAGATGAATAGATCGGTGAAGATGAATGACTGAAGCACGTAAAGGGATTGATTGAAACTTCTAAGAGGTGCGGAATCACTCTTAGACTATCAAGGTTACTCGTAATGCAAGGAGATCTTCCAAGTACATTAATCGAGCTTTGATCAAACAGTTTTCAAAAGTGATTGAGAATAAGAAAAGGTTTGATAGATTGCAAGAAAAGAAAAATACAAGTACTTATAGAGTTTAGGATAATTAGAACTAGGAAGCATAGAAAATAGATAATACTTAATGAGTCAAAGCTGGACTATTAAGTGAACAAAGACTAAGACAAAGTAGACTCTTCATCTTCATATTGGCGAGATTCTTGAGAGATTGGAGTGGGCTTTGATTTCATCAAAAGGCTGATGGTGAAGAGTGTGTGGGCTGGCCTCATTAAAAACCTCTCTTGGAAAACCCATTGGGACAAAACCAAGAGGAGGGAAAAAGAGTACAAGTCCACACACCTCTCTTGATGAATGCTCAAGTGGCTTGAATCACAACCAAGGTGGCTGGATTAGTACACTCAAGTCGGCCCTGAATATGGTGTAAGAGAGTGTGGAATGCTTGATGGTATCTTGCTTGCTTGGATCGAGTCATCAGACCAAGGGGCACATGTAGGTCTTTGTTGTTTACTTCTTCGGGTTCATGTTGCTCTGTAGCTCCCTCTTTAGCTTCCTTAAGCTCTGGTTCAAGCTGCTCCTCCATCTCCTTAGCTTCTTCAAATATGTTGCTGGTCATGATCTCATCAATTGGTCGAACCCTTCTTGTGCATTAGTGGAGGTGGGGTTGTGATGATTGAACCAATCTAACAAATTTAAACCAAGGAATCTTAACCGTAATTGATGCCAAAAAAATCAAACATAATTATCGTGGGTTGTAGGTGGAGTTGGTAAGATGGTTACGAAATAAAAATTCATCTGAATTAATATCCACTAAACCAAACTCAATTACACATATGTGAATTGATTTTGTGCGTGGTGTTAAACCAGAATCCTTGTGTAAATAATTCCAGTAAACGAAACTAAATTATGAGTATACGTGAATGGATTTGGCAAAGTAAATTCGTTGTGGATTTGATATTAAATTATTAGCTTGGGTTAATTTAATTATCGATCCGGAGCTAATTAATTTAATTAGAGAATACCGAGTCAAATCAGAATTTGGAATTTTTGGTTGGATTAGTTGGTAAATCAAAGATTATTTACTAGATTCAATCTTTGATCGGTTTCTAAAATGTTGCAGAGTGAGAATTGCTGCTGAACCAGACCTCTACGTTGCTAGTCTTAGACCGAGAAATCAACCCAAATTACTAAGGTGAGGACGAGATCGTATTTTCTTCCTATATAAATATATTTAGATATTTACTTAGTTTAAAATTAAGCCGAGTATCTCTATATTATGAGTAACCATATTTGTTTGATGAGTGTAATAATATTTATAAATATTATAAATTTATTTTTATAAAGAAAAGAACTAGAATTTCAGGACTTGAAATTAATATGGGAGTTTTAATGTGTGATGTGTGGTTTATGAAATAAAATAATTTTGTGGTAAAATAATTGGGTGCGAAATGGAAATGCGGGTGAACCGCGGAGTTATTTGCGAGGAGAGATCCTTGTGATTGTGTTTTGGCTTATGGGCGCGGGATTGCGGGTAAGCCAGGATTGGCTGACGAGCCAGCGAGGAGTGCAAGGAAGACGTGCAGAGGCACTAGGGATCCAGTATGCACGAGAGAAATATGTGCAAGAAAGACATGCTTAGGCACTAGGGATCCGGTATGCACGCGGGATAGCGTGTCTTGACACGGGGTATTCGGGCCGCGTATGGGCGGTTACAGGCCGTGTTCGCACGAAATTGTTTGTTGTATGTGTGTCGTGGACACGTGATTGCCTGCTCGTCTTAGATTTAGACTTTGTGATAATATAGATATATTATTGTATGAAGAAATCGTGAGCCCTAAGGCTTACTCCACTGAGTAATTCCCAATTACTCACCCCTCTCTTTTAATTGCAGGTAATCAAGATGAGTAGCCAAAATTGAGTAATTGCTGTTGGACTAGGGGATAGAGTAGCTTTTTATCATTCATCTTGTTATTGGATTTATCAGATTAATTATTGTTTTTCGTACTTATGTTAACAGAAGATGTTGAATTGGATTATTAGAGTAGTTATCTGATAGCGGTTGATTAATCGAATTTCTTTCGTTATATGTTACCTAGATTGTGTCTTGTTGTGCAAGTAAGAACTGGGTGTTACAATAATTGAGTCTGAATAATTTGTACACAGCTCGTAACCACAGTAGATAGAAAATAGTAAAAACCCCAGAACTAAATTACCATTTAAGAGGCTTAAACCTCGATGAAGCACCTTCTTCGTGTGAACAAATTTCAGCAAAAAGTCGTAAATTTTTTCAAGTGAAAAGATGGACTCTATTTTATTGGAGACGATGTGTACGGATTTTGATTCTGAACATTTTTGTCTTGCTCTGCGTTTCCTTCTCCCCTGATACTGTTATAACAATCTATCTTCTCCTTCACCAAATTAATCTCCAACATTATCCAGTAACAGCCAGAAATTTAGTGAACCAAGTACACGCCATCAACATCGTAAATCCACCTTTTGTGTGTCGGCATTTCGTTAGGAGAATTCCCGTTTGCTAAATCAAGATATGCTTTGGTGAATTTCCAGTTCTTCGGATTTAAATTAAACTGTTCATAATCCTTCACTCACATACTGACGAACCATTTATCGATAAAAATCAATCCGATCAGTGTAAAAAGGAGATGGAATGTTCAAAGACCTTTTCCGGAGAAATTGAAGAAACGAAGCCATGTGTTGTAAGTAACAAAAATTATTGCAATAAATCAGCTGTCATACAGTAATAAATCAGTTGTCATATATTAATAAATCAGCCGTAATATAGTAATAAGTCAGTAATATAGCCATGGTCGAATCATAAATCATCCATGACTAAATCAGAAATCAGCCATGATTGAATCATAAATAAGCCATTACTGAAACATAAATCAGCCATTACTTGAATCATAAATCAGCCATGACTGAATCATAAATCAGCCATGACCTAGAACATAAATCATATATCCGCCATAACTTTTACTTAAATAATCGGCTAACCATCCATACTCTTTGTCAAGCCAATCCTTTCTCGGGGTGATAAGATCGCTGCAGAACTGTATATCTTCATACAGTTTCTCTTTGAGGGGAATATGCCTGATGAAATAACAAACAAGAGAATGAGATAAAGTTTAGGCATGTAACAAAATAAAAATTAACATTGTACATACTCATATGGTCTGAGGTATTCTTTAAGTTTCTCCATTTTTATCTGATCAACCGGTTTCAGAGGATCATATATTGCTAGTGAAGGAACAAGACCCTTCCTCATAAACGTCAATCCACTGTGTCCTATAGCCGGATACGGTGGAGGTGGAGTAAAAATTTTCTTCTGAGCAGTATCAAGAGACAATAAACCCTTCTCCAGCGCCTCTAAAGCAATATCCAGTTTTGCTTGCTTAAGCTTCTCCTCCTCGTTCTCTTCAGATTCAGCTAACAAATTGTTCTCCTCTTGACGGACTTGATCAGTTATATCAAACATATCATTTTTATCTTTTTTAATAGCTTTTTCAATTTTTTTGTTCTTTTTGTTATCATCTTTGTTTGTCTTCTTCTCTTCTTTCACTTTTTTATCAACATTGTCCTTTTCCGCCAATCTATTCCCTTCCTTCTAAACATTGTCTTTTTTTCTTCTCTTCATTGCCTTCCTTCACAAGTTTTTTATCTTCCTTCACAAGTTTCTTCGCCATATCTTTCATTTTCCTTTTATACACTTCTTTCAGCAGCAAATCTCTATTAGACTCTTTCACCTGATCAACAACTTTATCATCAATATCAACAACATTTGTCGGATATGGTTTCATTTGTATAAATAAAGAAAAAAATAGATATGTAAATATAAGTCGGCCATAACATATTTCATAAGTCAGCTATAACATGTAAATGATAATAATTAACTCGGTCATAACATGTTTCATACCACTCAGCGCTTGTTTAACTTCACGAGCTTGACTGTACTACGCTCATGCATCAGGTGCAACTTGTTGATACATCACATGTCCCGAAGGAATTTCAGCTTTTGCACAGTAGTGCTTCACCCTTTGTCCATTCATAGTGAACTCATTGCCTTCAGCATTCGTGAGCACAATAGCACCATAGGGGCGGACCTCCTTTAAGGTGAAAGGACCTGACCATCGAGAACACAATTTTCCGGGGACCAATTGTAAATGAGAGTTATAAAGAAGTACCTGATCGTTTGGTTCAAAACTCCTAGAGATGATCTTTTTGTCGTGATATGCCTTAGTGCGTTCCTTACACAATTTGGAGCTCTCGTAGGCGTGGTATCGGATCTCGTCTAGTTAATTCAGCTGAACTAATCTCTTCTCTACAGCACTTTGGATATCAAAATTCATCTTCTTAACTGCCCATGCTGCCTTGTGCTCCAGTTCTATCGGAAGATGACACGCTTTTCCATAGAGAAGGTGGAATAGCGTAGTCCCCAGTGGTGTTTTAAATGGAGTCCTGTAAGCCCATAGTGTGTCATCCAACTTAAGGGACCAATCTTTTCTTGTTTTGCTTACAGTTTTCTCCAAAATCTCCTTGATTTGCCTATTAGAAACCTCAACCTGCCCACTCGTCTGAGGGTGATATGTAGTGGCAACGCATTGATGAATGCCATGTTTTTTCAGCAGCTTCTAAAAAACCTTGTTGACAAAAGCTGACCGTCTTTGCTGCTCCTGGTAGCACGCTTAGGCATATACCTGAAACACACAAGACAATAAGACAAGAAAATATGTAAGATAAACGGAAAAAAAAAAACTTAGTCTAAATTCTACACTTAAATCTATTGGAAACAAGAGTCCCTGGCAACGGCGCCAAAAACATGATATGCTCAAAGTTTAATCTCTAGAGCTACACCACAAGTGCACAAATATGCATTTGTAGTATACAGGGGTCGAATCCACAGAGACTCACAATATTTCACAATAGATTTTTCTGTTTCGAATTAAGCTAAGTAAGATAGGTGATAAACAAACGCAATGCAGAAAAGTAAATGAAAGTTGTTGTGTTCAAATGGGAAAAACATTAAGCTCAAGTAATTTCTAAGGAATTCAGAAAATGTAAATCAATGGACTGGCTAGGATCAAATTAAATTACAGTTCTAGAACTCAAAACACTAACTTAGAACTTACCAACTCCCGCTGTGAAAGTTCTCTATACTTAAAACCTAAGAAACCAAGTTCCTTTGTGAGACTTAAGATTTTAAACAAGGATTAAGTTCAACTTTTATTTGTTCACAAATTATCTAATCAAAATTCTTTTGTAATTATCTAATTTCAAGTTTCAAATCAAACCGTCGTGTTAATTCAATAACCTAAGATCTAGATGTTAGGTGATCAGGCTAGATCCATCATTAAGGACAACCTAGGTGAAGAACTTATAAACCAGAATCTCACTGCATTGAGTAGACCCGTAGAGTTTTTTGAGTGTCAGGAAACAGAGATCCAAGGAAAGATGGTAAAGTCACTTAAAGTATGTTGGGAAAGAGATGGGATTTGAGAGGAAACCTTGGAATCAGAAAAACAGATGAGGGAGGACTATCCATAACTTTTAAAGGACAAGAGTTTTGAGCAGTGTGACAGATCGAATTCGAGGATGAATTGCATTGTAGTGAGGAAGAATGGTAACAACCCGGTTTTGGAATCAAACCATGGGGCCTAAACCGAGCCCGAAACCGAGTTAAACCAAACAAACCCCTATTTTTGTTTCCTCGCGTAGATAAAAGGAAGTCACAGAATTTGAGACTTAACCTAAGATCTAGATGCTAGGTGATCAGGCTAGATCCATCATTAAGGACAACCTAGGTGAAGAACTTATAAAGTTGTGAATCCTAACCAGTCAATCAATGTTACAAATCCATGAAAACCCTAGTGAGAATCCCTGAACCTAACAAGTGATCTACTCAGACATAATCAATGCAATCAAAGACATGAATAGAATAAATATCATAAATAAACTCAAAAGGGAATAGAAACATGTGTTCAAGATCTTCTCTCAGAAGTACAGAGTAAAATCAGACCCAAGCTCTCAATCTCTCTCAAAGTCTCCTTGTAAAAAGCTTAGATAAATGTCTCAGACCTAAAAACCCTAAAATATACTCTAAAATATGACTTGGGTCTTTTTGTAAATAATGGAAACTTCTGGGAAAAGTTGCAAATCTTCAAAACTTGTTAATTTTTGAGTGTGGCTTCAGCATAAGGCATGTGTCGATCGACACCAGGGGTCTGGACATGCTCCAGCTTCAGCTTCTCAGCAATGATGCTCCAAAATGCTCCAAAAGGTCCAAAAATCTCCAAATACGTGTAAACCTATAAAAGACTCTAATAGGACTCTAAAGACACATAAAAGACTCAATTAAGGACATATATCACCTTTCGATCCACCACCACCAAGTCCTTCGAAGATCTTCGCTTCTTTGTTCTAAGGCTTATCCATCTATCTTGCCAACTCTACAGTGATGAATCCTTTGGAGGATTGCATAAAGTGGTATCAGAGCGCACTCTTGAGTTCGATTTTCATTCACCATCTTCTCATCTCTTCACCTTCTTATCGATCATCATATTTATCTCTTCATCTTCTTTTTATCTCTTCACCTTATTTTCTATATTTTCATCTTCTTTATTCTTTTCTTCAAAAAAAAAAAAAACTCACCCGAATTCGCTAGACTAGAAGAAATCTTCACCAAACTTAAAGAAAACTTCACTAGAGTTCACCCGACTTCACCAGACTTAAAGAAAACTTCACTTGACTTCACCCGACTTCACCAAATTTCACCACACTCTTCATCTTCATTTCTCTAGAACTTACTCATCTTTTCTCTAATT